>CP053123.2:2500000-5000000 GCA_022674325.2 Grapholita molesta | reverse complement strand
TTCGGGATATTTTTTTATTTTAATAATATAAGTCTATAAGTGAATTGGTTGTTAAGGAAAGAGCAAGATGAATATGTCAAAGTACTTAAAACAAAACATTAAGTAAATAAGTTAAATTTTTAACTTGGAACTCTTTCGAATTTAACAAAATGTTATAAAATTATATAACTTTCTCAATCCGTCTTGACTGTTGAATGAATGGCGTTTTTATGAAGAAATTACTTTGCACATATAAATTCATTTACCAAAGTAACTTAGCAGTAATGGAACCCTTACAGGGCGCTATCAGAAATAAAGAGGATGAGCGAAGTAAAATACATCCTATTCAAAAACACCCTTAATTACTAATGCCGGCGTAAAAACTACCCATTTACGCCGGCCCGTTTTTGTGGCCCGGAGTGTACAAAAGCCGATGCGCCATTTCACACATGAGACTCGTAACTTGTAAGATGAGCGTTCCTTCACAACTAAACTGAATTCTTAACAACTTCGGCAGAGTCTTTGTGCTAGACTTTTCACGCCACTTATAAGTTTTGGATAAGGGGTAAATGTATTTAATGCAGACGTAAGTATGCTAAAGTACAATCTATTATTATCCTACGTTACTCGCATTTTATGTGAATTGTTAAGTATAAGTATAAAGTTTTAATACTGTTTAACATATTTAAAGAATAGGTACTGTGTTTTATGTGAATATTACTCTTGTCTTGAAATCAATGGATTTTAAGTTATAAATGTACTTAATAATACTATGATTCAATGGTTAGCTGGAGGTGTTTGTACACTTCTTTAATTAAATAATTCACTAGGCGCCTTGCGCATAAATATATTTAACTTCAAAATTACTATGTATATGGCAACGAGCCATGATGGTAAGAAATTTACATTTTGATTAAATAAACGCCTCATCGCAAATACTTGACTGTTCTTTTGTACATCATCATCACAGCCATATGTTTTCTGTTTATTATGCTATGTATTTTTTTTTGGTATTGCTGTTGATGCCCCAAAAAAATAAAATAAAAAATAAATAAAATAAGACGTTCAGTGCTGAACATAGGGCTCTCCCCTGGACCTCTATAGGCGTCGGTTGGCAGCGATCTGCATCCAGCTTCTTCCGGCGACTTTTACGTCGGTGGACGTCCTACGCTACGCTTGCTAGTCTGTGGTCCCCACTCGAGCACTTTTCGATCCCATCAGCCATCTGCTTGCATCTCCTTTAATACAGATTCTAATAATTCTCAAGGTTTGTGCTTGGTTGCTGAGCAAGGAGAGCTATGACGGGAATTCTCCTGAGAGCCCTTTTAATGCATCCTTGATCAAGGGTGTCAGAGCCCTTTTAATGCGTCCTTGATCTAGGTAAAAGGAAAGCGTTCCAAGACGGTGCACCTCGGGAGTAATGGTAAATGGTCTTTTGGTGACCGGTTTTTAAGAGACTATGTTGTTGACTATTGACTAGATAGGCCGAGTGGCTTCAATCATATGGGAAGAAACAGGACTACGCCTGCTGAATATAAAACTGCGGACCCGTATTCTGTATTGGTAGTAGAAGGCCTGTGGTGACGAACCGAGAGTTGTCACTGTCACTGTAAGAGAGGCATACTCGTACTATTTACTGCGGATGGTCTAGTTGGTAGTGTCGGTCGGTTGCTGAGTGAGTCCATCATACCCGTCCAATCACTTCTGTCTTAGTTCCACGGTTATACGGGATGCTTAAATGTATTCCTCCATGTAAAAAAAGGTGGTGACGCCGAATAAAAACACCGTGCCAGAAGTGAATATTACTTCTGGTTCGCTTAGCTACTTTGATTATCCTTGGGAAACGCAACTTATTGCGTAGGTGCTAAACTTGTTATATCATGATTTTGACGCACAATTTAAGCGCTAAGCACAAACAACTAGACGGCATGAAAACAATACAACTCCAAATTTAATTAATTGTTTGCAACGACACTAACTTTATTGAGCTTCGTAGCGTACATAAATCAGCGGTCGAAAAATAAATAAGAGAAACCGCGGAATTGTATGTGAAGGCATTTCGTAAGGGCCCTTGACAAGTTTTGTTTTGGTTGTTAAGTAATTTCTAACTTTCTGCAGACATGCGAGCTTGTTATGAAACAATTTATTGCTATCTGAGCCTCTTAGGCTTGTGTGCTGTATGTGTATAGAAACTTGGTCTTATTGTGGGGATTTGTACAAAGTAAGGGTCGTGTCGCGTATTGTGTGCTTAATGATGTGTATGGATTTAAAGTGGGTTTTAACTGTAAATATTGAACGAAATGAATGGATATTATGGAGGCTTGTTAATATTTTATTGTTTTAGAAGACTACTCGTACATTATTATCGGTACGAACAATTTATTGTTATAGAAGACTTTGTGTTATCTTCGGCACAAAATATACCAATACATTCTGAACGAGTTTTTATAAAATTTGCCAATTAAAATACGTCAGGCGTATATTTAAACTGTACATCTGCTGAACAAACACATCTTTTAATTTAAGTCTTCTCAATTCCTCATCGAACATCTGACTTTCACACCTAATGTTCCCTTCATCATCGGATTATTAACCAGTGATCTATAATTAAATCACGTCGTTTTGATTTCACAAGTCTCTTGCAGTTGCAGTAATCATTTTATCAATCAAGATTTCGTTGGTGAGACAACGCTGAACCTTGTTAATTGTATCAACGTGAGAACTCTGTGTAGACGGTTAATTAACTTTATTTACTATGTTTTTTTTTCTTTTGAAATGCCAATACCAGTAGTTGCTTTTGTTTAAATTATTCCTGTTGTGAGTCTGATTTATAATATTTGAATCTGTTTCTTGTTATTTTGTCAATGAGACTTTACCTGTATATATATGTAGGTATTGTGATATGATTAAATTTTAGTAGTATAGTTTGACACTGGAATCAACCTGTATAGGAATTGTAGACATAGTAATTTTATAGTAATTTACATCTCTACACAAAACCAAACAACGATTCTCTTCGTCTATTTTCATTTCAGAACTTTTAGCACTTCCAGTCTATTTTTGTATATTTTTAGCATTAGCATTTATTCCTGGACTTTTTGGTTTAATTGTACCCATTGTACCGTATTCATTATATTTCGATCGCGATCATAAATATTCATGTCGTGCAATTTCAACGCGAAAAATACAATTGAATCTTCATAAATTGATACATTTTCAGAGTTCTTCGATTCGTTCACGTCCCATTAGGAAAAGAGCCTTATTGGTATTATTTTACCTACTTTAAGAATTGAAATACATTTAAATATTATAATTTATTTAAAAAATTAGTTAATAATTAATGATTTAATTTATTTTTCAGTTCAACCATACAAATATAATTTCTACGCGTTCAACAAAAATATTTATGACATGTGATATTTCAAGAGAAAGTCTGTTTACCGACTTGTTTATCGAAAGTATAGTAAATAGAGCCCTTGTTTACTAAGTATTTTGTTCAAATCAAAGCGTTCAACAAGATATTTGCAGCGTATTCATTGAATCTCAGTAATTTTATTTTACTGCTTTATGAAAGTGAACTCTCTTACACACAGAATAGAGTTGATTTTATATGTATGATTTGGATTAAGACATGAGGTTTGGAAGGATAGAACAGTGTGATATCTGTGCCAGCAAGACAGCACGAGTCACGACCTCGGTATTAAGTAACAAAATAGCTTTGAAATGCTACTCACCGTCTTTGCTCATTATGGCAATTTCTTGTTTGCGTTTTGTATTTCAAAGATTTCAATGACTCAATGTAGATCAGTCAGAAGTTTGGACATAATGTTCACTTTATCATCATCATTGTCAGCCGAAAGACGTCTCCCACTGGACAAAGGCCTCCCCTTGCGGGTTTAAGTCCACGCTTGGCAGGCGGATTGTCGACCGCAATTAAATATACTGTTACGGACATACCCGAATCCAAACGCAGTTTAAGGATATAATGCCCTGACACCGAGGATCATGTTAGTATAACTGTACATACGTACTGTGAACAGTAATAACTACTCGTAATACAATAGTTAAAGTTAAAATGTATTGGTAATAATAATGGTTTAATCAAAACTAATAGAGTTAAAATTAAAACTAGTTTCTTTCGCGCTCTTTGCTAAGTCATTCATGGCTTAGAAATCTCTGGGTCAACCCGCAGTTTTTGCCATCATTCGATCAGCGTCTAATCACGTCACACTTTCCGCACCGGTAATTTAAGGATAACGGAATGTGTCAGTCTAAGAATTAGAGTGTCCCCATTAGCAAATTGCGTCCTAAAACAGGACATCGACGGCTCTAAGGAATGAAATTAAATACTAGACACATGAATTGAAGTGAAATTGAAAGGCTTAGAAACTCATTAGGTAGTGACATTGCAATCATGATAGATAGTAATCGGAGCTTTCGTATGTTTGTCTTCCAGTTTATCAATCTCGTCGCTATCTCGGCCATAAAACAAAGTGAACTTGAGGCTAACACGCTCCCCTCTCGCGCAACGGTACTCGCGGCTCAGACGCCGGCTCCGCAGGTCCCTGCCCTCGCCGCGCCGCCTGCACGCCTCCATGCGTCCGCGCACATTCTTTTACACAAAAATATCAACCTCCGTCTCAACTAAAAGTGTTACCGATCGCGCGCAAGAACTCTTCCAAGTTTGTGCTCAACTTTGAATGTGACCCATTAGGGGACGTGTAACAAAACTTTAGTCAATACAGCTCTTCGAGATCCCTCTGAAATCTGGGGATAAAATGTGATTTGTGAAATGTTGCCAATTATGGAGATTTTATCTTTGCATATCGAATTGTGATTTGTGTTTGAGCGGAAGTGTAAGTTGGTGAAATATTAAGGAAGAAACACACTAATTGGAGTTAGGCAGGTGCGAGCAAACAGTAAAGGTGAGTTCCAGGCCTGCGTTATGAATTTTAAAGAGGCACTTTTCAATATGAATGAACGTCTTCAAGCTTTGGCTAAAAGGGTCTTCCAAAGTTCTGAAGAATATATTTGTTGAAATTTTACAAGACCGTCGCTGTGAGCTGAGCGGTCCATTTGAATAAATGCTCGTGTTTCGCAGAAGTCTAATTTTGCTAAAATTATGGTAAATATTATGATTGTATTAATGTTTCTTTTGTGAGCACAAATTGATAATTGGGACAAACACAAAATTTTATTTTTCTGTGGACATTACTAAATTAAGGGAATACCAGCCCTTAATATTATGAATGAACTTTAATTCGTATATACAGAATTTCCTGTTATATCTTGATGGCTGACAAAAATATACCTTATAATGTGCACATAAGCTGTTAACCATTAACCACAGGACAGACAAAAACAAAGGAATAAAATATTTTTAACCCAATCGAGTTATTTGGTATTCAGAGTAACATTTCCACAAAATGTTCTACTTTTTAACAGGTATTGCTGATGTTCATGGGCTATGTCAAATGCCACAGAGTAAAGAATGTAGCCTAGTGTTATAGGTACCTACATCTACATATCAAAAAATACTACTATAATACTTATGTATTAAAATCGACCCTACTGCCAAACTGCCATAACAATATGTGTTTCCTCCTCATATTATGATAATAAATTATAGTTAAGTGTTTTAATAGTACTTATATTTACCAACACGCAAAAATATAACAATCTATCCGAATAACAATCAAATTTTACAAAAGATTAATGTCGCGGAGCTAAAACCCAATTTGTGCCGTGTCCCGAACTGAGGAAATTGAAGTGTACGCATTATTTTTTCCATTTTATGAAGGAAGCAACATCGGCGCCGATAAAAACGGATTTTGGTAGAAAATCAAACTGCTTGATAATTGAAACGAGAGAACGACGGTGCTAAACAGAAGCCTTATGATTTTAACCCAGTCATATTCAGCAGATGAATCAAATATCAAATTACTTCTGTAATAAATATTTAATTTTTATCTTTCAAATTTTAAACTTAAAGTGAAAAGAAGAAGATATCCGATTCAGAACTTTGGTGATCGGGGCCCTGATTTCTTGACTGTATCTGAATTTAGAAATATATCGGGGTATTATTTATTGTCAGATTATTTGCTTTCCAAGATAGAATTCATAGGAACAGTTTGTGCAATATATGAGCAATATATTAGTTATATATTTGGAGTTTACTTAAGACATAACATACAACACACTTTCAGAAATCTCTCCAAGTCAAACTGACAAAGACTTCCACATAATTACAGTAAAGTGTGTATCTAATGTACCATTGTGCAGTAACAATTCATAGAAACTTACAAAATACTTAGTCGGCGTGCAAAAGGCTCAAAAATCTTAGTCAGAAGTGCTGTTTACAATTGATACGTGCTTGTTCTTATGACCTTGTCGCTCCAAGTTTCATTCAAACTGACTAAAGGTAAAAGAGCACAGGTAATGTGATTCTTGCTTAGAGAGAGTCTTGAAATATTATCTAGCTAATACTCTTATAGTCAATAAGGATGAAAGCGAGAGGAAATATGTGGGGTTTATTTCCATAAATTCCAACCTTAGCTGATGGCATTTCACAGAAAATTCGATTTTTGCGAATTTGCGCTATTTTTATGTGTACAGTCAGCAAATTTATTATTAAGAGAATAAAGCATGTCAATATGATTTTGAATACTTGGCCCGCTTGGCCAGTTCTGATGCTGCCTGTACCTAAGTCAAAAAAATATTTGTATTTTCACTAACATGAAAGATGTCATATTTATACTCGTATGTGTAAATTTAACTCAATTTTTATTTAGCGATATCAGGTTTTTAGAATTTTGAGTTAAGGATGCGCCTGACTCTGTACCGTGTAACTAGTTTTTAGACAATTTTTAGCGCCAATTGATTAAAAAAACTGAAACTATTGTTAACAGATTTCTTAACAATTTTTTTTTTACTTGATAGTGAAAGTCCATAAAAGTATACAGCTTCTTTAATTCGTCTAGCGTATGATCGCTTAATTTTTTTTGTTATAATACCGATACGAAGAATACATACATTACACTTTAAGGTCTGCAAAACTGTTAAGACAGTTCGACTGCAGGGAGACTGAACTTAAATTATACGAAGCCTTATTATATTAAATAATCGAGTTAAGTATAGTTTAAGTTATTCGACAAGGACATAGACGTGACAATCCCTAAGCTGAATTAACAAGTTGTTAAAACGATGTGCCAAAGTATTAAGCCATAACTATTAAATCGATATTTAAGTGTGGAAGAGCCAAGCCCTCCTAACCAAATCACGTTAGTTCTGACGTAATAAAATAAATTATCATACTTTAAAGAGTAACCTGATGTCTTTTGATTATGTATGTTCACGTGTCGTACGAGCCCAGTGACTGGTTTATTATACTTCCAAAATGTTAAAAATAGATGCAATAGCTATGTACTTTTCATGTATTTATTAAATAAATATCAACAAAAACATTGTTAAAGAAATAAAAAAATCTTATCCGTTTTGTATGTAGTGAAAAACATACTGATCATGGCATAAATTTCAACCTGTATATAAATATAATAAATAAATATAAATATTTCGAGACAATCTTACACAAATTGACTTAGTCCTACGGTAAGCTCAGTAAGGCTTGTGTTGTAGGTACCTACTAGACGACGATATATATAATAGATTGATACATATAAATACTTAAGTACATAGAAAACACCCATGACTCAGGAACAAAATAAATATCTGTGCTCATCACACAAATAAATGCCCTGACTGGGAATCGAACCCAGGACCATCGGCTTCACAGGCAGGGTCACTACCCACTAGACCAGACCGGTCGTCATCGTATATAAAGTCCTATATGTAAAGAATGAATTTTGTTTATTCAGACTCCTATTTGAGCCCGATGTTAATAAATGACATAACATGAATTACCTATTGGATTACAACAATTAATCGGCGATTTTAATAAATTGAATCGTGTTGTAAATAAATTTGATTTATTCCGGATATAACCCAAATTTCGATAGTGTAATTTTACACTAAATAATTTAGACCGCTCCGGATTAACTACCGACTATTAGTTTCCATGGCGATGTGAGAATCAAATTACTTATTTTCACTGAAAGCTCGATAAATTCAACTACATGCAAAGCAGGTCTGTTTGGCGAAGCTTACTCAATTTTCTTTAAACGCCGTATTAATAACAGGGAAATTTAAGCCAAGGCAAAATAAGCGGGCTTCATTTTATCAAATATTTCATCGGGATATATTTGAGAGAATCGCGGAGTTTTGTAACCATGGTAACGGTTACAACCATATTATTTGGCCTCATATGTATTCTCCAAACGTTTCAGGGAGTTTAAAAAAAGCCCCCAATTAGAGTGACTTGTAGAAAAGTTAATTGTGTCAGTTTTGTGACGATAATTAAGTATAAAATTTCTATAAATACTTATGTTTGATACTATAAACTTAAAGTAGTACAGCAATGCGAAAAAGGCAATGAAATAATTTTCCATACAGAGTTCATTCTTAATTATCATGATTAATGAGAGTACTATGACATATCACTCTCCCGCCTACCCTCACCTTCGGCGTTACTCCTTCCCCCTTAGAAAGAGACGTGAAAATATTTATTATTAAATCTCGTACAAATAATTCTTAAGTCATTTTGATACGACCCATAGTTTTCCAACTGAGCATCAAAGTTTACAAAAAATTTGGCTCTAACAGAATTGACGCATTTCATACAGAAAACAACAATGTTTCATTATCAATAATGACAATAATCTTTAAAATAGAATACAAGAAATGCTTATCTATCTATCTGCCACGGACCTCCACTGTAGCCTAATATGGTCGAGTTTTTATCACTTGTCACAATATCTGTCATGCTCTAACAAGTATGTGAGTGCGATAGTGACGAATAGCGCGTTAAGCGATAAAATGTCAACCATGGTAGATGCTCAGGGACATAGCTTCCCCAAGCCTTATTGAGTTAAAGACTAATCCCAGACTGTAAGACTAATTCCTGGATTGGTTAACGGAACTATTTGTCGTCAGTGCAATATCGACGAAAGAAGCGAGGCAAACTACATATACTGGGCGTAATTACCCGTCTTCGCCCGCACGCATTTCACGCGATCACCGAGCCGCGTAACGTTTTTAACCCCTATAACGAATATCCGTAATTGAGGTACGAGTCGTTCCAACGTAATTACCTCAATGTTTTGTATGGGCAGGGCAGTTTTCAGTCGATACGTGACATTAATGTGCTTTAGAGTACCTAATAAGTTTATTGTTATAAACACAAAACTATCGTGAAACTCAAACGTTTTATATGTTTTTTCACCATTTTTCTCGGGTAACTCACGTTCCTCCTTCTTGTTACGGGGCGGAACATGTCGAGTAATATTTGACTTAAAAAAAAACTTTTCCTAAACTCGTCATACTTACACTTGGAAATTTTAGTAGTGCTTATATTTATTTTAAATCAACATTCAAAAACTATATTATACATACATAAGTATATAATATTTGTTAAACGTTCGCGTCAGGAAATTATTATCAACTGTAGTTTATGATTTCATATCGAGAACATGCCGAAAAGAGGTAGTATGTTAATATCCTCAGGGTAAAAATAAATGTAAAAAAGAGCAGCACACACAACCATTGTTTTATAAAGTAGCCCTTTAGAAGAAATATTATATAACTACTAAAATGTCTTATTCTCTCCGAAGTTCATATGAATTGTAAAATAAATATTCTTGTTCGCCAAAAAGCATGTATTTCGAGTATTTTGCGTACTGATTATGCGTGAAAAGAATGTGTAAGTTTAACTTTTAAAAGTATTTAGCGGCTATTGTCACGCGAGAACAAATCATACACTCCGTTTTGACCACACCACAGGAGCCAAAATCTACGTTAAAATTTGCTAACTTCGGAATATCGCTGAAATATACTCTTAAAGGGCGATTTTATAACATTTTAAAAATTTGCATTGGCACTTCTTAAAAATTTCATTATCTTTTACCTCTTGTCCTAAGAAAAGTTCACTTCTGACGACATGTATGGAACAAAGAAAACCGAGATATTGCAGGTTATACGCAACCATCGTTCGTAATAGATTACATTTATTAAAGAAAAAGTTACCAGATCCTCCGGTGTCCTAGGCAGGATACTCGTATAATGTCATCTATTAAATACAATTTATAATTTATATGTTAGTGTTACTACTTAAAAATCAAAGCAAATCAAAATATTGATGAAATAGAATTTGATTATGTTATTAGTTACGTAATGTTTATTAAGGAAGTTTGGCTGGAAGTGCTTTAAACACTTGCCCTTCTCATTGTTATGCCTGATCGCATTCATAGTGCTATTATAAATATGACACAACAACAATACTATTCCATACAAGCGGCCACTTTCACTGTCCTTCATTTCTAATTGCCGTTGACATGTCTGCAATCAGCTCATTGTTTGTTATGAAATGAATAATTACTCACAATTTGCTCAGAGAAAGTTCAAGTTATCTGGTTTTTATTATATACGCTTTAGCGCCTATGGCAATCTGATCTAGCACGCGGAACGATATTGCGTTAGTTAATTAAATTAATACATTAATATGGATAAGCAAGCTCAAGTGACAATGGGCATGGCATATTTGTCGAAGAGCTGATGGGCCTTGGGGCAGACGAGTGCTGAAATGGAGACACGCGTGGTGAGCCGACCTCCTGCCGGGTGGACCCATGCGGAGGGCTGGGGACCGAGTGTGGTGGCACGAATTGATGAAGGCCTATGTCCAGCAGTGGACGGCTAAGGGCTGATGAAGATAAGACAATATTAAACATATTTATAAATATTTTAGAATGTTCATAAGTAAAACGTTATTTCCCAAACGCAGGCACGTGGGTCCCGCAGAGATATTTAACAGTATTAGAGAAGTAGGTAGGCATGCAAACATTTGTCTTGAATTAATAAAATCTGTGCGCCTTCATTTGTACCGCAGTGATGACATAATACTACTAAGCCAGCCTAATGAGATTCCATCCATTACTCCGAGTATAGCATTTCTAATTCTGAATTTATTACTGTACCTATTTGTAGACTATCAAAATCACGAATAAACCTTTGTCATTACCGACAGTCTAACGAATCCTATTAAGCAGCTAAATGGTTCTCCCACCATTAAAAATTAACAACCCTTTTAAGCATACCGACCTTGAAACCTTTGGGAGCCGCGAGACTTTGTTGAAAGTTTAGGCTTTTTTCGAGAAAAACTGAGGGAATTAAGATACACGTGCCACGTTTTAGTGCCGGTTATCTAAAATTATGGCACAATTACGACCGGTCTGGCCTAGTGGGTAGTGACCCTGCCTGTGAAGCCGATGGTCCTGGGTTCGATTCCCAGTCAGGGCATTTATTTGTGTGATGAGCACAGATATTTGTTTCTGAGTCATGGGTGTTTTCTATGTATTTAAGTATTTATATGTATCTATCTATTATATATATCGTCGCCCAGTACCTACAACACAAGCCTTACTGAGCCTACCGTAGGACTAGGTCGATTTGTGTAAGATTGTCCCGAAATATTTATATTATATTATTATATTATAATTACGACTCTGTAGATCAACTATTATTTTGCTTATAGATTATATCCGTACTTAGCTCATCAATTCATCATTAAAACTGAGTTCTAATTTACTCTGATGGTAGCCACGCAATGTGCCAAGACCTGAAATGGCTTTCGAAGATGCGAATACACTCCAAGCCAGCTCGTCTATTTTTGCTTTTTGCTTGTTAAGGAGCTTTAACAAGTCAGTTGTCATGCTTACCATTAGACTACTTATATGTATTTACGTATACTACCTCACGGTTATAGTTTGACGAAATAGAGCCAAGCTCTCTCCGACAAAATAAAAAATAAGTTACTATATGACACGGCTTAAAATGCAACTTTTACAACTAAGTTTACAACAATCCAAGTTTGTGCAATACAGTAATAGTATTAAATAGACATTTCATTAGTGTGTTGCTGCACTAAGCCGATGCCCATAAAATCTTATAAATACCAGAAAGGCTTTCACGATTAAGTTCGTAAATTTTTTGTCGTATTTTTACAAATAGCTTTCTATTTCCAGCCAAACAATTATGGCACTATACATTAATAATTAAGTTTTATAGAGAAATTAGAGCTCGTAACAGTAGATTTTTTATAGCTTGTAATGATGAGCCGCCTAAACCAGTTTTAAATAAGCATAGGTTTTAATTCGCCACTTGTAACGAGGGAGAAAGTTTGAAATGGGCGAGTGAAATTGCCTTCAATAGACGCAGTATCACGTAACATGTAACTCTTTTTAGGCATTTCCGCTGGCCACCAGAGCGTTGCAATTAAATTAGAAGTTATATATGCATACTCAAGTGATAATGTTCGTAGGCCGGTTTCTAAAGTAACAAGTGTATTTTTTTTACGCTAAAATAGCATACATTTTCATTTGAAAAGTTAAAAACTCAAGGTGCGCCGCTAAGTATGCGCCAAAATTGTGCCATTCATACTAATATTATAAATGCGAAAGTAAATCTCTCTGTCTATCTGTTACCTGTTCACGCTTAAACCGCTGAACCAATTGGTATAGAGAGAGTTGGAGCTACGAGAAAGGACATGGGATATTTTTTATCTTACAATTATTCTTTAAAGACGGGCATAGCTGGCCTACAAACTCGTGAGGAAAAGCAAAAATAATGCTTGTCCCTTTTGTTGGAGTAAAATTAGTATTTATCTTAAGAGTACACTACGATTCTCTTTGCCTATGATCTACTTGAAGAACTCTCTGACCAAACCATATTTATGTTTGCACTGTTCGGTAAATCTGAACTGATCTTGAGTTTATCGGAATTTCTTTGTCCCTGTCAGATTAAGAGGAAAAAAATGAAATAGATATACGGGCTGCTAGAAAGGTGATCTGGTTTTTTTTTGTCGGTTTGTGCAGTTGATGCTGGCGTGAGTGAGTGATCGGAATCATAGATGGGGATGATTTTTACTGACAAGTGACACCATATTATTTTATCGATTTTAAATGCAAAAGTAGTATTATCATAGTAAAAATAACGTCAGTGTATCAAGCTTGGGCGACGCCAAGCTAATGTTAATTACATTAAAAGATCATCGTTCTGTGTTGGATTTCATCAGCAACACAATTTTTTTATAGTATTTTTTTTCAAAACCAATTATTTTATACTCGATTTAATTTATTTTTTTATACTATATCTCTCCGGGTTTATCTAAACGTTAATGAGACACTCCATAAACAAAAAAAAACTGTTACGTGTATTGTCTGTCTATGACACTTTTCTTACTATCAAATTACAAATGTAATAAGTCATGCAAATCAGTATTAATTTCAAGGGACCATTACGACAAAGAGACAATGTGTGGCTACACTTCGTACCTTTACGAGTACATGCGTAGTGCTTACACTATGTTAACAATATTATATATTTCGTGACTGTAAATTGTATTTTGCTACGCAAAAGTTGTTAGTATTTATAAGTATAATCAGAGACAAACTTAAACAACCTGATACAATTTCGACATTATGCCAGACTTGATTGTGCACGTTGCGCAAACATTTCTTTTAGTTGGTTAAATCGGCTCTATTTAGAGTCTAGAGCATTTGCTCCGTCTGAGCTAGAAAAATTTATTTCATTTTTTTCTTTATCAAATGTGTTGAGTAAGCAAAACCTTCCAAATTAGTCACTTGCTTTAATATTTAAGGAACCCACTTTAAGTACCTATAGGTGCTTTAAGTATACTATAAGTTAGGTTATGTTAGTTTCAAAAATAAAGTTTTGGTATTTTTTTACCATCGTTTTAATGCAACACTCGATCACTATTATGCTCTTGTTATAAACTCATCCATCTTACCCCAACGCACCTTGAGTGTTCTCGCCTTTTCAAAGTGAAGCTTAATCCAAAATATTTCAAATTCATTCGAAAATACCATAACGGTACATTATGTATTATATGTAAAACTAGTTGCTATTTTACATTATTAAGTTAGTAGGTTTTATGATAATAGAAAATATAACTGGTTGAACCTACCTTAGAAAAGTGTATAGGGACAACACAAACGGAAAGTTATTCCTTATTTTAAGAACCATCCGTTGTTGATATTTAATGTTAGAAATTAAAGTTTTGTTGTTCAGACGGGAGTTTCCATCAGTCTAACAAAAGTTGTAAATCAAGACTGACAGATGGTGACGAGGTAAAAGTGGGGAAAACAATCTGTAACCATTAAACTTGTGACAAGTATAGTAGTTATACACTTTTACAGAAGTCTCTTATTCTGATTAAAAAAAAACTTCAGATGTCAAGCATGCTACATTAGGATTATTTTAAAGATTATTTTAGTAGTTTAGCCTTTTAACAAGAAAAACTTGATTGTAAATAAGGTGGTACTTCTAAAAATTAGCGTTTCCTTGAACTTATAAAGTGAGTGCATGTATCCAGAGTTAAATGTCAACGAGTTAAGTTTAACACGAACTACATTATTACATTTATTACCCAGACATTTGAACACTGGCATGGCGCAATAACATGAAGTTAGTTGGTGGTTGACTAGACTTCCATGAAATGTAGCAAAATGTAATTTTCTTGATCTGTATTTTTAAGTGAGTACCGTTTGTTCTTAGTAACTATACTTATAAATGTTTCACTGAAAACATAATAAATATATAAGACTTGTTATATGTGTAAAAAAAACAGCTTAAATACTGGACTTAGACATATACTATATTGTTTATAATTTTTATCTATATCGTTCTATATATAGATTCTTTTATAGAATAACGCATTTTTATGTAATATGTTTAAGATATCTTTTGTAATAATTTTTTTAAAAAATAAGTCCCGCCGAGTTTCTTGCCGGTCATTAAAGTCAAAATGCTTCTCGGGTCAGAGGTGTGTAGAACCGGCGTAGTTTTTATTTTTCTTCTTTTGTATACTCGACGTGTAAAAGTGCCCTTGTGGCCTACTTACTGAATAAACGTTTGAGTTTGAGTTTGATTATAGAGATTGTGTGGTTCCTTAAGAACAGAAAAAGTTCCGAAAGAAAAGTAGAAACAAATTTTGTCTTTCAGTATTTATATGACCCTAATCTGGCGTACCTGGCATTTGTAGTTTAAACACCGATCGCAATACTTCTAAACACGCATAGTTTTTTCAGAATAGGGGTCAGGGTTGCCAGTCGTTGCGCAATCGTTACACTTCGCACCATTGTGAACTCCACGTACCGCGCGCGAGGTGAATGCTGATCGCATTTTTTGCGGACTGCGGCGAAGCCAGAAATGAGGGGTACTGCTAGTTCAGTTTATATACTATGAAACAGCTTATTCCAGGGATTCATTTAAAGTGATGTCACATTCATTTTATTGAACTTTGCCTCGCATGGGTACCTAAACTAGAAATCGATTTAAATATGATGGAATGGAGCATTAATTCAAAAACGAACAATAAATTCTTTCCTCTTTATAAGAGTAGTGTTAGAAAACAACTGGTAGTGAAAACGGTAGGTATCTTGTATACTAGGTAATAAATTATGAATCGTATTAATTAATTAAGCTAAGACGAATTAAATAGGGCGGTATAATAATTGGTTGTGATTTTAAAGTATCTTGATCAATAAAATTATAAATAAATATTTGTTAATGAAGCTGTTTTACTACAACTAGTATAATTATAGGTATAGGTGAAAAACTTACCAAAACACCTGACCTATGTAGTAGTAACATGTCTTAACACATGTTGGTGTTCTATATTCAAATTTTGACGTAAGTTCCATATTAATTCTCTGCACAACTACATAGACATGGTCCTTCAGTAAATTTTTTTCACCTTTATACCGTTTGACTTTAATTTTATATTCATTCATAAGCATTAGGTATTTAATTTTTGTAATTCGTAGTACAAAATTAAACCTTCTTGCCTTATCTATTAATGCTTTATTATGTCCTTGGTTCCCCCTTCTACACGGTTATAAATATGTATGTAATAAATTCAGAATTCAGAGGGTGTAAGGGGTTCCATACAACACCTCACGGAACCCAAGCCAACCTCCCCTGCCCGCGGTGCACCCTGCGAAATAGCAAACGAGGCATAACTGGCGACCCACCAACCCGCATTAGACCAGCGTGGTGGGATTATGGTCTAAACCTCCCTATGAATTACAACTCCCCGACTAGGCCCCGAGTGCTCGGCGGTGCTGGGAAGAGCATTCCCAGAACCAGGGGTGCTAAGAATCCCCGAGTGAGGACAACCATCGCAAATCAAACGACTTTGGCACGTAAAACGGATACCGAAACGCTTAATATTCTTACATACAACGTTCGAACTTTATTAAAAGACGAACGATTGATAGAGCTCGAGAACGCCCTTGAAAGCATTAAATGGGATATTGTAGGCTTGTCAGAAGTAAGAAGACCGGGCGAAGAGACAGCAGAAAGGGATAGCTCTTTGTTCTACCACTACGGTAATACCAGCGGACAGGGCGGCGTGGGCTTCCTGGTGGCTAAAAAGTGGAAAAATAATGTAGTAGAATTTTGTAGCTACTCTAACAGGATCGCAGTTCTAAAATTTCAGATAACACAAAAACAAATCCTGACGGTGATACAGGTATACGCCCCCACATCCTCGTATTGTGACGATGAGGTAGAAGAATTTTATGACCTTCTCAACAAAGCATGCGACGATCACCGGGGATCATGGAACATAATCCTCGGTGACTTCAACGCCAAGATAGGTGTCAGACAAGAATTGGACAACGATCAAATCGTAGGGCCACACGGCTTGGGAGACCGAAACACACGTGGCTCTCGTTTGCTTCAGTTCGCGTTTGGCCAGAGTTTGAAGATTTGCAATAGCTTCTTTCTTAAGAAACCGCATCGCCGATGGACCTGGATGTCTCCCGATGGGCAAACCAAAAACGAAATAGATTTTATATTAGCATCTAATAACGACATGATCAAAAATGTAGGTACTTTAAATAAAATAAAATTCAGTTCAGACCACCGACCACTCAGGACAACAATAACGTTCAACTTCAAACTACTTCGCAAGAAAACATTTTTGAAACACTTTAAAAGATTGGATACAGACACATTAATAGCTAACTATGACAAATTTAACTTAGAACTTCAAAACAAATTTAGTTCATTAATGATAAGCGAATGCGATACAGATACCCAGTACAGCAATATTATAGAAGCAGTTAAAGCGGCAAGTAATAAAGTAACAACCACCTCAAAGAAACGTACAATATTATCTACCCACACCATTAATTTAATAGAAAAACGAACGACATTGAAACTAGGCTCAACAGAACACCGCACGATAGACAAAGAGACTAAACGCAGCATACGAACCGATATCCGAAACTACAACACAAGTCTAGTCAAAAAAGCATTGATCAAAAATAAATCCCTCAGAGTAGCAAGATGTGGAATTTCCAAAGGCAAAACATGGATCTCAAGTCTTAAAGATGAAAACGGTAACAAACATAGCAATAGGAACAAAATAATGGATATTTGCACACAATTTTACAGTTCCCTCTATTCAGACCCTCACAAAATATTTACACATAGTCCCGAAAATTACTTCTGCACTGATACCGTTCCGCCAGTATCAATTGAAGAAATTGAAAAAGTCCTATCGACAATGAAGACCGATAAGAGTCCAGGGATCGACGGTATAAGCACGGAAACTCTTGTTTTTGGAAAACAAAATCTTTTACACCCTCTATGCAAACTATTTAATAGTATTTTAAGAACAGGCCATATACCTAATAGATTACTACATTCTAGTATAATACTGCTCCACAAAAAAGGCGATAAAAGCGATATAGGCAATTATCGACCTATAAGTCTAATATCCCACGTCTACAAAACATTTATAAAAGTGATTGAGGGTCGCATTGCTGGGCAACTCGACAGGCAACAACCTCCCAGTCAAGCGGGTTTCCGTCCAGGATTCTCTACAATAGATCATCTCCATACACTTAACCAAATCGTTGAAAAATGCACCGAATTTAAAGTTCCTTTATACTTAGCATTTGTTGACTACACCAAAGCTTTTGACAGTATTACTCATTCCGCTATAATTTCCGCTCTACAAAATCAAAACATCGATCCAACTTACATAAATATAATAAGAGTAATTTATTGTAATAGTACAGCAGACATCAAGCTCCAGTCCTCCGGTCCGTCATTTCGTGTTCAGCGTGGCGTCAAGCAAGGAGATCCGCTATCACCAAAACTTTTTACGAGCGCACTTGAAGAAGTTTTCAAAACCCTGGCGGTTACTTGGGAGGGGAGGGGAATAGTTGTCGGTGACAGGCGGTTGTCAAATCTTCGTTTCGCCGACGACATTGTTCTCTTTGCCTCTTCTGCCGACGAACTTCAGCTATTGCTCCAAGATCTGAGCAACGCAAGCCTTCAAGTTGGACTTCAAATGAATCGTGCAAAGACCCAAGTCATGACCAACAGCACGAAACGTAGGGTTGAGGTAGACGGGCAGATCATACAGTATGTCGACGAGTATATCTACTTGGGCCAGTTAGTCTCCTTCAGCAACAGGCAAGACAAGGAAATCGAACGCCGTGTCCAAAATGCCTGGAAGAGCTACTGGTCCATGAAGGAGCTAATGAAGGGCGACCTTCCAATGTCACTGAAGCGTAAACTCGTTGACATGTGTATTCTGCCTGTCCTAACCTACGGTGCCCAAACATGGTCGCTCACTGAAAACCAGAAGTCCAAATTGAAGGTTTGTCAGCGAGCAATGGAGCGCAGTATTCTAGGTGTCAGAAGGATGGACCGCATAAGGAACAATACGCTGCGCTCCAAAACACGCATAGCTGACGTTGGTCGGAAGACTGCTAGGCTCAAGTGGGATTGGGCCGGTCACGTCTGTCGCATGCATCCGGATAGGTGGGCATGCGTAGCCACCAAATGGATGCCACAAGAGAGGCGCGGACGGGGCAGGCCTAAACAGAGATGGCGGAACGATCTGGATGCTTTCCTCAGCACTTGGCCGGAAACAGCAAAAGACCGAGAATTGTGGGGGTCCACGGGAGAGGCCTTTGCCCAGCAGTGGGACACTATAGGCTAAAGAAAAAAAAAAAAAAAAAAAAAAAAAAAAAAATCAGAATTATGTATAATGTATAATAAATATACATTAGGTAATAGATACAGAATTTGTCAGTTAATATGAAATGTGATATTAAACGTTTTTCATTCCCAGTGAAAATGTCAGAAAATTAACTGCAAGAACAATAAACTGGCATTAAAATACGTCGTATACTGCAGTTTATGGCTTGAACCTAAGTAATACGTTTATGAATCTGTTTGAGTTTTTATAACCTGTAAATGTTTATGGTTTTAGGGTACGACTAGAAATATGGTAATGGTAATAATTTTTTTTTTTAACTTCATCGAAGTCGTCACTAGAAGATAGGTGTATTTCGTATTGTACGAGGCTATCTGTCCCGTGCTAATGTATATTTTAGTTGCAGGGATTTTATCTAATATAGAACTAAGCCGGACGGTTCAATAAATTACTCTAAACCCCATTTAATGCTGCAGATAGGCATCGAAATATCTTTTCGCATTACAAAAAATACAAACGTTAAAAATTGTTATAGTAACATTTCGCACAAAATGAACATATTTTACTAACTTACGTACTCTAGTTACTATGATTAACAGATACAATTAGTTTGTCTTATAATATTTTGAAAATTTGTACCGGTACTTTTGCATTTAAAATCGATAAAATAATATGGTGTCACATGTAAGTTAAAAGCATCGCCTTGTGTGATTCCGATTTCTCGCTCAGGCCAGCATCAACTGCACAAAACAACAACATAAACCCTGATCCCCGTTCTAGCAGCCCGTATATCCATTTCATTTCCTTTCTCTTAATCTGACAGGGACAAAAAATCGATAAACTGAAGATCAAATCAGATTTACCCAACAGTGCTCACATAAATAAGGTCAAAAATAATAAACAACACTAAAAACGTATCGACCCCTATTCTTTAATGATTAACCATAATATTTTCTCAAGATTCTACATTAAACCTATTTAAAGTATTTCAAAAAAAATTCACTAAAATGTCGGCCTGTCGGCGTCGTTCGTTAAGCACTTACTTATATACACTACGCGTGTATTTAAGTAATTAGGTGCTCGTGTGTAAATTCTCCAGAACCCCAATTAAGCTGCTGATATTCCGACATAAACAAATATCGCATCGTGCGCTGCAAACTAAGTCCATCTTGTATTTCATTAAACAAATTTGATAAAGTGCGGGACTGTACGCGGTCTGAATAAATATGCTTATGCTTTTATTACTTATAAACTAAAGGTAGGGTATAAAGGTGAGCAGCTGTATTTTTTTTAGAGATTCAGAGTATACTTTCATAAAAAAATACAAAAAGCATTTGCGAATAATTATATTCGCATTGATTTTTGTGATTCAGCGAAACAAGAGACAATATTAATAAAAATTCTAAAATAAGTAACAAGCTAACAAGTCCACAACTTGACGTAGGTAGTTACTTTGACATGTGGAATATCTATCTTGTTACTTCACTACTAGATTTAAGAAGAAATTTATGCCAGTTTTTTACCTACTCACATTTATATACAAATTTACTACGAAGCGTATATGTGTTAGCTTACCTAAGTGTACTCGTAAGCATCATGTGCCCCTAGACTGTTTACCAATACTTGCAAACTTAAAGCAAACTGCAAATTTCCATGTAAAATGAATTAATAGAAGCGTTAGTGAGGCACGATCATTAAGTACCAGACAAGGAACATACCATACATTACAGCAGTAGGTCTCAGTCCTACTTATATACTCATATACTCAGTCCTATTCTATGGAGATGTCTCGCTGTCAAAATAACTCAAAATGTATCCATAGATGGCGTTGCGCCACATAGTAACGAACAGAGAGAAATAGATAGCATGTCATAGGAATATGACTATATATATATTGTCATTTCATGTGTGTTTCATGTATTGTATGTTCCTTGCGGTAGATAAGTACATTTCCAGTTAAAGTATTTTTGGATACCAAACCTGAGGTCACGGGATCTAGCTAAACCCGGTCGTAAAAACTTGTATGTCCAAGTAGAAAATCCTGGTTGGGGAGACGCTAAAACTATTAATTTATTAAAGAAAACATCCTTAAATATTTAATAGAAATAAATTGACTACTTTTGCCAAATAATTAATTCTAATAAACATGAGTTACATTTTATGAAGTGCGTGCCCCGCTGGTGACGCGAACGGACGCTCGGCACCCTTAGAGCTTGAAAACGGAGACTCATGCTCCCTGAAACATCGCGCGAGTGACTAAATAAACGTGGGTGAAACAAACTTTTTTAATAAAATATATGATAGACTCACGAAAGTCTAAATATAAACACAAGTTAAACTTAATAATAATTTTAAAAGTGTACATGCTTCGATGTTTGATGCTCAACAATGCATGCAACGGCTCAAAGGGAAATACATTGTATACGTATAATGTTTACACTATGAAATTATACGCAAGATCTTACGTTAGACTACTTACGTTCAACAAATTTTCCTCCAGCAGTTTCAGCTAGAAAGCATTAATTAAAAATATATCGTAATCGGATCAGAAACGAGGAGATCCGTAGACGAGCTAAGGTTACCAACACAGCCCACCGGATTAGCAAGCTAAAGTGGCAATAGGCAGGCCACATTGCACGCAAAGCAGATGGCCGATGGGGTTGAAAAGCACTCGAATGGAGACCACGGATTGGCTAGTGCAGCGTAAGACGTTCACCCACAAGATATTGGACCCGGGTATGTCCTTAAACTACGTCCAACAATGAGAGGTAGGGCACAACGAAGTACCATCACACTTGAGTCTGGAGAAGTCCAACTGGTGAAGTACCTCCTCCTTACAGAAGACTACAGCCATAATACTGCTACCTTTCAGGTGTTCCTGATGGTGAGTAAGGTTCTCAGAGCTCCAACCCCCCTTTAAGGCCGGCGACGCGCTTTTGTGACTCCATTGGTGTTGCGGGTGCCCATCGGCGACGGTAATTGCCTACCATCAGAAAATCCGTCTACTCGTTTGCCACCTTTGTAAAAAAAAAGATGGACAGATGAACTTATGAAGGTCACTGGACGACGCCAGGTCGCTTCTAACCGTGCCTATGGAGGTCCAGGGGGGACGCCCATGTTGAGCAATGGACGTGTTATGGCTAAGATGATCACGATGATGATGCTAAAATATAAACTTAAATTAATTGAAAGCGGTTGAAATTAAATAGAAATTCGCACTTTCGTAATACCAAACACCTATCTTGGTTTTTAGTGAGAATATAAATGAATAAATATTACAGGGCATCCTTACACAAATTGACTGAGTCCCACGGTAAGCTCAAGAAGGCTTGTGTTGTGGGTACTCAGCCAACGATATGTATATATATTATACAAATACTTAAATACATGACTCAGAAACAAATGCTCATCTTTGTCAAAATCGCTCTTCGTTACTTTGATGCAATGACAATTGAATGATATCATTTCTGATTCGATCGCGTAGAGATACTCCCGGCATAGCCCTCTCCACTTTTTTACCCTTTGGGAGATTTTGAGCCTTCTTATAAGGCACATAGTAAGCGACCACGTTTCAGTACCTTACCAGTTGCCTTTGCCTTATTTATCGTCTTCGTATAATTTCTTCTGAATATAAATAACTCTTTTTGTGAGTGGCAACGACGTCTGTGTAAATTTCCTCCAAGGCGTCTTGACTTTATAAGGAAAATGGCTATGGCAATAACCTTATTACGTATACCTGTGGGGGCTGAAATAATTCAAGGATACAATTGTATATTATTCTTATTTCTTTTTGAACGACATCGAAGCATTCATTATTTAAGATTTAACCCACGACAGATATGTCATGGCTGTCGTCTGTTCAGACGAATAATAAGAAATGTATCAACATATAAGCCAAAAGACGTTCAATACCACTCGAGAACCTATAAGCCCCAACGGTCATCGGTTTTACGTGCAACGTCCCCAATGCCAATTATGTTTAGCGATCCGGAAAGTTATACCGGTTACTTTTTAAAAAGTACATTTTGGATCCGGGTATGTTCTTAAACTACGTCCAACATTGAGAGGTAGGGCACAGCGATGACCATCACGCTTGAATCTGGGGCAGCCCAACTGGGGAAGTGCCTCCCCCTTACAGAAGACCACAGCCATAATTGCACTGCTACCTTTCAGGTATGTAGTGTGTTCCTGATGGTGAGTAAGGTTCCCAGAACTCCAACCACCCTTAAAGGCAGGCAACGCGCTTGTAACTCCCCTGGTGTTGCGGGTGCCCATGGGCGACGGTAATTGCTTACTACCAGGCAATCCGTCTGCTCGTTTTCCGCCTATGTCATAAAAAAGTACTAAGCAATATACATTGTACAAATCCTATCATCGCTATTTATCTTTTACCACTTAACTTACGTGGAAATAATATAAAAGCAACAAATTAACATATCATGGGCGGCGGTATTTGCATATATTGTAGAAAAAAAAAACATTTATAATATAAAATGCTATTTTATAAATTTTCTACTGCGCAAAATTGGCTTGATATAATGTGCATTCGTTAAAAAGTATGTGGCTAGCATTGAGTTATACATTCAGCGATGGTGTAGGTGTAATACTATAAAGCCGTCTAAACAGCATACTTTGAAATTCAAAAAGACTAAGTGGTTCTTTGAAAGCCGAATTTTCACAAAAAAAGACCAAGAGGCGTTTTAAGTCAATCGTTTATAAAATTACACGGTTTATACCCCCAGATTAAGTGACCATTTATTATTTAAAAAGCCACGCTGTAAATTTGGGCACCACCACCTCGGCTTGAGAATTTAACGCGTTGAAGTTTCACTAACAAACGCACAGCCAAGAACATAAATATGTATACAATTGTGTACCTTATTATAACGGGTTAAGGTTAAAAAGACTTGACTGGACATCCCTGGTGTACTATAAAATGCCAGAATTTTAGAACATACCTGTTTATTATTATTTGGCAAATTACGGAATGTTAGAGTATTATTTAACGACTGAGTTTGTTATAGTGAAATAATTCTTGAAAGTGATGTTAAAATAAATTAAATAGAATAATATTTTGAAAATGGATTTAATATAGCAGGTAATTATTGCGATATATTATATTAACTGGAGACTGAAGAGCTGGCGGCTCCCTCGCACAACGTATCGGCGATACCTACAACATGCCGCCTGCATCCTCTGTACAATGCCTCCTGAGGCATACTTGAGGCAGTTAAGTGGTAATATGTTATATTGTAATTATTTGTATTTATTTGAAAATAAAGTGATTCTAATTATTGCGTATGTTAGCGTTGTACAGTCAGCAGCAGTAGTTTCTAAGCGGGCCACATGTTAAGAATGATCTTGACGCGCTCTTATTCACTTAAAAGTAAAAGTCGTAATAAAGTTGTGTCCGTGACCTTAAGGTCCTTTTGAACACTTCGCCTGCTTTTCAACTTTTGCTGCTGACTGTTGTATAGCATGTAAGAAGCATTTATCGTATATATATTTATCTTATCTTTAGAGCGTCTTCAAGCGCTTTGAGTGTTGTGTATTGAATGTGTATTGGTTAATATGGCAACGCAAAAGCAGTTAGGCCAATGATAAAATAATTTATTATATGATTATTACATTTTGTGTGTATCTACTTAATGCGTATCAGTATTCCCAAATGTTCTTGTTCATTTTACGGAATATGGATAACCATTTAAATTTAAACTCTTGAAATGTATGAAAACGCACTTTACAGCTTATAACTGTAAACTACCTATGTTTGTGTGTTATATGGTGGATACTAGCCAACAATTCTATGTGCCAACACCTCGGAAGTGACAGTTAGCTTTGGCAATTTTCTTTTCTAGAGAATTACAAGCTTGTGTATTTTTCAAGAATTCACTGATTACGAGTAGATGTAGGCAAGTATCAAATGCATGTAATGCAGAAATAGGCTGAAACGGGTACATAATTAGTGTAATTATTCATAAAATTTATAAAGTTACAACTACAAACAAATTAAATTATTTTTCCTAACTAGTGCGTAAAAAGTGCACTTTTCGCACGCTTCGCGTGCGTAAATTTCACTTTTTAAGGCACCTGCTATGAAAAATTAGGTTCGATACTCGTGTAAAAACTTCTTTAAGACTCGGGTGATCGTCACCCTCGTTTCACTAGGGCTCCAACTTTCACTCTCGTCGAAAAAAAATGTTTTTCACTAGTATCGAAATGTACTATTATTGGACATGTATATCGATGATAATATGCTTTGTATCGCATATTTGATATTGTTTTTAAGCAGTGATGAACTGTATAAATTACAAAATGAAATAGATTACCATATACTTATATTATAAATATATATATATATATATATTTATAATATATAAAAAACGAGACCCACCCGGCGCCCGAGTCGGATTTGAATCCACTCCACACCTCTTTAAGTATATGTCATCTTCTACAAGTTTTAATATTAGTTGACCAACGTGTTACTTTTCCATCCCATAAATAATATATTTTTGGATTGGACATGGGCAGACTTTTGTATTCAAATCAAAGTTAGATAGGCAGGTGGACTCAAATTTAGCGATGATGTATTGTAGCTTCAATTTGTAGTATCTCGACAAATCTTTTTCTCTGCAACATATTTTCGACAATAATGTTTTTTTTTATGCTTTTCATAGACAAACAATATATATGGACGTGCCATTTGTAAACTAGGGCTATCACGCCTCCGCTGTGAAGATGGATCGCTTCCTGGGGTGTCGGCACATAATCGTTAGTTACGTAAATACGAAGCTGGTACAATGGAAAATTTGGCTTCGCTTTTGTTTTTCTGTAACTACTAAGGAAATACAAATACATGTAGCTATTTAGGAAACACCTACTGTTAACATAATATCTATTTTAATAAATAAAACTACAAAAACACGGTTTCTGACAAAAATGAGGAAACAAACTTTAAGTATCTTGTAGTGAGGTTCTTAAATGCAAATTTTTTATTATTTTTAGTACATTTTTGCTACAAATCTTTGATATATTGAATATTTTACATGCGATACGAATAATTATATAGGTATTTCCGATTATTTCCTATAATCCTGGGTTTCGCTCATTATTGGATTTTCCTCAGCGTAAAAGTGTTTTAAATGTTTTTTCTCAATAGCTGAAAGACGTAAGTTCTTTACATTCAATGTTTACAAAAGCCTTTAAAGAGCTAAAATTTGATTGCTTTGTGTTCCTTAAGTTCTCTCACGACTATATTAGTCATCAAAGGAATTTGAAGTAGGGTGAACGCTCCAGTGAATGAACAGTTAAGAAATTTGTCACTTTTGAAAAATCATTTTTCAAAATGTATTAATAATTGTGATAATGTAATGTAATTTATTAAATATTCATTTAATAAACAATAATATAATTTCTGTGATTTTTTGTTACTTTAATAGTTTTTGAGTTATACGAGAATTTATCAAAATATACCCAAAAACCTAGTAAATGAACAAAAAAATCGAATGAATGAACACAGTAAAAGCCAGTGAATGAACATTGTTTAGAAATGTTTAGTCGGTATTAAAAATCATTTTTGAACATAGTACACAGAGTTTTTCTTCAGAAATTTTTACTTATATAAAAAAATGAGGTAGGTACAGTATTCTACTCACCTCAGTCACACCTCTACCACTCAGCCATTCAATTCAGGCCATTTTGGCCCAGGATTATTTTTAGTAAACTTACTTACGCGTTTATTTGCATTAAAAAAACACGCTATCAATAACTTCTGGGAAAACCAAGTTTTGCTTTGTTGATTATCCATTGAACCAATTTTGCTTCTTCATATTGACCTAAAGTAGAACAAATGGAATAAACAATAGCATGAATGTTATTTCCAATAACACAAAAACTTGATGAATAAAATAAAGAAAAACAAATGATTTTGTGTGTGAGTGGAACTTACACATTGTATGAAAATACATTCGTCGTTACGTTGTTCATATATAGAATTAGTTGAAATCTAGTAAATGAACACTGCCTGATTTCCATAGTCCATCTACTAAATGTTTCATGCCTATGTATGAATACCTGTGTTCCAATACTGGCTGAAGGTATCAGAATCGTTTTCTGAGCAGTATTTCAAAAAACCAGCTTAATACTATTACGTTAACATTTAAATTTAGGCAAAAAAATAAATTGAGCCAACACCAGTAAATGAACACATTGTTCATTTACTGGTTTTAGAACATTTGATAAGTCAGTAATTGAACACGAAAAAATAATAACTTAATCGCAGAATAAACGACTAAAGTGTTCATTTATAAAAGGTTGTACACTTATTTCAACCAAATAACAAAAGTTTTAACTGATAAGTATCAAATAATCATTTTAAATGTTGCTCCAAACATGCACTGTTCTTACCTGGGATTTAACTTCTCCATACAAAACTTCAAAATTAGATACACGTGAATTTCAAACGCCGGTCATATTAAAACCGGTCGAAAATAAATTTACCAAGTGCTGCCATTGTATAGAAAACAAAGTTGACAATAAGAAAAAAAATACGACAAGTGGTAGAAATAGTTGTATTTCTTATTTTAGCCAAAATACGAGATTTTGTTCATTCACTGGGGGGGGTTCATTCACTGGAGCGTTCACCCTACCGTATAAATATTTAGAATACTAAACTTGATCGCAGCCCTTATTTTATGTGCGAAAGATAACATGGTTTATGTGCTATATACCGAGAAAGCGAAGCAAATTTTAGTGTCTTTAGAGTTTGTCCACCCACCTAACGCTATCCAGATTGCGTTCTCAAGTTCTGCCAAGAACCTCCACACATATACACATATACCTACATTTCAGCCCTATGCAGTCCACTGCTGGATATGAGCCTCCCACAAATATGACTTGTATCATCTTGGGGGTAGTTGCCATAGTCGCCACGCTTGGCAGGCGGGTTGGCGACCGCAGTAGCTGTAGATTGGGTTTCCAAAGACGCTGCTGCCCGTCCGTACGATTTTACCCTTTGTCGCCTCTTACGACACCTGCGGGAGGAGATGGGGTGGTGCTATTCTAGTCAGCCGGCATCACACAGCAAGTCAAGTGACCTAATCTTAAGAAACTGCATTTGTACATTTCTGACAAAAGTGTCAAAGGTGCGATACAAGTTTCAAACCGTGAAAATTGTGTGAGTTTTTAAAATTGTCCATTCATCATGAATTTATTTTATATAAGTACCTGCTTAAAAAAAATACTAGAAAATATATGTAAGGTAGCAAAAATATATAAAGTACCTTACAATAAAATTGTAAACCGATAATTACAGTAGAAACACGCTTTCGTTTAACTATAAGTTGAGTTTAACTTCCCAGACATGCAGATTTGAATTAGTATCAAAGTGGTTGATTTCAATGGAAATTCTGCCTAGGTGTCTTAATACTTTACTGTTTGTTACGAAAATTGTATAATTGAAGGACGCCTTTGTTCAAGTTATTAGCTTAAACATTCATTAAACTTGGCAAATTCATAATTTATACCTGTAAAGCAAATTTCATTGTGGGTAACTAATTCGCTTTGTTGATATAATTACTACTTACTATTCATTTAACAAATTAATATTTATTGCTTACTCTTAGTATCAAATCTGTGATTATTTATTAGACTGATAATTTTTTCTTACATAAATTATAATAATTAATTTTAATGAGACTATAAAGTTAATAAAGGGAGATAAGTTAAGCTAAGCCATCATAGTTGTGTCATATTTGAACGTAAAATATTAGGCATGTATTATACCAAAGTGGAACTTCACAAATAAAAATACAAATTTTGCAGACTTTAACAAACTATAACTATAGGTAGTTCCACGAGAGTTGAGCCGAATGGATTACGCACACAACTATATGAAGTACTGATTGAATGAATGAGTAATTTCAAAATCTTCCTATCATTACACGAGATGTTGTTGTGTGTGTGACTTCAACTCTCGTGAAACTACCTATATACCTAACAGATACATGGCTTAAATAGGTACTAATATTATTTTATTTATTACATGGAATACCAACAGCGCATAAATTTTTTAGAAATAGTATGGTTTTTGAAAGCCTATTACAAGTTCTCACCCATAGAACTAGACTAACTTGTACAAGAACCGACAAGAGTACGAAGAACCAAAAAAACTTTTTATTTCAGATGACGGTTCGACCGTCAAATTATTGATTATTTTACAACTAACAACTTACTAATAAACCGGGCCGTTGAACATGTCAAAATCAATTTAACGAAACATAATTTAAACTTCAACACGCTCAGTTTAAAATTGAAACGAATTCTTATTTCCACCACAAATACTTTTTACTTCTATAGAAAATTGATTAGGTAATTTCTCTGTAAAAAAATGTCGCGTTCAACAAATAAACTTTCAAAACAAGTAGGTAATAAATACTTAGGTTTTTAATTTCCTCCTCCGTTGTTGAATTCCTAAAAGTTGTCGGCGCAGGGACATTTCACTGGAAAAAGTAATTAACTCAAGTAATTTGGCAACTTAACAAGTAACTAAAAGTCGTTGCAGGATCGAGTCGTTCCACATGTCACTTCATCATCATCATCATCATCTTAGCCACAAGATAGACCGCTGAATATAGGCCTCCTTGGACCACCACATGTACCGGTTGGAAGCGACCTGCATCTAGCGTCTTCCGGCGCCCTTAATGAGGTCGTCTGTCCATCTTGTGGGCGGACGTCCTACGTTGCGCTTGCTAGTCCGTGGTTTCCACTCGAGCATCTTTCAACCCCATCGACCATCTCCTCTGTGCGCAACATGTCACTTTTCTAAGCGAAATTAAAATGAGTGCTATTGAACTGTTCTCCGTAGTATTGAAAATTTGTTTTATTTTTAATTATATGCAGAAATAATCAAGAACGAAATATATTCTTAAACAGTTAGATGAGTTAAATTAAAATTAGTACCATTTAAATGTAAGACTGTATGTATGATGTAAATTGTATAGAATATTTGTTTTATATGTTATACTACGCAGCGGTAGAGGCTAGATTGCGTACAGGATGCAACTAGGTTGCGGAGATCCGTTCTAGAGCATGATCAGTATTGTAATGCGAAGATGGATGGATGGACTGTTTTTGACTTTTATGCTCCATTATCTTGTCCTGCGTATTGCCTAGCCTGGCGTATTAGTATGACCGGGTCACTAACATTTTTGATACACTTCATTAAACACGATAGCTACCCATATTATACCTCATATAATTCCCACGCTAGGAAGTTCACTTCACGGGTAAAGTTGTATTGATTGCGCTGTAGCTTCGCTCGTTCAAAGTACCAGAATTTCTGGTTTCTGCATTCTGGTTTCATTGGTTTCTCAGGCAAAAATAGCGACTGCAATGTCAATGGCACTCGTAAACCGTGTAGTCGTTTTTTTTTTGCGAAGTGATAATTTTTAGCATTGTCTAATCTTAGGATTTGAGATTTGGAATAAATTTTACCGCTGGGGAAATAAATTGAAGGCGGCCGCAAGAATTCTAAGGTTTACGAGTCGCGTCACATCATATCTCATCTAGAGCAATATAAATCGTGGTCTCCCCCCTTCCCCCCACCGCCCCCCGCAGCCTCACTTGCCCTCAGCATAACCTAATGCCGTTTTTACATTCTCCTCATCAAATTAAGAGTCGAGCTCCAAAGAAATATACGACGTAGCAATCTTACTAAGTATTACGCTTTTTGTGAGCACTTGGATGGAAAATCTTATATTATTTCCCTAGAAATGATTCCTTTTTTATTTTTTCCCGTTTAGCACAAAAGCACGGTGGAACAATAACGCCGAATGGTCCTCTTTGTGCTGAGACAATAGCGTAAAACGTGGAATCGGTAGACGGCTTTATCCGGAAAGATTCAATTAATGTGAGTGAGATCTCGTCGTATTGATATGTGGATAGAAAGTCTATCCGGATTCGTGTAAATTTAATGGCCGTATGATCTCATTATTTACAAGCAGCCACGTCATGATTGTCCAGTATGTATATAAAAAAAGTTATAACATATTGCCGAAATGGTATCGTAAGATCACGAGATCCCAAAAACGAATATCTTTCTTAATATGCAGCGACTTTGTAAATAAAACAGTAATTATTATTTCACATGAGATTTTTTGTAGACTCGCGGTTTCACGAGAGGCAGTTGTTGGGATGCCCCTTTCTCATTTAGAGTACCGTTTTATGTTAAGATTAATGGTTTAAATAGTGTAGTAGAAATAAAGTAAAAGTAAGTGCCCAGGTTAACTAATTGAGTGCACGTGCCCTGTGAATAAAAGATAATTTGTACATGAAATAGGCTAATTTGTACTATTACAATATTTTTAATGCTAATAGTAGATGATGATTGCATTCAGGCGTTAATACTTAGTAATAATTTACGATTATTTGCTTTATTGTATTAGGTTTTTAAAATAAATAATATTATAATTACACTGTAAATAAATAATTAAATATTCGTATAAGATATACTGTAAAAGTTAGTGTGATAGTGTGTTTATTATAAATATCTTAGCATAATTACGTTTTCAAGCGAAATTCAAAAATTTTATTTTTGATAGATTACTGGCAAATATAAACACATGCATCGATTACTTACAAAGTATAAAAAAGGTGTCCCAATACCTGTTAATCAGTGTATTTTGATAATATATTTAGAAACACTTTTACACTAATTATGATTTGTCGTAAAACTCTTGCTGAAAATCAGGATCTGATAAATACGTAAGTAGAATAAGCCCGCATGTTAAAGATTGGGATTCGAAAGCTCTTAGGCTGGGTTAACTTCAATCGGTAAATCAATATTTGAATCTTCCAGCTTTGTAACACGTTCAAGGTCGACGATATTTTCATTTATATTTTAAATAAACCTAATCAATGTGTTGTGTTGACAATTTTTGCTTTTTATCGTATCACTCGCTTGACATGTCCAAGGCCATTTAAATTATTTGTGTAAATTTTCATACTATTATAAAAACCACGACTCAATGTTTTTTAAAGGTCTTATAGTTTATCATATCGTTAAGTAAACGTTCACTGAACACACAGCAACACTCATAGCTGTACATCGGTGTAGGTCCACCGCCGGTCCATGCCTTATATAATAAGGTCCATCAATTTACAGCTAAGAGTGTTGCTGTGTATACAACTGATACCTCTCCAATAATATTCATCACTGATTGTCAGCTACAATCATGTAAACCAGCGCGTAGACGTTCAGCCATGATTGACACATCGATCTGTACCCTCACCATGAGTTGTGACATTGAGGTTTTCGATAACGAGTATCGAGTTTACTATCTGCGCATCTAGTTCGCACTAAAATAGTATAAGCGAGATGCACAGATAAAACTTGATACTCGTTATCAAAAACCTCAAAGTCACAACTCTTGGTAAGGGTACTGACGACATAGGAACCCCACGTGATTGGAGTAATTGGCAAGCCTGTTTGAAGTGTGACTTTGGTGCACGATTTTAAGCTAACGTAGTCGTTCACATAGGTTTAGGTTTAAAGATCATTTATTCTCATGAAGAATTTTACAATTTACTTATTATAAGAACATAAAACTATACTTAATATTAATGTTCACATTGAAACTATTACTCAAAACGGGATAGTTAACATGTATGTAACGGTACCAAAGGATCAAAAAGTCATCGAAATTAACATACGCGATAACGTTTTTGTTGAGATGTGATTTTGTGCCTCTGGACGGGTAGCATGGTTGTTGAACGTGACAGATATTGTGACAAATGATAAAAACCTGACCATATTAGGACAATTTCCAGGTAAAAAAAAAATATTGCACATAATAATCGCTTTAAACAAAATCTTAGAAGATCGATGGTAACTTATATCAAGCTAGTTTCCCGGTTATGCATAGTTTAAGTCAGTTATTAAGCAAGGCGGTGCTAGCAACGGTCCGACCTTTCACGGCGACATTGGCACGTTGAGGGTAATTATGTAACTTGTAAAAGTAAACCATTTAATAACAGTATTATCTTCGCATAGGGTGCCAGTAATGGACAAGGAACTAGTCATGAACAGTGTTTATTTCAAAGGAGTCAAGTGCTGTGCATTTGTTGGTAAATATTCAATTTATACTGCTATGGTTTTTGAATTAAGAACCAAGTGTCCATCACTTGGTGCGATCACCCTAATTGTTTAAAAAACTAGTAAGTGGTTATAATAAGACATTATCGCTTTCAAATTTAAGGTATCTAAATATTTGCCCACGTTTCGGAAGTCCCGTGACCGCCATGGCAGCGGCTGAACAAAGGTTGCGGGAAACGTCTTCTCGCAGTGCGACTTATTCTAATCAGTATATCTAGGTGCATATTTATAAAACAAGGACTAATAACATTGTTGTACTCATTTTTGTATATGACCGTTTGTTTCTTAATAAATATAATAAAAGTCATTTTTAGTAAGCGGTAATTGTATTTACTCAACTTAAAAAAAAAACAAGCTAGGCGTTATTAGCAGAACAAACTGTTAAATTTTAAATTCTCGGTCCGGATCGTATCTGGCTCTGTGTCATAGGGATTTCTGAGCCGGCTACGATTCGGTGTGGCACATTTACTTAACTGTATCGTTTAATGTTCATTAAATAAGTTTCCGATAAAGTTTTAATTAAATTATCATTAATAAATAATTTCCTGCTAAACGAGTATCGTGACCACATAAACCCATGTTTAAATAATTCGATATTTTGCGCAGCCTTGACTCGCAGACCAATAAACTTTACTACAGAAGTGTTTTGTTGTTCATACAAAAAACAGTTCGATAAGGAATTAATCGATATTTGATCTAAAATAAAACCATACTCGAAGTACTTTTCAACGACTGTGTACATACCTACGCTCGTGGGAGAAGCGGACGACCTCGACCAAAAGTTGACATTTCTAAATCTGTGAGAGGTTCCGTATCAAGCTTACACGATTTTATAACAGCTAAGTAAATGCACTCTATAGCGATGGTGTAAAGGCTAGATTTACTAAGCATTAAAGTAGTAGATATATTTTGATATCACGTATTTGGAATGCAGTCCACATTGTCGCTGTTATTGAATTGATCAATGCTATTTTGCGGTTTTATTATTGCAGCTTTAGTTTTTATGTTTTGACAAGCAGTTTAGCTTTAGTTTATGATTATGGGTGCTATTGACGCATTTATTTTTTAAAGTAGATGCATTTGCAAGTGCAGAAACAATTGTAGTCAACTGTGCGCAACCCAGTCGAAACTAAGTGAGATGCCCTTTATAGAGCTGTATACAATTTATTGATAGCGGTGTTACCACTTTATGGTATCCCCGTGAAATATAGGCCTTATGGAAAATGTAAAATATTCGTTAATTTAACATCACTTTTTTACGAAACGACCTGGGCAGAAGTCCTACATGATATCTATCAGTCTGTAATATATTTTATACTCCCAAGAGCGATGAAAATAGGTCGCATAGTTTGTATCTTAGTATGAAAAGTGAGACTTTAATGTATTGAAACAAAATTTATGTAGGGGATTGAGTATTTATTAAACAAGTTTTACCGACGTTTTATACTTCTCTGTTCATAATTAGACACAAAGGTAATGATAGAAATGAGGCCCAAAGTTTCCTCTTGCTCAAAGGTTCTGAAGTTTGAGGGCAAACTTTACATTCGCGAATATTGAGTTGTGCGGTTTCCGTGACTCTGTGTGTTCACAAATTAATTTAGAGACTTATTTATTAGTTTCTCACCTCATTTAAAATCAGAATCCAAACGCTTACCCACCATCGAACTTAAGTAATTAAATTGTTTAAAAGTGGGTATTTGGGATTGTAAAGAAATGTTCAAATCACAAATTTTAAATAATATGTATGTGAATGTTGATAATGTAAAGAAAATACCTAAACATAAAAGTTAAAAATAATGCGGTAGTTTGGCATTTGTTTATCAGTCATGCTTTTTTTTAAAACCACTTATGCATTTGGTAAGTATTATGGTTTATGGTTTTCATAAATGACAACATATCGAATAGTCATATTGTAAGTTATGTCGTATAAAGTGAAAATACACACTTACAGTTTGTAAAGGGATCCCAATGTGCAAGGTCTATATCTCGGTAATAGCTAAGTCAATACTGAATTGCATGACCATATTTGCTTTCACCGTTTCACTTGAAAGTCTCGAAACCTTGCGTGCTGACTTACCTACCAAAATTTAAAATTATCTGTATCATTTCAGCCACTTATTGCTACTATTATAGATGTAGAGAATTCGATAGCTAAGAGTATTAAAAATGGGCTGAAAACTAAAAGGCGACCATATGGCGAAAAATATAATGACAACTAATAGAACATGTACAAAAACAGGATTCAAAAATAAAGACATAGACAAAACAGTAAAACAGCATAAAACCTATAACCTAAACCTCGACAATAGATACAAATTTTTTTATTAAAAACTAAGCTTAATTCTATTGGATTTCAATCGCCATATTTCTAACTTCACTATCATAACATTATAAAAGTTAAAAGGGCATTTCCCGATGTGGGCCCGGGTGGTCGTAAAGCGGGAATTATTCCCGGACTTCTGGACAGCCGTGGGCGTTCTTGGATTCTTTGTAAATTAGCGGCCTTAATCGCGGATTATATTTTAATTCCCAGGGGAACGCGAGTTCTGAGGCAGTGATTACAAATCGCTTATCAAAGAATTTCGCCTTAGAGTTTGCGGAACGTTATTGGAAAAGTTTTAGCGGGTTCCCAATCCGTAAATGTCTACAGAGATATCAGTCACGAGTGTTTGAGTTGACGATGAGCATTCTTTGATTGGAACTAGCGCGTCCGCAAATAATGTTCGTGGGATTGGTTTAACGCGGCTCGAAGGACTAAGTTCTGTGGCTGCCGATTTGGATTCAAATTAAGATGTTCAGCGTGTTTTAATGCGACTTTGTTATTTGTTCTTTGTAACTTTTGCATTGTACCTTTGAGTCCAATCATTTATTCTGCTTACATTTGCTGTTCAGATTGATACGTTCCTACTTCCATATAAATACTGTCTCATGACGGGGTTTGCTTTTTTAATGAATTATAGAACAAGCAAAACTTTTTAGATTCGACCTCAAAATGTTGAGATAAGAAAAACGATTTCCCATCTTACCTAAAATCCAAACGAGTTTTGTACCAAGAATCTGAAGAAAAACGATTTGTACCGTAGTAAACACAGGAAAAGTCAGGAGGGTGATTATGCACAATGATGTTGACCATGTAAACAGCGAGGCAAAGCGGGCCCAATCTTTGCGGAGCAAATACAAACATGGCGGCTGCGGATCGACCCGTGAGCACTGTCATTTGCTTTACGTAAGTCTTGTGGTGAAATGAGGTTTTAAATCTTTTAGAATTGGGTTCAAGGGGACGGATTTGCCTTAAATGTTACGGAGAGCTAGTTAGGCGTTATAGCTACATTAATAAATACATAGCTTTTTCTTACGGATAGCTGCAACACTGATGGTAACTCATATTTTACCCAACAACTTTAAATCAACTCCTGGATTAGCATTTTTACTGAGGCGGTTATATTTCGTAGTATATTTTTATCTTAAGAAAAGCTTAGTTATGCAACTAGGAACAAATCAAATTATGTTTAGTAAATATTTTGATTCATCATCATCATATCAGCTGAAGGACGTCCACTGCTGGGCAAAGCCCCCCCCAAAGCGAGCGCCTACCCCACAGCTCATTTGATCAACTTTTGAATTTTAAGTAATTTTCAGTCTAAATTTAAGTCAATCATTCATTAAATTAGTCACGTTAAGAAAGTATGGAATGACTACTTCTTTTCTGATTTATAAATAACTTTCAAAAGTTTTAATGCTGAAGAAAAAGTGTTACTTAAATGTTCTCACCAATTTTCAACATCAGTAGTAAACGCGACCGCGCCAAGTAGTTTTAGGGTAGGCAACGCGCATGTCAACTCTCTGGAGTTGCAGACATTCATAGGCTACGGTAACTGCTTACCATCAGACGGACTGTATGCTTATTTGCCACCTTAAAGTAATAAGGTAGTATAAAGTATTTGATTTTGTGTTGTGCTGAATAGAAAATTTTGATTATAATATAAACGTTCGTAAAAACAATTTAAGTAATTACCTTATTTACTACTTTGGATGACCTTTGGTATCTAGAATAGATATAGCTAAATTTGAAAGCAATTTTTTTCCATTGTCCTTCCTTCAACAATTCCATCCCTTCCCGATGACCCTTCATCCATCAGCGTCACGCTCCATGTATCTCCATTTCTGTCGATATCTTATTCTCTTGTCCGAGTGATAGGTTATAGATTTAGACACATACTGGCGAGGTTACGTGTTAATGGATTAAATTATCTTTATGGTACATATATGGCTTATCGAAAAAATAATAAATAAATTATTTTATTTTATTTCACACCTTATTGATACAAATTTAAAAGGAAAAAAAATCTCATAGTTCATTTCATTAAAATTACTGAACTAACTGTATTAAATAAAATGAAAATAGAGATCTATATCATCATTATTAAAAACAGCATGTTCAAGGTTCTTTCCGCTTATATTCGACGACCGGTCTGGCCTAGTGGGTAGTGACCCTGCCTATGAAGCCAATGGTCCTGGGTTCGAATCCCGCTCAGGGCATTTATTTATGTGATGAGCACAGACATTTGTTCCTGAGTCATGGGTGTTTTCTATGTATTTAATTATTTCTATGTTTCTATCTATTATATATATCGTCATCTACCTACAACATAAGCCTTACTGAGCTTACCGTCGATTTGTGTAAGATTGTAATGAAATATTTATTATTATTTATTAATATCATATTACTTTTAATTAATGGTAACCTACAAATACAAATAATAAAAAAACTTTAAACAATTACCCCTGATCAAACTTTAGACAATTATAATTGGTAACGAATAAAACAAGTTGAAAACTATTTTTTTTTGTTATTTATTAATTAGCTGATCATAATATCAGCCTAGTAAATATACACAAATCTAAGAGGCTAACATTACATTAGGCTTACGAGAACTTTCGTTTGTTTCAGTCGTTTAGGCCAATCAATCATTTCTAGGTCACCTCTGCGAGACTTGCAAAGAACACATACAAGTTGGGCTGGCAACAACGGTTACTTTATGATTTATTGGTACAAGCAGGGTTACTACTTAACCCGGTTACAGATGAATTGTTTTAGTTGACACTTGGATACGAATTTTACAAAATTATATCGTATTTTGGAGATGTAGGGCACAGCGATGACCATCACGCTTGAATCTGGGGCAGCCCAACTGGGGAAGTACCTCCTCCTTACGGAAGACCACAGCCATAATAGCACTGTTACCTTTCAGGTATGCAGTGTTGTGTCCCTGATGGTGAGTAAGGTTCCCAGAGCTCCAACACCCCTTAAAAGCCGGCAACGCGCTTGTGACTCCTCTGGTGTTACGGGTGCCCATGGGCGACGGTAATTGCTTACCACCAGACAATCCGTCTGCTCGTTTGCCGCCTATGTCATAAAAAAAATCAAATTTAATTGAATTTTCCTTATTGATACTACGTTTCAATTCTTTCAAATGGTCTTCCGATTCGGAAGGAAATTTGAAATACGTTTTGGACATTCTAAATGTTAAATTAAGGCTTATGAGATGTGATATCATAACTTGTGTACGTAATATAAGTATAATAACTTAACTATCTCCGTCCGACTAAAATAAACATTGAATCGGATTAGTTGTGTTCAATATAATATTTGTATGTAGTTGTGTGTTTCATGTAAATACTGCCATTTACATGTAAATACTACCTCGGTCAATTTGGCCTACTTAAAGCAACCAACATAAACCTAAGCATCCAAATCGACTTAACCAGAAAACGATGTCAAGAGTTCAATTTGTGGGGGGTAATCACGAATCCCAAAAAGATACACAAGGTAACAAATTGCCTATAAAAAGCTAACAAAATGCTGTGGGTAAGCATTTCGGTCAACGCTGTAAATCCTCGGTCTGAAGCAATAAATCCGGGGAAAAAATATCGAAAGCCGTGTAATACAGTTACAAGCAGATTGTGTCGGAATAGGCTCCCGAGGGACGCCATATTTGGGAGTTCACCAACCTATTTTGAATATTAAAATGCACAAATGATTGTTCCTTTCATACGGCATTTGGTTTTGATAAGGGTCGTCGTTTGTTTGGAGTGATTGCTGATGTTCAGATTGCCAGACTATGAGTAAATAGCAAAGTATTCTGAATAATATAAGCGAGATGACGAGGGTTCAAGATCATTTTGTTAACCAAATTATATTCTATAATCATTTTTTGACCTAGCATTTATTTATCTATTCACCTAGAAATGAAAGTATTTTTTTATATATTTTAATTTAATAGACATCGATGTGTCGCTATGAATACATTTGGAACTGGATCTTATACAGATAAAAAAAAAATTAAAGTAACAAAAAGCATTGATTGATAACGTACCTACTTGGGTAAGGCTTTGTAGGTCGCGAAGTGGCTTTCTTTGACTCATCGTGCAAGGTCTGAGTGCATTTGTCATTGGAGGGTAAAAGATCGTATTAAATATGAGTTTCGTTTGGAGATACGACCTTTTGATTTAGGACGCCGTAGGACCGGTTTTACGAATCGCGGCCTTTAGACTAGGTACTCTCACAGAATATGAGTGCAGAGAGGACACCTTTTTATTCTAGATAACTTCTTCTCTGATTATGAACGTGAAAATGTGTTATAAGTTTTTGTGAACATATTATAAGTATTAGTAAAATTAAAGTAGTATTAGTAAGTAAGTTGATAACTTATGTAGATTTTTAAAAAAGCTACAATATTCATTTATTTTTTAATAATGTATCTCGATCGGTTATCGTGTGGTTGATGAGATTTTTTTATAAATAAAAAGTTATATAAACAATTTATGGATCAGAAAGGTAGAAATTATATTCAGTTTTTCTTGCAGGCATAAATAAAAGTAAAATTTTTCATTTGGTTCAGTGCCGAAGTTATTTTGCAGTTTGATGTGTAAAACGCGATATTTATGTAAATGTTACACTTAAACTTATTTTAATTTAATTATTAATCTTTTTAACTAAATATTTATAATCAATATTTCGATGACAATAAATTATTTAAGTGTTAATCAGTCAATAAGTTTCGTTTAATTTTTTTGTACTGTATATACAGAGTATATAGTCTGTTTTACTTTTACTCTATACCAGTCATCTGACGAGATTTCGTTGCCGTCAACTTACGGTAACAGTTATTATTATTAACTACATTCTTGTGTTCACGCGCTTGCCATGCCTTACTACTCTTACTACCACTTAGGGTGGTAATCATGATTATAGTTCGTGTCTGTACTCGTATAGCAGTGAGGCATCTTTAAGCTTCGGGGTTTTAAAGAGAGGATGAGAATGGAAATGCACCACACACTCATCATCATTCCAGCCGTAAAACGTCCGTGGTCCCCCTCATAGGCCTTTCCCAAATATGACTTACATCACCATGGTGAGGATTTGCTATAGTCGCCACGTTACATAGGTATTACGGCTACACAACGTAAAATGTATGGAGCTATAGCCAAGACATTAGTGTAACAAATAAGGCTATGAAACATGTATCAGAATCTACAGTATCCACTCTTTGAACCACTCGCTATGCTCGTGGTTAAATTTTGGAATCATTCGCTAGCTCGAATCTCAATATTAGCACGGGAAGGTAAACACTAACTTTTTCCCCTTGTATAACAAATAACTATTCTGGTATTTCACTAGCTGAGCTGTAATCATAACAATATGGGAGATGTTTGTAGTTAAGAGAGATTAAAACATTACAAAACTATTCCGATTAAGTTAGTATAGATTTTTAAAACTCTGTCAGAAAGTAGTGTTTTCTTGTCAAGCCTAGTTTTTTCACTAAAACATAACTTAGGCCAAATATATTTATAAATAGTTACAGTTACGGTTTACAAAGTTACACGTGAATAGTGAATAACTGGATATTATCATATATTTTGCGGCGATTGTAGGCTGTCGTACAGTTATGTAAACAGGGGCCTGTGTGAATCGGTTTTGCCTTTCCGGCGAGCCCATAGCGGTAATTGCTCCGGCCACAGCCATTTGGATTCGTTAGGGTTGCTAACGAAGTTTAAAGCGCTTTGCAAGAATAAAAAATGTATAAAGCAAATTATTAAATTACATTTAAACCCTGGGAGAACGGAAAACAAAGAACCATAATGTATATTTACAAGTAATTCCCTTTTATAGGGCGATTACAAGTTTCCGGTAGTCACATCTGTGCTTAATTCAAGCCATTAATTGACAGATTAGCCTGCCATAAATCTGGCAGATATGTCTGAGAACAAACTTTGAACTTATATCTCTAACCAAAGCTACTTAGTTAGCGTGCATATACTATGTAATCAGTCTTTGGCTGGCTTCGTAGCTGGGTAAAGGCCGAGAATAAAACTGGTTAAATCAATTATTTCTTGTTTTGATTTTTTTCTATTAGAAAGGTAAATATGCTGGTCCGATATATTTGGCTAGTAATCTATTTGACGTCGTCAGATATATTTCTATAATAACATATTATTGTAGAAGACTATAGTGTAGCCGTACCAGTGCTCGACACGCTATGGCCCAACAGATAACACCTATATGTGTCACCTTTATTGACAATTACTTAACATTGAAAGTGGTATCCATTGGGATGGTATTGGTCACCCGGGCCACCTTATGTGATTTAGAAAACCACAACCATAGCATAAGTGATAAAGGATAGTCCATTTAGCCAATAACAATATAAAGAAGATTCAAATCGATATGGGATTTAAATTGTCGCGGTGGTGACCCTGCGTAGGTGACTAGAGACGTACCAACGCCCTAGTTCTGTTCATCTATGTTGGTGAGTGCGGCCGCCAAGTTTAGTAGGACATTGTTTTAAACACTCGTTTTGTATGTTACGTACCTAGTTCCCAAGCCATTTGACACTGAACATAATATGTAATGGCTGTTTAATATTTTCAAAGCTATAGATAAAACAACAGTTCTCTTACGATAAATATGATTCCAGAAGGGTGGACCGCAATGGTTTAGCTGGTTTAAACATTTGGAAAATTTCTTAGTCCAAAATCTATATCTTCCAATGCGTAATATGAAGCTGACCGTGACCATAGCGACCCATACAAGATATACTGATGAGGCACCGCATAATATGTTTATGCTTCAAGGGGGGTTGGTCGGCGGTATAAATGCGACCACATAACGAAATCAGTGAGAAGTACCAGATCAGCCAGCTCGTTAAAACTCTTGTCCAATAGATGACGTTTCTTCTTCCAATTAAGATGTCATGATGATATCATGTCTACCGTGTTGTACCGATCAGTATAATACATCAGTATTATACTCATCGGTACAATATATCTTACGTCATCTCATAGATAGGTTTGGCCGAAAGTGAACTGATCGTATGGACAAAATTGATAAGAAGCACAGAATTAGGTATTTTGTACTGTTGAAACTTATTTAAAGTTAATTAACGATTAACACGGTTCACGTTGCTAAAACTTAATGTAATAGTAATAAATTCAGGGTATTTTTTTAACCAGCCGGTTACAAAGTGATAAATTACTTGTATTCATTTTTGAAATTCGATTCAATGGAAAATAATAAACCGGAATAATGCTGCTTTTGAAACTGCTCGCAATCAGCTCAGGTTTGTACATTGCAACGTTCATTGCAGCGTAGAAAACAACAAAAACCTATTCTGATTTCGGGCAAGTCTGCAAACGAGTGGTCCTAAATAAACTAAAATAAAAGGCTCCGTAACTGAGTAGAGAACGAATGCTATTTGACTTTTATCTTATACTAGCTTTTGGTCGCGACTTGATTGCTTAGAAATAGTAAACGATGATTTCCGGGGCAATATATAACTATAGCAGTCCCCTAGATTCAATCTTCGTGCCAAATTTTATTTTTAAATCTTTAAACGATATCTTAAATAAGGGGTATTTTGTTTTTATACTACAAATAAAGCAATTATGGGAATTGCCACTGACTGTGACTCTGACTCCGCACTCTGCATACTTGCTGCTTTTCCTTTAAATGACTTAAAAAAATGTTTTTTTGGGGTGCTAAACTTCAGTGAAAATTTCATGAAAAACTTAAGTAAAAGTTTTTTTATTTTTTATTACTTCTGTTGGATCCACCCATTAAATCAAGATCTGACATCTGACCAGTAAGTTTGAGTTCCTTTATGATGCGTTTTTACCAATAAATGAAGCCAGCTATGTTATTGTGCAAAGTTATATATACCTTCTCTACGCTAGTCACCTCCGATTGCTGTTGGTATAAGCGCTTCTAAACTAATGTAGCAGTCGGGGTGGTCGTTTATTAAGCGGAAACGACGTACGGGTTTCTTCGAAACTCCCTAATTTCCTTTCCTTTAAAATTATCTTGGCAAACAATCCAATTTACGCCAGTCAGCGACCCCAGTGGCACACTTTGGCCATGAATGGAGCTTGCATATCTAAGACTGCGGTATCGCCCCGCTGCTTATCAGGCTGTTAAGAATTAACGGGACCACTGAGACCAGTCTAGTGACAGCTGCCAATAGCCGGGTCTAAACCTACCGCGTAATCAAGACGTCAATCAATATGTGATTGGAGGAGGTTTAGATTTTCGTTGTCGTTATTACATTTCCCGAGAGAAAAAAAGTTTTTAAAACACTGTAATTGAGAATATATGATTTTTTATTAAAGATTTACCAAACATGTGTCCTAATGTCGCCTACTAATGCGTAGCTAAAAACGCAAGAAATGGTTCATTTACCGACGCATAGTGCATGAAGTAGCATATTGATATTTTGTGCCATATCATTCATATATTGAGTTGCACATATAGGTCACCACCGTAAAATAATGACAATTAAATGTTCGACTGTTATTGTCTGTTATTCTTATTATATACGTACCTTAACAAGTGACCGAATTATAAGCAAATATGTTCTTTTCTGCTTACAATCTGAAAAGTAATTGCAATTTAGTGACAAAGAAGTAATGTTTAACATAGTTAGCTTCTATGTCATGCCTTGTTTTCTTGATCCACGACCCCGAAATCATCCTGTATAGGTAATTTAAAACCCTATATTTCAAGATTCGTTAAAATTTGCAATATTTGTCACTGTTAAAACTTACAATGGTATTCTTTTGTATGGATAGTTTCATTACTGGTTGGTGTTTCATCCCTATTCTGCGGATATCACTTCTCGGCAATAAGCTGTGAGTGATAAGCAATATAGTTACCAGTCGGCCTACCACATGATTATCGTGATACTATTTGGCGCTGAGCTAGACTACCCGACTACTCTTTACATACATAGTTAGAAAAAGAAGGTGTATAATAGTATAGTATAGATACTGTCTCGATAATCATGTGCTACTGTTAGACCCGAAATATATGTTAAACTTGAGAACGCTACAAAAATAATATTTGAGTCACTAAATGAAGGTTTTCGTCGAATTCCAGGAATAACGAAAAAAAGTTGCTCTGCTTTGAAGTGCCACTCAGTAGGCAGTAACCCGATTGCCGACTTTTTACGCCCAAGTAGGCTCGCGACCGTTCAAGGGCCGACTGCGTACTTCTGTGGAAACCAACGGTGCGATGGATTTTTCTCACTACTCGCTGTTCTTTCCATTCATTACGTCTTTTTATTCAATACCGATGAAATTCTTTTCAGTATTCTAACGGCACAGTGTAGAAACGTATTATTAGCAATGTAGCGTAAGCGTAATGAGGAATAACTGACAACGTCTAGAGGTAACATGTGCCCAGGTTTTTTTTCTATGTCCTCTTTAACTTGTTTCATTATTGGCCATTATGTATTAGTTTGATCGAAGTGCAAACTTTTCTCGTCTTTGACGGACGGTAAGGTTCAAAGTTTCAATACTACGTGTAAATAGCAATCTAAGAACATTAATAAAGAGTTGGAAAAAATATTATTAGTCTGTACTCGTACAAGCAACTTCAGTCTAATCAATTCCAGTAGGTATATCTAACGAATAAATATAATAAATATCGGAGGCTATTTGTTTGAGGCGTGAAAGCCTAGATTGATCTGAGCCTTTATTTTTTTCCCTTCACTATCCCTGATGTGCTTAAGTACTCGTAATAATATAAAGAACGTTGATCTGAGCCATTTTTTTCCTACATCGCAATTTTGGTTACTTAAGTTAATCTATATATTATGTTTCAGTGTCCTACGCCGAAACGGTACATATCATGGTTGCTACATGTAAAACACAATGTTACTTGTACTAAATGTATTAATGTATTTACACCTATGATGACGAAATCAAAATTGATTGATTGATTGGTATGTACGTAAAACTTGTAGGTATACCAGCTTCTCAAAATTGGTACCTATCTAAAACTGAATTACGCGTACTGACTAATTAGAATAATATTGTGTCGATCGTAGGCGTAGGGATAGTATTATGCTGACCGGCAAACCTATGTATCCCTGCGGCGCTACCGCAAAAAACGATATTCGTTTTCGGACGATTATTTCTTTCACTCTTATGATGCCTTCATTGTAGTAAAAGAGAAAGATTTTCGAAATATACGAATCTCGAATTTCGCGGTACCGGGCCTGATGTGCTTAAGTACCTTCTCGTAATAATATAGAGAAATATAGTATAAATCCGAAGGGATTTTGTTATACACAAACATTAATTGGTTGGAATCTTACCGCTTAGGTAGCACGGGTGACTTGAAGGTTTATGAAAACCATTATAAATGTGACTTTAGAACTTTACGTATTTCAAGGTCACGTTACATTGGTAGATATCAGACCTCTTTTCGATCGTGTTACTACCAATAAGAGTACAGGGAGTGGACGCAGACTAATAGCATGTTGTAGCTATGTTTTGGTTTCCGCTACACCGTTTTAAGCCAAATGAGTTAACCTAAACATTGTGGGGTACACTCTCATTATGTAGCCCGGTATCCTTCCTAAGAGGATTGATAGATAATCAGCTCAGTTGGTACACATTTCATAACGTGACTCATTATACAGGCGCATAATTAAATCATGTCAAATCTAGGGCTTAAACATAAAATCTTCTTAGGCATTCAAAGCAGACTACGTGTTAATTATTATATAAATACGTTTGTGGTTGCGATCTATAGTAGAAATAATACTTATACAATTATTTACAAAGGAAAATAATTTGATATTTACATAACATATCAATATTTAACGAACTAAAAGAAACGCACCTCGTTTCTAAATACCAAGAATACTTATACATTTATGAAATTCATAAAATATTCAATGGTCCTCATTTTTTTTGGTTTAAGTTAAGTACTTACGAGTATGTATTATTTTCCTTTAAGTCAAGTCCCATATAAGTTGATTATTAAAAAAAAAAAAAATATTATGTATATAAATGTATTATTTGAGTTAATGTTTATATACTGTATTTTTTATACTTATCACAAATAAAATTCTATGTTTTCAATAGGGTAAAAAAAAAATATATATTTATATTCAAGTTAATTAAACAACTACCTAAAATTGTAAATTTAGTGAGTCTTTAGCGTTGCACTACGTCTTTGCGCCTCCTATATGAAACCCCTTTGGGATCCTGATACAGCTAGAGAGATGGTGCTGCCATCTATGAAACTAAGAACAAATCAAATTATTATTTATTCATTTTTTTTTTAATTAAAACTTTATAAACATTAAGAAGTTTAAGACTTAAAAAAAGGATTAGTAATTTAACTAAAACTGTTTTAAAACAGTAGCTTTTTATTTACTGAATTCGTGGGGCTAATCCAATAGGTATTCCAAAGGCGCTGTTTATGACGGGGTCATCGACTCATCACAGCTAATGTATTGTAGATTGCACAAAGCGAACATGCACATAGGTGCTGCATACTTTTTGAGGACGAAAATTCAAGCGAAATTCCCGTGGATTTTTGAATAGTTTTATTAGTCAGGATTAGGAACGTGTTAACTGCCGTCAAATTCAATCAAAAGTCTGGTGAAGCGAACCAAAATTAATAAAGTATCACAATTTTGACATTGATCATATCTTCGTGAAATTTGTCCTATATGATACAAGATTGGACGAAATCAGTTCCAAAAAAATTTCTAAACAAAATAATTTGACCATGGGTATGTCTTAAATTTTTTTTTTAATAATTGTATGTGTTTGTTATATTAACCAACATGTCTCCATTTAACAAAACAAAATCAACTAACTGATTCTGAAAACTCCATTATTTTTTATTTCACAACAAATGTATTTTTTGTTTCACTCTTCCCGTTCAAAGCGGGACTGAATTTAGATGATACCAGCTTCGTAAGTAGCATATATTACACAATAAAACAATCAAATGCTGTTACCTAAGTCTATTCTTTGATGCCAATGAAAGGATATGAAAACTTTGGGTTTGGGTGCATACTGATATGCACTAAAGTCGCATTTTAAGGAAAAATGTATTTTATGTTTACCTACTGCAGTCTCTGCGGCTTTATACTACTTTATGTTGTAATGCCATAACTTTGACTTTACTATCGAATGTGAGGCGATATCCAAGCCAAATATGCTAAAAATGCAAAAACTCCTAAAGTTTCCACAATTTTTCTTTTGCTGCTGGAAACTTATACGGATGATAAATTATGTGGCACCCTGGCTTCAGCAAACTCATGCAGATGCGGCGAGGATCGCTTTGACAATAGCGAACGATCCATTTTTTGTCAAACGAAAGTGTGGAGTATCTCGTTTGGCTTTGATCGTGCGTGCATAATTTTCTTGGCATTTTTGAAGATCACTCGATTGTCTACCTTATTTCGGGGAACTACTGTACTAAACTGAATGAATTTTCAAATGCATTGAACCTACATAAATTCGTGCTTATGCTGGGGTGTAGACCAAGTTATAGAGTTAAATTAGTAGTAGTCACGTTTTATCGTAATGTATAGGAACAAAAAAAAACGCAAGTACAAATAAACAATCGCTTTAGTCGTACCCTTTTTTTGTTAAGTAAACCAAAATTAAATAAATGTCGTTTTATCTCATCATACATATCAATGATATGCTTGTGAAAAGGATGTTATGACTAATATGTATTGTATAATTTTAATTGTAGTAAGAAAAATATACGCACCGACAATTTTGCATGTGTCAAACTATTCGCAACAGAAACTCTGTGAGAACTGTGTTCCTAAAATATACAATTATTATGTATAGTGTTACTATTTATAGGCGATGTTTCATAATTAAGCGTTTTAATATATAGTGACCCTGCCTATGAAGTCGACGGTCCTGGGTTGAAGTACTAGTAAGGGCATTTATTTCTGTGATGAGCACATTTATTTGAGTCAAGGGAATATCTTCTAAACTAAATCGTTGGCTGAGTATCTACTTAGAGAACTTACCGTGGTGCTCAGTCAATTTGCGTAAGGATATCGTATAATATTTATTTATTTATTAAGTTCTTTAATAAAGTACGGTGCGCTATGTAGTGAAATTAAGTAAAAATATACTACAAGTGATATTTTTTTACTGCTGCGGTAGCTTGCAATAAAACAACATATACATGTGGTCTCCCATTTATTTTGCGTCGTTTAAAACAAAATTAAGCCGGACTGTTTCGTGCAGCTTTTGTAAACCGAGCTTAAAGTTAAAATGCGGGGTTTAAATTCAAATGGTTGTACCGCGCTTTTCCATTTTTTTGCAACCTTTAAGTTTTACAAACATAATGTCTTAGCTGCTATAAGTTCACATTATTCATACCTATATAGAAAACACAAATATTACTAAATAAATATCTGGATCTAGTCCTATATTGAGCTCAATAATTGATTTTAGGCCAGGATTTGAACCCTGAACCTCCTGCCGTTAAATCATTTTCTTTAAATATCTTATCATGTCTAAAATATCAATGTTCTAAACTCTGAATTTAAGTCTCATGTTCTAACTGGCCATTATTAAAGGTTACGAGAAAAATGTGCAATGGAAGCAGGTGCAAATGGCCATTAAATATGTCCAGTAGACATATAAATTCACTGTTATTTGACACCTAATATAGACATTTAATCTTATCTCCACCGCTCGCTGAGTGGGCAGACGTTACAGATTATATCTTTCTTACGATGTTTGTGTACCAAAATTAATACATGATTACGCAATCATTACTATAAAATATAAGTCTAAATATCATTACAAATTACCTACTTGTATACAGTTTATATAGAATATAATATCCATACTTAAATAGTTTGTTTGTATTGAACGCGAACCTATGAAAGGAAAAAAAAATACTTAAAACACTAAAAGGTAAACGTCCGGGTTTCCGACAGTGCCCCAATGGATGCAACTTTCAATGTTAAGTCAATATCAGTAGAGGTGACAATTTGGTATCCTCCATTAGCCGCATATCGAGTACTGGTATGTTTACCTTACCATCTTATAATCACCCATATCTTTTTTAAGCTATATTAAACGTTAAAAGATGCTAAGTCCATTTCACATGCATTTTTGGAACTATTTAGAATTAATAATGTATAAGTAATAATTAAAACTTCACTTGTTTCAGATAAACCAACCCCTCGTAGTCGCTTAAAAGGTCAGTATTGAAATAGTGTAATAATATACGTTCATAAAACTATATTCAATGAAACGAAAGCAAGTATAAGACAAGTGTACCTAAGTTATAATATGTTTTAGAAGTAAGTTTCTTATCATCATGATACGTCCCTTTTTGTCTTTGAAATTATGGTACCGCAGACGTCATTATGACGCGAAGTCGCATATAGGATGTTTTATTAAATCAACATTGAATGTACTAATGGTAATATAAATATTATATTTAAAAAATAATATAAAAGTCAGACGGGCGCACGAAGGTTATTATATAATTATCTAACGATTGTCTCCGATATTGGGGCTTTAATTGTAAGTATCGATTTTGCTTATAAAATTGCTATTTTTAGTCTACTACTTTCGAAAATTAGTGGGATTGTAATAAAGAAATACAGCTCAAAACTTATTTGAGCAAGCAATGTTTTGCAAAACATCAGTTATTTAAATGTGATAGACAATGCCATTTGGTTCATTGGATGTCGTAAGAAAACTTTTTTAGGAAATATTAGAAACAATAAAAAAATGTAGCTTGACGTCATACATCTGTCATTGGCACCATAGTTTCTCGCCCTGACACCCGTGGGCGGAGATGGGGTGGTGTTATTCTGAGCCCGGCACCAAGTTGCTATTATAAGGAATATTGAACAATGTTGTTTCTCAACGTTATGTTATAATTCCCTTTAATACAATATAAAATAAAAGAAACACGGTCGCATTAATTGGTCTAAAAATATTTACGCATTACTAGTATGTAATACTCGCATAAGAATTAAAAAAAAAGGTTTATACCCTTTTTTTCAACTCAAAAAGGTTTATACTGCAAGCACATGAGCCTGTCAGACCGTTTTGACTATACCTTATATTGCTATATAGTCAAAAACTCCTGACGTACTTAACTAATAAAGTTTTGACTAATTATAAAATTAGGTAAACATTTGCACCTTAAATACATGGTTCTGTATCCCCGTATTTTGATGTCGTATAGATACAAATTATTCTCAATTTTTAATATACGACAAGATTCACTTTATTTAATAGCATTTATATTTCATCGCTTCATTTTTTAGTTTGGCTTTACACATATTTAATAAAAACTATAAAAAAAGAATGCTACACCGCGCTTAATACAAAACACGAGTTGGAATACTCTATAATATAAACCGCTTCTTTAATAAAACACATCAAAAACAAGACCTAAAGAATTCGTTGTGACTAATATAGAAAGAAGTTTAAACAATTAAATAATTATATTTAGACAATAATTTAGATTGCTAATTAAATTGAAATGTAACTTCCGTTCCATTAGCTTTTCTTTGTGTTATTTTGAACTGACGTTAATTTGATTTTTCATTTCCCATTTTCGTTCTTTGCGAAGCCTGTTCTTATTATTTATAAATTAATACGCATCCTTAACAAAGTAAAATCTATTTATATAATTCAATTGTAGAATTTAATTTTAGATCAGGGAGTTCCTCTAATACCTATGATTTTACTTGGTGGGTTTCTGCGTACTCTCTTTGGATGAAAGGGATAACATACAATACCCTTCTTTTAAGTTAATTTACTTGAGCCTGTCTTTGAATTCTATTAATATATACAATGACGATATCTAATGCTAAATAGAATGTAAATGTACAGTTTATTCAGTGTTCTGGTTGTAATCGATTAGTTTTATTTATTATCTGGTAGTAAATACTAGTAAATGTATCAGTTTAGTACGCTTCTAAAGTTCTAATAACATACGTACATGAAATTTTAATTGTCTTTGTATTTATCGTACACATTCCCAAATAAATGATGTTTGTTTTGTATACATATGGAATACTTATCCAAAACAATGGATATGCGGGTTTTAAGAGTTAAAATATAGTACCACCGTTAAGTAATGGATGGAGCACAATAGGCAGGATGCACGGAGCGTGAAGTATTTACACAATACTACATGATCGGGACACAAATACATCTTATTATACCTACGACTCCATTTGTCGACACTAAAACTGACTGGAAATTGGTTTATCTACCTTTTCGTTATGAAGCAGACAACAACAGACGTCCAAACTGGTAGCCTTTGTGATGATCTGATATCCGTGAATATCAACGTAGATCAATCAACACTAGGTGTTCAAAGCATTTCTTGTCACTTGTAGACAGCCGTCCTAAAATAATATTGGAGAACGAACATATAATACCTTGGAATTATACGCGGTTTCACAGAGGTTTGTAATATGTGTCGAACGACACCTGTAGTGGAAATTTCGCAAAGGCAATAATGTCGAAGATTTATTATGAAAATACGAGTGTTGTTTCACTACTTGCGCTATTAAGTTCTTATCAGATATTATTCTGTGGAAAGATCTTTTAAAAGTACGAAATTATTGGATTAGGTACTTATAAGTCCGACGACACACGGTAAATGTACTCGTATAGTCATGGTTAAAACCATGCATTTAAATAAAATGCACGTTTTAAAGCGCTGCTGTGTTCTGATGGAAAAAAAGCAATATAACTTATTTTCTATAAGATTAGTAACTGATAGAAACCGAAACACGATTGTTGAAAATTTTCTCGATAAAAAAATGTACTAAATTGGATGCTTTAATTCCTCATTTTATTTAGTTTACGTTAACCGTCCAATATAAAATACCAGGAATTAGTTTAAAATAATTATGATATTTTATTTAATATATAGAATAACAGAATCGACATGCAAAAAAACAGTACAGATTAACAAATCTTTCGTGAATTGTAAAAAAAAACAATATTGACCAAGAGCCACGTTCTTTCGTGCATGAAAATTATAAATGTGTCTCTAAGACATTCTTGAAGTAACACTAATCTTTGTTGGGCCGTGCTGTAGAGGTAGTGTAGAGGACACCAGGCCAGACTCAAGAGGGCTCTAGGTGCAGTCATTCAGCCTAATATTGGACCATTATCATGTGAAAAGGCTAAATGTAATATTTAAGTAATACTAGAGAGTGAAAACCATAAATACGTTTTACGTAAAACCGACGAAACGTAGCTTGATAATTTTGGCATATTTGCCAAAAATAAAAATAGAAAACAAAACCTTCATATAACACGGAAATGTGTTTTGTATGATAAAATTAGAACACGTGTTTCTCGCGCGCACGACACAGACAAAAGCATACGAATGTCCAGAAATAAATCTATTTACGGTAGATTTGAGCAGCAATCCGTTTTGATGTCGCTGGGTAACGAACCAAGAAAGCGTCTTACGATACCTTATGGGGCACATTTAAGGCTAGGTTCTCGAAACTTGGAGGGTTAATCTTTCTGAATCTTCCGGACAGGCTGAGTGTTTTGATTCGCGCATGAAAACGTTTATGTGGATAGTATTATTATATTTGCCGGTTTGATACAGTGGGATCTATTACTGAGAATCTCCTTGATCTCTTCATACACTATTCAGCGAATAATATCATTGAATATCAAAGAGGCTTGTTTATAAGTTTTATAACTGAGTAATCATGTAATTTTATTTTATCTTGAGAACTTCGTTCCTCGAATACGAGTATTTGATACTTGATGGTTTATAATTGATACTAGTAATTTGTTAGCAGATCTAAGGATTATCATATCAGGGATCGTCACTGGTATTTGTAAAAAATAATTATTTTCAGTGCTTAGAAATAATGTGCTGTGCCAATAGAGTGCGTAGGAATACGAGAATACATTATCAGATTAGCCAAATCAATTGCAAAAATATGCAATAAAAACTAAGATACCCAAATTGAATATATGTATAAATAAACAAAGAAATATTACAGCACAACTTTGCACAAATTGATTCAGCCCCACGGTAAGCTTAAGAAGGCTTTTGTTTGTAGGTACTCAGCCAACAACATCTGTAATATAAAGGTACATAAATATATAAATAGAAAACATCAATGACTCAAGAACAAATGCCTGTGCTCATCGAACAATAAATGCCCTTACTGGGACTTAAAATTACGACAATCGGCTTCATCGGGGTAATTACTCATTAGGCTTGTCGTCAATGCCTGTATGAAAATAATACCAGTATTTGATCCCCGATCAAAACATTTCGTATGAAAATTTGCACATGAAATTGCACGAACTCATGACATATGTGCCTAGTGGAAGCTACAACAAGAGCACCAATACACATCAGAATCACTTATAAAAAAGCTGACTCTTTTGTGTCAGCGCGAATATTGTCGGCAGCTCCTCGAACTCCGGCGTCAGCTAAGCAATACTGCGCCCTGTGGGAGACAACACTGCAAATTGAAAACTGAACGAGTTACCACAGGCGGGTGTGGCACTAGTTGCAGCGATTCAAGCATGCAACATATGATGACCACTACTAGATATAGGCCTTGCCCACAGCGCCCCTAGGTCCTGGTTTTGCGCCACGCGCATCCAGTGGATTCCCGCGATCTTTATTATTTCGTCGGTCCACCTTGTAGAAGGTTTGCCCACGCTGCGCGTTACGGTAAGCGGTAGCCACTCGAAAACCTCATACCACATATATTCTGTAAAAATATGTACAAAGACCTAAAAATCTTATAAAAATGAAAAAAAAAAATTTTGATGATGCAGCTATCGATAACGATGACGGTGAGAGTGACCAAAAATATTAACCGCGAACATAGATTTAAAGCAAGTTCTACCATGGCTAGTTCGAAAAGTGTACAACTTAGCCAGTCTTTTATCAGCGGCAATTTATTTTATTTATATTTCAACTGTATAGTTGAATCTATATATATAAATCTCAAAGTCCTGACTGACTGACTGACTGACTGACTGACTGACTCACTTAAATCAACGCACAGCCCAAACCGCTGGGTCTAAAGTTTCCAAACTCGGCACACAGGTTCCTTATAAGGTCTAGGGTTGCACTAAGAAAGGATTTTTAAAAATTCACCCTCTAAGGGGGTGAAATGGGGGTCCAAAGTTTGTATGGGGATTTATGATTAGTTACACCAATTAATTTGAAACTTCACAATAGTATTCCTAACGACAAATGAGTAAACACGTGTTTCAGCATTTTTGAGAATTCAACCCCTAATAGGAGAAAATGGGGTTTAAAAAGTCTGAAAAACGACGTGTATGTTTCCTATGGTTAATCGGGTCGCTGTTGACAAAAACAACAACGGTTTTAAAATATGTGCACTAAAAAAGTATTTTTCAAAAGAGGGTAAGTATATAAAAAAGAATTACATTTCACACTCTTCACAGTAGTACTTAATAAGGAACAAGATGAGTAATTTCAGCGTCATTTGATATGAAATGAGATGAGCGTTTTTTAATCGCTTATGGGGTTGGAATGTAGGTACAGTCATACGCAAATGAAGGTGTCAAAAGTCCGTATTGCCTTTAAATAAAGATGTGCTACACTGCACAAATGTGCAGTCGTTTGTAGACGTTTCATATACTTAATAGGCATAAAAAAATTGGCTAAGTGCGAGTCAGACTCGCGCGCGAAGAGTTCCGTATCATTGGTAAATAAAACAGTTTTTTATGGTAACACTTTTCATAAGATATAGCCGTCAGACAGACAGACAGACCGACGTTTTAAGTCTAAGCAATAAGGTTCCGTTCTTACAATTTGGGTACGGAATCCTAAGAAAGCGAAGTTTTACGGGAAAGTGGTTTAAAAGTTTAAGTGTTAACACACATAGGTACATACATACAACAGGCGGTGTTCTAAGCTACTAAGCTAAGCTGTTAGCTAGAGATGTATGAACCTTACCTAGAAAACACCCATGACTTAGGAAAAAAACATGTGCTTTTCATACAAATAAATGGCCATACTGGTATTACCTAGGGCCATCGGCTTCATAGGCTTTTACCTACACGAGATATATAAAACTAGCTGTGCCCCGCGGTGTTACCCGTGGTTTATAGGGAAAAAATGTAGCCTATGAGTTAATCCAGGTTGTCAGCTAACACTATACCAAATTTCATTAAAAACGCTCCAGCCGTTTAGACGTGAAAAAGTAACAAACATACACAATCACAACCTTTCGCTTTTATAATTAGTGTAGATTTAAAAATATCAAAAATATGAATCAAATATATCTAAATATATATCACTCAAAGGTGACTCACTGACTCACGTAGTGATCTATCAACGCACAGCCCAAACCACAGGACTTGGCATGCAAGTAGATGTTATGACGTAGGCATCCGCTAAGAAAGGATTTTGATCAATTCTACGCCCAAGGGGATAAAATAGGGGATGAAAGTTTGTATGAAACTTTGTCAATTTTAAACCGATCGGGCTGAGACTTTGCATGCATAAAGCTATTATGACGTAGTTATTTGTGGATAAAACGGCATTTTCCAAACAAAAAGCATGCATGCATAAAAAAACTATGTTTTGAACGATAGTGTGCTAAAAATAACTTAAATACTTAGTAACGCGAGCGAAGCCGCGGGAAAAAGCTAGTTATTAATATGATTTGAGACATGACCGATGCTACTTAAGTATTAAAAAATTTAAGGTTGTTGTCGCAGGGGCGTCTCCAAAACACGTTGAATGTAAAAAAAAGCTCGCTATTAATGTTTCTACATACTACTAGCTCCCTGCTACATAACGACGACTCTTCAATCGCAAAGTTCTTACACTGCATGCGAGAGTAGCAAATACAAGTGTGAGATACCTAGGTATAATTACTTCCCAGAAGTTTATTTTTATTCTTCGTGCAGATCGTCATTCTTCACATGCTCTAACATTTTATTAAAATTATTTTCTAATATAACTTTATATATATCACAGATTGCATTAGAATACAGCGTCAAAGGGAGTGTGACCCAAGCTCCCTTCGCATCTGACGTGGTCGGGGCAGATGGAACTGTGCCATCTAAGGCTGATATTAGTGTCACGCTGACTATCGTCGAATGGTCGACGCGCAGATGATCAGCACCAACGGTTGGTGCGAGTCAGTTTAGTGTCCCGCTGGCCGCCATGGCCATGACTGTGCTTCGCTGATACGTGCGCTCCGCTCGACACTAAAACGATCACTGCAGGTGGAGGCGCGTGAGCTGCGGTCGGCGCTCACCACCCAGCATTATTCTAAAACGCTCCCTTAACATCATATATAGGGTAATCAATTCAAATGGGTCAGTAGGGGAGGTCAGAAACTATGAGGGATAGCGAAATCTGTTCTTTTTTTTTAATCTCTCCGACATAACCGGGAATCGAAGTCTTGTAAACAATGTTAGGCGTAAATCTGAAAGATTTTTCGTTGTTATTGTTGATGGTATGAAACATAAAATAAATAAAACCAGTACATTTTAAATCTTATTTAAGTAATTGACTAAAAAACCCAAAAAAAGATAATTCAATGTCAATTTATTTTTCAAAGAACAAATTAAAAACACAAGGAAACTTAAATAAAACAAAATACTAAAACTATAAATAACTAAAAACTAAACCAAAAATACCTATCTAAAATAAGAGATCCCCCCGTGGCATGGTGCCGTAAACGCTGGCAGCATTTCCTCGCTGTATCGCAATGCTTATGCGTTGAGCGAGGAAGCTGCCAGCTCTCCGGTCACCAGTAACGTCGATAAGACTTTTGGCCAAATCTTTGAAAAAGGCATGATAATTATTTTATTTCAATAAATGTTCAAAATGGTAAGCATTTTTCGGGATGCAAAAAATTAATTCTTCTTAAAAAGTTTGAATGCCATTATTATTAAATCTAAAATCGAGCCTGTAAGCGTTGACGGTCAGCGTGACACTAAAACCAGCCTAAGCCTGCTCGGAAGGTTTTCAGTGGCGGGGGCAGGGGCACCAGCTGCTACATTGAGAGACGTAAATATTACTGCTTCAAACATTCGTAAACAGTTTTGGCTAAACCGATTAGTAGCAGTTTTACAACACACAAACTACTGACTCAATTAACGTAACTGTTAATTTTGCCCAACTTGCAGTAATCACAGGTCTGCTAGACCGCAACCGCAGATGGACTGTTAGTGGTTTCGCCCTGATTCTATCATTAGACTTTAGAATTATTTGGCATGTTTTTGGTTGTCAATCGGTTTTACGAGTACTAACCAGTGAATAATATAATTACCTAAACCAATTTAAGAAAGGAGGAGTATATACATAATTAGCTTTGGTCTGCGACTTCGTCTGCGTAAGTATATCACAGGAACGCATTACCTCAATAATTGTCTCAATTCAGAAATTGATACATAAGATACTTGATATCCCCCGGATATTGATATTTAACTGATTTTACCATTTTGGACCCGGGTATGTCCTTAAACTAATATCAAATACACATTAAATCAGATTCTTAATAATGTTCGGGTGCCGATCGAAAAAAAAGTAAAATTTGAAAACATTACATCTTTTAATAACACAGCATTTTGTCTTGAATGAACAAGAGAAAGTAGCTATTACAAGTAGTATTGGATTGCAGTAGGACGGCGGAACTATCTCGTCTCCGGATATTGCTAGGCTCGCGGCTGGCGGCATGCTGGAGCGACATTCAACTTTGTTTTTAACAACTTGTTACAGTAGTACTCCATCACCGCATGCCTCTTTATGGCTAGAGTTGGTACGATTTTTATATACCTTAAAATTCAACAACTAAATTGGCAATAATATAGTTGACTATTCCTTCTAGATCTAGGATTCCTTCTAGAACATAGACAGATAGATAATCGATTAACGTCGTATTATTTATAAAGATACTCATAGATATTGTTTCGTTACGCGACCCCGTGAGATAAGTAAACCCAATCACCCGCTATCGTCTATTTATTACTCATATAGGCTACATCTTAATCCAACAGACTAACAGACATCTTACTCCTACAGAAAATATTCTAGTATAAACCATAGTAGTCATAATCTAAACCGCTGAAAGTAGTTAGAATATTAAAATTGTATGTGTAAAAAAAAGCACCGGTGAACTCAGATTCAAATTTTTTCATCGCTGACAAAGTGACAAAAACAGAACGTACTACCCTCTCTATATACAAATAAAATAATTTGATTATTTGTCATAATTAAAGGCCGCTGCGTTATATTTAATTAATAAATTATTTTACCTTTGCTTGCCCTCGTGAAAATCAAAACCCGTAACTCTTAGTGATGTTGCTACTTACTTAAGAAATCGGAGACTCTATACTCCGTGTAATTTCACATAATAAGCTGCAAACTTCCGAACCCTTTGAGACGAAACAACCAAGTGTCATATCCACTCTAGCATTAAACGCACTTTGAGTGCTATTTTATTAAGTCTGCGCACCTTAACGAGATTATTAACTTAGTTAACTTAGCAACTTCAGTTATTTCATTAATGAGGAGATAAATTCAGAACTTTTAAGCGGATTAATTTGATCGATAAGATTAGTAGAGAGATACCTTTACGTATTTTGATTGAAATGAACCTAATCAAAATAATCAGTGTTATGCCCGAGTTGGACTAGGTATAGTCTTAAGCTCGTATCATAACAAAAAATCTTTTATCGTTAGTCGTTAGTCGTTGTCCTCGTTGCTGACGAGGTAACTGCAATGTGGGAAGTTTATTCGGTAATCGTTGTACTTATAGTATTTTAGTATACTCTGATTTTTATACCGTATATTTGAATATTTTCCAGAGTTCACCAAGTAACGGCCCATATACATTATTTAAATAAGATTTTGTATACTTCAATTCAAGAAAAAAAAAACAAAATGCTTAGCACATACAGCTGTAAATGAAATTTCAATGCGATTCTTTACCTGAAAGTTTTGTGTAAAATTTCATTTACCTCTGCGTCTCCCATCTGCTCCTCTAGACCAATAGGTAGTTTATGTGATGCATTTTCCCATTGATTTTTGCGTGTAAATAATTAATTAGTTACTCATTACGAGATTTATTCACCTAATGACTGCATTATTATTTTAAATCAGATAGGAAACCTTTAGATATGAAGTATTTTTATTCATTTTGGTATCGTAACGAACGGTAAAATAACGAACTAGGATCGCTTAATGATATACATAAAAATAAATCAATATATTACACAAATTAATTGAGTTTTACGGTAAGCTCAAGTTACGAAGATATAATATATTATATACAAATACTTAAATACCTTGAAAACACCCATGACTTAGGAACGAATATCTGTGTTCATCACACACTTACCGGGACTCGAACCCAAGGCTTCATAGGTAGAGTAAAAAGTTTAGAAATATGCAGGTTAGTATTTTTAACAGTTGCGTTGCTCGCGTCACTTACAATGCAAACTAAAGCATATTTAGTGTTGGTACACAAGCAGACTAAAATGTACTTGGCGGGGAAGGAATAATATCCGCTCTGCAAACGTTTAACGTCAGACAGCCAACTGTAGCTAATTAATGCACTTCACTAAGTAAAAGCTTTTACTCACACTGATATCTTACTCTTGCTACGCGTGTTTAGTACAAAACAAATATGCAGTTAAATACTGATAATGACTGTGTATGGGTCAGAAAAAATTTGGTTATCCGTTTAAGTGCATATTTAATTGTTGCTTTCTAATACTATTTCGTAAGTAGGCTTGGCCTACCCAGTAAAAAAAATTGAGCTTAATATTTTTACTTATATTGTAAAGTAATAAAAAAAGGTATGGGCCCATTATCTTCTTAATAAGTAGTATTTACCTACGAAAAAAAATTAAATGAATAAGGGCCTCTTTTAGATTTAACTTACAGTAGCTATTGTAATGCCTAGCTTAGCTGTATTTTATTTAAAAATAAAGATTTTATAATTACCGAGAAAAGTCAGATAAGATGTTTACTAAAATAACGGATTTGTTTGCGTCTGTAAAGTATAAAGCATGTGGGGCAATTTACTTGAAGCAGGAAGAAATAATATCCACTTTGTAAACGTTTGAACGCGTAGGTAAGGGAGCGAAGGCAGGTAATGTAGTTCATAAGGTAAACAAACTTTCGCACACTCTATATTTGCTCGTAGACGTATTATGCATAAAAGTGTTATTGTAATAAAATTGTTTACTATTCAAATTTAATAAACTACAGTGAACGTTTTATGTATAAGACAGGGAGCTCTAGAAAGGTATACGCGTGTCTATTATAAATATTTCCACCAAATTATACATTATTTTTGGACCCGGATATGTCCTTAAACTATGTCCAACAATGAGAGGTAAAGCACAGCGAAGTACCATTACGCTTGAGCCTGGAGAAGCCCAACCCGGAGAAAGTACCTCCTCCTTACAGAAGGCCACAGCCAAGTGTTGTGTTCCTGGTGGTGAGTAAGGTTCCCAGAGCTCCAACCCCCTTAAAGGCCGGCAACGCGCTAGTGACTTCCATGGGCGACGGTAGTTGCTTACTATCAGGCAGTCCGTCTGCTCATTTGCCACCTATGTCATAAAAAATGTACGGGTCAGAAGATTGCGGGTAGATTAATTATAATATTGTGGGTCTACGCATTCAAATTAATTTGAACTTTGTTGTTTAAACTGACCTGTTTTCATACAAACGCCGCTCTTCATAAAACGTAGCAATCCTCGGAAAAATATTCCGTTTTTTACCAATATAAATCACTAAATGACGGATACGGTACTTTAGATTTGGCAAACTGTCATATGAGTAATGGCATAAAAATACACAACATATTACCTCTAACACTTCAGCGAAACATTATTGTGTACCGACGCCACACCAGCGTATTTTAAACGAAAAACCTTTGGCGCCGTGCCAGCCCACCGGCGATATTGCCCCGCTTCGCGGAACCAAATACCTATTACAATAAACAACAACATGGAACGGTGATGGGGTATTCCGTAAATAAAAGTACAATATTGGATTTTCTGTCTCCTTTCAATGATAATAAATAAATCATCATATATTTCTTGGATTCCGGTAAATTTACGTTACTGATAATTACGGTATTAGCAAAAAATAGCAGTTAAATAAGATCCAACAATTCGATCTCATCGGTCGGGTCGAAAAAAATAAGTTTATGTACAATATCTTACACAAAATAGCCTATCTCTCCAGACACGAGCAAATTAATAGACTATATCTAAGTAAAAACCTTTATTTCTTGTCCAATATTATGATATATGATATTTAATGCCAATTTCAACAAAATGTTTAAATAAAATGGTTTAAATTTCCGTCAGTTCAGAAGTTTAAAAATATGAGTACTGATGATCTGAGAAGAGCCTTTTTTCTTTCATATACCATACATTAAATATAAAAAAGTATAGTTACAGTTTGGGTTGTTTTACTTTGTGAGAAGCTACACAACCTTAGGTAAATATATCGTTCTATTTGAAATTACATTACATTTATCCGATCCGATGACTCACCTTAATACTAATCGCATTTTTGATGGTTACGTCTGATACATCCGGGGGTAAGTTCTTGTTTGTATTTGTTTGCCAAGCTCGAAGCGTCTTTGACCCTCGAAATAGCCAAACAGTACCCTTACCATGAGTTGTGACTTTGAGGTTTTCGATAACGAGTATCGAGTTTACTATCTGTGCATCCCGTTCGCACTAAAATAGTACAAGCGAGATGTACAAATACTAAACTCGATACTCTTTATCGAAAACCTCAATGTCACAACTCATGGTAAGGGTGCAGTGTTAGGATCGCAAATAGGCTAGAGTGATTGGTCAGGAAAATATGTACGGCTATAAAGCAAACCGTACAGCAAAACAATTAAATATGTCAATATAAACATTCGGTCGTCCAGTTTTCCGCCCAATATTTGTTAAACATGCATGAGTCTTATAGCATTAAGAAGCAAATGCACTGAAATTGCATGCTTGATACGATTATGATGTGATAATTAGTTTAGTTTTGCCATATGACTTGGCTATTCGGTATTATTGTTATAGAATTGCTGAACTATACCTATGTAGATAAAAAACTTAAGGTGATACTACCTTAAGTTTTTATAATCCTATAAACGAATCATACACTAAATTGGTGTTTACATAAGTATTTTCTGTAAGTAACACAATATCAAGAATAAGTCCAGATTTCAGGCGATGAAAGTCTGTCTGTCCAGAAATGGTTATTATCTGGTTTTCATCCTTTTCACAATTGTATGTATAATTTTGTTATTTTTGCCAGTTAACATCGTTATAACCCTAATTAAATATTGCTGGATGTAACCATTTTGTGAAGCGAATAAATAAACAATAATGTTTTTTGTGTATCATCTCATCACTGAGTTCTGAGTTTTTGGTACTCTGCCGTCGCTACAAATTATTCCTTCCAAGAACTGTTCGTGTTTTTAGGACCTAAAAATTAATTGCCTTTAAAGTATTCTTAGATAAGAGTTTAAGGTATTTTAACAATGTTTCATTTATTAATAATTATACTTTTCTCGCGACTTCGTCGGCCAGCCGTGCCCGTTTAAAGTATGGTTACGGAATAAAAAATATTTCTGACACTATGTTATTTAGCAAAAAAAATCCTTATGTTGAAGCCTTAAGATCGGTATGATAAAGCTAGAGGGTATTTTTTTTTTTCCTATAGAGTTCAACCTTCAATGGAAGAAATAGCTTTTATATAATTAAGAATATATTCTTGTGCCATAAATTCCAAATTAATAAAGTTACTTAAGGTTATTATGAATAACTCGTTCCGCAACATATTTTAAATGAAAACGAGTGTCGGAAGTCATTCTTGTGTTCAATGTATTGTGGTGTGTGTGTGTGTGTGTGACTTTTGTTGTGTAGAATTTACGAGCGTTTCAATTTAAGCTGAAGTTACCTACTTCAAATTCAATTCCATCAGACAACTGTGTGTTTCCAGGATAGATTCGATTTCTTATGTTTCTCAGCACAATAGTTATTTTAGACAGTAAACGATTCAAACACCCTGGTCACATATTTAAGGGTGACATTTCGTAAAGCACAATATTCAGTAAAAGAAATTAAAGAAATAATTAACAGAAAAATTTATATTTATATCTTTGTTAAAAAATAGTCAATTTAATAATTAGATGATTAGAGTAACAAATAGTCACTTATATAAACAAGTATACAGCATGTTTCATTAAGATCGGTCAGTATGGGGAAATCTGGAACTGTAAGACATACGAAGATTTGTGCTTAGGAACCATGTCATCGATTTCAGGGACAAGAATTACTCTGTTCGAGAATCGAACCAGGTTTGAATATAGACGTTTTAATTATTTCCTTTTGGATATGGATTGTGTAGGTATAGCCAGCAAAATTTACCGTAAAACGTGATGTCTTAAATGAATAAAATGTATTGTAATTCAATATCTTTTAATTTTAGTTTTAACAACTGAGGTTGATTCCAAAACTAAACACATTTTTTTTAAAATCCATTTATGCAGTTTTTCTTGTCCCTAAAATCGATGACATGGTTCCTAAGAACAAATCTTTGTATGTTTTATACTTCCAGATTTCCCAATAGGTACTGACCGATCTAAACGAGACACCCTGTATAAGCAAATTTGCTAGCATCTGAAATTCCTGTAAATAAAGTGTAAAAGTTTGAAGTACCTGCTTAAAGTAATTTAACGCCGCTACTTTCTTGAAAATGTAAATAGCTATTACAAAAGTTTCTTAAAAATCTGTCGTCAGTCTTCTTTAGTTTGTCTCGGTAACAACATCAAGCAGTGGGCAAGGAAAACGTCTTCTCCGTAGTTTGAAATAGTTGATGCTTACAATGAAGTTGACAAAAAAAAGGAATAAGAGACAGGGAGTATTAAAAGAGGAATACTACAACGTTCACTTAGATTTACTTAAGTAATTATTAGGTCACACAACTTCTAAGGTAACATAACTTCTAAGTGTATCTTTACACTTTGTAGGTTTGTAGTTCAGTTAATCAACTAAGAACAAATCAAATATTTTTTTACTAATATTTTAATTTGCTTTCATTTTAAAGTAGCAGCACTACTATATTACAAATTGAAAGTATAGATGACATATATATAACTTCATGTCTTGCTTCTTTGCACCACCTAACTCAATTCTCACTCTCTGCCGCAATGAATCCACAAACCCAAAGGCTGTCACCTGTTCGATTTATAATTTTAAACACAAAACCATCGTGAGATTGTAAAAATAACTCACGTTATATAAGTCGAATATTGCTCGATATGTTTCACTCCGTAATATTCGACTTATAAAACGTGAGTTACCCGCTTTTATACAATTAATATGTTCGATTTATATTTTGTTTGGCTTATGCTTTAAAGAAGATTGTTATGTTCGGTTATTAATATCATCAGATGACTAAATATAATTGAGTAATAAGAACTTAACTGATAACCCTATTTTAAAATTATAAACGTGTCTTTTTTGTAAACGTGTACAAAAAAGACACGTTTATAATTTTAAATTTCAACAAAATAAATTGATAAAAAACCCATGTTTTAGACGCAAGTAATATTTTTACTGTTTGCTCATAGTGAAGAAACCTATTCAACCGTAGTTGGAATCTCTCCAACACTAGCTTAGTTCTAACTAGGGTGTCCAAGCAATTTCCCGAGAGCCGAGACTCGAGTGCCGTGTTATCACACTACTTACGGACGGTGTTGAGATTCAGTCCATGGAATACGGAACAGAGGAAATATTTACACGCTTTGGGTATATGTGGATTCATTAACATGTATTTTGCAGGTATACGAAATTCTTATGTATGTCATGATTTTGAGGGTAAATTTTAGATGCTTAAGTATTTTTCTTAAGCTATTATATATTCTTGATATTGAGTAGTTTCATTTTATAAGGATATGACGACCGTTTTATAACTTGACGACCGCTCGGGCCTAGTGGGTAGTGACCCTGCCTATGAAGCCGAAGGTCCTGAGTTCGATTCCCAGTCAGGGCATTTATTTGTGTGATGAGCACAGATATTTGTTCCTGAGTTCTGGGTGTTTTCTATGTATTTAAGTACTTATATGTATCTATTTATTATATATATCGTCGTCTAGTACCTGCAACACAAGACTTATTGAGCTTACCGTGGGACTAGGTCGATTTGTGTAAGAATGTCCGAAATATTTATTTATTTATTTATTTTTATATAACAGTGATCGGATTAAGTAAAAGTACAAGGTAAACAACAGGAGGTCTTGCCTTATCGCTAACAACGATCTCTTCTAGACAACCTTTGAGTAGTGGAGATAGGTTAAAATTAAAGCCTACAATAGGTGGTGCAGAAAAACGTATGATGCTAAAATAAATTAGACAGATAAATATATAAAAGTTAGTATATTATAAATTTAAGTAGTGTTTTCGTAGGAGTTGTCTATATCAGTTTCTAATAAAAAATCGAACTTACTATACTGTTAAGTAATAATTTGTGTTGGAGGTATGTAAAAAAATATAATAAATATGCTTGTTAACAGCTTATTATTTAATTACTATGAATTACTAAACTTATAAGGGGGAGGCCTATTTTCAGCAGTGGCCGTCTTGTAGCTGAGATGATGATGATGATTAAACTTATAGATATAAAAGTATTACAATTAGGTTACCCTCATCTCGCTTAAAGTTTATTTGGAAGAATTTTATAGCGATAATACAATTAAAACTGTTGTGAGCCATGTTACTACTACTTAGTTACAAACGGATAAACTCACGTGTAATTATATCGCACTAGGCGACATGTTTCGGGTAAGCTCTGGTACCCATCTTCAAGCCGAGTTAGGACACAATATTTTATAGCGATGTATGCAGTAACTTAAGTAAAAATTTAAGGCGCTCAAATTCAGGCACTTAGCCAAGTAACATAAACATGTGCCTACCTATATGAAAAAAACATTTACTGTTAAAAAAACCCGAAACACTCACAATATGAAAATGAGTTCCGAAGTGCCGTGGGGCGCCTGCAAACTTTGATGAGCTTCCGCGTCATTTAGATTCATAGCTTTGTGATGGCATCTGGATTGTTTACTTCTATTCAAGCTTCTAGATTTCTTTTTGTTGCGCTATAGTTCAGGGTTACGCTTAGTTTGCAATGATCGCAACTACTAGTTTGGGTTGTTGGTACTTAATAATGTTTAATAAAATGATCAGATTTCTATTTATCTGTCTTAAAAGTATAGCAACAGTTAAACACCCTTTATTAAATTTCTTGTTTTTTGAACAGAAGGGAAAGAGAAGCACCATCTAAGTTGCTGTGCCCTTACAGGGTGTGACATGTATTTTATATTATATATGTGTGACATTAGCATGAATAAATGAATATGAATATGAAAAAAATAACTAGGCGATTCGGTCGCAAATTCAAAAAAATATCAATATGTGAAAATGCGCATTTATTTGTTTGGTTATCTCATTTTTTTTTATAAGACAAAACGAGGCCTATTTGAAGGTCATTTACATTTAACACGGTCTTAACCTTCGAAATGTGTTGGACAAGTCATACGTAACTTTATTCGCTTTTAACATATTCCGACGCCTTTCTTATGTAAATGTGTTAGGGGTTTTCAAACGAGATATAAAGAAATAATAAAATAATCAAACGCCAGAAGAAGCTATTTTGTATATAATTTTTTTGGCTGTTCACTAGGTATTGCGGGCAACTAGATAAATATAGGCATCTCCTTTATTGTTCGCGGACGAAATGAAATAAGAGGCCTTACAAAAGTATTAGGCATTAGTATGCGAATCACACGGTGGAGGTAAATGAGGCTACTAGTAGTAAAAAAAAATATTAGAGATGAATAATAACTTATTACTGCGTCAATTTCAGACAGCATGAAAAACATTGATTATAGGCCCATTGCATAATCATTTGTAACTAATAGTATCAGCGGAACTCTCTTTTTAATCAAAGGAATTAGAATAAGACTACTGCTAATATTACAAATCAATTGTTGCTATACTGAAGGTCCTGGCCCGCGAACAACGAAGTTCGTATATTTCGGGCATCTTTCTCTTTTACTCCAATTAAGGCGTCATGAGAGTGACAAAGACAATCGTCCGAAATTTACGAATATCTTGTTTCGCGGTAGCGCCGCTGGGTGGTCAGATGATATTCCATGCTGGTATGCACTGGATGTGCAGGGAATCGAGGAGAGAGGCATAATAAAAAAATAATAAACGGGCTGAATATATACGAGGTGACATAAACATTTAATATTTAAATCGAGATAAAATCTGACTAATTGTGTACTTTATATTTTCCATGTTATTATATTTTCAGCAATCCATTTTAAGAATTTGTTACAAGTTGACTTTACCAAAAAGTTCTTTAATTATCTCACCCCTTTGTTTTAAGTCATAATTTAACACAACAAACTCCAGTAAACAAAGTTGGACGGGGTGTCAATTAAAAGAAACAACTTTCTCTTATCTAATTCTGGATATCCTACTCGCAAGTCTATTTTACAGTCATAAACAAAATTTATAAGGTTGAAAAGACTTTTAAGAAGGAAAACCGTGTAAACAAAATAAAACAACCATGGTTTCATTGTTATTGTACAAAGTTACTTACACAATTTTTCAAAAGTAGGTAATTATCGTATATTTTAATTCAAATAGTCGATGATAACACTTCAGTTTATATATAATATTTTGTCATATGCCAAATGCTTTTTTGCTTAAATAGCTATATTTGTTTACCTGAATTTCCTAAAATCAAGATTTGGTGTTCAGCAATAAATAGCTGGCACAGATTTGTTTTCCAGAACACTTGTTCGAAAAACAAATTTTGCGTTGTTTAATGAAAACGTGTGTACTGGTAAGTGATAATTCAATCATTCCGACGGCGTCGCCGGCAGCCGGCGCATGACGGAGTGCCGCTCCAATATGAACGTTGCAGTTTAGATAAACAAAGCCGAAGAATTTATTGTCTTCATTGGATGGAGGCCCGTCGTAGAGTTGGTTTTTAAGTTCCGTATGACGAGACGAGAAGTTTCAATTGTTTATTTTGCCAATCAGATCGGGCATAGGTGTGACAGATGCAGATCTAACAATAATTAAATACTCGTCGAAACCAGTAGTTCTAAAATAAATATTTACTAGTTGCAATTATTTTAAATATATATAGTTTTATTCCATATTAAATCCGTTTAAAGTAGTTTTAATTTGACTGCAGTTTTTGTTTATAATTTCCAAGGTAAAATATTATTAGATAACTACTTTTTTTTGTCATGGATCTTCTACATTTTTAGATCAAATACTTATTCCGTTTCAATTATTGCCTTCATAGTGCAGTGGAGTAATGTGTTTTTTTTATTCTAAACTTTAACTGACATGATCTTTAAAAGGGTTTGCAAGGGATGCATATTTTTTTAATGTAACTTGCAGTATCTTACAGCTCGAAAGTATTTAACTGAAAACTGTGTACTTAGTAATATTGGAAACTTGATTGCAATCAATACGCCACGGTAGTTACCTGTTTGTATTGAGAGAAACATAAAACAGCTTTTTAATTGGTTTTCCAATGGCTATATATCTATATATGTGTTGCAGTCAAAAGTGAGAACTGGTCAAAAGAACTTTAAACCGACAAAAACAGAAACTACACATGCAGATACAGACTGAGCATGTTAGGTTAGGTTAGGTTGGGTTAGGTTTTTTTTTTTGAAAAGGGGGAGGAAATCCTCATTGGATATCATCAGGCCGTTCCACCCTAGGATAGAATGCCATTAGGTTAGGTTAGGTTCACATGCTTAGTCAAAAGTAGTTTTGCCTGTTTTTGTCGGTTAAAAGTCCTTTTGACCAGTTCACACTTTTGACTGCAACAGATATATTGACAATTACTTCTTATAATCATAACAATGCAATGCAATGGACTATGGTGGGAGTTTATCTGCCCGATCGTATCAGAAATGATGTAATTCGCAGCAAAAAATAACCGCCCTTCGGATCACTAAACTTTAGTGGCAATGGGCGGGGAACATTGACTGATGGCTTTACCCGAAGGTGCAACGTGGGTAGACCCTCACAAGGGGGACGAACAACATAGCAAAGACCGTGGGAATACAATAGGCTCAAAACAGGTCATTGTGGGTCCTTTGCGGAGGCCTATGTCAGTGGACGTCCTTCGGCTGATATGATGATAATGAAGATGATTATTCTTCATACTTTTTTCTTAAACGACAAGAGGCTGGATATATCAAATATAGTGTTATATATACTTTAGTTATATATAATTAACCTGTTTGCGTTAAATTATCGTTTCTTCAACAATTCACTCATTGGATTTAAAATCCCACGTCTAAAACACGATAGCATTAAGTATTGTACATCAATTATATCCATATTATCATACCACATTCCATATTATTAAGTAAGAGAGAACATTAGTTAGTCTCAAAATTAACATTGTGTGTATCTTTCATGTTTAAATCGCTGAATCAATTTCCAAGAATTTTGGTATGGAAAGTGTTCATCCTGGAATCATCCAATCGACTTACGAAATCGTGATTCATTTCATTCTTCATTTCTTCATCATTTCTGTTATATTCATATTAAATGAATATTGCTACTTATTTTAAGTACCAAGTAACTACAAACATAGGTTACAGTAAGTCAGAATGGGTAATCATTTTGTTAAACTACCGCTAATTGGTAACGAGCCAAAGCAAATAGATTAGTAACGTCTACAACGGTATAATGAAATTGGATTGCCATCTCACCTGTTGCAATAAACCGCCGAATTACCTGCGGGCTGTGGCTGTTACCTCGCTGAGGTAACTGTTGAGGTAACTCGCTGAGTTGTCGTGCCGGCTGGTACAATAATAAGGAATTAGTGTGTTTAATTTATTGAATTGCCGAAGTTTGATAACTGATGATAGTAATGTCTCTTTCAATCTCAAATCATGGAATAAGTAGTATACCACCACCAAGAATCTTTAAAATATTTATTTTAAGATATTTTAAAAGTTGAAATAGATAACATACACTTAAGAAAAAACGACGAGGACCTCCGGTGTTCGAGACGGGATTCGAACCCGCATCTCCAGCTATCGCGGCTGACGCCTTAACCAATTTGGCCACCCGTACCCGTTATTACCCGTTATTTATTTATTAGGGTAGTCATATTACTAGTTTTATTAAGATAAATTGACCTTGCCTTCAGTCCATAGTTTCTCATTAAGAGCGCAAACTAGGAAACTGATTGATGGTAAGCGATCGCTTCGAGAGCGTAATATTTCCTTAACATCAGTTAGTGAAGTTCCAACGGATATAATATTTATTTCACTACAACGACAAACGAACGCACTTACTGTGCTGCTAGCTGTTATTCTTTTAAAAAGTTAGATAATTCCAAATATAGGGGTTTTTTCCATACAAATTACTTTATCCCCCGATTACTTGAAGATGCCGAGAAATATTGTAACACATTTTTTATTTGTTCCAGATCAAGAAATCTTCTCATTGCATCTATTGAAGAAAAGGTGAATACTTCCTATTTTTACAATTTTTTTTTCTTATTGAGTCTAATATTCGTACATTATTATATTTATTATACAGTTTTATTTTTGTTGGAATTACGTTTCGACTCCCACGTTCACAAATCAATCGAACATACGAATAAAATCTATTAGGTTGACTATATTACTATTATGTACTGGAGAAAGTAATGAAACATTTAACTTTGCAAAACTTATTTGAAAAAACGTCACATACCTGAGCGCTTTAACAGCCATATATTCGTACATATAAAGGGTTTATGTGGCGTGAAGGCATTCCTGGAGCGGATCGGAGAATTGCGTGAGCAGCAATTTTTTGCCGGCGCTAGTTGGCTCGGAAAAAGTTGAAGGTATGATGTGAATTATGATATAAGTATTCTGGATTGGAGCCGGCGTCGGATTATTGATCAATCTTTGTATTCTAATACACTAGATTAAATTTTAAATCAATTTAATAAAAAGTTTGGACAAACATGTAAACATAATCATGTACCTAGTTATATAACTTCCATAATTATTAGTAAGGAGTGGAAAGGCTCTCCCCTTATAACAAAAAAAGCTCTTAGCTAAACAGCCATCAGCGGGATTTTGCAGCGGCCTCGTTCTGCAAAACAGCAGAAATCTAAGCCCTCGTGGTTTTATCCCGAGAATGTTCACTTTGTTTTTCTTTTCTCTAATAAGCAGAAAACTTTAAGTTTGTAAAGCCTACGTATTTGTTGAGGATCAGGGAGATTTTCTTTTCAAATGAATTTATAAAAATATTCGCAGACGTCATGACCCGTTTAGAGTAGGCGTGTAATTGTTACCAGTCCATATTCTTGACCTTTTCAAATAGGGTTACGTGAGTAGAAGGAATGGTTAATTAAATAGGACATTCGATATTTTGGAGAATACGTGGTAACCACACGTTAAATTAAGCTTCGTTATTTTCTCGTAGGAGTAGGAAGGGAAATCAAGAAGAATTATTGGCTGTCCCGGGAACAGATTTCTTTTTGGCACGTGTCTCGTTACGTTTTCCTTAAACGTGATGGATGATAGGGCTGGATGTAATCGAAATGTTGCTGCTTATATGGAGTCTACCTGGGTTATTATAAATATTGTAATCGTACCATAGAACCGTATTTTTTTAATCTTCTCAAATTTAAAGTATAAATACATATTTTTAATACTTCCGGGTAATTTTCCATGAGGTTAGACTGCACTGCGCGAAGTAGAGGACGTGCCTTATCTTCCGGCTTTACAGTTTACGTCCCTGAATAACAAAGAGCCCAAATAATGTTTTCTTTTAATTTTATTTTAATAAGCTGTCTCATCGGGCGTATAATTTTATAGCCATCTTAAAAATATATTGAATATATGTTTTTGTATATTAAATTCTATAGCAACCGTTAGTCTCTTACAAATTAAGTAAAAATCCGTTGTTGTTCAAAATGTCAGTAAAAACAAAGTTTAAAGGAATATCCTAATAATATCTTTGCGTTATAATAAATAATGAGTTTTTATAAGATACTCAGCATTTATAGTTGCCTGCGTGACGGGACAAAATAATATCAAAAAATGGTTGATTCACCCATAAACTGCTCGAGTAAACAACAACCGAGGCACTACAAATGATCTCGTTCCATACGCAACTTATCAACATGTTCCGAGTGATTGATTCCAACGGAACCACGCCGCGGTTGATGGATGCCGTGCCCTTTGATTGATATCAAACTACCAACATATGTTTGCTGCGTGTCAGGCGAAAACTAACTGTATGTCTTTGTGGTAAGATCATTATCACGTTATAGGTAATTTGGCGTACCTGTACATTGTTCTTGATTGAACAACCCGTGTTGGTGCAGGTCAATGCTTTAGGGTCACGTAAATTATGGATTTGATAGAGCATTAATATATTGTGTAGATTTGTTGTGTGTACCTAATTATCCCCCGGTCAAAGTTAAAACTTTATACATATAATAATTATAGTTGATATAAACGAGAGCTTAAAGGGTGTAAAGTAAATACACCAGTAACTAGCACAAGATTTACAAGAGACTGGTAAGATGGACTACTTAATATGGAGATGTTGCACGAAGAAAAAGAAGAATCTTATTCAGATAGACTTAGTAAAAGCTCTGTTCTATGCATGCTAGACGACAATATTGTCTAAGTACCTACTAACAATTATTATTATTTTTTTATGACATAGGCGGCAAACGAGCAGACGGATTGCCCGATGGTAAGCAATTACCGTCGCCCATGGGCACCCGCAACACCAGGGGAGTCACAAGCGCGTTGCCGGCCTTTAAGGGGGGTTGGAGCTCTGGGAACCTTACTCACCATCAGGAACACAACACTACATACCTAAAAGGTAGCAGTGCTATTATGGCTGTGGTCTTCTGTAAGGAGGAGGTACTTCCCCAGTTGGGCTGCCCCAGATTCAAGCATGATGGTCATCGCTGTGCCGTACCTCTCATTAAAAATATAATATATTATTAATATATACATAAGATTGTTTATATACGTGATGAGTCTGAATTTTTACAACCCTGTTGTGTTTGTGGAGTCAAATTTATGACTTCTGTTATAGATCTCATTGTGATACACTAGATTGCGAGCAAAATTGGCAATAAGTAAAAAAATTCAATGAATATCTATAATATTTTAAAATATAAATGCCCAGTATATTCCAAGTCTATTCTAATCACACAAAATAGAACAAGCCGTTACCTACCATCTGTTCCAATAAATAGTGCCCATTGATACATTCCACCCATTCAATGTGGACGGTAACAAACCTTTTAGAAAATTATACATCAAAGATAATTCGTAAACGTATTTCCATGTGCTCGTTGCATTCAGTGCAGGCGGTATACACTGCGCATTGAAATTTAATTTGTACTACATTAGTACAGAATTTAATTTTCTGAATATGACTCTTGGTGGACACAAAGCTGTGCATTAAACAATGCGTTTGCTCGTAATTCACAAAGGCAATGAGGAGAAAACAAACGCACTGATTCTGGCGAAGCTACAGGAAAACTTTGGGAAAATATCACAGACCATTTTGCTTAAAAATATACGGTGCACCGTATGTGCACCGTGCTGAAATTCATCTAGTTTTCCAAGCGTATGCTATTTATCTTTCGAACTCGGAAGTCGTTTATCAAATCTATTACTGTCGATATGGAATTTAAGGTGGCAAAGAATTGTGTTACATGAGGTAAATACTCGCCTGCGCTTTACAAACAGTAGGGAATAAATGAAGAGCCATGGAAAGACCTTAAAAAACTAAATATTTAAGTAACAATTGAGAGAAACATCAAACGATATTCGAAAACTGTCTCGAAAAGGCGTTTGGGGCTAATATAAATTGGTTTCTGTGTTGAAGTTTGGCTGAGTCGCAAATATTAATTGCTATTGAAATTGTAGCCTGGGCCTCTACGATACTAATGTTTACAGTATCAAGATAGACATGAACGGTACGGTGTGAGCGACTTAGGCGTGGTGAGATGTGCGCCGGTGTCTACCCAGTCACTTGCAACATAATATTATTGTAACTTGCAGACATCACGTCAGCTAATCGAATAGCTTGTTGAGTAATTTTCTTGAAATATTTAAGTATATATATTCTAATAAATTATCGTACTTAAAGTTAAAACCCATTCGTAGTTGCGTCATCTCTTTTGAATCAGAATAGGCGTCCTGTTTGCGCGAGCCGACGCCATTGAGCGTCGATATTGTATCGAAATTGTAAACGGCGCTCCGATTTAACGGCGAATGTTTTCCGTCACTGGCATACATCGCCTTTTATTATCGGATGAGTTGATAGCGCTCCGGGTCTGGACCACGTACGGCCGCTGCAAATACGAATGAAGACTTTTTCTTGAACAGAAGAAATCCGTTCCGATAAATACCTACCTTTTACGTGACCATGTCAAATTCATCATAAGAATCACGTGTTAGTCACATCAAAAATACGTTTGTGATATATCTAGTAAGGTTTGCAAATGCAAGCGAATGGAAAACCAGAAAATTGCTAATTTTTTCGATGGATATCGCTTTGATTATAGATTCAGTTATTGAATTACTTCGGCAGTTTCTCTTGCTGCGCTCTTTGTTTAAACCTTCATAGATGCAAAGTGAAACACTAACCTGTACCGTCTATTATTATCTAAAGACAATAGACAAAATTGGTATTTTTTTAATTCGGGTAACGCAGATGATGCGTGTGTAGACAACTCCCAAAGAGTGTCGAAAAATAACAACATCATCAGCGTTAGGTAACTGTTGTTTCTGTAATGAATGAAATTTTGTCCGTTTTGTTAAGATGAGGAGGTTCAATATGAAAAACATGTGTAAATATAACTTATACTCGTAGTGTTTCTAGTTCTGTTTTGATATATATACCATAAATAATATTCAACTAATGCTCGCAGCACAAACTTCATGAAATATCAATTTATTCGGTAGACAAAACAACAATAGCGCATTTACATTGATTATTTATATTTACTCGGTGATTACATATTGTTTGCGTTACATCCAAAATCCACACTATGGATTCCACAATCAAAACTTGATCAACTTCAATTAAACGTGTTTGCTTAATATTGTTTAAACAAATTTGCAAACAAACAATTTATGCTTAATTTTAAATTCGGACGAGTCTCATTAGTTAGCAAGGACAAGGCAGCATTAAAGTAGTCTAATATTTCGGTACACCATACAAATTCTAGGGTATACCGAACTTAGGGTACTTTGGGTGCTTCCAACTAAATGACGCTGACTGTACATTAGTAGAGAAGTAATTAAATCCTGTTTAAGTTCTTCAAATTTTTACCTCATCTTTTCTAAAACTGTTACAGAAGACATTTATATCGGTTGTTTGCCTTAAATCTTAGACTTCTAGTGAAACAGCGTCGGAGATTTTTCGTTAACCGCCTTAATTAGTATAAAATTCTACAAGAATCCAAGAAAAAAATGTCTTTTGAATTTGGTAGCTAAATTAAACGGGACTGTACATGCCATTTATATTAGTTACCGTAAAGTAAATTTACGGTAACGAATATAATTGTCTAAAGCTAAAGCAACCGCTGGCCAAACATTCCCTTTCGACACAACTTGGTACCTCGGCGATTATATTATATAATTACGCGTCTAATACTCTAAGTTCTCTCTATTTCGCATTAGTAGTTTCAATTGATCCTATTGTATAAGGATTAAGCCGAATATATCCTATATGAGACCTATGATAGTAAAGCAATATACAAGTAGTTGGTAAAGTCTAATATTGGTGCTCCGATACAGAAAAGTTTAGTGATGCCAGGTTAAGTAGGGTAGCCGTTGGAACCGGCCGAGCGGAATATATTGAACAACTTGAGAATTAAATCTAAAATAATAATAATGTTGGAATCATATTATAATGAGCTGACCTTATGTGTTTTTAGTAGTAAGAATACGGACACCCGGCAGAAATTATAAACAGATTATTATTCTAAAATTTGATTCTGGGTTTTTGGTGTTATATATGTATTTACGTATATATCCATTATATTTGTCGTCATCTAGTACCTGTAACACAGCCTTCATTGAGGTTAATGTGTAAGATTCTTTGATTTGACCATTATTTTATATTAAAGTTCACTTCACTGCTTTTTCCACGCCAGTGGGTTAAAAACGTCGCCTAGTTTGAAGACTAGTGCTGTTACACGACATAGAGTAAGGCTTTGTTTTTTCTTCATGAGCTTAAGGAAAACTGTTGAACTCCGGAAAAGTTAGTTAATTCAGCGGGAATCGGCTTGTATGGACGCGCCACCGCTGCACGCTGGACCTACGTAGGTGTTCATTAATATATTAAGTGACAGATACAGAGTAGGTACACTAGTTCAAAAACATTTGTTTTCACTTTGATGTGCGATATAATTATGTGTTGGCGACTGGCTGGGTTGCGCCCTTTATTTTTATATTATTCTTCTTTTAAATGTATAAAACATTGTATGACATTTATACGACAACACCAGTCTGCCTTTGTGAGTCATTATAACAGCTTGGGTATTAGTGTTTATTAAAATAGCTTCAGTTTACTCATAGTGTTTCCATCAAATTCCTATTACATTTATGCAGTCCACTCCACTCGCTATTATTATGGTTATATAATTATAAGAGAATCATAGTAGTTTATGTTACTATTACATAATGTCTTAAAACCAAACTTGTATTTTTTTGCCGAAATATGTACATTTATGTCACTGTAAAGCAGTGTACTGCTTTATCGACTCACAATATAAGCTCTTAATTAATCTATGGAACCGCAAATAAAAAGTTTGACTTTTATTTATTAATGGCGGCGAATGAAACCTTTTTCCAACCGACCATAGGTTGTTTTTAATTCAGAAATAAACTACAATGAAGCCCAATTCTCATATCGTTTTTATAGTAAATAACCAATTAATTTTTGTTTTTCAGAGACGTTTGAAATTTAAATGTCTTTATTATAACGATTTTGGTAAAATAATGAAACAGATATAACATTCACACATATAAGAAACACCTATGTTGTAACATAAATAGTGTGCTATTATGAGGGTAGTAATTATGTGTGTAAATAAAAAGTATTAAGGGATTAGACAACTATTTTCTCCACCCTATCTCCTCCCTAATAAGTCTAGTTTATTTTTACCAAGTCTCTTTAGCAATAGATTTATTATTCAGCTGGATGGTATGAGCTGTGTTATTCTATAGAAAAGTAACGTTGATTGGAATAAAAAAGTGCAATATTTTGTTAATAGCCCAAACCAAAACATTTTGTTTGACCCATATAGAATGACTAGATTTATTTGGTAGCTGTTTCCACGTCAGTTATTTGATTTGTCCAATCACATATTTACATGGTCTCGTATATTTTTACTAAATATACTATAGACTTTTATGCCCCAATGGTCATCGACTCTTCGGGATGCGTGGCCTTCCCATTGCCATTTCAACTGTCGTAGCTGCCTCATGACTAATCTTATCGACAACTGGTTATCAGCCATCTATCAATCTTACTAAAACAAAAGATTACATGGCTGAGGGTCTATATGGTAGGGTGATACCATAAAAACAAAGTCAATGTGTCCTTTCCGTTGTGAATATTAATCGTAAACTAGTTGTGTGGTTTGTCGCTATCTCACCTTTAGGGTAAATAAAATAACGTTATAACAAATATGTAACTATCTATATAAATAAATAGAGGAGATGACTTAGAATGTTCATATACATAAATGGTTAGGAGTATACTAAGTGGGTACCCACCTAGCCATTTTCCCCTGTTGTATTTACATGCCTTCTTTCTACTGTCGGTATCGATTTCAGTAATTGGCTGCCTGGCGCTGCAATACGAGTAGGTATAAACGACTGAATTCAGGATTGAAAGTCATAAAAGTAGAATAAGTTTAGCTTTCGAGATCATCTCAGAGGTTAATAGAGCTTCATATAAAGCAAAACACGATTAACAGAGCAGTTGAATACAAAATGTTATGTATGATTAGAATTAATAACTTTCACTAAATTTGATATCTTTATACTGTGTATGGGCAATCATTGTAATATCAGACTGGGAACGTTTAATGCATAATTTAATTTAATATTGATAAGAAATATTATTTCTTTAATGACGATCTTAAAACTTTCATTTATCCCGCTAAAAATATAATGTGGTATTTTGTAAAGGAGTGTATTATATTATGATATAGGTAATATATGAGTTATGATAAACCAAAAAGGAAAAGTTTGATCTAATATGTTCGATATGTTATTATTTTTTTTATGCTGATTCCTTTTTTTTTATTTTTGTGCAGTTCCGATGAAAAATCTAAAGTAGTTACCTATATGAAGTTTATATTTCATATTTTCCAGGGTACACAGGGTCATCTTGTATATCAAAATCTGACGTCTTTTACAGCGGATCGTAAAATTTAAGTATTGTAGCGCTATCATAATAAAGTTTTACGGTTTATGTCCTGTTGGAACAAGAGCGATGGCTTCATATTGGTGTTAAGATCTCGCACTACCTCCATTTTACTGTGCAAAATAGTTTACCAGAAAAAGAGACTTTAGGAGGCATTTGAATTTGGTTCAAAATAATTAAGTTACAAATGAACATAGACAACATAAAATTAAAAGCAATTAAATTTCGTGATTCCGCTGAAAAGCCATTACCATTTGATAATGCATTTGATGAAGTCAAAGTAGAAATAGAAACAATTGTAAATTTGGAACATCACATCAGTAGACTACATTCGTAAAAAGGTAAACAAGTTTGTATTTGCTCTAAAACGACTGAGGCAAATAGTCTGAGTAGAAGCGGTGTTGTTGGCGTATCATAAATAAGTATCATCAGTAGCAGGTTTTGGTTTAGTTCTTTGGGAGAATTCGACAGATTAAAATCGAATCTTTAAACTATAAAAAAAGATGTGTATCTAAGCTTTTGGAAATACATGGTTAATGGAAGATTGCGGGCCATTGTTCAGGAAATTTAAAATACAGTCCCTGTCAATATATGTAAAGGTGTATTTATTTTAATTGTTAAGGAAAACCCTTACTATTTATTTTACATATCATTGTTATACAAGTCCGAAACATATGTACGAAGGCACAATACAAAAATCTAGGCATCAAACTCCCTGCCGCTGTTAAATTTATAAGAAAAACTACTATAACATGTATAGCCTTGTTTAATTAATATACCTGAAAATATTAAATTGAAAATTAAATGTTTATAATTTAGTAGACAAACTGGCTGCAAGATTATTTAACATTATTAAGGAATACTTGATACAATTAGGTTACACCGTGATCATGTAATTAAATAATTTTTGAATTTAAAATTATTAATATAAGACGGTTATTGTTATCCTTTCTATGCCAGGCCCGTTACAGCAAACGTCGAAGTTCGTATATTTCGGGCATCTTTTTCATTTACTCCAATGAAGGTATCATGAGAGTGACAGAGACAATCGACCGAGACAATTTACGACCATCGTTTTTCGCGGTAGCGCCGCAGAACATGGGTTACCGAGCTGACCTTGGACTCCTTCGAAGTGCGGCACAAACCTCACAAACGCTATGATGATAAAAATCTAGGCATAAACTAGAACCAAGCTGATGTTACGTTTAGTGAATGCCAGCCCAGGCCAGGAAATTTAATTAGCCACTCAGTGCACGTGTAATCGTGCAATTGCGTAACGCGCTGGTTCATTAGCCAGTGTAAATTAACCTACTGCTGTCGCTACTTAATCGTTATTTCACCTTTTGACGTGCGTAACAATACCTTAAATTCTCCACTCGATGAAAAGGTTATTTGAGAGAAATTGTTTTGTCTAAGGAATGTTGCCGGTCTTTATTTAAGATGAGACCTGTTATTAAGTAAACCGGTTAATAATTGAGAAACTGATTTTTCTCGTTTTACACAATACAGGTGAATTACCTTTTTGCAATGGATTCAGTAGTTTATTTATCTTATCAACCTGCTGTATAATATTATACAATAAATAACAAACGATCGTTAAATATGCAATCTCTTAAAATGATATATTGTGTAATAAAGACGCCAAAATATGGGATACGCTCTTATATTTCTACATAGATAATATTTTATCAGATATCAGATATTTTTGAGCGCTTCGTTATGCGAAAAATTATTGCATGTAGTTATACAGACATTGTAAATAATTAAGTTTTTTTTTATAACTATTGTAGTTAGGCAACATTTCGTTCACAATTCGCAAATTCACGTAAAAATTATTTAGCATTTTTATCTCCTTTTTTTTCAAATCACTAGCAGTAATTATCTCGTATAATAGCTAGGTACCTAATTAAGTCATTATTATTTGTTAATTTTACTTATTTTTTTAGTTTCTGTCATAATCATTTCACATAAATACATTTGCATAACAATCAATATAATATAATCATTTCAGCCGTAAACCGTCCACTGCTGAACATAGGGTCCCCTTAAATATGACTTGTATTATCATGAGGGTTAGTTGCTATAGCCTTTATTGCCCATCCGTTGGATTTTTCCCTTTGTCGCCGCTTACGACCGGTCTGGCCTAGTGTTTAGTGACCCTGCCTATGAAGCCGATGATCCTGGGTTCGAATCCCAGTGAGGGCATTTATTTTTGTGATGAGCACAGATATTTGTTCCTGAGTCATGGGTGTTTTCTATATAATTAAGTATTTATATGTAAATACGATGAATCTAATATATAGATCGTCGTCTAGTACCGACAACACAAACCTTACTGAGCTTACCGTAGGACTAGGTAGGTCGATTTGTGGAAGATTGCCCCGAAATATTGATTTATTTACTATTATTTACGACACACGCGGGAAGAGATGGGTGGCTATTCTAGTAAACCTTGGCACCACACTACAAATAAATTCATTTAAAATCTCAACGCTCCACAGTCAAAGCTGGCACTAGCAGTCAACCGAAGGATCAATAGCGATATTTGCCTGGATATATGAGTGATTGCCCTGGAACGGCACATTTTGAAACGACTAGATATTTTATCTGCGGGTGACTCGATTCTGGAAATTCACTAGGAATATTGGAAAAGGAAATTAAAAAATGCTGTTTGTTGTATATGAGCCTTGGTTTGTTGGTTTTCCAGCGAATCAAAAGCAATTACAATTAAAGTTTATAATGTTGGCCATGTTTAAAAAAGCGTTTTATGAAATAAATCTCAACCAAAAAATTGTAATAGACTTCATTGCAATTGATCAATGGAAAATGTTAACTAAAGGACCAAGGAGGATTTTAGTTAATATTGCACTTATAGTAAATATAAGTATCAGGATTGCTTATAGGTATTGTAATATCATCTGAATATGCATTGGAATATTAAATGATAATATAAACAATAATAAAAACAGGTTACTATTTATTATTATTACGATGACTCAATGTAGTGATTAATTTTTTTATCATTATGAATGACGTATACGTAGTTGCGATAATTAAGAGGCAAATACCAGAGCGTTACAACTATCTCAAAGGAAAATAAGTTTAGAACTTGTATTGTCTAACTAGTACCGGTAGTCGAATGTCGAAATTATTTAGATTCCAATTAACCGGTATTCAATTGCCATATCTCAGTGGTCATCAGCCATTTATCCAGCAAATCGGATAATATATATCTTCTCCTTACCTGAATAACATTAAATTATTAAAAAAAATAGTTTTTACGGCAGCATTTAGATGTTTAGTTATATCCTGTAACGAACCCTACTATAATTGTGTAACCAGCATATTCAGTGGCAGCCGAAGTATTTAAATACACCGCAATACGTGCTTAGACCTGTGATAGTAATAGTATATTAATGACTCTTTTTCTATTTTTTATTTGTATTAAGAGCAAACGTCTGCTAAGGAAACCATAACTCCTTGATCTGTAAGAATTATTATTTTTTTGTATCCGTGATTCCAGAATTTTTGCTTTTCGTAATCGCTCGTACTTCAAGCTTTATGGTCTGTATATTCTAATATGTCTGAAAGTAGCTTTTATTACAATCACAACACAATCAAAAAACTTAATAGGTATCGTATACAACAATTCTATTGTATATTTAAGTAGAAAACTGCTAGACACGTTAATTGGGTACTTATACAATAACACTCGAGTTCTCTGTGCTATTCAGATACTCGACGGAAATCTAAGAATATTTTCGACGAAATGTTAAATACTCACACAACGGTTTCAGTATATACAATTGGCGGGAACTGGCGTGCTCTTGAGAGTCTTATTATTAAGCTTCTATCTTTTAAAATGTTATAAGGAAATTTCCTCTTCATCCCAAAAAAATGTCTAATGTTGTTACTATTGGTACTAATAGAAATAAATCACAGCATCACATTGAGAATTTAGCAACATTTCATAGTTACCTACACTAGGTGCTGCGTCCAGCGTCAAACAAGGACATAGTCTTATCCCAAAACTCCGTTGATAATCGTCAGTCACTGTCTTTCTCTCATGTCAACATTGGTATTTGTAAACAGCGGCAATATTTATAAACACACATTAGCTAAAAACGTATTCGCTAAGTTATAAACGAGAAGTTATGTCATAATACAACAATATGTTGACCTTAAGTAGTTTCGGATTGATTAGATCAATTAACGACGTAGGTTTGCCAATCTGGTTGTGATATATTTCGAAACTAAGTAAATGACTTAAAAGATTAGTGCGGAATCAAGACTACTTGTATCACATTGCACTCTCGTTCATAAAGTTGTGATGTATGGCCGTATTTGCTTTTATTGGTGAAATATGACATAGTTTATAATATTAATGGTGTGTGTGATGTGATAAGTAGTGAAGTTCAAGTTAATCAGGTACTCTTAGCCAATCCTATTTGTTTTATTTGTTTCATATTTTATAATGATTTACTAATTGATTGTTACTAAGAAATCTACTTTAGATCCGGTAGTAGATGATTTTATTCTTGATGTCATAACTAGTTGCATTATGTTAAGCCTAAATTGAAATATAAAAATCTTTTATATTAGACGTTGTCACGACAATGTTGACATGAGGACAAACTAAGACCATGCCAAACCTAATTGGACTTCAATTTATATTTTATTTTTAATTTGGTTTATGTTAAATTGGTTTTAACTACGATTAAAAATAAGAGAAAATCGGCAGAATTGCTAACCATACTCGTCTACCTATATTCTGCAAGAAAAATGTACTATTAACGCCCTTCTACATATTTATTTAAAAATAACAGCCTGAGTTTCTATACACTCTAATATTGCTGCCGTCATGTTTATCAAATATTAGTGTAATGTTGCAATTTGGCGCACGCCCAGAGGATTTGGCCCAGCCCGTCGGTGCAGGCGACATACTTTATTACTTACACTCCTGACATAGACAATATATACATTCAGGGACTGCAATTAGAGACGAAAATTCATTAAAGTTATAAACAAAATGTCGCTGAAATACTCTGAACATTAAATACAACAACAGAAAATACATTATGTAACGTACCCGGACGTAAGGACGGGCAGCAGCATCCCTTTTGGGCAGGAGAACATACTTCAATTGCCAACCCGTGAGCCAACCGGGGCGTTCACGGCATCCAACCACCCAGATAGGTAGATCAGAACAGAACGCATTGTTCTGAAATGTTTTGTTTCAACACCTTATGAGAGTTATGAGTTCTTAGTTCTTCATACAAAACAATATAAACCTATTATCTAAAAATGTATTGGTACATACGATCGATAATCATTCGTTGTCGGAATGCATGCCGATTTGCTAGATTAAAATATTAAGATATATTGTGGCAGCCATTAATGGTGGATGTATTAAATCCCCCAACCGGTTTTGACATTAAGAGCGTCGCGGGCAGCACGACAGTGCGTAACTAGCCGGCGGCGAGAGCGGCGAGGCGAACGGACACTCGGCATTGTCACTTAGTGCTTAAAAATGAACACCCAAATCCCAAACATACCGCGCGACTAAATAAACGTGATAAAAGCCTTTTATTCAAGTATAAAATGATACAATGACCCACCAAAGTTTAAATACGAAATAGTACCGGTATTCGATGCCTGCATTTGTGTGCGTTTTCGCCTAAAAGAGATTACGCCGACTAAAGCAATACTAACTTTGCGGGAAACGATGTTTTGAAGTGTCGTTAAAATTAAAGTAGAACATTAATATTTGTTTTCAAAGTTTAGTTGCTTAACAGATTGGTATATTTAGCAGTTTATTTAATATTTATCGTATGTTGTTTATTTTAACTATGCTCGAAAGAGCGTGGAAAAAAAATGGACGGGAAATTATCGTTTACTAATACAGTCAGCAGCAAACGTGGCTGAGCGGGGGAAGTGTTCGAAATGACCTACGCGCGCTCTTATTTCCTTGACAATAGAGATGTGTTAACCTCATTTTGAGCACCTCAACCGCTTAGCCACTTCTACTGCTGACTGTACGATCACTTTTATGAAAATAAATTAAATTTCCGTCTTCCGTGGGAAGGGGAAGGCCTAGGCGAACTTTTCTCAACCAAATCGGGGATATATTGAAGAAAGGAGAGGTCAGGAGTACCCTAAACTGACAAGCATGTATGAGGAACGTTATGAAAGTGATTGAAGCGAAAGTGATTTGTCAGGATCGTAGCAAATGGAAATCAGTGATCTCTGCCTACCCCTCTGGGAAACAGGCGTGATTGTATGTATGTATTAATCACATAAACGAGTCCGGCGTGTCCAGTTATAATATTTACAATGATGTACAAATTATTAATCTAGAGAGATAACTTGTCCGCTTTACCTGGCAGAAATATTATGAAATGTTAGTGCTATATATTTCCAATTAGATTTCTGCTTAACCATGAAACGTAAGTAAACAGGTGAAGAAATGATGTTTTAATGATTAATCTGTGGATTCCTGTTCTGTAGCTGCGCTGTTGCGACAAGGCCCGCGGATGCCCTGGAAATTTGTTGCGTGTCTCTGCTCTGAATTATCGCCTTTGTTTGATATTGCAATGTGCCAGCAGGCAAACTCAGACGGTTTAAGTTTACGTTGTGTACGTGTTGCTAACTAATGTTCAAGCAATTTTGGACCATTTTTTATAAATGAATTGTGTGTGAACCTTCTGTTGTTAAGGAACAATGCTTATACAAAACTTTTGAGTTCTGTACTAAAGCCATATATGACCGCTAAGCTGAGTAGCTTGTCAAGTGTCCTTTACGTTGACTGTGCTGGCTGGCTGAATGGTTAGTCCAATACTCTGAGTTAAGAACAAATCAGTCCTTTGGTCACTAAAAGTGAGTAGATATGAGCATAGATAACGAAAAAAGGACCCGTGTAATGCGTAAAGTAACTACAAGGGTGGAGGACATTGAGATCGCTTGGCAGGGTTGGAGTGTAAATTGCGACAAATTTTAAAGAGTTACAGCAATGGGACGATTGCATGTAGTAGGAATCGTTAATAATGTGGGAATGTTACCACATGTACCTATTATGTATATTACTGAGGTATTAAATGGTTGAATGATATAGGTACTATTTTACCCAACCAAAATGCAAAATAAATCACGCTTCAAGATACGAAAGAGACTTGAAGCGATGCAATTGCAGTGATGACAGGCAAAGTTTAGGACAACCTAACTAGTTGTAGTTTCGACTCCGTGCGCTCAACTTTGCACATAAATCTAGCTACATTAATATTAAACCCATTTGGTATTCCTCGATACTTTCTACTGAACATGGACGACACTAAAGTAAAATTTTCTCATACTTCTATAGCTGCTATTGAAAGTTCCCGCATAAAGTTATACAAGTTTTTAACTATAAGAACACGGGGCCTTTTAATCTTAGCTGTAACAGCGCTGGTTATATTAAAAACAAACCCCGGGAAAGCTACAACCAAGTTACGCAGTTTATTATCTATAGCGTCATTTTGCCTATTAATTTATGTGTGCAAGAATTCTTTGCAAGTTTAATAAGGAAAGTCTTGTGTACTTTCGAGCTGTTTAGAAATGCACTGCCGGTGAAATGGGGTCATTACCGAATAGTTAAGTAGCATGAAGACTTAGTTAACAATCGTAATTGTTACATCAAGGAATTATCTACGCTACCGTTACGCTAGTTTCTAAAATTCCGAAGAACTAGGAAGTTCTTAATGTAATATAATGTACCTAACTCAGAATTCGAACTTTAACTTAATTTTACTTCTCACTCACTTACATGCAATATATTTAAAAACATTGTTACAAGTCAGACCCGCGAATTTAAATCAAAATATCCACATTATTTTCTTTGTCTACAATGATAAAATTTGATGATTGTCGAAATTGATCGTAGGGCATACCGTTGTTCGGTATTATTTTCATTTAGTTCTTAAAGTTACACTGTCTTAGCTACTTGTGCTTGTTAGTTGACCGCATAGTAGATATATTAATATTACACATTAAATAAAAAACCGGCCAAGAGCGTGTCGGGCCACGCTCAGTGTAGGGTTCCGTAGTTTTTCGTCCCTCACAGTAAGTGTTCCCACTTAGGAGTTAAAAATGGGCTATTTGATACATTGTTGTTGACATATTAATAATAAGTACAGAACCCTAAAAACGGGCCCGCAAAGGACGCTGACAACTAAAGGAACAGTTATAGATCCCAACTATACATGGAAAATTCGAAAAAATGTTGTCAATTTCAGTCCCACCACGAGTAGTAAGAAGGGGTTGTAACATGGAGTGATAACCAGCCAGCGTCATTTGAAGTCAGTCAGTCAATTTCAACCTAATGTATGGGCATGTATGCTCCGGCCCCATTATTCAGAAAGAATCTTAAAACCGCCATGTAGGGTATGAGCGTTCCACCTACAGCGACATCTATCGGCGAATTAAGTAAACTATTCGCGCGAGCTTAATACTACAGAGGCTCTAGTGTAAGTTTCTTTTGACGTAAAAAATGTCTCGAATGCGTAAGTGATACTGATATAATATGGGTAACTAACGCGATGGTAATGTTTCGTTACGTTATAAACATACACTCGAGGCTCAGATGTAGTGAATAATCCTTTCCTATCGTATTTTCTCGGAAATGTTCATATTTGTCTCACTACTTCACTCACACTCAGTACCCATCTGAAGTAGTAAGACAACGGAGGGGACGGTCGCATTGGGCGATGAATATTAGTGCAGATTCTCATTTACGGTTAAAACTAAACGCGAAATTATACATAAAACGGCGGCGCTACCGCGTACAACGATATTCGTAAATTTCGGACGATTGTCTCTGTCACTCTTAACGCCTTAATTGGAGTAAAAGAGAAATGCTCGACATATACGAACTTTGATGTTCGCGGTACCGGGCCTGAAGTGAGGAAGTGTGTCTTGTCATTTAATGGAAATTTTGACAGCCATATCTTAGGGAATAAGGGCTAATTTATTAACAATTTGTAAGAAACTATCGCCTTAACGACTTTAGTGCTGGAATAATATAAAGTACCTATTTCGCTCGCAAAAAAGCCTAAGATATATGCAATCCTGCGGCGCTTCCGTCTTTCTCGAGTGAAAGCAGAGACCATTTTACCAAAAACGCGTAAGATGTATGAAATCCTGCGGCGCTTACATTTTTTTCGAGTTGATAAGTTTGTATGGGGAACAATATTTTCGTTTTTTAGTATATTACTCGATGTTTTTTCATACTTTCTCACCATTTAAACCTTCCCTGACCTACTACAAATATTTCAAGACCAAAATTAGCCAAATCGGTAAAGCCGTTCGCAAGTTATAGCGTGACCAAGAGAAATAGGGTAATCATTTTATATATATAGATTTTTTTCAAAACCCATTGAACCTATCAAGTTCAAAATAATTTTCCTAGAAAGTTTATGTTAAGTTCTACTTTTGAGATTTTTTTCATATTTTTGAAACTTGTGGTTCAAAAGTTAGAGGGGGGGGGCGCACTTTTTTTTACTTCTGGAGTGATTATTTCCGAAAATATTGACATTATCAAAAAATTATGTTAGTAAACCGCTATTCATTTTTAAATACCTATCCAACAATATATCACACGTTAGGATTAGAATGAAGAAAAAAATCACTCCCCACTTTACGTATAGGGGGGGTACTCTAATAAAACATATTTTTCCATTTTTTATTTTTGCACTTTGTCGGCGTAATCGATATACATACGACTACCAAATTTCAGCTTTGTAGTGCTAACGGTCACTGAGATTATCCGCGGACGGACGGACGGACGGACGGACAGACATGGCGAAGCTATAAGGGTTCCTAGTTGACTACGGAACCCTAAAAAGATAAACAACAACTAGTGCAACTTGAGCCTTCAGACGACTGCTAGATTTTGCATGTCAATGAAATAATATTATGTTATGAATCTTTGTTAAGACGTTATGTTGAATGTGTCTCATGCCTATTTGTCTAAAATTCCATTCATCATGATACCTCAGACCAAATAAGCTGAACTTTACGCGACGTTTGAAACAAACAATGGTACCCTCGTAAATTCTGCTTACTACGTCTTTGTTTACGAGGTGTTCCTGGGTCTCAGCTCGTTTACAGGTCTACCAACATATTTATTCTACAGGCCAAGGTATAATAAACTTTATACTGTTATGATACGATGTTACTTATCGGACCACAATAACTTGGTGGACTTGTATGTTTTTATTTGCGTTTGAGGTCTCATTTATGCTAATTAATACCGACTGCGAACAGATGGTAGAACAATCTAAGAACTCAAAATGATAAATTATTGAACAGCATTTGTACTAAACTTATCAAAATGAAAACAAGATTAGAAAAAATGCCAGTTGTTGTCTCTGTAAGTTTTCACAATTCTAAATAAAATGTCATAATTACATAAAATAAAAGTCCATAATTGCTACTACGAGTACAAAAACAGTGAATTTCTTGCCAGTCAACAAAGTACATATTACTGGATTTGCTAGTTGCGAAGACTTTCTGCTTGAACTCAGTATTCTGAAAACATAGGTACTTTATCCGCGTAGACACCAAACATTTTTTATGCGACTATTTACATTTTTTCTTTGCAAAGAAAATACTGTTTTGAAATTTCAAAAGTAAAAGTCCGTCGGCAATACTACGGGTCAATGCATCCTTTGAAAACATGCAGGTGGCATGCTCCCTTTATAGCAATGTTATGGTGATTGCATGTGATACGTAAAACATTTTATAGAGAAGACACGTGGGATAACTTATGACATGGTCACTCGTAAATTTTACGTGTTTGGAAATGAACCACTTGAGTTCAAAGGGTTTATTACATTTCCGGACATGTCTTGGGTAGAGGATTTTCAAATATCAAGCAAAAAAACGCTATTTTTTGTTTGTTATATTATGTCGTAAATTGCAACAATCTCTCGCGTTATGTTACATATTATGTTACAACACACATATTTATATATGTGTGACCGTAATTATATTTGGCGAAGATCATCAGCTCTCATTCCTTTTAGTTAATGTGTGTCATATAAATATTGAAGGTTTTTAACAGGCGCGTATCTTTTGTTCTCAGATCACGATGTGGAAGTTGCTAATCGTACTGCTACCCCTAGTGGTCGCAAAGCACCCTTGGTATCCGTGCTCGGAGCTCCACGATGACGTGCGATACCCCTGCCGTTGCGCAGTGAAGGTGGACCGGAGCCTGCAACTGACCATCCATATGAACTGCGACCGAGTGGTTTTTGCCGGAGACTTCCCACCGCTACCGTACGCGGCGCCTATTGTGTCGTTTAGGCAGAGGCACGCTGGACATCAGACGCTGCCTACTCAGGTAAAATTACCTATACAAGAGGAAAATAAATCACAATCTACCGTCTGCCGTCTGCCTAATCTGCCGTCTTCTGTCATTTTGATTAATTTATTATTTCTAGGCAGCTGTTATATGAGCACCTTATCTAGCTCACTTTCTTTGAGGTCCAGGTTGTTGACAAATTCTTACAATACCAGCTACGTAAAATAAAAAAGGATATTAATAAAAGTGCTGCTAAAAATAGGCCATGTTAAAACAGATCATGCATGTCCGGATGTTCACGTGTACATCCACTATATATTACCATTCCACAATTGCATTCCCGCGGAAATCAATTTCAATACAGCTTTATCGTTCCATGTTATACATTGCCACCAGCTGTCGGCTGGTCCGATTAAAACATACGCGTTAAAACGTCCGCAGATTTCTATTCCTGCACGCAATTGTTCATGATCTGATAACCACATAGAATTGATAGGAACGCGGTCGACTGTTGTACGTCAATAAAATTTCATACTGAAAATATAGGTACAGGAAAACTAAAATTGATTTAAATAATAATATCAAATTCAAATATGGTAAAGAGAAGCGCCAACATAAAATATTCATGAATAGTCTATAAAATTTAATCAAGGATAAGTAGCATATTTAGATCCGGTGTGATAACAATACGTTATTGTAATAAAAGTAAACTTAGATTGATTGAAATACGTTCAACACTTCTTTTAACAAAACTTCTACTCGCCTTTTATGCAACACAGTTTTGCAGTCCAATACACGACTCCACTTTAAAATAGACGAACGGTTTACCGATACCAATCTATACATGCGGTTTTAGACAATTTCGTTTTGGCAAATACATTTAGTTGTGCTATGTCGCAGTTAGTTTTCCCAGTTGCGGTTGTTTGTGGAGTAAGATTGTTTGAACTAAACCGTTTAATACTAAACTGGCTAGTTCACAGTTTAATATAATTTCTATCGTCATGTTGACATTATCTCGGAAATCAAAACGGTCAAACCTAACCTTGTCAAGAGCAATGCCAAGTCCTCATTTCCAGCCCAAATTCCATTAATCTAAACCACTAGTCTCGATTGTCAAACTAACTTGAGCATACTTGGAAGCAAATCTTCAAGAGTTGGCACTTGGCATCGTGTTGGAACGCCAGCCCGTGATTTAACAAAGTTTTGATCTCGAATATATAATCTATCTGATGCTCCTCAGTCTGCACTTGCCGCAAAACTAAACCGCAAAGCAACACAAGTAGGTGTCAGGCTTTATTACGAGTTTATAGACAGTATAGAGCAGAATAAAGAACACTTGCGGGTTTTATGCAAGTACAAACCAAGAATATGAATTATAAAAAAGAGAAAAATAATAAATAAAATAAATATATTTAGGATACATTGTTCTGCTGTAATACAATACTTTTAAGCGGCACTGTTTTTTCATCATCATCACGATCAGGATTTAAAATAGTTAACTTTCTAAATATTCTAAGCCTTGTGCTAGAGTTCAGTAAACAAGTTTTGTATGACCTATTAAGGTGAATTTGTTCCGCTACAAGTTATTGCTTCCATGAAATAAAACAGCTGAGACGGATTATATCGCGTATAACATAAAACTTCAGCCCGACGTTTCTAACCCTTTAGCAGCGTTCGTGGTCATCGGGTGGCCTAACCTATAGGGTGGGGGCAATGTCAGAATGAAGCCTAAAATAGTGTACGCGATATAATCCGCTTCAGTTGTTTTATTGAATGAATAATTATCGTGGCAACGGAAGACAAATATTAGTTATTGTTTGTCATACTTTTGCCGAGGTTTATCCAGAGTGCTAAATAATGTGGGTGCTTCAAAGAGGTTTTTAGGTTTTTAAGGTGTCGGCAAGGCATATTATTATGTGAATCTTCTGTAGTGTTACTTGCGTCCATATACTCGTATATCTAGTAGTATGGACTTGTTATTAATAAATGGTTTACAATCTGCTTGGATTATTGACGAAATATAGGTATACACATATGTATAACAAATCATATTTTAAACTAATAAATGTATTTCATTTCAGATATTTTCATCATACGGTCTGCCTCTAAAAGAGTTGGACTTCTCTCACAATAGCTTGCGCCGTTTACCCGACCGCCTGCTGGCAGGGATCCGCGGCAACCTCACTAAGTTAGCGCTGGCTGACAACCTTCTTGGCGACAACCTTAACCCAATATTCTCGACTGCCGAACTTCATAATCTGCCAGCTTTAGAAGAGTTGGATTTAAGCGGGAATAGCATTAGAGGCTTAGAAGAAGGACTACTAATAGGGTGTGATTTATTAAAGGTATGACTTTTCTCTTTGTATTTTTATTCATTAACATTGAATTTTATTAGAAAATATAATAAGAATGACAATGGTTACAATTCACTAAACGCTACATTAAGCTTGTAAGTTATAATAAGTATTGTATGGAAATAATAGAATCTACTAAGTATTGCAATAAAATATGTACACAAGTTCGAGAATCTAAAATTGTAACAAAGTGGTCCTAATGTTTCAAAAATCTCAAGTTCGGAGAAAACGTTATGTAAAATTAAGATATTATTATTCTATCAGTACGACATTATCTCTCATCATATAAGTAAAATAGAGTAACTAGATGTCAAACAAAGTAAAATTGTTCTATAACAACATAAAAGCTGCCTCTTTTAAAACTGTTTATTTTTTCAAGAAAACATTTCACGTTTGAAATAGTTTTTTTATATGTTAAGGTTGCTTTTTACTAGTTAATCAGCTAAATTACCTATGTATGTATTTTTGATGCGAGCATGTTTATGTTCCTCTTGATATAGTGCATTTACTTTAATAAATAAACTTTCATAGGACATACATGTTCTTACATAATTTAACTATGTTATCAGAAAATGGAAATGTTTTCAGGTATTGCGGCTCGATCGCAACAATATGAACTTCGTGCCATCATCTTCGCTCAACGGGCCGCGGTCGCTTAAAGTACTCTCGCTGAGAGAAAATAGAATTGGTATGCCCCGCAGATCATTTTATAGATGAAGCATATTATGCATGCATGCGTAGCATAAATAAGAACTTGTGATCAACAAATCAAAAAATACGTTTCAAAAATTGCGCTCAGCATTGTCTCAAATATAGTAATAAATATGATATAGGTGAAAAACATAACTTAAATACGTATATAATAACGTGTCGTTCTATAAAAGTTTCATATAAATTATCTATTCAACTACATATGTCTACGGTAATTTGGTTAGGTTTTTCATCTAAAATTGTCCGTACGTTGTTACGAACTATGTGTATGCCAAATATCAACATTATGCATGGCAAATAAGGGTAAATTGTAGGTACAACATGAATAGATATGCTCTGGAATGACAAACAGCTTGCATCGTTATAATTTTGAAATATTATTCTATTATTCAATTAATTCATAATGTAGCTTTTCCAATGAAGGCAGTACAAATTATAGGTGATGGCAAGTATTTGTAATCCAAGTCTATATAGGAGGTAGTCTATGATACGACTAAATTGCTCAGATAAACAAAGTAGAAAACTGCTACCAATACCGTTTCAATTGATAAATAAATGAGCTGGGCGTCTATTGGGAAATTAAATAGGGCCTTGAGAGCGCTGTGGAAATTAACAGTAATGAGATATGCCTGATCATTAAACACTAAAGTGTATTTATTTTAACTATACTTTTTTAATGTGTTTTTAATTTTATTTTTTAATTTTTCTCTCTTTGGAAATCCATAAACTAACATAGTTAAGAATCTGTTATTGAAGGTATCACCGATACTTTGAACGATATAAACTTCCTTCATTTTCTAACTTTTATTTTCAGCTCTCATTCGACAAGGATCATTCTTTTCACAAAAGACATTGGAAGAAATTGTCTTGCACGGCAATATGATCTCGGCAGTCGAAGGCGGAGCTTTTGCTGGCTTGGGGCAGCTTCAGACGCTCGACCTGGGCAGGAATCGACTATCCAAGTTCAATAGCGATGTTTTCCAAGGAACAGAAAATTTGGAGAGGCTAGACCTGTCTGAGAACTTCATTACTGACTTCCCCACAGTGGCTCTCAAGTCATTCGCCGCTCTCAAGCATCTGAATCTCTCCAGCAATATGATCACGGTAGGTTTGTGATTTGATTTCTAACGGAAATTACGACGTTAATTAAAACGTTTTATTGAATTGACGGAGATTTATGAACTGTCTTGTTCAATTTGCTTACGCTAATTAAATTTCACCACCTTTTACAAAAACCCGTTTTCTGACTGCTTAAATTCAATTAAATGTCAATGTCACTAAAACTCTGACAATTAATTTTGATTGAGTGATGTAGATCACGACAACTCTGTTAAAAGTTTGTGCAATTTATATAATTATTTACTTTTCAATTAAATACGGGAGATATTTTACAAACAATAAAGTTATTTTTGCGAACATAGCGTTATGTTTTTCAGTTACGTTGCTTGTTTACTGTATTCGAAAGAATTTAAACCAAGAACAAATCCTACTTTTTTACGAGACATTTCTCGAACGAAGTAATTTTCGAGTTTCCTAATATCGAAATTAGATCAGTTTTTATATGGCTTAACCGATTACAACTTTATAGGGGTATCTAACCTTAATTAAGTTGGTAGTGTAAATAAAGATTTTAAAGCCTTAAAATTCCGTGAGATATAGTACAGTAATTAACGATTAATACGGTTCTACTCACGTTTATTTAGTCACTCGCGCGACATGTTTCGGAGAAATAGGTCTCAATTTTCAAGCACTAAGAGTGTCCGTCGTTTCGGTTCACCGATCGCGTTGCCGGCCCGTCGTGCAGTGCGTCGGCATGTCGCGCGAGTGACTTAAACGTGTGTAGAAGCGGATTGATCATTAATAAAATTTGAAGGTATTTATCAAACTGTTGAAAATTTTCAGAATATTGACAGCAGTCATTTAAACGCCCTGGTGTCCCTTCAAGTGCTGGACTTGAGCCGCAACAATCTCGTCAAGCTAATGCCGGGCACCTTCGTGGGCCTCACGGAACTGCGATACTTGGATGTCGGAGTTAATTCTTTGCGAACGGTATGTAATCTACATATTTTGTTACTTATTTTTTATGAATATTTGCTACAATAAAGCAATGAAATGACCGTAAAAAAACCTATCAATGACAAAAACTTTTCTATTTATATTCAGGTGGAAGACGACGCTTTCGACGGATTGACAAGTCTTGACACACTACTGCTACGAGATAACAATATTTTACTGATACCAGCGACCGCGCTATCCCGCTTACCCAACCTTGTCTCTGTGCACTTGGGATTTAACCGCGTCACTGCGCTCTCTAGCGATATACTTCGAGCGGTCTCTGATAGAATTACTTCTTTAGTTCTCTCCCGTAATGTCATAAGAGAATTACCAACAGCTGCCTTCAATCATTTCAAAATGCTAAAACGCCTTGATTTGTCCGGAAACTTATTGAATTCCATATCAGCCGATGTCTTTAGCGGACTAGAAGCCTCACTTGAATTTTTAAGTCTCAGCCAGAATAGAATACTGGGCTTTACAGGCCAACAGCTGCAGTTTATTAATCTGTGGTTTTTAGACATATCTGATAATCAACTTTCCGAAATTCCAGTAAACGCTTTTGATTCAATTCCAAGTTTAACACACTTAAATATTAGTCGCAATGACCACATAAGTGTATTACCACAAAATGTGTTTAAACAAAATCCAGCTTTAATACAGGTCGATTTGAGTTACATGGGTCTGAAAGCACTTCCTGTGAAATTATTTTCAAAGAACGTTAACTTAGAGCACATTTGTCTATCAAACAATCTTTTACAAGAAGTATCGGAAAATACTTTTAAAAATCTTAAAAATTTAACACACTTGGATTTATCCTACAATAATATTGTAAACATAAGAACCCCTGCCTTTGTCAATGTCATGTCTATACAGTATTTGTCTCTCAAGGGTAATCAGCTGAATGCATTTAAAGGAGAATTCTTCAATACGGGAACAAGTTTGGAAGTCATAGACCTCTCCGAAAATCAACTCAGCTATTTATTTCCGTCCTCATTTAAAATACATCCCCGTCTTAGGGAAATTATATTAACAGACAACAAATTCAATTTCTTCCCGTCAGAACTTATAAGCACTTTACAATATTTAGAATTTGTGGATTTGTCTGGAAACGCGCTAAAGAACGTCGATGAACTTGATTTCGCTCGACTCCCTAAGCTGAGAACAATATTGCTCGCTCGAAACGAACTTGAAACAATTAGTGAAATGGCATTCCATAACTCCAGCCAAATACAACAGTTGGACCTGTCCAATAACAAAATAGATCGCTTGGGAGACAGGCTATTTGAAGGACTGATTCGGTTGGAGAATTTGAATTTAGAAGGCAATCTACTGACTGAATTACCAGACAACATTTTCGATAGATCGCGATTAAACATGCTCGAAAAAATTTCGTTAAGCAGTAATTTATTCGAACACGCTCCTTTGAAATCTTTACAAAAACAATATTTCTTTGTATCATCTGTTGACTTGTCGCATAATCAAATTGTAGACATACCGGCAGAAGATAGTGTTATGGTTAATATTAAAAAGTTGGATCTTTCATTTAATCCACTGTCTGAAAAAGCTATTAAAAATGTACTCACAGAACCTAAAACAGTTCGAGACCTTAACTTGGCTGGTACTGGAATGCAATCTGTAGACCAACTTGAAACTCCTTTCTTATATAACTTAAACTTGTCATATAACAATATTACTAAGCTCACTGACAAAACATTTAGTAGGACGACCCTGTTGGAATCCTTGGATTTATCTAATAATCAGATTGTGGATGTTTCTGGAGCTCTTGCAATTTCTTGGCCTAAACTAAAAAATCTTCAACGACTTAACATTTCTAGTAACCCGATCGCAATACTTGTTGATGGCAACTTTGAAGGTCTATCTTCACTGCAAGTACTAGACATGCGATATCTACATGAATGCTCGAGGATTGAGAAAAACGCTTTTAGGCCATTACCCAATTTAGTTCAACTGAAGGCATATGGATTCCCGAGATTAGGCTATTTTGATGTTCAAGGCACTTTACAACATTTGTTGGCCTTAGAAAAATTAGATGTTGAAGTAAAGGACACTACAATTGGTGCAGACCAACTACACTCAATATTACACCCAAGACTCGAAGAATTAGGGTTAAGAGGATCAAGACTGAAGACAGTTTCTTCGGGAGTATTGGCTGGACTAAAGGCTCCTGCAATTACTGTACGGTTTCGAAATACCTCTGTTACTAATTTACCACCTGCGTTATTGTTTCCTTTGCCAAGATCCTCTCAGATAACTATTGATGTCGCTGGCAGTCAATTGTCTACTTTGCAACCCCAGCTGCTAGTAGCCCTCGATGATCGTAGAGCAGATTTGTCAATGTTCGGCCTTGACACAAACCCGATTCGTTGTGATTGTAATGCTCGTGCACTACGAAGATGGCTTCCCAACGTTGGTATTGAAGACGTGCGATGTGACTACCCAGACTTTTTGAGTGGGTTTTTACTAACGGAAATTGGCGACGATGAACTTACTTGTGACACAAAAAGACGGACCACTTTACTACCTTCGTCTTCTAGTAGCATTTCCACTACATCTCCACCACGCTTGGTTCATCGTACTTCAGCCGAGCCTGATATAATCTGGTCGGTGGCACCATCTCACGAACGACCTAAAATTTCTGGTGAGCCGAAAGGAGCCCCTGTTATCGGTGTAGCATCTTCGACTAATGACGATAATCTGATAATAGGTATTGTAGGCGGCGTCGTAGCGTTTATCGCGATCTTAATAGTGGTTATTTGTATTGTGCGCTTGCGAATGACAACGACGTCGTACCGCGGTGGGCCTCTGGCCAGTAGTCCGACGGCGGGTGGGGCTCCAATGTGGGGAGCAGCCTGGCCTGGTTACGCCGCAACGTTACCTCCTGCTTCTTTATCTACGGCTACTCTGCCGCACAAGGTGCAATCAGGGCCCGGATCGGTCCGATACTTGGCCCCACCGCCGCCAGCACCCTACTTTATTAGCTTGCCGCCGTACGACGATAAAATTTATCGGTAGAACGATTTCGTAAATTTGTGGTTCTGAACAAAAGACGTTTTATTTTAAGATTTAGGCTTATCTTGTGTAAATAAATAACTTTAAGTATATTTGTATTCTAATTGCTCATTATTGATGTGCTACGTGTATTAATTTTAAGAGAATGTGCATACATAAATTATAAATATCGTTGTAGATATTCTTTATGTTAGAGTATTAGCTTAAATTACATATATACACCTACTTAAAAATAAAATAAATTACTAGCTATGTTATCTTCTTACGTTAATAATATTTATTTCGCTTAAGGACTATGAAAGCTCGCAAGCAGGATTTATTAGGGCCTTCTAGTCAGCAGTAAAAGCTTTCCCCAACCACGCGTGAAAAGTCTTTAAAATAAACTGGGGTAGTAGGATAGTTGTGAAATAATCGTATAAGGAGTAAGTACCTAATTCAGATTAATTCTGTAATTGGTTCATTATGTAACAAAAATTGTTGTATTTAACTAGAAATAAATAATTTTAATATAACTAACGCTTTTTATTGAACATTTTCTTAACAAAAATCATCTACCTAAATGATCTACTTGCTGCATCTACAAAAAAGTATCAGTCTAAAATCTGCCCAGAGCCCCTTTATAATTTCTTATTAAATCCTTAAAGCAAAAGGTCGATAAACGAAGATAGAATAGAAGAAGTGATTTTCAAGCTGCAGATCCGATATTATTTTTCTTTGTGTTTCTGTCTTGCTACAAATAATTCTATAGAGAAAATGTTTCATTTCTCTTGATCCAGTCAGTTAAGCTTACTCAACTTCTAACCAGTGAACTGTCTCTAATTTTATCGTGTATTGGATTATGTGTTCCGATGATGCAGCAATAATACCTACAATATAAAAAAATATACTGAAACGGACAACATAAGTAACTCGTACGATGAATTTAATTTTTAAATTTTAAATAGAATATTTTCGTTCAGCTTCGAGGGGAAAATCTGTAAAGCTTTAATCCCAGGACCTTCCGGTAGCTAAAGGTGGCTCTTCGGAAAATACACCGAGCCCGGTTCCAGGAACGGCGATAGGTAACACTATAATCTTCAATACTTTCCCGTCATAAAAGCACTTCGGTTACATAAAAGAAGGCTTAGGTAAAGTGACCCCTCGATATAACGTTGTATTTCAAGTAAACTAATAATAGAATTTGTAGTATTTTATTACAGCAGAAAATATATATAGAAATATTTTTTCATTAGGCGTTCTTAAACTTTGAACGAAATAAAATAAAATGTTTTATTTACGTGTATAAAATAATATACTATACCATAAACCATACATACCATAATAATATGGTACCTATATATACACCATGAACTCTCTATGATGCGTTCACAGCAAATAACGACTCGTAACGTGGTTGGACGACCGGTCTGGCCTAGTGGGTAGTGATCCTGCCTATGAAGCTGAAGGTCCTGGGTTCGATTCCCAGTCAGGGCATTTATTTGTGTGATGAGCACAGATATTTGTTCCTGAGTTATGGGTGTTTTCTATGTATTTAAGTATTTAATATGTATCTATTTATTATATATATCGTCGTCTAGTACCTGCAACACAAGCCTTATTGAGCTTACCGTGGGACTAGGTCGATTTGTGTAAGAATGTCCGAAATATTTATTTATTATTATTATTTATTTATTAACGTACACTATTTTATTACCATAATATATATTATAATTGCTTCGTTATTACATTAAAATCGATATACCTAATAATGACATACTCATTTCGAACGTCTCTGGGAAATTTTCAGACATCTCGGAAAAACAAAGCAATATGTTACTTACTATAGAAACAATATAAGAATTGAGTCGGACTCTAGTAAGTTCGTCTATGAATTAAACTACCATTGCTTGTAATTCGATATGCGTTTTCGTATGCGGATCCTTGTACTTATTGTAGATAAAGCAGTTTAAGTAATTGTACATATTCGTAATTAGGCATATAAATACTCGTTAGATGTTATTATTAAACTTGTATTTTTATACCTTGTATAAAGTTACAGTAAAATCAACTACTATTAAAAAAAGCTATTAATATGAAAGCCATATAACAATATTTTTTTAATAGTTTGCCACTACTCATAAAAAGTTTTATTATAATACAAAGAATATAATTCTAATCAGTTTGCGTACCTAAATATAATTTGTTTAACACCCTATCTGCAAACGAGCCTTGTCTATAAGAACAGGAAGTGCTAAATCGCAAACTCTCGCGATTTCAATCACTTTGTACAAATTTACTGCGAGATAAGGTAGAACAAAACTAGAATTCAAACCTGAAATGAAAATTAAGCGTTTAATAAACTAGAAACAGTACTGGATTGTGCTACCAACCTTTATGTTATTTGTCTTGTTCATAATTTATTTTATACCTCTTTCCGAAATGGAAATAATGGATTTATAATTCGTTAACATTTCATTCCTATCAACATCGTTAAACGCTTCAAAAATGAGGCTATTCTATAGGAATTTTGCAACGTCACGACTGGAAAAAGCTTTTGTTTATAATCGGGGGAAATTTGCATAAAATTCAGGCTGGCACTTTTGTGAGCGCGAACGAAAATAGGTTTTGTAAACATTGTTTCGGATTTTCGCCAACGTACATCAAAACAGAGTAGTGATCCATTGTCGGAATAAAAAATATACACTTATAAATTGATGCAATGAAAACAAATGATAATCATATAAAAAAAAACTATATCATCAAAACTTTGAGAGACGAAGGGTACAAATGAGGTACAAACAGAAGCCATAGAATTGATGACAGTGTCTTTATTTAATTTATAGAAAGGTAAAATAAAACATCTAAAACGGATTATATCGCGTATACTTATTTAAACTTCATCCCGACGGTGTATATAGGTAGGTAGTTATAAACTAAAAAAAAAATTGTTTAAGTATAAGCCGTATTTTCCATTTAAAAAAAAGTCATGGAGATCTCAAAGGATTCGTCTAGCGTTCATTACAGAAAAATATAAAACAATTGAATACTATATAATTTTATAATTCTGTTTATTTATTTTATCTCTTACATTAGGTTTTTTACAATATTTTTATAAAAGTAAAATATAAAAATACATCCAAAACATATCAAAACAATAAAGATATTATAAAAAATAGGGATGTTCGGGATATATAATTTCGGATCCGGATATGGATATTGGTAAAATATAATATCGGTTTCGGTTACGGTTATGGATATTGAATTATTTCAGATTATCCGATAGTTTCGGTTACGGATATGGATATCCATAACAACAATGATATTTACTATAAAGTATAACCCGTACGAATTAGCTGTGTAGTGTGCACCTCGCACTGTCACGTCATTAGGTAGCGGGAGAGGTGTCACATTCCAGCGGAGTGCACAGTTAATTCGTACGAGTGTAGTATTTAGTTAGACTCCGTCCTAGCCGAATATCCATAACTTTTATTTCGGATTCGGTTACGATTACGGATATTTTTTTATTTCGGATATCCGATATAGGTTCGGTTACGGATATGGATATCCATAACAACACTGAAACCTAACCTATGGTGCCGCTGGCAACGGCCTAGGCTGCCAGTGGTCAGGGCTGCAGAGAGAGGAACCGCCGGACTATGCGCGCCGTGTCCAGGATTACTGCCTTCTTAATCTGATCCTTGATCCAAACAAAACTACATTATTTTAAGACAAAATTGTTTTTTCAATAGAATTATTCGATTTTTAAAAGCGCCTTGTATATTTATAATGTTGTTTTAATGCCTTAGACCGGTATCTATGGTACCGGTCTAAGGGGGTCTAAGGGTCTAAAACGATAATCTAGGCCTATAGTCTATATTACAGAACCCATAGCCTATAGGTATCATAAATACGACGGTTTTACTAGGGTTGATACTTCGACAACAAGGGTCAAACGACTGGTCAGATACATGTATATATTTAGCGTCAATTCAATTCTTATATGTTGTGGTTAACCGTATTTACCTAATTATCTGTATAAGTTTTTTAAATGAATATTCTAACTGTTATATATTATATAACACAATAAACGAAACAAATTGACTGTGTAAGGATTCAGTAGTTGTCATAATTATAATACATGCTACAAATACGTACATCGTCACGATCTAAATGATTTTATGTTATGCTACTATAATCTTCACCTGTAAAATATTTGAGATCATCGCACATGTCTTAAATAAGTGTGATATTGACAGTATCTGTCTTTATTTTTCGCGCTATCTTGATAAATCCGTCCATCATGCGCTTGGTGTAAATGCCACAAGCTGTATCGATCTGACTGAATCTTTTTAATGAAGTCGACAAGTAAAAATAGAGGAAGGGAGAAATGGCAGGCTTGACTTACTTATAAATAGAAAAAAATATGAATTTACATGAACAAAACACATAATAAAAGGAAATGGAATATCTTGCGTACTCCAAACTAGGCTGACTCCGTATCTTGGAGCCCTGGAGAGCTTGTTATGTAACAATTTTGACTAGTAAACGAACAAAATAATAAAACGTAATTAATGCGTGCGGGTGTGTGGTGTGTGGTGTGTGAGATTTTGTATGCCTACTATTCTTTTCCCTTCAAATGTTGGTCAAACAGAAATATAATATTGTTGATGAACGGATAAGGTTACGGTGTAGATATAAATATTTTAATAAATTAAGACATTATATACGTGTTAGCACTAAGTATGATAGAAGATTGAACCAAATATTGTTATTATTTCCAATTTTAAACAATAAGTGAATAACGTCCTCATGCTTCAAATAAATACAATACAACTGCTGCAATTTCAGCACTTTGCAGTTGCTTTGAAGCATTTTAAAACAAAAATAAATACAACTACCATTAATCCATTTCAATACAGGAAAGGCATAAAGATATAAGAAACACAAGCATTCATAAGCTCTTTTAAAGTTCCGCGTCGCAATTTTACAAAGCGCCCTCCGGGATCAACTGGTATAATCTGTAATCCGTACAGGTGTGGTAATTGAAATTCCATGTAGCAATGCTGCAAGCCCGATCTGCATTTAGAATTAGATCTGGAGAGCCTTTATTGAAAACAAAAATACTAGCGTGTATAAAGTACAGTTAGTATAAAAGCATGATATAAAAATAAGCTTGATCATAAACTATTTCCGAATTTATAACTACAGGACCTTTATTAAAAACAACTAAATATCTACAAAAAATAATTAATAATTAAAACGAACAAGTAAAACTAATAGAAACCTAAAAAAGGCCCCAGCGTTATGGTACCGTACACCAGCTCTTCGGTCTCCTGTGGCAACTTTGAGTCTGTTTGAAATGTTCTTATATCGTTCATCCATTGTCAATTAACAAGAAGATAATCTTACAATGGTTTATGGACCCGACAACAAAGCTGATGGTGCAGATTTCGCAAATGAGCAGACCAGTGTCTCTGGTCATTTGCGAATTTGCTGCAGACAGAAACCAAAAAAACATATCGACTAAAATATCAGGACAAATAGTCATAAATAATTTAAAAAACGAACTTACAGGTGCTTTCTCATTATTAGTTTTTGAATATAAATGAGAAAAATATTATTCCAGATGCTTTTAGTGTTTGCGCATAGAAAAATATTTAGCGTAACATTGAACTCAAATTTAGTACACTTATGTAAGTTTGGTGACAATGAAGTATTATGGTACCACTGACCTGAATCTGATGCTGGAGGCAGAAGGTAGAAATAGCAATTCCTAAAAAGCCCAAAACTAATCCGTTGTGTTTCGGCTTGTTAGAATCCTCTCGACGAGTAGTTGATGATTGTGCTAAAAGGTACGGACGGCAATAAAAACTTGTAGCAAAAATACACTTGTTCTGACTTAAACTTACATATTTATTTATTTCATATTAACTATGTACGGATTAATATTACAGTATGTTTTTTTACGGTACCACGGCAGGAAACGCCGCCATTATCACTGGTACAATGCCTCAAGGGCCTTTTTTAGATTTAGTGTAGTTTGTAGTTAAGTGCTTGTAATTATTATAATGTTGTAATTATTCTCAATAAACATTACCTTTACTTTGATGAATAATATATTTTTTAAATAATACAAAATGTACTTTTCGAACTCCATACAACTAGCAAGTGAAAGCTGTAACTCTGATTAAGATAACACAATATTTTTTTTTTTTTATAAATTTTCTTTTTTTTTTACTTGTAAAGGATATTATGATACAGCTTTTAAAAGGTATTAAAAATGTAAATTTAACTAAATTACTTTTCAAACTGGCATAAATCACAAAATAAATGTTATTGACAGTTATGAGTTATGATTCAAACAGTCTATTCAAATTACTAATTTAAATAGCTTTATAAACCGTTATAATACCAAGAAACAGCTGTTAAAAGTAAAATAAATTACAAAAAATAAAAGTACGAGCATTAAATTGCAAGTTGTTTATGGAGTTAGAAAACATATTTTGTATCATTTAAAAAATACATCCTGTATTTGGTATCTATAATAATAAATAATTATTTATACGGACAGGGGCAACATCCGCTTAGTGTACCCCTTACATTTCATTAAATTGTCGAAAGGGCCTCTGCGCGTTGGCTCGATCTGGCTCCGCGTATGCCTCCTAAATGTCCGGAACACCATTGTTACTGTGTACGGAAAAGACATACAAATAATCATTTTAAATTTATTTGGTATGGTTGTATGTTAGACTCAACGAACATTTTGCCTCCGTAAAAACAGTATCTGAACGCTAAAACTCCCGAGCCCGATTTGCATTTAGAATTAGTTTGAATCGTGAGGCAATTTTCTGCAAAAACAAAGCCAGCTGGAATAACCTTCGCCTGATTTCACCTTGTTTTTTCTTTGTTATAAAAGAAACCGTGATACGAATAGAATAAAAATCACATTTCAAAGTGACGTCCCGGGAGATACGAGATAATTAAGCAGTAACGTGGATTTGTGATTAATGAGTGACGTGTTTCTTGTTCTATTTTAAGAAACACAATAAATCGGTATCGTCGTCTAGCTTCATACGACACAAGCCTTATTCAGCTTACTGTACTTACTGAAGAAGATTGTTCCAAAAATATATATTTAAAAAAGCATTAACAATTTTCATTTCAGAATACGTGCGATTCAGAGCCGCTGGAACCCTTCAGAGAACTTAAATGGTGTGAAGAATGAATGTTCCCGAACATAAATGGCATTCACGTAGAAAATCTTTGGAGTAAACTACCAAATGAACCGAGCGGGTGCACCCCATTGAGCATTAGACCCTGTGTTTCCAGTATTATCTGTCTTTAACATTGCCGCTTTAGTACTGTCGTCATTAGATAAATCAGAGCTGTGGAGGTTATCACAATTATCTGAGCAATGCCTCTATTGTCAAGGAGATAATATGTGCATGTTCAGATATTTGTGACCACGTCCACAGTTCCGATATATCTGATGGTCACTGTACCTACATAAAGTTAATATGTATAATTTTCATCTATAAAAGGTAAATACATTGAACCTACTAAGTGGCTTTGAACCCACGAAACCATAGACGGCCGCCGGGGTAGAGGCAGACCATAAAGGCGATGGCGAAATAATCTATCTACCTTTTGTTTTAATATTCAATTATTGCCTTTAAATTTAAAAGACCCAGCACCCTATTAAATCTTTTCGTTTAGCCTGTAGGTTGACTGGTAGAGAATGCCTTACGGCATGAAGCCCACCATTTCTACCTTATTTCTTACCGTTTTCGTAGACCGTAGCAGCATTTGTTCTTTGTATGGATTTGTAAGTTTGTGAAGGCAATATTACCAAAATAAGTTTTTAACTTAAACTGATTGCTTCCTGTTTATTCAAAAGCATTTAAAATATGAAAACGTCTGTTTTGCCGGTCAGCACTCTAAAATCACAAAACAAGAACCAAACACTCGTAAATTTGCTGAATACTTTTATCACGTGATAGCAATAAACAGTTATCAGGGGCGAACAGTTGTTGAAGTCCAACGTATTCCACAACTTCACATTGCTGTTCCGAGTGATTTCGAAATCAGTTTTATTGCGTAATTGTAAGGTTGATTTTACAATAATCCAAATAAGTGAGATGCGAGGTTGACGAGTTACGAGTTGAAATGCGAGGTTGTTAGCAATTGTATGGACGCATATTTATTTGTACAACGGTCGTTTCGTTAATGCCATCACCACGCCTGCCCGTGACACACGGCCAACGTCACGTTACCCTATGTTGCGTTTCGGGTGATGTCACATCTGATATTTAAAAAAAGAATCTGTGGAAGCATATATTACGTGGATGATTAAAATATGACTGGTACCTACTCCCAATTTCAAATGCTTATAGAATTATATGTCTCTTCTTGGTGGCTGCTCCTCACGTATACGCTGTCTATAGCCCCCATATTGGCCCAAAGCATTGGAGAATTCACTTATATCTTTAACTAGCTGTCACGGCGATCTTTGTGCCGCCTGAAAGTCTATAAATAGGGTTTTTTTGATTGATTGTTTTTTTTAAGGATACTTTGTATTATATTAAACTTTTGGCCGATCACAACAATCCCAAAATCATCCAAATCGGTTCAGCCGTTCTTGAGTTATAATAAAAGCCGGAAGTAACACAACTTTATTTTCTTAATATTGATTTCTTGATGAGATGCAAATCTTAATACGATATTCTCCGAAACAAATCATAGAGCCCAGTTTTGTATCAGATTTCCAAATTACCGTCTAGAAGTTTTAGTAATATATATATAATTAATAAATAAATGCTATAGAACATCATACACAAATTTGTTGTTCCTTTTCATGTCGTCTTCGAAAGACTTGAGGGGGAGTACGGTGTTCTTTAAAAAGGAATATACACGTTTTTAAAAGGCGTTATAAATGCCTTAAATGTGTAAAACCACTGCATGTGAATGGTGCGACGAAGAATTTGTGGGCCCCTGATGTCAAAGATAGGATTTTATATGAAATATTGATTATGGTCATGAACCGTCTCCCGTTCTTCAAACCAGTGAGTATTTATGTTGATGTTCGCAATTTGTATTAAATTACGCTTTTGAAGCTTTCCTTATCTATATCCATTAAAGCATTTCCCTTTACGAGCTTTAACGCCTTCCAACTCCATTAAGCAGCAGGTTTAACCTAATCTGCAATAAAGTATTTGAAGTTTTGATTTTATTCGGGTAATTTACTTCGTGTCAATTTTACTTCGTTGTTTATTAACCTGATGTTAACATTAAAAATATTCGCGTTATGTACATATATTACTAAACATTAAATGTATGTGGTGCTTTCCACCGTCTCTAAGCAAGTTTTTTGCAGCAGGTTTGCTAATTCTCGCGAATGTTTATGTCAACGTATAATTGTAAATTACGTTAGATTATAATCGAATTCGCGAAATTATAACCTATCGAAAGATTCTGAACCGTCATGTACGTTTAATTTCTAATTCACGTCAAGATTACAGTAACATAATTAACATATATTATTGTATATACCTGCATATAATCTATTTGTGTTAATACCTAACTTTAAGAAAATAGCTGCAAAATTTGTGAAAATAATATTTTCAACATCGACAAAAACGTAAAATCTCTGATCACTGACAAACTAGTGGACATCTGATTTACAAATAACGTGATCTTTTTCAAATTAAAGAAGTTAAAATTGGTTTTCCCGAAGGAGGCGAAAGTTAGGATCGACTACAAAAGAGCAGCGCGATCTTGTTAAACAAGAACTGTTAAAGCAGAATCAGTGCAAAAGTTAAAATTAAAACTCATTCTTCTTGCTAATAAGAGTAGATAGCGAAGATACTCGCAACGCTTTCTTGAGACTCTAGTCACGTCTTTTGTTCACTTCTCCAGCTTTGAGCGCTATTAGAAACCGTCTGCTTCTAGTTTTGATCCGATATAACTAAAAAAAAACTTAATTACTTAATAATTGCCTATGACACACACTTTGAGAGTAAGGTAAAAGAATAGAACTTAAAACGTTGGTACAATATTACTACTAAGGGATTGCTGAGAAAGAATTGTCTCTACGAGTATTTAGGCAATACAATATATTACAATTTATCACAGTGAATAACAAAAAATCTAGCATACTTGTTAAAATCTATAATTTTTGAAATTTTTCGACTGTACCATACAACTAAAGGTTACGCTTATAAGTCTATTAGAAACGGCATAGTCGAAGGTAGGTATTGAAATTATTAATATCAATACCTTTCGAGTTTTGTTTTTGTTTGGTTTCCTAAAATTTTTTTCTTCGAATTCAAACACTCGAAAGTTATAAATTCCCTGTTGCCATTTATAGCTAACATTCATAAAATTATATTACCGTCCAAAATATTTAGAAGATTCTCTGGATCTAAAAATACCAATGTCCTTTGTTAAATGGAAATTAAAATCGGAACTTGGCCATAAAGTGCGTTCAAAGACTGGCAACAATAGCTCTTTAAATTTATAGGTCCCATAAAACAGGGTTTCTAAGAACTCTGTCCAATATTCTATCAAATTCAATTTGCACTAAACAGTCTTCTTGACGGGATAAAGTGAGTGAAGCGGAAAAATTGATGAGCGTTTGATATTACAATATTAGCGGAGCACCTTGATTTTGGATGTAAATTATGATTAGCTACACAAATTATTGTTGCACGTGATATGGATTCTTCGGCTTGAATTTGTGACATTTTATAATTATACTAGTCCCTCCTGTAAGTTCACCCACGTTGAAGTCCTACAAAACTTCAATTTTGGTTTTAATTCCAAGAATGATTTCAAGAGAATTAGAATTAAGTGTCGAATTTCCAAATGTTCTTCCTTTGAGAACATTTACGATGGTTCAACCTTCAACGGTACTACTTTTTGTGAGTTATCTTGCCAGTATCAATACTATTATTGTATTTAGGTACAGGTTGATTTTTATATGGTGAACAGGTATCTAAAACAGTAGATGTTCTGTAATATTTAAATAACTAGCAATTGAAAGCCCCAACTCTCACTAAAATGAGATGAGATTTTTTTTTATAACAAACCTTTTACTTGTTTTTACTTTTAAATGTGATATTAAAACAGCTTTAAAATATATTTAAGATGTAAACAAAATTAAGTAAGTTTCATTTCTTACTGAGATTAATGACAAAATTTATATTAATGACAGTTCAAAAAAGCAATTCAGTACCTACTAATTTAGATTGCTCAATTAACCGTTATAAAATTCTGAAATCATCGTTAAAAGTAAAATAATGACAAAAACATTGTTATAAAAATAATGTCTAATTCTAGTGAGATTTGGGTCATTCAATTTCTAGTTGTGTATGGAGTTAGAAAAAACATACAAACCACTGTTCACGACACAAAAATTATTCTATATAATTAGAAAATATTTAAATTTTTGCAAAAGGTATTTTAACTTTATTTGTTTTAGACCAAGAGGTCACGGAGATTGCGAAGCCGCTTCCATTTGACACATTTATTAAATCATTATTTTGACGATTAACCGAATAAATATTCGGTAATCATATGTGTACGCTTGCATACTTCGTAAATGTATTAAAACATTTAAAAATGCAAAATTATCAATAATTTTGATATAACCTGCTTATTTATGTGGGTAATAATAATAAAAAACATCTTCTGATAACCTTGACTTGTTGTAGCAACTATTTATTATTCTAGGCGTTATTGTTACCTCTTCATCTTCTATTGTTGATTCAGCCATCCTTGTCCCTTCACTCATTCTACGACCACTTTTTTTTTTTATATTTCAAGCACTTGACTCATAAATTAGTGATTAGACTAATTTACTAAAATACATTTTTGTAACAGTTATTGCACGAAAACAGATTAAGAAATCTTTAATTATTTTCTATATTGTAACCTCCAATTGAATACGTACAATGCTTTCAAACCCCATTCAAACAAGAAGCAAAGGTGAGGTATTATTGTCTTGTCACGAAAGACGGTCTCCAGATAGATTGGTAGATATCGCGACTCATAAATCGGTCTGACAATAAAATGAAACCCGATCCATTTATAGCTTCAATTTCCATAAATTGCACAGTCATTTCAGTGTCTGAATATCAATTGTTCAAAGTTTGATCATACTCATAAATATAGGATTATAAGACTTCACAAATATTTGAATATAAAACCGAATTTGGGGAAGATAGCATATCTAGCCCAAAATGCTCTACGCGTTTCTCATTTTGTCTGATAAGTCTATGATTAAAATAAATTTAAGAAATTGTATAAGGTCATCGTTATCTTATGTGCAGTTATAGGCAGATAATAGGCAGTTTATGTCGGTAGTTATAGTCAGGGGGATAAATGTGTAAACTTTTTAACTTTATGCCATTGTTATAAGGTGAAAAAATATACATACATATATACAGGCATATAAGCCATTGACTGTACAATTTAAAAATACTTATAGCGTTAGTGTAGTCTGCCTTTCGAGTGACATCCCTAGAGCGCAAAACGTTAAAGTTGATAAACAAGATCAAGTGCGTGTAGTTCTAAAAACTCTAACGGCTAGAAGCATAGACATACCATTTAATTAATTATTCCTCCTAGGATAGAAGACTATGTTGATGTCGACTTTAGCCAGTCTTCATTCGAGACCACGAGGATAACCTATTTTTGTAATTTAGAAAGTTATACTCGGTTAACAAACGGGTTATTTGTTATAATGTATAAAATCCGTGAAAATTTAAATTAGTACAATATTCGACTGTTTATTAATAAAATAACTGAATAATTTCTACCTGGCCTAGAACATTTATATAGATTTTTTTTACATTTTTACATGTAAGAGGTCAAAATAGTTATCCTCACAGAACGGCCATGTAATTTTACTTACTGTTTGACCTAGTTGCGGCATATTAAACTCTAATAGATAGACATTATTATGTACATACGGTAAGTAACGGCGATTCATCAAAGGGCAGTCTCCCCAACCGTGTTACGAGTAAATTATCCCCAAGAGCCTACATCGTTTGGTATTGTGTGATGTTAATACAGGGTATGAACCTTGAGTAGTTCCCGACAATGTGTTTCATAGTTGATATATTTTGATGGTTATGGTAACGTCGTTTAAGATAGCTTTGAGGCTTCAAAGTGCTTGCTCGGCGTTCGAGAAGCTTACAAGCAATTAAATACTGATTGGAAGTTGCGTCAATAAGATTGAGTTGTTGTTTGGAATAAATAAATATAATATGTCACATATAAATTTATTATAATCTAACTCGCGAGATTATAAATTATCGAAATAGTCTGAATCAAATTATCGAAATAGTCTGAAGTTAATTGGTTGAATGTCATGGGCTTCGCGCCACCATACGAGTATGGCTGTCAATTTGTGTAATTATTTTGGTCCATATTTTTACTACAATGTCATAAACTTATTAATATTCAGTACTACTCAGAATTTCAGAGGTGTATTCAGTTTTTATTGAACATCTGTATTTGACTGACAGACTAACCAATCAACGCTCTAGAAGCTTTCTGACGCATGCCAGCGGCGCTACCGCGAAAAACGATTTTTGTAAATTTCGGACGATTGTCTCTGTCACTCTTGTAACGCCTTAATTGAAGTAAAGGAGAAAGATGGTCGAAATATACGAACTTCTATGTTCGCAGTACCGGGCCAGTTAACAATTTCTTGTTTTCTTGTAAATAGTTTATAATTTAACTTAATAGAAACCGTTAAGTTGTAACCAACATCGGGTTCACAATTTTTTCACAGATTACAATCTCGAGCGTTAAATTGTAATCTAATAGTAGGTATTTGCTGTTGTTACGGTGACATATATAGGTACTAAACTGCTATATTTCTCATTGCAACGAATACTAACTTGCTAACAAATAACGCGAAATTTTCTGATGCTATACTACCCACTTTAGTCGAACATCTGTTTTCATGAATTGAATTGCGACTGAGGTCAAACGCTGGCCTGTTTTGTATAAAAAATATAATAATAATAAACGTTAAAAGTTACATGCTAAAAGCCGATAAGTGACTTAAGAGTGGTAGTCTAAACGTGAGATTTACCTTAAACCGCATGCCTTCCACGACGCAATGCCATGAGCAGATAAAACATCCGTTTTATTTTTATTAGCACACCGGTAGAAAATATCTCACGAGTTGCCGCTGAAGGCATTTCGCGATTTCAAATTGTACGCATTATGTAGGAGAATCGTTGCTATCTCTGTTATTACATTCCACAGTAAACCTTCGGATATACTGAAGGAGCATGCCAGACCAACATATTGCAATATTTGAGAATCAGCAAAATATCACATTATTATCGTAGCGGAACGGCGGGATCGAAAACGAATAAACAAGATAGACCTTCGCGGATATTACAAAAAATGTTATATCATAATGTTCCTACATTCAATATTATGAATGATTCTTTCTTTTGCTTGTTGACCTACTCGACACGTGTTATAAATGTTATAATATATGAAACACGTTTTTTGTACTATGTACCTAAATAATTTAAAACAAAGTAGATTATATAGTACCTTTATTTGGTCGGAGTGGGGAATGCATTTACGCATCGTCTCCCCAGACCGCGTGAAGGCCATATTGTGGAGTGTGTGGGGCTCGCCGCTCTTGTCCCCTCCTCTGAAACGCAAATGGTTAACTCTCATATCGTTCCTTTAGAAAGCAATTGGTTACTTACTAGAGAAACGATATGAGAGTTGGGCTTGACTCTAGTTTGTCTAAAAAAAAACTATGGTTACTTGAAAAAAGTTTTCATTCCACGCCATTATAAAATAAATGTAACCGGTGACCGAAGAGCTGGCGGCTTCCTTGCACAACGTATCAGCATTGCGATACAACGAGGAAATGCCGCCAGCATCCTTGGAATAATGCCTCAAGGACCTATTTTAGATTTTATACTATAACTAGTAGTATACGACTGTAATTTCTGTAAATAAATATATTTGATATAATAAATAAATAAAATGTTCGTTTGACTTTGCGTTTGCGATTACAGAAATTATTATTATTCAGAGCTTATATTATTGTAGATAAAGCAGTGTATGTCACTGTACGTACTAAAGCATAAAAATACTCAAAAATTTGCATTTTTACGCCTTACATTGTGTAGCAGTAACATAAGCTACTATAATAGTAGGACCGCCAAATTGCTCCTATAAAGGTAAATAACGTGGCAGCATAAACGTGAACAAAGTTCATGCCCGGTTTGCTGTATCGCTGCGGTGCATGCTTATCATGAACAACAAAAATTCTAAAGTTGGGACAGAGTTACCACAATCCTGTTCCCACGAGTCTCGACTCAATGCATCGCCGTATTTATGGGTAAAGTTCTCCAGTCATGTTTAACGCATCCTGGATGCCGCAACTTTCTTTTTATTGCTTTATTATACAAGTCACAATGGATTTCAGCTCACAGAAAATTTATAGTAAGCAATTCAAGTCTCACACAGACTGTTCTCCCCGTGGTTTTTGGCGGTGAGGTTAACTCCCTCTTTGTGCCGTCTACAAAGGTTTTCAGGGTTATTTAATTATTTCATCAAGGTATTTGGTACAGCTTATGTAACATTTCAAAGAAAGTCACTGTCGGGTTGGACTCTTCTGTTGTATATTTCACCGTGTAGTTGTGGTTCTTAAATTTAGGTATTCTATTTGACACTTTAAGGTAAATCTGTTTTCGCTGTGAGCTATTAAATAATATGTAGCAATTAAACATTTACAGAAAAGGAATGCTGACCATTATGTTCATGGTTAAAATAAACTTAATACATATAGATGCCATTGTATTAATGTATAATAAATTAAACACAAAAGATACACAATCAATTACTTATAATTTGGACCATACTCGTATGCAGTATGTACGCAGTTCATAAGATTTTTGGCTTTATTTATAAATTTAAGTATTTTATTATAAATTTGAAGAAATCTCGACATCAAAATGTTATTATGCATATCAGAAACTTGCGCCATTAAATTCAAGATTCACAGTTGGGTATAAAGTAGGTAATTCTTTCATTTCATAAAGTTGTGCGGGTATTAGAGTGCCGGCACTCGGAGGCCTGGCTCAGCTGGAACGGCGCCAGCTGCTATGTCACAGCCAGGAACTGAGAACCCCTTTATTTTGGCTTATTACATTTTATTAGACCCCTCTTTGCTTTTTGCCAAAAAAATCATTTCCTGTTAGCAACTACTTAAAAACAGAGACAACAGCGTGAATATCTAATTTTTCATTAATAATGCGCAAAATTTTTATCTGTACTTTTTCCTACTCAAATTATGCTTATTTTGGCCTTAAAATGAAAACCATTTCTTTATTTTTTCAATAAGCTGCAGCGCAGCCACATAATCAATTCACCAAAGGCATTGGCCGAGCAAAAAAATAAATAAATAATAAATTCAGTCTCAAAAACATTTAGTGAGTAAAGGAACTGAGTTCGATCCGATTTTTCAATTATTTACATGTATTTTGTATTTTAATATTTACTTATCATAATATAATTTTTCTACTCCGGTACTTTTATCTGTAAATTATATGCTCCCGCGAACGAATATAAAAACATGTCTTATGCAATTTCTCAAAATTCTATCTAGTCTATACTTCATAAAGACCCTAGAGTTATTATGTGTAAAATGCAACTACTAGAGGTGTCTAGGCCCGGTATCGCGAACATCTAAGTTCGTATGTTTCGAGCGTCTATCTCTTTTACTCCAATTAAGGCATCATGAGAGTGACAGAAACAATCGTCCAAAATTTACGAATATAGTTTTTCGCGGTAGGGCCGCGGTGAATCCAACAGATAAAAATAATAAGCAAACACTAAATTTAGAACGAAAATCAAAACTGCCAACCTAACCAACAACTGAATTTATATGGTTTGATTGAAGCAGTAACAGAACTAAAATAATTGCTGCCAACATAAGGAAAAACACAAAATTATATATTTTACTGTGTCTATGATTACGTTCTGTCGGCTGTCATTTGTCAGCAGCGCTACCGCGAACAACAATATTCGTAAATTTCGGACGATTGTCTCTGTCACTCTCATGCTACCTTAATTGGAGTAAAAGAGAAAGATGCCCGAAATATGCGAACTTCGATGTTCGCGGTACCGCTCCAGTATGCAACTTCCCGCTCTTTTTTATGCTGTATTGCTGTGTTTGGTTAGCATTGGAATAGTTATATATTGCGTTTTATTTAATCCCTAGTCGTAGAAAAAGTATTGTATGCAACGTTATATAAAGAGGTCAAAAAAGGCTCATGGCGTCTACATTAACAATTTTCGGCTTCGCCTCAAATTGTTACACACGCCACTCACCTTTTTTGAACCCTCTTATACAACTATTGCATAAAGTACTATAAAAATAACGTGCAAAATTTTAATACAATCCATATACATTGTTTCTAATAAACACTCGTGTCTAGCGGGGAAAAATTCCAACCATTTATTACCGTACTCACTATTCAATCCAAAACTGACGGGGCTAAATTACATAAAAAATGCAATGAAATTGTAGCGCAAGAGGCATTTTACTGCAACGTCAGTACCAGTGTATAAAATGCTATATAATTAAAGCTATCGATTTTAAAATGATGATATATTTAATAGTAGGAATAGTGCCTATTATTTATTCCTACGTGCTAAAAACTTTATTCTTATTCAAGGTACTAAGCGCTAAACAAGGACTTTATAAGTAAAACGTTAAAACTCTACCCTTTGAATGCCAAAGCCTTAACTTACACAAATTACTAAGTTTCTGGGAAACAATTCCCTCAATAAAACTCCGGTGGAAACAACACTAAAAGTTCTGTCGAAATTTTTGCATCGATTTGATATACGAATCCGCATGAAGGTAAATGTACAGATGAACTTTTTTTTTTTTTAAATTATTGCTATTAAAAATACAATAGAACGTTTTTCTTAAACATAGCTCCACATAACTGTTTTCACAGTTCGACCGTGGAGTCCGGAGTCTCTCGTCATACAATAAATGTAATAATTATTATTTGTTTATTAATGTAACTTGTTTTTATTATATTTTAAATAATTAATTAACTAAGCTTGACGGAACTCGTGGTAATCACCACATTCTTTATGGAACGACGCAACCCGCGCTCTGAGTGTGATGATATGTAATTTTTATTATTTTATGAATAAATAACAAGTAATTAAACATTTTTTTAAGAAAGATATTTTTGTTATGTATGTAAAGTAAAACTAAGTCGTCAATTTTCAGGGATAGTGTAAATTCGGGTAACTAGAACTGGTAAATACTACGTAATTATAATTACATTCACAGCTCCAAACTTGACGGGTGATTGAACAGATTCTTATGGATTTTAGGTTCGCAGTCGGGAAATTTTCATTTAAAAAATAAAACTTAGGTACACACAGGTACAGTACAGTAGTCAATGTGCTAGTGACGCGGATTTTTAGTATCCCCGACGATCTGATCTGATCTATTTAAAACATGCAATGTTATGTCGATATTTAAATGTTCTCCTCTGATTATTGCCAGTTAAAATAAATTTGCTGGTATCTGTATAAGCAAATGACAAACAAAGACAGTCAAGATTCATTTTCCAGATACTCTAAAGACCTTGAAACCTTAACGATGCTCCAAAATCGGTTTCCGAACCTTCATTTCGGCCGCGCTATCAAATTCCTGCCATTATTATGCTGAAAATTGTCTTGTAACTGATGTTGTTAATTTGGAAGTCGGATCTCGACAGTTCGTTGATTTGATTCTTAAGAATTCAAACAAGTATTTTGAGTATTAATACTAGGTACTAGATATACTTGGCATTGTTTCGTTGCCACAGAAATACGTGCGCTTTTTGTTTATTGCGAGACTTTGTTAGTTACATCTGCCAAGTTCAAAGAACAAGCACTATCTCTGGTTTGTGGCCATTTAGAACAACTGTTAGTTATAGCTATACCTAGATATTTTTCTAGCACGAACGATTTCTTGTAAGTGATTGACAAAATAAAAACATCGACAGTCCTGTTATCGATAAGTACCCCTTCAATTTCCATACAGGTAATACAAAGACAAATATGGGGTAATAGGGTTAAAAATAACTAACAATAATAAAAGTCAATATATATTTAAATACCTACTTCAGAAAACAATTTGGAACTATTCATTGCAAATTATAAACGTAAATTGGATCAAAAGTATACGGATTACGTTTAATTTGTTCAAGATCGGTGACACGCGGCGTCTAGGTAGGTAGCCGATATAAGACTGTGTGTACATCTTGAAGTTGAAGTAGTATGTACTTATCGATAGCAGGATTGTCGATATTTTTATTGTGGCAAGCACAAAACAAATGCCGTTCCTGCTAGAAAAATATCTAGGTATAGTTATAGCACACATTAATAATAGCTACTGGAACGTCATGAAATCGCGAAGGTACGTTATAAAATATGGGTATATTTGTATATGCGTATTTAAAATGTTCTTTGTAAAGCTATGTACCGACTGCTATAAAATTGTATAACCTACAAGTACCTAAATATTGCAACTTTTTTAGATGTTTAACAATGTTTGCCATAATAGTGAAGCATAAACAGGCTGAATATACATAGGTACTCTAAAATATCAACCATGCCTTACTTTCCAACATTAGTACTTCTACTTTTAGAATCTACGTTTACTATGTAGATATTTCATATAAATACTTTTTGGGGGCTTGGCTTCCTAGCTAATTTGGTAGATTTAAAAGGCAAATATATCACTAGAATAATAAACATTTATTTCAATAATCGGTTGCTTTATTAATAATAATGGTAGTTTCAATTCATAATCAATAATAGGTAATTTAGAATTCAAATACTGAGCTCTGCTCTACGTGGGAATTCCTATATTCGGCAATCGCGATGGTATATCTTCTGTCTCGCTCTTTATCTGCGAATTGCACAAAAGGGTAGCTGAGAGTGCAGCAATTTATAAGTAATCAATAAATAAATAAGTTACAAATATTTTATTTTGTCCTAGCAATATCAATTGTGTCATTCGATCTACTATTCTATTTCTTTGATTTTTATTAACCTACCAGGACTGCTGAACCAGAAAAGTATTCTAAAAGTATAGAATACCGACAATATTCTATATAAAAACCCGGACTTGACACCTTTGTACGTCCCTTATATCTTGCTTCTGGAATCGAGTTTGTAAAAGGAAATTTTGCTCGATAATGATCATTATTTCTGACTATTGATTGACTCGGTATTGATGACCTCGTTGCTCTTGTTCCGCTGATAAGTTTTATTCCGTTAGATACAACCTTTGAATTTATAATGATTTGGTTTTCATTGCTACACCAGAGGGCAGACAGCTGCTTCGACTAGAGGATAAGTCTGTCCATCCAAAGAGGTTTAGCAGCCTTCTGAACACCATATATATTAATATTTTTTAATTTGTAGGTAAGTATAGAACTATATTATAATAATAAATAATAAATAAATATTTCGGACATTCTTACACAAATCGACCTAGTCCCACGGTAAGCTCAATAAGGCTTGTGTTGCAGGTACTAAACGACGATATATATAATAAATAGATACATATAAATACTTAAATACATAGAAAACACCCATGACTCAGGAACAAATATCTGTGCCCATCACACAAATAAATGCCCTGACTGGGAATCGAACCCAGGACCTTCGGCTTCATAGGCAGGGTCACTACCCACTAGGCCAGACCGGTCGTCAAATATAATAATATTATCATTCTGTGTTGAGGGTTTATATTGTTTAAAATTTATTGTTTTATTGTTTATCAACTTATAGTCAATCCAAGGTTCGTGGAATACAGCAAATAATAATATGAAATATATTAAAGGTTATTATTATTCAAAGGTCATAAAAAAACTACAACCTATCTAGTGATACATATACAGCAGAAAGGGAATGAAATTTGTATTAAGGTCAATGTGGGTAAGACCGGCATACTATTTTTTAAAGGGAAGTCCGTCATATGACACTAAATACCTATGAGATAATCTAGGAAATTGATTGGTAGACGGTCTTACCCACATTGACCTTATATATATATAATGTTAGTGGATGGCAGAGAAAAAAACACTTCCATGTTCCAAGATGTTGTCAAAAAAACTTTGCGCGCCATTTTACAAGTTAACGTGAAATTTTTGTTACGATAAAACGATTTATTATACAATTTAAAATAAGTAAGACAATTTATTTTCATTTTTTACCATAGTCCGATTAATTTCAATTTCAATCTAGCACACTTGTATCACAATGTACTAAGTAGTGCGTATTCTTATATTCAAAACATCCCTTATTTTATTCTTATCATTTGGTCGACGTATTAGGTAGTTGAAGAGTACCTATTAAGTACGGGTTAAACATCTGAAGAATTTAGGTACTTGTACTACAAGCACCAATTTTGCTTTCATGAATTCTATTTAAAAATAATAGAGGTAAGTTAACAACAGACAGGACTTTGCTAATTCATTTTGATGAGGATTCATTGTGTGAAATGCTAAAATATTCCAATAGAACCATATAATTTTAACGTCGTATTTCGCATTTAAGGAACTAAATAAGGTGAAATAACTTTGTATTACAAAAGCTACGACAGAAATACGAGCTCTAAAACACATTTAACGGCTGTCATAAATTTAAATTTACTCTTTCGTATCGTACGCGCGAAGCATCGAAGTTTAATCAAAACGTTGTTGAGTTTCCCGAATGGTGACATACCTTAAAATACTTTTAACAAATGCAGCCGAAGCCAGGCAGACTTGTTAACAATACTGTGTAATACTAAAAGATAATAATTTGTTCACATAGCTACTCGTATAATACAATGTACTTATTCTCAAACATACTCTAAAATGAACGAGTTAATGTCACGAAATGAAGACATGAAGTTGTTCATTTATGGCTCCTTACATTAATATAGAGAGTTAGTATGTAAATACATTATTTCGACTGTTCTAACTCTTTAAAGCTCACTAACATAAAACTGACAAATAAAAAATTACATACAGCCAATTACCACTTTTTCTGTAAGTATATGTACTTACGACATTAATATTAATAAAGAAAAAACAAAATGCTACTACTATTATAAGCGATTAAACAAGCTCAAATGGCTTTTTCAAAAAATAAGTTAATAAAAAAAAAAGGCGGAAATTTGTTTCTAGTACTTATTTTAATTTTAATAATTTGAAAATAATGGATTTACTCACGATCATTTAGTTACTCGCGCGACATGTTTCAAAGAACATAGGCCTCCATTTTCAAGCACTAAGAGTGTTCAGTGTCCATTCGCTTCGCCGCTCGCGTAGCCGCCGGCCCGTCACGTAATCACGTGCACTCCCACTTCACGGCCACTGCAGTAATATACGAATAAACGTCAAAATAATCATCACCAGCACTTCTAAACCTACGCCAAATAAGAACCCTGAGGTACTCCTAATTTTACTGAAGCTCTTCAGGACGGGGTGTTAATGTATCCTATAGCTAAGATAAGAGATTTTCTTACAGGCCAATAAGTTCTAATTTCAGAATGAATGTTCCATGGTTATACACGATCAAAAGCTTTCGAAAGATCACAATTTTTCAGCGTCATTTTTAGTTCAAAGGTACGAATCCAATATACTTTTTAATGTTCTACCTGACAGACAAAGTAAATAGTCATCATTTCGATTCTTTGTAGTCTATTTAAGACTTCTGAGAACCTCAAAATTTATACTTACTTTTTTTGCGGTACATTTCCCTCTAATAACCTTTGGGTGTACTAACTAAAAGCATGCCTTAGGCGCATAGTCCGCCATTGGTATTGTCACAAATTTGATAAAATCTCATATCTGAACACGGATTCTCCACCAGTTATGCTGGTATGCAGTAACTCTCTACTCATCCTATACATAATTAAGTCATTTTTCTTTTGATTGACAGAATGAGTTACGAAGTATCAATATAAATATATTGATTGACATTATTAACATGAATGACTCGGTGTTAAGATACTGATGAGCAAAAACAAGTTCTGTTATAAGTAATGATCATTATGATATAAAATTTTATAACAAACATTTTCGGACTTTCAATAATCGAAGTTGCAATATAAGTGAACTTTGGCGCACCCGAATCTAGTACCTATATTTAATTAAATAATCTATTACCAATGCACCATAAACCAACTATTTTAAAGTTGCTATAATTAATATACAAACTGTGCTATTACAGTTATTACGGTACAATTTTTGGAAACAACTACGAGGTAATTAATTAATTTAGTCGCTAATAAAAGTTAATTAATATCAATAAAACAAAAACGTTTGGATATCGTCAGTTATTACAGTAGCGATTTTAATTGTAATATAAACTTGATTAATAACTTAGTTCTCCGAAAATTAACCTTTTTGAAAACCGATTTTATTATATTGTCTTCAGTTGCCGCGATAATTACTCATGACCACAAACGTTGCTAAAGGGATCGAAACGTCGGGATGAAATTTAAATTGGTATACGCAATATATAATCCGTTTTAGTTGTTTTATGTCAACCAATTTTATTTTGACTTTACATATAAAGCAGCTCGTGTTATTTCTTTTATACTAACAAGGTTAGGCAAATAGAAGTAGAAGATATGAAATATCTTGTTTTTTATTTTATTTAAATATATCACATTTAATCTTGTAAGGTAACTGGGTGCCCGAGAGTATCCCAATGGTTGACACTTTTAATGTTAAGTCATTGTCAGATAGAAGGGTGTAATCAGTTGGGCATTCGCGTGTCGAGCACTGGTGCGTTTACCTTGGTATAGTCAAGTTCAAAAATACGTACCGAAAGAATCCTTTCATAAATACTTCCTAAAATCTTATTTACTGTACAATAGACTTGCTCGGTACATATTTTTGAAACTTTGGCAGTGAACGAATTTTTACACTTGACTGTACTAGAGCGTTGCTCATAGGATTAAAAATTAGTCTAGCTCTACAGATTTATCCTTGTCCAACATATACACTTTAGTTGTACATATGAACTTATTGTATTTGTATATTAGGGCTGAATCGAAACAATGAGACAATTAACTTTGTACCAGGTAGAATCAAAATGCAAAAATATATTTTCTGCATCTATTCGTGATTACGATCAACTTTTACTATGGGGTCACAACCAAAAAATCAGTCAAAAAAGAGACCTTCCCATACTATTTAGCTGCTAGCTATCTGTTTATCTTGGCTCTATAGTAAAAGTTGATCGTAATCATGATTATATTCAGAAAACATAACTTTGTATCACCAGTGTTCTGGGGACTGTCTGAAAACTGTCCATATTCAAAACAAAACGAATCTTACCTTTTTTTTTTATGACATAGGCGGCAAACGAGCAGACGTATTGCCTGATGGTAAGCAATTACCGTCGCCCATGGGCACCCGCAACACCAGGGGAGTCACAAGCGCGTTGCCGGCCTTTAAGGGGGGTTGGAGCTCTGGGAACTTTACTCACCATCAGGAACACAACACTACATACCTGAAAGGTAGCAGTGTTATTATGGCTGTGGTCTTCTGTAAGGACTCCTCCTTCACTTCCCCAGTTGGGCTGCCCCAGAAGCGTGATGGTCATCGTTGTGCCCTACCTCTCATTGTTGGACGTAGTTTAAGGACATACCCGGGTCCAAAATACCTGAATAATACCTGAATTGCAATAATGAAAACTGTCCGCATCTGCATGCAACCACCACCGTGTAAACAAACCATCGGACACTGCATAATATCCGTCACAAAATTCGCTGCCGAATACAGATACACTGTTAAACCGGCCAGCGCGTCGGACTTTTGTTTTTATTGTAGATCCTGTAATTTACTTTTAATCTCGTATGCTGCATTTTGTTTCACTAATTGTATTTACAATAAAATACTTTGGTGCAACTGGAAGTTTAACGGTGTTTTTTATGACTACTACTTATAAGAGTTATAAGTAAACTACTAGTAAACTATAAGTAACAAGATCCCGATTATATATAAAAGTCCAAATATCATCAACCAGCCAATCATGTAGAACTATATGTTATCGATAACATACGTTTTATATAATTATTAATAATTAGATTTATATACTTAATTAGAACTTTTAAAATATTCAAGTATTTAATTTCTTTGCAATCGAAGTAAAAAGCAACGAATTTTCCCTCGCCACTTGAACAAATTAGATTTTAGCTTTAGTAATTGGGGCCCAGGCATTAAAACTTTCAATCTCTTTTCCAATCCGCGCAGGAACTTCTGTAAAGATTATTTTTGATTCTACAGAGTAGGAAACAAACGCCACTTTAATATATTTAGTGTGAAGAGAATCACACTAAACATCAAGTTCTCATGATGAAATTAAAAATTTCCCCGTAACTTATTTTTCAATTTCTTAGCCAACCGCAGTACTGTAAGTACGCAGGTACTTACAGTATCTTATCGTGTACCTGTCTTCAAAAACTGCACAGGCAACGACAATATTGAATATTCGTAAACAAAAACGGTGATCCAGCGAGGTACGCGAGGTCAATTTTATTATGTAAATTCGTATGAAATGCACGAGCCGCGATCCGCACAAAGCACTAATTGATGAGCAAATTTACATGTTAATAAATACCATCTGTACCTACCAACCGCAGATTACACAGTTAACTAGACAGAATATTATGTGGTAACTAGCAATCATTGTTATTTCTGTTGTACTTATTTCAACTCGTTTACTTTGGAAGCCATCATGGCAATTGCATCCACCTTTTGGACTTGTAATCAGAAAAAATACTAATTTAATAACCTGGCGGAGCCAATGCCAGTTGTCTCGGTCCAATGCAATCTCCTATCAGTTGAAGGCTTGGAAACCACGAAAGTCCCATTCTAAGACATGGCCCCGACAATACCCATGGACCTACTGATCGGATTTCGCCCGGATACTCAACTTTGGCATGCCATCGCGATTTTTTTTCTTATTCACAATGCGGTCATGTCAACGAAGTCGATGAGCTCTCACTGATAACGTACCTACTTGTAGTATGTAGTCACTAAATCCTCTCTCTGAAACCAACGTCTTCCGTCCTCATCGGAGCTAAGATTATTCTAAGATTTTTTATCTCTGCCAATAGGAGAGCTTACCTATTCTCTTCTTTAAGTGATACTTTAGACAATCTTTTACCAGTATAGATTATACAGGATGATTCAGTTTCATTTATATAATGACAATTTGTTTTATTTCGTTTATAAAGCATCTGTCGTAACATTCAAATAGGATTTATGTTCATTAATTAGTTGCTGTAACCATAATTTTTTTGGAAAGTAACTGGAAAAGTAGGAAAAAGATGCAGCTTTTTTACTTACGTTTAACTCTAAACGATACAGTATAATACTGTATCTGTAGGTTTGATCCTGTATAATCACTCTGTATAATAGTTTTAGGATTTTTATCAAATAGTCTTGAGTACACATTGACACCAGCGGACGACCGAATGGCACAAATAAGTTTAAGCCACCAACTGGACCCTTCGTAGTGCCGCCCATCTGTAATCGAACTAAAGATTCCATTCCAGTTTACTTTACCAAGCAAACGCTTTTTAAACATTTTGAGCTCGCTCGCGTTTAGTAGGTATTGAGAGATGTGGAGTCCACCCGATGACCACGAATGCTGCCAAGCGGTTCGAAACGTCGCGGTGAAGTTTAAATTAGCATACGCGATATAATCTTTTTTTTGACCCGGGTATGTCCTTAAACTACGTCCAACAATGAGAGGTAGGGCACAGCAATGACCATCAGGCTTGAATCTGGAGCAGCTCAACTGGGGAAGTACGTCCTCCTTACAGAAGACTACAGCTACAATAGCACTGCTACCTTTCAGGTCAGAGCTCCAACCACCCTTAAAGGCCGGCAACGCCCTTGTGACTCTCCTGGTGTTGCGGGTGCTCATGGGCGACGGTAAATGATGCTTACCACCAGGCAATCCATCTGCTCGTCTGCCACCTATGTCATAAAAAAAACAGTTCCAGTTATTTTATATTTATGTATATTTTACCTGAGTTCAACTTGTAATTTGAATCAGCATTTTAGTCAGCAACAGATAAGTAAAATTGAATAAAAAATTAGGTGCCTCAAACAGAATACTTCTAATACAATCCTAAAAATACATATTTCATCGGAAATCTTTTCAAATAAGAATCCTGTGAAAACAAAATGAAATAATTCATATTAACATTCGTAATGAAAATGGAATTAAATACCTTTTTTAGGTCTCTGGGCGTCTAGAGGATAATATTCTTTCAAACTACGGAGCGTAAGCAAAACAACTTTAAGTAGCGATTAAAACTTTTGGGCGAGTACCTGCTAGCGTAGGCGAAGTTATGCATGAGAAAACTCGTTATCTGACGATTTTAGCCCCTATCTTCCGCCGTAGGGGTTCTTATTATAACCAAATGTGAAAAGAGGATGTATTTATATGTAATTGTTCTGCCGAATACTCTTACCAAACCAAAAATGGTTTTTATTTATAAACATTAAACAAAATCTTCAAACAGAATCTGTATCCGACAAAATCAATTCTGCTTCAAACCATCCACATCCGTATAATTAAATACATATATAACTTCACTCGGAGCATAAATTCTTCAAACAGATTGTAACTTTAATCTTTTCCCCATTCTTAGGATCCAACCGTCTTCATTAGTCATTCTTTAGAAGAGATAAAATGATTTATTAAGGATCGAGTAGCGCTTTTTCCGCAGGATTGATGTGAGTTCCATGCAAATGACAAAGGACTGCCGTGTACGGTTTTGTGTAGACTGGGACCTTTTATCCGGTCACCTGTGCAGGGCTTTGTGACGATGTGTGGTTAATGTAATTTTGTTACCTTTGTGTGTCATGAAGTCGGTCACCTATACGCATCAACATTATTATACAGCGTGAAATCAGCGTGAAAACGAAAATAATAGAGTCATACATAGACAATGTATGACTCTATTATTGTACATGTACAGAGTAAAAAATTGATACTGATATACTATTGGACTTCTTATGTCCTTGATTTCATTCATCCATAGTGGATCTATATGTATTATACCAAAAGTACGTAAAAATAAGTAAGTTTATATATTTCTAAATTACAATATCAGGTACCTAGCACTGGCCGATTAATAAACACATAGCCGATGCATCCATTACTCAAAATGATAACCTATACGTAACTTGAAAATAAACCAAATTACGGCACTGAGTTTAAAGTACCTTCTTTAATTATAATTACACGAAACTATTGATTTTTCAGCTTCCATTAGGGACTGTTGAGGCGCCAGCTCCCGATGGTTAAAAGCGTGTTTATTTAGGGCGTTTGCGTAATGAAAAGATAACACAGCGGTACTGATTTGAGCCCTTGTCCTTCTTATCTGCGAAGTTGGGAGCCAAGGGATTCACGGTCATTATTCTCTCATACAGCCGGGTCTGAAATTCACAAACCATGATCTTTTGGTTAACAGCTGGTAACAAAGTATACATTTAACTGGATATATGTAAAATCCTCACTTACATAAAATTAAATAATACGGCGGTGCGGACTTACGAAAAAGCACTGTTCATTAATTAATTCGAAAAATAGCAAATTTTCGCATAAAACTTAACAGTTCTTTTAATTTTCTAATAATCATGATTTAATAGTTGTTTCAAATGCCGTATGTCTTTCACGTTCGCAAAGTTTAACCATTAAATTGATTAAGTAACATTATAATATACCATAATATATGGTAATGTTACAAGTTAAAATACCCCTATAGGAGACAATACTCATTCGTCAAAACAACATAGATGGAAGCATCATACTATCCTTTCTTTTTGAATAATTATATAAAAAAAAGACATTATATTTTTATTTGCTGGATAATACCCAATAGGTTATCCGGATAAAACTATTATGAGTTATGACAGTTCTCCTTCCACGCCAAGAGGTGGCTTGAGATAATCACCACGCATGTTTACTACCTCCGCTTGTTAGTCTGTGACTTGTCATATCTATTGTGCTCTTTAGGTAAATTACAGTGATATCGAGCTACACGAGCATTTACATTTGTAAAGATATGAACAACTGTACGTTGTATACAATGATGTTTAATCTTTACCGCTTAAAATTGTATTTATTACTTAGTAACAAATGAACTCAGGTGTACTTATATTGCACTTGGGGGTATATTTTGACTCTGCTTGAAAATGTGTAGCAGAACTTACCAGAAACATGTCGCCCAGTAGGATATAAAGTACACGTGATCCATTAGTAACTAAGTTGTATTTTCATATCACTTAATTATGCCTCTCTAAATGTTTTATTGATATTACGCCTTTGACGCCTACTTGCAGAATGAATGTTAAGAATGTATAATTTGAAAAATGTATCTACTTTTTCAGCGCCGTGTGAAATAAAAACGAAATTGGGAAAGGACAATTTTAGAGTTCCGAGCGAAATAAAAATGTCAATCTCGAAAAAATTACACTGAATTTTGACACTTAGTTTTGCGTTAAAATTACAATTTCAATATATTTATATTGGATTCTAACATATTATTTAATTGTTTTGACAAGAGGTTAAACAACACAGCCGAATTCAGAAAATTCAAAAGTTTCGCCCGTGGAGGGAAATTTTAGGAGCCAAGACATGTTTTTATTTTATTCCTAATTTGTGAAAGTCGTAGATCGGCCGCCAAATAACAAACAGAACACATTCAGAAAAAATATTGGGCTCTTATTGAACCTAGCTTAATTTACACATAATTTATACAATGTGTTCATCAAATACGGCTAAAGATTTAAAACATACAATTATTATCCTTTTTTTTTAATTATATTAATATTAAAGCGTGTCGAGATTCGCCCGTGAGGCAGTCAATACAGACACGGGCTATTGTCAAAAAACTGTGAACAGTAAACCATTGCACGGGCAGAAGCGTCCCTTAAAGCGGTGGAACGTACTGCGATCGCCAACCCGCCTGCCAAGCATGATGATATCAAACTCCCATGCTAATTTTTGCGGTTTATATGCGATGCCCATTGCCCATGAGCAGAAGCAGACGTCTGTGGCTGAAGTAGTAGTAAAAATAAATACTTTTGGGACACTGTATTATGAATCTGGTATCCCGTGTCATAAACGTTCTATAAAACCCTTCTATTTTATTGCGAGATAAGCTGAGGTTACACGCTTGACAAACGGGCGGGGAGTTTGATCCAGCCATAATTCGGTTATGCGAGTGACAGCTGCTGCTCGCGGCGTCTCCGTCTACTAGAAATACGATATACATATTATAACGGTTTCATTTAAAAAATACAAGTATTCCTTAATAAGTAGGCCGTAGGTAGTGACAAGAATTATTCCGCAACCTGCTCGTAAAGGCGGTTTATCGTTTGAAAACTGTTAGAAAAATGTATCTACTACTCAGTGCTAAATTAATTTAATGAAAGTGTTAACGTCTAGCGTCTTTAACATACCTATATATAAGGAGTGACCCATTTAGATCGGTCTGTATGGGAATATCTGAAACTATAAGACATAGGAAGATCTGATCTTAGGAACATGACATGTCGTGTGATCTGTCATACCACATAATTTTGTATAAAAATGCAAGTCTAAAAGTGTATGTAATATAACAATGTCAAGATTATGTGTATAAATATTAAACACATAACAACAATTTTAAACACTTTATTTACATATAAAAGTAAGTATATATAAAACTCACGGTGTATAATTATCATTCGATGTCCATTCTGTGGGATTCAACAATAAAAATGAGCACTATTTTTAGTAAATGTTGTGAGGTTTGCTTTTGATACGATTAAATACATTGTCAATTCAGGTATGTGACCCTTGATGTTTATATTTTATTGACAGTGGTAAACAAAAACTTCCCTTCGTTAATTTAAGATCCAAATTATTAAAACTTAATAACCCATCTGGATAAATCTACTATCTTAGATAAAGCGTTACCTGCAATATTCATTTTTTTATTGCCAGTAACCCTGCAGTTGAATAAAATTGATGTTTACACAGCTCATAGAATGCGGGCGGGCGAGTTTATCGCAATATACGTTGAAAAGAGATCCTGTGTGAATAAAGAGCGCAAAAGGTCAGACTCAAAGCTTTTACTTATCTGATCACGACACAGCTCAAATATTAACAATAAATGTAAAGAAGAGAAATTCGGTTGTAACCTGGTTCGAATTCAAAAGAGACTTTTGCAGTGAGAATGTGCGTAAGTTCAGAGAATGTCTCGCCGCCTTGTCCTTTTCCGAAATTTTAATTGTCGAGGACCTACACGATGCATTTACACAGTTTTATGAACTAATATGTCTATTCTTCAATCTTTGCTTTCCGGTCCTAAAAGTAAGGGTAAATAACCAACGAAAAACTGTACAATGGTTAACAAAAGGGATAAGAAAATCTTGTCGTGTAAAACGTAAGATGCAAATTATTAGTAGAGGTGAATCTCGTAAAAGTAGCCAAAGCAAAGCCTACCTTAAAGAGTACAGCCGCATTCTAAAAAAATGTATTTGCAAATCTAAGCAGCATCTCAACAATCAGTACATTATTTCAAATAAAAACAAATGTAGAGCAACTTGGAACTTAATTAATCAGAATAAATCTCGCACTGACCATGAAAATAATATTAATTCCATAACGTATAACAATGTCACTTACGATGATCCTCAGGACATCTGTAATTGTATTAATGACTTTTTTATCGAAGCTGTCAATAACTACACCTCTACATCACACAAAAGTTCCCATATGCCGATGAGTTTAAAGCCCTGCTACAGCCAACCTCACTCCATGTTCCTAAGGCCTGTAGACGACAATGAAGTATTTAAGCTAATAAAATCGCTTAAAAACAGCAAATCTTGTGGCTGTGACGAGATATCGACTATCTTACTGAAAAGCAATGCTTTTTACTTATGCCGCCCCATGGCGCATTTAATTAATCTCTCTTTCAGTCATGGCACCTTTCCCAAACAGCTCAAGCTTTCAATTGTTAAACCATTATTTAAAAAAGATGATCGCAAGGACCCTAATAACTATAGGCCTATTACTATGGTCCCGGTTATGTCGAAGCTCTTTGAAAAGGCTATGTTAGTGAGACTGATTGACTACCTAACATCACGCCAAATTCTATTACCAGAACAATTTGGTTTCCGCAAGGAGCGATCGACTGAGCTTGCCTGTTTTGAATTTATCAAGAGCATATCAGAGGCCATTAATGATAAACTCCATGTATCTTCTGTTTTCCTTGACTTGAGTAAAGCTTTCGACTGTGTGAATCACCCGAAACTCCTTGCCAAACTTGACACCTACGGAATAAGAGGTAACGTCCTTGATTGGATAAGAAGTTATCTAAATAACAGAGAGCAATGTACAGAAATCTCTAGAATGGTCCTTAATAGAAAATATCTCATGAAGGAGAAGTACAGATCTCGGTATCGTTTCAATGGGACAGGCGTGCCACAAGGAAGCAATTTAGGACCGTTATTATTTCTTATTTATATAAACGATCTTCCCCTAGCAACATCACAAAAGTGTATTTTATTTGCAGATGACACAACCTTAATAGTGAAGGGATCTGTAAAAGAAACTTATGAAACAGATATAAAAAAAGCTTTGGTTGATGTTCAGACTTGGACAGATTATAATAGTCTCAAAATCAATATTAAAAAAACTTCATTAATGCAATTTCATTCCTACAAATCCGATCCAATACACCTAGATATCAATCTAAATCATACCTCAGTTGAAGAAGCCGAAAGTACGAAATTCCTAGGCTTGTTTATTGATAAACATCTAAACTGGAAATGTCATATTGACGCAATTTGTTCTAAATTATCAAAGTTTGTTTTCGCTCTAAAAAATCTAAAAAACTCGGTGTCAGTGCGGGCCGCGTTAATTGCCTACCACGGCTATGTCGCCTCCACCCTCAACTATGGTCTCCTACTATGGGGAAACTCGGTTGACGTGCAAAGGGCGTTCTTAGTCCAAAAGGATTGTTTGCGGGCGATAGCTGGAGCCCGATTTGACGATAGCTGTAGACCACTTTTCCGGAAACTTAATATTCTTCCCTTAGCTTCAATGTATATACAAAAAGCTTGTCTGCTTACCAGAAGCCATACAGAATATTTTAAGAAAAGGGACGAAACATCTAGGAGAGCACTGAGGGCTCAATATCAGGATCTGCTCCACCAACCTGCTTGTAGATCAGATATCTTTAAGAAAAATGCCTACAACATGTGTATTGTGTTGTACAATCAACTTCCTAATGATTTGAGGACCACTTATGGAAAGGAATTTAATATAAAATTACATACATGGCTACAAGAGCATTGTTTTTATAGTGTCAAGGACTTTTTAAATTTTCACAGTTAACAAATTTTCTTCACATGATCTAGTATTTTATTATTTTAATGTCTTTTTATATTTTTGACTTTTTATTGTATTCTAAATGTATTAATTTCTCTGACATGTATGCTAATCTAATAAATTATTATAATTTGCATGTTGATTTTATATCGACTGAATACTGACTCTGTGTACCAACATTTTAAGACCTCAATGTACAAAACGTATTCTTTGCAAATAAACATTTCATTTCATTTCATTTCATTTAAAAAATACATTACTAATTCCCAGTTAAAACTATCTAACAGACTTTTCAATAAAATAAATATATGAACGAGTTTACTAGGATACGTAATGAGTTTAATAAGTACTACTATCTTTTCAATAATACCGAATAATAAAGAAAGAGCTCGAGTTATTTCTTTATTTTTCGGTAAAATAATATCGTTATCGTTATAATTTATCCTGGTTCGATGGCCCTGGGTTCAGATTTATTCCTGAGTCATGGCCATGAACACACACCCGGGTGTTTTCCATATTTTTAAGTATTTTAGTATTGGCTATTTAAGTACCAACAACACAACACTTCTTGAGCTTACCATGAAGCTCAGTCAATTTGTGTAAGGATATGGTGTAATATTTCATCATCATCATCATCATCTCAGCCATAAGACGTCCACTGCTGAACATAGGCCTCCCCCATGGATCTCCACAAGTACCGGTTGGAAGCAACCTGCATCCAGCGTCTTCCGGCGACTTTAATGAGGTCGTCTGCCCATCTTGTGGGTGGACGTCCTACGCTGCGCTTGCTATTCCGTGGTCTCCACTCGAGCACTTTTCGACCCCATCTGCCATCTTCTCTGCGTGCAATGTGGCCTGCCCATTGCCACTTCAGCTTGCTAACCCGGTGGGCTATGTCGGTGACTTTAGTTCGCCTACGGATCTCCTCATTTCTGAGTCGATCTCGTGAAACTCCGAGCATAGCTCTCTCCATAGCTCGTTGAGCGACTTTGAGCCTTGAGATGAGGCCGATAGTGAAAGACCACGTTTCGGAGCCGTAAGTCATCACTGGTAACACACATTGGTTAAATACTTTCGTCTTGAGGCACTGAGGTATGTCGGACGAAAAGACATTACGTAGTTTCCCGAACGCTGCCCAACCGAGTTGGATTCGGCGGTTTACCTCTTTCTCGAAGTTGGACCTACCTAATTGGACTACTTGTCCTAAGTAGATATACGAGTCAACAACTTCGAGTACCGAGTTCCCAACAAAGACTGGGGTGGGCACAACATTGGCATTTGACATTATTTTCGTCTTGTCCATGTTCATTTTCAAGCCCACCCGTTGTGAAACTCGGTTGAGGTCATCGAGCATCATGCTGAGTTCCTCCATCGACTTTGCCATGACTACGATATCGTCGGCAAATCGAAGGTGAGTGATGTATTCGCCGTTGATGTTGATGCCACGCCCTTGCCATTCCAGGAGCTTGAAGGCGTCTTCCATTACGGCAGTAAACAGTTTCGGAGAGATCACGTCTCCCTGCCTTACGCCTCTTCGCAATGGAATCGCCTTCGTGCTCTGCTCCTGTACTCGGACTGACATAGTGGCGTTACTATACAAACACTTCAACACTTCGATGTACCGATAGTCAATATGGCATCGCTGAAGAGACTCAAGCACCGCCCATGTTTCCACCGAATCGAAGGCTTTCTCATAGTCCACAAACGCTAGGCATAATGGCAAGTTATACTCTTCGGTCTTCTGTATAACTTGCCGCAGCGTATAGATGTGGTCTATGGTACTATAGCCTTTTCGGAAACCGGCTTGTTCGGGAGGCTGGAAGTCATCGAGTCTGTGTTCGAGACGATTCGTGATAACCCTTGAAAACAGCTTATAGACATGGCTCAGAAGCGTGATGGGTCTGTAGTTCTTCAATAGGCATTTGTCACCTTGTCTGAAGAACAGCACAACCTCGCCTCTGTTCCATGTTTCAGGCGTTTTGCCCTCGGACAAAACGGAGCTAAAGAGCTTCTGGAGGATTTTAAGTACCGGTATTCCACCCGCTCTCAGAAGCTCTGAAGTGATTCCGTCTTCGCCCGGCGCCTTGTTGTTCTTAAGCTGTTTTAGGGCCATCCTAATCTCGTACAGACTGATGTCCGGGATATCTTCGGTATAATGTCGGGACAGCTTGGCTCTTGGATCTCCTACCAAGCTGTCAACGGGCTTTGCAACCGAAGTGTATAACTGTCCATAGAACCTCTCAATCTCGCCTAAAACCTCTGCTTTGGTCGACGCTATGCTGCCATCTTCCCGTTTCAGCTTTGTCAGCTGGCTTTGCCCAATAGACTTATCCTTTACGAACACTTTGGAGCCTTGGTTTCGCTCAATAGTCTCTTTAATACGGTTAGTATTAAAACGACGCAAATCATGTCGCAAGGACTTAGATATACGTCTATTGAGCTGCCTAAATGACTCCGCGTCATCGGGAGACTGCAGCTGTAGAGAGCGTCGTTCAGCCATGAGGTTTAAGGTTCGCTCGGTTAGTTTCTGAGGTCTATCCTTACGGCGGGGTCTAAAAACTTAGACCCTACTGTGTGGACAGTTTCCACTAGCCCGTTGTTGATCTCGTCCACTGAAGCTAAGTTCTCTAGGCAGGCAAAGCGATTACAGAGCTCAAGTTGAAAGCTCTCGGGGTTTTGAATATGGGCTCGAGTAGGTCGGAGCGTAGACTTCATCAGGCTGGACCTTTCAAGTCTAACATTGATATTCAGTGACGCTCTTACGATTCGGTGATCACTACCGGTCTTTACCTTGTTGATCACAGAGACATCACTGAATATCCGTCTCCTGTCGGTCATGATGAAGTCTATCTCATTTCTCGTGGAACCGTCCGGACTCATCCATGTCCATTTCCTGTGAGGCGGCTTCTGGAAGAAAGAGTTCATCATGAAGAGTTCCTCTTTCTCCAGAAAGTCGGCCAGCCTCTGGCCCCTAGGGTTCCGCTGCCCATACCCAAATTGCCCCACTCTCAGCTCATCACCGCTTCTCTTGCCCAGCTTAGCGTTGAAGTCCCCCATAACAACAGTGAAGTAGGTTTTCGAAGTATGTATGGCCCTACTTACGTCCTCATACATAGCATCCACTTCCTCATCGGAGTGTGACGAGGTCGGTACGTATACCTGGATGACCTTCAGCGAATATCTTTTGGATATTCTGAGTATTAGGTATACCACCCTGCTCGACACACTGTCGATGGCTATTATGTTGTTTACGAGGGACTTGTGAACGAGAAACCCGACACCACCTTGGGACTGTTGGTCGCCCTCCCGGTGGTAGAGCAAGTTACCAGACTTCAGGATTATGGTGTCCTCCCCCTCTCTACGGACTTCAGATAACCCTACAATGTCCCAGTGTAACCTGCTCAGTTCCTCTTCCAGCTCGCAGATCTTTTCGTCAGTCCTCATAGTGCGTATGTTGTGTGTTACCAGGGCCAGTGGTCGTCGGGGTGGGTAGCCGGATCTATTCCGGAGATTCTTAGCACCCCTCACCCCGCGAATGCTCTGACCGCTACCACAATAGCCAGAGCACCGGAGGTCGCCGGAACCTCGGGGCCGTGGCTTATTTTGACTTTTCATTGGGGGGGTTTGCCATACGCGCCACGCTTGGCAGGCGGGTTGGCGCGCGCAGTTTTTTTATTTAACTGGTATTTTATTTTAGGAGATGCTGCTGCCCATCTCCCGGTGTATTCCCTTAGCAGGCTCTTACTGCAACCACGGGAAGATATGGTGGGGGACAATTCTAAGGCCGGTCACCCCACGGCCAATATTTAGTCATTATAAATTGTATCGGTTTACCATAACTCGCGAAGCAAATGAGAATGCAAGCAATTCTCGCAAGAATCAGTATCGTTGCTTCAACTTATAGATAATTGTAAATTCTTGGTAAAGTATAAAAGCTCCGTTTAATTAGCGAATACTTTTTCATATTCTAGAAACGCTTCTATACTAAAGTTTTGCTCAGGTAAATGTAGTTGGTTTATTACTTAACGCTTTTACCAATGGAGCAATTCAAATAAATAATGTTTGTAAAAGTAAGTACAGTCAGCAGCATAAGTGGCTAAGCGGTTGAGACGTTCAAAATGAGGTCAACACATCTCTATTGTCAAGAGAATAAGAGCGCATGTAGGTAATTTTGAACACTTTACCCGCTCAGCCACTTTTGCTGCTGACTGTACATAAATAAAATAAATAGTGACATCTAACTTACTTAATATTTAAATCTAATAAAACGTAGTTCCCTTGAGATTTAAGTAAACATCTGTCTATAAATATTTAAAATCGATAACAGTTGGTACGTACTCGTGTTTAAGGGGAGCGTTTCATCAAATACAAATACATCAAAACATTCATAAAATTCATTCCGTGACCAAACGTCTATCCAAGACAATTAGGGGGGAGCCGGGTACGTACTTAATTGAAAATAGCACGGTTTCTGCGCATTACGAATTGCTTCTTTATGACCCAATTTTTCACATCGCCCTCCTTCATTTTGTGCGGCATCTTTCGATTTAATATTCCTCTTTTTATGGGCGAGAATGATTTATTTACCGAGGAAGTGGCCGTCGTCGATATGGGGCTTACGCGAAGTAAAGTTAACTAGTGGATTCCATAGGAAATTTCCACTTTATGAAAATACTAGCTGTGCCCCGCTATTTCATTATCGACCGATCGAAATCCACAGGAGGACGGTCCAAACCGTCATTCCCTTAAATCAGGCAAACATAAAGCAATCGCCAACGCGCCTACCTAGCGTGGCGATTATGGCATTAAACGCCCCATGCTGCTTATGGTGTTTTATAGGGTAAGCTCATGTCCAGCATGGAGGTCTGCGGTTGAAGTGGATCTTCCTAGATTTGAAAATCTCACACTGCCATTCTAATTTGAAAAGTAGTAACTTGAAGTCGTGACAAAATAGTAAAAATGATTGAAAATTTTCCGATAAAGATATGACATTCTTTTACTAAATTGAAACTAAAATTCTAAACATGACAAATACACGTAGGTGCCTACTTCTATTTGCGCATCTCTGAAAGTCAATGCTTTATGCAGATTGTCTCCATTCGTCGAAGTAAATTTAAAGAAGAGAATGCGGGCTGCGTTACGACAGTTCGTTTAGTTGTGCACCTGGAAAACTGAATAAAATGATCGTAAACTGAAATAAAGTGAGCTTTCTCGAAGAAGCCATTCTTTGTTCCGCATTCAACTTGATATGTACTTAATGGTATGTTGAATATTATGTAGTTTCACAGTAAAACGTTATTCAGCTTTTCTTTTAGAGTGTTTAAACCTTTTGTAAACGTAATATTTTAAACGTTCTTTTACCAGGCTTTATACTCAAGTATTTAATAATAGGAATGGATAATAATTCATCGCCATTAAAAAAAACTCGTTTATGTCAATAAAAATAATAATAGCTTAGCTATGTATGTGATGCATACAAAGTTACTACGTTGCGACTAAAGTAACAGTGTGAGATATGAGACTTTTTCAAAGATGTTATTATTTACCTACTAATACACGTTTTTGTATTAAAATAATAATATTACTTCAAAATTGTATACCGTTTTATTGGGCAGTTCGGCAGGCATCCGGTTTTATCTCCAATAGCTCATTAGCTAGTCCATCCCTCTCATTCAATCCCATGACACGGATAGGGACAAAATCCGCTTAGTGTACCCATAACGTTCCATTAAATAGTCGAAAGGGCGTCCGTGGACCCAGCTCCGCATCGTTCAAAAAATATTTCATCAAATTACTAAATGTCTTACGCTAAAACACAGTTATTATACCGCTTACCTTAATAAAAAATATGTAAACATTACCTGATAAACGTTATGACCTAAAGCAATATCAGTCAATTTGTTTGCTGCACAGGTAAACTACAGACAAAGGCTACGGAAGACCAGCGCTGGTTACCACTCCAGCTTCATGCTGAGTAGGGACCATTTCTTGACATATATCTTTTAATTATGTATCTTTCTGTCGTCTGTTATTTCTGTGTATGTTTCGAATAAATAATTTATATTTATATTTCTATAAATATCAGGCGGTTATAAATATGAAGTTAAATAGGTAGATTAGGTAGGTACTTGTATAGCATTCCTTTGCCCTCAGCAAACTCGAGTCCCACTCAAGAGGGACCACATGAAAGTGCCTTATGATATCACTACAAACATCATTTCTGATCCAAGACACTTCTTCTGACGTCTCATCTTTCAGTTAGGGAGATAATATTTATGTAGTGAATTACTTCGAGTACCCCATTTATTATACTTAGTACATTAAAATCATCTTGATAATGAAACATATATTATATATGTTGGGTATTTTATCCCTCGCGTATGAAAAAAGCTGGTGATATTCTTTTAATTGATAAAGTCGTCGTGACATCGCTACATAGAAATATGCACTTATTACCAGGTCAGCACTCAGGATCCCAAGATACAGGCTTTGCTTAGTATGAAGTCCATCGGATATTGTTCTTGTTCCGAGTCCAATTTTTTTTTGTGTAATTTGCCAACCGTGGCAACTCGTATGTCAACTCCCCCCAAAATTATACAAGGTATATTTAAGGGAGGCCTATGTCAAGTCTTAAAACGTCTAACGAAAATGATTATACAATCTAATATAATAAATATTTTATTTTCAAATAAATAATATAAAAAGAACGGAAAGGATATTCGGAGATTAGAAAGGTAAACTTTACACTAGAAATTTTGCTGCGTCATCATCAAAGGTACATAAAAGTTGTAATAAAATTCGACCCCCACTGGATTTTACATCCGATTTTATGAGGTCAATCAATTGGTCATCTAAAACAAATTGTAAGCTTTTGTTTGACTCAATGTTTGACTGGTTAAGGATGCTTTATAGCATTAAGTCTGACGTTTGTAGTTTATTGTGTGATAAACAGCGCTTTTACTAAAAGATTTACACACACTTGTGCCACATACAATTTTGGGTTTTAGGTTAAAAATCAAGATTTCCATATATGAACACAGAATAAAAATTTTGGTATAAACTTTAAAAAAATGGTTGTAACAAACAACAAAAAAAAAAATTTGCAAATTTTATTATTTATTACTTTGGATAGAATTCCCATTTATAAAATAAACGTTATGTCCGTTACTCAAGAGAATTCCATAGGAAGGAATAATTACTTCCTCTCTAAGAGACGGATAAAGGATAGCTTATAGTATGTTTTAATCAACCAACACGATGTGTCGATCCAACCGATCAGCTTTCTAAACTTCCACCAGCACTTGTGTCATGCAAATGAGTTTACCCATCAACCAGATGCAGCAGCTGACGGGTTGATGTTCAAAAAATATTGGAGGCACGTGCCAATCGCAATGGTTTTTATTAAAAATTTCAATGTAAGTTCTAACGTAATCGCCGTTTTAAACTACACTACCTAACTTAACCAAACCGCCAAATTGTACTATTATCTATATCTGAATCACATTTTCATATGAGATATTCTCATTCATGCACCGAAAATACAAAAATAAGTTTTATTTGGTAAGCAAGCTAAGGTTAATAACAAAATTATGAATTATATTTTTTCAGTCTCTCTTGAATTTAAACGCCATGACATCTCATTTGGTGTACCTAAATATAATTCCTATTTCTATTGTTTTACACTGTAGGTGGTGTTGGACGTAACATTTCTTGACTATGACTTCAATATGATACAATAATTATATACATATTTTGATTACGCCTGTCGTTTGTAACAGCACGATAACTTTTGACTATCGAAGTTTAAAATGACTCTGCTTTAAAGAAGAATATTTGAAAAAGTCCTAGTAGATGTACGCGATAAACCAGCTGAGGCATTTGAATCTCACACAGAATTCTTGACAAGAAATATTCAGTCTGTAAGCCACTCGTTATTCTGTAAATCTTTCCTAGTAATATTCGTTTCTTGTATGAGCCATTTTTCCTCGTAGTTACCTTGCCCGCCCTGCTCAAAAATGTCAAAAACCCCCAAATTACCGGGACGGAAACTTGGTGCTACCAACGTGTGACGGCCGCGTCACGTACCGGCCATTAATCCGGCGCAACGTGCGGACTGCGGCCTGTAACTAGCACTGACTCCATGAAAACGTGGCACAGAGATCCCACGCTTCAATTAAAATTGACAGGCCCTACAGCTGTGTTTAACTAGCGGGCGTGTTACTTCGGTATCTGCAATATCTCTGGACGAACGTGACACGTAACTTTCCTAAACGCCGGCGCGCGGCGGACAGAGCTTTATTAAAGCTGAAACGTTGTTCATACAGAAACGGGCAATATCGTAGGGTGCAAAACTATATTTATAAAAGGCTGCCATAAAAAAAAAGTTTAATGTTTTCCTGCAATCAGGAGGTGAAAAACTTTGATTTGCGTTTACAATAGAAATAACAGTAGTAGAAGATATACAATAAAAATAATGGCATTCTCTACCAGTCAACCATTTAACCAGTCAACGATATTATGTGCGAATGAGAATATGTACTTGTAGCGTAGCGAATGGCTTCATAGATACTATTTCCACAAAACAAAATGGTAGACGACCAAATTCTAATATTTTGGGTGCATTTATAAAACACAAAACAATTTACCATGGGAAGAATAGCTCCCGCACAGTTAAACTCTGATAAGGCCATAAGATAATGTCAATTTCGTCCTTTCAATACTCAAAATCTACGAAATATCCAAAAGTTGTTCGACTTAAATATGTACTTCTGTTTCATAATTATAAATAATGGAAAGTGTTCTACTTACTCCGTAGTTTACTGAAATTAGAGTTCAAGTGAATTTTAACGGCTTCCAAATATATATTACGTGATTTAGATGCGTGTTATGCGATATTTTCAGGCATAGACAAAATATTTTGCAGGAGGTTCGGAGTTAAAACCTGACTACGGTAACAGATAATGTGGGACGAATATACCCCTTCGCCTGGTAAAGGGTTAACGTTGCTGCTTCCCATTCAGTCCAATCAATACAACTAGGGCGTAAATTGAATTGAATGCCTCATTTGCTAAAATCGATGGGCGACAACGGTTAGCTGCTTCTTTTAAGCTGACTGGATTACGTCGTCGTTCGATTCTAGCCTCTTCAGTTTTTCCCCAGCCGGTCAATACCACGACGATATATTATGTTGGTTTGATCAATGATCACTTTGTACAAACAACTAGCCAGGGACGAATACCGGTAATCTTTCTATATAAATTACCCGATATTTAAAATTAGCCATCGCAGTTCTTACTGAATATTATGGATTTGGTTGAGCTAATCAGACATAGACTTCTCCCCATGCGTTTTAGCGTGGATCATTGGTTCACCTTGTGGGGGTCATGTACGATATTGTATTCCTTTTACCTAAATACAATTTAAGAAATCAATGATAAATTAGAAATTAAAGCATTTTGTTCTTTGTATTGGTTCGTATAATATATACGTCGTCTGATATAAACTTGTGTAGGTATTACATTAAAAAAAACCGTGTTAACAGACAATTAATGAACAATCAAACTTGGAACACAATTTCTTCTAATACGTATCTTGAAGCTTGACTAAACAATTAACTTCATTTCACTTCTTAACTTTGACTTGAAATTTAACAACCAGTGAAAGAAATGACTTAAAAATTGTTAACACACGAAGACAAAGGGGGAGGTGAGTATAATGTAATAATGTAACTTTAATGATCTTCGATAAAATTATTTTATTTTTTGTCACATTTCGCTGTCAGTCACACCTCTAATGCTCGTACGTACGTGACATACATTATGTCGGTCACTGTACCATAAAATTACGCCGTCAGTTTGGCAGCCCTGATTAATGAATCTTTTATATCAATTTTATTGAACCTGTCAATGAAATGATAATGATTATCTATTCCCGAAAATGAAGCCTCACAATTAGGTCATTTATCACGTATAATTCTTAAATTGTTACTCCCGTCGGTAGATATATCACCGATATTGGCGTCATCAATAACTAGTAAATTTATTATATATAGAACGACCAAGCTTCAAACCAGCCGCAGCCAATAGAGGTAGATTCATACTTGCTTAGAAGTATCCATAACTCAAGAACTAATAATTGTGGCGAACGAAATTAAGAGCCTTTTCTAGTGATCGAGCCCGTTATTCCCAGCTTTCTGGGCAGTCACTACAGACTACGCTTAAGACGCCTTGTTTTTATAAAATTACGATATTTCTTTTAAGACCTTTCGAGGGAGTGCAAAAAATATATGGAATTTTAGATTCAATTTGTTCTTAAAGTTAAGAAAGTTGTCCTGTAGGATCATTAACTGCACTGATTTACGTTCTACATGATTAGTAATATAGGTATATGATATCATACTCGTAGGGACGCATCAAAGCCGCCCTTACTACGACTCGAGTCTGATTGGACGGCTCGGCTGCACAAACTACTTGACACTTCTGTCTATCGAGCGCGGACGCTTTCCTACGCATGTGACATGCTTGAAAGCTTACTAAGCATTCAAGTATGCCAGTAGCTGGGCATCCCTGTATGCTTAAACTGGGCACTAATCAGAATAATACACAAATCAACCTCTCGCATTTCAGGCAACATATATTATAAAGGCTGTAAATTTATTTTCTTAAAAAAAAAAAACAACATAATTGTCTGCAGACCTTTATGCACTAGACAATAAACATACGTTTATTTCAGGCAGACCTAGTTCACACATTTGTCACAAAGTAACAATAACCTTCTGGTAAAACAGGATGAATTTTGTTATTGATTTGTATTATTGAAATTTATCATTAGTGTTATAGATAAGCTAACACGAGTATATACTTAATAGAAAAAATTGTTTGGTTTAAACTTAAAACTACAATTCAGCGACGCATCTAGTCTTACAATTTACAAGCTTAAATGTATAAGCCCGTCCCTGAATACATATGAAAGAAAGAAAGAAAGAAAGAAAAATTGTTTATTTGGCGAAATAAAATTAACACAGAAAAGAACATTACAGGATGTGACTACAAATAAAACACCAAACAGGATGCCACTCAGCATGAGTCGTTACATGACTGGCCATGCAGCGACGCTGATTTTCAGTGCACCCCAAAAAAAAACAGAAATATAAAATAATACACATAGTAAAAAGTATTCTCACTATGACAAAAGTAAACATTATATAAATTTCAACTTACACATCTATAAAACGACACTGAAATAAATGTGAACATCTGAACATAAAAATTATAATATGCGTAATATTATGCGTATATAATATTATGCGTAATAATATGCGTCTCATCCTTATGTTTTTATGGTGATAAGTTTTCTTTATATGATGAAATCCTTCCTCCTTATCAGCTACGGACGTCCACTGGTGGACATAGGCTTTTGCCTCCCCAGTACACAATGAGCTATCTCTGAGCATTGGGGGGTTCAATGCCGAACGCTGAATATTGCATCTTAAGACAACTCGCATACACTGCACTTGCTCGAACGCTCTCTTGTATCACGCAATTGGAACGAAGCCACTGAAGCAAACGATAACGACCTGTATTGTTTACCGCACTAGCGTTTGAATTATCACAAATTGCAACGTTTGTTTCCAAGCACAAGTGCAAACATTGAAAAAGATATTGTTATGACTTACTTTTTAAGTAAATAATTAAAGTATATGAAACATAGGATGTTATCGTCTCGGGTCAGAGGTGTAGATTATTCTTTAACGTTCATAAGTGCATGTAATGTGCCTAAATTGAATTGAAATAAATATCTTTTATCTTTTTTATCTTTTTGTCACCCATGGGCACTCGGAACACCAGGCTCTTTTCTTGGAGGTATGAGGATCTTATCGGTCTTGAAATACCGCTGACGGCAAATCATTCCACAGTTTTGAAGTGCGAGGCAGGAAGTTTCTGGAGAAACGTATAGTAGAGGATTTCTGGAGAAATGTTAGTAGAGGGGTGGAAATGTTGCCGCGTAGAACGATGTCGGAAGGAGTCTGCAGGGATTAATCCGAACAATTCCTTAGAACACTCTTTGAAGATGCAGAGCGAGGCTACATCTCTACGCAGCGCTAAAGGGTCAAGCCGATCTAAGAGATCCTGGCAACGGATGACTCCAACTACTCTCCGTTGGATGCGGTCCACAGGAAGAACCTGTTACTGAGGGGTCCACAAATGTGAGCAGTATTTCATGTTCCGGCGTAGGTACCTGCGCTGCCCCTTATAAAACTGAAGGCGGTGGGCCGGAGTGAAATACTGTCTGGATCTGTTAAGCCACGTTAGCTTCTAAGAAGACTGGCGACCGCGGAACTGGACTTCTGGATTAGCAAATGCTGTGCGCAAAACGTAGGTACAAGTTGATAAATAAGATCAAGTGCGGATAGTACGAAAAACTTGCGCAGCTAGAAGATGTTGATGTGAACTTTAGCCAGCCTTCATTAGAGACCACGAGGACAACGTCGTTCTCCAAACGTCGTAGGTAATATTTAAAGTTAATATACGCGGTTAACTCCTGTTTATTTGTAATAATGTGTAAAAAACGTCAAAGTTTATATCAGTATTTTATTTTTCGTATAAGCTAGGAAGTAAAACTGTACATACTCGTATGAGGCAGAGAATGTTATTTACTGGTCAAATTACTTTACTGTCACTTCGCTGTCACATGAACGTCGCGCCCAAGCCATGCACGGAAATAAATATGATTCGCTAATAACAACATAGCCAAGGTTATGATAATATATGAATAATGAGAAGTTCGAATGCAGAAGATGCAGCCTTTCGCGTGCGAGGCTCATTTACTTAACATATTCATTATCATTTTATGACATTTGTTATTTGAGATTTAACTGTGGTGAGTGTCAACTATGATCAAGGATGTTACAAGGAGAGATTGACAATACCTATACAAAACCGCGTTCCTACGAAATGCTGGCTAAACGTATAATTTTGGTACTAAGTACACAGACAACGAACAAATTTTATGCAACTGAAATCTTTGCTGTTAAATACTACCCTAGTACTTTTGGTACATGCGGGAACGATTTATTGTATGGGCATTGGCTATCCAAGTCGTATCACTATCCTTGACTTTTATTAAGTCACGCTGTAAAGCTAAACATTTAGGAAATAAATGTTGGTGACTCCTCGAACTTCAGCCTAGCCTAACATGATTAATACTAAAAATATTACTCTCGTTTATTGGTCAAAATAGCTTATATATATGAAACCAGCTTTAGCTACCTCCAATCTCCATATCAAACATTAAATATATCCAACAGTTTTTTTGTGGTTTATGATATAATTACAATATACTCATATAGATATGATTTCAAAAATGAAGATTATCTAGTATTTTTATTCTATTTCTTCAGGTCAGAATTCTAATTATATAATTTTAGAGAAATCGAGGGATCTCTGCAACTAAAGGGTTCCTGATATTTTAAAGTAACTATTTCAGTTCAAGACTGTTAAATTATATAGGTCATAAAAAAGGGTAAAAGATGTCTTTATTGCATAGAGCATTATGTACAATATTTTTAATAAAATGGAATAGGTATGTGAATAAATAACACTTTATTCCCCAAACGCTGCTAATTTTTGTTTCTCTAGTTGTGTCTTGTCTCTTAACGTCATAATGAGAGGCTCAGTTAAAAATATAAATAAATTTGGAAAAGTACCTTTACTTTTTTTACAAATATGCCGCGTTTATATAATATGATAAAATGGAGAAACCCGTATTTTATTTCTGAGACTCCCCAAGCCAATTTGAAGCCAAAATTTGCGCGACCTCAAACGCGCTAAGATGATGCAGTAAATTGGTGCGAGAACGAGCCAATTTGGGCACACGCAAGACTTGTTACGTAAATTAGGGATTAATTTATTCATATGTGTTAGCACAAAAATTTGAGTAAGATATGAATGAGTTGTTTAAAAACGTGGCACATGTTTCCATGAATGAGAACGAGAATTTAGCTTGTCAAATTATTTTTATTTTATATACTTTATAATAAATAAAAAATAATAATATAAATTTAAAATCGTCGTTAAAATTTTGACATGGTACTGAGGTTACTGGCAGCATTCCAGCCTCCAGCTCTACGGTCACCAGTGGAAGTCGACGAGCCTTCGAAAGATAAATTTACAATTATATTTCAACATGTTCAATAATAAAACTTAACAGTTTACGACATAACTAGAACATGTATATGTATTTTTTTTACTCTGGCTTAGAATATCAATGCGGAATTATTATGATAACTGCAAGCGACAGAAGCGTGAAACCAAGGAATTCTCAGGTTCTGCTAGTTGGTGAAACACGAGTGAATATTTTGTCGTGCAAGATTTAAAATCAAGTTAATTTTATTGGTTCTTAAATATTAGTCTGGGAATAGTATACAATATTAGTATGCTAGCTGTTTTCATCTCATAAAGTAAAATCATACTTCGAAATCAATATTCAAAAGTTATAATAATCCCGGCCTGGTTAAGGGTTAACAATAAAATAATCAAAATACAAATTTTCATAAAATCTTCTAAGAAATAAGTTCACAAATTTAAGAGCACAATCCCCTATCAAAATACTTGTAATGTAAAACCCGTGAAACTTTCGCCAGAATCGCAAGTGGTCCTCAAACTCGTCATGAAACCATAAATGAAGTAAAAAGTTTCCTAATTTGTATCTGTACGCCATACTGTTTCGCAAAATTTACAGCCAGTTAACGTTTAGCGGGTTCCATTTGAAATATAAATCAGGGAAAAGGAGAACTGTGTAGCTCGAGACCGATTTGCGGTTCCATGTAGATAGCTCTCTAGAGCCTACCTACTCTTACGTCGTATATAAACAATTTAGATAAACTTTACGCTTTTATGACGCCATAGCATTTCTTCGTAAAATATTATACGAGTAACAACAAACTACCATAAAATGGATGACAAGAGTTGACATGGTTTTTAAAGGCTTCTGCTACCTAAATTATGAATACAATTTATAGTGATTATTCATAAGAAAAAAAAATACGATCCAACAATTTTCGAAAATCACCTTTGTATAAAATCTCGTCTCATTTACGAGGGAATACAGAGTGAGGTTGGATTTTGTGTTTGTCGTTAAAGTTATGAAGTGGAACTATCCAAAATCATAAAAAACATGAGAAATCGAATGGTTCAGAGGATTTTTACTATTTCGCAAATTAAAAAAAAAAATATTCTTGATTAAATTCGTTATAATATACCCATTTATCTTAATTTTGTTAAAAATTAAATATTCCACCATTATCTCAACATCCCTATTTAGCCGAGAAACAGCTTGCAAGACATGTTTAACGTGCACTGCTTCATTTTTATGTTTTTTCGTTTATATGGATGACTTGTAGAGAATGCATTTAGGTATGAAGCCACTTGTAGGTACTTTACTTGTATATCATGTATTATGCAATAAGTATAAATGTGTCTCTTGTTATTAAGAAGAATAAGAAGATTATAAATTATATCCCTTAACTCGTTTGAGGCCTATCTGCAGATAACATAAAACACAACTGTCACTATGCACAACAGCAACAGGAAGAGTAAACAAACAGGAGATCTTGTCGTTAAGTGGTTTGATCCAGACAACCAATAAAGGATGTTGGAGATAAGAATAAAATTTAAAGGTAGGTTAGTTTAAAGGTAAGGTATATACAATAAATTAAAATATAGAAAATACAAGTGTTATTATCTTTTTCGCGTTATCCCGGCATTTTGCCACGGCTCATGGGAGTCTGGGGTCCGCTTGGGATTTGGTATAGGCACTAGTTTTACGAAAGCATCTGCCATCTAAGCTTCCAACCCAGAGGGTAAACTAGGCCCTATTGAGATTAGTCCGGTTTCTTCACGAAGTTTTTCTTCACCGAAAAGCGACTGGTAAACATCAAATGATATTTCGTACAAAAACGAAAACACAAGTATCCTTCAATATTTAATATGCAATCGTTAATCCTACACAAAAATATATTTAAGAAGTTCGCAACAAAGATTCTTCAACAAGAAATCCGAAGAAAACGATTTGAAAACGCCCACTTCATATTTTTAGAACAAACAAAATTACAGAGCATTTCTTTGGCAATATTCTTTAAATATTTTCACAGTGATCTCTCTTTTCATCCCAAATGTGACTTGAAAGAATATAAAAAAAAATATGGCCTGATTGTCTATTGTCGCGGGGGCGTTTTGTTTTCTTTTATCTGTCGGAAATTGGTTGATAAACTTTATGTACGGGTTAAATTCTTATAAGTACAGCCTAGGGTCTTACGACTATTCGTCTTTCAGATACCTTTGAATCAAGATGTAATGGAATCAATCACCGTTTTACCTAAAACAAAAAAAATATCAAGAATCAAGTATAAACAGCGGAAAAGCAAAGTAATGTTATATTTGCTAACGAAAAACCGAATATAGTAACAAAGGTATTCAAACAAAATAACGTTAGAATAAAGAAATGATAAGTAAATATTACATGGGAAATGAGTAAGGATTTACTCAAATTGACTGAATTCCACGGTAAGCTCAAGAAGGCTTGTGTTGTGGTTACATATATGTATAATAAACAACTACTTAAATATATAGAAAACACCCATAACTCTTGAACAAATACCTGCCTGTGCTCATCATACAAATAAATGCTCTTACCGGGATTTGCTCCCAGAGAACCATCGGGTTCATAGTCAAGAACCTACAGGTTTGGACTACCATCTAGGCCAAACCTTTGTCAAATGATAGAATAAATACTCGTATGCGTTAGTCATTCATACTAGTATATACTGTCGCCATTTCAGTGTTGTTTTTGCAAAAAAAAAATACATGTAATTCATCACTATATCAGGCTTTAGCGACACCGATAAGTGCTCGATCATATAAAATGATCAGACAAGACTTGATCTAATTTTGGGTCGGGCTAAAATATATGCCGATTCTTAAAGATTTGTACTGAACTTTACAGTTTTATAGACTAAGAGATTATTGATTGATAGATTCAGTACCAACAGATTATTATTATTACCTAAATTTCGCTAGTATGTTCTTGACAATATCCGGCCGTACGTAAATCTGGTGTGGGGAGTTCCTGTAGATCTGACTGCGAGCGCTGAATGCTCGGGAACGCGAACCACCCAAGTAAGGGCGGGGGTTGATTTGTACACAGTTAGGATTGTGTTCCGACGTCTGAACGTTGCATTGTTGGGTTGAAGTTTATTGGAATCTTGAACATTTCACAACTGCTCAATTTTACGATACGACGATATATGATTGTGATTTTTCGTGACGTACCCTGTATATATTATAGTATAGATATGGATAGTTGGTAACGCTTACGGAGGGGTAGGTATAGACGGATACGGAGTAGACAGGTTTACAAATGACAAGAATCACTGGATACAACAAAAATGGAATGCAAGTTACAAATTAAATTTTTATTTTTAATAAGAATTATTTTGTTAACTTTATTTGAAATAGTTACATTATTTTTATTACGCAGAAACGTCTGCTAGCGAATGTCTTCGATATTTAAATCTATTTGACATAATTGTTTTCTAAAGGTTAAAACTTTACTCGTAGCTATGTTCAGTAAAATAATTTTAACTTAACTAGTAACATGCAGATTCCTCATTTCTACCCGCAACTGCCGCAAAACTCAGCAGATGCGAACTTCACTTGCTCCATAATGCGCTCTAAAGGTGTATTCATGCAAGTCTAAACTCCGAACATATTTTAGATAAGAACTTTCGGAACTAAAGAGCATTAATATTGAGTTCGTGGGTTTCCAAACTTCGCCCGTACTGTGACACAAATCACCTCCTGGCTGGCGCTGTTGTCATGTCACGTCTTTACTAATGTAATAAAGAGACAAAGTTTGTATTGATGGATGATCGGGAAAATCTTTTATTTACCTGATTTATTTGTTTATATTTATATAAACTCTCATCATTTTAATACATCATTACAAATTGAATACATCATACACACATATCATAGCTGTATGAAATCGTTAGGTGAGTAAATCTGCCAGAGCCAAGCAATTCTTGAAGTCTGGACCAACCCAAAAAAACGAGTGTACAAATTTATAAAGGGTCGGCAACGCGCACGTGACACCTCTGGAGTTACAGGCGTCCATAGGCGGCGGTAACTGCTTACCATCAGGCAGGCCGTATGCTTGTTTGCCACCGAAGTCGTTTAAAAAAAAAAAACACAGGATTGAACTTCAAAAACCGAAGATCCTTTCAACTGAAACTAATTACTACAGCCGAATAGTACGTAGAACAGTTGAAATTAGAAAACATAAAAATTTCAACAGATAGGACGGCTTTCATTCATCGACGTTGAATCCAGTGATTAGTAAGTAAGCATCACCAAATGTTTGGTAAAATAAAGTATAGGTATCGTGAGTGTTGTGTGTTAGTCCGAAAAAAACCCTAGTGTGTAAGTGTGGCTACACTGGCTACTTGGAAAAACTCGCACAGCAAGAAGATGTTGTTACCCAGCTCTTCAGTCAGGCCGCGACCATGGAAGTAACAACACTTCCGAAATGGTAAAAAAACTACCTTTATTTTAACGTCCTTAAGAACCGTAAATTTGTAATAATGTTTATTTATGCCTGTCTTTAGGATGACAATAACTATACACTTTATATGCTATAGTACATTGTGCAACGAGGATGGTAAGTGAGGTATAGTAAACGCGAGTCTATTAGAAGCCCGACGACGAAGTCGGAGGGCTTTTAATGACTCAAGTTTGGTATACACTTACCACCCGTGGTACATACAATGTTTTTCATCACATTTGCGAGGATATAAAATAAATTCGTTGGTAAAATATTAGTTACTTATGTAGGCTTAAAATCAAAATACACTTTGTAAACTAAAATCAGACCGCATCCACTATAAAAGATTGTCAACAATGTCAACTTTTTTCAATATCTTCCACAGATAATATTAACAACTGCGTTTTGTTTTCGAAGTTGACAGATCATCCTGCCAAATAGTATCAATTATCAAAATCAAATAGAAAACAATAATTTTTAATAAATACTAAACATTAAATTGCAGTAAAATTTAATTATAAAGATATGTTTTTTTATTAAATACATATTTTTTACATATTAAAAGTTGGTTGTAGCAAATTTTTGAAGATATGTAATACACCTTGGCTGTTTGGAAACATCCTCAGTCCAAGTGAAGTATAGGTTCTGTATATTTTTAAAACTAAACTTAACAGCCCGTGGGAGCTAAAACGGCTATAACTGTTCTGTACGCTCGCAAGTAATAACGCCATTGACGAGCAAGAGTGATGAAAAATATAATAGGCCGCTGGAAATTAAATTGTTCTCATTCAATATCGCTCGATATACGCATCATAAGAGCCAAATACCAGAACCAGTTTCGAATGGTTTACCTAAATACTAAAGAATATAAGGTTTTATGTTATGCTCGGATCCCATATAATCTAATCATCTAATTTCATTCTAACACGCTCAATACTAACTCTGAGGAATAAATCTCATATTCAATGAATATTTTCATTTATTAAAATTTTCATTGAATCATATCTTTGCTGTTTTGTAAAAATAACAATGAACCCTTAAATACCACTCTGAAAAGACGTACAACAAACGTGGCTCTCCTAAGAAGACGTACAACAAACGTGGCTTTGGACCCTTCATTGGGGTTTTCTTTCACTTTGTTTTATGTAATTCAGAATGCCTGAACTTAAAAGGCTTCAAGCGTCTTATAGAAATTTCTATCAAAGTCAAACAATATTCATGGTTTATTAAGTTTAATGAGAATTGTGATTAAAGAGCTTTACGTAAAACAGATCTATTTTAATAAAAAAAAGATAAGCAGAAGGCGGCGGAAAGTGGGTAAGTAGAAGGTACTCTTTTCATCATCATATATAGCCGTAAATGTCTACTTCTACTCTGCTGGACACCCATTGCTAGCTAGCTCTCCCAAATATGACTTGTATCAACTCGAGGAGGAGTTGCCATACTCACCGCGCTAGCTAAGCAGTATATATTACAAGACTGATCTCATGCTAGAGCAAGGAGGTACCCATAGCAACTCCATATATATACAAGCTAATCCCGCAGTGCCTGATGATTTTGCAAAAAAAAGTACAGGTGGCAATAAAAACTTGTACTTTTAAAAGTGTAATTTTTGACAAAAACTTAGTTTTAAAGTATGTTGTAATCGGAAATATTGTTAATAAAGACAATATACATTGTCTTCTTTTAAAGCTATGTAAAAAGCATTTTTTTAAGTTAAATGTCGTACTGAAATGGGGTAGAATACTGTTCTATTCTACCCCATTTCAGTTTAATACCATTAGTTGATTAACCTTGTACCTATGTTGTAGGATTCAATACATTAATTCAGAATTTATATTTATGAATATTATACGTTTCAAATTACATTTGACCCAAAGAGATTTCTTACAGGCCATAAAATATTATGGCGCATTCTTTTCTCCGAGAACCGAAAATAAATAGGAGGAGGTAATTCGTTTGATCTACGTTTCTTTGAAGCAAATGATGAAATTGAGATAATAAAGGCAGAGATAATTCGGAATGTAGATTGACTTTGGGAAGGCAGAACTATTATCATACATTTCATGTGCAAATGATTCTGCTTTTCGGCGTTCATTTGTCAGAGCAGTACGAGTTAGTAGTAGTTTAAGTGACATTTGGGAGAGTTATAGTGTGCTCCCAGACTATTTCCCCCATCTCATTTGTACGGGGCGTTCCACAAACTTAGGTCTGACACCCCGCATCCGAATATTTAGTACAAAATTAATCGAAACTTATATCCATGTTAAGGCCACTCTTATACATAAATACATTTTTATGAATATCTGATTATTCGCTTTCGAAATCAGATAAATTACAGTAAAAGTGGAAATTTCTAGAAATTATTCAAATTTATTTTGATGAAACAGGTAAACAAAACATGTCGATGTTATTATTTTCTGTTCGGTACGTCATTTATTATTCAATTTATCTGTTGAAAGATAGTATATATGACGAGAGTTTTCTTACAAATGGGGTACAATTTAGGCTTAAGACTATTATTTTTCCCAGAAAACTTGTTAAGGATTACGTACTGACAACGGTCGGTCATTTCAACCGTAATGGCTGACGGAGCTTTATTCGCTGTCGGGTGGATGTTTTATGATTGAATCTATTAATGACGTCGTGTTTTATTTATCTGACTAGATTTGAAGTAAATAAAATGCAATAAAATACATGAGAATGGCACATGCTGGATGCGGGTGGCGCAAAACTGGTCATTGTGGGTCGCTTTGGGGGAGGCCTATGTCCAGCAGTGGGCGCCTTTGGCTGATATGATAATAATCTTAATCAGTATCTAGTCCATCTTTTCCACCCAATAGCCTAGTAGGTACATTCTAGTTTCCATTAAATTTAAATAGTACTTACACCATAGCGAGTGCTATCTCTGTGGGCGTCCCATGATACGGACAGGGCAACATCAGTTTAGTGTACACCTTACATTTCATGAAATTGTCTAAAAGGCTTGTGCGCGTTGGCTCAATACGCCTCCGCGTATCTTAATAAATAAGCTGATGAAATATTGAGTAAGCACGTTACCATAGATATATATGTAAATCCTGCAGACAAAATGTTTAAACATTTTTGCATAACTTCTAATGTTATAGGATTTTATTATTTATTATTGTAATAAGTTATTTATTGAATATATATTAATACCTTATAACAAAAATAAAAACAAATTATACTAAGTAAAATATAATAAGATAAAAAATTATAATAACTTCTATTTTTTTCTAAAAACTTTGCAGCACCAAACGATAGCTTAATATTTTGGTTAACATTCCCATTAACTCTCGATACAAACCGAACCTAAACCATCGCTCCAACCCGCCGCCAACGGCAACCAAACTCTCGTGACCAACGTCATACTCAAAGTGCGCTATTGACCAATGTCATGTGCACTATCTCAAAAATATTTACGGTAACATTTGCGATATTTCCGTAGCAAAATTTTCTACACTCAGTTCAAAATGTGCAAAGTGATATTGCTCAGGATGTTCTATTCCCCGTTGCACATCTTAGTATACGTGAGAGCTCCAACGTCACAAGCAATACTGGAACACATATACAGCATATCACCTTTTGAGTCGCTAACAGAGGTCCCTCATGTACTCGTACTACAAGTAAATCCATTAGTTGTTTTTAAATATTATTTATGACTACATAAATATGCTTGTGTGTAGCCGTTGTAACTACGTATTTTAGATTGCGTATTTAATAATTTGTGTATGTCCACTGCTGGACACAGGCCTCCCCATTTACTGCTATAAGCACTGCATAAGCAAGATCCCGCATATTCCAAATCAAATAGTTATCTATACATACTCACTAAGATATCCAATGCTTGATGAACATATCTCCTAAGAATCTTTACAAAGTGTCACTCTTAGTTTTCCTCACGATTAACAGTTGTGGTCTATATTAGTTAACCTACCTCGTCGCGATAAATTTGAAGGCACATATATAGCTACTACTATAAGCTTTTAAACTTCATCGGTTTGAATCTTGCTCCAGCCCTTAATTGAAAGTTGGCAATCCATTCTTTGAAAACAAAATAAACCTTTGAGTACTTAATATCAGCTTTTATGCTGTGTAACAGGGCCTAACCTAGTAGGTATCCTAAGAAGCAGCTGGACACGAATCCAGGTCAGGGAATTTATTTGTGTGATTGTCACGATTATTTTTTCATAGGGAATTGATGTTTACATAAGTCTCCCTATTTCAGGTATGTATTGTGGTCTATTTACTAACAATACAAGCCTTTTGGACTACATTGATTGATGTAACTAATTTTGTCTCAAGTCATAATATTTTATATCTATTTCCTTGCTACAATTGGGTATCAAGCATAATCTATTGCAACTCCTACGTTTGACCAAGTCATTTGAATATAGAACAAGGCAAATGCAAGCATTAGTGTTAATGGACGCGCTGCAATCAAGAGATTGAATCTTACGCCGGGTTGTAGTTTGCAATGCTAACCTATCTAGTCAAGCGGTAAGGATGGACTTGGGATACAATCGGAGTTGATACAACTGCATCATGGCAGAATCGAGTATGCCTAAATTTAAAATAGATGACATAGGTATGACATCGTAAAGCGATAGATGGCGTCGTAACATCATAAATATTCGTACGTATTCGTATAAAGTTGCTGTTTTTAAAATGCTTAGAAGTAGTGCTTACACGGTTACATTTTCTTTGTATTGTGATGTGCTAGGTGATACTTTGTGGCCAAAAATCATTAAACATGTTAAAAGTTGTTGATATTTCTTCAGATTAGGTGATATTAACACGTCTTTATTTCGGTAATGGTATTATCTGCTCTATGTGTTACTAGATGTTACATTTAGTGCAATGGAAATAAATAATATGAGTACGTTCAAAACGCCTCGCCCTTTCTTCAAATGTAATATATCTGATTACTGTTATTCTTTATAAGCTTATCACGTGTCTTACTTGTGTGTGTTGCTATGAAATTAAATACAATTAAAACCAGTTGTGGTTGCGATTACTACTGAAAAATGATCGTTGGCGTAGCTTGAGGGGAAGTTTCCACGTTATCACCCATCGAGAACCTTGCTAAATTCAGTGGCTTAATCATTCACTTGTAACAGAACATTGAGCATTCGCCGTTTCAAGATTTGTTGAGCTGAGTAAAACATCGTAAAGCATCGCGTAAGCATAGAATAAAACATCGTCACGACAAAATTACTCGGCTTGGAAAAGTGCTCGAAGCAATTTTACTGTTTCGCTAGAATATTCATTAAAACGCTGAGTAATGCTCGCTTAAACACTACTGTCTATTTTAGAGTTTTAGCTCATTAAAAGGCATACTAACTCATTTTAAAGGCGCCTTAGCTCAATTATGTAATTATGCTAATTATAATGGCTAATTGTATTATCAACTCTATATGTGTTCTTACTAGTTGTTAGAGCAAAGATATGCTAATTGTTCCGTGGATATTCAGACGGCCACGCCTCGCGGTCATCTTCAGTCCACGCATTCCCACCGCTTGCGCAAATAAGAGCAAATTTAGTGTTCTTAGTCTCAGTGTAGATTGACCTCAACATTCGCAACTCAACTGCAATGCGTAGGTTTGTAGTCACTAGGTTTTGTAAGTGATTGGAATAATCGCAGACGCCCTGCGTTTGACGGCTTTGCTAATTACTATTGTTTGTGACCAGCACCATGCAAGCATTGTTCTCGATTCAGTTTATTGCCTAGTATCTGTAAGACGAAAATAGGTTTATTGATAAACCCAAATCGTTGTAGCAGAAATGTTTTCTTATATATTTGCTTCTCCAAAAAGCGGTTTGTACCAAATAAATATTTAGATTCAGGAGGACTTAGTTCCAGGTAAATATTCTGTTCGCGACAGCTACGACAACAGAGCTGGTATATAGCCGTTATTGCTTGACTGTGGGGAGACTATTGTGCCGGTTGGCACAATGTTACTGCGCGTGCGATAATGTAGTACCTATATGCCGCGCCGATCTATCTTGATAATTAACCCTTTACCTACGGTCTCTATTATTTATCATTGAAAATTACATTTTGTAACTTGTAGGCAAAGGGTTAATGAAAATATAATTGTGTAGCTGTTGATTAAGAACGTAATTTTGTTTGATACCAAGCAAAAAAGATTGTTAGCGAAATTAGGGTTTTGTTAGAATGATAAATGGAAGATTCACCGCATCTTTTTCTACCCTAGTTGGTCAGAGCACTGTGTTTCATAAAAGGTCACTCGATAATAATGTCTAATATTATCGTTAATTATCGAAATAACTTTTTTTTAATTCTGTTTGTACAAAATTATGACTCAAACCTAAATATAGTCTAAGTTTTTAAAGGTTGAGAAATTTGAAACTATTCCTAATAAATTTAAGATTTGAGCCCATGGATTTATCTCTGTCTATATGAATGTATGACCCAAATGTCGTCGGCTGGAACGCCTAATAATTGGCACGTGTAATTACAGCCGTGTTACGGCCAGCCTCCGTTTCGGAGACACATTTGCCTGCCAATACGTATGATGTATCAATTAGCGTCAAAGCCGGTGCCGCCGTTGAAGTAGGAAAGGCCAACAGAGTAACACCAATTACCGAAAAACACAACTTGTTAGGTATACATGATTGTCGCGGCAAAAAAATCTGTTGTTTTTTAATTTATTCACTCCTAGGTACCTATATGAAATTAAGTTTAATGAAATTAGGTTTCAACATATGCTTTGAGATGTTTCTTTGAGGGGCCTGCTTATTGTTCTTGCTGTAGCTAAGAGTGACCTGAAAATTAGATAATGCAAGATTTTTTTTTTACCAAACTTATTCTTCTTCTTCTTGCTTTCTTGACTTTCATTGTATGTAGAGCGATGGCAACCTTCTAGGGAATGCATTTTATTTATTACTAGGTTGCCCCGCGGTGTTTAGGGAAAAAAACGTAGCCTATGTGTTATTTCAGGGTGTCGGCTCCACACGTCGACACCATACCAAATTTAATTAAAACCGCTCTAGCCGTTTAGACGTGAAAAAGTAACAAACATACATACTCACAAACTTTCGCCTTTCTAATATTAATGTAGATGTAGAATACTGTTATCATTTATCAACTGTGCTGCAATAGAACGCACATATTTTACGAATACATGTTACTTATTTGGCGAGGGTTACTTTCATAGTGTATACATATTACAATATCATAATAAACATTTTACTTTACAACTGTTACCTACTTAAAACGGGATAGTTATCATGTATTTAGTTAAATGAGTTTCCGATTCCGATACTTCAGCACGCGCTATCCATCGTTTTAAATAATAGTTCAATTTGAATGACCATGTTAACTTCAAATCGTATAAGGTGTTACTCTGTCAAGTTCCCATACTCTAGTGCGGCCGCCACAGGCATCACTGTAGGCAACTAGTGAAATATTACCCCGCGAATTAGAGGAAACTGCGACTATGTACATTCATTCATTAGTAATTTTAAATTCGACATGTGAAGGTAACATATATTTTTTAGAAAAATGTAACTGATGTGAAAAAAAAACTGTTTATGATTATCAAAATTAGTTTTATTATATTATAGTACCTTTTAAGTCATCTGACCGTCATGTTCGAAACCAGAGTCACCAGAAATCACAGAAACAAGTTATCGTGAGCAGTTTCAATCACTATTTGATTTTTCAAATCACAATATCCTGAACACATTTTTATACACACACGACGAGCAAATCACTAATCAGATTATGTATGTGATTGCAGGAAAAATCAAGAGAGATAAAACATCAAGAAAGCTATAGATTTACGAATCAATAATCAATATACACTTCTCCTTCTTCTTTTAAAAAAATATGGCTTCCATCAATAAATCAATCGATGATTTCGCCAGTGTCAAGTAGAATAACAAATAAGTATAATAACATATAAGTTTGCGCTTAGAGCATGACGTTGTTCGGTAGTAGGCCATGCGTTTTGTAAAGTGGTAGCTGGACTTTATAGAAAGCTAAGAGGCGGCCGTGATTGCCGGGTGATGACCAAAAATAGTGGTGAAACACGTTTTGAAATCTATTCTTCATTAGCTGCACAATTCTGCGTTAGATTACTGCATAATACGCTATCAATATACACTTATAAATTATCATAATATATGCTATGCTATGTGTATTTTTGACCTGACGTGATATGACGTAAAGCAAATTTTACATGTCATATATTTTTTTACTTTTAAAATTTGTGTTGTCAATTTTGCCAATGTCATAGTAATATAAACAAGCAGTAGTCATGTTATTTAACTGTTTATTTTTAGATCATATCGTTTTTTAGTGAGTTTTGAAAAGTGGTATTAAACTTTACAAATAGCTACTAATAACAGTGAAACCGCGGCTCCGGAAATAACGGGTGTTGACTATTAGTTGGACATAATTTAATCATAAGCATAAAACCTCCTGGCTTTGTTGCCACTCCGGCTCACCTGTTTCTGAACTATGTTAGATTATCTGACCCCGTGAACATCGCACCGCCTTACAGTATTAATAGTAAGAACATTACCCTCATTTTTGTATAGTCGGGCAAATTATCGTTATTTGTTATTTCAATGTAGCTACCATGCATACCAATATTCATGGTTATCTGCCCAACCGTCCTTTTATACATGGTGTAACAAGCCCGACTTTGTTTTATATACAATTATACGTACTGGTATTACACGTGACTTCGTCTGTATAAGATCCTGCAGAAACGCATTATCGGAATATGTGAGGTACCCTATGTTTTAATTCAGAGCTTTGTCTACGTGAACGCCAAGTTCCAAAGAAGTAAGTTCAGCTATTATTGTGTGATTGAGTAACAAACATTGAAACATCTTCATAAATTATCACATTTATAACATAGGTTTTTTGTCGCGACTTCGTCTCTACATATTTAGTATGTTAGGTCTTTCCCGTACACGGAACAATGCGCAGGACCCATTGCTACAATTCAATTAAATATTAGAAGTTAAAATTATTTTTGTTATTATTAGGTAGTAAGGGTGGAAAAGCATTATACACATATCTATTTCCGCGATGCGTATATTAAAACGCCTCGCACTACCCTACTAGGTACCAAATTTCATCTTAGCGAAGTAGTATAAGCATGAAGAGATAACAGACAGATACACAATCGCATTACCGTAACCCAGATTTTCTGGGGCAAAAATATAGCATTTAATTAACTGGTACATTAGCCCCTAAAATACCGGGGCGTCTTTAATACGGCAGGCTAAATAAAACTACACCAAACGTGTTTACTAGCTTACGTGAGATTTGGGCAATCCAATCTCCAACTTCATAAATCCCCTTTGACGCTTAGTCAAATAGCAATTCAGAAGGCTTTATTAACCAAACAGAACTTTTTCAGAATAAAATTGAGGTTAATAATGTTGCGCGCATCGTGCAATCGATTTACAGCTCAAAGGGTTCATTAAGGGGGCATGTGTTAATAAGACCAATACATCGAAGCGGGGAACGCAACCGGTATTTTCTCCATACATAAATACCAGCATTATTTACCGGCAAAATGTAACTTTTCAGTAGCATAAATGCAGGAAATAAATGTATGTAAATATTTGTCACTACATTTTTTTTCTGAAATAAAACCCTGTATCGAATATTGATTCTGATTCAAATAAAGAAAGAATATATGCGCCTAGTTGGTTCGGTATAATATTTTTTTTAACTCGAATAATCTTTGTGTTACTTATGTTGGCAGTTCTCTATCTTTTTTTTTATCTCCAATCATTTGTACATATTACAAAAAATAATTAGTTCTTCTTCTTCATATTCAGTCTACCTCCTCACATTAGGAAAGCACACAGCAATCTGCGCGTCATCTCTTTGTTGGCAGCTCTAAAAAAATAATATCAATTTCATGAATTTTTGTAGGTATGTAAATTTTATCATATTTATGTTATTATTTGTTTGTCCAATACCCACAACAATAACTCTCCGTGAACTGGTCCCAGTAGGTGACGTGACGAAGTAGAATGCTAAAGTACACTGGGTTATGGCGTTGAAATTTGGCTGGATAGAAGATTGGGCTATTGCAAAAGACGTCCGGACAACTGCCATGACAATGTTGCAACACGTCATCGAGACAGGCGGTGACTTGCCGCCGTAAAGTAGACCTTCAACATCGATATGAGCGGCTCAGAGTGTCGAGAATTGTGTGCCGCTTTCTACCCAGCAGCTGAAAACCGCCACTATGCCAACTAGCGTCTTATCTTTCACTTACCACCCTGCGAGCATATAGCTCTGACGACTCCTCTCTAGACGTCCGATTAAGGCAAGGCTGAGCAGAGTCCTGCGGGTTCCCTTGGGGTCCATTCCGACTGACGAAGACACGCCGGAGACGGAAACCCTGACAGACTCCATCTGTTATTATTAATATGTATTTACTCGTAAGTATTATAATATTTCATATCTACATGTGCAACTTTTTTTTTCTACTTATTTATTACACTCCTCTCTGGCCAATGGATTTGAATGGAATGGATTTTGCCCAATTGAATGATGTCTTTAGGCATTAAGTCCGCCTTTTTACTTTGACTTTATCTTTTGTGCACAATTTAGATTGAATAAATAAAACCGCATTTTATGCAATAATTCACACCAGTTAACCTAGAAAACTAAAGTAGAGAACCTAGGTTGAGGATATAGATTAAGGTAGCAGCAGCTGCTATACAAGTTTATAGTTAAATTAATAAGTACCACACCGCGATGTTACACTACTTTATTAATTCAAGTACCTTCAAAACTATTAATCAGTTTATTTACAGCAGTTGCCGAGATCGGATCCTTGAAACGTGCGCTACAGTCTTTCCTGTTCGCAATTGACGTTCACCCTAGATAGAGCATTTAGTTCGGCTGTACATGTACAAAAGTGTCATAATTAATACTTTCACAGTCTGTCATCAACTCATCAGTAATGATAATGCAACTAATATAATTAAAAATGTTTTCATTGTTACTCTTACTTAGTAACAAACGGATGAACTCACGTTTAAGTGTATCCGTTTGTAACTAAATATTGCTAATGTAACTATAAACGTTGGGCTATTTACCAGTTATACTTACAATGTTGAGTGTCCGATAGTTCGGTGCAGTTGCAAGCGACGTCGTCTAGTAACTGAAATCACTGCTAGTTTTGGTTAATAACAGTTGCAATTTCAGTCACCATGTTAATATAGAATCACATTATACTAATGTAACCAACATGAATATGTTTTTTATCTACCCCGTATGGAGAGCTTTTCATCCCGGTGCTCTGTTTGAAATACCTAGACCAACTCTTTTCCTGCTAATTTTTCCACCATATCCTTCTTACGTGCCTTTTGTGGTCGTTGATATTTATCGTAAGGGCGTTAATATTTGTTAACCGGCATCACACGTTTTGTTTAGTGCATTTTAATGTGCCTAAATTAAAAAATAAAGATTTTTCATTTTTTCTTATCTTTTTACATTTTATGACGCAAAATCTACAAAAGGTAGTCTATGTTCCTAATAGATACCGCGTTAATCACTTTCCTAACTTTACTCTTGTGAATTATATACCAAGGCACCTGAGTTAAGTGCCCGAAGTTCCTTCAAGGCAATCCGTCTTAGCGATGGTTCATATTGAAGACGTAATAAATATCAATTACACGGTAACTGGCGAGTTGGCATTCAATTACATGTGAGTAGAGTAGGTAATTTGTTCAGGAATGCTTCTGAACAACATTTATAGGTTAAATATAAAGGTCGTTCCTGAAAATATTTACATATTAAAAAAAAAATCTGTAATTTGGACTAAAAGTAGCTCACTTTTATGAATAAAATCGATGCTTTGATTTAAAGCGCCAATGTCGGAGACACGCTGTATTTTTACTATACCACCTTTTTCTACAGACCAAAACGGTTTGCATAACAATAAGTTGTCTTAATATTATCGATGAACGATTGTTCCCTTAGATGCGCTATACTATTATGTAATCTGTAGCCAGCCTGTGCATGTTTGTATAGACAGCTTTCACGTTAATAGCGCGGTCGAGGCGACTGCCTGATAAGGAATAGAGTTAGCCACATGCTATTAAGCTGGGCACACACTAAACCTACCTAGACTGCGTATGAGGGATTTGACGCTATCAGAATGACATAATTGTCCGTGACGTGACAAGTGACAGTGGGTGAATTATTATGTTGTGACAACATTTGTAGGTTATTTCTTAAAATGTTTAAACAAAACGTTTTGACGTCACTGTAACGTTAAAACTGCCAATAAGGTACAAAAGTCACTTAAAAACATTCAATGACGTCGTTAAACCTAATATACTGACGAACTCATAAATGCTAAACCTACCTAGACTTCATATAATATCAACTTTATATCAAGTGAAGTCAAGGTGTATGAATGATTGTATGAAATGAATGCTAAACCTACCTACTTAGACTTTAATGTGTTAGACGCTATCATAAATGACACAATTGTCCGTATCAGTGACAAGGTGGATAAATCATTTAATGATATTAATGCTAAACCTACCTATTGCGTAATTATGATGGACGAGATGTTATAACAATGTCACAATTTTCCGTGACAAGTGACAAGGTAGATGAATCATTTTAATTTTGCACGAAAATCCAACTACCAGTTTTTTTTTTAATGAAAACTACGATTACTTAACTAGTTAGACCCTGGTATTGTACCAAGGATGCTGACGGCATTTGCTCATTGTATCTAATCAGTTTTTAGTTATATAGATAACTAAAAGCTGCGAACACTCAACATGAAACGGGCATTCATACTCGTATTGTGTGACCCGATCCTTAACAGCTACAGCCCATCTGCATTAGCGTCCACATGGACACAATTCGAGAGGGGAATCTAATCTGGCCATACGTACATAATTGTATATTGTAGTGTGTAGGTATCACGTTATACGTCGTATTGGCAAAACGTGGCAGTTTTAAACGGTCGACTTAAACTGGGACAAAAGCATCGGCTTTGGAAGTAACCTTTAATTTTGTAAATGTTTGTTTTTGTTTTACCTATAAACGTCGTGAATAAAGTTGTTTAGGTAAATTAAGTATCTTGATGACAAATGATTTACTCGTAAATACAAGATATTTTTTGATATGTGAATATCACTTATTTATCATGTGCAGCACAAAAATTGTTATATATTTTTTATGGGGGTAGGTTACTGTTAACCTGTTGTATTTTATTTTTTGACAGAGATAAATTAATATTTTTCCTCAGTCCACCCGATGACCACGAATGCTGCTAAAGGGTTTGAACCGTCCGGATGAAGTTCAAAATATTATACGCGATATAATCCGCGTCAGTTGTTTTATTTCATGAGTAATTATTGTGGCAACTGAAAACAATATTATTTCCCAGATTAAAACTCTTCATAGAATTACCCATGTTACTGATGTGATGCTACTCAGAAATACTTTAAGCGAATAGAAGAATGAAGACAGCTATAAAGCTACTCTTCTCTGACTTCGCCCTCGTCACACAAATTCGCACATTGATTAAACAAACGACCAATACCCCTACCACGAGTTTCCACAGTTAACAAGCCTCACGTGGAATAGTTAGGCTATGTACAATATCTCCTTACAAATATCTTACGCATACGCTAGCGACTACGTTTTTGCTAACTCGTGGTATATATACAGGCGTCCACAAGATAGGTTTCTACCTAAGAAATTAGTTTGGCCGGTCGGGTGTTAATTGACAATTACACGTAATGGTTCGCCGTGAAATACCGTGGTGCAAGCCATTGTCGGGAGCGTGACGTAAATAGATTATGCTAATATAAAGCCAAAATCGATACGCTACGCAATTCGGTTCAATTGTTTTTCAGTTAAAACAATGAAATGTAATGAAATAAATGTTATAAAAGAGGACTTAAAATCAGTCTTGAGCGGTAGTCAAATATTTGAATAAGTTTGACTGCGCTGTAACGTCAAAAACTGTCAATCCTACAAATATTAAATGACGACGTAACAAACTAATATACTGAAGAAGTCATATGTCTTGTTCGCCTACTAGTGACTAAACCGGTAAAACTCTAAAGTATGGAGACTAATTGTGTAGTGTAAACTATAGCAGACACGAAAAAAGTAGGCTCAATTGTATTTTTCTAGACAAATATAAATAAGTATTGTGAAATTGGTTCCGAATCCGTCTTTAGACATTTAGATTTTATTTTATACAATAAAGATTAAGTAAAATATTAATGAATACCCTCCGCTAGTTGTTTGCGACAAATATAAATAAGTATTGTGAAATTGGTTCCGAATCCGCCTTTAGACATTTAGATTTTATTTTATGCAATAAAGATTAAATAAAATATTGGCATCGCTATTCAGCGTGGCAACTCCGGCAGCCTTCTGGGCACCCTTCCGTCAGGCTCCGAGTTAGAGCCAGTTTTTTATTTGTAAATATTTAATAATATTTAATTTTTTAAGTTACATTTAGTTTTAATTGAATTGTATATGTTTATCTTTTTATGTGTTTAATAAAATTACTCTAAAAATAAAATATTAATGAATACCCTCCGCTAGTTGTTTGTGCCACGTTTAAAAATATTCCCCGTGACATGACCCTTGATGGATCACGTTCTTCTTATTAGCAGGTTTCCTATAAGTAAGTATATGTGACATTATCTATGAAAAGGGACCTTATTGTCGATGGCGCTTATGTCGTTGTTCAAGATGTTACAATACAAACGCAACGCGATTCGACGTAAGTGCCATCGACAATAAGGTCCCTCTTCCTAGATAATGACACATATGAAGCCACATTTCCGAGAGCGGATTGCATGAAGATGTGGGTGAGAAACTGAACTGTATGACAAACCGTAAATAGTACGAGTATTCACGTGTCTGTATGCCAATGTTGGCGTAGTATATTCAAATAGAATGAAGTTCTATTGTAAAGTTTTTACATGTAGTGTTATTAAATAAGCAACGTGTTTATTATACTTATTTCCGTTATATTCCACGCTTTATTTATTACAATGACAGAAGAAATTTGGTATATGGTAGTATTTTTGTAAAATTCAAAAATAAATTTATTTTATTATATTCATTGTGTATAAATTAATATTACAATACAAATACTCATTCTTTGGAGCTTTTTTGCCTTGTTCTTCTGTCACGATATTGATAGTATAAAAAGTAACATAGGTATGAGATAATATTAGGACGCTATAAAAAAACCCCTTGAAGTAGGATAAACCAAAAATAAATTATTAAATTGTTAAAAAATAGTAACAGTTAGAATACTAAGTTTTTTTGGGAACTCTAATCAATTTAACGAATTTCACTTGAAATAAAACAAAAAAAATATTGATCACAAGGTCACCTTTGACAGATTACAAAATCGCGTTCTCATTAAATCGCCATGTTTGATTTAACAGCAGTAGATCTCAGTACTACTTCTGTGGAGATATTGGAGATGTCTTGCTGTTAAAGTAGCTGCCCAAATAGAAAATGTTAAAATAGATAGATAGTTAAAAGAGATATACCCCATAGATGGCGTTGAGCCCCATATTACTTAACAGTCTTCGTTAAAGCAAGTCGCCGCTTCTGAGCTTGTTTGGCCCTGCCAAATCCAGTACAAGTTTCCAGTGTTGTAGTCCATAAATTCTCAGCACCGAAGTTCATGTAGCCAATTTTTATCCAAAGCAGCATTTGATGTATGACAACCCACCGCGTATCGACATCACAAACGGCGCGGTCGCGCGCTGCCATGCACAGCCAAGAGCTCAATCGAATCGATTTAAACTTCGAAGTTCGAAGTCATTCGATTTTCAACTGCACTTTCTCAATCATGTATCGAGCAGAAACGTATGACGAACTGAAACGAGTACGGAAAATTGAGTTTAAATTTGAATAGAACAAAGATACGAGGTTTAAGAAATAGGCGCCCGTGTTTTAATTAATCCCACAGTGTGACTTTGACCGCCTGTCGATGGATATTCGGATTTAATTATTTTTCGCCATTGATAAGGTTTTTGAGAAGTTAGCTTTTGACAAATTGTCTGGAAACGAAAATCTACTGGGATATCAGTAATAATACCTAAATATACATTCGTTACCGAAAACGATCGAACAATAAAATAATATATTGAAATGACATCGTATGACAACTCCTGTGATCTTTTGCCGCCTTAACATGGTCGGGTTTTTATCACTTGTCACAATATTTGTCACGCTCTAACAAGTATGTGAGTGGAAAAGTGACGGATAGCGCTATAGACAATAAAATGTCGACCATGGTAGACGTTCTGTACACGTTTCTATTACGTTTCTACAATCGATTGCAATCTTAGACGATTTTAAAGTGGCAAAACAAAAATTAAAACTTAATTAAAAACGTTTAAGGCTTCGTTCTGGAACATACTCGAGTAACAGGACTAATTCAAAAAGAAACCTTACCGACGCTTTACATTTTATTGGCCAAGAGAAGGAAAAACATAAACCACGTTTACTTGGTATTCATTAACAAACTAATTAGCGAAATTAAAGCCGTGAATAAAATGAAAAGCTGGCTTTTTAGTCTCGTACCTTAATGTTTTATAACACAGGTGCCTTTAAGAAAATGTTAGCGTATTACAGCTCGTGCAAAACATTGAAAAGAATATTTTCTTCAAGTTGTATGCGGCTGCAGTATCTACATTCGTTAGGAGACGGGAATTCAACGAACTAAAACATGATTACCACAGATTTCATCAAGCCAGCTCTTTTATAAGCAATATAAATAACAGTATTATATTAATAGGTTGAAAGGATGTTACTTACGTCATATTCACGCTTAATGCCAAGCAGCTTCTTCGTATATTTCGAATTATGTTAGCCTACACACGAATTACACTTACAAACATGAGACGTACGCACATCTCTTACTTGTATATTCTAGTGTTTTATGAGAGAAAATATGTATATTCCTTTCTTCACGAGTTGAAGGAAAAACACTCAAGCGGCTGAGAATCGAGTTTTGTGGACGATAAATACTTGGTAACTAACGGTCTCCAGAATCGGCAACAAAAGTAGAAACATTCCTTTTAACTGCCCAAAAACACGAAAGGACACTTAAAGAAACATCATCGGGGTATATTTTTCTGTGCTTAAAATTCTCGCAGTGTTACCGAAGACTCCGCGTAAATGTCCCTTATTCCTCGCTATCGCTGAAGATAGACGTTTACCTTGTTAGAGTGTCGATTATATTCGCCTCAATGTGAACGTTTTTATGTTACCTACACATAATCTCTTAGTCAGCAACATCACTGCACTAGTACACAATTGTAACAGTAGGCTAACTTCATAAATATAATACATAGTACATATAAATAAAAGTACAGGTCGGTTAAACACTTGGCGCGAGTTTTGTATAGACATTCAACTGTCAATATTCAACTGTCAGTAACATACGGCGCCAACTCTCGAGAATCGACCTGTAAATGTATCAATTAGAAAGTATAGGAAAACATAGGAACCACAAATGCTATTTTTTTTATTTCATTTATAATTAGTGCTTAATAAACGCCGTTAACCACATATATGCAAAATATTTAAGTACCTATCTATTAAAAACAAATAGTTCAATGTAATATTATAACATTTGGCAGTTCGTATGAACGCACTAAATATAAATATGAATGACGTATTAACATATTTAGTAGTAGTAATTATAAAAAGAAAAAAAGATTTTTTTATCTATAAAAATAGGTATATTTTCTAACAGAAAGTATACCTACGTCTAAATAAGTGATTGTTCATTTCCGTAGAGCTGTATTCTCACTGCCGGGGCTGCCGGCTCATTATGCAGCCGGCCGGCTCTTGAAGCCATTCGTTCGAATCGAATGGGAATGGAAATTTCAGGTCTCCAAAATTATACGTCAAATGTAAAGGATTATAGAGACGTCTATGAATATACTGAGGGAAAATTTACTTTTAGGTTTTGTAAAGATGGAAGGGAGATAGATTTACAAAACTGGTGTTGTTTATGTCACATTTAACACAAAATGGATTAGGATTATATTTCGCATGAACATAAACCCTAAATGACAAATTAATCCGTCAAGGTTTAAACAAGCCGAGGATAAATCAAATTATAAAGTTACACACGATCTAATTATATCACTTTTTTATATTTTATTGAAAATGAATAAACGCACAACGCATTGCGATACATCGAGGAAATACCGCCAGCATCCTTGGTACAATAGCTCAAGGCCTTTTTAGATTGAATGCAGTAAGTAGTGAGTACTCGTAGTTATTATAATATTGTAAATAATAAAATTAAATAAATATATTTTATAAATAAGAGCGCAGGTAGCCCAGCGGTAAGAGCGTGTGCGACATGCAATCCGCAGGTCGCAGATTCAAACCCGGGCTTGTACCAATGAGTTTTTCGGAACTTATGTATCTTTTGATATTTACCAGTCGCTTTTTGGTTAAGGAAAACATCGTGGAGAACCCGGACTAATCTGAATAGGTCCTAGTTTACCCTACGGGTTGGTCGCTTTCGTTAAAAATCGTGCCAAAATTCCGGGACAACGCGAGGAACAAATATTAATAACTGATGTTACCAGGATTGGAATCTCCAACGGGTAGAAAGCCGTTAAACCCATTTATATTCTATAGTCGATATATTGAACGCCGCCGTCTCTTTCATATAATAAAGTCATTTCGTTAATTTGAGCTACTGTAGTTTTTGAAACTGTGGTCTCACATAAGCAATAGCGATGCGGATCACGTATTTGTTTGCGTTTGCCTTTGCCATACATAGCATAGGAATGAATATTTGTGTGAAAACTACTGCTCAACATGGTTTTTTCATGTCATTTGTTTTTGGATATCTCATTTTATGCATATGAAAGAATATTACTGTAGCTATCATGCGGATGAGTCTTCTCTTTATATAGGTAACTTACTTAATCTACTATATCTTATTGTATAGGACGTTTCAGTTATGTCTTCAGCTATGTTATTTATACTTATAAGATACAAAAGTAAAATTATTTTAGGTATCCATGGGTATAAGAGGTTCTTTTGTAACATAAGGTATGTAACATCTAAGAATACCTATTAATTTGTTTATTTAAATAAATCATAAAAGAAATTACACATTGCCGTGTGATGCCGGCTGATTATAATAGCACCACCCCATCTCCTCCCGCGGGTGTCGCAGCGTCCGTCGAAACCCAAACTACAGCTATTGCGGTCGCCAACCCGCCTGCCAAGCGTGGCGACTATGGCAACTACCCCCAAGATGTTACAAGTCATATTTGTGGGAGGCCTATGTCCTGCAGTGGACTGCATACGGCTGAAATGTATGTATGATGAAATGTATTACGCATTACACACACTACATTAGGGCACAGCGATGACCATCACGCTTGAATTTGGGGCAGCCCATCTGGGGAAGTACCTCCTCCTTACAGAAGACCACAGCCATAATAGCACTGCTACCTTTCAGGTATGCAGTGTTGTGTTCCTGATGGTGAGTAAGGTTCCCAGAGCTCCAACCCCCCCTTAAAGGCCGGCAACGCGCTTGTGACTCCTCTGGTGTTACGGGTGCCCATGGGCGATGGTAATTGCTTACCACCAGGCAATCCGTCTGCTCGTTTGCCGCCTATGACATAAAAAAAAAATATATATATATGAGTAGACATCCAGCACAAAACATGTGCGGTATTCAAATAATAAAACGTTAATTTTGTTATGATAATAATACGATATTAGTGAGCTCGAGGAGACTGATGTATATCATTCGGCACTGGGAATGGTGTCATGTTTCCGTATGAATAACAAGCTACCTCATTTTAGACTAACATTCTACTTTTCCAGAATATAAAATGTTCGCAGAAATATTACCATCGCATTATAGGCGTTCAAGGTAAAGTAGGTAATCAGCATTCCAATAATTCGGGTTTCGGAAAGACCGGTGGTAAATCGACTCTTCCACGTAGTTCACGACCCCAATAACGTCCGGTTCGTACGGAAATGCGGCCCTCAAATGTACCAATTTACCCTTTCTCCAAGCCCGGGGCATCTTGGGGTAAAAGAGGCCATTCCATCTCCGGTATTATGAAAGGGTTGCGGTGTTTTTAAATAAAACACTTCTACGGTGGCCGTGGATGATTTTTTCGATTTCCGAAAATAATACAACGGAAGTCTGTCGGCTGAAATAATCACCAACAAAAAATTTAAAAAGGTGTTTTCATGAAAACAACTAAAAATAAAACAAATCGCGTATACTAATTTAAACTTCATTCCGACGTTTCGAACCCTTTAGCAGCGTTCGTGGTCAACGGGTCCACTCGGGTTAATCCGTTTTAGTTGTTTTATTTCATGAGTAATTATCGCGGCAACCGAAGACAATATTAAGGTGTTTTCAGTTCCTATTTCAAGGAGTAACCGGATTATTTTAGTTTACTAGATAAGTATATATGCATAGCGTATGTTTAAAACTTAAATTTAAATCTTTTTTAAAAGTTTATAGCGTCCGGTCTCTTGACACAGGTATCTTGTATACTTAAAAAGAGACACCAACTTGCATATTGTTAAGCTATTAAGTTACAGAATAAATCGATTTTATTTTTTATTTTATAACAAACAATATTATTTTCATGATTGTAACAGCGTTGCTCTCACCGATAGCGTACTTAAGTATGTTTGGCGTATTTGTGAAATGTATAATTATTGTGTTTCATACTAAATACACATCTGTTTAATGACAGAAAAACTCTAAGGCATAATACAAAGGGCGGACAGTGAATGCAATATGGCGACGAAAGCACAAGAAGACTTTTATAAAATTTTCAGTAATATTTATGGATGTAGTTTTTGTTATAAATCTATTAGTGGGTACAAAATACCTCTGTCTTCCTTAACATAGAACATAACTAGGATAGAATTAGGTTTAATTGTCAATAAAAGTTTCATCAAAATAAATAACTATTTATTTTGCAATCATGTCCGCTTATTTAAACCAATTGTAGTCATATACATATTACGTATATTGCATTTGCCGTCATTAGGCATAATAATATCAAATTCAAATTTACGGGAATAATTTATCAACATATTTTTTCGTACTTTCTTAAACCGAGACCGGTATTTATTTTATATTCAGATACAGCAAAAGTAATATTTTGAAACGATTATTATTTATTAAAAATATTTTTTAAGTGATACAGCACCAGTAATGGGCGAGGAACCAATCATGAACATTAATACTTATTTAAAAGGACTATAAGTTGTGCATATTAGTAATAAAAGTACCAAACTTATTCATTTATAACGTTATGGTTTTTGAATTAAGAACAAATGTCCATTATTGGTGCCTGTCAGCTTAAAGTGTCCAACATTGGTGCCATCACGTGTCAGGCATCCTTACCTCATCTCTTCACGTTAGACTAAATACTTTAGACGCATAATATATTTCATCAATACACCGTGTATTATTTAAGGCGCTCTAGATAGTGAAAACACCAATTTTAGAAAATATTAATAAAATACTTTCACACAACTTACAACTGCAATTTTTTTATATGTATAATTTCAGTCTATTCTCTAGTTTTTGGCTTCATCAGAAACACGATTGCTGATAAAAACCTCGATAGATTTTTTTTTTGAAAATAACTCGTTTTTTACACCTTAAACCAAATATTTAGATAACTATTATGAATATCAACACAAAATTTGCTTTAAATAATAGTTTTTAAGTAGATTTAGATTTGTACTTCTTAGATTTTTAATAAGTTGTGTACATCAATAATACCAATTGATTTCGTTATTGGCAAAATAAAATGGTTCAGCGCGCGGCGGCGGCCGACTATTGCCCAGTCGCCAGTACGCTCGTGACCGCTGTCAACGTAGGACGTGTGCACATTTTCCTAACGCGGTAATATTACTTTAGACAGGAAGCAATACGGGTAATCGCAGTGTAAATAAAGTTAAGCGAAAGAGGAAACGATTAAGTGAACTAAGAGGACATATGACAAAGATTAGTGTGAATATTAGAATGCCTAAACGGTAACCTACGTACCAGAACATTCAACCGGCCGCGTCCTAGCGGATTTCACATGCGTTTTTACGTAGTTAGTTTGCAGGTCTGGTGCAGTTTTAGTAATTGTGTGTTGTACAGTTTTATTATATTCTATCTTCTTTTCAAGTCAGTAAAGTTACTAGTACAGTCGCCATCAGATATATCGGAGCGGCCGAGGTACTCAAATATTTCTGAGCAGCAATCAATTTCAATAAATTCTTTACAGTAAATGAGGTCAATAACATCTGAACATCCAATTCGCCATAAATATGTGAGCAGTGGTTTTTCAATTAAATCTGAACACACAACTCGTCAAAGTTATCTGCACAGACAGGGTGATCATAAATATCTGAACATTTAGGGAAAATATACCTTAAGTCACTTCGCATACGATTTAATAGTTATTTGTTATACAAGGGTGCAAAATTGTATTTTAACTGCGAGTGTGGGATTGAAACTCGAGCAAGCGAATGGATTCTATAGTTTAACCACGAGCAAAGCGAGTGGTTTAAAAATAGAATCCTGAGCGTAGCGAGTGGTTTTAAAATAGAATCCTGAGCGTAGCGAGTGTTTCAATACACGAGAGTTAAATTACAATTGCACCCATGTGTAACACAAATTTTTTCCCCTCACTACAGCGAGGAAAGTGAAACATGAAAAAAAAACGTTTTGAAATCGCATTGACTTTTTCTTTGCGTTTAGATACATTCAACATTTTTACAAAAGGTGCCTTTAGCTTGGTTAGCTTGTGGTGGCCAGTACGATTTTCGAATGTTCTAATTCGATTTTCAAGTCGGTGCGTGTGCGAGTTACCGCCGCCGCCGCGGCGGCAAGTGAGCTGTACTTCGCGAATTTAGACTTTAAAACCATAGTAATAAGACCTATGAGAAGTAAACTTACTTTAATCACTAGTGGATAAAATGCGTTTTTATCGTCTCGTATTAAAGGATAAACAAGCGCTTTACGAGCTAGTGAGGGGAAAAATTCTTTAACGTAGGTACTACTACGCTCGAATACATTTTCAACACAACCAGTAACCACCATTCGGTTTTGTCAATGTCAAAACTAAAAAGAGATTGCTGGATGTAGGGTGTATACATACACTGCCTGAGGTAGAGCGTGACGTCATCGTGATACTAATGGCGTCCTTATCTTACTCTTATTGTGCGAAACGTGCGGCAGGCATGAGTCGCCCGGACTCAGTGACTCTTTCAGATATGGCCTTTTTGTACACATTTATGTTTTTGTTGGGATCTAGTTTACATAACAATGATAATTTTAATTCCTTTTAATACCGCTGAACACATGCGTCTTGCGTGCGGATTTGTGCAGGGCCGCAACCTTGGTCGTGAATTGAAGACCCTCTTATAGGCAAATCGAAAAGGCAAATTAAAAGTTCTCGAAGGGCCGCCGCCAACGACGGTGCGGCACGGAGCTCATGATTATGGTTCACGAATTGGACCGAAACATATGTCGAGCGGTTTTCGACCTTAAGATACGTGAGTGACCCGTTTATATATATTTCTAGTAAATCGAAAATGCTATCTGAACACATTAGCTTTACGCTGCTCGCTACGGTATTAGCGGTACGGAGGCTTGAACTCACTATGTTTTTTTTTGTGGTTTTGAAAAGTAACGAGTTTCTATAAATTTTGATGTTAGGATTATGATTTCTTATAACTAAACCGCTAGGCCATGGTGACCGACGCAATAGTAGATGAAATATTGAAAAGCATTCGTACCTATTTTAATTTGGCCGCTTCAATATTACATATATACATTTGATACTTGCACGGAATGAATGACGTAGTGACAGATCAAAACGTGAGACACTCATAAATACGTGCATGGTTACCAAAGTGCATCTCATGACGATTTCATAAAGCCCAAATAGGATCCCCCTACATTATTTGATCATGAAGTTCCGTTACCTATTCCGGCTACAAACATCAAATCAGGTTACTCGTAATAGTTCATCAGAAATCCCTAAATTAAAAGTTGAAATAGATAACAAATATACCTTAAGAAAAAACGACGAGGACCTCCGGTGTTCGAGACGGGATTCGAACCCGCATCTCCAGCTATCGCGGCTGACGCTTTAACCAATTCGGCCACCCGTACACAGCGGAACCCGTCGAAATTAATCAAGTATATGTGATCTTGTTTATTTTAACGGTTTTTTTGCATACATGTACCTTTAAAATTTGAAAAGTTCTCTTAATTCCTCGTGGATCCCATCATGATATCTGAGTTCTGGTAACAATGGGACTGACCTTGAAGTATATGCTTCCAAACAACGAAAGTATTTTTGAAATCGGTCCATAAACGACGGAGTTCTGAGGTAACACACATACAAACAAAAACAACATACAACCGAATTGATTATCTCCTCCTTTTTTTGAAGTCGGTTAAAAACCCCGAAATGGCACTTACAACCCCGACACCGAGAGACAGTGCGTCACTTCCAAACTCAACGGATACCGAAGCCCCTAATCCTTCTTGTAATAATGTTATAAATTAAGTTTCATTACTAGGGAGGGCAGTTGCCCCAAAAGGTGACCGGCACCCAAAAGGTGACCGGCACCCAAAAGATGAACGAAACGTCTTATAATCTAAATAATTAAATCGTGTATTTTTCCGTAACGTGGCAACACTTCGCCGGCGTTTTCATTTAAGTAACGTGACTAAAAAGAGATATGAGTATCTCTTTCATTCACGTTAATAAAAATTACGTTTTTATTATTATTTAATGATATATTTGCTGTTCAAGTTATGTTTTCAATATTGTGACTAATTTCCAATAGATTGCCGGAGGTCAACTTGTGGGCATAGGCAACATTTTTCAAATGCTTGTATAATGACCAAAGTTGAACAGCACTTTCTTTCGCTAACACCTTTATTTTGGGGTTTATTTTAGTATGAAAACGTTGAACAATCAACCGATGTTTCTATTCCCAAAAGATGAACTGAAAAAGTTCATCTTTTGAGTTGGGTTAATGGATTCCAATAAATGAATTTGGCCTCAAATTTGTTCGTTCATTTTATCAATATCGTGTCCAAAATTTGAATTAAAAAAATGTATTATTTCATGATTTGGCAAGCAGTTCTAAGCGAAACAAATTTAATGGCGATGGTTTAATAAAATGATATACAACCTAGTGACAACCTAGGATGGACATCGAAGTTTTAGTAGTGGGGTTCTCTTTACCCTTTTTACGGATCTCTAAAAACAAATAGCATTGTATAATTTCCGGAACGCTCTGGAATTTGCTTCAACCAGAATACGGTTACGAACAGAATAAGGCCATCAACTGTCTACGCCAGCGACGCGCGTGGCGTGGTGCGGGGCGCCCCGCATGCGCCTCCACCGCGTTCTGCTTCACCCCCGCAAATACCTAAAATACGTCTATAAGAGCGCCTTAAGTAAAATACTTATAATGTTATTAAATAGCAGATGCACGCCATCACTCAAATCAATATTACTTCGAATTCAGTTAGTGTGGACAAGTGTATGTAAGTATTTGAACCTTGACCAGGTAGTGATCACAAATGGTCACGTTTATTAAACAAAACCACCTGACTTCACCTCGAGGATAAAAATACTAACTCTTAAATCATTAAAAAATAATTAAATTTATTACTACAGAGGCCGGGAAAAAAGGTTGTTGCCGGCCGAGTATATGGTGGCCAAACACAGTGAGGCCGGATTGTTACAAGGCCAACAACCTAAATTCACGCCGAGTATGTATAGTGCTTGTCTCAAACATGCAATTCAATGGTTAAAGAGACCTCTAAGAACGAAAAGATTTATTTTGATGAAACCTAAAAGTAAACTTTCCAAATAAAATCAAAATTAATCAAAAAAAAATATTTTATTTTTAATAAGTTCAGTAGAAGATTGTCATCAAACCAGCCAGCAAAGTGACCAATATTTTATATGGCCAATTGTCATAACGCTGTGTCACAAATTTATGTGGGCTGGAAATTAAAAAAGGGGATGTCTAGGCCGGCAATGTTAACATTAACGACCTCTCGTAGTTCTGGTTTATTCAAATCTACAACGACATACTTCGGAGCCTATTATATTATACGGACATAATCTCAACATTGTAGTGCATGTTTGAGAAAATAAATTTTATACTCCTATTACCTACATATATTTGCATCACGGTTCGTTTCTGCCGGATGCCACTTACGACTTACTTAAAGCTTAAAACTTACTACCTAGTCTAAATAATCAATCGTCATGTCAAAAAGACTCTCATTTGTCTCTGGAACATAAATTTCAATTTCTTGACCTGGAATTACAGAAAATAACACAATCAGTATTTGCTTTAATGCTAATTAAATGTGATGTGTTCACCATCTGTCTCCTTTATATCTGACAAGGGTACATGACGTTTATTGTCGTCGTCATTTTATTGTTCTTTTGCATGGGTTTTAAGGGTGGTTGGGCAACGGCTGCCTCTAAAAGCCTGTCAGGGTTACTTTAGTATCGGAACTTCTAAGGCCACATGTGTTACACACCTCGTACCATTTCGCAACACAACATTTTATTTAATAACAACATTCCAGAAAGAGTTCTAATCTATTGAACTGTTTAAATACATCGCTTGCACGGCGACGACGCAAAATTGTGTGTTCCTGCAATAATCACCAATGTATGTTAAACGTGACAAACGGTCATTTTACGTTCGAACGTGGTTTTAGTCGTTAGGCTTTCTTCATATGAATATTATTTTCGGTATGGTGACCCGAAACATTTTATCGTGCTCATATGTTGCTGATGACGCGGCTATGAAGTGAATTGTTCGGGACAGATTCTATGTGGTTTTTTGCGAGATTTCATACGGTGTTTTATGAAAGATTTTTATGGAGATATCTGTAGAACGCCGTCAATTCTTGTGTAGTACGAGTAGGTACCTACATAAGAAAATTATGACAGATTACAGGTCGTTTTTTTTTTCAATTTTAATAGTCCTATGTTTGTTGGGCTACAGTCAGCAGCAGAAGTTACTAAGTGACCCAGATGTTTAGAATGATCTTGGCACGCCCTTATTCTCTTTACAATAAAGTCAAGACAAGCTTATTTTGAACACCTCGCCCACTTAGCAACTTTTGCTGCTGACTTTACCTAAACTATCCTGTTGAATTTAAAATGAACAAAATTTTTCAATTGAGTATTCGTGAAAGCATATCATGTTTACAAGCTACACAGTTTTGCCTCATAAAATGTATTCATTTGTTTGTTTTTTTTAGGAAGCTATAGTAACAGTAGAATGTTCGATCATTGTTCTATTAAAGATACTATTGAGACTTTTAAGCTTCAGCTTGTTTTTTTTTTATGACAAAAGGTGGCAAACGAGCAGACAGATTGCCTAATGGTAAGCAATTACCGTCGCCCATGGGCACCCGCAACACCAGGAGAGTCACAACCGCGTTGCCGACCTCTAAGGGGGGTTGGAGCTCTGGGAACCTTACTCACCATCAGGAACACAACACTACCTACCTGAAAGGTAGCAGTGGCTGTGGTCTTCTGTAAGGAGGAGGTACCTCCCCAGTAAATAATCTTGATAACTAGTAGATTAAATAGCCGGAGGCAAAATAAAAACTTAATAATATCTAGACAAAACTGCATAGACAAAAGATATATGTTAAGTTATTATCCTACTCTTACGACTTGTAAAAGAAACATGCCGAGTTACTGGGACTTACATAACAAGTAAGCAAACAGTCGTAAATTTTATGTGCCTTAGTTCAGCGTTTCACTGTGTACTGATGAGTCAGAGAGGTCAGGTCGGCATGCGGTCATCTTACTTGCGTGTAGAATTTATGTGATCTCTAGAACGAAAGGTGAGAAGGGTGCTTTAATCGGGCACATTGGCCGTTTTCTCATGTAAAGCAGTAATAGGGACTCGAAAATTTATGCTATTTTGCGGATTATGTAATAATACAATTTAAAGGCCAAAAAATATTAAAACATTATTTGATTTGTTCTTAGTTACAATAGTAATAGAAACATAGGTTATGTGTAACTCGTATGTAACGCTTAAAATATCCTGCAAATTAGTCATGCTAGAAGCTTTTCTCGGATTCGATTTGGCTTCATGATGAATTTTCTAAAAGACTAAAATTGTTTAGTAACCAGACCATTTTATAAATTAAGTAAATGTTATGAAAAATTGACATTTGAGACTCCTGCATCAGTTTAAGATGTTGCATATTATAATGTGCCAGAGCATACAAGCATGTTAAATCCAATATCCCACTGGCATGTACCCGTAACGCCTGTGTATGTTCTGGCAAATTAAATTATTCCAATTCATTTCATTTCTGATAAAAAAGGAATTATAATCTAATTACAACTCCGCCAGCCTTCTGGGCACCCTTCCGTCAGGCTCCGAGCTGGAGCCAGTTTTATATATGTACTTAAATAGTTAAGTTAGATTTAGTTTTAGTAATTTTAAAGATTATAATTGAAATGTATATGTTTATCAATGTATAAATTACTTTAATGCAACGTCTATTCAGACCAATATGTAAAAGTAGGTTAGTAGTAATAAAAAGCAAATAAGTAAAGATAGTAAGTATGAAAAGTCAGAATAGTAAATCATATTATACTTAATCTATTAGTTCTTCATAAAATCGTATCAGGTATATTTTAATAATTTACGTTATAACGCGTTTTTATTTTATTAAATCGTTATTTAACCACATTTAGCATACAATTAATCTTCTACTCGTTGATCTTTTTTTTCTTATAAATCTATACTTTATCGTCCGTAGTACATTATGTACATAAAATAACTCATTCATCCAATGTGGCCCACCCCTATGTAAATACCAATCTACATATTACGCTACTGCAGAAAATATGGGCTACATAAAGTACTAAAATAATTTTCTTACCTTTCAGTTTTACCTTATTCAGGTAGGAAGAAAACATAACCCTTGAAGAATTCTATAAATGTACGAGTAATTGAAGTACCTAAGTAGGTTTCAACCCAAGGTGAAAAAACTTGAACTTGTTTAGTCTCGCTGTAATTTCGCCGAGGGTTCGCCAAGATAAGCTCGTTTCTTTTTAATTTTCCTTCTGGAAATTACTTTAGGTCTTTCCGTGTTGAATAAATGAGGATCGTTGCACTAGCCAGTAGCGTTTTTTTAATTTATTTCATTACCGCGGAAGAGATCTCGGACTGTAGCCGGGAAATGTTCGGGGTAAAGTGGACTGCTTAATTTAAAAGAGCGCGCCGCAGTGCGATTGCAATGTACCTACCAAACGGGGGCAGCTATTCCATAGAACTCAAATCCACCGGCTTTAATTTTTTTGGGGACAGCATTAAAACTAAGCAATTTTAATGCTGTCTTCACTGGAGAACCTTTAGGGTGTACTGTAAAGGTTCCGGTGCCATCGGTTTTTCGTGTAAAGTGCCCCGCCCGCTGCCACTTATGTTTAGTGATCAGGAGGGCTATATCGGTTACTTTAGTCGTGATGCCTTCACGCAGAGACACTTCTAGCATAGCCCTCTCCATTACCCTTTGGGTGACTTTGAACCTTCTAACGGGGCCCTTAGTAAGCAACACAGATATTTTGGACATGTGCATGGTAAATTATTTGTGTAAATGAACGGACTCCTTAATTGTGTATTTATTATATCTAATCTTGTATCTGCTAAGAGCAATAGAGCTAAGGTCTTATATATATTTAGTTGTTGTATTCACATATTAGGAAAAATTCTGTAGCTATATAATAGTATAGAGATTTTGGATTATTTTAAGTGTTTATTCAAAACTAATTTACAGACATAAAACCAGGTAAATATGGCGGTAGACCAGTAGAATCAGATTGATATCCTTGATGACTAGTACTAGGGCCTACTGGAGGAAGCAAATTATGAGCTAACACACGCTGCTGATGCTGCTTCATCAATTGACTTATATCAATATTTTTGGTAAGCTTATTATTATATTCTCCACCATTTTGCATTATGAAGCGATTATTTTCTTGTTTATATTTACTATCGTCGTTAATACTCTTCTCTCCATATTTGCGATTGTTATCGTTCTGAGAATGTCTTAATGACATGTAATTGAATTCACTTTGTTGACCTACAGGAAGCATCGGGATGTTTACATTATGATGTTTGTTTTTGATGGGCCAGTCAGTCTCATCATAGTATTTACCATTATCGTTGCGATGAATATCACCTATATGTTTGCCGTGGGTTTCAATATTGTCATTCAAAGAATATTTTAAAGCCAAAATTTCGGATTCATCGTGTTTTTTCGTGGGACCATAGACTGCTCCTTCAAATTTATCGTATTTATTAATAGTCCAGTGATCTGAATTAGGTCCAGGTTTATTTACAAGAAGTGTCAATTCTTCTTTTGGCTCTCCGATAGTATCATATATTTTACGATATAAATCCCCATTATATTCTTTCATGGTTTTATCTTTTTCATTATTATTTAAGTTCATAGACCATTTTACCAAATGGTTGTTTTTGCCGTCAGTTTGTCCATTATCGTTCTTTGGCCAGGCATCTCTACCGTCGAATTCAATTTCTTTTGGCAATGGCCAAATACGTTTTTCTTGTAAGTTGCCATTTATCCATTCCATTTGGTTTTGACCCTCAATATTCAATAAATTGTTGTGGTTTGTAATTGCTTTTGATCTCTCTTCGTAACTAGAACGATGCTGTTTATCGTTATAACAGCTATTGTCCTTCCATTTGTGGATATCCAGACCAGGGATATGAGTGCACGGCTCATGTTGGTTGCTAGAAGAATTGCAAAACTTTTATAACTTTTATTGAGGATGAATAAATCAAATGAATATTTAATTTACTAGCTGTATAATGTGGCCGTTAAAATAATGTACAAGGACATACATAGGTGTAGCCGTTACATAGGTGTACATACGGCCAACTAATCTAATAATTACAGTGATAATGTGTGATGGGATGAATTGCATAATTTTCTGATAATTATACTCACTGAGGCCCGATAATTTCAAATGCATGCGGCTGAATGAATTTGATCGCATCCGCGTTGTCACATGCGAAACGAGCGATGTTAGTTTTCCTGACTTCGTGCAATTGAGCTGTAAATAAATGTTTACCTTTTTTATTGCGAATACACACAATGTACATGTGAAACAGTGCGACTCGAACAAATTGGTGTCAGTCGTGAATTGGGTTTAAGCGGTAATCAAGCTTTGCTATCGGACGAATGGACAGGTGATTTGTAAAATTTTCCTTTGTTTGCTGGTATAATGTATTAAATGAAGCTGAATTATTAATTTTATCTCATTGTTTTTATTGACGAATAAATAGAACTATTAATAGGTTAGGATTATTAACCTGTAGGATTTTATATCTTAAACTTTTATGAGTTTTATATCTTAGAGTTCAATGGCAAATAATATGGTTTTCCATGTCTCTCTTATAGCATTTTCGTTCTTAGATAATTTTGGCAAAATATTTATTCTTTGTTTTATTCTGGTCCATTATTACAATTTCAAACTGTTGTTAGGAATAATGTTATAAGTATACAGGTACAAATATTTATTTTGTTTCTTTGCAGTAGTACTTACGCAATGTGAAACTGTGAAATTGATGACCCCTCTCAAACCAAAACCGATCAGCGTATCTATACAGCTGCAGTTGTTTCGTCATGATACAGAACAGTGTAGGGCCGACGCGTGTGTCAGGCATGAAGTTTTCGCTCATTATACCAGCTAGTAGGTCAATGTCGTCTATTTGCATGTACAGCCTCCTCAAAGCTTCAATTTTCTATAGAAAAAACACACCAAGCATATCATCGACAAAAGAACTTTGGGAATTTAAATCTTGAACCAGCTAATACTTCATTGATACATTTTATATAATTTACTCCTCTCAGAATTAAATTGTACTTAGCAATACAAAACAAACAAGGAGAAAAGTTTACTAAGTTTAGTTATAAAAGTCGCAGTGAAAAAGAACTAGAACTAAGAGTTGCTAATGACTTTCTTAACGTCTGTCAATATTTAAAATGCGCCCTGACCGCAGCGCAACCAATCTAGGTATTATTTAACTACCCGCCCACACAATTTCTGATTCATTAGCTATATTAAAGGAAAACGTTGATTTTAATAATACGATAAACTTAAAATTAATTTAATACAGTTTGTAACGTTAACATCTTCGACGTTTGTCTTCCCTTTTACTGGAACCCGAATCAGATTTTAAAAGGTTAGTAAAGTTTATTCTGACAGTACTCGAATTGGCGAATTTGTGTTTGTGAATGAATGAAAATGCATTTTTGTGATAATCATAATTTTGAACCAGCTAATACTTAGTTGATATATTTTATATAATTCACTCCTCTCAGAATTAAATTGTACTAAGCAATACAAAACAAACAAGGAGAAAAGTTTTCTAAGTTTACTTACAAAAGTCGCAGTGAAAAAGAATAGAACTAAGAGTTGCTAATGAGTTTCTTAACGTCTGTCAATATTTAAAATGCGCCCTGACCGCAGCGCAACCAATCTGGGTACGAGTATTATTTAGCTATCCGCCTACACAATTTCTAATTTATCAGCTATATTAAAGGAAAACGTTGATTTTAATAATACGACAAAATTAAAATGAATTTAATACTGTTTGTAATGTTAACATCTTCGACGTTTGTCTTCTCTTTTACTGGAACCCGAATCAGATTTTAAAAGGTTAGTAAAGTTTATTCTGACAATACTCGAATTGACGAATTTGTGTTTGTGAATGAATGAAAATGCATTTTTGTGATAGTCATAATCTTATTCCTTTTAAATTATATTAATTACTTTTCGTTTCACAAACTAGGCACTTATGTAATATCACCAGCTAGCCTAACATGGTCGGGTATTTACCACTTGTCACAATAACTGTCACTCTCTAACAAGTTTATGATAAAATGTCAACCATGGTAAAAGCTCAGATTGAGGAAAAAAAATACTGCAAATAATCGTCTGAGCATCGTGCTCTTGTTAGAAAAAGACAACATTTAACACTATAACTGTCCATGCATTATATGTAATGTAGCATCAAACAAGCTCTGTCTAGTACAAGTAACGTCAAAAATAGTAGTCTCTGTACATTTGTGCATTATCTACTTATAATGCACGGACGTATCGACTCTTGTCAATGGTGAAACCGAGGGAGAGTTAAAGTGTTAACAGTTAAAGTAAATGATAATAGAATTCGGTAGAATTACCTCATGGTCCATAACGTCACCAAAATCTTCAAATTTCTTTGCTGGCTTCATACCGCATATATGCCTATAATCATTATACCCTCTTATACCTAAATCTCTTCCCCGTTGTATGTCCAAAGCCGCGAGGTCAGCAGCCCGTTGCAAATCTCCGTAATATTTCTCTGAAATCTAGAAGTAAGAAATAATTACGGAATCAAACTTTTAATCACTTAGAAATCTCTAAAGTACGAGTACTTTCGGAAGTTTTAAGCGTCTAACATTTAGTTTAAGTAGTGAGTTGGAGAGGATCTGTTTTTCGTTAGGACAGATCTAATAAAAATGTTTATTCTGAGTGATCTCGGGGTCGTCGACCAAGAGAACAAAGGCATAAGACAAAATTCATAGGCGAAACTTTGAATATTTATCACCAAATATCAAAATTATTTTAAAGATGGTAAGTAGAAAAAAAAATTGCTTGGTTACCCTACTCAATGAGATGTATGTCACTGCCCATACTGCGTATGTAAAAAGGCACAGTGTTAACATGATTGGGATAGTTTATATTATTGAATTTAAAAAATAAGATAAGATAATTAACGTTGTTTTGGTCATATACTACCACAAGATAATATTGACCAGTTACTGAAAATTGGTTCTGGGTCTGTGTTGCGTTCCTAACGCAAAACGGGATGATTTCTGAGTCGTATGTAATGTTGGTTCTTAAACTAACGAATTTTACTCAGGACGGGACGTAAATATTGATCAGATCATTGCAACAACTTAAAACAGAAGTTTAAGGTAAAGTGGGGCAATGTTGAATAGCTTTTTTTAATGGATAAGATAAAATATTTTCCGTATACAAAAACAGGCTTTTTATCTTAGTCCTCGTAAAAATGCAATCTCCCCGTACCTATTTCTCCACTTCTAGTAAAGTAAAAAGTTCCTTGAATTTTCCTCACCTCGGGATCCTGAATGTCGTCTATCCTAGCGGCGTGTTGGTAGAATGTGCCTCTGTTTATTTTTTCAAAATTCTTATCCTGTTCGATAAGACTCTGCCTAAAGGACGTATTGCTGACGGAAAACTCACTTTCATAGTGGTATTTTTCATCATATAATCTAGAAAACATAATTTTATTAAACAGTTGAAATAAAAAATTGTAATATAGCATTATAGTCATATTTGTAATAATAGGTACTTAATTCTTCCATCCAGCATAGTGTGAAAGTATCTGACGGCGATCTCGAACTCTGCATAGACCAGCGGCACAGCATGTTCGTCGTATGCCGAGACATATTGCACATGCTCAGATATCAGCCCGTATTTCAACATGTTCTTGTAGCCTAAACAATCATATTTATTTTTCTAAATATAACGCATCTTTCAAAACATTCAGTACTGCATGTAGATCATAATATAATATAAGTAATGTGTGATTGAAGAAAAAAATTACACAAATTATTATTACCTTTTGTATCTCTGTAAAACCATTATCCCGTAAATAATGGAATCATTTTTTTTATTTCAAATTTTAAGCTTTTAAATGTGTTAATTCGGTTCCTTTGTTCCACTTATATTTTCATACAGTCAGCAGCAGAAGTTGCTATGTGGGCCAGGTATTTGGAAAGATTTTTCTCTGTCGCTCTTATTCTCTTAACATTAATAACGTGTTAAACTCATCCTAAATACCACGCGAACTTAACAACTTCTGCTGCTGACTGTATTAGAGAAGTCATACTAAAAAGTTTATCGATTCCATTTATTTTTACTTAAATATGCAATCTTTCCTCACTTTCCCACATGTACTAAAGTGAAAAGTTACCTTAATAATGATAACTCACCCAATATTTTTGGAAGTAACTCATACATGAGAATGTTTTGTGCAGTAGCTATATTAATTTGTCTTGCTACTTTAAATAGACGATCGTCCTTCCAGCAAGGGTTAAGTTTATGCAAAGCCCTTGATAGCCGGTTGTGTTCCCTCATGAAGAAAATTGCAAACGTCGTCGTCCGTAAGTCAAAGTTGCCTGCCTCGGGAACTCCTACAAATAAAAAATAACTACTCGTCATAAATATTCAATACTAGTTCTTGAACAAATTCTCAAAAAAAAACAAAAAATTTAAAATTAATAATTCCGATTTCAAAATAAATAATAGGTACAATACTTATAAAATGATGATTCATACGAACCGTTGAGACGTGACCTTCAATAGGTAGTAAAGTTTTAATAAGCACTTACCAAACACGTAACATCTACTCTCATTATTCATGTTTTGCAAACATATCGAATTGTTTAAGTTGGTCATGTTGATCAGTTTCATTAAAGTAGGTATATAGTCATTTAGTTCATCCTCCACTGGAGACGTTACGGCATCAACGAGCCCTCCTGTCGTCGGTAAACTTATTGGTACGACTCCTTGTCTGCGCCGACGGTTTGTAAACGGCGTGTTTCCAAATGAGCCTAGATTTCCTAACAATTGTGGATTTAAAATGATTAGATTAGCAAGCATTTGCGGATTTAATTTGGATAGATTTTCAAGCATTTGCTGGTTGGTTAAATTCAGATTCCCTAACCTTTCAGGGTTGAGCACTGAAAGGTTATTCAACATTTGAGAATTTAACATTGTTAAATTTTGTAACATTGATAAAACTCCCTGCATATTCTGCAAATTAAACATATTTCCTAGCATTTCTTTATTGCTGCTAAAGGTGGAACTTTGCCACATTGGTGAATTGTTGGACATAGGACCATTTAGCATCATAAAATTCAATATCATATTTTGGCGACTTTGCATAGTCATGTTTTGCCAAATAGATGAATTTGACATTTGCTGACTGAGTGTAGTAAGATTAGCTAAAACTGCGGGATCCACAAGCGAGAGTAAGGAGTTTAAATCAGTTGTGTTAATTGCAGTTAGATTCGCTAAAGGCACATAGCGGAAGTCTCTGTATTCCAGTTTTAATAAACCGTGCTGATACAATCGGACTGCGTTTTCACTTCTTTCGTCGACACCGTATATTGTAGAAAGATCTATAACCGGTGTTTGAAAATTTATCTAAAACAAAAAGAGTGTAATAAAATATAACAGACCATAGCTACGCTTGAGTAGCACAATTTATTGTAAAATAAGGTAAGTATCTGAACTGTCCATGTTAGTTACGACAGTCTGTAAGTAATCTTTCTTACAGTTAATATAAGAGTAATTCTATTTTCGTATCCCTTAATCCCAATATGTCTGAATACTTTTATCTTTAAAGCTTTCATGACAAGGGTAAATACTCACATACATTTTCAGGTTCGCATCGTATGTATACCTCATATAAAACTGTGAAACTTCTTGATCGACTTCATACAGATTTAGCAACACCATTTCCTGCATAATATTAAGTTATTACCTGTTCAGGTGTGTACGTATCGTTGATACAACCATCGTCTTGGAAGGTCTCTGCTCTCGAAAAATTTAGGCAGCGTATATCAGTCACCCTGAGATACGGATCGTCGTTAGGGACCAATATAGGTTTGCACCGAGGGTCTAACCGCCCTTCGGGCTGGCAACAGTACGTTCGATATCTTAGATAGTCACCTAGAATTAGAAAACATTATTATATGATAACTATTAAGTGTTAGTTTAATAATTGAATTGTACATTCATTCAGTTTTTCTTCATTAATATTTGATATTGTAATACTGAATTGTTTAATGTTAATTTCAAATATTGTTTACTTTTTTCACATTACTTATGACATATATAATAAAATAAAAGGATTACAATTGTATAACAACTAAACAGCTATTTACTACATTAAATCTAAAAAAGGCCATTGAGGCATTTTTGTTTTAATTTGTCACAATTTTTTATTGGTTATTTTTATTACCAAAATATAATTGTTGTGTTGTATTTGTTAACTAAAACTAACACAAATCTAAAAAAGGCCTCTGCGGCTTTGTACCAAGGATGCTGGTGGCCCGTTGTATCGCAATGCTAATACGATGTTCTGGCTGCCGGCTGCCGTGTAGTGCAGCCATAATAATTTATGAAGCTTTGCTACACCACCTTTCTTATTCGAATATCGGTTTTGAAATTGAACTAATGTCCGATCCGATTACATGCTAGGTTTAAAAATGTTTATTTGGATACTACTCACTAGGTCCGTTAAGTAAACTGATATCAAAATGTATAAATTCGAGGTAATGGAAGGCAGCGATAGTGAATTCGTGTTTGTCGACCACTCGCCCGTCGGTCTGTAGCGTGGTGCGGACCCGCCGAGCAGACGGGAGGTCGCCGCCGTCTCTGTCTTTGCGGATATCTCGTCTGTCTGCAAATAAGGGACGTCGGGATATAATTTAAGTTTAGTATTTCGAGATATAACTGAAGATAATTTAGAACTTTAGGTAGTTTGACTTGTTAGTAGTGGTTTGAGCGTGATACCATTATTATTTATAGATATCATATAGATTATCAAAAATTGGCAAGTGACATTTGTAGTGCAATTTTTACACGACATTTGATTATTGTTTGCTAAATTAACTATCTCACCTGTATTTATTATTATTAGTTACCCTAGTAGACGTAATAGTGGTCAGTGATTTATTATTCACACAATATATTACAGGCCAATTTTCGGAAATGTACATACAAAAGTGAAACTATTCCTTTCATGAAGAAATATCTTATTGCTTACCTTTATGCAAAGTAGCTACGTGGAAAATGCAATCAATAAATTATTTTACTTACCATTGGCATAGTCTGGGTTCAGCAATCTCAAGTATGGCCCCCTAGCGGAACCTCTCGTGGGAAAGTGGTAGTTATTGCAAGTTCCATCTATTCTGCTACCTTCATGAGGTGTACAATGTTTAACCACTATCGTGCAATTTCTGGGAATTATAGGGAAAAAATAGGATACATTGTTATAAGCTTCCAAATACGCTTTTCCTTAAATTGAGAATTTTTATATCTACCTAATAAATTAATACCTGACGACAGATCTGGCCTAGTGCCTACAAAACTAACGATCCCAGTTAATACATTTATTTGTGTGATCACCAGATATGTGTTTCTGAGTCATGGGTGTATTTTTATATTATATTTCTATATTATACCAACTAGGAGTAGGTGTTTATCGACAGCAAAAAAAAATTATATTAATATCAATTGATCATTACCATTTATTATAAGTAGAGTATAGTAGTTCTTGTTACTTATTATTATTTTATTTAGTAGCCTAGTTATTTATCTAGAATGTTTATCCTAGTATCGAAAAATATTATATTTGTCCGCTCACCCATTAAGACTTGATAATTTAAAAAGGATAGGTTTCAAATTTCTAGAAGAAAATATAATGGTAAGGGTTGTAAGGTTGGAGGAACAAAAACTAAACATAAAAGAATTTGATTTTTAACCGACAAATTTAACAACCCGAGACTGATTATATGAAAAATATTACCTAGCGTCTGAAATAAAATCAAATTCCACACTTATTCTTTGGAAAACAGTATATATTCCTAAACAGTTAAATTAGAGAAGGCAATTTTGAGGTAACCTAATATCCATCTTCTACTTAAATATAAATAATATACTTTTAACTATGATACAGCTCCACTAGTTATATAACAGTGTTGCGCAAAATTAATAGACTTTTTAATATTGTACAATATTCATATTTTTTGAGAAGAGTTGAATAAGAAAGAGTCCTTAAAGCTTACGTGTACGTATTGTTTCCTTCACGATAACCTTCCGGATTGGTCGCATTTCCACTATATCTGTCATATCGGAAATCCGTTGAACGTGAGAGCGCTATGAATGAAAACAATATAGTAGAAGACACTAAAATATTCATTTTACAACTTGTAGGACCACTTTACTGGCTCGTTTCGGTGTGTTGACTAACTGAATTCAAACATTGGTTGTTTCACATCCATTACCGAATTACGACAGGAATTAAGTAAGTAATATCCTCACGTGCAGTGGCCGTGCAAGTATTTTATGCACTTTTTTTTATATTGCCTTACAGATCAATTTATAAGAGCTTCAATCAAGAACAATCAGCTTGTGACTAATAAAGATGAAGATAAGTGATAGTTTTGCACAGGGGTCTACTCGTATTACGAATTATGATTCTACTCTTTTCTTATCTTATTTACAAATTTCAGTCAGCAGTTGTATTTTTCGTTAACCATTTTTTTAATAAACCAGTTTAGTTGTTATATAAAACTGCCTGTACTTATAAGCTTTAGTCGTGTAACTTCTTCATTTCGTTTACCTAGTAAATGACAAAACAACTAAAGTATATCCGACTTGCACTTGATCAAATTTACTTTATTCGGCTATTCGAAACAAAACACGCTATCCTTTGAACACGAAAATCCCGTAACTCAAACCTCGTTAGGCGCGAAAAAGGTAAACTTCAGCAAAACCATATAAAACGGGCGTATAATCAGGTGGAAAAGCACACAGCGTTTGGTTGTAAAAAATACAGTTATTTTGCCTTAAAATGGATAAAGTTTTATTTACATTACGAAAGCGTCACAGATTCAACCACAGTGTCTCGTTTTGAGAAAAAAAGTTTTAATGAGGTTTTTCTGGCCCCAAGTGGAAGTAGCTCGCTGAGGTAATGAGACAGTAGGTACGTGGACATTGAAATGTAAATATCCGGACGGGAATGGGGACGTTTGTTATTTAGAGAAGCTGTTCACTGCTTCTGGTTTTAAGGGACGTGAATATCTTGTACAGTGTTATTTACTTTATCTATCTAGTCTAAATGTTTGTTCATCGTTTGCAGTAATGTGGCTTGTGTGCGGTACAAACGATGACAGACGAGGGTAACTAGCGTTAGTAAATATTAAAATAAAAGTTAATGTTATTCAATCTTGTTTCGTTATTCGACCTCAATTATTGCTTGGCAATGTTAAATGTGCTAGCAACGTTTACATGCCGCATGACTATAATTGTATGACTTGTGTGTAGTAGTGGTTGCGTGCCCCAGTGTTTGCATGGAAGGATATGAGGTAAAAAGCCAATGGAACGATATGCAATTAATGATTGTAATTAATTGGTGTAGCGACACCCGATACTCAAACAATTATGACTACAACCGCAGTTTAAAAACAAATTATGTTTCAACAAGTCAATTTATATTGTTTTAATGCATGTTTTGGATAAAAATAATTACAGTAACCTTATTCTTATTGAACTCAAAAATGTACTAGAATCGTGTTGTTTTAAATTAAAGCGTTTAAATAGGCAATTCTTAATTCTATTCTCTGAGCCTTTATAATATCAAGTTCATATACTGTCTAACTTTATATTCATAATATAAAATGTAATTTCTGAATGTAGCTCTTCTTTGTTTTGAGTCTCTTGCTATTATATTTCCTCTTTACTTTGTTTGACTTTATATTGTTTGACGGCAATAATAATATCTACTATAGAGTTAAATGGGTGGTGATATAAAAATAATATACGAGAACTTAATTATTCAAGTACTTACAATTCATAGTTATTCAGAGTATACAAGAGTATACGGCGAGTATACGAAGGCGTCCCACGATGTCACATGGAGGGAAAGTACCTTGAAAATTGTAGACATAGTATTATGCTGTAAGAAGACATTATTTTAATTAAAGTAATATTTCAAACTGCATTCATAGTTTTTTAAATAATTACATGGTTGAACCGGGAATCAAACCCACTACACGAGAAATAATACCCTATAGCTTCATCATAATAGTAGTTTATGTATCTGTGCATAATGAAGGGCATTACACCAAGAGTGTGGGTTTATGAAACGAGCCGAAGGCGAGTTTCATAATAATATCACACGATTGTTGTAATGCCTAATTATGTATAGATACATACACTACTTTATCTACACACATATCATTAAGTGTTTTAAGACGGGTTCAGAAACCGTAGGGAAATGACTTATTACTAGGGTTACTTGTAAACATTAAAAAGTCAACGAACAAAACAAATGACAGCTTGGAACGGTGGCGTTGCGTATTTCGTATCTGTCAATTTTTTTTTTAAACCATAGACAAGCGAATGAACTCCCTATTCTACTGTCACTCGAGTTCAAATGTCGTTCGATTTATATTAAAAAAACATAACGAATTGGCGTTTCGTATCAATGGCTGTTTTAATATCTATAGATACTAGATTAGACACCCCACTTGAATTTGACAGCTGTTCCAAATTTAAATTCATAACCTACGGATTTCAGTAGGTAATGTTAACATTACCTACTGAAATCTTTCTAATGGTTGGTAATGCTGGTCATTGCCTACGGTTTCTGAACGCATTTTAGAGCACTTATGACATGTACGTAGATAAAGATATTTTTTTGTTAAATAACATAGTGCCAAAAATAAAAGGAAGACAAAATAATCAAGAGTGCGAATCTGTATTCTACGGAATGCAAATTCAGGAATATACTGGAATGCAATCCTTTTGAGCAATTGATTAATTAAATTGATTAATGTTGAATTAAATTTCGTTGTTTTTTATTTAAAAAATTATGATTGCAGTTTAAATTAATATTTAAATTAAAATAATGTCTTCATTCAGTAAAATTTTCCATCTACAATCCTATTCAAGGTACTTTTCCTCCATGTGGGATAGGCGTGGGACGCCTTATATAGTTTCAAAGTTAAAAATAAAAAAAATAGATATTATATGTCAATCAACAAAATCAGAAAATTGTATTGTCCTTCGACACGCATAATATTGCTTACAATTTTAGGATATTTAAAATACATGGTCAAAGAGTAAACTAAAATGATTAGCCCATGAATTATCGACTTGGTTTTCTACGCCAGCGCACCACGATAAGAAGAGAATAAATAAGTAAATCAAGGAAAAACATGAAACAATTTATAAATAACAATATACAAATGTCATGTAACTCAGCCTGTTAATCAATTTTGTATTCATATAATGTCTTATGTATTCATATTTCATTAATTGAATAATATTATATTACTTTTGTGTGTGTTGAATAGTGAAGATGTCAATGCCAATGTCAATTAAACACAAGATTTATCAATGATGCCTAAGGACTTCATGAGGTTTGGTCATTACCTTCTATTAATATTCTATATATCAATGAACTTTGCCGGTTCATTAGACCCGCATACAACGACTGAACTTGTTGCGAATGAAAAAAACGCACAATTCGCATGAGCCACTTATATGTCTTTAGTGTCTTTTTATTCTAAGTATCGTGCTAGTGAACTGGTTATTCGCTCATGGGTATCCTCGTTAATTTGTAATCCCTACAAATGTCGTGCGAATGTGTTTTTAGTAGTGGTTTTTTTGTTATTTGGCAAATTGCCAATGCTCATAAAACGAGGTGCAATTAAAAAGCAGAACGAATATTCTCACACACGGCAGTGTGCTAGCCAAGTTAGAAAGCAATAAAGGAGACACATCGGATGTGGCTCGATATATTACACAAACTATTGTCTTCCATATTTACCTGCAATTCCTAATATCTATTAGACCGTGCAATTTCGCAAAAGTCCACTGGTTAGTTATCGAATCAATAAATTTAAACGGTCAATTAACATAATTCTCATTTTGTATAATGAAAATGATGCGGTTGGACAAAAGCAAAGAGAAGGTGCCGGACTTTCGATTTCGATCAATTTGAGTGTCATTATAAATCCTACTTATTATTATTTTATCGTAGAAATTACGCTACAATAAGCAAGTCTCGTAGAAAATCTTTTTTCTTCAATTTCAGAACTAAATAAAAAATCTATGGATGTTAGTCACTATAAAAGTCGTTAAAAAATAAATACAGTCCTAGGACTATTGATAGTAAGTCGGGTAATGACTCTAGAGTCACCTTAGGTACGATGACGAGCGAAGCGAGGAGAAATATTAGGTATCCCCAACTCACCCGACTCACAGTCTGACAAAACAAATCAAGAGCATTATGCATTTTGGTGTTAGATGTTTTGAGTCATATACATTATAAATCTGAGATATTAAGAACGTCACACATAATGATCGTTATATAAAATGATATTAAACTTAAATAACGTTATACTTAACAAAAATAGACATATTTCGACATAATATCTAATGTTCGTTATTCAAATTGAACGGTATACAATCCATGCTTATAAAATATGAGCGTATGTAATATTTATGTTATAGTACGAGTATAAGTTCTTATGTCTTATGTATGTTACCTTTTGAAACCTGTTAGGTGTGATGAATATTATATTATGTTAATTTTATTTATTACAGTATGTTAAACAAAATAAACAAGTACGAATTCTAAGTTACCCGTTAATGAACTTGGCATTCTTTCGCCTTAATGTTTTTGGTGGACTTAATTGGATTACAGTAGGGCTGCAGCAGGCAAACAAATTAATGTGTAACAGAGATTTTATTTCATTTTAAAATATATTTTTAAGGTCAAGGCGTAATTAATAAATTGTCTAAAAATGGTCACATACTGATGTCATATACTAAGTAGGTATAAATATTATTTTTATTATATGAAAACCAACCTCTATGCCATATTGCAAAATCAATAAATAATAATTTCAATTATAATAAACTAATTGCCAACTGCAAACCTTTTTAGTATAAATAATGAGTCGGTATTCATCTCGGGGCCCCCGGAGGCTGCGGCGCGCCGCCTAACTGTTCATATCAATCGACCCTAATTGTTAACCGTACAATTACCAACATAGAGACTTGTGTCATATATTGAAATAGCTACAGCACTATTAGTTATATGGAGGAACTTAATGTTAGATCGTCTTAAAAATATTCGTCTTATCAAAAATTTTAATTCGCACAGACTTCAGGAAGACCGGTTGAAACGCTTTAATCAACGCGTCTATCGAAGTCGGTTCAAAACAGGCATCTTCCCATTTTTTTAAACTGCTTTTTTGTTTTTGCTTATCTTGAAAGCTGTTTAATTCTGAGATTGAGATTGTTGTTATCGGTTTTTTCACCTATAGGTTTGTACAGTCAGCAGCAAAAGTTGCTAAGCGTTTGAAGTGTTCAAAATGACCTACACGGGCTCTTATTCTCTTGACAATAGAGACGTGTTGACCTCATTTTGAACACCTCAAATGCTTAGCTACTTCTGCTGCTGACTGTACTTACCTATGACATGTTACTAGGACAGCAACGAGCACTCAGGCGTCTAACTTACTGGAAAGCTGTTTTCTAATTAATTTTAATTGCACCAATCGGCCATTATGACCTCTGTTATATTGACGAGTAGCGTAGAGTTTTGTATGTAGGCGTCATTCCAGGTATTAATCGATCGGAGTTACAGTTTTTGAGAGAAAGTAGAGAAGAAAGTAATCTAAACAACGTCTACACGAGCCAAGAATTGAGTGGCAGTGGGCAGGGCACGTTGCCAGGATGGCCGATGGGGCTAAAACCTACTTGACTGGGGACAACGTACCGGCAAACGCGGTGTGGGTAAGGTAGTTACCGCGGCGCGGTTTGTGTAAGGTGTTCCGAAGACCCGGTCACGGTCGTGGGAACCTGCTAGAGGAAATCAGCGCAGGACCGATCGTTTTGGTGATCCTGAGGGAGGCTTATATCCAGCAATGGCCGTTTTTTACTGAAATGACTATGACACAGAATTATTAATGCGAAAGTAACTCTGTTTGTCTGTTTCCTGAGTTATTTTTCAAGTCTAAACCGCTAAACCAATTTGGATTAAATTGATATGCAGAGAGTTTTATCCCCGGGAAAGAATATTAACACTTTATATTATGGGTGAGAAGGAGGAATTAATTCAAAATGCAGGTGTGATACTTGATGCAGCACTATGTGTTATACGAGTATATAGCGTTGTGGTCTTATTAAATGTTCGCTATTACATATATACAGGCGTTTTCGTATTTGTAACTTATCTATATATATAAATCTCAAAGTCCTGACTGACTGACTGACTGACTGACTCACTTAAATCAACGCACAGCCCAAACCGCTGGGTCTAAAGTTTCCAAACTCGGCACACAGGTTCCTTATAAGGTCTAGGGGTGCACTAAGAAAGGATTTTTAAAAATTCACCCTCTAAGGGGGTGAAATGGGGGTCCAAAGTTTGTATGGGGATTTATGATTAGTTACACCAATTAATTTGAAACTTCACAATAGTATTCCTAACGACAAATGAGTAAACACGTGTTTCAGCATTTTTGAGAATTCAACCCCTAATAGGAGAAAATGGGGTTTAAAAAGTCTGAAAAACGACATGTGTATGTTTCCTATGGTTAATCGGGTCGCTGTTGACAAAAACAACAACGGTTTTAAAATATGTGCACTAAAAAAGTATTTTTCAAAAAGAGGGTAAGTATATAAAAAAGAATTACATTTCACACTCTTCACAGTAGTACTTAATAAGGAACAAGATGAGTAATTTCAGCGTCATTTGATATGAAATGAGATGAGCGTTTTTTAATCGCTTATGGGGTTGGAATGTAGGTACAGTCATACGCAAATGAAGGTGTCAAAAGTCCGTATTGCCTTTAAATAAAGATGTGCTACACTGCACAAATGTGCAGTCGTTTGTAGACGTTTCATATACTTAATAGGCATAAAAAAATTGGCTAAGTGCGAGTCAGACTCGCGCGCGAAGAGTTCCGTATCATTGGTAAATAAAACAGTTTTTTTAGGTAACACTTTTCATAAGATATAGCCGTCAGACAGACAGACAGACCGACGTTTTAAGTCTAAGCAATAAGGTTCCGTTCTTACAATTTGGGTACGGAATCCTAACAAAGCGAAGTTTTACGGGAAAGTGGTTTAAAAGTTTAAGTGTTAACACACATAGGTACATACATACAACAGGCGGTGTTCTAAGCTACTAAGCTAAGCTGTTAGCTAGAGTAAAGGCTATATATCATAAGCGAAGACCAAAAGTAACTATTCTATGCGGACGAAGTCGCGGGCAGAAGCAAGTATTTTCAATAACTCGATCTGCTTAAATTTGCGTCTGATACAACATACAAAATTGCTACGTTAAATTCAATGTTTTATTGGTAATTAAATTAATGACACTGACATACAAATAGCAAACCCAAAATACGCTGCGCAGACCAAGTTGTGGAATACCTAGTAATTTAATTACATAAAAACGCAATATAATTAATGATTATGAATATGTTCGCAAGAAATTCACTGATAGTGAATATTCAAGTGGTACCAAGTCGCCAGGTATCGAGACAACTGGAAAAAGATTCTGGCCGAGACCAACAAAGGGTTGTAGCGCCAACGGAAAAAAAAATCAAGTACTTTAATTTCGATTTCCTACTCGCGGTTGGCTTGAACATTTGACTCGGAGTTCGGTAAGCAATGGGAAACGCTTTCTGAAATTTCATTCAAATTGCAGGTGATCAATCAGCTTTAATCAAACAATGTCTGAGTAGGACCGCCCCAAACGATTTAGTGATGATATTAATTGGCTCAAAATTAATGTACTTAATTAATTATTTGTCATGTTATTCGTTTACCGATTGAGACATTGAGGCAATTGGTTAAATTATCGTGTTATAATTTATGTGGATATTTTTTTGGTATATTTGAAAGTTATTACGTACATGATTTAAGATATAACTGGTCTTCGAGCTTTTACCTATATCTGTCAGTCATGATCGTCCACTACTGGACACAGACCTACCCCAAATACATGATGATACCGTGGCGGGGGCTCAATGTCATAATCACCACGCTTGTCAGGCGGGTTGCTGATCGCATTTTAAGTACAATACCCGGGTCTACTGGTTATATATTTAACTTGTTGTATTATATAAGTAGCAAGTATTTGTTTATTATTGTTTATAAAATATCAGAACTATTTGAACTATGATAATACCTAATACGTTTTTAAAAGACATTTTATAGCAAATGCTCTGGAGCTTTTTAAAGCATATTATTATTATCTATCTTTTAAGTAATTCACAGTATGCGTACCTAGTCTTCAGCCGTACATTAAAGAATAATTATTAATTAAAATACTTGCATACGGATATTTGGGCCATTTTATTGAAAATTGTGTACTTATACTCACGTTTTTTAATCTGGATATTTTTTTGTGCTTTCTACTCATAATTATGAGCTCTTTCGATCTTGATAGGACAAAAAAGTGTTCCAAGCGTTTTCGTTCCATTCCATTACCATTTTTCATATATTTCATATGGTGGTGACGAAACGGAAGCAATCAAAAATGTATTTATGAAAATTTTGTCACTTTTCTCTACTTTGAATAACATGGCCCAGTTACTTAGAAATCATGTCATAAACCAAAACGTAAATTATATTTTACCTATATTAATCTAAATTGTCTATTTAATCCTATTAAACAAACATGATTATTATTTATATTAATTTAATGTTTACTAATACCTGAAATTTAATATGGTTGTAATTGATACCTACTAATGATATTGCATATTTTTTGTCCAACCAGCTAAATCATTTTTTACAACAGAAGAGGCGAAGCATAAAGAATATCTATTTTAATAATGATACGTTACATAAAGGGACAATACGTTTTCGAGTAGCATTAACCCACTGGTTCACTTTCGAAATAATTTAGGCGTCATTCTAAATGTAAACACAAATCAATTTAGTATCTGAAAATATCAAATACCTAGATGTATTGGATATTTTACCTATCAGAATATTTACTATAATAATTGCTAATTACCGCTTTCAAAACAATATGAGTACCATGGAACACGTTTCTACAATGACAACATTATTAAGAGCCCTGTTGATCGTTATAAGGGTCAAATTGGTCTACAAATTGCACGAAACACGTTCCCCTCTTGATTAACCACTCGGTTATGACCAAAACCTCCTATTGGAGCCCTTTCTGTACAAGAGTTACAGCCTCTGGCAGTTTTCGAAAGAAAATTTTAAAAGAGCTAAGTCTTGGGAGTATAATAAAATAAAATTGGGTTCTTTCAATATGATTTGTTTACTTTAATCCAGGAAAGTTAATGGAGATGCCCTATTAATAAATTTCTTCAGTATTATTTTTGAAGGTGGAATTCACAAAATAATTCTGAAGAATACTATAACACAGTGAATTGCAAGTTCCATACACATTTGCACATTTCCATACGTATGAATGCAAGTAACACAAAAATCCTCGTATAAGGAAATACCGAATATACGAAGAATTTATGTAGACGTAAATGAAGTATTTTTTTAAATTTGAACCAAAAGAGTGCACACAAACTGGAAATGAAAAATGCAAAACTTTTTCGACTATTCATTTTGGCCACAAAAACCGCCAACGATAATCCCTTGTTAGCCAAACAGGTGTTAGCCAAACGGCAATCCGCCCCTGATCTGATATTGAGTTCCAAACGATGAGCTTAGCAATTTTCTACAAAGCTGTGATCATAATCGTTTGCCTCAAGATTTTTGACTTTACAACAGTGGAAGCATGTTAAAGTACAATGTCGGGCGGGTAAACTAGTGCTCGACACGTTAAATACCCAATAAATGACAGCCTTTAATTACGAATGACAAGTTTCAAGATAGATATGTATATACGGTCGGGCTCTGGTACGTTTACCTTAATTGTGCTTATTTTTATTTCGCGTTTGCCGATGTCTTCAAATATATCCTTTTCATTTAAATAATCTTATATAACTGAACACTGATTATTTACATAATGAGCATGTACGTTCCTCGCCGCCTGATCTCGATTACGAGATTAAATGTTTTTAGTTATTTTTATTCAGCGTCCAATTAAAGAGTTTTCTGACCTGAGAGTCTGTTAATAAAATCATTTTACAAGTTCTCTAGTATACCTAACTCACAATTACATCAGTTAAACTTTAGTAGCAGTGGATATGATCAAGGTATTTGTAAGACTTAATCTTACATTTATTACGTTCCGTATTTTATTACTTAGTCAATTTCACTAATATAAATCTATAATAATAATAAAAAACTCTAACAGTTCCGTTTTTTATCACTCGAGAACGGCTGAACCGATTTTAACGATTTTTGGTTCGTTGTGATCGTCTTGGCCAAAACTTTAATAGTAAGCTTAATAAAGAATCAATCAATCAGAAAGACGCCATATATAGACTTTCAGGCGGTACAAAGTTCGCCAGGACAGCTAGTTATAGGTAATGTTGATTTATATATTTATTCTACGATAACACTAAGATTAGGGTATAGACGCAAGAAAAAATTAACCAGATAACATTGAGTTTTATTGCCCGCCGTCCGTCTCCGACAGAACTGCTGGGTGACGTAAATGGGCGTACCGACGTGCTCCTTTTTATCGCGTCGGTAAAAAGCGTGGCTGTGTTGCTAATGATTTGCCGAATATTGATCTCGACTGCACCAATGTGAAGTAGCGTAATCTAACTTTAAATGATCGTAAGTTAATTTTATGTAAAATGTAACCGCCACGCACGATAAGCGATGCTTGCTGCGCCCCGATTTGAAAGCTCACACAAGTCTAAAGGCAAACATGTCTACTACAAAGTGTCTGCTACTACTAATGTCTACTACTACTGTCTACAACTAATAGTTACTACAAAACGTATTTTTAAAGGCAGTTATCTAAATCGCTCAATGAAGTTAAAGAAGTTTCGATGTTTTATGATGATGTATTTTATTTGTTTAGTATTATATTTATGAATGCTAGTAGTGATGTTATTCACAGCTGGAAGAGATCCGTTATAAGGATGATTTCTCCTTTTTACCTACATTTTTGCAAATTACTAGCTTGTTTCTAGTATATAATAAAATCCCAAGAGTTTTATTATACTAGATTCCTAGAGAGATCTACTCGCGAACTTTTGGCTAGATATTGGAATATATGCCAGCACTGGAATGAAGGTTTCTTTTTGAGACTGGACGTTAGAACCGGGTTTCATTAGTGCGGTTTATTTTATGTAATTGAAAACGACGTACCTATCTCACTTTTTAATCGATAACTGAACCAAAAATACCTTTGCGTGAAATACAGGCTTTGAAACAGCGACAGCTAACAGTCAACTTCTTACTCGACTTTATATATTATCAAATAAGCGAATTCACGCCATTATAAAAAAATATATCATTGGTTCATCATTTTCATTAAAGTTTTGATGAGCTTAAATAAAATTTCATATCTTCTTTTAAGAACTAATTTTTTGCCTCTCTATGTGGACAATTTTAGTGACTTCAGACTTCATTCGTCATCTATATATGTTATCAATCGCTGTGTTAAAAATATGAAGAAAACGTACATACACACAAAATCAAATTAATTTAAGTCAAGGTAAAATATGTCGCTACGGAAAAAAATCCAAAATATGTATACATGTGCTTTAATATTAAGACAATAAGGAGCAGGTTACATATTTTGGTACTTTGTTCGTATCGATATCTCTTATCTTGACTGATATACAACTCGGTTTTAATTTGTATTTGCAATGCAACATTATCCTTATTATTTTCTTGTTATTTAAGTAATTGCCCCTATATCAATTTATTATTTTGTGCTATAGGTAGGTAAGTAACCCCATCACGGCACTTTATTAAAAAGGGTAAAACATTGTAAAATCCTTTAACGACTGGTTTCGGATTTTATAACTGGCAGGGTGTGGTTAATGTTCGAGCTTACGAAAACGTTTTGTTTCCAATTTGGGAATGTCATTAAAATTTTAGGTTCAGATAAAATATAAAGCCTTTATGGATATATGGTTGGCAACATTAATAAATATTTAACACGCAATCTGGCTGGCAAAACGAGTATACAAATTAAATTGTTTTGGTCGTTAAATTTGGTATTTTGTTAATTATCTCATGCATTGGATACTTTATTTTTATCCTTGCTGTATTTTCGCTAAGTGTTTAAATATAATACAAATAAAATTAAGTATATATTATAAAATATGTTGTTATGCGAGCTAATGTTACCAATTTAGTAGGTTTAAAGTTATTTAAAATATTGATATGGTGCGCAATAACAATCAACATGTCAAAATATATCTTACAAATCCTTATCGCTATATACATAAAGAATCACGTACCGATCTTTGAGCGTTGAGTACTCGACTCGTGACATTTTAAGACTATACACACATCTCTCTTTTTGTACTATTTTAAAATGGTAAAATAAATTGTAATTATTACAAAACAATAGGCAAAATATATCAGCAGCTTTTGTAAACGAGAATGTTCACTGCTTCCTCAAACACCCCTTTCGCCGTGAACAGTAGGTACGCGTTTGAACAAAGAGAGCAAGAGACCGGCACACCGCACTAATTGCCAATCACGAAAACGGACTCGGAAATGGTTGTTGTTAAAATGCAGCCAAGTCTTACCGCCTACTTACTACCTAGCTTTAACACTCTAGGGACGCTCTCAATAACATTCAAGTTGGATACTATTAAGTAGTCTTAAAAAAAAACTTACCTTACTCATTTTCGTACATTATGTTTGGTTTAAAATGTTATTCAAATTAAATGGGACTTAATTACGTTAAAATACTTTTTAAATGTATTTACATACTATGATTTTCTGTCTTGTTTTCAACCTGTGACTCTCCACCCAATATCAAAGCTTGCTATATATATATATTCAAAGCTTAATAATATTTTAGATTTTCTAATTTTCCCGCTGAAATCTACACACTGTCGGATTTGGCTACATTCATTAATAGCATTATGCAATGTCTGCAACAAATTAGTATTCTAGTAGTTCAAGCGTTTTTTGCTACACTTAGCCAAGGCACTGTCCTGTCCGTGGAACGAGAATTGCCCATTTAGCGTAGTTAAAGGCGATTTCGTTCGACTGAAGCACGATCGCTGCTTGCGGGTCGTTTTTGGCTAATCAGGGTAATTAAAAAAGACGACCAAGAGAGAAGATTGCCATTTGAATAGCGCTTCTGTTGCATCTAAAGAAAAATAAGTAAATAGTATTGGTTACAATTACGAAATGCGTCTAAAGTGAAGTGAGTTCAGAAGGCCTACCTAAAACGTCCTATACTCGTATAACAATTGAAGTTCGTCGTATTTTTGTACTAAATATTTACCAACTACCTACGAGTATCTACATTATATGTAAGTTTCGTGTAATTAACAAAGGTGGAACAGTATGAAACTATAGGTATTATTCAGTACGTACCATGTAAGTTAGTAAGAGATGATGAAAGATCAGGGGTTTCGGAAGGAAGCGGGTGAAGCGATTTGGACTACAATAAATCAATTCAATAAATCTTTATCAAAAAAATGGATTCTATCGCTTTGTGTCTATGCCGTTTTAGCTAGCAAACCAAGTTGCATGGAAACTAAGTTAGAAGTCCTCTTGGGACTTAAAGTCATTAATCTTCGATTGACAACGTCGTGTATAGTAACTAAAGCCACTATCGGGTCACATTTGGGGCCATTGCACGATCAATAGTATGTTACCGTCCACACAGACACGCCATCAGGCAATAATGACCAAAACGTCTACGTCAATAAAGGATTTGGATCGCTCGTGGCAAGCTGCCATTACCTATTAAGATAAGACGAATGACGTGATTATTTATAATCAACCTGTCATTTCCTTAGCCTTTAGGTTCTTCAGACATACTATGCATTGCGGTCCGGAGTACATGAGGTTGAGAAGCACATCATTCTGGGCCATATTAATGGCAAACGAGCTTGCAGTGGGGTCCGAATGAGATAGTCGAACGCTGCAAAAAGGTCGGCGGGCGGCAGATTGAACCGTGCAGTCCACATAGCCTATGACCGCACTTTATGGAAACTAGCTGCATGTTGTCGCGATGCTCAGCAGTAAAGAAACGGTAGAGTTTTTGTTAGAAATCGATAAAAAAATTCGATTTTAAGTTATTATTGTGAACTATTGCATAACTAAGAACCAGTGATCGGCACTAACGGTGCAAAACTTTAATAAAACTTGTTGAACTGAGGTATAGTAATACTTACTATCAAGAAAAAGATGAATAACTTTGACAAATTAGTGTCCAATTTAATTGTATATCGGAATCTCGATATGCCAATATTTGGGTGTAAGAATATAATTGTTTTTATGATTCTATACATTCTTTTATGTACGCTTAACGAGTTTTGTTAAAGTTTTGCACCCATAGTGTCGATCACTGCTAAGAACCCATAGGATGCGTTGCAGTAATCACACACTCTACAAACTCATAAACAGTTCAAACACGAACAGCCTTAAATCTCAATAGAACAAAATTTAGACAGAGAATTTGGTGCAACTACTACTTGGTTCAAATACGTATATGTTTCACAACGACAGAAGTTTATATACTAATTTAAAAGCGCATTCACTTTCCAATTATAAAACAACCATTGAGTAGGGGCCTTTTCTGTCAAAACGACTGTAATATCTTCCAAGCTACATCTATAAACAGCAGGTAACCTATATTCGATAACAAGACCGTATCATATTTCAAAAACAATATTGTTCGTACGCAGGGTTCATACAAGGGCAGCAGGAACGCTTTTTGCATATTTCATATCAGATTTCATAAAACGCCCTTGAGCTAGATGGAGGAAGTAAACATTTTCGTCGAGTACCATCTTGGAAGACTTTAAATATTTCGTCTTACTCATTTCTAGGGTTTTCGAATGTTTTGGCCTGCGTATAAATCGAAAACGGATTGATTCAAAGAATGATTGATTTCGTACGTAACTAAAAGCAACCCAGCCACTTCTTGTAATAAAACTATTTTTTCCTAACTAGTGCGTAAAAAGAGCACTTTTCGCACGCTTCACTTTTTAAGGCACTTGCTATGAAAAATTAGGTTCGATACTCATGTAAAAACTTCTTTAAGACTCGGGTGATTGTCACCCTCGTTTCACTCGGGCTCCAACGTTCACCCTCGTCGAAAAAAAAAAATTTTTCACTAGTATCGAAATGTACTATAACATCCTAATCAGCGGGTAGTAACGTATATATTCACTATTATTTCACTTTAGTATTACAGTCATTTGTGTACAATATCTATTCAATCATTGACCACATGTAGCTTAGTAATCACAGGGTTCACATAATCATGGCAATTATTAGTTCTGCATTAGCATTCGAGCATTAGGTACTAATGTCTCGTAAGCTTTGTGATGTACGACTACAACTTGAATATGTTGAATAACTATAGTCAGGGAGTTATGTTAAGTCTTGGAGCGGTCTTAGATGGATACTCGATATATTGAGTAAGTATTCGACAACTACCAAAAAACAAAAGACGTTGTGTTTTCCGAAAATTGGATACTTCTTTTCTTTGGCTTGTTATTAGTTGTACCCATTGTAATATGTAAACGTCATTCCTGGAAGATAAAGCACAGTTATGTTTGCCTACAATATAATCTAAAGAATAATATGACGTACCTATGGTGATTCTCAGATCGACTTATTGTCATCAAAAAAAGTATTTTCTAGAACAACCCATGTTCATGCTCACGTGAAATAGATGTTCAAAGCGGTCCTTCATAATTAAGTTGTACACGTATGGAAAAGTAAAATTTTAGGCCAAGGTCGTGCGAGCTACCGATATCCTTCAAATTGAGGTTACTTTTTTAAACAACAACTATTGTACTCGTATGTCTATATGTTCCATGAAGCAAGAAAATTATACGACTTGGACGAAGTTGGCTTGATAGAAAATTATTTCAATGTTTCTAACTATAATGAATTTAATGAATAACGATATTCATTAAATTCATTATAGTTAGATTATACATGAAATATTCAATAGATATTATAAATGTATACTATTTTATCAACTAGAATATAAATATAACAAAAATAAAATAAATAACAGTAAAACTAAGTTAACCCTCAAATTTAATAGTTACTTATTTTTTTATGACATAGGCAGCAAACGAGCAGACGGATTGCCTGGTGGTAAGCAATTACCGTTGCCCATGGGCACCAACAGCATGAGCCACACGCGCGTTGCCGGCCTTTAAGGGGGGTTGGAGCTAGTCGTTTCTGGTGCAAAAGTGCCCATAATGCTCGCGGCATTACCGCGCTGAATTACTCCTCTTCTCTTCCTCTCCTCCTCTCCTTCCTGGTCCTCTCTCTTTTGCCTGAGTCGACGGCCTATGTTAGGCACAAATTTTAAGGTGTCTGTCCCCCAATTGCCCGCCGTCTCCACCGCGAATGGGACAAAACTCGTCACTCATAACTCGTAGGAAAACAATATTACTATATTAACTAAATCAGTACTGAATGTTTTAGCATTAAGTAAGTTGTATTTTTGTTATTGTGAAATGAGAGTAAAATGTTTTTTTTTTCGTATTTTACAAAATGCACAAATAATTTTTTGGTTTGATATTTTTACTCTGGTCCACATATCCTATATCCTAGAGCAGGTAATATCCGGATCCAGAGGCCGCCCATTGCGGGTCAACATTGCAACCCGGTGAGCGTAATGTGCACCTTTGCGCCTGAAACATGCAGGGCCATTTTTGAGAATAATCTGGTTAATTATCTTTTCTTGGATTGTAATCTGTCTCATACATACATTACTATGTTATTTTAGACATTATCAAACATTCACGATAAAGACTATGATTTATATTATAAATAGGCACCAATTTACTAAAATAAATAAGTACCTATAATTAGTAATTAAATACCTTTTTACTAATATTTGCTGCGGCCCGATGTCTATTAAATATTCCCGTTTAGCTGTTGTTAGCCTCTTGAGGCGGAAAACTGTAAAAGCATGAAATCAAATCAGAGTCAAAAAGATTAGTGGCCTCATAGTTACGTCAAGTACACTCGGCCGAGATTCCAGCTTCAAAGAGGCTTCGCTTTGTGACACTTCTGAAGACCGCGGCTGGATCTGGCCACGCTTGACCTCTTTTTACGACGACACTCGTAACCGTCTGACATAAAAGGGCTAGTCTAATTTTCTATTTATCTTTGACACAGTTACAAAGATAGTGTGACATAGTTCGCCGGAAGCAAATTTATTTAATTTTAACACTTTCAATCTCAATAGTTCCGAACAGACTGACCAATTTATTTCATTCATGGTGAACTAAAAAAACAAATAAATCGTTACATTTTTTAATTCATTTCAACAAAAACTGACTATTATTTATTTTCACGGACACTAAGTTGGCAAAAAATATTTTTGGTTAAGTTTGATAGGTACTCACCGTCAACCGAATACGCAGTTTGTTCAATTTATGTTGGTATCATTTATTACATATTTTCTCTTATATTATCATGAACTAGTTCTAGATTAAGATGGTCGTGTTTTTTAAGTGAAATCACTGCAATGATCTGCACACGTATAATCTATCTATCTATTATATATAAAAGAAAGTGGGGTTTGTTCAACCGCTTATAACTCGAGAACGGCTGAACCGATTAAAATGATTTTGGATTGGTTGGAATCGTCAAAAAATCCGCGATTTCGAAAAATAAATATGACCACAATTGAATGGCCATTATGTTTATTGAATTAAAATCATTACTTTTGTCTGTCGTTTTTTAGGCGGTACGAAGTTTGCCGGGTCAGCTAGTTGTATATAAATGCTTTGAAAAACTAAAGATATCTGCTGTAAATACTAAACTATACGGAATCCTCACGTACTCCTTAACTATCAATATTAAAACAACAATAAGAACTGGAACGAACTGTTTAAATTCAGTTTGAATACAAGCGAGCTGCGGACGCGGGCTGTCTTCAAACGTTGAATGAAATATGCAAAGGGTAGAGGTCGAATCTGAGCAGCATGCGAGGAAATGCGAGGGTATATAAAGTTAACAAATATAACATTCTGGAATAATCTAGTTCATCATTCCAATATATTATAAACATATTTTGTACATTATGCTTGCGAAACTTACCCAGGAACAATAGGAAGGGGAATTTTATATGGCAATGTCTATACACAATGACTCGTTTTTATTGCTCTTAGTGTAGCAGCATTATTCCTTATTAAACATAACTATTTCAACTGATGATTACTATTACAATGTGTAACCTCTTTTGCGAATAAATAATCGGTCATCTTCTTAGTTCCCTTGCTAATTAGTAATTACTAAATATATATAATTAGGTTATTTAGTTAATTAACTCAGCACTTTAATTTGAATAAACGCAACAAAGACGTAGTTGTAGCAAACTCCTAATAACTAAATGTTAACGACAAATATCAAAACTAGTCTCTAGATAATTTCACACGAAGAAGAAATCGAATGGCAGCACTAATAGAGAGGTTTATGGGAAGACATACAAGGTTGACCGACAATCTATTTAAGATCGTATATGTATATTCTGTGGCATGCTAGCACATAAATAGTCATACAAATTCTAGAAGGAGCTAATATTTTTATAGGTAAGGACCTAATGTTCGAAACAAAAGAAATATTTAAACTTTCACTATTTTTACTGCGTATATACACATTAAAAATGTGAGAGAAGCGCTAAGCCTAGCGGTAAGAGAGTGTGACTTGCAATCCGGACATTGCAGCTTCAAACCCTGGCTTGTACTAATGAGCTTTTTGGAACTCATTTACGAAATATCATTTCATATATACAAGTCGCTATTCAGTGAAGGGAAACATCGTGAGGGAACCGGACTAATCCCAATAAGGCCTATAGTTTACCCTCTGAGTTGGAAGGTCGCTTTCGTAAAACTAGTGCCTATGTCAAATCCTGGGATTAGTTGCCAAGTGGACCCCAAGATCCCATGAGCAGTCGCAAAATGTCGGGACACTTTTTTCTACGCGATGCCAACTACAAGTAACTACCTTGACAGGATGTCTACCCTTTGATATCGTTTATAGAAAAAAATGGAAAATAATAAATGGAATCTCACTATAGGGGGATAGTGAGATTAGATTTATTGTTTTCCATTTTTTCTATAATGAAAATGTATGATCAACCAACTCCACTGCAGTCTTTGTATACCTATTCGAAATCTTAAATAAAAAAATAAAAAAACGTTTGCTTCAGTAAAACGAAAATAAGCACAACAAACAGTTTTCCTCCCATATTGCCGTGGTATTTAACGATAAAATTACAATAAAGATACAGTATAGATAATAGTAACGGTCCATTTTCTCCCCACATGACCTACCATTAGGTGTTATTTATGTGGCCTCAAACATAAAAGGCGTATAAATGATTGCGAGACACACTTTGCGCATTCATAACCATGTTTCAGAGAGTAAGCAAGTATCATAATAAACGGATATTTATCATACTTGTGCGAGCGAAAAAATAGAAGAGTTCTCGTATTCCGTTTTTGCGATCCCTCGAATGTTTGTCACGAAAAAATCTTTCTTCGCGGCTCGGACTGACATTTATTAACGTCTCAAGCGCTAGGGGCCTAGCGGTAAGAGCGCGTACCAATAGATCGTACTAATAGCGTACCAATGAGTTTTTCAGAACTTATGTACCTACGAAATATCATTTGATATTTACCAATCGTTTTTCGATAAAGGAAAACATTGTGAAGAAGCCGGACTAATACCAATGCCTAGTTTACCCCCTGGGTTGGAAGGTCACGGCACTTTCGTAAAACTAGTGCCTAAGCCGATTCCTGGGATTAGTTACCAAGCGAACCGCAGGCTCCCATAAACTGTGAAAAAATATTGGGACAACACGAGGAAGATGAAGATGAGATAATGATGTTTTCTATTCACACCAACTAACGCTGCTCACTATAACAAATTGGTATCGTTTTTGTCGGCTTAGTGGGTGGCAACCAACATAACATAATAGTACACTACTTTGTTACAACATATTAGTTATAATCGCTTCATTATTATATTCAAATCGATATCATAATGAAATTTCAATTTTGAACGGTTCTGAAAAACAAAGCAATGGGTTACTTACTATAGAAACTATATGAGAATTGAGCTTGACTCTAGATCGTCTCTGAATTTAAAAAAAACTACGGTCGGTTGGAAAAAGTTTTCTTTCGCCGCCATTACAAATGTTCGTTTGACTTTTCGTTTGCTGTTTTAGAAATTATTATTGAGAGATTAAATAGTGTGTATGTGTTTACTGTACATACTTAATTAGGCATAATACTAGTTTCAGACCAAACTTGTATTTTTATACCTTACATTGTGTCACAGTAACAAAATTACTATTATAGGTATGTATCTAACGAAGTATTTTGAACAGTTAAGTTCATCTTATATGTTACTCAAACTCAAACTCAAGCGTTTATTCAGTAAGTAGGCCACAAGGGCACTTTTACACGTCGAGTATACAAAAGAAGAAAACATAAAAACTACACCGGTTCTAACCCTACACCTCTGACCCGAGAAGCATTTCGACTTTTATGACCGGGTTATATAAAATATAACCAAAAATTGGACAATAATAGTATTTTTTTTGCTATGAGTGTGACTTGAACACACATACCTTCATACTAATCCTTCCTATTTTGTTTCACTGCTAGTTTCGTTAAGAACGACTTATTAAACAACCTATTTACTTAATTACTTAAGATTCAAATAAGATATACATTTTCACCAGAAGGTATAAGTAGCACCTTTAAAATAGGAATATAACAAAATAATATGTATTATTGAAGGTGGATATATTTATTGGATCACGGGCAGACTAAGTGACATAATTAATGCTCAAATGTTTTTTTTTTACACTAACACCTATGTTGCTACACCCTATCAGGGTCAATGTACATATTTATGTGTTTTGGGTTGCAAATAATGATCTCTTATCTCTTATCTCATAGTTAAGAATCAAAAATATTCTTAAATAAATTGAGGTAAAAATAACTAAATTGTAGGCTGGTACGGAATAACCTGTATCAAACGGCAACCAGCCTTCCGGAGCGTGCTCGCCTCCTTGCCGCTTGTGAATGGGAATCCGGGCAGTGGCTTCAAGCTCTGCCGTCCATATCCACAGGAACACTGTTAGACAACTCCACATTTCGGATCTCCGGCGCTCTTCGTCTGGGAGTAGCCTGTGTTGCCCCACATCGCTGTCGCTGTGGTGACCATGTCAATCCATTAGGTCACCATGGATTATCCTGCGGCAGAAGCGCAGGGCGTGCCCTTCGCCATGGTAGCCTGAACGATATCATCCGTCGGGCCTTAGCCAGCGCGGGAGCGCCGGCCGTTTTGGAACCACCTGGCCTCGTCCGCAATGACGGTAAAAGACCCGACGGTATGACTCTCGTGCCATGGAGCATGGGACGGCCGCTGGTTTGGGACGCGACATGTGCCGATACTCTGGCGCTGTCCCATGTCCACGGCACGGCAGTCAAGGCTGGTTCGGCTGCCAACTCTGCCGAGCTCCTCAAGCGGCGCAAATATGCAACCATAAACAGTGGTTGCATATTTGAGCCTTTTGGGGTTGAAACCCTGGGACCATGGGGGGAAAGCGCCCACAGGGTTTTTAAAGAATGTAGCCGTAGGTTAGTCGAGTTGACGCGTGACCAGAGGGCTGGGTCATATCTCGCTCAGCGGATCAGCATTGCGATCCAACGGGGCAATGCTGCCAGCCTTCTGGGCACGCTGCCAGCAGACGGCGATTTGGGGCAAATTTTTTATTTATAGTTCTTAATTTTTATTTTCTTCATTTTTAGCTTTTAATTCTTATTTTAGGTATAGTTTTATGTTTCTTAGTATAATGTCTTTATTTACAATAATTAAAATGAAATCCCACTATTAAAATATTACATAATATTCATAACTAAATTCTTGATGTTGAGTAAATCCATATTGCGCTATTAAAAACACTGGAGCAATTTTGATTTCATGTTAACGGAAAACTTTTTATTCAATATTTGACGCAAAAAAATCCAATTAACGTACCTATGTTAAAAATTTTATTTGAAAAACAAAGTTCAATTAAAACCTTGGAGTTATACAATTTATCTTGTTCAAACTTCATGAATAAAGATGTCTGACGATCGGCAATAGCGAGAGTTTAAAAAAAGAATCTATAAAATAATCTCCGATGATGTAATATGATTTATTTCCTATGATTTTGACGCCCGGTCTGCCTATGAAGCCTGGGTTCAAATCCCAATAAAGACATTTATTTGTGGGACGAGCGCAGATATTTGTTCCTGAGTCTTGGGTGTTTTCAATTAATTTAAGTATTTTGTATATTATATACATCGTTGGCTGAGTTCTCACAAGACAAGCCTTGTTGAGTTTACCGTGGCTGTCCTGTAATATTTATAAGTCGCTTGCGTAAAACTAGTGCCTACGCCTAATCCTGGAATTATTTTGCCAAGCGGATCCCAGGGTCTCAGGAGCTGTGACGTGTAAAAGACGGGACAATTCAAGGAAGATGATTATTGTCTCAAAAAGAAAAATTTCATAAGATAGCACATATACCAACATCTTGAAATATACTCAACCGTGCTTATTTTAAATCGTATGGCAACAAAACAGCTAGTTTACCCCTTTGAAACCAACATCAGCTCTCACTACAAAGTTTTCAAAGCACATTGTAGCCCGTTTTTGCACTAAACATGTTAGTAGTAGATGTTTAGTGCTACTAAAACGTACAGCCCTCGAGAGAGCCGTTAAATTCTTTTACTTCAGTATCGCTACGAGCAATGTTGGACACGTCCCGGAGGCTTTCTCTTTTTTCTAACAACAGATTATTAAGAGTTAAAAGATATTTTTAAACCTAACTGCTTTCATTGACCCTGTATATTTATTTTTAGGGTTCCGTCCCCAACCGTTTTTTACGCACTTGTTTTTGTATGCCTTTACACGCCTTCGTATATCCAGATTAGCTGACAAGTCAGGTATAAAACGCTTCATATACCGCCACTTACAGTAGAAAAAAACTAACTAATAAACTTTAAAGTGAAGTAAATTCAGAGTAGGATAAAATAGGGCTAATGTCATCTCCATTTCTCAAGTAAAAACGTAGATCATTTGCTAATTTTATATTATTTAATACATTGTCCAAATTTTACATTAGCCGAAACATTATAAATGTTACATGTAAGTATTTTATTTTTTATTAGTCTATAAATGTGTCCCACTGTCGGGCAAGAGACTAACTGCCCCAAGTAGATATCCTCTTTGACATAATGTATGTATGATCTGGTCGAACTTAACCCTAAGTAATTTTTATTATTTATTAAGGAGATAAACAGAAACAGTCACAATAAGTACAACAAATTGGTGTTGTTAAGAATAATTAGATAAAGACGGTTAAACTTAAAAATATCTCACTATCAACACAAAAAGTTATAAACACAAAACGACACAATGAAACACGAATTAATACTACGTTTCGTGTTCTGCTGAGACTTTGCGTGATTCATTTGAAGTCCAACTTCAAGGCTTGCGTTGCTCAGATCTTGGAGCATTAGCTGAAGTTCGTTGGCAAAAGAGGAGAAGAGAACAATATCGTCGGCAAGCGAAGATTCGGCAACCACCTGTCGCCGACGACTATTCCCCTCTCCTCTCAAGAAACCGCCAGACTCTTGAAGACTTCTTCAAGTATACTCGTAAAAAGTTTCGTGTTAGCGGATCATTGAAGTTGATGTCTGCTGTTTTATTACTATATTTCCGTTTGCAATTTGATTTATATATGTCGGACGGATATTTTGATGTTTTAGGGTGTGAATTATAGCGAAATAAAATAAACTTATGTTGACACAGTTATATAAAATACTCTGAACTGCCGTCAGGCCGGGCCTGAAATATAATACGTCGATACTAATTGGTTTCTTTTAGATGACAGATCTCCTAAGCTACGAGATGAACCATGTTTTTTTTTATGACAGAGGTGGCAAACGAGCAGATGGATTTCCTGATGGTAAGCAATTACCGTCGCCCATGGGCACCCGCAACACCAGCGGAGTCACAAGCGCAATGCCGGCCTTTAAGGGGGGTTGGAGCTCTGGGAACCTTACTCACCACCAGGAACACAACACTACATACCTTAAAGGTAGCAGTGCTATTATGGCTGTGGTCTTCTTTAAGGAGGAGGTACTTCCCCAGTTGGGCTTCCCCCAGGGTCCGGGATGTGGTGATAACTGCACAAATAAAATATTATTGATACTATTTAATTTGCTGCATACCTCAGTTACTTCCAAGTTACCTGTAATTGTATAAAAATAAGTTTTAAGGACAAACATATTTTGCTATAGTATGAAATGGCTTCAAATTGAAAATTATAATCTTCAATTTGGGTGACTCATTAATACAAGTTAAAGGCCTATATGTGCCGGTGCGCATTTTGTACACGTTTTTAATAATGAGAAAATGACTGTATAACTTTGAAGAGTTCTTATATAACTTTGTACACAAGGCATCCACGCAAATTTCATAAAAATACGTCGGTACTGCCCTGATCAAACTATACACTTGACAAAAAGAGTCGGCTATCAGCTAACTAAGTGTAGTCACAAGTCAATTGAATTAATCTGCTCACACTGCACTTATATTTCTTAACCTACCCTTTGTCACTTACAATTTAGAATAATGTTACAAAAGTTAAAGCTACGTTTATCAGAGCGTTTAACTGGCAGGTCCAAGTAAAGATAAAACTAAAAGATAAACTTGTATATATCGGTGCATGGCGTGAAGAACTTGATAACTCTAAAATGGCAATTTTACAGGGCAGCGATTTTAAAGTTTGACATTTTCTCCAAAATCCGTTTTCATCTTTAACTCGTTTTTTTAGCTTGATTTATGGATAGATTTACGCGATCTTTCATTTTATTGTACGTATTTTACTAAAATCTGCTTACTTTGTAAGATATTAGACATATCAACATAGTCACCAGAGACTTATCAACTTATTCCCCATACATTAGTGCTGAAACCAGTGAAAACATTGTTTAATTTAATTCCTAAAAATCAGTTTTTCACAGTAATTGAAATATTTAAATTGATTTAAGGGTCATTTTATGTGATGTTTCCAATATGGTTATGCATATATTTGTTGTTATCTTATTATTCATAATATTTGACTTATCAACATGTTCACGCATGACTTATCAACTTATTCACCATAGAATAGGGTATCAATAATAATGACACAATTTTTTTGTTTGTTAAAAAATACTGTAAATTAAATTAAAATGTTTATTAGGAGATTTTCATATTTCGGAAACGTAACCACTCTTTTTGTACTACCTACTTAGGAAAAAACAAATAAAAACGACTTCTGTTCAATAAAACTCGAAAAAATTATGTAGCATTTTTACAACAAAAAATTACAACAAATTTGTGGAATTAATGGTTGTCCTTCATTTTCATATTCGTAAACATATTTTTTTTCATATCTGGATTATCCACATCGAGATAAGGATTGGGACCATAGTTCGTTAATCTTGAGATTTCAATGGAGAAATAGAGGAAACCTTAATAGAGCACAGAGTACGAGGATTAGCTTTCGGCTGTTTACCCGACATGTAGACTTTCAGGCTAAATTTAATCTTAATATTGTGTCTCGTTATAAATATGAAACTTTACTTTCCTAAAATGTCCTAAAGTGGACCTTTTGTTCGTAATTTACAAAAAAAGATAAACTAACAAAAACACTGGTAATCGGCCATCTGGTTCAGATTTCCGCTTCCTGAGCACAAAATATTCACCTAATTTATGGTTTAAAAAAGGGTTGCATCCTTGAGGACATAGGATTGAATGTTGTTTAAAATAAAAACAATTGAATAATTTACTAAATTTGATATAGGTATTACTACTAGTGAGTATCAGGCGTACGGCCCTGAAAAGGTTTTTTTTAACTAGTTAACAGGTTTCATGGTTACAAGTCGTCGACCACTTTTTACCTATGGCCAAAAATTGGATCAAATTTAACTATTATCGGCCACTTTTTTGCTTCTTTTACTCGATCCTGATGGGAAGCAGTACATTACCGTAGCCTATCGACGCCTGCAACTCAAGAGGATGCACATGGCCGTAAACCCTTTTTTATATAAATCTTAAACGTGTTTATCGGTCATGAAAAATATGATTAAGTATGTATGTATATGTTTTATATGTAATATACCAATCGAAAATAAACACCAAATAGCCAACAACAACATAATATAACTCGCCCTTAAAAGTCACTTTATTTGACTAATTTATGGTACGTGAAAATAGCTCGGTTCAAATGGCGCGAAATTTAAAATACGTGGTTTCTTTGTGTTAATACATACCTATAGTATTATTTTTTTTATTTACACAAAGTGTATTATAAAAAGAATACATAATAAACTAAAAAAAGAAAAAATAAACTAACCTAAGTCCCGTAAGTCTGTCCCTTGCAGAAGGGTGCCCATGAGGCTGGCTATGTTCCCCCGCTGAATGGCTATGCCTATTCTGTAAGATTATTATTTATTTTAGAATATAATACTTTAATGAACGTAACTCACCTTTTCCTCATTGCTCACTTTATTTCTTTCAATACAACCACTTTACAGCTAATTACAACCAACAAACACTTTAATCACCTAAAACACAAAAATATACAATTATTTTGATTACTAAACGCGCGAAACTTTGACAGATGAACGGATTTTCGGAGTTGTGAGATAGACGAGTGTTTTTTCCGTATGTAAGAGAGAGACGCATGCTCACGCGCGACGGCAATAACTTGACAATTTGATGTGTATATTTTATTTCATTGAATATAAAATTGGACATGTATATATATCAAATTTTAGTTAGCCGACTTAACTTAGAAATAACATGATATCTAGAAATGACCAAGATGAAACTATTCCATTGTTCCGTGAATATGTTGACAAGTCGAGATGTAAACTTAATTTTGACATGGCCCATTCTATAAATGTGAATACTACGAAGATAACACGATATACCATATTCTGTACAAAGCGTTAGTAACTTAATACGTCGAAATATACGTTAAGAAAAATTTTAATTTAGGAAATAAGTCTTGTGCTTTGCGTATGTTGAACCTCTAGTGATGACTTATTAAATTATTTACGTTGTGTATGAATAAGCTACCCGCTGGCAATAATTTAATATCTACTTATGTCGACTTTGATTTACCATATTCACCAAAATGTAAAAGTATAAGTTGACATATCAAATTAACGGCAGTTGAGCATAAGTAGATAAAAGGATATATTCACTTATTAACATGATAGTGTGTTAGTAATCATTTTGATATCTCGTTTTATCAATTTTCGTAAGCTAGAGCGGTTTTTGTGTATAAGTTGATAGAAGGACATGTTACAATATTGTAATTATTTTTGTAACCTATCGCGTAGATATCTCGATTAGTTAAATAAAATACGCAAAATGTGGACATATTCATATACTACCACAGGCAATATCTCTAAAAGTTATCAATTTTTTACCTACTAAACGAATATTTTAGAAAGCCATTGCGACGATAAAAAAAAATTCGTGTAATTCGAGTTATCAAGTTCTTCATGCCAGGCACCGATATTTAGATATGTATTCATACAAACTAGGGTAGAAACTTTAAATAGGTCAGTAAGAGCAGAAGGGCACCGCACACCTTTTCATCACGCGAAAGCCATATTAGGAGGCCTTTAGTAAACTTTTTAAAGTATATCAAATGTAATTCGGCTATATAGAAAATCGTGACAACAAGATAATTTTTGCTGTTTATTTTTCATTTAAGTAATAATGTCCAGAATCTGATTTCTCCTGGCCAGTCTAACTCAGGACTGTAACTAAAACAAAATCTGGCACTTATTTTGATCAAAACACACATTGATAAAGTCATCATGACAAATCATTAAATCAATTACCACATAAGTTCTGATTTATTATTACGAGAAACGTCTAACATTTAAGATAAGAAAACGACAGTATAGTCAGCGTCATATAGTTCGTAGCATTCATAGTACTCAAATAGTTCGGTACACCATACTAATTCTATGGTGTACCGAACTTTTTGAGTACTTTGGATGCTACCAACTATATGACGCTGACTGTACAACTCTCAGAGTCTATGCTAAGTCAGTAACTTCTTGGCCAAACTATAAATCTCGTATATATATCCAGCTAGCTGTATATCTAAATTAACACAACGACCTCAACGAAACGAAATGAAAGCACTCTCAGGAAGAGTCCAATTCATTTTATTTAACTGTAGAGCGTTTGCCACGAGCGTCTTGGGAACTTTCCATGAGATCGGGGTAAAGTTGTACTAACTCAGAAACGTAGTTTGCTAGTTATTAAGGCGATGAGGTGAATGGGTTGAAAGGCTAGATTGAGTTAGTGTTGCCTGATTGTAGGATGATTGAATAATTCGAAGTTTATTTCTATTACAATCATTGATTGACAATTCGGGTGACGTCTTATATCGATCGATTGAGTTAGTGTTCCCTGCTTGTAGGAAGATTAAACTATAAATAAATAAATATCACAGGACACCCTTACACAAATTGACTGAATTCCACCTAATAACTTACTAAGATTTGAACCCAGGACCATCGACTTCATACCCACCATAGGTTCACTATCCACTACGAACCTGTCGGCAAACACTATAGGTACACATTGAAAGGGTCTACATACTGACATGTTAGAACGACACACAATACTCACAACATCCACGTCCTTCTTCTTCTTATTGTCTAATAAATTGATACGAGAGGGATGCACATATTACAATCAAGGCTTCCAGGATTCCCAAGTAGATAGTTAATGTATAATAAAGGCGTTTTACCCACAGACAAATTTATTCATAACTTGGCTGCTTCTAAATACTAACTGAAGAGTTTACATAACTCTTCAGTTATTCAATTTATCCCTTTTAAATTAAATCAATATAAGCCTATTTACAGTAGCTAATAATCCTGTTCATAGCTTAATAATTATTGTAATCAAATTATAATAATAGTGGTTGTTCATTAATAAATTTAATTATATTGCCGGGAAAGCTAAGCACCGTTATATTGCCTGCAACAGTAATTTTGGGCTTACACGCGGTTTATTGTATAGATATTTTGAAACCTCTGACTACCTTTGGGTAAGACCTTAATCGATTTTACATGATTTTATTGTATTGTATTTTTTTAATTCGATAAAACATACATACATGACATTGTCCGGATTAGGATCGGAATCAGAAGAATATTTGAGTTGTATTAACTTTCAAGTTCAAGAAGTAATCATTATACATATTGTATTAATAATTTTATTGTTTGTTGTTTTAGATCGTAATACTAGAAAGTTTTAAAAGGGTCATTATTTGAGGTGTAAGATAAATGTTACAGAAATAAAAACACACATTTTGATGTGATCTGTTTTATTTTGAACATAAGGGTATATACCGATAACATACTTTATATTATCAGAGATCGATAAAGTTTATTTTGGTTAAAAAAAGCAAAATTCAAATTTTAACGGTAACGAAAATGAGCACCATGACCACGAAAAAGAACATTTTGTTTATTTTTAAATGTTATAATTGTACTATTTGAATGAAAATCCGATGATAATGAGAAAACGAATAAGCATTATTTAATTAATCAGGTATCAACAGAAATAGACAATCGATATCTATATATTAAAAAAATTAAAACTTGACCACGAAAATGACGACTTCAAATTGTCATTTTTGTAACCTTTTAAATACTATCTAGAAATTATTTGATTAAAGTAAGATTAATAACTTCAACTCACAAACAAAAACAGCTTTCAATACCTCTCTATCTTCAAGAATTATTTCACACGTACATTGTGTGAAATGTATATATCTAAATATTAAAAAAACTACGTCATTTAGAGGAACATTTTGTTGTGTTGTTTCGTTGTAACAAAATTTCGTTGGGGTCTACCGTAGACCTGCACGGGAATATAATAATATATATATCAGTGCAGGAATAAAAGTAACAATATCGGAAATATCGATATATAATTATTAAACGGTCCGGTACTTTTCATGCCGATTACATCAATTTAACGTCACGCTGCAGATGATTCCAAACAGTTACTAATGATAAGAAGTGTGAAAACTTACTTTATCAGCAAGACTGTATTTATTATTGTCATGTAAGTAAAAAAGAAGATTAGAAGATTTTTATTTAATATTTTATGTTTTCCATTGTAACGTCCCGTCTTTACGAGAATAACGGCATAAACGATTACATTGTAAAAAGCAGAAAATTCTATAAAAAGTGTTCTGTATTTTTTCTACTTGTAGGGAAAATCATCTTTTTCGTGGTCTTTTAATCAGTTTCGTGGCCCATAGCACCACGAAAATGATGACCACGAAATTGAAAAGTCCTTACTTTCGCGACTCTGCAGTAAATATCCTATAGGTTTGAAGCAAATGAAATCAATATGGAATATCTTAACTGCAAACTTAACAGCTCCAGTAAAACATTATATTTATTTACCCAATACTCACCAAGTCGCAACCGTAACGAAAATGACGCTCGATCTTTGACGCAAATCTAACTTGAACCTTTATTACATTAATTATAGATAAATAATTATGGCTTGCGATAAACATTATACGTCATATTGATGCAGTCTTATTTTCAAAGTTGCTTATAGTTAAAAATGATTAACAGGAGGTTTGTCCTCTTTTTGTTTAAAATATTACTTAATAAGTGTGGCAACGAAAATGATGGTGTATTTTGAAACAACGGGAAATGTAGAAAAAAATAGTCTTATCAATGTCCTAATTTTTTTATGTTTGCATGCATGGTATATCATATTATGAACATTCGATCCATGTTTTAAACAGCAAGTATTTCTATACCTTGTATTTTTTACAATACTACAAAGTAGTCAGGGATAATCCGAACCTGACCACGTAACTGACTTATGTGCAGAAAATTTAGGTTATTGTGGAAAAAAAGATAAAATAGAATAAAATGTATTTACCACAAGTTTCAGTGATAATATCTTAAGCAACCTAAAAACAATAAACGATATATTTCTAATTTTATAACTGAAAATTTGAGTCTGAACACAATTGAACCTCTCGAAATAATAACCCAAAACTTAGATAATTAATTTTGTCCATTTAGAAGGCTTTTCTTTGCATAACTGGGTTTTTTAAGTAGATTATTTTAGGTTTTATATTTTGGTACTTTATTTAGTTAATGTTGACGACAGGTTTGGCCTAGTCGGGAGTTACCCTGCCTATGAAGCCGATGGTACTGGGTTCAAATTCCAGTAAGGCTATTTATCTATACGATGAGTACAAGTATATTTGTTGCTAAGTCATGGGTATTTTTTTTTATATATTTAAGTATCTTTTTAATTATGTTGTTGGCTGAGTACCCACAACATGAGCCTTCTTGAGCTAATCGTAGAACTCGGTCTATTTTCTTAAGAAGGTTCTGTAATATTTGTTTATTATTTATAATGCAATAAATATATTTATATATATTTATTTTTTTTGTCATAAACGTTACGTTTTTATTTCAATAAAATAATTGTCCATAGAAATAAACAAGCATACTTAAATTTTCATCATACGGCAATACGAGTAGGTTTTCTTATGTCAGAACCTATAAACACGAAATAAATTAAATCACGTAGGAACTGCCTTGATGTGTGAGGTCGTGTAGAAAATGAACGTGTTCATGCACGTGCGTGCGTACGAAAATAAAGACGATCGAGTTATCCCGCAAACGCGGGCGGCCCGGGAATACGTAATGAACGCTCGACGCCCGCTTGCGGGGCTAAACCGTACTGCCAGTCAAATTTAATGATAGGCGGTCGATAGCAGTAATGGCACATTTGACTTAAAATTATATTTTTATCATAGATCTAAAAAAACAAATATCTGACATATCCTGGGCAACAAATTTGGATCAAGATGCTGAAAGGAGCTTTTTAAAGGCAAACATATATTTCCTGCATAAAAATGCAGATACAAGCGACAGTTTAGAAACAATAAAAAACAGAACAAAAAACAATGTATCAATGCTGGAATATTAATATAGGAGTTTAACACACACAAAAAAAAGGTAACAGGTTTACAATTGATAAGCATTAAAATATTTATTGTTTATATTCATTCCGCCTTCTTCATTTTTATACTTTATCCATTCCCAAGTTCATTGTTTCATACACCTAAAATGGTCGGCAATTTCCTCGGTTAGCCATTTTTAAAAAACGATTTGGTCGGTGGGCAACTATTTTCAATTTAGTTGAGAGCTACCTATATCATTTTGTATCGCTTTGTGTATCAATCATCCAGTTACAACTTTAGAGTACTTAGTAGTAAACATAAATTTGAGAATAATTCGGAAGCATTCAGGCATTCAAGAAGTTATTTAATTGTTATGAAATGAACTTACAGAACTTTATAATTTATTATAATTATAACTACAATGTTACTCAAGTAAGTGATGCAGTTTAGATTATTTTTTATTATGCAAAAACGTCTGCTAGCGAATATCTTCGATATTTGAATTGTGGTTTTGGGTTCGAGTCCCGCCGCGAGTCAAATTTTTCTATTTTTCTTTCGGCTCAAATATCGAAGATGCAGTTTAGTTCTTCAAAAGCAAAATTTTGGAAGCAAACCTTTCAACCGTACGCGAACTTAAGGTTAACTCACGTTACACCGGCGCGCGTCCGAATCGAGGTCACCGTCGCAACATTTTGTATGGGATGAATCAAATGACCACCGAGCCGCCCGAGCCACACAGTTCGGGCACGGGCCGGACGTGCGGCTGCCGGTACAGCTATGTAAAAATGTTCTACTCGACCTGGTGATGGGAAGGCGAGGTGATATCGACGGGCGTGTGACGATCGTCTACTCGCAACAAATGGCTGGATGGAACGACGCTCTAGTTAATGTTAATATTCGAATGTCGGGCCGCTCGGGCCCGGGCCGCCCCGGTGGGTCGATGGTGGGCTCGGGCTTGTGAGGTCGACGTGTCGGAAGGGCGACGGTGTAACCTGAGTTATCCTTACTGCTGATGGCATCCAATACATTATACAAATGACAGAGTAAAACTCTATGAACACAAAACATTATTTTCAAATCTTTAATGACTAGGAGTGAAGCTGTTCATATAGAAGTTAGCAATTATAAAGTCTTTGCCATTTGTGTAATACAAGTAAAAGCCTGTCTGCTCTTACGTGGATAGTGATACCCTGCGCGTAGATCAGTTCTTTGAGCGCTTCAAAATTTGTCGATAATAACTACTTGGTCACTCCCCTTGGAGCGGACGTAAAGTTAATGACAGATTTATTTATTCAATAAACTTGGAGAGCCATATGGTGATGAAGAAGTGAGTAGTTCAGGCGCTGATGTAACTCGACGGCAACGACAAGTTAAGTTACATGACGCACTCCCTACAGCGCGTGCACAAACTCTCTATCTGATGATATTAATCAATGAATTTGGAAAACTGAATAATAATGACTAAGTAAGTGGTGCAGAGACTGATGTAGCTCAGAGGCAGCGACATGTTGAGGTTGATTACGCCCCACAGCGCATACGCAAACTCACTGTCGCGTGTCAATTGGAAAAACGCCTTCAAACGACGGCAATCTAACCTATCTGAAACAAGCATGGTTTAAATCAATAAAGGACTGGATACAAAAATGATCTTGTGAGTGTGAATCGTTCGTGAGAGCAGTAGACTACGATTAAGTAATAAATAAAATAATAACTTGGTGTTTAAATAATACATATAATAAAATATATTACCAAACTGGCCGTTATTCAGCGCATCGTGAAGAGTTTTTCGAATGATAAAGACCTGTGTTGTCGTCTTGCTCGAGAAATAACACGGTATTATCACCAAAATGGTGTACTTCAAACATCTGATGAAGATGTACACCAATAACAGAAGCTAAAAAAAACATTGAAAACTTAAAGTACTCGGACGGAATGTTGCCATGCCATCGATATTATGAGACTATTTTATACTTACATCTTTAGACTCGTCGTTTGCTTGAAAAATTGAAAACGCATACTTCAACAAAATGATCGTAGATAACCCTGATGATAACAGCATCGTCATTATCTGGAAAAATTATAAGAAAACATTTACTACTGAATATTTCACCATACGTACCTTCACAATGCATGCAAGACAACAAGTAGGAAGTTTAAAGTATATACCTATAAAAACGAATCATTCGAATACTAAATGAACCATATCCTGCTTTTTTTTGATAACTAACCAAACATTACATAAATAAAAAAAATACACGAATATAGTTATTTGTCACATGCATACAATATGTATGTACGAGTATGTGGTATTACGTACCGGGAAGCTCATAATAGAGTTGAGTTGATCGGAACATTTGTGTAAAGATTCATATACTTCGTGTAAGGAACTGATACCGTGTTGAGAGTTCTTCGATAAAGCTTCCACCTTGTCCAGATTCTTACGCCTGCTTGTCTGTTCAGGACTTCTTTCGCATACTTTCACTACATGCGCCTTCACTATACGAACTCGCTCGAGAATTGCTCTCAGCATTGTTCCATAGAAAACTTGTTCTGCATCGTGAACTACAGTAGTCAAATTAGTAATGGAATAAGCTAAGCTTGATTCAAAAAGAACAAGCATTTCAAGAGTAGTCATAAATACACTCAATATTATCCAAAGCACAGTTCTGTACACGGGCACAGTGATGACAACGTCTTTATCGATATTCAGGACCCTGTCAAACGCTTCCAAGTTTTTTAACAAATCCGTTATCGCTCGCTTTTGCAGGAATATTGAAGTGAAAACTAAAATAAAAAAATTTATCCAAGAAGTGCATTTGAACACTAAGTACGTTGTGCCAAAGTAGTTGTCTTGTAGCAACGAATAAGTGAAGAGCAATATAGTCAAAAAGCTGTAACAGTGGCTTATCCATTCCAGGATTTTCTTAGGTTTTAAAAGATAAAGACGACTAACACCCAGCAAAGCCTCAAGAATGATTAAAGGCCTTAACTGGCGAATTATGAAAAACCTATTGTCCATAAAATTATTCTCCCTAACTGGAGTAATTTTGGCAGTGTATTTATTCGGGAAATACATATTTATACACTTTCAAACAAAATTAATAAGTTTTGTAACATGCACGCTCGGTAAGACACGCTAAAGTCGACTATTATAAGTATACTACTGTATGTAACATATTTGGAAAATGAAATTAATGTAATTTCATTGATAAAATCATTAATTTTGTAGATTGGTTTCAAATAGCTCTTCTATTAAGCCGTAATAAAGATAAAGTGCTAGCACTTAAATGTGATTACATTTAATTACTTTTATTTAGCAATATTATACTTCAATAAGACATTATTTATACATAGATCAATTTATTAAGTTTCTTAGTTTTGGGGCTTAATTTGTGACAATAATTCGTAGCAAGCCTCGTAACTAAGTGAAATTAATCATTTAATTGAATAGTAGATCAACGTTCCAATGAAATAATTTTAATATATAGTTAATTATTATTTAGATAACATTTTGTTGATAATGTAATACAATTATTCTCTTAGATACATCTGTACTAAAGTCCGTTTTAATTAGATAAGCGAGCTGGTTTTTAAATGGATATAATTATAAGCGAACGTGAGTGTGATGCTAAAAAGTATAGATACGAAAATGTCCTCGCCCAGTAAAAAAACAAGACTCAAAAGAAATTAATTAAAATAAAATATATCCTGGGGTCGCAAGCAGAAATAAGTCTTCATAAAAAATACGCTTCAAAAGTATGAGTAGGTCCTTATATAAATAACACTGTTGTAGAGGCTAGGAAAGCAAACAAGTTTTTTAATTAAAACTTACAACGTGACCTGTAGTCTAATAAATGTTCAACTTGCTTGGTATTATTACATTGTAAACAATAACGTAAAAATAGATAGCAAGTAAAGCAATCATTTTCATTACCTTATAATTGTTGTTAAATATTGTTTCTTCGAATACTGTACCCGGAATATAATTGTAACACAACTTGGTTTGGTTTATAGCGAAAATTGCCATATCACGAAGGTGGGTTACCCTGTAACAATTTTTGGAATAATATGAGATTACCTGAGCCGTGATTGATGGAAAATTTCATGACTACGTAAAAATTTCACGCCGATATTGTATGTGCGTATTAACCTTGATATCTATTATGTCGGGCAAGAAAAGATTGATAGCTCCCGTCACAAAAAGTTACAAAAGACCCGTATGCGAAGACAATTTAGGGCAAAACTCTATAGCATAACTTTTAACATTTTAAATTTATAAATGCTTCACAGTATGCTGGTATTTTTATCATTTCTCACTATATCGGTCACGCTCTAACAAGTATGTGAGTGCGAAAGTGACGGATAGCGCAATAGACGATAAAATGACGAATTGAGTTTAAACCTGAGTTTTTTGAGGCTATCTAATCATAAAAAATGAACTTATATGTCAACTATGTATTTTTGTAACTTATAACTACGTTATTGATCATAAATAAAAGTACAACTAATATTCTCGGACTGCTACGTACATGATAACCATATAAAATAAACTTGTAAAATATTCATCTTTTGTTCACATTTGAGAATAATACAATAATGGCCAGGAAAAAGCAAAGTCTGGTAGCGGAAGAGTGCGGAATAATAACGGCGGTGAATATTTCAATATGAACGTAGTTCGCGACCAGATTGGCAGACGTTTGAGTGCGGTAGCATTGAAGGCACTAGAGAAAGGAATATTTTTCACTTTATTAATTTCAATGAAAATCATAAAATATTCAAAACGGAATTTTAAAAAAGCTTACACGTTTAACGTAAATTCATAGCATTTTACTGGAGAATCGCAAAGGAGCGAAGGATCATTAAATGCGTTTCTGTGTTTACTCTAGCTCAAAAACCGTATATAGGTTTTGCATATAATATGTATTTAGGAATTAATAAAATTAAAATTGTTGTCTATATATTATATAAAATAAAATTAAAAATGTCTTTTTGCTGCTTGTGACGAAAAGTGCTAAGTGATTTTAGCGGAAATAAAATTCTATACCATTTTATTATGCAGGCGTCCGGTTTATTACCCAATAACCCAGTAGCTACCCCATCATTTCCACCCAATAGCCTGTCCTACATATTAGATTCCATTAAACATCAATAGTCCTTACACCATGGCGGGTGCTGTCTCTGTGCGCCTCCCATAATATGGAAAAGGGCAACACACGCTAAGTGTGCCCCATACATTTCGTTAAATTGACCCAAGGTCCTCTGCGCATTGGCTTGATCCGACTCCGCGTATGCCTCCCAACTGTCCGGAACACCATATTGGTCCGTCTACGGAAAAGACTTTATTTGTATAATATATGTTGTTATTTGTATAATTTGACATAAAGCTTTTTTATGTAATATAATACCAATCAGCACGTAAGGTTTAGTGTAAGTGATTATTGTGGAAATAAATAAATGTAATTAAATAAATATTAATTCTACCTTCTTTTCCTCTTCAGGGACCTGCAAAATTCAGATGCTGCCTCTATTTCTCCAATCGCTCCCTGGAGAGATCAAGGTTCTTGGTCTAACAACATCTGGTTTATAACATCTTTTCAACAGGATTGGATGTCCTGGAACATTTTATGAATCAAAATAACAGTAAGAATAATTTATTCAGAGAAAAAGTGACTATTTACATTTACTTCCGCCAAACCACAGAGCTGTTTGTTGGCAGAGGAATTATGTGAATTATATTCAAAACGTACAACACATCAAAATAAAATTTTATTGAAGTTTGAATTCCTGTTTTGTTTCACCATCCTCCGTTACACGCTAACGACGATACAAGTACTAATTAAAAATATAAAGTGTGGAACATTGGACGAGACGGAATTGAGTTATAGCTTTATTTCAAAATAATCAATATTTAGTCATATTTTAGTACGATAGGTGCTATCCTAGACGAATTAACCCTGTCAAATTCGCCTTCAGAATTCATCATAAATATACTAGAATAAAGAAATAAATATTTCAGGACATTTACAGCCAAGATCAAAGATATTGTTGCGGCTAAAGTTGACAAAAATGTATAAACCCTTAAGACAAGGTTTACAAATTTTGGTTTTTGAGTGTAACTTTGACCTAGCCTGTATCTTCAACCTCAACAATCAATGAAAGAAGGAAAATGTTAAAGAAATCCATTCAATAAAGTACTGTAATACTAACTAATGAGGCGATAACTTATCTTCACGGCATTTTTTTTACTTTTAATAAGTACTCATTAGCGGTTCGCTTTGTTTTCTCTTGAATGAGATATGCCTCGATTTTTTAGTCCCTTCTTTTCCCTTAACTAATTATTTTATGCTAATTTTATCTGTACTTTGGCTAATTGTCTCGTGTCTGGCTTCACCTGTTTTAAATTGTCGTTGAGATTTTTTTTTTAATTTCTCTGCTCAAGAAACTTGTAGACAGAAGTAACTAAACTATGCATTTCTTACTGTTTTTTTCTACTCAGAGTCACGAGCTCTTTCGGATAAGAATAATATTATAACAAGAAAAAATATTCTACCTAAGTTTGCTTTCCTATTTTGTTACCATCTTATGAAACATATATACTTAGTATAGCGGAATCAAAGTATGAAATTTTAAAAATATGCAAAAAAAATTGGGACAATTGTTATTATTGAAATGGAGAATCATGATTCTGAGCGGAAAAAGCATATGTTTTTGGAAAAACCGCATATTGTGTGAACAAGTGGTAATTTTTCAGAGAATTACTCAACTAATAATAGAACACAATTTGGAAGAGTGGCGACAGTCTGTTTGAAGTAAACAAAATAATACCCCTAGATTATCATACTTATTTGTTTTTCTATAAAAATACGCAACGGTTTCTTTATTATTATTTTACATATTTTCTGGAAAAAGTATTTTGTTAAGCGTCCTTTTAATGAAATTGAAAACGTTGTTTGTTTAGCTTGGCACCAGCAGTTCCCAGCAAATCCGTTCTCATCCAGGCATTATCGTGAATTTCCATTTCGTAGGGTAGCTGAACATAAAGCAAGGATTCAAGTTTGGCTTTAGCGTAATACTCTTTAAAACATGGCTTAGTCACCGCCAGTGAGTACCTATACAAATTTAATTGCAATTTTACAACATTTTGAATAACTTTGCTGAGGTACATTCAGTAGAATCCAGCTCTACTTTGCTGAGAGGTATCATTAAGGTAAAAATGTTTTCAACATCAATTTTGTTCAAAAAGATCATCGTCGTAAACGTCTGCATATCCAATTGTTCACCTAATGGCAGCACAATTTTTTCCACGCTACTAGATAGCCTGAAACTGTCTAATTATGAGACAAAATTATCGTTCAAAACTATCCTGAAAAACGCTTCTAAAATGTTTTTTTTTAAAGTACGCAGTTCTTAGGATAACTTATTCCACAAACGATAGAAAATTTGGGAAAGATCCAAATAGAACATAGGACATTGGAACTTTGGGTTGGGTACTTAATTATAGTAACTAAACTTACTGTAAAACCGAAACGTGTCAAGGCCATCATCATCATCATCTTCATCTCAGCCATAAGACGTCCACTGCTGTACATAGGCCTCCCCCTTGGACCTTCACATGTTCCGGTTGTAAGCGATCTGCATCCAGCGCCTTCCAGCGACCTTAATGAGGTCGTCTGTCCATTTTGTGGGTGGACGTCCTACGCTGCGCTTGCTAGTCCGTGGTCTCCACTGGAGCACTTTTCGACCCCATCTGCCATCTTCTCTGCGTGCAATGTGGCCTGCCCATTGCTACTTCAGCTTGCTAACCCGGTGGGCTATGTTGGTGACTTTAGTTCGCCTACGGATCTCCTTATTTCTGAGTCGATCACGTGTCAAGGCCGTTTTGATAAAATAATGATTTTGGGTAATAACTTTTGTCATGCAGTGTAATATTTAAGTCAGGTTACAATTATTCAAAACATAGTTTAGTTTGTTCACACAAACATAACGAGAGAAACAAAAAGTAAACAAAAAATATTCAAACAGAATCATAATTTCATGATTGAAAAAGTTAAATTGGTAAAATTCAATACGCTTTTACAATTTTTATATGAACGCTTATGGATCTGCCTTCGTTACTTAACTTAATATTTATTCACATTTATTCCATAAAACTTTGATTATTTCTTTACAAGGTAATGAAAAATATTATTGGAAATACATTGGTTTTTCAAAGACTCAAGAACTAAGTAACACGACATCCTCGTTGCACAATGTACTAAAAAATATCCACGGTACACTATTACACGTGCGCCATAAATCAAACTAACAGCTCTTATCCGAGACATATCTATAGCGTACTACACAAATGGACTACGGGATTTTTCTAACGGCAAATCCAGTAACGCCAAACCACAGAGCTGTTTGTTGGCAGAGGAATTATGTGAATTATATTCAAAACGTACAACACATCAAAATAAAATTTTATTGAAGTTTGAATTCCTGTTTTGTTTCACCATCCTCCGTTACACGCTAACGACGATACAAGTACTAATTAAAAATATAAAGTGTGGAACATTGGACGAGACGGAATTGAGTTATAGCTTTATTTCAAAATAATCAATATTTAGTCATATTTTAGTACGATAGGTGCTATCCTAGACGAATTAACCCTGTCAAATTCGCCTTCAGAATTCATCATAAATATACTAGAATAAAGAAATAAATATTTCAGGACATTTACAGCCAAGATCAAAGATATTGTTGCGGCTAAAGTTGACAAAAATGTATAAACCCTTAAGACAAGGTTTACAAATTTTGGTTTTTGAGTGTAACTTTGACCTAGCCTGTATCTTCAACCTCAACAATCAATGAAAGAAGGAAAATGTTAAAGAAATCCATTCAATAAAGTACTGTAATACTAACTAATGAGGCGATAACTTATCTTCACGGCATTTTTTTTACTTTTAATAAGTACTCATTAGCGGTTCGCTTTGTTTTCTCTTGAATGAGATATGCCTCGATTTTTTAGTCCCTTCTTTTCCCTTAACTAATTATTTTATGCTAATTTTATCTGTACTTTGGCTAATTGTCTCGTGTCTGGCTTCACCTGTTTTAAATTGTCGTTGAGATTTTTTTTTTAATTTCTCTGCTCAAGAAACTTGTAGACAGAAGTAACTAAACTATGCATTTCTTACTGTTTTTTTCTACTCAGAGTCACGAGCTCTTTCGGATAAGAATAATATTATAATAAGAAAAAATATTCTACCTAAGTTTGCTTTCCTATTTTGTTACCATCTTATGAAACATATATACTTAGTATAGCGGAATCAAAGTATGAAATTTTAAAAATATGCAAAAAAAATTGGGACAATTGTTATTATTGAAATGGAGAATCATGATTCTGAGCGGAAAAAGCATATGTTTTGGAAAAACCGCATATTGTGTGAACAAGTGGTAATTTTTCAGAGAATTACTCAACTAATAATAGAACACAATTTGGAAGAGTGGCGACAGTCTGTTTGAAGTAAACAAAATAATACCCCTAGATTATCATACTTATTTGTTTTTCTATAAAAATACGCAACGGTTTCTTTATTATTATTTTACATATTTTCTGGAAAAAGTATTTTGTTAAGCGTCCTTTTAATGAAATTGAAAACGTTGTTTGTTTAGCTTGGCACCAGCAGTTCCCAGCAAATCCGTTCTCATCCAGGCATTATCGTGAATTTCCATTTCGTAGGGTAGCTGAACATAAAGCAAGGATTCAAGTTTGGCTTTAGCGTAATACTCTTTAAAACATGGCTTAGTCACCGCCAGTGAGTACCTATACAAATTTAATTGCAATTTTACAACATTTTGAATAACTTTGCTGAGGTACATTCAGTAGAATCCAGCTCTACTTTGCTGAGAGGTATCATTAAGGTAAAAATGTTTTCAACATCAATTTTGTTCAAAAAGATCATCGTCGTAAACGTCTGCATATCCAATTGTTCACCTAATGGCAGCACAATTTTTTCCACGCTACTAGATAGCCTGAAACTGTCTAATTATGAGACAAAATTATCGTTCAAAACTATCCTGAAAAACGCTTCTAAAATGTTTTTTAAAGTACGCAGTTCTTAGGATAACTTATTCCACAAACGATAGAAAATTTGGGAAAGATCCAAATAGAACATAGGACATTGGAACTTTGGGTTGGGTACTTAATTATAGTAACTAAACTTACTGTAAAACCGAAACGTGTCAAGGCCATCATCATCATCATCTTCATCTCAGCCATAAGACGTCCACTGCTGTACATAGGCCTCCCCCTTGGACCTTCACATGTTCCGGTTGTAAGCGATCTGCATCCAGCGCCTTCCAGCGACCTTAATGAGGTCGTCTGTCCATTTTGTGGGTGGACGTCCTACGCTGCGCTTGCTAGTCCGTGGTCTCCACTGGAGCACTTTTCGACCCCATCTGCCATCTTCTCTGCGTGCAATGTGGCCTGCCCATTGCTACTTCAGCTTGCTAACCCGGTGGGCTATGTTGGTGACTTTAGTTCGCCTACGGATCTCCTTATTTCTGAGTCGATCACGTGTCAAGGCCGTTTTTGATAAAATAATGATTTTGGGTAATAACTTTTTGTCATGCAGTGTAATATTTAAGTCAGGTTACAATTATTCAAAACATAGTTTAGTTTGTTCACACAAACATAACGAGAGAAACAAAAAGTAAACAAAAAATATTCAAACAGAATCATAATTTCATGATTGAAAAAGTTAAATTGGTAAAATTCAATACGCTTTTACAATTTTTATATGAACGCTTATGGATCTGCCTTCGTTACTTAACTTAATATTTATTCACATTTATTCCATAAAACTTTGATTATTTCTTTACAAGGTAATGAAAAATATTATTGGAAATACATTGGTTTTTCAAAGACTCAAGAACTAAGTAACACGACATCCTCGTTGCACAATGTACTAAAAAATATCCACGGTACACTATTACACGTGCGCCATAAATCAAACTAACAGCTCTTATCCGAGACATATCTATAGCGTACTACATAAATGGACTACGGGATTTTTCTAACGGCAAATCCAGTTTCTGAGATAAACTTTCCCGTATAATGGACAGCGTTACACCCTTATCAGGAATTTATTAGGTATCGTATATAGTACAAATACATTCGGCCTGTCGATTTCTCGGCTCCCATACGTATTTGATGTACCTATACGTATAGATCTTGACGGGTATAAGGTATTTAGGGTAAGGGTATTTCTACAAGCGTTCGTGAAAGTGTTTAAAGTGTATAAGGGTTTCGTTTATGTGATCAAGCTACTTGTTTTGCGAACCGAATAGGCGTTAAGTTTCAAACGTTACAGCGGTGTTATGGATTTAGATGTACGACCGTAATAGTACGACCGATGTCTCTATCTAAGAATATGGCGATATATTTGCCAATTTTTCTTTTCTAATATCATTTTTCCATTCGCCAAATTTACCAGTCGTTATTATTTCCATTCGCAGAATTTCCCACTATTCTATTATCAAATTATTTTTATGCGATTCGACGAAGTCATGGGGGGGCTGCTATTTCTGAGTGGTTTGCTTCGCTAACCAATAAACTATTATATATTACTATATATTACTTTGATTATCTGTATGACTGGTCTGCCCTAGTGGGTAGTGACCCTGCCTATGAAGCCGCCGGTCCTGGGTTCAAATCCCAGTAAGGGCATTTATTTGTGTGATGAACACAGATATTTTTTTTTCTGGGTGTTTTCTATATACAACTAAAACAAATCAAATTTAAAAAAAAAAGTAACAAGGACCTCCAGAATCCCGTCTCTGACGCCGGAGGTCCTCTATTTCAAATGTTTTCTATATACTTAACTATTTGTATATTATATATATAGTTAGCTAAGTACCCAGAACACAAGCCTTGCGCTTACCGTGGGGTTCGGTCAATTTGTGTAAGAATATTCTGAAAATGTATTAATTATTATTATTTATAAAAAATGTATTGTTCTAAATAGTTCTAGTACTCCTTCAACACCTTTACTCAAATTTGGACCAGATAAAAAGTGAGACCTTTTACGGTTAGAGTGAAAACAAAACGTTCACAACCACATACGAGTGTACAATTTTGCAGCATAAGCTTTCAAGTCATATTTTTGTATTTGACAAAAGTAAAACGATTAAGTAAGGGTGTCGTAAGATGCGACAATGAAAAAGAACCAACTGGTGGGCAGCAACGTCCATCGAAAGTCGAAACCACATCTAAACGAAAAAATGATGATACAAGTCATGTTTGGGGGAGGAGGAGGGATTATAAAATAAAACAAATATGTTAATAACAAAACTAGATATTTTTTTGTGGGTATATAAAAATTTTTTTTAAACAATTGCATAGGAAATTAAATAAATTAAAATACTGAAACTATAAATAACTAAAAACTAAACTTAAAATACCTATCTAAAACAAGAGATCCCCTCGCGGCATGGTGCCGTAAACGCTGGCAGCATTTCCTCGCTGTATCGCTCTGCGGTCACCAGTAACGTCGATAAGACTTTTATCCAAATGTTTAAAAAAGATAATTACAATATTAAAGCATATTTTAAAACCAAACGCTCGTTTCAAAAACAAATACGTAATTTGTGTTTTGTTTTTGTTTGTTTCTTCAAATATTTTTATAAGACTGTACTTGTTGTATTATACAAAATATTGTGCATAAAAAATTAGTGATTCTAGATTAATGATTCTAGCGTCGTAAAAGCAGATTCAACTCCGGTGGAGCAAAGACGAACGGTAGAAAATGATGAGCTGCACGTACTATATTTGTTATCTCTGCTGAAGTGAAAAAATGGTATGAACAACGTGAAACAAAAGTTATTTTCATCTCGTGTCCTTGAGTACCTCACTACGAGATTCAAGATTATATAAATCATTTTATTAAATAATCTTTCACTTGCACGTGACTCAAAATAGCACTCGAAACAAACAACTTTGGGCTCTTGTTGCACAAACAACTAATTCCAAACAACCTGGCTGTGGCGTGCCTTCTATTAAACGATGTTTTTTATTACGGTGATATAGTGTTACATTCTTGTCAAGGGACCAAGTTGTCAATAGCTATTTTCTCTTTTTAACGTTTTTATTGGAATCCCCCTAAATTGTCAATCTACGTATTTTTAACAAATTCTATTTCAGAGTTACACGGTGAAATTTTTTAAGCCTTATATTATATTTCGTATCTAGGGACCTAGAGAGTCAAATTGTCGAAGAATATTTTGACGTATTGGAATTAGGTCCGAATCCGATATTGTTATGAGCACACCCTTGGGTTTTTATTGTTACTGTTATAAAAGCGAAAAAATGTTACTGTTATAAAATGAAAATTCTCATAACTCTTTCATAGGCATCTATCTTACCCACTAGGCCAAATCTGTCGTCAAAACTATGGTGTGATCGTGTCGTCATTTAGGTAGCAGTAGCCTATAAAGACTGCTCACCCCTTTGTCATCCCTACTCACCCCATTCATACCCATACTGCCCTTACCCCGTTTTACGGTAATAAATATTATGATATAGTTAATTTATAAAGTAGAAGTTGTCAGTCTACGCCCACGGCCTACCCGCAGAGTTTTTGTGAAACAAACTTCGTGAAAGCAATTAAACTATTTTGTTTATGTTGCGTCGCCAACCACCACGGGGACTCAGATAAATTATAATTTCGAAACAGTTTACTCGCAAAAATGTACTTGGTAACTTTTGATAACGAGATAATTGAAATGTTAATGAGGCTTATCAAATATTTACTTTTTTATGAAAGGCAATTTAGGGCTAAGGTTTATGGTTTGGTGAAGTATCTTACGCAGATGGCAATGTTTGGAAGGTTTTCAGTTGATTTATGCATTGTTTACATATTTTACCAAAATAAGGTACAGTCAGCAGCAAAAGTGGCTAAACGCGCTCTTATTATCTTGACAATAAAGATGTGTTGACCTCATTTTGAACACCTCAAGCGCTTAGCCACTTCTGCTGCTGACTGTACTACTATTAGGCAGAAAATTTTCAATACCTACCATAAACTTTGGAACAGTCACTGCATATATATTTGCTCAGATACAACATTAAGACTAACTATTCAAGTATAAGTATACAAAAAAAAAATACGACAAAACCATATGCAAAACTAAAAAGTAACTAGAGAAAAAATAATATACCTATACCTAGCGCTCGAGTTGAAAATTACTTCATAGCTACACAAGTACATAGCCAACGTAAATCTAAATTGAATATAGAATATCATGAGCCATGCTGCAAGACAAAACCGAGCCTAATTGCTTAACCACATGTCATAATAATTTACCCTGAAATACGGCCGACCCGTAGTGCTAGACCTCTTGTTACGCGACCTTTTCATTGAGGCAATTTAACATTACCTACTTTATATTATATAATATAGTATTCATCTTATTTCATACATGAATGAGTGGATATTTTTTATTTATATTATTAACTGTACAAACAATAAACTTGCTTCAATCTAAAAAGTACCCTTGAGGCATTGTACCTAGGATACTGGTGACGTTTTCTCGTTGTATCGCAATGCGTACGCTATGCGAGGAAGCTCTTCGGTCACTAGTTGCGTCAACCAGACGCTTCGGTATATGGGATTCCAAATGTAAAGTTTTGACGCCAAATGGTACAAAATGGCCACGACCACGTACAATCTATTTGTTTCTGAAGCTTCATTGACTCGGAAAGTTCTATACTATCGAACTATAACTTTTGGTATCATAGATAATTAAAACATTTCTTCAAATCCAAGTCAACGACTCGAGGTTCACTTAAGTAAGTCAGAATATATTTTTCCCCGTTTCTTTAAGGATAAGCTGCGGTACAATTTTGTAAGCGCAGCTCATATAGACTGTCTCAGAGAGATACAGTATCTGCGGCTAAGTCAAAACTGCAAGTAATTTGCCTCTCAGGCGCATACCTTACTAATGTTATTCTAGCGATATTTTATTAAACTCAAATCAATATTCGGTATAGTACCTACCTCCTGAGTCTACGTTGTCCTTTTATTAAATAAAACAAGGTTCATCATTTAAACAATAAAAACTGCACTAAACATCCAGACAGAGGCTAAATCAAAGTCAAATGATGAATTTATGCGCGGAATATCGGTGTATTAAAAGAAACGCGGGTCATTTTCCAATGCTCCATCTAGTGGATAAGTGATCTCCACTCGTAACCCTAAGTTGGGTATTTGCGTTGGAGAGCCATAATCTGAAAAATCCCTCCTAAAAACACTCACGTTAACTTACTGAAAAAATCTACTAAAAACATTTTATTGCTCTAGAAGTGGCTGCGGTGATTTAAGAGCATACATTGTTTTATAAATTCAAGTAAATTGAGGTTAAAACAATTAAAAATGCTATAACTGTTTTTAATTTTCAACGGAATGTGGTACATTGTGTACGCTATGCACCTTAATGTGATAATTAAGTGATGATATTGTCCAGTTTTAAATTTTTAAAGCCAAAAGATTATCTAATACATACATAAATATCCGATCCATCATCAAAAATATTGAATATTTAAATACAAAAATATTTGATTTGAGTTTGAAAAAATACTCATAGCTATTCCTCTAATTGTGATGTATTCTATCATTTTTGGGTAGGCAACGCGCATGTGAATCCTCTGGAGTTGCAGGCGTCCATAGATTACGGTAACTGCTTAGCTACCGGCGGGCCTTATGCATGTTTGCCACCGTCATTGTATTTAAAAAAAATCTAATCTATCTATGATAGACGTTACAATATAATTTCATGTGACATTAGATAGTTAATGTTGTGCTGTTAACGTTTGTTATATTGTTAAAATATTTTCTTACAAGATGGAAAGCGTATGTTAGTTTCTGGGTCCCTGGACACTAGTACCTCTTAAGCACCACTATATAGCCAGTATTTCACGTCCAGCCCCCTGAGGGCCGTACAGGACGATAAGCCGCAACTTACCCTTTGATTTACTACGCCCACAGCGGATCAAACAATTTGTGCACTGCAATACAGTCGTATATGTAACTAGTAACCCAGTACCCTTATAGAATCTGAGCTAGAACTTTTTCTGCAGTGGTAGATATTTTACCGGTAATTGTTTTCCTGTAAATACAGATTTATTTATAAACACCATTAATTTAAAATGTAATCATTCTGGAGAGTTAATATTAAAAACTTTTATGTTTACCTTTTCCCGAGTTTAACTGGATCTCCGTTTAATTCAGCACCTCTTAGTCTTATTTGGGCGAAACGTTAGGTTGGTTGGTGGTAATATACCGTTTTAATATATTCGGCCACGATTCGGCTTCATTTAACGTCTCCCTTAACGACGAACCGCTTTGAAGGCATAGTCAGTCAGTAGCAATATGCATAGGTCAAAAATTTAACTGAAGGGCCACGTTTATGTAGTTGTGCAGAGAACTTACGTCAAAATTTGAATACAGAACGCTGAAATGCGCGTTCAATGTACACACACGTTACTATTACTAAGGTCAGGTAAGTTAGCTAAATTTTTCACCTATAGAGCACTACTGTTTCGAGCTAAATGCAGAAATATATTGTAAGTATTAAGTGCTAAACACCTATAGTACGAGAGCCCACGACCAAAACCATGTCTCATAGCAATACGGCAAAAACCCTATAAAATCGTTAGATTGTAAGATTCTGAACCCGACTAGGTGTGTAGTAACGGTCGAAAGTGTAGCAACTGCGTGGGAGGCCATTTCTGCTGTGTCAAAAAAAAAGACTGTCGGTATTATAGCAATACGTCTGATAGTGAAAATATACATAGATGTTATAATTGTATTACGAAAAAGTTTGTTTTCAGACATTTTGCGCGTAGCATATAGCCTGAGCGCATTTTTGAAAATGTCAACAAATTTAGCCGACCTGTATCATAGCAATACGGATAATTTTTTTTTCAACTTATAGTATTGCTGCCATGATTACCAAAAACCTGTTTTCAGACACTTTAAGTGTAGCATATACTCCCAAAAACGAAAATAACGTTTCGGAGTCGCCTGGCCGACGCCTCTGTTAAATGTTTTTTTAAATTTACAGCCTTCATAGATATTCAAGAATCTCCCTTGTCTATTAATTTTCAACTTCATCCCAGTTTCCTTTTGTGCGATTTATTTCAGTCCTTCAACTTCAATGTTACGGTTTCGGGTTAATTCTTTGTTAATTATCATCTAATAAATTCAGGGTCGCAACGTATTCATTGGTTTGTAACAGAAAAGTCAAGATACCTCAATACGATTTTTAAATGATATCTGAGTATCGAAAAGTTGTCTGATAGAGAAGGTGCTACACTTAATTTGTCTGATATAATTTTTTGCACATGTGGACGACTTATTTTATCATGTCCAACAATTTTCAGACATATTGCTATGATACCGATCGGTAAAATTTGTGAACATTTTCAAAACGGTCTCAAAATTTAATGCGTTCATATTTCCGTCTGAAAATTATTTTGTTCGCATCAAATAACCAAAATTTACTAATAAAAAAGATTTTCAGACGTATTGCTATGAGACATTTTTTTTGTCTCATTTTTAATTTTTTTAAATGATTTTACGGGTTTGCGCTACACCACTAACGTCTGAAAAATATGTTTCCGGTATCTCAGAACTATCATTCAACTACAGTATGCAAATCAGACATATTGCTATGATGCAGTTCGGTAAAATTCTTTGACAATTTTGAAAATTCGGTCAGATCAAACGCTACGCGGAAAATGTCTGATATTGGTATTTTCGAGTTCAGGATAATCGTATCTATCGATTTGATGCGGTTTTGGCCGTATTGCTATGAGAAAAAAATTTTGGTCGTGGGCTCTCGTACTACTATATTTTTGTAGAAAACAGCCAAACTCTCTTACTTCAATGTTCTGGATATATGATGATATTCCAATTGGTATATCAACATCAACAACCGATCAGTTGTGGCTTTCTTTACAGTCCAGCTACCACATTAAACGCAAGGCCTACTACCATATCCTGGCATGCTGTTAGAGCGAAGTTATTTTATTCACATGAACCTATAATAATCACCGTAACCTTCTTGTTCTTCTTAAAAAAAATGTTTTCCATTAATAAATATTACTCGATTGATTTACTTCAATCACTGTGACATTGACGAAATCAATAAAATTGGTGGAAGCCATCGTAATAAAAAAGAACATGTGACATTTAATAATTTGACAAAACTTAATCTGACAGAACTGAAATTACTATTTTTAATGTTGTTATTTATTACTCCTTTACAAAAACACGTTTAGACGACTAAACATGTCGAATTTACAATATCAAGTTAAACATGAAGAGTCCGATAAGGTTACCTTGATCGAAAGGATTCCTCAAATTAAGAGATTTCTTCTTTGCTTCGGCCTGAGATGTGGTTCAATGTTTATCGGTATCTCGGGAATTGTAAGTATAATATCTGCCTCTAACTATTTACACTGTTATACGTACAAGCCTCGGCAACGGCGTCATGGGTTTGAATTAGCTTCAGACTAGTCGTCAAAGGTTTCGGCCCAATTTTCTCCACTTTAGGGTTTAATTTAAGAATACTTTTTCCCTACATATTTGGACAATATATATTATTTTAAATTTCTAGGATTTACTTTTAGTCATTTAGGCTTAGCTCCATCAGTGTCCATCAGTTTCCAAATAAGGTTTCTTTAATCGTACTGTCTTTTTCCTGCGCTAATGGCACTACAAAAAATGCATGAGTATAGTTTATACTTCCACTGATTCTGACAAATTTAGTTTGCCAGACCATAACATAACCAACCAATGAATGTTGTATATATTTTGATTGGAAAACACGGTAATAGCAAGTTCTGAGGCCAATTCGAAGTTTATAAATGCCTATCACATTTGAAATGATTTTGTCATTGTCGCGGTACGACTGGTATGACTGGACAAGCTTCATACGTATTATTGCAGTGCTCCGAGCCAACTTGCAACCAAAACATTCTAGGCACGAAAACGGTACGTTCTATCTATCGACATTATTTTGTAAAGGTAAAATGGCATCATTTGATTCCCTTTGAAACTAGAACTGATATTTATTGTTATACTACGAAACTCTTTGGTTTATCTGAGAGCCAGAACTCTTGGCCCGGACCCGCGCCGCATAGGTGCGTTGCGGTGCGTCGCGTTTAAGCTGAGTTTGGACGTAGGATGACACAACGCAATTTACCAGTGGACAGAGCCAGTCCCTAAATGACACAGCGATAGGGAATTAGGGACCTCAATCACGATCCTATTTAATAAAGATAACCATTTTTTTTTATGTTGTTCCAGATTCTCGGCTGCGCCTCATTCCTTTCGTATCTACTACTTTTGGGTCGTCTTGCGCTCGATGCGTCCACTGTAGTATTGTTAATGCTGCTTTCGTTGCTCTCACTTGCCAATATTATGTTTATTGCGGGTTCCGTGTTACTTGTGATCGCCACGTGTTGTGTGAGTACCAATGAGGATGATGGAGCTAACATGCTCACTGACATAACAACTACTATTATTAATTTTGGCACAATCTTTCATAAATTAACTTACGAGTAGGTCCTACAGAAAGCTCATTAAGGTTTGTGTTGTAAGTACTAAACGACAACTATATATACTATATATAAATAATTCAGTATGTAGATATCTATGAGTTTAACCCAGAAACAACTGTTCGTGATAAGTAATTATTATTGCAACGATTCATAGACAGGGTCGCTACCGACTAAGTCAGAAACTGGTCAAATGACAAACGTAAAAAATATAGTAATTATGACGTTAGTAAATAAACATTGTAATACCAATGTATTTCGTTATCTTCTAGTGGTGGTTCGGCGGTTTTTCCTGAACTCAATGGAGCCGGAATTTTTACTAGTGTAGTCGAGTATCACTCATACACACTGTAAATGTAAATACATTGAACGCAAAACTTACGTTTTAACATGGTTATATTTTAATACCTGTAACACTAAGTATGAAGTCTTTTTTTAAACTTATTTAATTTGTTTATCTTTAATAAACTTATAAATTTCCAGGAAAGCCCCGACTTTATACCTGCTTACATTTGGATAACCATTATATACTGGACCATTCAGTTGCTTTTGGCCATTATCATTCCGTTGGTTTTATTAATAGAAGGTGGAAAATCGTTTTTAATCGGGTTGGTGTGGAGTTGCCTTGTAATGATTTTAGCGTTGAGTAAGTATTTTATTGTTCTTAATATATCTTATTATAAAATAAAACAACGCATTCACTGCCACCAACGCACATGTGCGTTAATTTCCATACATTTTTGGAGGGGGTGGCAGCGAATGTTTAACAAATGTATTATATCGCGTAATCTGAATTTGAATTAAGTAGATCCCGAAGTAGTTGACATTTTGCAGCGTTCGTGGTAAGATGTACTAAGGAAATTATAATATATTAAAAAATTACATTATATAAATATTTTTAATTGCTTCACATTAATTGCGCAAATCTAAAACTACATTTTCTTAGCTATACTAATAAAAAACAATAAATTTGTCTTACCTATTTATTAACAAGTGTTGATAAGTTGATTGTGTGTTGATTTCATAAGCTTTTTTGTATTATTATTTTTAAAAATTGGCCAAAATCTTAGGAAATAGTGTCACGTAGGTGATTTGGGAGAGTTATTGACACGCGCTCTCCTAGTTATATTGTAGATAATAATTTATAAATTACTAGGTGATTAAAACTAGCTAGCAGAGTAAAACTAGGTCCTAATTTTCATCAAATCTATTAATTAATGATTTTCACTTCATGCACGACGTGATTATTTTGAATATTATCCATTACATTAGGTAATATTAATATTTGTATGTCTCTTCCGTACACGGAACAATGGTGTTCCGGACATTTGGGAGGCGTACGCGGAGCCAGATCGAACCAACGCGCAGAGGCCCTTTCGACAATTTAATGAAATGTAAGGGGGTACACTAAGCGGATGTTGCCCCTGTCCGTATCATGGGATGTGCACAGAGACAGCACCCGCCATGGTGTAAGGACTATTGAGTTATAATGGAATCTAGAATGTACTAGGCTATTGGGTGGAAAGGATGGACTAGCTACTGGGCTATTGGATAAAAAACCGGACGTCTGCCTAATAAAATGGTATTCAATATTATTATTGCGCATTGAATCTTTAATTTATTTTCAGCGTGGACTCATTATATAGCGTGCGTCAAATCATACATGTGGCGACTCTATAACAGAGGTATACACTAATTCTAACAACTAAAAATATTTTATCCGTTGAATCGTCGCGGCACACTGTTGTAAAAGTAAGTTGGTATTTTCACTATAATTTATTTTAGATAAGATGGTTTAAACTTTCTACGAAATTCAATCCAATAAATATTTAAAACTTTACACGCTTAAATTATTGCTTTAAGTAAAGTAATGGGAAATCAATTAATTTTTATTTCATTATCAAGTGAAGAAAACCTTGTGAACCTGTGGATAACGGTACAAATACTAATCAACTATATGTATGTACACATATACTATATAGTGAAACCTATATCATTTTGGTAACAAAAATAATGTATGAAGCGCTTAAAAATTTCTAAAATACCAGTAGAATATGGCTGGCATAGCCCAAAACAAAAACAATGTTGATAAATACATTTTGCATTTTTATCTTAAGATTACTGGACTTTCTGACACAAAATTACTGAGTCCCGCGGAAGCTTAAGGCTTGTAATGTAGGTACTCCGCCAACGATATATAATAATATACAAATAATTAAATATATAGAAAACACCCATGACCAAGGAACAAATGCTTGTGCTCAAAAAAAAACAATAAATAATATAAATATAAGTAAATATCTATCTTTATATATACCCATATATATTGAGTTTGATAATATCTTAACTAATTATAAATAAATTATTGATTTTGATTCTACAAGTGTAAAGAAAAAATAAAATCTCATAAGGTTTTAATACACTTTCAGCTGCAGAAGTGTAAATTAGAATTATTTACTTACTAACACAGGTATGATCAAAAGTATGTGGAAAGCATACCTCGCCCAAGCAGCCATTTTCTATGCTACCTGTTTTATTTCGTGTATTAATACGGGCACTGTGAGAGATGGTATCGCAAAAATCTTTGAGCATGGATTATGTTTTTTTATACAAAACTGACCAGCGTTGGACCCTTTGACTGACCTCAGTCACGCCTGATGATAAGTGTTGACCAAGGTCGAGGGTGTAGCACGCTGGTTCAGTAATAGCCTATTCACTCTTGCCTTGAAAAGACCCAAATTATATCTTCCCGGGAATACAGACAAAGGTAGCAAATTCCATTCCATATACAGCAGCCCGTATTAGGAAGGTAGAAGAGAATCGCTTCGTGAGAATGAATAGAATATTCACAACTTAAAGAAGAAACCGCTCCCTTCGCTTGGAAGTCCGGTGATGGAACGGAGATGGCGAACGAATTAAATCGTGCGATTGCTGTGAACACTCTCCAACATGTATCCTGTAAACACAAACTAGCAACCCTGCATGGTGCTCAAGGCTCTGTAATCTTACAGTCACCAACTCAGGATCACCAATGAGTTTACGAGCTAAGTACTCTATTGAATCCAAAGCGGACAGCTGATACTTAGCAGACTCGTCCCAATGGTGGCAACAATACTCCATACCCGATCGAACCTGAGCTTGGTAAAGTATTAGAAGTTGTTCCTACGTGAAGTACTTTTTCACCATATATAAGACTCCATGTTTTCTGGCAGCGGATTTCGCTTTGGCCTCAATCATCATCATCATCATCATCATGTCAGCCGAAAGACGTCCACTGCTGGACATATGCCTCCCCCAGAACGACCTAAGCGGTATCCCGCGCTCTAACTAGGTCGTCGGTCCACCTTGTGGGAGGCCTACCTACGCTGCGTTTTCCAGTTTGTGGTCGCCAAATTATGCATTACAAAATTTTCCCATTACGTTAGGAGTACCTACTGTACGTACCATCTCGTGAATTCGTGTTTATTGCGACTACGCAATAAAAATGAATTCAGTATCTAGCACTAAGTAAGTCGTCTACTGAATCAAATTATCTGAGAACAATCGTACCATACAGTCTGGTTTCGGGTAACCAGAGTTGTATTTATTACGGTTTCCCTTTAATCAGGAGTGGCAGACAAATAAGCTTTGACGCAGGCTCTCCGGGGATTCTTATAAAATCGCGGATGTTTCGTGTGGAGACTGGGGTCTGAATAAATTCAATGTGTGTAGAAGATTAGCTTCAGCCTTTTTTTATTTGGATACTGGAGTTCTAAAGTCTTTTAAGATACCCGTAATAATGTCAAAAAACTATAAATTTCATGAATAAAGTAACAAATAAAGTAAGAAATATTGCAAATAAAATTATATCCACTTATAGCTCTTAACATAAACATAAAACATAAGATACTCTTAATTGCACACCTCAAAACAAGGAAACATGGCATTTATAGGTTACATAAAGAAGATGCTAAACAATTGGCGGTCTTATCGCTAAAGAGCGATCTCTTCCAGACAACCTTAGGAAAGCGAAACCATTGTAAATTATGAGAGAAAAAAAGTAGACAGGTGTATTTAATAAATATTTTAAATGAGTTTGGTAGAAGAAGTGTAAGACTGAAGAACTTGTATAACAAAAAGCGAGAAATACATCAGAGAATTTGCATGCATATGCACGTTTGTATGCATTTTATTAATAGCATATTCAACTCTTCAAGTAAGCGAAATTGTAGTACCAAAGTTACGAGTAAGGAGGAAGCCTTAGTAAAAAATATCTTAAGGATACTTATCCTTTCCTACTTTCACCAACGAGCATGCTCGTTAGACGTTTGGCTTGTCTGGATGGAAAATCTAACAAACATTAATTGTTACATTTAATAAAAAAGGGTAAGTTAGAACCATACAAAAGAGGACGTAGTAAGTGTAGTGTGCAACCCTACTATTGACAATATTGCTGAAAATGAGGGTAGTTTCTCGCCTCCCCGCCCTCAGCTGTTGCCGGCGTCGAGTGCGCGGTCGCGGAGAGCTGCGGCCCGCAGTCTGCGTCGGTTAGCCAACGCGAATGGCTCATGATTATGCTCCTCGTTACGGAGTGAAACATGTCGAGCAATATTCGACTTATAAAACGTGAGTTACCCGCTTATATACAATTAATATCATACAAAAGAGCCTACGTGGCCATCAAAATTTACATTTTGGCGAGTTTTTATTGCCTTTATTATTAAATGTTCGTCTTTTTATTTAATAAAAAATATGTACAGTTTAACGACTGCCGAGAAATAGCGTGGAACCGGGACTGGTGAAAGGGAAACGTGGAAGGAGGAGGCCTATGCCCAGTGGTATAATTTATTGGCTCGATGAAAAAACGGCATCCTAGCTATGCAAGGATCTTCTGCTTCGTGCTCTAATGAGCACGAAATAGGAAAAACCAGGAAACCTGTCCCGAAATCAAATCCTGGCAAGAGCATTTTTGTGTGTTGATCAGATATTTGTTCCTGGATTATGAACGTTATCCATTTATTGAAGTTTATATACCTATTTTAAATGTCTTACGAAAACACCTTCTTGAGCTTACTAGGTCGATTTATGTATGATTGTTTTTGGTGAATGTTTATTGTCGATTTTGAAATGTGTAACGATTGAGATCTCACTTCAAAACAATTTTAATCAGTGGCCGCTATAATAATTTTGAAAATAAATGGTCATTTAAATAATCACGATTTAAATGTATAAATAGTCACGCTTATGTACCTTATAATTTTAACCATTGAAGTACTTCCACCTCTGACGTGGACGTCCACTGCTGCACATGGGCCTCCCTCATAACGCGCAACAAGCAGTTTAATGCCATACCCTAATCGTCACGTTTGGCAGGCGGGTTAGCGATCACAAACGCAACGCTATTACCCGTCTCTCGGTGGCTTCTGGGAACAATACCTAGGTTAGGACCTAATGGCCTTAGGTAGGCCTAAGGTGTTATTTTTCGACCCTATAATACGTACAAGTTTCAAGTTTTGCTGTCGTAAATACTTACACCTTTTTTCCCCTCAGGGTCTCCTACCTAAACATTATTTTAATTAAGTCGCTTCACGCATGTCATTTAATTTGGTAGAGATAATAGGAGGGGTGATAGCTGATTTCGCCATTACTTTAAATGGATATTACGTATTCATCGGGAAAATGGTTACGTCGATAACCCATCACGTGAACGGTTATTACTTTGAAGTGATGAAGCTGATGAATTTTGATCATTACTAAATTGTATTAATTTGTAGAGGACAGTTTATTTACGTCAGAACTAACACCTATTCATGGTATAATAGTCAGCGTCAAATAGCAGTAATAAGTAAATTTATTTATTTGTTTACAGGTTCGAATCCTATGCTTTGTGTTGTGTTTTTGATCAGTTTTAGAATACAAAAATGTTGATGTAATTTAATCATAAATTGGATTAATATTATTCAAAGTTCTGAACATTATTAATTTAATACAAAAATATTCCGCCAGTAATTATGATTTATATATTGAATAATTTCAAAATAATTTCAGTATAATTTTTTTTATCCTCTACTTAGAATGCCACCTAAACAAGTCAGCGAAAAAATCGCAACATAAAACATCATCTTTAAATATAATAAATAAATAAATAAAAAAAGCCTCTTTATTTCCATATCAACTACTTACAAAATTAATTACATTTATGTATATACTAGCGTTTGTTATTTTATTTTAGTTTATAACGTTACATTTATACATATTTTATTTGGTTAGTAGATTTAAACTTAATTTTACGTTTTTCTATTAAAATAAAGTTGATCGGAACCCCACTTTATTAGGTAAAGGCCTCCTCCAATTTGTTCCATTTGTCCCTGTCTCTTGCCTTATTTAGCCATTTTTGACCGGCGGTGGCTACTATGTCGTCGCTCCATCGCTTTCGTGGTCGTCCTGGTTTTCTTTTTACGTCGGGACCTTTCCACAGCGTTACTTCTCTGGACCACCTTTTATCCTTGTATCTCGCCACGTGGCCGGCCCATCGCCACTTTATTTTGAGTGCATATTTTAGCGCATCAGTGATCCTTGTTTTGTTTCTTATGCATTCACTTCTCACTTTATGTATTTTCTTTAGCTTTAGCATGCTCCTTTCCATCGCTCGTTGGGTAGTAGTTATTCTGGCTTTCGTTTTTACGGTGTGACTCCAAGTTTGACAGCCATATGTTAGCGCCGGCAAAATATTGGTATCCATCACAATTTTTTTCATCTGTAATGGGTAGTCTCCTTTAAGTACTTCTTTTAGAGACCAGTATTTTTTCCAGCTTAAGGCTATACGTCGTTCTATTTCGTTTTCTGTATTATCGTTACTAAAAGAAACTTCTTTTCCGAGGTATATGTAACTTTCCACGTATTGTAGAGTAGTATGTCCCAGATAAATTGGTTCTTGGAAGCTATTTGTCATAATCTTTGTTTTGCTCTCATTCATATTCAATCCTATTAGCTCACTTTCTTCTCTGAGAGAGTTAATCATTGTTTCTAGGTTGCTACTAGTAGATGCCAGTAATACAATGTCGTCCGCGAACCTGAGGTGACTAAGGTATCTGCCGTTTATTTTTATTCCCTCGTTTTGCCATTTCAGTTTTGAGAATATGGTCTCTAAAACGGCAATAAAAAGCTTCGGTGAGAGGGGATCTCCCTGCCTCACGCCTCTACATATCGAAATACTATCTCCTCTGGTTTCAAGCTTTACTCTACTACTGCTATTATTATACAAGTTTTTTAATATGTTAATGTATTGAGTATTCACTTCGGCTTGGTTGAGCGCTTTCCAGATAGAGTCGTGGGAGATGGTGTCAAAAGCTTTCGCGTAGTCGATGAAAGCTACGTATAATGGTTGTTTGAATTCTGTATGTTTTTCTATTAATTGTTGCATCACATGTAGATGGTCTATTGTGGAATAGCCAGAGCGGAAACCAGCTTGCTCTATAGGTTGAATGTTTTCTATTTTAGCGTTCATTCTACTTTGTAAAATTGAAGTAAACAGTTTATATACAGTGGATAAGAGGCTGATCGGGCGATAATTTGAAATATCTTTGGGGTCGCCTTTTTTATACAGTAAAATGATTTCAGAGCTTTTCCATTGTACTGGAGCTTCGCCTGTATCTAGGACCATATTGAAAAGCTCTGCCAGTATCGGTATAAGTTGGGCTTTTCCCAGCTTTAGAGCTTCATTCGTGATGCCATCCGGTCCGGGACTCTTGTCCATTTTCAGTTTTTTAATGTGAGTTAGTAACTCTGCTGGCTCTATGGGCTTAATTGTTTCGTTTATTGCTCTAGATGGTTCGATTTCTTGAAAGTTTTTATTATTTTGGCTGTATAGTTCTCTGTAGAATTGCGTTGCGTGGTTTAGTATGTCTTTTCTTGTTTTTGTCTGTATGTCTTTACATTTTAAGCATTGTATCCAAGTTTTTTGAGTATTTAGTTCTTTTAAAGCTCGTTTTGTGCTTCTATAGCATTTTAAGTTTCTTGTTATAACATTTTTTCTGTAGAGTTGATAATCTTTCCTTAGCGCTTTACTAGTAATTTTGAATAGTTTGCAGAGTTCTTGTTTATCTTCTTTTGACTTTTTTGGCATTTTAATTAGTTCAGATCTTCTTATCATGAGTTTTTTAGTTTTTTGACTAATAATTCGGCTTTCTTTTGTTGATACCAATTGATTATTGTTTATTTGTAAGCTATTTTTAATCGCATTTTCTACTTCGTCGTAGTATGTTTGTAATTTATCGTTTTTTTGACAGGTATATAGTTGTTGTAAGTTGTTTTCTAAGTTTTGAAGATATAATTCAATTTCCCTTTCAGTTTTGGGTCTGTTACTTAAGAATTTGTAGTTACTTCTGCTTTTTTTCGTAGCTGCGTTGAGTTTCCAGGTAGCTCGTACTAGACGATGATCTGACGAGAACGCTACATTGTTTAAAACTTCTACGTTTACTATATTATTAGGTTTATTTGTTAAAATATAATCGATTTCATTTTTTGTTTTGAAATCAGGGGAAATCCACGTCCATTTCCTTTTGTTATTCTTTTTGAAACATGTGTTCATTATTCTTAATTTGTACTCATTTGCGTATTGTGCTAAAATTTCTCCTCTCGCATTTCTTTTTCCATAGCCATGATTTCCCATAATTATATCTTCATTTGCTTTTCGTATTCCGATCTTCGCGTTAAAGTCTCCGATAACAATCAGTTTATCACTAGCGATTTGGTGTGCTTGTTCTATTGTTTTGTAAAAGTTACTTATTTGTTCATCAGTCGAGCTTTCCGTGGGCGCATATACTTGAATTATTGCGATTATTTCGCTATGGTACTTCATTTCTAGAAGTGCTACCCTGTCTGAGAGGCCAGTAAAATTGTGAATATTGTTTTTGTGTTTTTTCTGTATAAGGAATCCGACGCCGTGTGATCCCTGTACTTCACCTTTATAGCAAAATATATAATTTTCTGTTTCTTCAATACAGCATCCCTTTCTTCTCACCTCTGCTAAGCCTAGGATATCAAATTGGATCTTCTGTAAAGCATGAGTAAGTTCAATCATTTTTTCTGTAGATAAAAGTGATCTGACGTTGTATGTTGCAATTTTAAGATTCTGTTCGTAACTTCTATTTTTAATCGGAGGGTTATGGTCGTTGTTCCCACGGTGACCAGCCGGCTTGGGAAACTTTATTATTTCTTTTTTGTGTTCTTCGTTTTGTAATGAATTTTGGAGGGGCTTTGCTAATTGCTATTGGGAGTTTGTAGTTTGATCCTTATTTAAATTCAATTTAGCATTTGTACTTTTTGGTTCTCGAATTACAAATGACTCTATATTTTTTTTATTTCTTTTAGGTATTTGGTTTACATTGCTTGTGCTCGGTACTTGCTTCGTTGACTCATTGTTCTCCGGTTCTTCAGGTGAAATAGACAAAAACCTCTTATTCGTGTTTTTTTCGGTGGGTGTATGAGGTCGTGAGCCGTGAGGTTTTAATTCCACTATCTTGTCGTAGTGTAGAGCTACTCTTTTCCCGGACTCTCTCTCTTTTTTTAAGGTTTCTTGTAGTTCTTTTCTTTTTTGTAGAACGCTAGGGGAGAAATCTTCTTTCAAGTAGATTCCCGTAGTTTCAAGTGATTTCTTCTTTTTGAGTATCTCTATTTTTCGGCTCATAGTTGTTAATGTAACATCTTTAAATATAACACATATAAACTTTATTCTCTTGACAATAGATTCGTGCCGGTATTAGTACCTAAAAGCACTAGCAGAAAGATCCTCACTTCATGCGAATGAACTTTGTAAAAATTTTAATGAGATTCATTAGAATAGTAACACGTTTCGCATGAGAAGTAGTGATGCAGTGTTTACATTAGAGTAAGTCATGCATGCATAGTACTAATGACTACACCACCTATAAAGTTTAGGGACTGTTTACTGTACTCAAACTGTTCTACATATATAAAAAGTGATTTAATATTTAAGTATTTAAAATGTAACTAATACCAAAATTTTCCAAAAACTGCAACTTGTTTCTACAATTCTTCATAAATAGGTACTAAAGGAACATTTTAATGCAAAATTGTCACTTTTCGATGTTTTGTCATTTTATGTTTATTGTATATTTTTTCTACTCAAAATCACGAGCTCTTTCTAATACAATAAAAAAATAGTCCCAAAGTTTTTTTTTTTTTGTTCCATCTGCCTTGTACTTTTTACAAAATAGGAGAATTAAAAAATGTATGGAATTTTTCGGGTGTTTTTTTTTTTTGTCTATTGAACTGGAAAGAGTTCGTGTATCCATTTGTGAAGTGGCAATTATTTTTCTTGAGTTTACCCGGTGATGGCGAACGCTGCAAAAGGGTTCGAAACGTCTGCATATAATTGAATTCCAGCATACGCTATCTAATCCGTTTTAGTTGTTTAATTTCATAATAGCCAAATTCATCAAACGGTTTCTGTAAAAACGAAGAAAGATTTAAAAAAAATGTTGTAAACTAGTCGTTGTTAGTACGAAATCTTTCTTCGTTTTTACAGAAACCGTTTGATGAATTTGGCTCTTATGAAATTAAACAACTAAAACGGATTAATGAAAAATACTAAGTGCATCTAAACCCAGCATAACGTTCTTTCCACGAAGTACTTTTGTATTTTATATTCTGGCTTCGTCTAAAAGAAGCTTTAGAATAAGGTACGCGGTTCGTGTTACCCACATCCACATCGCTACGTATTAAAGGTAAACTTGGTTATATAATAAACATGAATTCATTATGATCAGATATTTCATAGTAGTAGCAATCAGAGAATAAAACAAAATTATATAAATGGTCAAAAACATCTAAGGTGTAATCGGATTATTTTAAATGTATTGAATTGGAGGACTAATAGGACTATGCTGAATAATGGTGAAAAGTCAAAATTGTTCATCGCGTTTGAATATTCAATACTATCTGGATGGACCATATAACTATTACTTACTTAGACTTTGAAATATAATAATTCGTTATTCTTTTAACCTAGCCCTTATGCAAAAAATGATCACGCATCTAAATATTGTAATGCGATAACAAAAAATCACAAAACGAACAAAAATATTGGTAACTTTGAAAGTAAAATCGAGACATTTGGAATATTTACACTCCTAACATTTCTAATATCCCAAGGAGAGGATTTATTTGTTTATGTTTTTTTTTTTTCAATATTCATAGCGTTAAAAGCATAGTTAGAAAAGAACAATGATTTTGGACCCGGGTATGTCCTTAAACTACGTCCAACAATGAGAGGTAGGGCACAGCGATGACCATCACGCTTGAATCTGGGGCAGCCCAACTGGGGAAGTACCTCCTCCTTACAGAAGACCACAGCCATAATAGCACTGCTACCTTTCAGGTATGTAGTGTTGTGTTCCTGATGGTGAGTAAGGTTCCCAGAGCTCCAACCCCCCTTAAAGGCCGGCAATGCGCTTGTGACTCCCCTTGTGACTTGTTGCGGGTGCCCATGAGCGACGGTAATTGCTTACCATCAGGCAATCCGTCTACTCCTTTTTACTTCGTTATTTAATAAATAGAAAATGGTGCAAGACTCCATCTTATTTATCTTCAGTGTTTGTAATTAAATGTAGCAAATTAGAGACAAAGAGACACTAACTTTCTAACTGAATACAAATGAATATGTAGACTAAACACAAATGCTTAAGGAATTCTACATTTGTAAGACTATTACGCATCTTCCGAAATAATGATTAAACAATTTTCTGTTAACACAGACAGTAATTGAACTGAAACTGTAAACTCTAGAGCCTTCCGTAATAATAATTAAAGCAAACGATAAGTTTATCACAATGTATTCAGTACATACAGAAGATTCGTTTTGTGACAAGAACTAAATACATATACATAAATGGCTAAAGTTCACATCATCATCCAATCATCAAATCAATTTTGATGTGAACTTTAGCTAGTTTTCATCCGAGACCACGTCATTCTCGAAACGTTGGAGGTAATTTTTGAAGTTAAAATGCGCGGTAAGTCCCGTTTATTTGCAATAAGTTATTTTAATGAAAATCTAAAGCGAACATTCATATTTAGGTATCTAATATAGATGTGAAAATAGGACACAGCCAACATGTGATAGGATTGTATTTATAGAATTTAACTAAAATAATGTTCTAAAACGCGTACTAGACTTTTTTCGTTTCAATTTCGTTCTGTATAATCTATCTACAGCCCTAGATAGATTGGATTTATCTCAAGAATAACTAACTGTTTTACTTCGAATACGGATATTGGACCTGCTGGTCATAATTGCGCTACTCTAGAATGCGGTTCATTGAACTTCGCACCAGCTTCCCCATATGCTAAGTCTCAATTGAGAGTAGGTAATTAAGGGAAAAATTAAGTAGCGAATATAAATTTGCCAACGGTTAATAAGGAACCAACGAACTAGAAGGAACACTCTAAAATGTACAAGTTTCTCCTAAGTTGAAAGCGATCAAACGAAGTTTAGGACTCAAAACTTTCCAAGACACATGTACTATTTATTTGTCGTATATGTAATTATATACTCTATAGAGAGTCGATGGCCGCTGGAGCACAAAAGTCCTAGTGTGGCAACCACGTTTTCATACGTGCAGTGTCGGACAAAGTCCTGAGCCCTGAGTGTAAGTTTTTAACGTAACTTTACGTTACGAACGCGTTAGCGTTTCCCATATAAATAACATTATCACTTACGCGTTCGTAAACGTTTTTTCGCGTCAAAAGTAACTTACACTAGAGCCTCAGAAACTAGACGGACCGATGATCTCTTACTGTGAATCGCCGGCTGCAGTATGCTAAAGATCGTTCCCGGTGGCGCTCTATGGGGGAAACCTGTGTCTAGCAGTGAACTTCCGCGGCAAGCAGATAGACATAATAAAATCTGTTTTTGCTGAAAATCCAATTTCAATATTTTTTCTAAGATACTCGTAAACAAAAATAAAACCTGTAGCGATGGAATTTCGTTTCGACGCCATGTTTTATGTAGGTGCGGAAGTCGCATGATTTAATTCCAGGTTTTATGGGCACAATAAAATTTTGCGCGATAAAATGTCGCGAGTATCAGAGCGTAATCCCGCGGCTACAAACAACGAATTTAAATCACTCCTCCACGTGGAATAATACCGAAATACCGCTGGAAATCGGCTGCTTAAAGATAGCATGACGTTAAGAATTACTGTGCGTTCTTGTTACAAACAGATTGAATACAAAAAACATAAGAGACCATAACAATACACCTCGAACAACAACAGCAGAATACACAGGAACAATAAAACTGAACACTAATATATTAATATACATCATGTAATTTTCTAATGTCTCATTCAAGGCTTATTTCACCAGAATACAATGTAGAATGTACTACACTATGTTTTAATGTAATTTAATACTTTACTACAAACCCTAATGAAATAAAATGTATTTATGTTTAATTTATTTGTCGAGCAAAAATCTTCTTTAATGTTACATTTTTACATAATACATAGTTAAAAATTTCCTTAAAAAACATGGGTTTACGAACCTAAAGGTGGCGTCTCCTTAGCTTAGTCTCCTATAAACAGTAGCCCACATACTCGTACAATTTCAGATGGTAAAAGTCTAATGCCCTGACTACACATGCGTTACATAATTTATTTGTTAGTTGTTTTGTTGTTTATTGTGTAAGTGAATAAATAAATATCTTTTATTTATTTAAACAATCAAATATTTTCACTTTTTAATAGTAGTGTAGATATTTTACCGACCACACCTTACTAGTGGATTATATATGATTACAGTAGATCATGTTAAAATCTAAATTCCAAAACAATGACGGACATGTTCGCAAGACTCAGCCCTTTATCTATGGGTCGTTTAATTTAAAACTTTGCATGAGGGACGCTAATCTTGCACGTCAAGAGACCCCTGTCGCTATTCCCAGGGTCACTGCATGGATAATGACCACGTTTCAAAATTACAATTTCACACATCCATGTTCCGACCAATTTACTTAGACCTTTTAGGTTTTTGTGAGTTTAACGTTTTTCATGGGGAACGATAGGTCCGCGGTTGCTTGTCGACCTGCAATTTTAAAAGGTCCATGGGTCAGCATTACTTATTGTCTTCACAGCCGAATTAACGACGGTGTTTATCCCAAATGCCAGCGAAATGAACTGGAAGACAATAGCTTTACAACGCTTTAATTTTGTTACGGTGCTTAGTGAATTATACGTTTAATTACCCAGTCAAATACTGCAGGCAAATTACAAAAGATATTTACGAAATAAAAATAAAAAACATTTCAAAAGGTTTCTTTGATGACAATATCATCTATAAATTAAATAGTAAGCTTACTGATTTAAACTTTCAGTGTTTTCACACATTATTACAAATACGAGTCAAACGAAGCGTAAACGCGTATATTAACTTAAAATATCGTTTCGAATTATCGAAGGTAATTTTGGTACGATTAAGTCCCGTTTTCTGCAACAATAAATAACAAGCTTTTAACTATCAATCAACTTTTCTTTATTTGTATATTATTTTCATTTGATTACACAGTGAAAGTGTACAAACGACGAACTTAATGCCATAAGGTATTCTCTATCACTTAACGTAGGGACTAACAGAGATTTTTAAAAGGTGCGGGAAATTGAGTGCCACAGGAAAGTGAAAAAATAAATATTATTAAATTTTGCACATCATTATTTCGTAGTAAAGTGCATAGAAATACCACACTTTCAATTAAGTTTTATGAAGCGAAACTGACTGTTATTTTCTACGCTTGATTTAAAATCCCTTTCGGAGTAGACCACAAGTGCTGGACTAATAGAAAAAGGCAGATACGTCAAGACGAACTAAAATTTATTACGTTCCATAAGCCCCAGGGGAACTAATAGTTGTTTCCGAAGAAAAATAGTGGTTATCAGTAGAAGCAGCAAGGCTATGGATATTTCTATTAAAAATATATATTATTACAATATTAAAGATGTGAGTATGTCACGCGTTACAAATTTGATCGTAGCCCAAAATAAAATTTGTATTTTACAAACAACTGAATGTTGTCGCAACCTATGATATAATGATCTAGCAAATTATCTATTTCATCTATATTGTAACGCTTAATCGTATTCTCTACCGGTAACCACAGCCATGGCTAAACAGAGACATGTCAAAAAGTAATTATTGATTCAAGATCGGTTATAAATTGCGATAATTATTAAAGCGTTAATTTTAAAACTATCGTTTCTACTGTCTATGGTTCAGTTATAATCTAATATTACGAGACATTATTCGTAAAATAACGAAAATTTTCTACATAAATAAGGCCCGACCGCTCTCATGATTTTTCTAATGGAATGCTCGAGGCTAGACTTACCCGTAAATAGACCTTTACTCCACTTCAGTAACGCTGTATCCTATTAAGGATTAATAAATTATAAATTTTCTACGTCATCAAAGTGAGCAGGTATTTAAGCTGACGCACAATATGGTTAGTTTCGCAAAACGTTACGTTAATTACGCCGCAGGCCCTAAATCAGGGTTCTCGCGGCCTTCTGTCATGATTCTGTCACGGCGACAAAAGGAAAGTGTAACAAAAGCTATTCAACGGCGCGATGCGAGTTTTACCGTCAGTGATGCCGTGGCTCCCTTTATAAATTAACCGCTAAATTCAGAAGGTCATATTTATTAAAAAAGTAAAAACACAGATAAATAATATTAGGTCGAAGTAAATAACGAGCAAACTATGAGCTTATTGGAAAACAAACGTTTCATCTACTAACTTTTTTAACATAACACATTTCGGTCTATTTCACGAATAATATTGATTGGAACATTTTGGTTAGTTTTGTACTTGGTGAAGTGGTGCGAATTGTATAATTAGAATAAATTATCTAAACTGGTTTGTAAATCTCCCAATAGAATGGTAATTATCAAGCTGATAGTTAATTTTAGGAGTTGTCAGTCACCAATTAGCGTGGATTGTAGAAATGTTAAGTATGTCAGTTTTGTATCTATAATTAAGCATTAAATTTCTATAAATACTTAGATTTGATGATCGTTTCAGAAACTGTAAGCAGTAATTCAATACAAATAAGGCAGAAAATTTTCCATACAGATTTCATGCAGATATCATCACAAAACTGACGTAATTTAACTTTTTCCATGTCACGTTCATTATGAGTATTTCTTTCTGAAAAATCCCCGAAATATCACAACTATTTTCCATGGTGTATTACAAATCCACTTTATATAGCTGAACGTTTAACCAGACTTACAGTCTGTGGGATTAATCACAATAATTCCACACTATACACTGTTAATAAGTAAACTGTAAACAATTGAACCAATAACAAGAAATACTTTCAAGGCATCTTCGCCATCTTGTGGTTCAATCGAAATTCTAGCGAGTAATTTTTGTAGCAGTATGTGTATGACAAAAGTAGACAACATCAAATATCCTGTGATTTCTTGGGATCTACGGCGCTACCGCAAAGAACGATATTCGTAAATTTCAGACGTTGTCCCTGTCATTCTCATGACGCCTTGATTGGAGTAAAAGCGAAAGATGCTCGAAATATACGAACTTCGATGTACGCGGTATCAGGCCTTATTTTGATTGTCGGTTAGTTCTAGGAAATTATTTCTAACGTTTCCTTACCTGTAGATACGTTGTTGCCACTCAAGAATCTTTCTGCTCCGATAAACCTGTAAGCCTTCACGAGTGTTAAAGTACATTGCTTGATATTGCTTGAGTAAAAATATGCTCAACATGTAATTCCTCAATTTCAGATTTTTTTAATTCATCATTCAATCAATATAAATATTAATCATGGATTTGCATTTGTTAACAATTTATGCACAATTAGACAGTTCATTCTGTGTTAAAATTCTGTGGATCTACTGAAAAAGGTTACAAATGACGAACAACTAGTATGAAACTTGTACCGTTTTTCAGTAAGGCCACTGAATTATTATCATTACAAATAAAATCATTCGACCAATAAAACGTGTGATTCAGACATTGAATAAATATTTCACCAGTATAACTAGATCGCAATTTTTAAACCATAACTACAAATTGTCACAACTGTTATGTTCAATGTCGAATCGTGAACACGAAATAATATTAAGTCCGTGAATTCCATTGATAAATACATATTTTTTATTTTATGTATCGAACTGGATTCATGATGCCACGTCCTGATATTATTTTACACCAAGGCTTAACGTCATGCGACGAATCAACTAATCAGCTGTCTCCGTAATTTTCCGCTTCATCAAAAAGAGAGAAAAATGGGCCAATTGGTTTAATTAATAATCTACATAAATCCTATTAGCCAGACCGGACGTACAATTTATATTGTATTTAATATTACTTAACAACTCGGAGTGACAACTGCGACCAGAAACCACCGCAACAACTTCTCTTTAGTGCGATGGAGCATGCGGTCGCCAACCCGCCTACCAATGGTGATTACGCAGTGAACGGAAATAAAACATGGAAGCAGCATGCGCGTACATTACCTTTAAAATTATTGGGACAATTATCTCACAGACACAAATACGCTCACATTGAAATATGACGTTATATATACACAGCGTTTATTCGAAAACAGTAAAGAAATAATAGTCATCTCTTTTACACTGTTCTAAATAATAACGTGTAAAAGAAACGCATATTTAGGCAATAACTACCAATCTCTAAGTGCACCAACATTTCGGCTAATAGGCTTTTGACAGCAGCAGAAATATTCGCCAATTCACTTCATCAGGGATCCTATTTTAAACGACATCTTTCATTCGTTAGTCTATTTAGCTCTCTATTGTTCCTATATGCAAGAGCGATAGAGACAAACGAACGAACAAGGTGATTAGCAATAGCCCCTCAGATGACATGGATAGGTTTATGCAATACATTAAAGTGACAGTCAAATAACTGATACCAAATAATAAATACATTAAAATGTTGTTGTAAAATATAAATAAAATTTTTATAATCAAATAATAATTTTAAATTGTATTTTTATGCGTTATTTACTCCTTCTTCCGTTTCAGTACTACTAAAACTAAACTAAAGTACACGTGATGTGGTCTTGGACTCCCCCCTCCCCCCTCGTGATTAATCGTCATATTTCGTTGACCCCCTCCCCCCAAAAACTTTAACATGATTTTTGAATGAGCCCAAAAAGCGACCGGTGCATAGGGCTAAGGGTAGAGATGTGTCACTGGACTTTAAACATATAGGCAACTCGCCACTTTGGTTTCCACATCTACTCTCGAGAACGCAGATCTAGCGACCCCACTCTAGACGGCCGGTTAAAGCAAGCTAGAGGCAGGGGACCTGTCCCACCTGTCCGAAAGGGCACCCCAGGTAATTATTACTTGTCGTTTATTTATCTTATCTCTTACGTTAGGTTTTTTACAATATTTTTATAAAAGTAGAATATAAAAATACATCCAAAAAATATGCAAAGAGAGGAACCGCCGGACTATACCCGCCGTGTCCAGGATTACTGCCTTCTGAATCTGACCCTTGATCCAACCACAACCACGTAGCGAGAGTCTCTCAAGATGTTTGTCGAGACTCTTCGCTATGAGGAAACAACTATCGGTACAATGATCGCCGAATAAATTTCTCATATGGCGGTTACTTCGTGAGCCAAGTCTGAAGTACTTGCTGGATTTGTCCTTTTCGGCCTTCACAAGGTCCACGTCACATGGGGCGGTGATATCGACGAGCATTGCCCGGTGCTGTGATCGATCTATCAACACGATATCTGGCTTATTGTCTCTCAAATCGATCATTTTTTCCATAGATCTTTAGGAAAACTGAATAAAAGAAAACAGTATTATAATTACTAATTGTGAGTTCAAAATACAATCAATAGTTAGGAATCTGTAACAACCATCGTCATCCTCCTAGCGTTTGTCCTGGCTTTTTGCCACGGCTCAATTGAACCTGAGGTCCGCTTGACAGCCTAATCCCATGATTTGGCGTGGTAATAGTTTTTCCGGAAGTGACTGCCTTCTAACCTTTCAACCCAGAGGGGAAACTAAGCCTTATTGCGATTAAGTTCAATTTACTTACTACGTTTTTATTCACTGAAAAGCGACTGGTAAATATCAAATGATATTTCATACATAATTTCCGAAAAGCTCAGTACAGCCCGGCTTTGAATTGAACCCGGTACCTTTATACCAACCTAATTTCTAACAATACACATACTAAATTTTAAAATCCAGTTACACAATATAATAATGTTCTTCATTTGGCATAACATCATCCCCATAGAGAAAATGACGTAATATCAGTTTGCATATTTCTGTGAAATTATCCGTTTAAGTACATGTGTAAACTCATCCCACTATTTTTAGAATTATTGGAATGGCTTTTGCACCACTTCACTGCACAAGCGGGCATGTTTAACTTGTGTAATTGTATTTTAAAACATTGTATTAAAATACAATTTTTGGCATCTGTCACTCACTGTCATACGAATCGCACTGAAGTCGACTCAGGTGAAGTCTAAGCTAAGCCCGCCCACCCAGGTAAAGTATTAAGCTAAGCCCGCCCACCCAGGTAAAGTTTACGTGGTGCTATTATTGAAGGGACAGAATGCTTCCATGTTTTATTTCCGTTCACTGTGATTACGGCATTAAAACCCCGTGCTCAGAGTTAGCTGTCCTGTCTATGTCAGTGGCTCATAGTAAGTAGCAACTTTAAGAAGAAAACCTTATAAGTGAAAACATCATAAAACGCTTTCATTCCATCGTCAATGACCCGAAAATACAGGAAAATTTACTATCGAACATTAGTTGTACGACAGCAATATACTTAGTAGCAGCCCCCGAGTAAATCGAGCGTGGAGATGGCATCGGCCGCCGGCCTGGCGTCATTAAAATGAAATTTGCTTTCACGCTAACCGGAATATCGCGGCAGATATGAGCCCAGAGCTCAGAGTGTTGTGAAATGACACTGTTGATAGTGTGCGGAGCGGAGCTTAATATGTAACTTGCAGAATGGTGGAGTATTAGGAGAAAGCTTATATGTCAGTGTTTGTTATCATTAGCAGTTTCATTTGTGAAATTAAATTCGATTTTGCAAATGAACTTCGGACTTGTAATAATGCCTAGAGCACGAGTAGGCATATCTATCCATAAGTCATGGATGTCTAATCCTATATTTTTCAAATAGGCGTCCCTGACCGCCCATACGCGACCATAGACCGCCACAGGGAGCGGTCATTAACACACTGCAACCAGAGAGTATGAGTATATACGACTTCCAGCGACCCATTAGAGGTTGTGGACGCCCGACACTCTAGGTCTTTTCTACCCGAATTCAATTCAATTCATATAAATAGACATTATTTTCAACAGGATGGTTTTTTTATTTGCACACCCATTTATTTTGTAGGTAGACTATAATATTACGTAATGTAATTGCTTGCCAATTTCGCAAGATCAATTACGCCCACATCCTAATTGCAGTAGGAGTACGATGACCTTCTTCAGTTATTGAATTCATGCCTTTGTTTCCACTCTCATCATGTTGACTTGATATAATAAGAAGGGTAAAAATAGTATACGTCAGACCTATATTGACGTTCATGTTAGCATGAAATATGTTAAATGAATGCAAATTAAACTTTCTAAGAGGTCCTAGCCTATTTGATTATCTGTGTTTACAAGTGTAATTTTATTTGTGACCAATATATAAATTATTAAATAAATATTATACCTGCCAAGCGTGGCAGGTGATTATAGCATGGAAACATTTTGCATTTAAGGGTCATTATAGATCAATTAGGTTCGCGGCTTTTCTGTAAAATTTAAGGGTTATAAGTCAAATATTTTATTGTATGAAATATCAACACAAAGCGCTCCCCTTTTGTAACACTATGCTACAAAAACACAACTTATAATATATAACCACGAAAGTATTGATCGATGACCACAGAAAAGACGATTTTAACGTGTTAATTTAATGACAAATTAAGTCTGCCCTATATAGATTTGTTGATTGACAGTGGCAAGTACGCGGGGTGCGTTCGGAAACTATGTTAAAATCCGGCTGTTGGCTTGGTTGCATAGTCAGTGTTAATGTCAATTTCAATAAATGTTCGAATACTGATTTGTCTTTTAAGCAAAGAGCTTAAACTTATGTGCTGGTGCTTTGGCAGCAACATTGCAATACTCCCTTATTATATACGATTCTATAATAATGGAAATTATTAAACATTTCACACTTAAGCTATTAAATGTTTTAGCCAGATAATCAAAATTCACGATGCAACGATGCTGAAATACTTGAATAAAGCGGCGTTTCCACTGAAAGCTCTTTGACGTCTTACAAGACTTCCATATAGGATTATTCCTGTAGTTCTAGTGAACAAAAATGTTAGGATTCAATACAATTTATATAAACCTTATGCTGTTTTTCACTGGGTCACATAATTTCCAGACCAACGACCAATACTTTGCATCGAATTGCAATCTCCAACCCGCTTTCAAACTAAACCCCTCATGGTCAGAGATCGCTCTCTTTGGCTATTTATGGCGGTGGCCTGTGTCTAGCAGTGGACGTTTTGGCTGACAGACAGTTAATTCGTATAGCATTTATAAAAAGATGGCAACCCAATTAAGATTATATTTTGTTTTTGTGACAAAATTCGCAAACGAGCAGACGGATTTCCTGATGGTAAGCAATTACCGTCGCCCATGGGCGGGGAGTGGGACACCAGGAGAGTTGCAGGTGCGTTGCCAGCCTTTAATGGGGTTGGAGCTCTGGGAGCCTTACCCACCATCAGGAACACAACACTACATACATGAAAGGTTGCAGTGTTATTATGGCTGTGGTCTTCTGTAAGGAGGAGGTACTTCCCCAGTTGGGCTTCTCCAGACTCATGCGTGATAGTACTTCGCTGTGCCCTATCTCTCATTGTTGTTTAAGGACATACCCGGGTCCAGATACATGACAATTACAACTACAAATAGTTTCAAGTTGCCAAAGATAACAGCGCCCGCTTATTATGAACTACAACTGGGCCATATAGTTGTTCAGTCTACTTTGTAATAGGCGTATAGATTGCAGAAGTTTAGACACAAGTGGATACGGAACCTAACCTTGTTTTGCTTTGTAACTATTAACTCATCTCAACTGCCTCAAGCTTCCTCAAACACTTCGTTCCGGTCTCTATTAAGGCTATATTACATGCACCTACATAATGAAGTGGCGAACTTAGAACATTGCTTCTAAGAGTAGACTAATAATAATAACAGTAGACTGATAACGGCTCCCTGTTTATTGGACGTAAAGTGACTTTGCCAGATTTATAAAGGGTCGGCAACGCGCATGTAACACCGCTGGAGTTGCAAGCAGGCCTTGTTTGCCACCGACGTAGTATAAAAAAAGAATAGGAGTTCCCGGGTTCAAAAAACCCTGTCAAAGGCATTTATATGTTTTTGTCGCGCGCCTCCGTCTGCGTTAGGTCCCACGTGAAAGCATTATACCGAGGTATCCGGTATCCTGTCTCAATATAGACCTTTTTTTTCTTTGTGCCAAGTTTCATGTATAAAATTCGTCAAGCAGTTATTGCGTGGTTAAATAACATACAAAAATCTTTACAAACTTTCACATTTATAAGTCATGCGGAGTGGCTACTCTAAGCATCTACTCACTTACTGCCCAGAGCTACTGCCGGTCCTCTAGTTCTAGGAACTTATGACGTTTTAGTCTTCCAACATACTTGCCTTGCTGAGTTGACGAAAATCTTTATATATTCCTATTAACTGTTGATATTTACTGAGAGATCGACACAGTCAGATCCCTAACATAAGTATCCACTTTTCTATACAGCTACGAGTATTATTGTGACGTGGGTACTTCAGTTGCGGCACTTACCCTGCCTACTCTTGATTTGTGGTAGCGTACACGGACGTTAAAAGCTGTTCAATGTTTAAATCCGTCCAAACGAAATATACTAATTGGGTAAACTTTCAGGATCGATTGCTTTGAAATAGAAAGCCATCCTATAGTCCCGGCCTTGTTAATCTCCCTTAATTTGTAAGTTTTCGTTTTTGTACATGAAAAGGGTGGGACATAGGGGCAAAGATTAAGAACGAAATAATTTACCAGATAAGATCCCTGCGGCGGTAAGGTGAAAAATTTTGGGTTTCATTTGCGTAGCAAAGTTTGTTCCTCTCTCGTGCCTTGAAACCCTCCTAACGTTTAAGATACTTTTTGAATCTTTCACTAGCTCGGCTTTCAATATTAGCACGAGAAGGTAAACACTAACTTCACTCCCTTGTAAAGCATATAAATTTAAATATTAGTATTCAATTTTGGAACAGTACATTAACGTCGAAAAGAGAATCTACAAACCATCCTAACCACTACTGGACTTATGCCTCCCCCATAGAACACCACATCGAACAATCTCTAAGCATGGAGGGTTCAAGTGCATTAATCGCCACGCTTGGCAGTCGGATTAGTGATTTGTTCCACAGAATAGAACAGTAACCGCGGTGCTACCGCGAAAACCAATATTCGTAAATTTCGGACTATTTTCTCTGTTACTCTCATGACGCATTAATTGAAGTAAAAGAGAAAGATGCTCGAAATATACGAACTTCGATGTTCGCGGTACCAGGCCTGACCGTACTCGGGTGGTCTCTGCTCACACTTTAGATACAATACCCGGGGGAAGAGGATCCCTTAACTGGTAGGCTTATATTATACTCGGAACTGACGTTACACCACACACTACGTTGTTATTTAAAAGATTTGTTTAAATCCACTTTACCTTCACAAAATATAGATACCGTTCGACCAATAAATTTCAAATGGTGTTTTGGAGGCATTTCTATATTATATTATTCTATGGTAAGGGGCAAGGCTAGAGGGTCCGGAATTATGCGTGCGCGTAGTCTGTAAGTACCAGAATCGTGTAGTTAATTAAAACATCACTCCAGTGGGTTTCGGTGGAGTTTCTGCATTGCTGAGCCTGTAACAATAATCTTGAGGCAAGTTTATGTATAAATTAAAATACGAAATAATAATTATTATTTTTCTATTGAAATTGAACTTGATTCTACTAACGGTGTACTTTATTATTTGCTGTTTTTGGGCCATTGACTGCGCCGCATCGACCAGTTATGATCTATTGTGGCAGCCCTTTTATAACTCATTACTGATTCCCGTTGAGTCCAGATTGTGAACGTTGTACTTACCTATTTATATTATATTTGCTTTGGTAAAAACCTCGTTTTTAATAAAAGATAATTGTAACGACAGTGACTATGTTAGTTTATCATAGAACTATAATATGTACTCGTATGAGTTTTGAATTCAATTTCATAATTTAGACAAATTTATTTCATTACAATTTATTTAATTCATCAATTCTTTTTATGATGCAAATTAATGTTCCCTTTTATATATTTTTTATCTTACTTTTAAAGGGTAACTTTTAGGAATACGAGTAATGAAGAAAGTATTGCTTTCTGCTACATATAAGAGCTGTTTATTGGAAATCCAATGTGAATTTGTAATTTATTGCGCAGTAATAAACCCAGACTAACCCGGCACTATACTGAAGATATCCCGGACATCTGCTTGTACGAGATTAGAATGGCTCTTAAACAGCTAAAGAACAACAAGGCGCCAGGTGAGGACGGAATAACAGCCGAACTTCTGAAGGCGGGTGGTACACCGGTCCTAATGGCCCTTCAGAAGCTGTTCAATTCTGTCCTACTGGAAGGGAGAACGCCAAAGGCATGGAACAGAAGTGTGGTGGTGTTGTTTTTCAAAAAAGGCGACAACGCTTTATTGAAGAACTATCGACCCATCTCACTTTTGAGCCATGTCTACAAGCTGTTTTCAAGAGTCATTACGAATCGTCTCGCACGCAAGTTAGATGACTTCCAGCCTCCCGAACAAGCCGGTTTCCGAAGAGGCTTTAGTACCGTAGACCACATACATACGCTACGTCAAGTTATACAGAAGACTGAGGAGTATAACTTGCCCCTCTGCTTGGCGTTTGTGGACTACGAGAAAGCCTTTGATTCGATCGAAACTTGGGCTGTGCTACAATCCCTCCAACGGTGCCAAGTGGACTACCGCTATATCGAAGTGCTGAAGTGTCTGTACGAGAACGCCACCATGTCAGTCCGAGTTCAGAACCAGAGCTCGAAACCTATTCCACTGCAGCGTGGGGTCAGACAAGGAGACGTTATCTCTCCAAAGCTGTTTACTGCTGCACTGGAGGACGTTTTCAAGACTTTGGACTGGAGGAGGAAAGGCATCAACATTAACGGCGAGTACATCACTCACCTTCGATTTGCCGACGACATTGTAGTCTTGGCTGAGACCATGGAGGATTTGAGCACAATGCTAGATGACCTCAGTAATGCCTCTGAGCGAGTTGGTCTAAGGATGAACATGGACAAGACAAAAATCATGTCGAATGCCCATGTCGTACCAACTCCCATTGTAATCAGAGACGTTACACTCGAAGTTGTAGATGAGTATATATACCTAGGACAAACTATCCAGCTAGGAAGATCCAACTTCGAGAAAGAGGTCAATCGTCGAATCCGACTCGGCTGGGCAGCGTTCGGGAAGCTACAACACATCTTTTCTTCCAATATCCCGCAGTGTCTCAAAACAAAGGTCTTCGACCAGTGTGTGTTGCCAGTGATGACTTATGGTGCTGAAACGTGGTCGCTTACTATGGGCCTCATAAGAAGGCTCAAAGTCACCCAAAGAGCAATGGAGAGGGCTATGTTGGGAGTGTCTCTGCGTGATCGCATCAGGAATGATTTTATCCGCAGTAGAACCAAAGTCACCGATATAGCCCTCCGAATCGCCAAACTTAAGTGGCAGTGGGCAGGGCACATTGCACGCAGAACCGATGGCCGGTGGGGCGGAAAGGTTCTGGAGTGGCGACCACGAACTGGAAGACGCAGCGTAGGTAGGCCTCCCACAAGATGGACCGACGACCTAGTTAGAGTCGCGGGATACCGCTGGATGTGGAAGGCGCAGGATCGGTCTTCTTGGGTGGTTCTGGGGGAGGCCTATGTCCAGCAGTGGACGTCTTTCGGCTGACATGATGATGATGATAAATTAGTGTCAAATTGAAACTGATTTAGACTCATGAAATCAGTTTCAATTGAACACTAATTTATGACTGCGCAAACACAAAGGTACTTTTACTAGAAAATTTACATTTCTATTTCGAGTACTCGCATGATGTCTGGAAGAGAACGGTCACCAATCGGTATAATATTGTAAATGGGATCGACGAAAGTTTTTATACTAGCGAAACTTAGCAAAAATACGTCGTAAATAAAATAATGTTTAATAAAAATACCCAGATTACTACTAAGTAAAAGCTTATAATTAATGCAAATGGCGTCTTTGAGTGAGCCTCGTGGTCTCATGAGATAATAATAGCGGACCACTTGCGGGTTGACCCGAATTTGGGATAGTTATCATGACGAGTATACGAGTACATTTGATGCAAAGAAACTGAGTCCTTGTCATTAATTTTCACATAAACGTGTTTTTTACAAGAAAACTACGTTGATTATAATAGGGATGTGATTTTTATAAATTATAGTAATAGGAATATCTCTTCTACTACAATTTTAACATAATAAGGTATGCGTTATTATATTTCTACTAACGCACCCGACAGACGTTGTCCTGTCTTAACTATGAATCAAGCGTGATATGCATTAAGATATTTTTTTTTCCATAATAACATTTTAATTTACAATAATTACATTGATTAAAATACAAGTACTAGTTATTAAATATTTAATTTGTTTACATCCTCGTTGACGTTATTTGTAGCACTCATTTCGTCCATTTTACATCAAACGGTATAACCCAGGGATCGGACAACCCTTTCCGTGGCAAAAGCCATTAAAAGGGCAACCCTTAAACACGGCTAACACATTGAAAGACTTACCAGTTTGAACTGCTAGGCCATATATTTGACTATCCCTTACCGTACGACTAAGCCAAACATAAAACTAGCCCTTTACAATCACTAACCGCTATCCTTTATGCCTTGCTATCCCTTATAAAGGGTTACCCTTATTAATTAGCGCTTTTTATAAAGCTTTCCCTTTAGTAATGTCGTAGTTAATCCTTGCGTGAAAGAGACAGGTTTAGTATATACTATGACATATGTCTACGCTAGTGTTCGAAAAGCGCGCGTACGTCAAATCAAAGAAGTCAAAGAAAACGCCAGATCAGAGCAATGTGTGCTTTATGAACAAGGCAAACGATTTAAATTAGCACGCTTGTATGTAAAAGGGAAGCCCTTTTATAAGGCTAACCCTTATAAGCAATATGTGGTTTTGGTGAGCGGATGATAAAGGTTTTGTTAGGGTATTGGGATAGCACTTAGTTATAAGGGTTAGCGCTTTTATAAGGGCTTTAAAAGCAAAATGAAAGGGTATTGTCAAATAAGGGTATGGTGAGTAAAGCCTTATGTAAAACCCATACAAAACCCTTTATAAGGGATAGCGGGCCGGTCCCTGGTATAACCTCTAGCCGCCCAGGATTCAAAACTTGCCAAGGCAAATGCATTTTTGATTTATCATAATTACATTTAATGGGAAACCTTTTTATAGTTTTCTGGGCGGCTAGAGGATAAGGTTACGTTAAAAAAGTTTAAATGGATAATAGCTTAAGCTAAGTTTACGTTAGAAATAATTTAATATGTGTGTTAAGAATTCTTAAATTGTCTACAATACTCGTAACACATACAAGAGTCGGTTCATCCGTTCAAGGAAATATTTAGTCATTCATATATATATAGATTATGCCTTAATGCATTCAATATAAATTTAACGCTATCCCTGTAACTATTATAATCCATAATTTAAACCATAGAGAATAAATAAAACGATATAGATTTTTTATATTTTTATTTTATCTGTGCACAATTAACAAGTAGCTCTGAGTAAACTTTTTACATGTAGTACATATTATGATGTATTTTAATTACAAATTCCTTTTTTAAATACGGAATACGGAAAACCAAATAGTAATTTGCCTTTGTACTTTTTTAAACTCTTGATTTTAATTAGTTACGTGTTTGGATGTATACTTTACGGATCATGTAAAAATAAAGGGGCCTTACTAGGAATAAAGGGATAAGTGTTTATTTAGGGCCTATTGTGTTTCCAAGAGGTCTTTCCTAGGAGGTTTCTAGGAGTTTAAAGAAGCAGGCAAATTATTGTACGGCTGTACTTTTAACCACCAGTATACTAATCTACATAGAGAACTTAATATAGTCCAGGCTAAAAGCAAATTGAAAGAATAGTTCAATTTATACATATGTTCGTTAAAAGTTTGTATGTTGGGTATGTAAGTTAGAATAGTCAATTCCAGTTTTTTAAATTGTTAAAAAATAATTCTTAACCGTTTTTATCTACTGGGAAGATACATAGACTCTAGTGTACAACACAATAACATAAACTTCTGTTACATAGCGCTTAGTACAACTTTGAAACACAAACTTATAATTGTAGATAAATAATAATTGTTTAATTTAATTATGCGTAGTTTTCAATTTACTCGAATAATATCTACATATTTATTAATTAAAGAAGAAAACAATGATATATACAGGTAATTGTGTATTCTTTCATAAATAACTTCTAAACGATAATTGTTGCTTCATCAGCCAAGTGAAATCATCAAATTAGTTCATCCTTTAAATAGATCTGATTTTAAGCGCATATTGATATAGTTTTTGAACAAAAATCTAAGTACTCATTAGACATCCCTTTTCCTTATTGTTTAGAGAGAATTCTTGAATTAAAAAATATAGTTGCATCCAAAAGCTACCCATGGAAATCAAGTGTCTCCCTAATAACAGCTAGGTGCGGGGTGCGGGCTGACGAAGTCGCTGACTGGAGTGCTCACTCAGGCGTGAGCGACGCTCGCGTCAACACGTGTTTCAAATCTGGGGCGTTTTAGAGAAAATGAAATTAAATGATGAAATTGTGAACAGGGGCCATATCAAATCGAAAATAAATGTATCCGAATGACAGAACGCCCACAAAATTATGTTATCCATAAATTATTTTCGTTTCGATTGTGTTTACTATATAAAGACTGCCGTCTTGACTACAGCCCCTGAAGATAAATCCTCCAATGGATAAACATACAAAACAAATATTGTTATAATATTACATTACAAAACTATTACTTGTATCACGTGGAGCAGTCAGATAAGCATCAACTCTTACGTAACTGTATCCAAACAACTTAAAAAGTAAACTTATAAGTATTCGTAAGCAAGTACTATTAATATCAGATAAAAACTATTTGTTAAGAAGGACAAGGTCATCTTCGAGTACGAAACACCTTTGAAAACCTGTTCCTTCCAGCGGCGCTGTCGCGAAAAACGATATTTGTAAATTTCGGACGATTGCCTGTCAGTGCACCTTAATTGAAGTAAAAGAGAAAAATGCTCGAAATATACGAACTTCGACGTTCGCGGTACCGGGCCAGATCTAACCTTTTCTAGGCTTAATCTACTGAATCACTAGCATATTGGATTCTTAAAACAAAATAAAATTATCATAAATTTTTCATACATTCAATATTCAGTAAGACAAATGGATTTAAGAAATTGTCCATACTGTAACATGATGTAAAGGGATATTTTAGGGACACTCTTTTTATTTGTAGACTAGAAATTACTGACGATTTTAAGTAGAATAAGCACCGAAAAGTCTGGAAGAAATGGTTAACGTTTTATTTCAATAGCCGACCCCAAACCCAGAAATAATAAAACAAAGTCGAGTAGTTTCAACTTAGGCCAATAAAACATTACGCTGTATCTTTTTAACATTAACTTAATTACTATTACAATTTTCTTACTTTAACTTTACAAGTTTACGTAGATACAAGATAAAAATGCTATTCAGATTCATATTTACAAGAAACGAGATTACGTACTACAATACATACAATGTTTTAACGTATCCTTAAGTTTTACAGTAACCTGGAAGCACACACCAATATTGATAGAATAGATACACTCTTACAATTTAGTTGTAACTTTTTATACAAGATACACTGTAACTATACATTTAGTGAAATAAATAAATAGAAATCTAAATGAAATCTTGTTCTATTTCAACACATTTTTTTATGTTGTCTACAAATACACATTGTTACTTGTACAAATATTTACTTCTACAGTCAGTCGCATACTCAGCAAAATGGAAGGCTTAGCCACCAAACTGACAAAGCAGTACGAAATATTTAGGGTTTATTTGCACTTATTTTGGTGGTAGATTGAAATTATTGGAAACTGTCAATGTGTTTTGCCATTCAGTTGCTTCAAATGTAAGTTAAAATATGTGTGTGAACCTTAAAATAAAATTACTGCATTATAAACTGTCATACCAACACTGGTAGTTGTTATGGGTACTTAAATGAAATTTATACTTGACATCATATAAGTTCAAAACTGACACCAGTTTTACCTTTTTCTTAGTTTTTGAATAAATAATTCATTGAAATAACCTGTATACAATTACAAATATGAATCAACTATACAATAGTAACTCTTGGATGCCTCTTGACTCATCATGAAGAAATAACGTAAAAGATATATATTGATACACTAATCACTTTGCTGTTTCTGTAACTTCAATTCCGAATTTATAATAAGACGTTATTATGTTTAAATATAATACTCTGAATAGTTGAGTACGGGATCAAGATTTTACCTGTAATAAAAAAAGGGTTATTACAATATATTTGTTTTTAAATTTGCTTAAACATCTTAGGGCGACTTGCTTGGTTTATTATATTTTTACGAGTAAATACATGTCACTACACATAATAGACAACATTACATTACTTATCGATTAACCATGAGATAGAGCAATCATATTTTTTCGGAATAAAAATTGGTCCTGATAGTTTAAGATCTCCTGGTTATCGATATTTTTAAAGCCGTTCTGAAGAAATGAAAATTTCAAAAATGCAAACAAATAAAACGTAAATCTACTGAAACGTTAAGGACGAAAAAACGTTAAGGATGAAATATAATAAAATTAGAATAATATCGTAGCATTTAATGAACTTTTCCGGCAAACTAAAACTTACAAAACCATTAAAACAAAGAATGTTACTGAAATTACTACTCATGCTATTAAAGAGATGTTTAAAAGTGTAGGTTAAGAGTTAAAAAACCCGCATTCAAAATGTAAAGAAGTTGTTCACAAAAATTAATAAAATTTAACGAGGGCATCTATTCAAGCAGCAATTTATAGAAGCTGTACATCGGGCAGTGAAGTAAATCCTAGCATTAAAGCCTTTCATGCGACTGAATGGTGGAATAACGAGGTATGCTGGGACCGGCTCACACAAGGAGCGTACAAGCAAGCTGGTGTATTTTTATACTTCTCCATTAAAAATGCTCGCGTTACCTCTGTGTGCACTAAACTTATGGATTTTACTATCGCATTAATCATACGTAGCAGTAATTACATAACATGATTATTAATGATATCCCTTCTTTTGGCTTCACCGTATTCGCGTAATAAAGGGGTCGGGTAATTGAATACGCATGTAATACATATTTCATACGGTTGTAAATTATAGCGAGACATTTACCAATAATTACGAGGGTGACAAAACATATCATTGTTAAGACGATCTGAATGATAACTTAACGGTAGTTTTAGAAGTATAAAATTATTTCTGCTCCTCAGTATTATGAATAACTTCCTAAGTATATTTTTTGGAAAATTCGTAGGTTGAGGTCGGAAAATATAGAAGTATATAAAACTGTATTAATAATTGTTTATGAAACAATACAATATAACTAATAGAAGAGCCCAATTGCATTAAATTCAGTGTATCACGTAAAAGGAAAAAGGAAAAGTATGTAAAAGGAACTCCAGATCCGATGTGGCTGTTAGTACATATATATTCATACCACTAAACAATTAAATCTAAAATAAAGAATTTGGGATGTAACTGTTTTAGTGATTCAGGTGTATACAATGAATACAAATACAATTTCGTAATCCAATAAAATGTTGTACTCACCTTGTAAAAAACGAACGCCTCCCACTATCTAATTTATTGTCACTAGAGACAACGCTTCCTGGTCTGGGTCTGAAGCTGGTCCTCACAATCTACAGTTTTTGAGATATGTTTAATTTCTACTCTATGAACATATAATACAAGGTTCATTTTGCCCTAACTTCACGTGGTGCACGTCCCCTCGATGCACTGTAGCTTAGGCTCGCAAGTTCCTTTGAACTCGCCGCAGTCTTCTCCTAACGTTCTTGCACATACTTTGCAGCATCTGTGGACAATTAAATATAGTATTAAAATGGCGAATGAAAATAATAGTGAATAGTTTGTAACAAGAAGGTTATTTATTCTTCTACTCTTTTAGTATTTCCAAAAGAACGGTTTCTACTGTTTACAAAGGCACTTCCTATAATATTTGCCTATCTTATTAAAACTATTACTACTATTTTCTGCAATTCAAAAGGTAAACCTAGAACGGAAGTCCTGCAAGTTATTTTACGTACACGAATGCCAAATGCAATACCATCTTTTAATAAAAAATATCTATTTAAGTTTCTCCTAATATATTCTTTAGTACAAAATGTTCCAAAACATTTCTATTAATTAAAAAGGTTTCGTTTGAATACTGCTTTTCGAAGAACAAAAGCGATTATTCGATAAAACTTTTTTATTACCTCGTCTTGGTTCTTTGTTTATATTTATGAATGGCGAAAAAGGTGGAGCGAGTTTCACGGGGTAACTTGGGTAATAGCATTAGCCGTTCGACTTCCTTATTTTGAAGTTCACGGACAAACTTGCATTAAGTGGATTAATCAGGCTAGTCGCAACAAATAAATAAGCAACAAGAAGTTTTAAGCTGCACAGAAACTGAAAACAATATTTTAGACTTCGAGATTTTTAAACCTGGGAGATGTGTGGTTCAATTGCACGAATACCTTACTGGGACTCTACCTGATAAAGTCAGAAATGAGGATATCCGCAAAAGCAGTAGCCGACAGGATTAAATTAGTAATGAGAAGGCCACATATCCCGGATAGTCGATTGGCCCAGAGTGTGGTGACCTCGCATACTGGGAAAGGGCAGTGTCTCACGTCCCCAAGCTAGATGGACGGATGACCTCTTACTGATTGCTGGTAGTCGATGACCCGTGGTGGTGGATGGGGGAAAAAGAAATATCCGGGAAACAACGGCTAAGTTTAAAAAAGGAATATGATTATTTATTTATTACTTCTGTGACTTTAAATGATATACATATTCCTGTAGCAGCTTTCGTGAAATGAGCATTTCTCAAAAAGTTTGTACATTTGGATCACGTCTTTGATTTTGATTAAAAACGGTAGACTGATAGAGTAAATGATGCGTAGCAAGATCTACCATATTTCCCAAAATGTCCCATAAAGTTTGTATTGTACTTTCCTTTTTTGTTCCCGAAAGTCTATTGAAATTTAGAGTGAAAATTGAGAAATGAGAAATGCTTAAATACACATTTCTGTAATGCACTCCACCGTTTTAAATTAGGAAGCACACAGAACGCCGATGCGTCCGCATCCTCGTAAATTAGATAAATAATTCCTACCATGGAAAGGTACGTTTATCTTATATAAAAATTAAAAGAATATACTGCATTTATACATATATGCTTGCTTAAATTATTATTATTATTATTTTTGTATGTCTCTTCCGTACACGGAACAATGGTGTTCCGGATATTTGGAAGGCGTACGCGGAGCCAGATCGAGCCAACGCGCAGAGGCCCTTTCGACAATTTAATGAAATGTAAGGGGTACACTAAGCGGATGTTGCCCCTGTCCGTATCATGGGACGCGCACAGAGACAGCACCCGCCATGGTGTAAGGACTATTGAGTTATAATGGAATCTAGAATGTACTAGGCTATTGGGTGGAAAGGATGAACTAGCTATTGGGCTATTGGATAAAAAACCGGACGTCTGCCTAATAAAATGGTATTCAATTTTATTTCCGGCAGACGGTGACTCGCATTATTATTATTATTATTATGAGCCTATACTGTCCCACTGCTGGGCAAAGGCCTCCCCCCACTTTTTCCACTCCTGTCGATCTAGAGCCGTCTCTGGCCATTCTTTCAAAAAGGAGTCAAGCTCGTCTCTCCATTGCCGGCGGGATCTGGCTTAAATATTAGGTACTTATTTTCTTCTATTGTCCTGACTGTTACAATAGATACACAAACAACGAGTAGGAAAAAAATCCGTTGCTTACAATAATACACTGGATATGGAACTTTAAATTTCTGCTACATTTTTGCTAAAGAAATTGACTTATCTAAGTGTTTTCTCGTCAACTTTCAACGGAGTCTCTGATTAAAATGTCTACAGCAGACAAATGATGTTATTTAATCGGTATCCTGGAGATCCAATATTTTTTCAAGCTATTGGAAATCCAATGGAATAAAACTCGAATGAATATCCAAATAAATTAATGAAGTAAGTTTTGCAGATTGCCCTTTAGAAGACAAATCGTTTAAGCCACTTATTTAAATTGAAATATATATTATTTAGGTACTTCGATAAGGCTTACTTTAGGGTTGAAGTATAGGTATTTGTCACTATCGATATGTATGTATTCATGAAATGAACAGGAGAATGAATGAGAACGTCGACGAAACTGACCATGCCACAGTAAGCTAATATATTGTTAACTAATGAACTGTATTTTTGCCAAACAACGAATATAGATATGAATGCATATCCGGCGCTACTGTTATGCACATTATTAATATACTAGTAGGTATGTATTTCCGTTTGAAGCAGTCTCTCACAGATAGCTAACACTGTATTTTTAATAGCAATAATAGAGCATTGCACAGTGGAGCAAATAAAGTGTTCACAGATATTTTATTTTGAAATTGCAAAGTCTTTAAGAGTGCAAAAATTGAATATTTATAAGCATTATTTGTAACTGTGCCTTGTGGTGTTACCCGCGGTTTATTAGGGAAAAAACGTAGCCTATGTCTTAATCCAGGGTTTCAGCTAACTCCATACCAATTTTTATTAAAATCGATTTAGTCGTTTAGACGTGAAGAAATAACAAACATACACACTCACAAACCTTCGCCTTTATTATTAGTATAATATCTACATATCTACAGATATGCTGGAGCCTGTAACAATTGTAAATTTGGTATTTAACTACATCCATAATATAAATGTTCCTATATTTCCACACATTTTCGTGTCAACCAACCAATGTATTACGTATGTACCGATGTATTATGTTATAACGTATACGAGTACTCTCCGTTCCCGTTCATTAAGTTTACATGTGAAAGCTAAGCGTGCATGCTCACCTGCAAGGATCCCACACGACGTAGCCCTGCCCCGGGCAGCCGCTAGGCTCCAGGCCCTCGCACTCGCTCGGGTTGCACACGCAGTCCCACCCCCGCACAGCCCCCGCCACGGCCACCATCACCACGGCCACCATTGCCAGCCACCGCATGCTGCTCACATCACACTTACTCGCCACTGGGCTATTGTCCGCGCATCGCACATTTTACGCGATATTCAGCAAACGATCTGTAACAAAATAATGTGTAAAAACTATTGATTTTAAAGTACAACTAAATGAGGTTTGGAGGCAATTAATCACAATGGAGCAATATTTCATAATTTATATCGCTGATGATACCACTTTAATACCATTGGTGACTTGATAGAAATGAGTGACTTTAAGAGTCTATGAGTGACTTTAAGAATAATGACAAGGCGTTATTATTCCTAAGCCTTCTAGAATCACCTCATTTCTTTATTCTACAATAGAGAGGGCCTAATACCATTGTAAATGTAAATACGATATTTCAGTATAATATAATTTGAACAAGAGCTACTCTCATACAATAAACGTCATCTGTCTATTGTTTTGACACAACTTCTTCATTACGAAATTGTCATGAATTAAATTCATAATTCCTTGGAGACAACTTATTCGTTAGTTTAGTTGTACATTGTTTAAGTTTAAGTATGCCGCAATGCTGTTATATTGAAATGATTTAAGGCATAGCCATTGGGTCGGTTGTATGATGCCGGGGCACATTGGCATACATATCGCAAATAGCATTGAGGAATTACATTTTTAAGTAATTCATCTTCGTCGGCTAGCCATACCTGTCTTTAAAGTATGGTTGCGGGATAAACGTTATCCTAATACCTTTCTTGTACGTCAAACTTTCTCCATACCAAATTTCACCTCCAATGGTTCAGCGGTTTAAGCATAAAGACCTCATCACGCTTAAACTTTTACCCTTAACCTCTTAACACGTTACCTGACAGATAGACAGACCGACAGAGAAAGTAACTTTCGCATATATAATATTAGTATGAAACTCTTATAATATTAAAATTCCAAAATTTCTCTAAGTACTTCAGGTATCTCCCAGCAGCCCTAACCTAGGGCAGCTTATAAAAATATAATCTAGATAATTGATTTAGCTTTTCTATTATAGATGCCTTACCTAATCTAGATAAGCGGTATTACATGAATGTACCATTTTTTAACATTAATAAATAAATACTTATTTGTTTCGCAAAAGGTCGTTCTCCCGTGCCTATTGCATACCAAGCTATAAAATAACTAGACTATGATAGAATTTGTAATATCGGGATCGGTTCCATGAAAGCCATTATTCGATGCTGAATATTTTTCATGAATATTCAATGGTACTTTGTTAATCTCAGAAAATTTAAATATAAAATGCATATTAGCTTCATTACTTAGGATCTATCAACCAAAATGTATTGTAATTTGAAACGTGCACTATGATTGAGGATTATATTGTTCTGTGCCTTTTCGTACTTGTTATTATATAAGCTTATTTTTCAGTACTTATACACATAATTTATAGATAGTTGAGTTATTTTTCCATAGATCCCCGAGATAAGAAAAGCTAATTTATGATTGAATAAGATTGAAAATGATAATGATATTTTTTTTTAATATTTAAGTGTTACACTTTTCCTCGCGGTAGTGAGGTGAAAAATTATGTAGTTCACTCTGCAGCAAATTGTGTCCCTCTCGTGCCTTAAAACCTTTCCAACGCTCAAGATTTCAATCTTGAACCAGACGCTCGTGGTTTAATTTTGGAATCTTTCGCTAGCTCGGGTCTTAATATTAGCACGAGAAGGTAAACACTAACTTTGCTCCCTTGTATAACTAATAACTACTATAACGAGAATATAATTTCCTTTTTGTGTTACTTAAATCTGTATAGTAATATAATTAGAAGGTAGAACAACCGATAACTCAAATAAATATACTCAATAAAAAAATTAGGGTACTCCGTATTGTATAAAATAAATTAAGCTCCATTGTGTTTCTTTGAAAATTGAATGCATTTTGGTAGTTCGTTAGAGGCAGTAAACCAATGTTTTCTTCCATGTAAATATTCGTTGGTTGTGAACGTTGAATCGTGTTTAGATTGCAAAGCACTCTGTGAATAAATTTTGGCCGCAGGGCCGCATACAGATTTTTTCGATACATTTATATTGTTGGCACATAAAGCGAGTGAGTTTTACTATTTACTTGTTTGAATAGTTTTCTATTTTGATAACCTTTATGGCTATAAAAAAATGTATCATTGTACAGGTTGTTAAAATTTTCAGGTTTTCCAATAATCACTTATTGCTCTTTTTGAGTTTACTATTTATTATTTATTTAAGGAGTACCAACAGCTATTATGTATGAACAATAAGCATTAAAAATAAAAAAAACAAAGAGCCAATTACAGGAACTCACAGATTGTTATCCCTTATCACCAAAACATCGATATATGTAGAGGGCATATTCTCGTACATGAAAGGTAGAATATGTGAATACATATATTACAAGATATTGACTGAGAAATATTGCATTTACGTATATATCTACAGAGTTGCCATACGATTGAGTTTCTGTGGAACTTAATTAATCGTAGGTATTGTACTTTTTTCTCTTTTAATTTCACAAAAATAAAAATTAGTTTTTTTATTACATGTTATTTTTTTAAATTACATTCGTAATGTTGCACTCACTTTTATTTTGTTACAGAATTTTACTTGTAGAAAACAACCCTACGCCGATTTTATTAGAACCGATTGAAAGCTATTATCAGCTATTTGATTTGGTTAGAAAGTCAAGCCAGTCTAAATTTACTCAGCTTTAGTATATAAGTGCTTTGACCCCAATAAAGGCGACAATGTCAACGTCATTACTAAGTGACGTTTGTAAAGCCGTGGATGTGACGCATCAGAGCGAGGAATCGCTGCGTTAGCACTTTAATCGTTGACTCAGCATTTCGATCAACGTTGTTTCACTGGAATTTTGTTTGGCAATGACAGCTGAGCTAAGTCAAACCCTGCAAAGAAATACATATATTTTTATCGTTACACTACGTTGCTCTAACTACTTGTAGATCTATAATATAATAACGTAATCGTACATTACGATATAAGTGCGACTAGGATATTCCCAACTAGTGGCGAATATAGCTTTGTAATATTATACAAATATATATAATTAATAAATATAATCATAATCATAAATCTTTATTTGCTATAGATATAGTAGTTATTTACAATAGATCTTACCCTAATACACACAGAATCATATACCTAGACTTAAATAAGTCATGCAAACATTTTACCTTAATAACTAAATATAAATCTAGATTGCCTACATATCTAATTTATATACACTTGCACATTGGCAAGGTATTCCTTTGTGCTATAAAAACATTTTTCAACTAGCCAAGTAAATAGTTTGTGCCTAAATTCACTAATGGAAAGTTTTTTTAAGGGCTCTGGCAAGTGGTTGAATATTTTTACGCACATGGCATAACAGTTTCTACCCTTCATGGCAGTGGACATTTTTGGAAGCACAAGTCTACCTGGAAATCGTGCATTGATTCTTGCGACTTGGCTTCTCTTTTTAAACATCTCATTGTGTTGTTTAACAAAGATACACGCTTCGTAAATGTATAATGAGTACACTGTTAATAATTTATAATCTACAAAAAAATCCCTGCAAGATGTTGGTATATAGATATTGGCAATTGCTCTTATACAATCTTTCTGTGCTACAAAGGTTCGATGAATATGTACGGAATTACCCCAAATCAGTATGCCGTATCGCAAGTTCGATGCTACAAAACCGTGGTATGCCCTTAATGCGGTTTTTTTATCCGCTACTCTGGTTAGTCGCCATAGAACGTACGCAAACCTACTAACTTTAGAGCAAACCTTGTCCACATGTAGTTTCCAGGTGCAATGATCATCAATCACGTAGCCAAGAAAAGTAACACTGTCACATTCTTCTAAAGTGTGATTATTGTATGTCACAGTAAGTTCCACCTTTTTGCCTCTTTGATTAATGAATTGCACGTATTTTGTTTTATATAGGTTAACTTGTAAGTTATTTGTTTTAAGCCATTGTATTATGTCACTAACAGTATTATTTATTGTATCATTATAGTTTCGATCGTTGTTATCAGGGATAACTACCGATATGTCATCTGCAAATAACGTACAATCGTAGTCGGTAATTAATGGCAAGTCATTAACGTAAATTAAGAAAAGAAGGGGGCCTAGGATCGTTCCCTGTGGTACTCCAACTCTATTATATTTCATTTTTGATTGATAACTTTCTTCAACGGCTTCTGAATTTACACCTGTAACTTCTACTATTTGACGTCTATCGGTGAGATAACTTTTGAGCCAATTATAAACTACTCCTCTTAAGCCATATATTTCGCATTTTTTTAGTAAGAGGCTATGAGAAACAAAATCGAATGCCTTGGTCATATCAAAGAAAATGGCCACTGTTTTATTTCCTTCATCTACATTATCTATAATTTTATTTATAACGTTAAAAGCAGCTAAAGTAGTGGATTTTCCTTTTTGAAAGCCATGCTGTTGTATACTTAGTATTTTGTATTTATTGATAAAGTTCATTAATCGTGTATGCATAGCTTTTTCAAAAACTTTAGCTAAGACCGGAATCAGTGTAATAGGTCTGTAGTTCTCCGCCTTTACTTTGTCTCCCTTTTTAAAAATAGGTTTGACTATTGACTGTTTTAGTTTGTCTGGGAAACTGCCTTGTTGAAATGTAAGATTTATTAAGTAAGACAGCACGGGGGCAATTAAGTCAGAAGTTGATTTAAGTATATTGGTTGGAATGTTGTCATATCCCACAGACCTAGTATTATTAAGATTTCTTATTATTTCTAATATTTCCTTGGGATTCGTTGGCAAGAGAAACATATTTACATAGTTACCGATTATAGAATACTTAAATTGTACCAGGTGAGAATCTAAGGAGGCATTATTAGTGTTATTGATAAAAAAATCGTTGAATGCATTGGCTATAGTCCCGGGATCCTCAATCATGACATTATTAAAATGAATTTTCTTAAAATATTTATTTTTGTTACTTAGTTTCCCTGTTTCCTTGTTTATTATGTTCCAACTGGCTGTGGTAATGTTTTTAGCACGGTTTATATATGCTTTGTTGTCTATTCGTCTTGATGCAGTTATGCATTTTTTAAGCACGCTGTTATATCTATTATAATTTAGTCTATCTTCCGGCGTTTTGTTTTTATAATATAAATATCTTAGTCGACGTTTTGTTTTTAAGGCACTTTTTATACCATTTGTTATCCATTTTGTACTACTATGTGATTTTTTAAATTTTACTGTAATAATCGGAAAGCATAAATTGAAAAATAAGGTATACGTCTCATGAAACTTGTTAAATGCCGTGTCAACATCTATTTCTGAATAAATTTCACTCCACGTTAGGTTCTCAAGGCATTGTTGGAATTTTTTTAAGTTTTCGAGATTGAAATCCCGTTTTTTTATAAATGTACATGAGGGAGGAATATAATTTTCGGGTACTGGTATTCTAAGTATACCCTTACACAAATTGACTAAGGTCTACTGTAATCTCAAGAAGGCTTGTGTTGTGGATACTCATAGCCAACGATAGATAATGGGAGATTTCAGAAAAAAAGTGCACCCAATTAGCATCTTGTAGAAAAAATAAATTATGTCAGTTTTGTGATGATAACTAAGCATTAAAATTCTTTAAATACTTAGATGCAGTGATCGTTTCATAAACTATTACAACTACGCTACAGCTATATTACGAGTACAATGCAAAAAACGGCAAAAAATACTGGCTCACACTTTTCCCACTATTTACATTTATTTATTAAATTAAACCGATATTTATATATACAGGTATAGTATATCAAATAGATCAAACTTAATGAATATACACTATTACTCTAAATTATACTATTGACGACAATATAAATAAATATAACACAACATTCTGACACAAATTGACTAAACCCCACGGTAAACTTCAGATACCTTGTCTTGTGGGTACTTAGATAGTCATTGATATATATATATACAACATCAATGACGCGGGAACAAATATCTGTGCTTGCCACACAAATAAATGATTTTACTGGGATTTGAATCCAGAACCATCGGCTTCATAAGCAGGATCACAACCGACTAGGCCAAACCTGTCGTTAAAATATGAACTGTTAGCTGCCGTATTAGCAACTGCCGAGCTTCAGAATTACACCGTGCGGTATCTGCCGTATCGGCTTGTTTAAATTTGCATAGCACACGGAAGATAAAAAATAATGTGCAAAGTTAACGTTCACAACGCCATTCCTGCTTGCTTAAACAGATTTTATCGTTTAATTTTCTGAATCGTAAATATTTGTACAGTTAAGTTTTAAATTATAGGTCCGTATAGTACCGGACTGTAGAACTTCGATGTCATACACATACTAACATTGTTATTACATACATATATACATTTCAGCCGTATGCAGTCCACTGCTAGACATAGGCCTCCCACAAATATGACTTGTATCAGCTTGGTGGTAGTTGCCATAGCCACCACGCTTGGCAGGCGGGTTGATGACCGAAGTAGCAGTAGTTTAGGTTTCGACGGACGCTACTGCCCATCCGCCGGTATTTTCTATTTATTGCCTCTTAGGACACCCGCGGGAGGAAATGGGATGGTGCTATTCTAGTCAGCCGACCCCACACGGTACAAAAAAACGAAGCTATTCTAATAATATTTTGTATTCCCTTCATTAACACTTCCATTTCTTGGCATTTCAACTGATATATTATTCACGATAAAATACCAAAAATAACCGTTACCCTTGTCATGTTGTCACATTTCAGAATAAAACATTGTTCTACTTAGAATACGAATATGATTTTCTGATTTCCAACATTTTCATCTAAAGAGAAGCCAAAGTTTAGATTAGAAGCAAACTAAACCAGCTGTATCAGAATATAAATTACGCTTGCAAATTTGTTAAATTATTATGTGCAATGGCGTCGAGATGGGCTTGAATAATATATTTGAGTGCAAACTCGCACGGTAAGAAACTGTTCACACAACATATAACAACAATTTAACTAAGCACAGTAAAATATGGCCGTGGCAAACATTTTCGAGGAGTCATCTAAAAGTTCTAGTGTCTTGACCTATTTTTCACTATAGTATATAAGGGTACTTGGTTATAAAGGTGCAGTAAGTACCTTTGTTTGCTTTCTTTTATATACAAGTTTAAGAAATGGCAATATATCGGTAGAGTCTTCTAATAAACAATACACCGGTTGGGGAAAAGCGACAAATGATTAAACTAACTGCACGCTAAGTTTGAGCAGCTTATGGGTCATACAGGTCAATTGGGTTCGCGTTTTTTCTATGGACATTGCGAGAGTTGAGGGTTTTAAAGTTCCAATAAATATCAACATAAACTCTTACGTAACACTATTTATACCAGATAAACACAACTTGCATTCATGTAATGTAACAGTCAGTGTTAACCACATATAAAGTTTTTGTTTTAATCAACCTGTATGTCACTTCTATGAAACATCATTAGATGATTACCATATTAATCAATTGTATGTGCACAATTACCGTGCACTTAGATCAACGCATCATGGTATTTTTCTTTATTGTTTTAATAAAATTTCTCATGGCTGTCTCACAATTACGCAATGTTTACGCAAGCTTAACCGTTGCTATTTATAAAAAAATCGTGTGTTAATTAAGTTTATTGCTTCCATTCATTTGATGGTGCTGTTAACTTTAATATGTATAAGTACTGAACAGCAGGGCTATCCGACTTGTTGTAATAACTTCTGTCATAATAAAGTTAAAATTAAAAATTTTAACACAAAAAGAAAACAATAGCAACTAAAAATATTTATTTGATAATCGATTCAATAAAGATTTACGCTTAATACGAAATTATAACCTGATACAATTTGAGTTATAAAAAAGTCAAGCTTATATTTTTAGGTTCTCACTTTAGTATGAGGTATATTTTATTATTAAAAACAGGATAACAAATGTGAAAACATTAACATTATATATAATTAACTAATAACAAAAAATAAAATCTTATAAATAATAAACCTGTCCCAGGTCTCGGTCACTGGGTAGGGTGCCCAGAAGGCTGGCCGCATTCCCGCGTTGGATCGCAATGCTGATCCTCTGGGCGAAATAGTGACCAGCCCTCTGGTCACCAGAAGCCTCAATAAGGCGCGACGCAATCTCTTTGTAGAGACGTCGCGCATTTGGGCCCCATGGCCCCAGGGTTTCAACCCCAAACGCCGCAAACATGAAGCTACTGCCAAGAGCAGCATATTTGCGACGCTTGAGGTTTTCGGCTGTAGATGCAGCCGCGCCAGCATCAGATTTGGTGGCAGGAATATGAGACGGCGCCAGGGTGTCTACACAAGTAGCATCCCAGACGAGTGGCCGTCCCATACTCCAAGGCACCAACGTCATTCCGTCGGGCCTCTTGCCATCGTCCCTTGTCAGACCGTTGGGCTCGAGGACTGCCGGCACCTTGGCACTGACGAGGGCCCGACGAATGACGTCATTGATGCTGGCATGCCGAGGGATCCGCCCGGCACTCCGGCTGCATGAGAGCCCATGGTGACCGAGACCGTCCACCGCAGCACCGCATTGGCAACGGTGGGGGACATTTGTTGGTGCCCCTACTCTGAGACACGTAGCCAACCGAAAGGTGTTGTTATCCATCAAAGTCCCTATTGTTGGGGATGGTAAAGCCTGCAACCACAGACCCGACTCCCACTCTGCAGCAGCAATGAGACGAGCTCGATCGGCTGGACAAACTTCCGTGTCCAAGAGCCTGTTCCTTGTTAAGCGGCAGAGGGGCTCGTCCCATTGTCTCTGCGAGCATGGGTTAGTAGGCGGGTCGGTGTTACAGCATGTTACGGACCATACATTTTTAGCCTCGGTACAGTGCGCAGCCTCCAGGACCCCAATGGAAGGGGCTAAAATTTTCCCAATGAGGCTTTGAGCGTCGTGTACCGAGGCCAAAAAAGCGGGAAGCGCTACGCTAGAAACTTTTCGAATGCCCAGGCCACCGAACCTAATAGGTAAGCTAGCCTGGGTCCAAGCTCTATCGCCAAAAGATATATTAAAGATGGAGGTGAGAGTTTCTAAAACTATGTTGTCCAAATTAGATATCAAAGTAGGATGTTTCCAAAAATGCGATCCGCGAAGTATGTATGTGAATTTTGGCACAAAAAGACAATGTTTAATAATGCAATAAGCTGAATGTATGTTAATTTTGGACAAACGATGTGAAGATGCCTTGAATGTTTGAATTTTGGTGTTTATGAAACTTTCGAATGATTGGTCCAGGATGGGGCAACCCAGGAGGTGAAGCGTTTCTTTTTTAATAATTTTGATGCCCGGAGCTAATTGTTTAAACTGGTCTATTATGTGATCTTCATAAGCGCAAGACTCTGTAATGAAAAGTTCACACTTGGAAAAATTAAGTGAGAGACCGATGGCTTTAAGGTCTGTTTTTAACTTTTCTAGGTCACTGAGAACTGAAATTGCTTCACCACCGAGGGTACTGTCATCGAGGTACCATACGTTTAATTTTGAATTTAAATTTTTGATGATAGGATGGATGGCGAGACTAAAAATGGCTGGACCAAGTGGGTCGCCCTGTTGACATCCTACGGATGAAGCTAAAACGTTTGAATTGTACAATAATTTTGAAGGAGAACTGTAACACTGCCAAATAAGTTTGTATGCAACAGGAATGTTTTCTTTGACTTGGGTCAATAGAGCGGCCCGGTCTACGGAGTTGAAGGCGTTGGAGATATCCACCTTCAGTAGAACCTCACCTGCTTTGTGTTCGACAAAAGTTCGCACTGCATGGACAGCTGCTTCGCAACCGCTCTTAGACCCAAAGCCTAGCTGCACAGGTTGTAGTACAGGAACAAGGTCCTTGAGAATAGAACGACAAGCAATCTTTGGTATTGTAGAAATTAAGTTATTCACTTAGTAGACCAGTGAAAATACTCGAATTCAAACAACAAAGTTCTAAAACATGAAAATATTTCAAGTAGGTATTTAAATTTAATAAAATAAAACAGCAGGGGCAGTTCAAGGTTAGATAAAATATCGTATACTTATACTTAGTTCACCTTTGTGCCTATTTTCATTTTTAGTCTTAGGCTAGGTTTTTATAACATTTTTGTATAATATGAAAATACATCTAAAACGTATCAAAATAATAAAAATATTATAAAAAAACCTAACCTAGGGTGCCGCCGAAAACGGGACAGGGCCCGGCTGCCGGTGGTTAGGGCTGCAGAGAGAGAGGAACCATCGGACTATGCTCGTCGGGTACAGGATTACCGCCTTCTGAATCTGACCCTTGATACAACCACAACCACGTAGCGAGAGTCTCTGAAGATTGGTCGAGACTCTTCGCTATGAGACCGTTCGCAGAAACAAGTATCGGTACAATGATCGCCGAATCTACGTCCCACATGGCGATTACCTCGGGAGCCAAATCTAAGTACAAACTTACTTTACCCTTTGGTAAAAATAATACAGTACAAATGCGAACTTATCCATTGACGGTTTCCCTTCCAGCAAACCTTAACCTTACAGATATGAAACCATCAAATATTCAATATTATGTTACTGACACGACATAAGTAAAAGTCCCTAATTGTTATTCCGCTAGCCTCCAGTGATGCCGACATAATTTACCGTATTTGCAAATGTAATTCTCGCTGATTTTCAGCAACCGAGTTACCGGTCGCCTCAAGAGATTCACCCTACTGATTGGCGGTTAGGTATGAAGTGCCAATGAATACTTGAGAGCAGCCGTTTTATCGGCGGCACATGTCACATGCTCGTTGAAATGGGACTGGCGAATATGTAAAGTTAATATTACATGAGGGGTTGGTTTCGTCCTTTTTTCTTTCCGAGAGACGCATAACTGATGACCTGGCATATGAATTTATAATTTGGAAGTATAAGATTTTTGATAGCAATTTTACTAGTTATCAAGATAATGCTCTTTGTTGTTCCGCGATAATTAATAATGCAAAATGGAGAAAGAAATCAATAATAACTTAATAAGAGTGGTAGGCAAGGTGGATCAATGAAGGAAGGTGTTCTTCAAATATTCATGTAGTCATTATAACTTTTTTACGTCCAACCAAGTGCGCCATACAAGCGCCATACCTTACGTATGTGTGCCTACACTCTAAAATATGCCTCAAATTAGATAATAAGATTAGGTTGTGCTATAAAACATGCGGCGCCTTGTTGGTATAATGAAGTAAGATCGTCAAACAGCACGATTACATCTTTATCTTCTTGATTAACTTCGTCTTCTTTACTGTTCCAGCAAGTGTCCTTAACTTTAAACTAGTATATCTTGGTACGTGGTCGCCACTCGATTTATATCGGTTACTTTGGTTCTGCTGCGAATTACTTCAATTCTGATGCGATCGCGCAGAGACACTGCCGGCATGTGCTCGTATCCCTCTCTTTTACCTCTATTACCTCCTTGACCTGGGTAACTTGGAGCCTTCTTATGAGGCCCATAGTAACAGACCACGTTTCAGTGCCATATGTCATCACATCACTGGCAACCACCCTGGTTACGTTTATCTTGTCGCACTGCAGAATATTGGAATAAAAGATGTGATGTAGCTTCCCGAACGCTGCCCAGCCGAGTCGGATTCGACGACTGACCTCCACCACGTATGAGTGACGACCGACCGGACCGACTATGAGTGACGACTATGTACCGGAAAGTGCACCGTGGAAAGATACAAGGTGAACCGAAATATCGCGACAATCCACTGGATCAAAACCAGTAATTGTGGGTCACTTTGAGGGAGGATTATGTCCAGCAGTGGACGTCCTTCGGCTGATATGATGGTGATGATGATGATGAGTACAACTTGGACAAACTAACGTATCTTTGAAATATTGGAACACACCCAAAAACTTAATGTTCTATATTTTAATTGTTTTAGATACCTCCTAAAACATGGTATTCTCTTTTTTTTATGACATAGGCGGCAAACGAGCAGACGGATTGCCTGGTGGTAAGCAATTACCGTCGCCCATGGGCACCCGCAACACCAGGGGAGTCACAAGCGCGATGCCGGCCTTTAAGGGGGTTGGAGCTCTGGGAACCTTACTCACCATCAGGAACACAGCACTACATACCTGAAAGATAGCAGTGCTATTATGACTGTGGTCTTCTGTAAGGAGGAGGTACTGCCCCAGTTGGGCTGCCCCAGATTCAAGCGTGATGGTCATCGCTGTGCCCTACCTCTCATTGGACGTAGTTTAAAGACATGCCCGGGTCCGGGTCTCTTGTTAGCTTTTAGTTTTTAACTTTGTAAAAAATACAAATAAAAATATGAACTTGAATAACTGTGTATCTTACATAGGGTAAAATTGCAAACACCGATTAAAAATTTACACAGCCGCTCGTAGCTGGCGGCTTAGCGCAAACTTTCTGCTGTGGGCTCCCGGCAATTAGCTCAGACCGTTTATTGTCATTGATTGCGTGACACCAAAGAACCTCTTTGTCAGAAACACTGGTCTAACATGACCTCCGTATCCGTAAAAGATACGAGTATTTGGTAAAATTACTTACACTGGTTTTTTGTAGTAGACTCCTCGTACATAAAATGGCGTTCAGGTTGCTTTAAGTTTCGTCATTATTTTTGTCACATTACTTAACTCTAATACTTGAACAATTAAGTCAAGAACAGAAAATACTTAAATGTTATACAAAATTGTATTATTTACCACAAAATTTTGAATTAAAAGCTTGTAACTGAAATTGCTTTTAAACTGAAATTACAATAACCATCTATTTTTAAAACTATTTTGAAGTTAAAATTAGTTTCAGGTGGTACTATAACTAGTCAAGTATACTAGTCTCTAGTTTAAGACAACGGCTAAGACCTCTAATAAAAAGCACCGTTTTATTTCAATATCTAATTTATTTTTCATAATTCAATATAAACAATATTAAGCATAATTCGATTTTGTGTGGTGTGTGTGTGCGATAAAGGACATGATTATAGTTAGCTAAATATGCCTTAAACCAGACCCATGTGCATTGTACAATTTTCAATTACATTTGAATATCAATTTCAATGAGGAAACACAAAATAATATACATATTCATTAAAAATTCCTTTCCAAGACATTTACCTATATGAACTGTTAAACTTACCAGGATAATATAATTATCGTGATGTTTGAGGCTAGAACCGAACCAAATGCGAATTAAGGCACTCCACTAAACTACAAAATGTTTCCAACTTTTGACGCAACTCCGATTACCCCAAGGGGTACAAGTTCAGAGTTGGTAATTATTATATGGTCCCAACTTTTACATACGGATTCGGTTACAAAACCCGTTTACACAATCATATTGTGATATTCAAACTTAAATTAATACAGTCACTTAATAACATACAAGTTTAATACGATACGAAACATCAAAGATATATATGAGAAGATATTTTTTTATATCTTAACATATACAATTTAATCGCATTTCAACAGATACAATATTAAACACAAAACAATCATGAGACTCATGTTGACTTGAGTTGAGACTTATGAAGACCGATCCTGCGCCTTCCACATCCAGCGGTATCCCGCGACTCTAACTAGGTCGTCGGTCCACCTTGTGGGAGGCCTACCTACGCTGCGTCTTCCGTTCGTGGTCGCCACTCCAGAACCTTTCCGCCCCAACGGCCATCGGTTCTGCGCGCAATGTGCCCCGCCCATGTTTTCATATACTACGATATATTTGTAGCTGCTACATTTATGTTTTTTTAATAAGGAATAGCGGTCGCTGAATGTGTCATATCATATTTATACTAATATTTCATCCTTAGTGCCATTATTATTACCATAATGTTGCATAACGAAATCAATCAATTGTTCCTCAGTTTCTACGCAACCCGACTTGATTTATGTATTGAATTGTACCTTGTCGCCCTTAAAGGTTTCGATTTTCTGTTCTGAAAATGTCTTCAAGTACTTTCACGGTAATGAGAGCAGGCACAATGTGTCTGAATATTGTAATCGGGCGTTCAAGTCTCTTTTGTTCCGTGTCTTATAATGCTGTAGTGTCGAAATAAGGGTCATGCGTTATCTGATAAAATTAAGGGTGGAGAACAATGACTAATGAAATATGTTGTTAATGTTACTCAAATTATGATGTATATTTTTTTTTTTACGTAGCCTATGTTGTGTCCCACTGCTGGGCACAACCCCCTGCTGGCCTCCCCTCGCTTTAACCACTCGGCGCGGTCTAGTGCATGCTCCCGCCAATCGCGACAGAAACCATCCAGGTCATCCCGCCATCTCCTTTTAGGTCTGCCTCTGCCCCGGCCGACTTGTTCGGTCCAGTCAGTGGTTAATTTAGCCCATCGGTCCGGGTGCATGCGGCAGACGTGTCCAGCCCAGTTCCACTTGAGCATGGCAGCCTTGACGCCGACATCCGAGATGCCTGTCCTGGAGTATTCGTATATTCGTATTAGAAATACAGAACTGCGCTCCAGGACAGGCATTATATATATATTACAGTCTTAATCAAGGTAGGCAGTTTCCGTAAACTCTAAAAACAGCTCGTCTTTTGTTGAACCTAGACGGTTTTGACTTCTTTCAAGGCCGTGATTAATGTAGAAAATTTTAGTTTAAATTATATTACTTTTGTTCTACTTCAGCGGCCAAAACAGATAAATTAGATTTATAATGTTGTTCTTGAGTATCTTAAAATAAATAAAGCCTGTTTGGATGAGAGAAGAAAAAGTAGGATAAAACTCGATTAAGCAAAAAATATCTCTCTTCTTTTTTATGTATATTTGACTTTAGATTACATACAGTCAAAACTGTCTTATGTAGATCAGAAACAAACTATCGTCATTATTTACGCTAAATAATACAAGCATTCTAAAAGGCTGTCTGTTTAAATATCTTGCTGTTCACGCAGAGTACCCGTGCTCCATGCCGAATATGTGAATTTATTATTACTTTAAACGTGGAGTCATTCCGTGGGGATGCCGCTTGCAACAGTGATGAAATATCGGAAACTCATTCAAATTAACATACATGGTAACTACCCCGTTTTAAGTACCTAAAAGTTGTAATGTGAACGACCTTGTTAGCTTAAAATCATGTATATTCCTCAACTCTTTAAATGAAATATAAAGTCTTATAAATACCTATGCTTTCCTTCCTCAACGCGTAACCCATAGTTTTAATAATTTAGTACGGTGTAGAGGCACGATATTGATGCTCGTATTTCTTTAGGTCTAAGGTTCAAAGTTTTCTATTAACGTGCAGGTTGTAAGTAACAATCGGCCTGGGTCTGCCCCTTTGAACTTTGCGACCCGACACCTAAAACTATTGAACTTGAAACTAAGTTGCGCCCACAAATTATTGCCCCATTTTGTACGTGTTGTGAAACTGGAATCTGGTTGAGTTGCTGTGTTAGGTATTTTACGATGAATGCAGTCTTACAGGTAGTTGCTGTGATGCTACATGACTGGATGTAAAACTGAATTTCTATACCAGAGGCACATACTACGATCTGTCAAAGTTTAATTTAGATTATTCGTCATTCTAACATATAGGTACACTTGAATGGAGCATGGGTGTATGATTCTTGCATACCTCCTTAACTTAGACATATCACTAAGTTATGTCCCCTGGATTGCCAGTCTTGGAACACTGGCTAAAGTAAAAAACCTAATTAAATTCCAATAAATGTCAAAAAGTGTTGCCATTATAATGAAATATTTGGTTCATCGGTAATTTTTTTACTTCCGTAAATGATATAAGTAGCTATTTATTTTATTTGTAATATGAAATATAAAATTTAATTCGACTTCCTCAATAAAAACCTTAAAAAAATAGTAATCGCAAAAAAAGATATATAATTAAAATATTATATAGGAGAAAAGTTCAGATTACAATGGTAATTATTCAGGGTTTAACAACATTTGGTAGCATTTAAAGTTCTCATAATGTGCGTTAACATTAAAAGAATAATAAATAAATCATATTATTTTTATGTCCGTGTTTAAAACTTGACAACTAATCATATGTGCTTACCTATGGTGGACATGGTGGTTCTGTGGCGACCATGACATGACGTCTATAATCTATTGACAATTGTCACTTCATTCATTCGACATCTGACGTTTGGATTGTTCGAATGTTTTCTGTACTCGTGGTGATTTTCATTGTTGAGTTTTTGTTTTCTATTAAGTTTTTGTTGTTTAATTTCGTTATTGTTTCAAGTTTATGTTTTGCTCGCGGTTTGTTTGTTTACGCAAGTAAAATGGAGCCCGTACCAGGTCCCTCTCACAGCAAAGAGAATGTTCCTATATCTCCACCTAAAAAGCGTCCTAAAAGTTATATGAGTGTCTCGGAGAAAATCATGGTCTTGAACTGCTACAAACATACCCACAGTACATGGCCTGAGGATAAATATTGGTCTCGTGTAGATTGTGCAAAAAAAGTGGCAGAAATATTGGGAATATCTGATAAAACTGTGAGACAAATTATTAAAGAGAACAAAACGGGGAAAAAGTTCATTCCTCCCAAGAAGTTTGGCCCCAAATTGACCGTAATTGAAAAACTTGATGAGTTTACCTTCGCTGCAATTAGACGTATAGTACATCAATTTTTTTATCAGAATGAGCCGCCAACCATTCAGAAGGTAAGTCATTTAGTTTTCGTATAACAGAAATTATTTTATTTCAGTTTTTCTTAAACGAACAATGCTAATATAACATGTGTTTCTTTGTAGATTTTAAAATTTGTGAATGATGATAAGGACCTGCCAAATTTGTCGGCAAATACAATGCGACAGGTACTGAAGCATTTGAATTTCAAATATGCCAGTCGGAAACGTCAAAGCTGCCTCATTGATCGAGCAGATATAATTTTATGGAGGAAACGATACTTGTCCAAAATTAAGCAATATCGCAGAGAAGGACGAACAATATATTATCAAGATGAAACCTGGCTTAATGAAGGTAATTTTTTAGATATTTACTAATTTAATAATATATTGTAATAAAAAAAATATCACTACTCTGCCTAGTGAGACATATTAAACCATGGCATGTGCAGGCACAAGAGAATATTTGTGTCAATTATTTAACCGCACTTATCAGTTATGAAGATAAATCATTAGTTTATTGGAAATTGAGTTGACTTATCATAAATTAATTGTTTTTAAAATCAGTTTTTTAATATACTTACACATATAATATAAATATTGTATTCATATTATTACATTTATGAGTGATAATAATAAGTGATTATATTTGTAAATTTACCAATCTTTAATTACAGGTCACACAAAGAACAAGGTTTGGCAAGATACCCAGGTTTTGACATCTCGGCAAGCTTTTTTGGATGGGCTTACAACTGGACTACGAGGTCCCTCAGGAAAGGGAAGGCGGTTAATTATTAGCCATATTGGCTGCGAGGAAGGTTTTGTGGAGGGAGGGCTGTTATTATTTGAATCAAAAAATAGTGATGACTACCACAAGGAAATGAATGCTAAACATTTCGAAGAGTGGCTGGCTAGTATTTTGCCGAAGCTGAAATCAAACTCTGTGGTTGTTATAGACAATGCACCATACCACTCAAGAAAATTGGAAAATGGGCCCACAAGTAAATGGAACAAGGGTCAACTTATCGAGTGGTTGCAAGGAAGAGGGATTGAGTGTGATGAAAGTATGTTGAGAACAGAGTTATGGGACTTGGTAATTCAAGAAAAGCCAAAATATGAAAAACTGGCAGTTGATGAATTGGCAGCCGCTCAAAATATAATAATTTTAAGACTCCCTCCCTACCACTGCGAGTTAAACCCAATCGAGTTGGTGTGGGCACAGATAAAGGGTCATGTGGCCTCAAATAATAAAACATTTAAAATGGCAGAAATAAAAACATTATTTGAAGAAGGTCTGCAGAAGGTGACAGCGGAACAGTGGAAATCATGTGTAGACCATGTAATAAAAATTGAAGACAAAATGTTTCAATTAGATCACTTAATTGATGATGTGGTAGAACCTTTCATAATTAATACCGAGGAGGATGATTTAAGCTGTTCCGAAATTGAAGAATAAATGTTCGTATTAAAATGTTTGTCTCTTTATTTATTAATAATACAGATCTAATGACGTTCACGATGACCTTTATCACATTTTAGGGTGTAACGAATTATATTCTTATTTTAATTATTAAGTTCGTTTGTTTATATCCTTTCTATTAATATTATTAAGTTACCCAATGGTTGGTTACTTCTGAAACGTCATAATGACAATGACACGTGTCACTGTGACATACCGCCATCTTTAGTAGTTTTTTTGACGTTTATTGGAATCTAATTAGGTTTTTTACTTTAGATGAAGTCACATGTTTGTGGAGGAATTTTGCGCACGTCTTCCACCATAGACTACGTTGCTCACTTACTTTAAGGATTTTCTAAATTGTTTCTCATAAGACTAGAAAAAAAGATATAAATTTCCTTGTCGGATGGCGTTCGTATAACAATTTATACATTGGCGTTTCGTTTCAAATTATTTTGATATGATGTTACGAATAAAAGAAAGTTATAATTTGTATAAACTTATGATTGTTAGTAAGAGAATACAATAACTATCAACGAAATCTCAAAATACATTTTTTATATGATATAGGAGGCAAACGAGCAGACGGATTGCCTGATGGTAAGCAACTACCGCCGCCCATGGACACTCGCAACACCAGAGGAGTCACAAGTACGTTGCCGGCCTTTAAGATCCCTATACGCTCTTTTCTTGAAGGTTTGGATGTCATATCGGTCCGGAAATACTGCACACGACAATTTATTCCAGAATTTGCTGTGCGAGGCAGGAAGTTTCTAGAAAAACGCACAGTTGAGGACTGCCAACCATCCGGGTCTGTACCTACCAGCGGTACAGACCCGGATTTGCAATAAAATTGTAGTAGTTTAAATTAGCGATTTATTTCTCCGCGTTGGCGTTGCTTGGCAATTGTATCGAATCGATCGAAAATCACACAAAACGCCACCTTTTATTGTGCATTACAACAAATAACGTTTCCGATACGTCTCAATGCATTTGTTATTTGTTAAAATTGTATTTTTGACACGTAACTATACTTTTATACATTACAATGACATTTTTTGTACTTTTACTTTAAGCTCTTATACGTCTCAGGGAATATATTTCCCACTATTACTTGAACTTTATTTTATAGTAATAGGGTTCGGTATTGCGTAAGTTTCACACCCACAGCATTAGCCTGTTAAAAGGTTAACTTCAAAGCTAGCATAATGTTTCCTACTGAGTTTTTTACTTTATTTTCTTGGTGTATAACACGATCGTGATCGTTATAGTCCTTATAGTGCATGAACAATTGAACATTCGCGAATGGGGCCGGCCATATCAGCCGGAAAACCGATAACCTTTGGGATAAACGAGTTCTAGAGTGGAGAAGTGTAGTGTGCGACGCCCTCAGACTAGTGGAGCGACGATCTTCGCAAGGTGGCAAGAGCTGGATGAGAACGCCGCAGACCATGCAGAGTGGAGTGCATTTGGGGATGTCCAACAGTAGACAAATACTGGCTGATGATGATCATCGCTATGAGTAGACTGTTTATTGACTGGTCGTAATACAAACGGGATATCTATCTACCCGAAACACAAATCTGTGAAGATTGATTAATCCTATATTACATGACGAGAATAGGTACACTGTCTTTTAAACGTTTACAGTGGCGCTACCGCGAACAACGTTATTCGTTAATTTCGGACGATTGTCTCTGTCACTCTCATGACACCTTAACTGGAGTAAAAGAGAAAGATGCAGAAATATACGAACTTCGGTGATCGCGGTGCCGCTCCAGATAAATTTCATAAGTAGAGTAGTAATAAGTAAAGTATGTAAGTACAATCGCAATCAGATAAATCGGAGCTGTGGAGGCCGAAAATATCTGAACAACGCTTCTATTTAACGCGAAGTGCATGTTTAACATTTGTGACCACCTCCACAGCTCCTTTATATCTGATGGCGAGTGTGCATTCAAGTACTACTCAATAAATTAAAACGAAATATTGGTTCCATTTGATTAAGGCGTGCCATTTTCATGATCTAAAACCATTGAACTGCACATATTTACACGTACAATTTAACAAACCTATAATCTTATCAACTGATATTGGTTACGCTAATTGGGATTCGGTTTTATTTTATTTGTAACTATAATATCAGTTTTGTAGGCGCCTAAATAAACTAATTGTTTTATACCTATTATAACGGTACTATTCTCTGTAAGGTAATTTAAAACTTTAGATGTTGAGCGTTGTAATAGAAGTAATTACAGTTAGAAAATTGTTATACTTATAAGCATTACTAACTTTTACATTCAATTACCGTTTGAGGTTGATTTAATCATTTATTTTTGTTCTTTTCCTTTCTTGATATTATAGAGTCTCGCAAAAAGTAAATTTTATTAGTAATATAAATATACGTACAAAATGCAGTAAATACTATAATGATATAATATTATAAAGTAATTAACCGTACTAAGTTGGGTTGCCTTTTATCTTTAAAAAAATGTTTTTTTTTTAATAGTATATATAGATCATGACACCTGGAGACCTTATACATCTTCGAGGTTCATTTGTAATAAGTTAATTTTAGCGAATATGTATTTCAAACTGTTATGACGAATTGTTGTAATTAGTATAGGACACAGTTCAGATAAGATAGCGTAACGTTTTATTAAACTAAGCGTAACTTTATTCTAAGATTTGGACTTTTGAACTGGATTTATGTATTTTTTTTTCTTTGATAGTAATTTTTTGTTACGGTTTTATATATTTTCTTATACAATAACGCATTTTTATAAAAGTATGTTTAAGATTTGTTTATTTGTGATACTGTATTTTATTATTTTTTTATTTGGAGATCCAACAGCTTTTACAGGAACTCACAGGTAGTATAGAAGAAATAAGTCCCACTGAGTCTCTTACCGGTCATAAAAGTCAAAATGCTTCTCGGGTCAGAGGTGTAGGGTTAGAAGCGGTGTAGTTTTTATTTTTCTCTTACTTTTGTATCCTCGACGTGTAAAAGTGCCCTTGGGGCCTAGTTACTGAATAAACGTTTGAGTTTGATTTTGAGTACCATTGATAATCATTGTTTCAACAGCCATTATTTACGACTACCTACTTATAACAAAGATTCTAAATTTAAAATCTTATTTTGCCTTCTCTTTACGTGACAAATGAATTTGGTAAATAGAACGGTACAACATGATTAATGTCCTATATTCTTGTCCTTATCGATGAGATTATTACCCCTCTTGTAACGGTTGCCGGGAAGTTGGTCAGTAATAAATAGCCACGATTTGTTAGAACCGAGTACCGAAGTCAGAGCCAAATTGACCTTAGAAATATCAACCAACGTCGATTAAATTAGAATGACTTATATGACTACATAATTATAAGAATTTGCCGGTTTCTGGAGATATCAGCTGGCAATAATAATTAACTGAAGATTATATTTTGAGGTCATTAATCAAACTCACGCTTAGCACTTAGCATTTGCAATTCAGTATAAAATGATCTATTTACTAAAAGCTTAAAGAAAACTCGTCTATATTATATATCCTCTTCTTTACTGCTTAACTTTTTCGATTTATAGTATTCGGTTTCAGGTTGTAATGGTTCAAATAATTCAAAATCTACATACCTGTATTGAGTTGAGCCGGTTGTATAGCACTTTTTATTGCCTAAGATGTCTCTCAGAAAAAGCCATTTGTCCCGTGTCTTGTATTATGTTTGAATAATGAGCGGAGAATTACGGGTGACGCAAAAACGTTCGTAAAAGATTTGTTTCGTTTCAGGAGCATTGCAATGACAATAAAGTTGGAGTAAATGGTCCTCCTAGTAACAAAACAGAACCGTAACGGCCGTAGTGAAGTAACAAATGAAACTAAACAATGGGAACAAGTCATGACATGACTTTTTGCGCTGCCCGGAAAAGCATTACATCCATGACCATCTGTCACATCAAGTGTTGATCCAGCTGGATTTTTTTATTCCTTTGTTGACATTTAGAGTTGCGTTCCAGACTATATAAATCCTATTGTTTTGTAGCTGATTAATAAAAAAGGGACATTATAAATTCTGGTACTCATTTGTTTTTGACTGTTAAACTAATTGAATCAATTAATGAAAATTAAGAGGTTTTCAATTCGGTATAATGAATAACTTAGGACTTAAATAACTCTTTTCCGGATTTTTGTCATATTTTAATCGGATCCGAGCCATTTATGAAAACAACATCGAGATAATTTTGCCAAAAAAAAACATTAAAAATATAATAATGACAAAATGGAATTGAGTGCCTATTCCTTCTATGATATTGCTTAGAAACAATCAACTAAAGTTAAAAGTAGTTCCAAAATTAACAGGTTTGATTCTACCACTGTTATCGAACTTAGTGATAGATTTAGATATAAAGTTTGCTACATATCCCGATTTCTATTATAACACGATATAATTTCGTAGCAAGCAACGGCAGGGTAATTTGTTACATGATTAGCGCCCCGAGTTCAGCCTTAGACAGCCTGACAAGTTTAATTACCTAACACGGAACATAAGACCTTGGCTCACTCTCAACTAATTTCCTAGCTATTTCCAGCGGAAACCGCTTTTCATCTGATATCAAATATAATTCGAAGTATAAATTCGTTATTTCTCAAAGTCACTGGAGCATATTTATATTACAATCAAAACTGTTGTGAGCCATGTTACTACTACTTAGTTACAAACGGATAAACTCACATGTAAATATATCGCACTACGCGACATGTTTCGTGTAAGCTCTGGTACCCATCTTCAAGCCGAGTCAGGACACACCGATCGCGTTGAGGGTGTATCACTCACTGCTGAGAGCAGGTCATATTTATATTATAAAATTATAATTTCTACAGGGTTCAGTTAGAAGCCAGAACTTTATTAAAAATACTACAGTGTAATTTTGTGAAGCCGATTTTAAAAGAGACTCAGTTAATTAGCAATAAAGATAGCATGGTGTTAACTATTGGGCGTTAGCAAGTGGAGCATTGTCTACGTCTTGTCGACAAAACATGTTTTACCTGGAATATATTATACAATTAGGTACTCATACTCGTTCTTGGTAATACCAACGTCAAAAGGTCACGAGGCTGTTCACAAACACTATGAATTTACCAAATCAAAGACAAGTAACCTTCTTAGAAATTCTACGATGTGGTGACGAAACCGATAGACCGTAATTGATGGAGAGAGTGTTCTTGTGCGCGAACAAAACGCACCAGCCACGACCATCAGTCATAATGGATGATCAAAAGGAGAAGAAAAACCTCTTTTACTATTTCTGTATTACCATAAAATAACAATAAAAATGTAAAGATGGTAAGACCGGTTCAGACAATTACTTTTAAGATCACCGCCCTCGCTAGGCTTCGGTGGTCTGATGAGTTTCATTTACCAACTCGGGTGTCTCAGTGCTTGGTTTTTATCTCGACTAATTTACTATGAGCTGCGAGTTAGCCTATTCTCATTTGTTTAGCTGCTTAGTTAAATATCTTATGACAAATTAATTTTATAGAAGCGGGTAACTCCCGTTTTATAAGCCGAATATTACTCGACATGTTAATATGTTTGAATCTCACGATAGTTTTGTTTTTCAAATTTTAGCGTACCTTTTGAACGATGGATCATGTTACGGAATTGATGCGCAGAGATCGCTACCTGTGGCGGTCTCAGGGGTATAAACCTATGTCCAGCAATGGACGTCGGTGGCTGATAGCAAACGATAATAAACCTTGTTCCTATACACATTTCTCCGCTAAACGCAATTAACTAAGTATGCTAAGGTAATACTCATTATACTCAAGCACAATTTAAAACTTTAAAAACACGAGCAAACTTGGGAAGTAATCTCACTATTTAGACGTAGGTCTCATATACTCCGAAGTCTTTGGCAAAGTTTGTCTTCATAAAGTTGAGAGAATATAATCACTCAGGTTTTGTCCTCTATTTTCTTTGGTGTTCTACATAAGTTCAAAATTAAGCTGTAAGTGTTACGGAAATAGTGACTTATCTGAGATAAATTAGTTATATTAGTAATTATCAAAAACCAGCCAAGTATACGGTACCGTAGTTTTTGACACTTAACTCAAAAACGATTAATCCAAATAATTTTCCATGAAAGTCTTTTTTAAGTTGTACTTTCATGATTATGGTTTTTTTTTTTTTTTTTTTTATGACATAGGCGGCAAACGAGCAGACGGATTGCCTGGTGGTAAGCAATTACCGTCGCCCATAGGCACCCGCAACACCAGATGAGTCACAAGCGCGTTGCCGGCCTTTAAGGGGGGTTGGAGCTCTGGGAACCTTACTCACCATCAGGAACACAGCACTACATACCTGAAAGAGTACTTCCTGGTATGAGTACTTCATGATATGAGCTCCAAATCATATCTCGCGACCCACTTAAACATTTTACATACATACATTTTAGCCATATGCAGTCCACTAATGGACATAGGTCACCCACAAATATGACTTGTATCATCTTGGGGGGTAGTTGCCATAGAGCTGTAGATTGAGTTTCGACGGACTCTGCTGCCCGTCCGTAGGATTTTTCCCTTTGTCGCCTCTTACTCCACCCGCGGGAGGACATGGGATGGTGCTATTCTAGTCAGCCGGCATCACACGGCGCACCCACTTAAAGGCCAGAGTAAATATTAGCTTTTGTGGACAGCTCCAAGAAATATAGCCGATTCATAGACATAATAAAAAAAATCAGTAGAAAATGTACGTTCTATAATAAGGCTTGGCGCGAGATCTTTGAATGTCTTAGGCTCCTGAAATTGACAAAGATATACGTGAATGGTATCGTTACTCGCTCCTACTGTACGAGGACGTGATTATTGACAAAGTCGTATGCAATTTTCGTACACGATGGGACCAGGCGATTGTTGGAAAATCGTGAAAGAGCTCATAATAAGTACAGGAGCGGTAATGCCATGGCATCTAAAGGTATAAATATCGTCTACTAACATCAAAACGTCTTATACGAGTATGTACGAGTACGAGTTCTCGTATAATTATGTGAAAAACCAAGTGAAAAATCGAATTTTTCACTCGAGAACATTAATGTTTTAATTTTATGGAGGGACTTTTCCTTCCTATGTGTGTTCTATCGCTTGTACAATGGGTTGTGCTCTGAAGAACTGTTTGACATGATGCCAACGGCCCCTCTACTACCGCACCGCTCGCCGTCGGCAGTGCATTCATCCTCACACCCTGGAGCCTAAAGGGTCGCGCACTAAGCGGTTTAAAAGGAATTTCCTCCTGCGAACGCTCCGACTGTGGCATAAACTAGGTTCTTAAAGGGTAGGCAACGCGCATGTGAATCTTCTGGAGTTGTAGGCGTCCATAGGCTACAGTAACTGCTTACCACCAGGCGGGCCGTATGTTTGTTTGCCACCATCGTTGTATTAAACTATTCAGGCCTATACCTACATTCCGGTCATTGGATATGCTTGGATATTTTTGTTATATATGAATAGGTATAATATTTGGATTTAATAATACCATAAAATTACTTACGGTCAAAATGAGACGATATACTAGTATAGAGATTCTACCTCTGTAAGTACAGTACATGTTTAAAGGCTACTGATCTCAAAAGGTTTCATTAACATAAGATTACTTCTATTTAAACATGCAACATTCCGTAATTCCGGGAGTAAAACCTATTCCGTAATTCTGGCAGCTTACCAAAATCAAATAAAGCATTTTAGGTACATATACTACGAGCACTTAACTATAATTACGAAAGAGCTAAACAGCAATAATATTTTCTCAAACATGCAATGAAATGTCTTCGTTACGTGCGTCATAATAGGCTTCGAAGTATCACGTTTAGGGCGGATCAACTCCAGAGGACAGGTAACGAATTTCATATAAAATTGAAGGCCTAGGCCGGGAAGTAATTTTTATTTTATTTTTATGTATACCTGGCGTCTGTGTTCATGAAGCCTGTTCAAACAGCTGAATTATATTTTTTTATCATTTTGAATAAATGATTAGCGGGCTAAAAAATAATCTCGCCTATTTCAGACGAAATGGTATGAAGAGATTTATTTTATTTATCATAAAAATTAATATTCATATCATCAGGTTATTACATATTATTATATTTATTATTCATGCTCTCAATTTTAAAATTGTATTGGCAACACCAAACACTACTCCACGCATGCGCGTTTTTGAACGCATTTTTGAGTCAACCAGTCACAGGACACTTTTACTTGTTTTAATAATGGCGGAATAGAAAAGTTTCTCGGCGTGTAAAAATCTGTTTATTAAGACTAATAGTGGTAAATGGTGTGATTCAATGCTTTTGTGACTTAGATATAGTGTTACGGGTGTATAAAAATTGAATAATCTAACCGGTCCCGGTTTTATGTATCTATAATTTGTTATTGTGTACCGCCAAAGGCAGATGCCGTAGCGCCATCATTTAAAAGGTAAGTGGATTCTTTTTTGGTGGTTTTTTAAATGTTGTATATAGTCATTATAGCCATCGAAGCCAATATACATCGAAGGCAAAAATACTACAAAGCGGGATTGGAGGGAAAATTAAAAACTTTTGTCGTGAAGTTATTTTGTTCAGTGGTATTTTTTTATTTATTTCATTGCATTAGTTTGAGAAAAGCACTATACATGCCTAGCCGTGAAAGGGTCTTGAAGGCTTCGTATACTATCCGGCCTCCCTTCGGTCGGCCGTCTATACAACTCAGCCTTCAACCCCCTGTTTCCCGGCGGCTGCAGTAATGTATTATTATAGTTTCATATACATACAAGTTTAACTATGAACATTATTTGTCTAACGTGCAAATAATGTATATTGTAACTTATTCGGAAATTACACAAGTTTCCAACGATAGAAACTGTTGTAATTATACTTACACACGAGTATACATATTTATGTTATGCAAGAGTACATAATATAAATGTATGTACTCGTAATTTGCACACGCTTTATAAAGTCTGAATAAGTTTCAAATCTTACAATACACACTACTTACTTACACGTGTCTATTCATAGTTCGACTTGGGTTGGGGTCGTTACCGACTTTAGTAAACTTCTTTTTATTTAATGATAAAGGTGGCAAACGAGCAGTCGGATTGCCTGATGGCAAGCAATTACCGTCGCCCATGGGCACCCGCAACACCAAGGGAGTCACAAGCGCGTTGCCGGCCTTTAAGATACAGCTCTTTTCTTGAAGGTATGAGGGTCGTATCGGTCCGGAAATTCCGCTGACGGTAAATCATTTCAGTTTTGATGTGCGAGGCAGGGAGTTTCTAGAGAATGGCATAGTAGAGGATTTCCAACTATCCAGATGGCGGAAGGAGGCGGCAGGGATTAATCAGAACAATTCTTCAGAACATTCTCTTTTGTAAATACGATAGAAGATGCAGAGCGAGGCTACATCTCTACGCAGCGCTAAAGGATCAAGCCGATCTGAGAGATCCTGGTAACCGACGATTGGAACTACTTTCCGTGATGCGGTCCAGAGGAAGAAGCTGGTACTTCTAAATATTGATAAGAATATCAATATAAACTGCTAGTTTTATATTAATTTTCTCATAGTATTTTATACAGGCGTGACATACTATTGAGATTTACGAGTATTTTACATATATACCTAACCATTCGAATATAATCTGTTAAAATTCTTATCATACAAGGTTTATGTGGGTAAGACCGTCTACCAACCAATTTCCTACATTATAGGTATTTAGTGTCATGTGACGGAATTCCCTTAAAAAAATAATAGTGTGGTCTTACCCACATTGACCTCATATAGTTTTTGTCATTATCATATCAACTATTGGCTACCCAACGACACTATGATCCAATAATAAAACAGTTAACTTATTTAGGGCAAAGGGAACATTAATCAAACCTACTGTCCCCACTAAATAAACAAAACCGGTACCGTCACTCCACGGAAACATTTGTGTAGAACTGTAACTTGTTGCTTTGTCATCAGGTCCAATTAATATTTAAGCACATGTTATATTACATTGTCCATCGTAAGTAAATGTTTGTTCTCTACGTCTTTGCCTGTTTGTATCACACTTTGCCGGCAATTCTATTTTTTTCTGCCTCTGAATGCCTACAGCTAAAGCATAGATTCTAAAATTAACTATATCCATCTGTATCACTCTTGCAAATACGAGCGATAAGGAAGCAAATAGTTGAACGAACGAATAATGTGGTTCGCGGTAATCCTTCTGTGTGTTGTATGCGGAACAATAACATTGTTTACTATCAATCATCTTAAGTTTTCTTGAACAAGAATTGTGTTCTTCCATAGCCTATGGAATTTCTCAAATTTTCTGTTTGCTCTCTATAAATATGTATGAAAATATTTATCTCTCCGTATCGCACAGTTCTTACTTTATACCAATCATCATAATACCAATATTAAAGAGAAATAAATAAAACAAACTTAAGTTAATTTTATATCATAAAAACTTAGATATTTGTCATGTTTTGCAAAGTTATATTACTAAAAGTACAAAATTTCAAAGCAGCATACAAATGGTTATATTAAATAGAGTACTTGTAAACACATCAAGCTGACACGAAAATACGCAATTAAGATGATAAAAATTAACTTTGTTGGATATTATTTCGTAACAAGTATGTTTTATGTCGTTCATTTCAGTTTATTTACAAAGTAATTACCAACTTGCCATTTACATGATTAACGTTTAATATTTATTAGTCGTTATGATGTTGTAATAAAAATAAACGTATGTACGTTACTGGCCGTGTTAGTTAAACGTAGTTTATGTATCTGTGCATAATGAAGGGCATTACAATAATAATATCACACGATTGTTGTAATGCCTAATTATGTCTAGTTGGAATAGAATAAATAGAATAGTTGCATACACTACTTTATCTACACACATATCATAAATGTTTTAACATGGGTTCAGGAACCGTAGGGAAACGACCTGCATTATTACTAGTGTTACTTGAAACATTAAAAAGTTAACGAACAAAACAAATGACAGCTTGGAATGGCGGCGTTGCGTATTTCGTATCTCAGTCAAATATTATTTTAAACCATAGACAAGCGAATGAACTCCCTATTCTATTGTCACTCGAGTTCATATGTCGTTCAATTTATATTAAAAAAACATAAAGAATTGGCGTTTCGTATCAATGACTGTTTTAATATCTCTAGATACTAGAATAGTCACCCCACTTTAATTTGCCAGCTGTTCCAAATGTATACTCATAATCATAACCTACTGATTTCAGTAGGTAATATTAACATTACATCTCCATTCATTTCTGATGGTTGGTAATGCTGGTCATTGCCTACGGTTTCTGGACGAATTTTAGAGCACTTATGATATGTACGTAGATAAAACTATTGAAACTATATAAAGGTACTTAAGATTTGGTAGGTGATATTTATAAATAACTGTTGAAATTACTCAAAAGCACTGTGTGACTTAGGTATGCGTGTGTATGTTCATGCCGTACAACAGTGCTGCAGTGATCTGGCTCATTAGATTATGTGGGTATATTTGCTGTAGACGCAAGTTTTTCTAGGTTGTACATAATTTAGAACGCAGAATAGAAGTTGTACAGTCGACTACAGAGATATGTATACACTTTTGCACCTTATTACAAAGGATTAAGATGAAAAAATGTATACATATCTTTGTAGTCGACTGTACGAGGTGCACGAAAATCATGTAATTATAAATAGGTAGCAATCCATAAACGGCGCATTTATGTATATATTTCATTAGACACTTTTAGTATTAGATATATATTTAATGCCTTATTACATATAACAATAACGCCGTCTATAACGTACTGTAAGGCTTTATAAATAATAAAATCCATCTATCTATCAATCCCATATTATTTTTAAAAGCTATAACTGCCAACCGCGATTAAATTAGGTATCGTCACGCTAAAAACGCTTATCAGTCCACTTCGGACGCAAGAAAATAACCTTTTCACCAAAACGTAACGTCAAACCTTGCGTGTATGGTCGCCTTAAGGGGCCTAGTTTCGTTCCTAAAAGCGTATGCGTTGTGTATATTCCATGATCATAAATCCTTTTATCAGTCCAAAATCACTTATTTGGAACGCCTCGCGAGTTTACGAGGCTGTTATCAATACAAACGAAAAAAGTCTTAAGGGCGTATGAATGTCATACAATCTTAATGTGTTTCCCTTTGTACTACTGTGGAGTGATTACGCGCTACCGTAATCTGACGTGACCTACATTTTGTTCATGAGGCAGCCATGGCCGAATAATGGTTTCATTGAATATTAAAGTACTCCAAATTGTTTCGGAGCGATTTCCGCGTTTTATGATATTTATTTTTGTAATCTTATTAAGACCATAGAGATACATAAACTGGTACAAAATTATATATAATGCTTTTGCTTCTAACAGCAACCAACAGCTAGTGCTGTTGCCAACCCGACTACCAAGCGTGGCGACTATGACATTTCTATCCCTAGATGATACATGTCATTTTTGGGAGGCCTACTATTAGTATATGCAGCAGTGAACGTCTTACGGCTGAAGTCGGCAAATCCGAAAATACAAACGTTTAAAAAATAAATAGAATTAAATAAACAAATATTACAGCACAGCCTTACTCTATAAATACAAAAGCGACACATTTCAAAATAAGATCTTATTGCAATGACAATACTACCTAACACTTCATTATAAATTTTAATTGCAACGAGGTATTATTTTGTATTGTGTCGCTTTTGCATTTAAGGGACGCTATGTCCAGCAGTGAATGTCGTACGGCTGCAGTCTGCAAGTCCGAAAACACAAACGTTTAAATAATAAATATAATTAAATACTACAACACAGCATTACACAAATTGAATGAGCCACACGGGAAAGTCAAGAAGGCTTGTGTTGTACTTATAGATACTAAGTAAATGATATATAATATACAAATACTTAAATACGCAGAAAAACACCCATGACACAGGAACAAATTAAAATATCACTTCATCGTCTGATCCATCGTTTAAAAGATAACCTACCTATTCATTTAAGTTATTTATTTCAATTATTAAATTCTTACACACAAAACTATCGTGAGATTCAAACATATTAGTATTTAAACTTACGTGAGACATATTTATTAATTAACGATTAAAACGGTACTACTCACGTTTATTTAGTCACTCGCGCGACATGTTTCGGAGAACATAGGCCTCCATTTTCAAGCACTAAGAGTGCTGAGTGTCCGTTCGGATCGCCGCTCGCGTCACCGGCCCGTCGCGCAGTGCGCTGTTAGTGCTTGAAAATGGAGGCCTATGTTCTCCGAAACATGTCGCGCGAGTGACTAAATAAACGTGAGTAGTACCGTTTTAATCGTTAATTTTCAAACATATTAATTGTATAGAAGCGTTACGGAGGGACATGTCGAGTAATATTCGACTTATAAAACATGAGTTACCCGCTTCTATACAATTAATAAAACAGAGATTTTATCAATCACGATCGAATCCATTTCTCTGTTTAGTGAGATTACGAAATCGGCTAGCAGTCCGCTCGGTCTAACATTCCGAACGGTTTATAGAGCCTTAGTCAGGTTAAAAAAACATGAGATATGGAGCCCTAACAGTGTGTAACAGATTATAGTGTTAGAAATGAATGTAAAGAGGGAAATCACGCAAAAGGCACAGGTAGTATCGGAGATTTGGCACAGATATGACAGTAGAACATAACATAATCAATAAGAAGCTAGTGGGGACAGACAAGCCTAAATAAAATACTAATAAATAAATTGGTTAAGACATGACATGAATCTGTGAAGTTATTTGGGCTTGCTGATATACTTTCCTACTACATACTTCTATTTTATATATTGTGTAGTAAATATCTAAATATCTTAACATAATTACCTAATCTCTAAATCGATAAAGCCACCCATCAAATCCTCGTAACGATCCGTTACTTCAGATACTCTTAATACCGTTATGATTGGGAACTTTTGTCATGCCGCAACCTGCCGTATAGCGAGTTAGCGAAATTAGATTTTCATTTCTGATGCTGTCTTCCCAGTCAGAAACCCCTTGAATATTTGATATATATTTTTTGGAGAAACACGCAACATAATTACATATCGCAATGTCGAGAGCTTATTCGCATACATTTGTAGCTTCTTGCTTTTGTGGGATGAGTAGGTATTAAAGCTAAAATATCCTTGTTGACTCAATGTTGTTATTCCTTGTGTTGTTATTTACCTATTCGTGTTTTTATTTGGTTTAGTTTGTGATGGCATGTGAAAAAGCTAAATTCATGGGCCATTCCATGTTATTTGTTAAATAATATTTATTTATCTTTACCAATGTAACTCGAACTATTTGTCTGTACCCCTTTTTTACGTTGGAAAAATGCATTTACGCATCCCGTTCAGTTGGGGACTGAATCGGGTATGACGGGCTTTCAGGATGTAGGATGAAGTACCGTCTAAAAACCCAATGATTTCCAACTTCGCCTTTAATGGAGCGCCGCAGGATAGCTGTAAGCATTCAACTGCGTATTTGTCTGTACCCCTGGCTGTGGAGATTTTTTATATCTGAGCACCAGTATGCTACAAAAATAAACTCGAACCCAGGACCATCGCCTTTATAACACTGACTCCCCTATTTTGTTATTATCATTTTCTGTGTTATAATGTGTAATGTAATCATGTTGTATCTACATTCTAATGAATATTTTGTGTCTTTATAACTATCTATACGGTATAAAGTATATTATATTATACCTACCTACATGGTAGACCTACACCGTTGCTAGGCATCCGGATACAGTAATAAGAATAGAAAAGCAATCTAAGTGCCGCGTATTGTTGTACTCGAAACCTTACACAATTTACCGGGCCGAGCTCCCCGGCTATTAAATTTAACATCATGTAGTCTTAAATTAATCAATTACATACAATGTAAATTATAGAACGCTCCATACCCTCCGAAGTACCCACAGCCGGTGTAAGTACAATGTTCAAAGTAGCGTGCGGTCGACAAACGCCTAAATAGCTAATGTACCTAAATATTTGGACCGTTAAGTGCTCACAAAAGGTCACCACAAAGGTCCTTTTAATAATAAATCATCCGAGTTAATCGCATGGTAGGCGAGGCACAAAATGTATGTTGGCATTGCATTGGAATAGCCACCATGGCCAATGAAATTCGCAGGCTTTAGAGATAATAAATTTATATCCTTGATATTGAATCGAAAGAAAAATAGAAAAATTTTGACTCGCAGCGGGACTCGAACCCACAACCACTGGATCACTAGCCCAGTGCACTACCAATTGTGCTATACGAGTACCGCTTAGACTTGTCAAATTTTTGCTATTTATCCCTCGTCGTATACGTCATCATGGGTGAGGTGTAAACACATCTACCGCCAGCGTATTGAACACTTAACGTCATCAAAGTCTCAATTCATATTGATAATTCATCGATAACAGTGTGCTACCCCTTTCAAAATTATAATGTTTATTATGCAGAGATTTATATGTTTTTAAATTCATATATATCTTATTTTATATTACTTTCATTGTGGATGTTTCGGGTTTAAAACTCAGCCCCTATGGTTACCATTGTTGCTAATATATAATCGTGCTATTATATTTTTTGGAAACTTGAAATATATGTTAAAATTAACCAGTAGTTGTTCTGTATAGAAAACACGTATGAAGCTGGTCTGCTTAAATGTGATTTCTGTCATCTAGGTGCTATAGTCGCCACGCTTGGTAGGCAGGTTGGCAACCGCAGTAGCTGTAGATTGGGTTTCAATGGAAGCTGCTACCTATTCGTCGGTTTTTCCCTTTGTCGCGTCTTACGACACCCGCGGGGGTAAATATGGATAAGATTAAAACATAATATATGATCGTAATTAAACATCATTTGTATGTACAGCCTTAAGTAACAGCCTTTTAAACCTTGAATATCATACATATTTGGATATACATGCGTTCAATTTTGTTTAGCTATGTATGGGCAAATGGTGATTTTTTTATTCCACAAAGGTGGCAATCAAGCATGCGGCCCACTTAATGGTAGGTGGTCATCGCAGCCTATGAACGTTTACGATACCGAGGCATCATTCAATAAAGTAAATATGTTCATAGGTTCCGGGCCTACCCTTAATACGTATTAAGGAGCTGTTTTTTTTTTTCGCTCTCGTCGATTGTTTTTTTTTTATAATAGCGTTACGTAAGAAAGAATGGTTATCTGTTTCATGGAAGCAAACAACAACAAATATAAAATCAACGGGCACAAATAGACAGTGAATCACCTGTATTGGTATAGTATTTCTCAACTTGATCAAAACAATATTGTGTTACTGATCCTGACCTTATTAGGCTTTGCACCTGTACAAAATATAATATGCTATATTAGTAAACATTGTAATCTGTAAAAATGTATAATTCATCACTGAATGTTTGATTGTGTATAACTCACATAACTGTATTATATGTAATAACTGTTGTAATACCTTAAAATATAAAATAAACTATCGACTACCTTTAGAATTAATATAACGTATACTAATTTAAACTCTGATGTTTTGACACATACCCATAGTCACAACACTTTCGAAACGTGGGCATAAAATCTACGCACAATTCCCTCACTTTTAAAGCGATTAAGTCACAAGATTAAGTTTAATTTGTGATTAAATATAAAATTATCTCAGCACTTACATTTTTCTCCTTTCAGCTTCATTAAATCTCCCCAATATGATTTTGTGTACAAAGGACGTGATTGCCCGAAAGCTGATTGTTCTGGGTTTGAAAACATTGATTACTCTGTAAATTTCTCGGAGCATATGTGTACAAGCGTCTATTTGGTTTTCCAATATGTCAACAAACAATAACGCTGCTGTTACTCAACCTTATTCATGTTATATTCACATTTAGTATTATTTCTTTGTCCATAATATTTTTTATATCATGTCAAAAATTAATAAAGTACCTAATTTTACAAATTTACTCCCTTTTTTTACTCGGAATGAGTTATCGAAACACGTGTTTAGTGTAGAAGAATCTTTAATATCCATCATGTCCATGTGATCAACATCTAAGCTCTGTCTCCCTCTATGTAAGGCACATAATAACTGAGCCCATTGAAAAAAATATGAAAAAATGTACTAGCATTATACTGTAACATTATTCCAATTAAACGGTACAAAACCGCTTATACGCTGGAACGAGAATATGTCATTCTCTTTCAAAGGTTTTTTCTCATATATATATATATATATATATATGTATTTCATTTAAATTGTGTAAAAATCGTGCCTGAAAGTAAAACTGAGTATAAGGCTCAGCTTATGGCGGCAAGTGTCACTCGGTAAAATAAAAAAATAGTATTTATATTAAGGTTTCATAATGCAGACTCTACAGCAAAAAGTCTGCGGTCGCAGTAACATTTCGAATGTTCAACATTACACTCGCGCGGTCATCAAAACTTTTGTTACACGCGAAACAAAACCGCTTTGTCGCCGTCCCCCGGGAGACGGTTATGCTATAAATTAACAAGCGGTAATCACGTTCAGTACCTCTACCACGAGTTTCCCCAGTTGTCACACGACATGTTTTTACGTTGATTTGTCCTGTATCAGTACAATTTCGCCATCAGCTCGTGGCCAAGTCGTGGCAGGGGTCTAGAACTGGTATTGTACTGGTATTGTATGAGGTTCTATAATAATTAAATACCGCTTGACAAGGTCTTTAATAAGCCGCGTAGCTCTTACTCTTCATATAAAACCTCTATTTTTCGTATCTACGAGTAGGTGGCATTATTCAGTCTGTTAAATGGAAGTTGAAATATTAATCTACTATTCCACTATTTAATAATGTAAAAATGTGTCAATCGACTAGTTCCAGCTCGTTTTATTTGCTTGCGTATTCTTATTGCATATTCTGTCTTAGACGAAATGTGTGGAATTGATGCGCGTTTGTCTAAATTTCTAGAACGTGATTTTATATAGACATTGCCAACCCGGTCCTTGGTCATCAGCAATTTCGAGGATCATTATCGTCGAAAAAAAATTACATGCTGATATGTTTTGGAAATGACTATTATAAAAACCGACGGATGGGCCAAGCGTGTTGAGTATAGCTCCCAAAACCCCTTCCCCCTCCACCCGGAAAGACCTATAACCCCAGCAGTGTCTTATAGCAGAAATGATGTGATTTTAATATTAATAAACTTTTAAAAACCCAGGTGCTTTTAGAGTCTATAGTTCCGAATGTACTGAAAATAAATGCAACTAAAAAAAACTAAACTCATATTTACCCTGCATGTATTAACGAAAGGAACCTCACAAATACAGTTTCATAATGTAGCTTTTGATCCATAAAGCAATAGTTATCACAAGTTAAATAGTGCCTGGAGGTTGTTCCGCCTGTTGCAACAACACCGCTTCAACTACAAACTTGTTAGGTAAACTTCACTGCATTTAGTGCTCAGTCTACGCCAGTGTTATATTTGATTAAGGTAGGATCATTTTAAAATAAACAAGTGCTTACCAACATTTATCATTTAAAATAATACGTACGTCGTCATACTCGTACAACCTAGACAAGTGGCCTAGAATGCTGTCTCTTAAAACGATAAAAAATATATTATATTTCTATTATGTTTGGCTCTCTAACATGCATAAGATTTTAAACTAATCATTAATGTTATAAAGTAGTCGTGGATATTTGTAGATTCTCTCTTGTTACGGAATCAGCACTTCAGAAGCAGCAAATAAAAACGATTTTACGACCACAATGACATATTTGATGAAATGATAACTTATATACAGACAATTTTAAACACAAAACTATCGTGAGATTCAAACATATTAATTGTATAGATCTGCGTCGGTCAGCCAACGCGACCGTCTCATGGTTTTATGCTTCTCGTTATGTAGTGATACATATGGAGCTATATTGGACTTATTAAACGTGAGTTACCAGCTTTTATACAATTATTATGTTTATAAATAGAATTATCTGAGCAAAAGGAATACCATTTTTTCGTCAAATAGCAGTTTCTCTTAGGGCATTTAACCGATGACATTTTATTTTGTAAAATTTAATAATCACACATAAACTTAATTGGTAACAACAATAAATCAATGGTCTTTTGCATCCAAACGTCATTAATAGTATATCGTATGAGTATTGAACCAACAACAAATATATTATTATCTCTCAAATAGGCCTCTAAGTAATTTATTTAACAGAACCAAGAAATTATCTAACAAAACCAAGTAATATTTTCTCTATTTGCATGAAACTTATTTCGCCTTCAATCCTCTTAAGGATAAGGAAAATGTCACGACGTACAGTTTGGCTATACCTATGTGTAATTGAAAATCCCAAACCATAATACCCACACGGGCCCTAAGACACACACACATACGTTCTGACCCAGCAGCATCTAAAAGGACCTATTTATATCACGGGTAAGTAAAGCTGCGACGCGTGAAGGCTAAATGAGATAAAATGTAATGTTTTAGTAGTTTAAGACGTTATTTTCGCATACATTATGTAATAATCAGTGATCGGTTATTTAGGTTCTCCTTCGCGGGATATCATGTAGAAAAGTATCTCCCTCGCGATACCGAACAAATCGTTCAAAAATAAAACAATTTAAATTGTCTGTAAGGGATTTTTTACTTATTCGCAGAACTTTTATCCAAACGGTACAAAATGTGCCGCTTTGGTGGCAGCAAATGAGCTGTCAGTGTGAACACTTCTGCTCATTTGTTCTATTTGGACAAAAAAACGGCGAGTAAGTACGCTTGTCTATTAGCTACTTAGATGTTTTAAAGTGTAATAAAATAAACACATTGTATTTTTTTGCCTTTTTTGAGCATGTCCATACTAATATAATGATTGAGGGTAGTAATCTATGTAGTCAATGTGATTACATTTTATTACGAGTGTCTTGGTTAGAATGTTTAGAGTCGTGTTTTAATCGTGTAATTATGCAACTTTTAGGTCTCACTGCCAATATATTTTCTTCAGTTTGGTATGTATAAATGCATTAAAATTTGGTAAATTTTATTGCTTACCTTCAAGTACTAATCAAGTTAAATTATGTAGTATAATTCTATTGAATAATATTGCATTACTTAGGTTATTATACAGAATAATATTACCTGCTAAAACTAAGCGCTAAGCTTAACATTACACTTGTAAATTAATCTGCGACAAAGGATCAATGTGTCTGGTGTGGGTTTCGGTATAATATTAAATAGCATAAACTAGAAGGGAAGATTTATTTCTGAATTAAGTACACAGTTATAAAATGATCACTTTATGTAGGTGTTTGAAACGATTTAATAAAATACTTAACAATTTTACAAAAACAATTTTTAACGCTTTTGATATTTGTATTAAAGTGAATTTAAGTCAAATACAAGATAATATTAGTAAGGTGAACGTTATAATGGTTAACAGTCGAATGCCCTATAGTGGACACCCAACCGTCACTATTAGTGCTAATGAATTAAGTTTGAAGACTGGTTCTGTGTTATTTTGTGAGGCGAGGTTTTCACTGACACTTTATCTCAACTGTATAAAATTATACATGTATATCACAACATATTTTCGTGCTCTACAAAATTTTAATAATTCAATTTTGTACATACAGTCATTGTTTAGCGTGCAAAAAATTCAATTTCGAGCACTAAGGCTTTTTACGTTTCCAATTTTTCAAATAGCAAGATATTCTTTGATATAGTTATTTTGGCTCGTGGGAATGTCATTATTTTTGCATTTGTATAAAAGTTTACTATTTTTTAAGCATTATTTCGAAATTATACAGAGCTTTATACTATAGCAAAACATAAAGTTTACATTTGAACGAGATAACAATCGATTTTTATACCACTTCACTGAGCTAAGTATTTCAATTTTAATATACAGAGTGATTTCGGTGTCTTGGAGTAAGAAAGCGAGGTTTGGTACATAATTCAAAGGTGCAGCTAGTTATAATAATATAATTTTTTTATCATAAAAAATATAATTATATTTCAGGTGGCAAGTAGAAATCTTTTTTGCATACAACTTGGTCACTCTATTGAATATGACGACCTCACTAAGATCGCCGGAAGACGCTGGATCCAGGTCGCTTCTAAACGGTACATGTGGAGGTTCAAGGGGGAACATAGGCCATGTTTAGAAGTGATGATAAGAAACATGATATCTAAAATGAATAAATTGATTTTAAATTAATATCATTTAATTTTATTTTTAGTTACTGGCGTCGATTCTCCAACTGAATACAAGTTTTTTCTTGTCCCTAAAATCGATAACATGGTTCCTAAGAACAGATCATTATAAGTCTTTTAGTCTCAGAATTTCCCACACTAATCTACCTAAATAAGTCATCTTATACAACTTCCCAATCTCGTTTTTCCTCGTTTGCTAATTTGTTACTAAGCAATCTCTTTTCCGTCCTACGCAATAATAAACAAAACTTACCTTTTAATCAAACTAAATCATAAACATACTGGGATCATTACTTTCCAGCTTTCATTTGATAACAAAATAAAGCTGTATTAATCAGATTACATTCAAGTTCGTTAAACATTCATCGGGAGGTGCGAGTTGATTGAAACCCCCAATAAAAAGTAGGTACATTTCTAAATCCCCCTTTTCCGTCCCAGAACAAAATGCATTACATATTTTGCGAATTAAATAATATGACTTGGGCCAAACCGATTAATATAGCACAACCATGTATAAACATAGGTACAGCTCAGGATCAGAGAAATCGATATGGTCAAAGTACCAAAATATTATATCCATTTTCCTTATTGTCTTAATCACTGCTTCATAACCTTATCGGTTGTGACCCTAAGAAGCAAGACGTCCCGGGTTCGTTATTTATGTGTGCGTTTATCTTAGATTTTTTTTTGTTATGAACGTTAACTATGCATTTACCTGTACGTTACTATCTGTTACATATATCGACTCTAGTACCTACAACACAAACCTTATTGAGCTTACTTTAGCATCATGTCAATTTGTGTAATTTTGTCCCAAAATATTTATTTATATTAAAGTACATCATGTTCACATATTTGGTCACTTATATGGTTACTGTATCAACATTTACGACACGTAAAATGATCGTAACTTATCCGTGTAATACAAATCTTACGTGACACAACTTCAGGCATGTCTCCTTACATCTGTCTCATACATTACTGAACATTGATAAGTGGCTCAACAATCCCTGTACGAGACTGTGTACAAAACCATCCCTCGTTCTTATATCGGCATAATAAAGTCGTAAGATATATTTATGAACTGATTCAATCGATACATAATTTTGCCCTCGACTGCACAATACGGTTACAGCCGTTCAAATTAGGTACACTGTAAAGCAATCAAAACGGAGGTTTTTCTCGAGAATCTTCCATACAAAGCAATCTGTTTTCATGGCTCTTCACTGCATACGGATGGAATGAACGAATACTTTATTCCCCGCCTCATAAATTTTACGCATATCTAATAGAACATACATAAAGAGGTACACAACTGGCAGTTTTATCTTTAGTTTTGTTTTCTTCCATACAACCTTAGGCTGCGCCTCGAAATGTATACCGAAAATAGAGAAAAAGCCTGAATTAACTGGCTCTAGTTGTGGTTAGAACGAAAAACACAACACAGTATTGAATAATTTTGCTATTGCTCTAACGATACGTTAATTTAGAGTGATAAAATAGTCCCTAACTTCCCAAAATCCCCACCTAGCCATATCTAAGCCCTAATACATTAAACATTCCTATTAACTCCGTCGCAGCAAAAAAAGCCTTTATTAATGGCTCAGCTAATCTTGGCTCAGCTAAGCCTTGACTGGATTAACTTAACCGCATTTGGGTCGTTGTGACGATACATATAACATTAATCCAACAGCTGTTCGCAACATAATATGAGTGCAGAGTATTTTAACGATTATAAACTGAAATACGAGTACTATGAAATTATACTGATATGGTATCGAAGATGCTGGCTGCGTTATCCCCCTGCACTGTGATACTAATGAGTTGAGCGAAGTAATTACGTCTCAAAGTCTCTTCGAAAGGTCTATGAAAAGAATTAAAGCGCTACAGCTCCACTAACCTAGGATCTCTTATCCAAATTGTGTGTATAAGTATACTGTTTGGATCACCAAACAGTATACGTCGGCGCCGAGACCAATATGAATAAAATTCATATTTTGGGGCAATCTTATGTAAATCCACCAAGTTCTACAGTAGTACCAACCAAGTACTACTAGACGACGACAATATTGAGCTACCTTTATATGCATAGATATCCTTAATTTCTTAAATACATAAAATGTTAACGTAAGCCATAACCGAGAAAATAACATTTGTGATTAACATACTAATAAATGCCTTGACCAAGATTCGCACGTCGCTCGAAACCTTTTAAATAAGCATTTTTTAACTGATCGCCCTTTCATTAGCTTTTTTCAACAAATTATATTGGAATCCTTAATTAAATTTAGCACATAGTATGATCCTTTAGGATAAATTGCCATTTAATTCTTTAAACTTATACTGTCTACACATAAATAAAATACTCCAGTATCAAATTCACTAGCAAGCTTTCATAGCTACTTGAGATACTAATAAATTCTGAGCCGAAAAACTAAAACTTCATAAATATCAAAAAAATACATCACCCAAAATGAGTACGTCAGTTGAAACATGTAATTTGGGACACCTGTACGCGGTGTATCCGACTATTTTAATATTAAAACATGCAAATCCCAGCATTACCATGTTCCACTTTCTTTCCCAAATCCTGCATATAAATGCAGCCGTGTATAAAAGTATTTTATTGGCTAGCCTTTATTGTTTCCGATTTTGCTTGCAACTATGGACGCTGTGTATGTATGGAGTTAACTCATTTCGCATCCTCCTATTTATTTGAAAGACTTCCAATAAATACTTGTTCGACCTTATTCCTTGGTACTTTATTAATTAATCAATATTAATCGTCAGTTCTACTAGAACACGTCGAGATATCGGTGGTTTCATAGTATAAATCATCTGATCGGAAAAGAAAAACATATTAGGTACAAATATTATATTGGTTTATAAAAATAAAACATAGTAGTTCGTTATAAACGTGAGATTGAACAAATATATAATAAGAGGATATGTCAATTATGGTAATAAAACACAAATTGAAAATAATCTCAAAATAAACCTTTAAAGAAAGCTTATGTTTTCCGCCTTCTTTCTGTCAAAGTGACAGACAACATATTATAATTTTAAAAAATCCGTATAAGTCGACCACTTTTTCTTATGGACAGTTGAATATGTTAACAGATTAGGAGAGTAAGAGTTAGGAGTAGTGTATTCGTTATTAACACACACATATTAAAGTAAAAAGGAAAAGGACCAACGAACGAGAAAGTGAGGTCATCTCTCAAGATTTTACGAGTAACTATGAATTTCTTTATGTTTGTGTTAATCAAAATAAATAGCATTCAGGTCGTATAATCTTAAAATTATTTTAATAGGATAGTTTCATGAAACTAGCTAATGTTTAAAACGGATTTCAGTTCTAAATAATATATAACCAGCATTAGTTAAATTAGATACCAGTCTGTTAGATTAAAAGAAAATGTATAATATAATTATAGTACATTGTCGCGCCATACGTATTCAAATTTCCAAATTTACATACTAAGGTACAATCAGATACTAATCTATTGATCAGTATAGTATACTAAGTAGAAAATAAAGCAGTTCAATGATGTATCTTTATTTGATTGGAATCGATCGCCATCCTATTTTTTTTCTATATTTTAAAATATATTCTGAAGAGTAAATACCTAAAACGCTAATTAATACAGTCTCCGAGGTATAAACATGTATATTGTAAGTATTGCTATTAGAAACACTCCTTTATATTATACAATCATAATCAATATTCAATTTAAAAAAAAATAACTCAAAGAATAAGTTACAATCGCAAACGTTCTTTGAAGTGAGGCAAAACCATTATTTACGCATGAGCTCCAACCCCGGCACTCGCAGTCGAGAAAACCTGGCCTCTTAGGACTCATGTTTTTGCACATCACAAAAAACCTATTCGAAGATATTTATATTACATGAGAATAAAAACTCCAACTAAATCCGATTGAAGTTACATTATTACAAAGTATAAATAACAAATACTTTACCTTGCAATTTTCTGAGTCGATACATCCCTTTAATCTTGAATACAGAGTCAGCTCACAAAACAAACACAGCCAGGTGAACGTTATATAATTTGTATGTAGATGCGCGTAACAACAAGTCAGAGCAACATTCAGGAGACGAAGTGTCCTCCCCCTACAGCGTCCGGAGCGATACTGATTCCCGTCAACACAGTCGTAGGAAAGCTTGCGAAGACAAGTGTGAAATGCGCAAGTCACCCGGCGTTTAACTTATTCTACTTTCGAAATTCAAATTGTCATATTATTCTTTCTCGCGATGCTCACATGGGATGCTAAGTGCGTCCCGACGATGGGTACGTTTCCGGTGTTCGGTCTGGGTGTTTTCACGCCTCACCGTCCTTTAGGTAAAGCGGATAGGAACATCCCTGGAAAATTTTGTGGGCGAGCGTGATTCTTCAAAAGGATTTATATTTCAGATTTAATGTATTAACCGTGAACCCAGATTTTTGAGAAATGATATTATAGCAACATAATTAAAGCGGTCGTTTAAAACTTCGTCTTATAATTTGCACCTACCTAAATAGCCTTAAGCGTGTTTCATAAATTAGGTACACGTTTTGAATTTCTTTATCATAAAGCGCCCTCAGCGAATGAAAAGCGAAGAGTGCTCATTTTAAAACCATTTGTACTGCGGAGTTGTTTCTACAAGCGCATTTGTAAGAAAAATACTTTGTCATTTTGGCTAAGTGAATAAAAACACACAAAACATGAAATGAAAACATTCGTTTTTTACCTAGGTACACTTAACGGACATAGTACAATTTAATAGATTACTGTAGTAGGATGAATCTGACACTAGATAGTAAGCAAGCGCAAAAATAACCTTTTGAACTCTGCTTATTTCCCTTCAATATGTGACGTACACGCCAACGTCTCGACTAGTGAAGATTTCATGAACGAAGATAACTTTATCTGTCAGCGGAAAACTGCTTTGACAGCGTCAGCCATAACAATTTTAGGCATCGGTGACGCAGTAGTCGTGCCGTGTGATGCCGGCTGACTAGAATAGCACCACCCCACCCCATCTCTTCCCGCGGGTGTCGTAAGAGGCGACAAGGGAAAAGTCCTACGGACGGGCAGCAGCGTCCGTAGAAACCCAATCTACAGCTACTGTGGTCGCCAACCCGCCTGCCAAGCGTGGCGACTATGGCAACTATCCCCCAAGATGATACAAGTCATATTTGTGGGAGGCCTATGTACAGCAGTGGACTGCATACGGCTGAAATGTATGTATGTATGACGTAGTAGGCACGACAGCATGCGATACGGTTAGGCGTTCTTGGCGTACAAAGGGCTATTATATAGTGATAAAAATGTCACAGACTCATATTACTGGATACCTCTATTACTGATTACTGGACATCTCTCCAATTGACTGACCAAGGGTGGGCTTAAATTCAGTAAGCTGTACCCGCACCTTTTTATTTACATGACTAAATAATTTCATGATAACTGTTATGGATTATTAGATAAATACTTATCTACCAACTATTTATACACATAATAGACCATTAATAACCTTCGCGCTTAAGAGTAACTGTAAAAGTATTGAAATAATCGCATTTGTATTTGTGTTTGTATATTATAAAAAAGAAATAAACATTTTCAGAATATCAGATTATTTGTGACCGTATTTATAGAAAAAAAACCGGTCAAGAGCGTGTCGGGCCACGCTCAGTGTAGGGTTCCGTAGTTTTTCGTCCGTCACAGTAAGTGTTCCCACTTAAGAGTTAAAAATGGGCTATATGATACATTATTGTTGACATATTAATATTAAGTACAGAACCCTAAAAACGGGCCCACAAAGGACGGTGACAACTAAAGAAAGAGTTATAGATCCCAACTATACATGGAAAATTCGAAAAAATGTTGTCAATTTCAGTCCCACCACGAGTAGTGAGAAGGGGTTGTAACATGGAGTGATAACCAGCCAGCGTCATTTGAAGTCAGTCAGTCAGTTTCAACCTAATGTATGGGCATGGAGACTGCATGCTCCCTGTCACTGTATTCCCTGAGCTACTACAAATATTTCAAGACTAAAATTAGCCAAATCGGTAAAGCCGTTCTCAAGTTATAGCGTGACCAAGAGAAATAGGGGTTCATTTTTATATATATAGATTTTTTTCAAAAACTATTGAACCTATCAAGTTTAAAATAATTTTCCTAGAAAGTTTATGTAAAGTTCTACTTTTGAGATTTTTTTTCATATTTTTTAAACTTGTGGTTCAAAAGTTAGAGGGGGGGGGGACGCACTTTTTTTTACTTCTGGAGCGATTATTTCCGAAAATATTTACATTATCCAAAAATGATGTTAGTAAACCCCTATTCATTTTTAAATACCTATCTAACAATATATCACACGTTAGGATTACAATGAACAAAAAAATCACTCCCCACTTTACGTATAAGGGGGGTACCCTAACAAAACATTTTTTTCCACTTTTTATTTTTGCTCTTTGTCGGCGTGATTGATATACATATTACTACCAAATTACAGCTCTCTAGTGCTAACGGTTACTGAGATTATCCGCGGACGGACGGACGGACGGACAGACATGGCGAAACTATAAGGGTTCCTAGTTGACTACGGAACCCTAAAAAGGAGACTATTTCGTGTTTACAATCGTTTTTAGTATTTCTATTTTTACTTTATTACTTAAGTATATTAAGTCACAGCTCTTTTTGTTGTGTATTCAGTTAAAATAATTTAATTTAATTTACATCAACCCAATTCCTATTACAGGATTATGAAAACGGGTCGTATACATAATATCTTAACATAAATTACATATAATCTAAACAAAGGCTGAATTAAGAACCCGTAGTTGTTGTGACAACAAAATACTTTAATAATCCAATTACAGTTATAAGTATACTTCGAAGTACCCTTACTCGTATTACAAATAATAAATAAGGATAAGTAAATAAGTAAGGACTCTGCCACTGCTGAGAATCCTGGCAGGGTCGCCATGTAAGGTTCGGAAGGGTGAGTAATGAAACGAGCAGATTGCTGGAATAATTGGTATTGGAACTATATTTTTATTTTCTATATTTCACAGAATGCACCTTAAATATATGATTTACATCATATTGTTGATATTTAATTATTTATTTTTATTCCATGAAATATATGTATTTTATATTGCGAACCTAATAAAAGACTAGGGAGAAGTTTAGTTTTATAATAGTTGGCTTTACTTACGCAATTTTTCATGAATTAGCAGGACAGCATAGTAACAAAAATTGAGTTAATCTGATGTGGTACACTACGTATCGTTCCAAATATTACGGATGCTAAATACTTTCAGCATGGACAGAATGTCGTTTTATGGTCAAGCAAACATGGACAATTTTAATTCAACGCCAGCAAAATAATTAATAATAATTTGTTGCTTCGGAACTACGCAGCAGGGCGAAGGACTCTTCGCAATACTTTGAATACCAGGAGCCCGATGGGCGGGTTCTCGATACGAAGAAAATGCTGGAATGATCTACGAGTGTAGCGTAGCGAACGGTGGTACGAAAAGTTAGATTTCCGATCTACGACGTAGCAGCTCGTAGCCCGTGACGCCGTTTCGCTACGCGGATTACAGCTGACGTCTTAATCCGTATTATTGTAATACAGTCTGGTTCCTCCTCTGATTTTTGTGTCATGACGCATCAGAACAGTAATCAGTTTAATATTTTTATTGTTATTTGATGGAATGGCCATCATGCGTGTGTGCAAACGTATCAAACTGAAATGTTCTGATGTGTGACGACACAACACACGCGAAACAGGCTTAACATTAAATAAACTTGTTCATAGTAGCTTCATCCCATAGACTAACTTTAACTATCGGTGTATGGTTCATAAAACAGCCTGATGACAGACATGCAGACGGACAAACCGACGAACAGCGGAATCTTAGTAATAGGATCCAGATCCTTTGAGTACGAAACCCAAAAAAATTACCAACACCAAATACTGTTACTATCGTTTACTTTTACTCTTGGTTGTATTTCAACTCTAACAATTAACAATTATATACGACAGGTATATTCCATACATTCAGCTTCATAGAAGTACCGCTCATGTCACATTTTGCAATGACCGTTCCCGTTCCTATTACATTAAAGTTAGCACGTGAAAAAAACTTCAGCAGCTATAAAAACGCAGTAACTTCCTATCCAAACAAATACTTACAAATGGAACCGTTTCAAAAGCAATGTGTAATATTTTTTCCCGAGATAAGATACAAGCAATAACACCATTTTGTTTATGTTGACGTCGGTCTAAGCCCGCTGGGAGCGTAGGGATCGACAAAGGCTCACTTGCTTACACAGAACTATCGAGCCACAGCCACCAATCCGTATTGACCCTCCACGCTCCTCACACCTGTATTCTGATGGACCTTCAAAGGGTTTGACGTGTTATTAGTCGAAGTTCCTCCTCTACTGGTCACGTTACTGGCCCCTTTCTGGTACCTCTGCGGTATGCCCACGGGAGGAATCCCTCTCAACTACCAATAGCATGATACCACAATGATAGACTGCCTTTCCCTTATTCCCATCTCGTTTTTGTGCATGAAGCTATTGTTGAACATGACAGTGACGTGAAATCCGTACTCTCGTTGATTGAGTTAAGATATCCATTCATCCACTAATATTATACTATCCATTTTTCTGCATGTTTCTATAAGATACTTATTGGCAAAATAAGATTTGGGGCAAATCCATTTTGTATTAGGTTCATTCAAGCTCAACCAACCTTGAATAAGTACCTACCTGACTCGGTGACATATTAATACACGGCTTTCCTCGTAAAGCATCTTGTTCTGTAAACCTTTTCACGGATACCTGTCAGGGGCGGACATCTCAGGAAAGCCAATATAAGGGGTCAATACAGTCAATAAATTAGCTGAATCAAACGTCAGGAAATGCTATCGTTAAAGAAACCTGATATTATGGTGTACTAATAGGTTACTGCCCATTTCACCTTCTATCCCCATACAATTAATATTATAAATACGAAAGTGTTGTTTTGTATATCTATCATGTCTGTACGCTTAACCACTGAATCGATTTAGTTTAAAGTTGTTACGGAGATAGTCTTAATCCCGGGAAAGCACATTAAGTTGTTTTGATCCTAGAAATCATCCTTTAAGGGTGTTAAAACAGGGTTAGAGATTTGTATGGGGAATCTGCGTGACAAACTCGTCGGGCAAATGTACGTACCGTTTTATTCACTTGTAACGAAGTTTACAATAACATTTTGAATTTTATAATTATCTCTGAAATACACACTGGAAATTTATACTGGATTACACAATGATCTCTGAAATACACACTGGATTAGTCCTTGCAGCTGGCTGTATCAATATGAAAATATTTCCAGTTAAGAAAGTATTTTATTTTATTTTACTATTAAAAATACCCTTTCAGCGTTCGTGACAAGGGTCCGCTCGTATTTATCATACCACGTGTATGTATTAAATCAAGTAAAGCCTTCCCTAAAAGGTTTGTTTAACATAAACTTCGACCCTTATTAAAATTCTGAATGATTACTTTTGTAAAGGAAACTCAAACAATATTTGCTTAATTTAGAATGTCACCAAAATATTTTAAAAAAATCTAGGCAAAAAAAACACTGATAAATACAGTATATTGAAAAATTCTGTTCAGTTAAAATTGTACCCACACATTTTGAAGCTTGTTCTGATATTGGTTAAGGATTTTGGCGCTGTTTCGGTGTGCGAAAGAGATCGCTAAGTATAGCATGGCGCCATCTTGGTCACACACCTCAGCGACGTGCGGGTATCAAGACGACAATTGCATTGCCTACCTACTCGTAGAATTAGAATAATATAGTATTGATATATTGTAAATTGAAAGATGATTATGATGAATTGAGAGATTAATAGATATAGTATGTTTAATTAATAAATAATAATATACTTAAGAAAAAGTGACAAGGTCCCCCAGCATCCGAGACAGGATCGTGCCAGCTAATTAATATAGTAGTGTTTCTTAAAAATCAAAGCAAAAAAAAAAAAAAAAACAAAAAAGCTTCTACGTCGTAATAATTAAATAATAACTACATAAATACTAGGCAGCGTGCGACAAAGATGGCATTCATTTATACTAGGTTTTTGTTTCACTAATTAGGTTAAGTTCTAGAACAAGTCTGGTCTTGCAAAAATACATTTTCTAAATTCGTACGGGTATTTTTCTTTGCATGGTTTTCGCTTATTCCATCAATGTTTTGTTACACACCCCTCTTCCTGAAACACACCGCCTAATCCTACACGTCGCAAATTGAAGTAATTTCCGGTAAAAAGAGGCCATAGAGAAACGTTGTTTTTTCCAGGGACTATGACAACAGAGATATATAAGGGTTACATTGGCAATTTCCTGGCCACGACTCACCTTGCGGTGTTGCAATATCCGCCCGACATAAAACATAATATTGTATGTCATTGTTGTGCCTTCATCGTTTCAAAGGGCTAAATACAAAATCTAAACAGCCTCTAAAATTTGAACTAAACTAGTTATATCACAGTATTTTAAAGCTAACAGTAGGCGTAGTTAGGTAGTAGGTTTAGCACGGTTCAATAAGTGCGAGTGAGATGCCAAATGATACAGCGACAAAGATATCACGCACCCTATCCAACGGGTTAAACCCATATCATATCAAAAACCATATCGTAGATACAACAATCTCAAACAGATTGTCGGCAAAAGTTCCAAAACTCTGAACTTCAATTTAAGCACTTAAAGAGATTTACAACTTCAGTTAAAAATATATGAGATTGTTAACTTTTTAACTCCATCCAGTAACTTTAAGACAACATAAAGATTTTGAAGCCTAAATATATAATAGTCCACATTCATGTAGTGTTCTGCTAAATGTTTCATGACGTAAACAATCAAAGTCATTATATCTAAAATAAATGCTTCTCGATTTAAAGGAGTTGTTTAACTTTTATTTCTAGATCAGAGTGGTGAGTATCACTGTCAAATTTATTATAAAATACATTTAATAATTAATACGACTACAACTATCACATTAACAAAATAATAAGTATCATGCTAATGTACAATACCGATACTCAGGACCAACTCTATTGCGAAGTAATTTCTATAGCCGAGTTTTGTTCTGAGTAAAATTCTACTGTAAAACTATACGGTTGAAATTTTAGCGCGAAAAGTTTACTTATTACGTATGCCTTCACGTTATAGTCATGAGAAGTAATGTTTGAAATTTTACCAGTTCTCTACGCTCTTTCAAGTCTAATTGTTGGGTTTTAAAATAAACAAAGATTGCAAACTATTTTTACACAATTTCATAAAAGTCTTTGTTACTACTTAGTCGCATTACAAAGTTAAAAAATAATATTTGAAGCGTTTCATTCAAGACGAGGAACATGTGATAGCTAACCCGCCTGCCGATACGCGCTGCTTGTCGCAATCTATAGGGGAAGGCTATATCCAGTGGACTTCCATTGCTGATACTCATAGTTTACAAATGATATATACCTACGGTTTCAGTAGTAAGTAGTGCGTTGTTTCCAAGTCTCTATATTTTATATATTTAGATATTTATTCGTGTAAAAACTCATCTCTTAACGTTTTAAAGAATTTAAATAGCTGTAAGCTATTTAATATGTGGCTTATAAATCACGTGCCGTCGTGTTGTCGCCGCTCGCTAACTTCGGTAATTTGATGCAGGAAAATGTGCACGAAGTGAATTTCTAACTGACAACCTCTTAAGGTGCCTCAGAGTTTATTTTACATAAGTTATTTACAGCTGTTCTGTATCTACTCATAAATGCGCGAGAATAAATTGTTCCTGATAACAATATGTTGCGGGGAGTATATAAATTGCTTACAGATATTTTTATACTTATATCATAGAAATACCAATAGTAACGAAATACGGACTTCAATTTACCGGTACAGAATAGTAGGGACGCCTATTCTTTTTTAAATAGGTTATTTAAAATAGGTTTAACAAAGGTTTTAGTATATTTTGTATTTCTAACCGATCCTACTACAGTTTTAGTATCAAATCACCCCATATGAAAGCATAGCAGAGTTAAATAATTTCCAAAAATTTCGTTTCACATGTTTTATTACATCTTCTGAGCATACATACAGGGGCCCATTGCATAACAACTTACAACTAATAATATTAGGGGAACTCTCTTCCTAATAAAAGGAATTGGAAAGGGACTTTGGCTAATATTATAAGCTACAAGTTATTATGCAATAGGCCCCAGGCCGTGGCTTTTATAAGCTATAACTATAAATATGAGTATATATTTTAACTAATCAGTAATTAGGTCCGATCAACCCTTTATGTTAACTGTCCTTTTGTAAACTCTGTCAACGCTCAAGCCTAATGCACATCTAAGGCTATCTATATTTTAAATTATATGTCAAGAGTTAGTTTGTACATTTAACTGGCCGTACCCAAACCAAACCACCACTAATAATACAAATAACCCGGGCATTGGCGGAACGATCAAAGTTTTGATGAAACCGCAATTGGCAAATACATTATTAATTGAACTCTTACCGCGAATTCAAAGTACACCATAATAAATCCAGCATGTATTTAATTTTAATCCAAAAGGAATTATTAATTAAATTATCCTTTGTATCTCAGTGTATCGGTGTAAGCCTCCAGGCATAACGTGTCACATGTAATGATATTTTTCTGATGTACATTTTGTGCAACTGACATTTTATTCAAGTGACAACAAACTCCCATTTTGCTCATTTAACTACTACACGTAATTGCAAGCGCATTTAACTCAAGATCCCCATGAAGCGTGCTCAAGTCTTTGAGCGACTCGCACGCCTGAGCATTCGTAACATTTCTTAGCTCATTTCAGTCAGAGACTAGTAAATGGTAAAAGCATATCATCTTCAACAAATCAAAGTCATCTTTGTAATAATTATTGGAGATTTACTTCTTACTCGTAATTGTAACACTAACATATTATTATACTATACACGAATATGATGAAATGCGTTTCTTGATTCCCAAATGATTTTAATTTACCTCTCTTCTCTGCCGTAAGGTCTAACTATTAACTAGCAGAGTGGTCTTTATTATGGATTCTTTTGTTTTGTTAGTTCTTGATGATTGCCTTTGCGATTTCTTCATATTTGTTATATAAATGTTTCCATCAACCAGAACGTCTACCATGGTTGACATTTTATCGTCTATCGTGCTATCCGTCACTTTCGCACTCACATACTTGTTAGAACGTGACAGATATAGTGACAAATGATAAAAACCCAACCATATTATTATTATATTAGGCCAGCTGATTGCTTTTGTTTTATGATAAAGTTTTCATTAATGTTTATGAATATATTATAATATTCGTAGTTGTATAACAGCTAAATATATCGGTAGATATCTTTATTTGTTTTAGGAATGATGTCATACGCAGTAGAACCAAAGTTACCGATATAGCCCTCCGGATCGCCAAACTTAAGTGGCAGTGGGCGGGGCAAATTACGCGCAGAACCGATGGCCGATGGGGCGAAAACGTTTTGAAGTGGCAACCACGAACTGGAAGACGCAGCGTAGGTAGGCCTCCCACAAGGTGGACTGACGACCTAGTGAAGGTCGCGGGAAGCTGCTGGATGTGGAAGGCCCTGGACCGGTCTTTTTGGGGAGGCCTATGTCCAGCAGTGGACGTTTTTCAACTGACATGATGATGATCTTTATTTGTATAGCGGTAAATATGTAATACGATATGTTTGGCCACTGGTAATACGTAACTATATAACTGTACCAGTCTTTATGATATATTTGTGCCTGGTGGCGACGCGACGCAAGTCCTTAACTCCGTGTAGTCGTGCCACTACGCCACGCAACCTCGGGACACGTGCCTGCATTTCGTACTAAATAACTCTTGTTGCAATTCGTTTAATGAATTTCACTGATCCTTTGTAGGAGACGGAGCTCATTACGTTAATGCCTGAGAGTGAGAAATTACGGCCGTAATATAAGAGGTAGAGGTAAATACGAATGAAAAGTACCTGTAATTAGACGGAAGTAATTCAGTTTCTAACAATTAGAGCTTACAACTTAAATACAATAAATTATGCATTGTATTTTTGTTTTAATTTCGTCAATTTTAAGTTTCGTGATTTTACACGGCAAACAGAATTACTTACTGTTGCCGTAATCGTCGTAGTGAATCGACCCTGAAATCTTAAGACCCGGGTATGTCCTTAAACTACGTCCAACAATGAGAGGTAGGGCACAGCGATGAGCGATGAGCAGCCCAACTGGGGAAGTACCTCCTCCTTACAGAAGACCACAGCCATAATAGCACTGCTACCTTTCAGGTCTGTAGTGTTGTGTTCCTGATGGTTAGTAAGGTTCCCAGAGCTGCAACCCCCCTTAAAGGCCGGCAACGCGCTTGTGACTCCCCTGGCGACGAAGACCACAGCCATAATACATAATTCCCCAGTTGGGCTTCTCCAGACACAAGCGTGATGGTACTTCCCTGTGCCCTCCCCTACCTCTCATTGTAGGACGTACTTTAAGGACATACCGGGGTCATAAATTGACAAAAATAATTAAATAATAAACAAATATATTCATGCGACTACGAGTATTTCACCGTACTACTTTTAAATCATAATTATGAAATCAATATTTCAATCAAACACCAGCAATGAAATGTTCATTTCGGGATATTTTTTTCCTGGAATGAGATCTAACACATTTTATTTGTAATAAACTGTACGGGATATTTTCAACTCTTCGACACCGATTATATTTCACCTTGTATAGATTATAAATTATGATTACACAAGATTATACAAGGTGAAATATAATTATAATACAACGTAAGACCGGGAAGGTAAACTATCAACCAATCTCTGAATAAAATTTCTCGCTTATCAGCAGCATAAAGCGACCAATGCCAGAAGTGTTTGTTTTAGTAATTACACATATGTGACATTATCTAGCAAAAGGGACCTTATTGTCGATGGCGCTTACGTTGACCCGCGTTGCCTTTGTATTGCGGCATCTTGAACAACGGCGTAAGCGCCAACGACAATAAGGTCACTTATCGTAGATAATGTCACATATTATTTCACGTGCTAGTGACGTACCAAAACGACTGTTGTATGGGACAAATTGCGTCAGAGTTGTTGTTTTAATATCTGATGAATAATAGTGCATTACTCCAGAGGCCGTGAAGTAAGGAATTCAAGGACGAGATTGCGGTAGACCGGATAAATTGAGTCCTTTAATCCCTGTTCAGGCCGAAGCCTGTATAATACATTTCTCAAACATTTCAAGAAAATAATAAAATTAAAATAACAACGAAGCAATCAAGTAAATAACTAATAAATAACTTTTTTAAGAATCTAAAATAAACTGAGGAACAGAGAAAAAATCGTTTAGCGACTCGAAGAAAAAATATTTGCAATAACTTTGTTCCAAAATACCAGGTGACCAAACACTCAGTGCGTTACCAAGCAGCAACATTATTCAATAGGCTACCAAACGAAATAAAGGTAATACAGAAGCGAAATATCTTTGGGAGGAGTCTTAAAATGTTCCTACAAAAGAAATGCAATTATGACATTGATGGCATATTTCAAAGCTATGATTGTTTGTACTAATCTGACATTGTACATAGTTTTAGAGATTAATTGACAAGATTGACATTATTATTGTTGTATATTGATTATTGAAGGCTTTTATTTATTTATTTATTTTTATACTTAATCTGCTACTGTACCTTAGTCTTAGAAATCTTGTTTATATCCACACTTGATATTGCATGTATAGAATTTTAATTCTTTTACTGTATTGTATTCTTTTGCTACACCCATACGGGTTCATGAATTGTGCTATGTATTATGTATATGGTGTAATCATGATTGCAAATAAATAAACATAAACATAAACATAACAGTTTATTTAAAAGATACTAATTACACTAATTATAACAATCGGAACGAGCTAAACGAACGTGCAATAATTGATGAATAAAATTTTTGAATTGCCGCCTTTTTTATTTTTTATACAAAAAAAACAAATTCGACAAAGCTATTCGTACACCTTTTTTAACTGCTTATAAAAATATAACTATATATGGTTCATAGATTTCGTTTTTTTAATGAATTGACATTGGAAAAAGCTATTACCAGCACCATGTTTAACCGATTATTATAACACCAATTATGCTTTCAAAGAGATTGTAACTTGGATGTATGTATTTTTTCCTTCGTCAGTCTAATCTTAGTTGGCAAATTTAAAAAGTTAGAGTTGCGGACAATAATGTGCTTTTCATACTAACTCCATACATTTATTCACGGCCTAGTCCATAAATGTGCAACTTCTTGGCATCATTTCGTGCCATTACCGCATACATTTCATAGTATGTTGGAGAAAAATGGCTTTATAATTTGTATCGTGACTTTTCTTTAAATTGTAAAAAAATATCCGACGAAATAAAAACGTGCCTCGGTATACTCGTCATATATGTGTACACAAATGCTTGTCATGTGGTTTACAAAGTCCAATATCTCTGTCATAAAAAAAGAGTTATGGAAGAATAAACTGTAATTTTGTCATTATCTTTTTGTATATTTTGTCATTATTTTGTCGTACGAAGACACGTTTTAAAGAAGACAGACGTTACAAAGACATGTTTCAATACTTTTTTAAAAGTAAATATATAGCTGGAAAAATACAAACAGCATGACTCTACCATACCCATATTCCAATTTTAAACACAAAACTATCGTGAGATTGAAAAATGTTAATTGTATAAAAGCGGGTAACTCACGTTTTATAAGTCGAATATTCCTCGACATATTTCAGTCAGTAACGCAGTCTACCCGCTTTTATGCAATTAACACCCATATTCCATATTCGAATATTGAGCATTAGATCATCGAGATTCGTAAATTTCCAACCATTGTCTCTGTCACTCCCTGACGCCGTAATTGGATTGAAATAAAAAGAAACCCTAAATTTGCGAACTTCGATGTTACCGGTACCAGGCCAGGATAACAAATCGTAACTTACGAGTAATTAACAAACGGTGGGAATATTAATTGGCTTCTTATCTATCAAACTCGCTATACTCGTGGTTGAAATTTGGAATCGAACCTTCATAAACACTATCAAACACTATTATCACGGACAGAGGCAACATCCGCTTAGTGTACCCCCTTACATTTCATTAAATCTCGATAAAGGCCTCTGCGCGTTAAGTCGATCCGGCTCCACATACGCTTCCACAAATGCCCGCAACACCATTGTTCCGCATACAGTAAACAAATACAGAAATAAAAATAAACTATGGTAAAAAATAAAATAATTAAATACTGCAAATAAAAAAACACCCTGCGGCAAGAACCCCATAACGCTGGCTGAGTTACGTCATTGCATATTAATTGTATTGTTTTTTTATGATATGGGCGACAAACGAGTAGATGGATTGCCTGGTGGTAAGCAATTACCGTCGCCCATGGGCACCCGCAACACCAGATAAGTCACAAGCGCGTTGCCGGCCTTTAAGGGGGGTTGGAGCTCTGGGAACCTTACTCACCATCAGGAACACAGCACTACATACCTGAAAGGTAGCAGTGCTATTATGGCTGCGGTCTTCTGTAAGGAGGAGGTACTTCCCCAGTTGGGCTGCCCCAGAATCAAGCGTGATGGTCATCGCTGTGCCCTACCTCTCCTGTATTATAACGTTTTATAAGTCGAATATTGCTCGACGTCTATCGCACTGTTACGAGGAGCATAAATCATCAGCCGTTCGGGTTGACTGACCGACAAAGACACTATAACAATATCCGACTTATTGATAACACGAGTTACCTGTTTTAATTCACTAACGATGTCTTATTTTTTCTAGCATAAATCTAATCAAAAATATACAACCAAAAATAAATTTACTAATAGAATTTATTTTTGGTTGTATACTATTTTTTCAACTCCTGCACACCTATAAAATTTCACCGCGTATAAATTATGATAAAACGTAATACCGGGTAAATTAACCTTGTATGAATTGGCCTGAATATGAATCATGCACATTACACGTGATGATGACGTAGATAGCATACAATTTACGAAATATTAATTAAATAAGACTGGCATTGTACATGAGCTTACTTAAAAACGAACTATATAATGACCCGTTGAGTTATCACTGCCTTGTTGAGCTCGAGCGCCACGTAGAAGACGATGAAGACTATTTTATTGTTTACTTTTATCTCAAATCTGTGTGTAGGCCAAACGATATTTGACGAGGAATTATATCACAATGTCCTGGACGAAGGGCTTTGTACTCGCCAATTGGAAAATATGAACAAACATGAGTGTAAATATTTATATAAACTTTTTAATTTTTCTGCAAAATGTTTGTGTTGTGTTCTAAAATTAATTGCATATTGTTACAGTGTATTAGTGTTTGGATCAGTAATTTTAATAAAACAGTTTATAATATCATAATGCAATTAAGGAAGCATTACTGATAATGGTATCTAACTATATTATTACAAGTTACCTTTTGCCACAATGCAAGTTCATTAGAGCTCCGGAATTGGCCCCGGAATTGGCGTACGATTTAATTCCGATGGTGTGGGATCCAGTGTTTGCTCGTCCGTATATACTCGTAGTAGGTACCTACTAAATACACACACACACACACACACACACACACACAGAAACGCGGTAGTTTTTAAATCATTTTATACGTAAAATTTTGTCCCATTTTTATTTCAAGTGTAAATATGGGACTGAGAGCGATCGATCTGCTCTAACCGACATAATTTTCGTTTCGGTAATAATATTGAATACATAAATAAATATTTCGGGACAATCTTACACTAATCGACCTATTCCTACGGTAAGCTCTGGAAGGCTTGTGTTGTAGGTACTTAAACGACGATATATATATAATACACATAGATGGATACATATAATACCTTAAATACATAGAAAACACCCATGATTCAAGAACAAATATCTGTGGTCACCACACAAATAATATAGGAATAAGGGTATTTTTTCTAGCTAAAATTATTTCCTACTCTCATTTTAATCAGAATGTTTTGTTATAGAAAAAATATTCTGTTTAATAAGTAGGAATACTCTCATTTTATTATGTTTTATTATGTTTCACAGTCTACGATTCCAGCTTCCGTGTGCCACAAGGAATGTTAGAGGGAAATTTTGAAAATTACGGAAATTTTCACCAATGCTTAGGCATCAACCAAGACTTTGATGGTGAAAATATTGAAGGAAAATACTGCTTGATTCGCGGTCGTTTCACGCCCCCAACCTTCCGAATACCATTACTGGAAGGTGTTTCAGAATTAAATAACCTGACCTGGACGGAGTTGACATTCAATTTGTCTAGAAATTACATGTTAAGTTCTGAAACCCAAATGACACAAACACTTATAGGGTACGTAACTACACACCTACTTTAACTGGAATATCTTCTATTTTAAACTCGAAAGTTTGTATGCATAGATAATTTGTATGGATGGATAATGGCTATTGTTCTTTTACGGTAAAAGTACTGAACGAAGTTTAATGTAACTTTACATGAAAGGATATAATTTATACTCGAAGTACTAATCTTGCGCAAACAAAGTCGCAGAAACTAGTATTTTATATAAAACATTCCGGTACTGACATTACCTTTAAACCGTATGGGTTTAAATGTAATGTTAAAGTACCGGTACCTTTACTTTAAGTAGGTACTTCTGTCGTATATATTTCAGTAATTTAACTTCCTGATTGTGTTTTTTTACTATTTGAATGAATTGATTGTAGTGCTATAGCAAACTTGACAAACCCAAAGGTTCAGGCGGTCACGTTGCACCTAGGGTTGTGTGTGCCGAAGACATGCACCGTAGATGCCGTGCTGCGTCCCTATGTTGAACACCCCCTTATTCGTTTCAACTACTCGGAAGAAATTTGTCGGCTACCTGGGGACAAGCCTTTTCGCGAAGCTGATTACACTTTTTTGTAAGTTTTTTTTTTATAAATACCGCTTTGCGAAATCTATACGGTTACCATCAATCACAGTTATTAATGTGAATATCGTATCAATGATAACAGTTTTGTTATCATCAGTTAATAAAATAAAACACCGTTTAAACACTTTGATAAAAAAAAACTAATAGGATTTTTATACCGTTGCCGTTCATATTATATTTTTATCTATTAACCAATGAATTACAGCGTAACTTGTTTGCTTTAATAAAATTATTATTTATACCTCGTGGGTTGTAAAGCTTCGACTTTAAAAACCTTAAACTAAGAGGGAATTCATCGGTCCAGCTATGGATCCTACTGATAATATAAATTGCTTCTCTCATCCAATTTGTAAATATTGTTCGCTTATGATATCGTATTTTCTGTTGTTAGTAGTCAACGGCTTATATGAGTACAAGTTATGTTTTTGTGGTATACTGTTACGTAAGAGGGAGAGCGGTTTATGCTGATATTTCATACAATCAAATATTCCACAAAAAAGCCGCGAATCTCATTGATTTGTATGACCCAAGTGGGATGCGATAACATAATTAACGTTACCCACTTAATCGTGTAAAAATGTCTGAACACATTTGCCATCACAAGCCAGTAATATTTTAACTGACGAAACTTTTTACAATCTTATTTTTAGGAAATAGTTTTTTTTTTAATTCTTATTTTAAAGTTCGATTTTATTTTTTGTTTCAGTTTGATCTTGTCAATCATTGGCTTATTAACGTTCACGTGTACAACGTACGAATTACAATACGTTTTTATATTTAACAAAGGTAAGGATGATATTTTATAGCCGATCATTCAATTTCACAAATTCTCGTAAAGCCCATACAGAACCCATAGAGAATTTATTATTATTATTAGTAATGAGGAAATTTAAATATAATTTATTGTAAATATAATTGATATTGTAATTTATATCGTAGGATCACTTTGTTATCCGTCTGTATGTTTGCCTGTCTAGACCATTTTTCTCATGAAGGCATGAAGGTATCAAGCTAAAATTCACATCTAGTACCTTAGTACTGTCCCTTAAGCAGTGAAAAAATCAAACTTCTAATCTAATCAAAAGATACAGCCATTTATGCTACAAATTTTCGACACTCAAATCAAAACCTATACCCGTTGCTTCTTATAGCACAGATAAAGGAAAAAATTGCATAATGCATACATTTTTAGCTTTTACTATATATACCTACAGGTTTGTACGGTACCCTCGGTGCCCGAGTCCGAGAATAAATAAATAAATCATTTGTTATTTGGTTTAAATCTGGTAATGAAATGCTAGAGACATCGAGGAAACTCTTAAAATGATACGGGCGATGTAAGCGATTTGTGTCGGGTTAGGTTAGGTTAGGTTAGGTTAGCAGTTAGTTATTCACACGCAAGACAACAGCTAACGGCCCGGCCACGACTATGCGCGACTTGCGGCGGGGCAAGCGTTTTATCTGTTCGTTGCGCGATCAAGACGCGCAATGCACTGCGGTTAGTTGGGATCACACGCAATGAACAGATAAAACGCTCGCCGCGCCTGGCCGTCGTGGCCAGGCAGTAAATTTGTACTGTTATTGGCAGAGCCCGCTAAGGCGAGCGAGCTGCTCCGAGCCTTCTCACTCTACAGCAACACGAGACGCCTGTTCTCCTTTGACAAGACGACCCGATCCCTAGACTGCTTGAACGGCATCCGTGCGCTCTCCGTTTTGTGGATTATCATCTTTCATGCGGCATGCATTTTGGCTATCAATAGTAGTACAAACAAATTAGAAGTAAGATGGGTAAGTTTAACTCAATATATGAACACCCAACATTTTTTTTATGTACTTAGGTAGGCAGCTTCCATTTACGTACGCTGTAGCGTTGTGTGTTGTTGAAGTTTAACATAACGTAGATGAAAGTTGAAATAGATAACATATACTTAAGAAAAAACGACGGCTGTGTACGGGTGGCCAAATTGGTTAAGGCGTCAGCCGCGATAGCTGGAGATGCGGGTTCGAATCCCGTCTCGAACACCGGAGGTCCTCGTGAAGCCGCGAATCTCATTGATTCGTATGACCCGAGTGGGATGCGATAGCATAATTAATGTTACCTGCTTAATCGTGTAAAAATGTCCTCGTCGTTTTTTCTTAAGTATATGTTATCTATTTCAACTTTTAATTTATATAGTAGTATTACTACTTAAAAATCAAAGCAAATCAAAAATATTTCATAAAAAATAATTAGATTTGTTCTTAGTTTCATAACGTAGATAGTTTTTTTTTTTCTTACATTAATTTTATTTAATTGTTTGTTATTATTGTAGGCAATTAATAATGAAAAATATATGCTGTGGGTTTTCACCGGCGAGCTCGCTGTAGACTCGTTCTTTGCGCTGAGCGGGCTACTACTAGTCTACACTTTTGTCTACAAAAAAAAAGAACGTAAGCATTAGACAACTTGATGGTCATGTCTATACATCTGGTCTATACCAGCGATACGATTACAGGTGACCTAACTTTGAAAGCACGAGTACCAAATATATGTGCAACCAACAGATAAATATTGGGAGGAATAAAGCATCGTTATTAGGGCCAACACAGATTACATACTGTGTCTGCGATTAGGCATTATTATAAATAATGATATGTAACAAAAACGTGGACATACGCTACTCAGAATAGTGACATTAACAATTTAAAATTTACAGGTTTCTTGTAAATATTTCAGTGACCTGGAGCAGTCTCCCACAGTTCTACTGGAACCGCTACACAAGACTGTTCCCGTTGCTGGCAGCGACGGTGCTGCTGCAGGCCTCGGTCATGCACAGAGTTGTCGACGGGCCTCGGGCACTGTTCGGTATGAATGAGGTCAGCAGATTTTTTTTTCGGAATATAAACAATATTATATTCTTTTTTTTTTTTGATAGAAAACTCCTGTGAGATTCAGATATACTAAAATATATATATATATATATATATATATCGAGTCACTCACGTACTATAAGGTCGAATAACGCTCGACATATATTTAGGTCCAATTCGTAAACCATATTCATGATCTCCGTGTCGCACCGTCGCTAGCGGCGCGGCGGCTCTTCGAGAACAATATATTCTATTATTATTCGAGAATATTATATTCTCTTTTTTACAACCCTCCATGGTGGTAACCTCCTAAAAGACATTTTCATTACAGGTCGGAAAGTGCCGCAAATACTGGTGGAGCACGTTGCTGCACCTGCAAAACATTGTCAACCCTACGGTCATGGTAGCAGACATTTAGCTTTATATAACGAACGTATATATCAGTTATTTAATTTTATATAATGAACATAATAATGTACAAGATAGAACAAAATGCAAATACTTTCTCCCAATATACCGGATGTGGCCTGTAATAGGAGCATTCATTTTAGGCATAATTTCTACACTACAAACGTATCAACATTTATTCTACGACTTTTGAAAATAAGTAATAGTTTAATAAATATTAAAAAAGATTTTCCAAGCAAGCAATGTATTGTGAAAACTATGAAGTTTGTTGGCTGACAGTCAACGTCAACTAGACTATTGGATGCTATTCATTGAAAATATTATTTAGTTTGTTCGAAAAAATCACAAGTAATAAATTACCCAATTATTTAAAGTTGTAGAACAACTGTTGTTACGTTCGTGGTGTACAAACAATGCCTAAAATATTTGCTCCTATTACAGACCGCACTCGGTATAGTCAATAGGAGGACAAATTAGTATGAATTATAAAAAGGTATCAACAGTATCATGTTCATTACATTATATAAAATTAACAAATGAATCAAAATTATTTCTCAATAAACTCAAACTGAATTTCCCAATAAAAATAAATGACTGTTGCATCGTTAAGCAGAATATGTTTCTAGTGCCTGGATCATCTTTGGTACCTGTCGGTGGACATGCAGCTGTACCTGGTGTCGCCGCTGGTGCTGTGCTGGGTGCTGCGCTCCCCGCGCGCCGCGTGGACCGCGCTGGCGGCGGCCGTCGCCAGCTCCTGGCCGGCGCCCTCGCCTTCTGTTTCTACTTTAACTTCAACAAGCCGAAGTAATACACAAAACCCATTAATACATAACCATTTATTTATTTATTGTATATGTCGGCGGCGGATCGTAAAATCGCATTAAACTAATAGATAGGTAACTTTGGTTCGTCAGTGTACTTCGTATCAAGAAAACATCATAAAGTAGAAAATTACTCCCTGAGGTCGTAACTAATAACTGAAGATCTATGTTAATGCCATATGACTATAAAAAAAATCATAGGACATCCTTACACAAATCAACTGAGGCCCACGGTAGGCTCAAGAAGGCTTTTGTTGTGGGTACTCAGCCAACGAAGTATATATGTAATATATAAATTCATAAATACATAAAGAACACCCATTACTCAGGAACAAATAGTGCTCATCACACAAATAAATGTACTTACTGGGATTTGAGACCAGGATTGGATTTATAGGCAGGGTCTCAAAATATCTATTGTAAGTCCATATATTTGTTCGAAAGTTATTTTCAATCTTTAGTTAAAAAATAATTTACAATGACACAATTTGCTTCAGAGTTGGAAATGAAGACTTCACATACAGAGTGTGGTATTACCAAAACACTGTGACTAGGTCTCCGCCATTCTTCATCGGGATGCTGTTTGGGTATATTCTCCATATCTACAGGAAAAAGGATCTTAATATCCCAAAGGTAAATAATTGTTCTCCTATTTTCGAATTTCATAAGGTACTCCAACTGTTATTTAAAAGAAAACTTTACATCTGATAGCATATTTCAATCAAAAATTGCTCTAGTGTATGTTTACAATAAGATATCGTAATCAAAAAGGCTACAATTAGTATAAATATAGCATACAACATGGCACTTGTATTTTAGGCACAGTGGAAAGGATTTAAGGAAACCACTAGACAACATCAGAACGGTTGCCATTTTATCGTCGACAGCGCTATTTGTCACTTTCTCACTCACATACTTGTTGGAGCGTGACATATGTTGTGACAAATGATAAAAACCCGAACATATTACGCTAGCAGATGAGTCAACAGTTTATAAATATATTACTTCAAACCTTACTTACACATTAGACACAAGTTTTTTGGCTTAGTTATTATAACTTATTTATTCGTAAAAGAGGTCGATTGCGACTGAACCCACTATGAGTACTCGCTACATTTATTACTACGAGTACAGGACTGACACTACTGACATGGCCATTTTTCTAGCCTGTTTGTCCCACTGCTAGGGCTAAGGCCTCCCCTCTTCTGCTCCATTCAGTCCTTATTATAATATTTTCCCGCCAATATATGGAGTATGCGTCCAAGTAGTCCCGCCATATCCTTTTTGGTCTGCCTTTACCCCGGGGGCCGTCTATGGTGTAACATTGCCTTTAGACGAGATTTTTTTGTTAGTATACCCCCGACCTCCCCGTACTCTCTGACTATTATCTTTGTCTTCGATCTGAATATGGTATTGCGTACCTTTTACGTCGTTTTACCGTCGTCGTTTAATTCTAGGAGCTATTCTTATTGCTTGAATCAGCGGATCTGCCTATATATTGTACACTAATAGTATATTTCTCTAATTTTAACATAATGTATAAAAATCTGCCATTCTATCAGAAAGACTCATGATTTAATATATTGTCAGCCGGTTTTGAAGTATCACATTTATTTAGTATTAACATACAATAAAATTAAAAGTGTGTAATAAAAATATTTTTTACTTTATTTTTCAGTCGGTCATCCTTTTCTGCTACAGCTTGGCACTTGTGTTATCTTCTATTACCGTATTTTGTCATTTTGGCGACAACAAACAAGTTGGTACCAACATCCACATGGCCCTCTTTCGTTCCTGTTGGGCCCTTGCGATTTGTTGGCTGATTCTTGCCTGCGCCCATGGTTATGGAGGTATGGCTAAATATATTACGTAAACCGATTTTTTTCCATAACTTATGTGGTTTTCCACTGCTCGGCAAATGCCTCCCCTCGCGTTTAGCACTCGTCACAAATTAATGCATGCCATCCGCCAATCACTACAAAGCTAAGGAATGGATTTCGCTTCCTTCGTCTGTAGTCCCGGTAAGATATAATTTAGGTCTTTCAAAGCAAGAGTGAATAGGCTGTTACTGAACCAGCGTGCTACACCCTCGACCTCGTCGTCACTTACCATCAGGTGCGACTGAGGTCAAACGTTAGTCAGTCTTTTATTAAAAAAAAGTCCATCCTAGTTCCTGGTACTCCCGCTACCTCCTTTTAGGTGGTAGACCTAAAAGGAGGTAGCGTGTGCTCCGGCAGACTTATTAATAGTTAATTAGCCCGTCTATCTGGGAGCTTGCGGTAGATGTGTCCAGCCTAGTTCCACTTCAGCTGGGCGGCCTTGACACCCACATCTAGTGACCCACATACGAGATTCTCGTACCTGTCCTGGAGCGCAGTTTTGAATTTCTAATTTAATCTAATCTTAGAAATTAAAAAGTTTGCTTGAATTCAAATTTCCGAATGGGCAGCAGCGTCCGTCGACTGGCGATGGTGACTGCAGTAACTGAATCAAGAGCTACTGCAGTCGCCAACACTCCAGCCAAGCGTGGCGATTATGGCAACTACTCCCAAGATGATAGAAGTCATATTTGGGAGAGGCCTATGTCCAGCACTGGACATCTTACAACTGAAGCAGTATTTTCTGAGCATATGCATTGATTAATAGCTATATCTGCTTTAAGGACCCGTGAACTGGTTTTTATCGCTGAAGCTGTGGCAGTTCGTGGCGCGCATCTCCTATGCGATGTATTTGTTCAGTTTTATGATACAATATACGAACTTTGCCTCCGGTACCCAGTATTACTTCAACACTCAGACTTTGGCAAGTTTTTATTCTCTCTTCTTTAGTTAGATACAGAGAGTAATATAATCAATATTCGAACATACTTATCTTGTTGCTAAATATATGCCTTAAACTAAGCTACTCGTAATCTCACTACCGCTTCAAAACATTTGATCTTCAAAATTTAAGATTGAACTGTGTTCTTGTTCAATCAAAACTGATCTGTATTTTATTCCCTAGGTGAAGGAATTTACGTGTCGTGTTGAAGAACTTGAAACAAATTATATTCATTGGATCAAGTATCTTGTTTTCTGTGTGTTTTGCTGTTCCACGTTTTATCCCATATTTAAATTCAGCTAGTCTGAGAAAAGACTAAGATGACTTATTAAATATATATAAAAATAAAGTTTATCTTACAACCACCATGATATCACTACGCTCATAGATATGCCATTACAAGAAATAAAGAGGTAATACATTCTTCTCTGCTTTCCAGTTGTCATTATTTGCCGCCGATCTTCTATTTACGTTGGCGCTCTCAGTGGCGGCCTCCATTCTAGTCGAGATGCCCGTAGCTACGCTCATCAAGTTGTTACAAAACTGGATCGACAAATTTATACTCACCACACCAGATTGGACGAAGCATGGATAGCATATAGCCAAAAGAAAATTAACCACCTAGTTTTAGTATAAAACTAGGTTATGTTCCTGTGTCAAGACAGAATCAAGACTGTAATATACGATTTTAAGCTGACATGGTCGTTTACATTACAACATTTATAGTTACGTTACGGATGTATATTAATTTGAATGATTTTCCGATATTTCTACACTGGAGCAAGCGCCATCCTCACGGAATAACTGAAGTACTGCGAGATTTAACAGTCTAGTGATTTTAAGTTCACAAACTGCATAAATTCTTCTTTTTCAAACGGTATCACCTGATGGTGGTGGACTATCATAAGAACTATAATACAGCGAAGGTACAACCTTAGCAAGAACGCATAATAAGAATCAAGTGCTTTGTTTACCGTGTTAAAAAAAAATGTGTCAAAAAAGGTATAGATATTGTTTAATTAGGTATAACATAACTTACATGTGTTTACATTATTAGTACAAATCCATAAAAATAATAAAAGCAAAAATCCATATTCCTCCGGGTGAGAAGTCTTAAACGCCCGAGGAATATATTGCACTTTACAACCAAACATTTGGCTAATTCTCTCGAAGAATGCCTGTTCTAAAGTAAGTTACATAAAAAGGCTATAAATCGTGAGCCCATCAATTTGCATGCTAATACAGCGCTGGGAAAGCTGCCCCGGACAAGTGAGTGACAAGGGCGGCACTCGCCTACCCTTGGAGCCTAAACGGCCCCCTGGGTATTAAGACATTATTCTTCTTTTAGCAATTATATTAAATTTACAGCCCGGCTACAAAGAATCATTTTGACCTTTTTATTAAAAGAACCGATGCCAAGCCACGGGTCCAGAGAGAGCAATTTACCTCATCTCGTCGTCAAAATTTAGAGCCATTCGTAAAGTATCTTAAATTAATATTTTTCTTATTTATTCAAAGCAATCTCCTTTGAAAATGACAAAATGTTTTCGGTACAAGTACTTAATTCTATTTACGCAATTTGTTATGATTCAATTTTCGTACTGCCCTGTATACTTATCAATTTCTATTTAAAACTTATCACCAATAGAATTGAGTTAATTTTGATTATATATCGTTCTATTATAAAGGCAAATGCAAGTTTAATCTAAGAACCTATGTCATATTATTTCATAACCAGTAGTAACGTAATATCACAAGACAAAGCATAAGGCATCTATTAGGGTGGCATTTTTAAATATTTCCAATCATGATTGCCGTCAAAAACAAATAATAAATTGAGAAGCAAATAAGTGACTTATGTGTAAGATATTGCCTTTCTCTCAAAGTATTTGATACACAAGAAGACCGAACTCAACAATAAATGCAATATTTTGTATAAGACAGTAACTAAGTGCATGCTTCATACATCTTAATGTCTTCTTATTAATATCTTATAATAATTTTCTTATAGTAGATAATAGAATAGAAGCATGACAGAAACTGGGTAGTAGATATAATCATTGCATTTGGGTTTTCCGCAATTATGTTAATGAAACTACGTAAACCTGCAAAGTTAACATAGGACTACTAGAATTCGTTCGTTTATTTATTTTGTTCAATTTATCTCTTCCTAATTCATCCAGCGGTAACTTCAACAAGTATACGTTAAAGTCTGTTTTAAAAGAATTATTTAATTGAATAAATTATTTAGTTCAATAAATTATTTAATTTAATAGATTATTCAATTTAAAAGTGTATTCAATGCAAAACTAATATTGCAAAGAAAATGAAAATTACGTATATAAAACAACCAGCAGGCTAAACTATCTATTATATAGTTTCGGTTACTTGTACCCATTAAAAAAGTTTTAGCATAAACCTTGCATGTGCCGACTAGGCGAGCCGGCGCAAGTTTTCGTCCGTCCGCGATTTATTTTTCGTCCTCTGATCGCGCAATCGACCTCCCAGCCTGCAGTAATAAAGCAACCTCGCTACTTGATACTACGTAGCTTTGTTTCACTGAATTTACATTTATATTACTTGGAGTTTTAAGCAATACCTCGCGTGCGGTTTCGCCGCACCTCACTCGTCCTTTCCGAACAAACTTCAAAGGCTCTAGGAATTTTAATAGGATTAGCTAGTTTATTAGAAATAGGTATATCGTAATTGGTAAGCGATTAAGATGCTGAAATGTTTGACAATAATTTGGCTGGTATTTAGCCCACTTTACACAACTTACGTACGTAAGTCCTTAGACCCGAATTAATAGGATTATCATATCAACGGCCCTGGCCCGAGTTTAATAATACCTACCGTTCTCGCTTGTCAGTGTAATCCTATCCCTAGGTAAGTCCTGTAGTTAGTGGAACGCAGTATTCAGAGTTGACGAACGGAATCATACTTAGCCAAGTCTAGCGATAACTAGCTTTCACCTTGGGCTAGTTTTTATAAAAGTTATGACTTTAAAATATTGTTTTGTGGATAATATTAAATAATTAATTTAAAGGTCAAGGAGAGTCCCGAAATTTATCCGCCAATATATTTGTTTGTTTTATTTTTAATACAAATGACAGTAATATAAATAAAACCCTTTTCAGAAGCTCAACTTTTATAGAAATAGTTTATTTTAAAATTAAAACTAGCGTTTGATACATTTGCTAGTCCAATATTTTTAGTTAGCAAACAAAGTAATTAAATAGAATCTCTAAATTTAATTTGAGATAAAACAACAGTGAACGAACCAAAAGTAAAGTGTATTAACGAGTAACCGATATCCAATCAGTTGGGAGCAATGTTGTAATTTGATATCCATTAATTTGCCGACCGGAGCGTAAAGTCATTACCGACACAATCGAGTTGACGGGTTTTAATTCGTTCGGACAACATTTCAGATTCACAAGAAACGATCCTATACCTACCTATACTGATCACATATATGGAAATCGAGTATCAGTTCATAAGGCGTAGGTACGTCTGACTTCATGATATGTGGCATTTTTTTTATTTTTTATAACAGAGGCTACAAACGAGCAGACGGATTGCCTGATGGTAAGCAAATACCGTCGCTCATAGGCACCTACGACACCAAGGGAGTCACAATTGCGTTTGCGGCCTTTAAGGAGGGTTGGAGCTCTGGGTACCTTACTCACCATCAGGAACACAACACTACATACCTGAAAAGGTAGCAGTGCTATTATGGCTGTGGTCTTTTGTAAGGAGGATGTACTTCCCCAGTTGGGCTTCTCCAGACTCAAGCGTGATGGTACTTCGCTGTACCCTACCTCTCATTGTTGGACGTAGTCAACTAGGAGGAACCATTATATTAGTTTTTCAATGTCCGCCTATCAGTCCCCTGCTATGCTCAGTGTCTCTTAGTCCGAGAGAGCTGTTATTTGATATTAATATATAAATCAATCACGCGGCGAAAGTGGTCAAGTAAAAAATGGGTAGTTATTATTATCAAAAACCAGAACTTTTATAAAAGTGCTTGATATCTCAAAAACTATAACATTTTCATTGCATGTAAATTAGCTTATCATGTAGCCGATCAGCTCTAGTCTGGCATTTTTGATTTCAGTGTTAGCTCTTAGAGACAACCTATATATACCAACCTAGAAGAAAGGTAAATATATAAGAAACATTGACCGATGTATATACATACATCGCTTAATGTTTCCTATACATTTACCTTTCTCCTGTACACCTTTTTTCACTTTTTTGAGACAGACACTCAAGTGATGATTAATAATAAGACATAAAAAAAGTGTTTCTTTATTGACCATACATTGAATATTAACATAATATCTTAATTTAAAGAAACATAAACAAACAATAATTACGCTAAAGCTAATTATATTTAATAATTAAAGTAATCACGGATAAAGTTGTGGACCGCCAAGGAACTGAACACGAAATCGCCCGAGGTCAAAAAACTTGGTCATTATTTAACTACTATTTGCTTTATCTGTGTTTTTCTATTTATCTACGTCATCGCCTTTGTATTTTGATTCCCTGTTCCTTCGTCGTCTCCTTCAGTAGCGTCACCAGCACATACTGTTTGGTTTAGTCGATATGTTTGCACCGTCTGATTTGGTGCAGTGATTTAATGAATCCTGTTTTGTAGCAACTTGAGCAAATTAGCTACGGGAATCTCGACGAGAACATACGCCGCCACCGGTATTGCCAACGTGTACATAAGGTCAGTAGCAAACAATGACAACTGGGAAAATAAAATAACAACAAATAAGTACATTATATGAGCAATCACCTGCAAGTCCCAGGGTTTTACCTTCCCATTTCAATATACATACATATAAACATATTAAATATCTAAATTAGAATTGATTTTTTTGATCCAAAACTTTATCAGTAGTAATTTTATGAAAAACAAAAAAAAACAGAATTAAATTAAAATAACAATTGTTATAACATTCAGGCATTGGGGTACAATGTATGTACCCCAATGCCTTACAAGCGTTGTGCCAAGCTGATGCTGGCCTGCTTACTATTTAAATGAATTAAATGTACTAGATATTAACCAGTCCGCTATTCTAATAATACTTTTTGACGTGGCTCAGATTGAACTAATAATAGCTGAATTTAAAAATATATATATATATATTTTTTTTATGACAAAGGAGGCAAACGAGCAGACGGATTGCCTGATAGTAAGCAATTACCGTCGCCCATGGGCACTCGCAACACCAAGGGAGTCACAAGCGCGTTGCCGACCTATAAGTGGGTTGGAGCTCTGGGAACCTTATTCACCATCAGGAACACAACACTACATACCTGAAAGGTAGCAGTGCTATTATGGCTGTGGTCTTCTGTAAGGAGGAGGTACTTCCCCAGTTGGGCTTCTCCAGATTCAAGCGTGATGGTACTTCGCTGTGCCCTACCTCTCATTGTTGGACGTAGTTTAAGGACATACCCGGGTCCAAATGTAAAATGTCTCGTATACTTAGTACCTAAGAATAACTGGGTTTCATAAAAACTTACCAACGTCTGAGTGTTAAGGTAGTACTGCGCCCCAGAGCCAAAGAGCGCGACCTGTATCATAAAGCTGAACAAATACATGGCGTAGGAGATTCTCGCCACGAACTGCCACGGGTTATACGCGAATGGCCTAGAACGCAAAATGCTTACATCACTTTTCCAAGTTCCCTTCAAACAGTCCTTGTGACACGCGGAAGCTGGAATCGTAGACTGTAAAATGGAGAAATCTGTTAATTAGTCTTAGGAAAATCCAACAGTCAGCTCAATAAAGCATTGTAAGTACTAACCAGGCGATGGTATATATACTAGATAGGTATGTAGTAACAGTTAAATACATAGATAACGTTCATAACTCCGGTACAAATAAATGTTCGTGACAAACGCACAAATATTTTTTACTAATATAGTTGGTAATAGTACATTACTGCAGCCGCCGGGAAACAGGGGATTGAAGGCTGAGTTGTATAGGATAGTATACGAAGCCTTCAAGACCCTTTCACGGCTAGGCATGTATAGTGCTTTTCTCAAACTAATGCAATGAAATAAATAAAAAAATACCACTGAACAAAACAGCTTCACGACAAAAGTTTTTTAATTGTCCCTCCAATCCCGCTTTGTAGTATTTTTGCCTTCGATGTAATAATTAATGACTATCATAAATAGTCTGGCTATAATTACTATATACAACATTTAGAAAAACCACCAATAAAGAATGCACTTACCTTTTAAATGATGGCGCTACGGCATCTGCCTTTGGCGGTACACAATAACAAAATATAGATACATAAAACCGGGCCCGGTTAAATTATTCAATTTGTATACACCCGTAACACTATATCTAAATCACAAAAGCATTGAATCACACCATTTACCACTATTTAGTCTTAATAAACAGAGTTTTACACGCCGAGAAACTTTTCCATTCCGCCATTATTAAAACAAGTAAAAGTGTCCTGTGATTGGTTGACTCAAAAATGCGTTCAAAAACGCGCATGCGTGGAGTAGTGTTTGGTGTTGCCAATACAATTTTAAAATTGAGAGCATGAATAATAAATATAATAATGTAATAACCTGATGATATGAATATTCATTTTTATGATAAATAAAATAAATCTCATCATACTATTTCGTCTGAAATAAGCGAGATTATTTTTTAGTCCGCTAATCATTTAGTCACTAAAAATGATAAAAAAATATAATTCAGCTGTTTGAACAGGCTTCATGAACACAGACGCCAGGTATACATAAAAATTAAAAAAAAATTACTTCCCGGCCTAGGCCTTCAATTTTATATGATATTCGTTACCTGTCCTCTGGAGTCGATCCGCCCTAAACGTGATACTTCGAAGCCTATTATGACGCACGTAACGAAGACATTTCATTGCATGTTTGAGAAAAAATATTTACACATCAATTTGTCCATATTTTCCAGTTGACGAGTACAAAGCTCTTCGTCCAGGACATTGTGGTATAGTTCTTCGTCTAAAATTTGGCCTACACACAAACACACGGCACAAGTAAATATTAAAATAATAATCGTCATTATCTTCTACTTCTGGCTGTAGCTAAATATGAATAAACTCTAATTCATTCTATATTTCGTTTAAAATGTTTAAATATGCACATAAATATTTTCACGGTCTTTCAAATATTTCAAGTACAGTCGACGTCAAAGACATGCTGCTGCTGAAAGACGTGATGCATTTGTCACTTTTCGGCGAATCGAACGGACACTCAGAACTCTTAGTGCTTGAAAATGGAGGCCTATGTTCTCCGAAACATATGTCGTGCGAGTGACTAAATAAACGTGAGTAGAGCCGTGTTAATTTTTAATTTATTTAATATGTCTCACGAAAGTTTAAATACAAACCTTAATCCTTTGTAATAAGGTGCAAAAGTGTATACATATCGTATAAAATACCTGACCTAACTATAGTTTGACTAAATCAACTTGGCAATGGATAATATAATTAAGTATTTAATTATTTATTTTAACTTTATTGCACAAAACAAATAAAAATAAAACTAAGAACAAATCAAATTGTTTTGTTTCTAATATTTTGATTTGTATTGATTTTTAAGTAGTAATATTAGTATAAAAAATTAAAAATTGAAATAAATTACATATAATTACTTAAGAAAAAGAGACGAGAACCTCCGACTTGCGATACGGGATCCCGTCTTTTAAAAATTACGTAAATTATAAATAAAAATGTACAACTTACGAACTTAATGCCAAATGGCATTCTCTATCAGTCAAACTTTGGACCAAAAAAAGACATAAAAATTGGTATAGGGAGAGAATTTAGTGAAGAATAGATAGTGTGATTATTTAGCAAAGTATGAATATATAAATATATATTTTATATTGTGACAACACCATGGAAAGAGTATTAATATAAATAAAAAAAAATCTAAATATATTTGATATTTGTGAATTATCCTATAACCAATTAATGACAATCATATTTTCACCTTATTAGCTCGCGTCGTTTTTATTTTTAAAAATAAATAGCAAAACTGCATTTTATTCACGTAGGGAGCAAAGTAATTTCATACCATGGTGGAATGATTAATTATTGAAAATAAGAATTTGGAGTTTTAATGTTTTATAGTTAGTATTTACTAAGTTACTTTACTTTACGTAGTAGTTAAGTAAAAAGTTTGTGTTTTACTCGGCAGCTTGTGTCCCTTTAACGTTTATGTATTTAAGTATTTGTATATTATATGTCGGTGAATGAGAATCCACAACACAAGCTTTCTTTAGCTTAGGCTCAGTCAATCCGTGTAAGAATTTTCTGCCTACATTACATTATTTACATTACAGGAAATATAAATATATATATATATATATATATACATAAGTAACTATTATGACTTGCCAACCATATATATATATATATATTTCCTGCAATATGGTTGGCAAGTCATAATAGTCCGACTGTATTACGTCATCCTCACGGGAAATTTGGAAGTAAACAGTGTTACATTGAAGGCCTTATGTAGCTTAACTTGCATGAAATATATTCAAGTCAGATTGTTCCTTGTTAATAATTATCCTCAACCTCACGCGTATACGGTATATACGGTAGTGATACGGTATCACGTATATATAACCAGCAGTGGACGATCTACGGCTGAAATGATAATGATGATAATGAATACATTAAAAATACCTGAGTAGTCAAAATAATGTTCTTTTATACTCACTTTGAACACATTCATACTCCCTCGCTTTTATTCACCGTACGAGTAAATAGCTCCTCCTCATATCTCAAGTTCAGAATTTCTCTGATAATAAAACCATTCTCACCGACTCATTAGCCGTTCATTACAGGCGATAACTCTGAACGAGATAGCAAGCTCAGCACTTTTATCTCAAACAATGGTCTGTGCTAGATATCTAGTAATGAATTAGAAGATATTAGAAATAAACTATAAGTACATCTACTATTATCAGGATTTTGACATTTGTACTCGTATTTATTTAACTGTCCCGTGAAAACCTAGTTAAAATTAAAACTGTTCATTACTTCCTTTGTTACTTCCTTTGTATAAATGTGCATTTGTCATTTTTTGGATCATTAAGCTAAAACCTCTGCCTGCTAACGAGATTTGAGGTTGAAGATTGTAATTGCTTGGCATTTTTTTCTAGAGTTTTACGTAGCGAAGCGCCCCAACGCCAACAAAACACACGGCTGCGACCGAAACAGCGTTTTTCTTGTCGTTTTTAGCTATTAACGTTCGACGAGACTAAATCCCAAAATTTAAAATTTAGAAAAATCGCATCATATGTGATGGAATAGGTATACATACATAGCTTAAATATCCAAACGGTATGTAAACGGTTTGAATTTGAAATAATTTTGAACAAGTTAATCAAAATTATTAAGCGCAGACATCACTGTTCCGCTTATACAATTATGTTAGTTATACAATAAATTTAAAATGTAATAATTTGTGGTACGCAACGCATGTTAGCTAAGGGACCAGGGTAGAATTTACCGCTCGCAGCACATTCCTGGAATTTTAAACATTCTGTGCATTGCAGAGCTAAACTGTTGGAACGAATGGTATAATATGGTTGCGCTAAAATGGCGAGGACAGTAAATGCAGTATCCACGTGTGACTTTTACTGCCGGGGCTAGACAAGGTCTCTTGTACCTATATAAATTTCCGATAAAAAGGACACACGAGAAAATATGTGCAAAATGACGTTATCTGTTATGTCACAGCGAATAGCTCTAACTACTCTTGAAAGTTTATTAAGAAACCACTATAAATGTTGAATTATTAAATGAATTTTCCAACGAATGTTACGGCTGATCCACAACGTCACCAACATCTTAAAGAGAGGCAACACCCTCGACGACAAGATCAACTTAAAAAAAAAGCAATAAAAACTAAACTCAAACTGTGTAAGGCATTTTACAGCCATTTTGGTTTCGTTTACGTCTAAAAACTAAGTAGGTATGTCAATTGTTCTAAACAGAAAATAGATTCTACAATATATTAGCTCCAACGTGTAGTTTACATTTGCCAATTTATTCAAATCGAACCCATGAAACAAGAAAGAGCAAATGGCTATTGCCTTCGCCGGATTGAACAATCTAACATCCCTCCAACTCTCAGGGGCCATAAACTTGAGTGTTTACGTCCAATATGTCCACACGAATAAAGTGCACGTTAATTCGGCCCATAATTGTAAGGTGTTCCGTTCCGAAGCGGCAAATTGCGGTCCCTTGCCACAATATTTGTAACGCCACTCCGTTTTACGGCTGCCCCCGGCGATATTACTGCCCAAGCACTCGTATGTACACGATGGCTATTGGGTTTATTTGCGTTAGAAATGTTTGCGTAGAAATTTTTGAATATTTGTTATTTTGTGAAAGATGTCCTCATTGTAATACTTACTCAAAAATATTTCGTTGACTTACATGTCAACACAGATAAAAGAAAATCGTCACTACTTTGAAAAAACCTTGCATGTAACTCATTCTGGCATTCAAAAGAAAAATGACGTAACTATGTATGGGATGAGTATAGAATTACTGCGTTTCAACTTAGAGTATCTGTGTCAGATACGAGATTTTTTCAAATTAGTGACGAAATGTTACTGCTGATGAAACTCTTGCGCCTAAAGTGTTTATGTGTTAGATATGTATATCGAACGCGGGAAAATGGATCAAAGTAAACTTAAAAGCTTTTACTATATTTTTTTTTGACGACCGGTCTGGCCTAGTGGGTAGTGACCCTGCCTCTGAAGCCGATGGTCCTGGGTTCGATTCCCAGTCGGGGCATTTATATGTGTGATGAGCACAGATTTTTGTTCCTGAGTCATGGGTGTTTTCTATGTATTTAAGTATTTATATGTATCTATCTATTATATATATCGTCGTCCAGTACCTACAACACAAGCCTTACTGAGCTTACCATAGGACTAGGTCGATTTGTGTAAGATTGTCCCGAAATATTTATTATTTATTTATTATTTATATACTCATAGACAGTGTAAATTGTGAATAAAATAAGAAGTCGAATCCACATGCACTTGTCGAGTCTACGTGATCTTGTCTAGACGAATAAATCTAACAGCGTAGCTGCACCATTGTTTGATATTGTTTGCTAGGTTTAACACTTTGAAACTGGTAATAGCGCCGGCATACTGATAAGAAGGGAACGATGACGGTTTTACAATATTTTGTATGTTCAAAGTAATGTGGAAGTATAGTTAGTTGTGCACCGGTGACCGGTCCATCCCTTCTTTTTCCTGACGGCCTTGCTGTATTGTACAAATACTTAAAATGCTCAAACATATCAGCACTGTGAACAAAGTCTTTAGCTTATTAAACATTTTAGTGCGATTTATGGCGCCAATAATTGTTTAATAAGGGAACAAAGTTTGCTGCTGAGCTGACACAAAATTTTTCATCTTCCTGCCGTGAGGATAATACTAAAATACTTTGCGTTCTTGTGGATAAAATACAGTTTTAGGTACTATATTTTTTTTAATAATAAAAAAGGCTTTATACGCAAGCAAGATGAAAAGTAAATTTTCCGGTTGCAATTTTAACATTCAATTGACCAATGATTAATATAATTCATAACATTTAAAGGTATTTTTATAGTATCCTATCCTTCAAAAATAAAATAAGGTTGTTTATAGGGTACATCTCTTGTGAAAAAAATTAAACTTCAAGTCTATAAAATTAATGTTTTTAATCGCTATTGACTTTTCCTTGATTAACGTAAGCCTCCTTTGCTTTAATAGCGTTCCCAGCTTGTTCAATTTGCTTTTATATATGTATGTCCTCGATTCAGGACTTAGAATTTAGGTTCTATTTTGTAACAACTTGAATAGCGTAGCAAAGGGCATCTCGACGAGAAGGACCACCGCCACAGACAGCGCCAATGTGAACACAATGTCGACGGCAAACGCTGACACCTGGAAAAACAGAAAAAATAAAAACAATGAAGAGATTTGTACCTTCAATCCCATTTATAGTCGTCAGGACATCACCTGCAAAAGCTGATGACACCAATTCAACTGGACTTTATTTATAAGCCTATAAGCTATATATGAATAGGTCACTAATACACCTATTCATTATAACACTTAAAAGTCATATTAATAACACTTTAAAGAAACAGCATACATCTTAATGTTACTTAATTTTATAAACGTGAAATTTGGATGGAATTGTAATGGTTGTTGCTCTTTTTCGTCTTACATTATAGATGAAGTCTCGAACAGATCGTACGAGTAGTACAACAACTAAACATGTACTTATTTAATAAAAATGATTTGAATTATTGCCAGTTGCAGTAGTACTTATAAGATAGCAAGGTAAAGGTAAGGAATTAGTACTAATTTCATCAAACTATTATATTAATAACTTTATTTTTGTGACCAGTTATGAATAATATTATAATGCGACCCGGTGGCAAACAAGCGTCGGAACAAAAATTGTATTGGAACTTTACTTCTTTTAATAACAAAAATACAGATTTTAGCCTGTCCATCACTACAATAGAAGTTATTGATGCGTCTATCATGGGACTGGGGGCCAATTTTTGAGCACTCGACGCTCGAATCATGACATTTTAAAAATAATTTTAATAAAGTTTCGTGTCTGATTATTTTAGTTCTCCAGGTTTTATGCATTCGATTGCACGAGTCTCAAAAATTGGCCCCTTGACTGAACTCAAAACAAGCATTTATTTACATAAATACACAAATAATCTCTAGACCGACAAGGTCGACGCTTAATCACAACTCACCAACGTTTGCGTGTTAAAGTAGTGCTGGACTCCGGCGCACAAGAGTGAGTACTGTATCACGGGGCTGAACAAATACATGGCGTAGGAGATGCGCGCCAGGAACTGCCACAGTTTCAGTGATAGAAACCAATTCACGGGTCCTTAAAGCAGATACAGCTATTTAATAAAGCATATGATCAGAAAATAATGTTTAGCATTAAGAAGACATCTGGAGGACATTTTCAGATGTCTTCTTCGACGGTGACATCCTGACTTAACATCTTAACATACATACATACATTTCAGCCGTATGCAGTACATTGCTGGACATAGCCCTCCCACAAATATGACCTGTATCATCTTGGGGGTAGTTGCCACATCTTAAAATGACTGAGTATAAATCCTACGCACGTGCACTGTAGCGTGGCGCGCAAAACTAAATTTGGTTTTGGACACGCGACTGCCAGTGACACGATGAAGCCCGACAAACAATTTAAGATTTGATTCAAAAAATGGGAATGAAACATTGAACTTGTTGATGATTTGTTAGTTTTAATTACACTTAAACTGTTATTAACTGAAGGCATCATTCATATCAAACGGTTTTCTAGAGAAACTAAACAGATTTTGACATTCATTTCTGATGATATTTCAACTGAAACATTCTATGAACTTTTCTAACATTTTGTGAACATTGAAAAAAAGGAATTGATAAAAAAATTACAATATACAAAGTGTATATTGTAATATATGTAGATTATTTTAGGAACATAACGAAAAAAAGCTTGTTAAATGCAAGCAATGCAAAAAACGCGCCATTTTTATACTTACTTAACATCGGCTGTTTCACTGTAAGTTAAGTTTTAAAAGTACTTGTGTTGCAAAAGATATTTTAATTGGTCCAGTTACATTAAACACATACAATTCTCTATAGGTAGTTCCACGAAAGTTGAGGCGAATGGATTACGCACACAACTATATAAAGTACTGATTGCAAAAGAGTGAACGAATGGATGAATGAATAATGTGAGATGTAGTTGTGTGAGTGACTTCAACTCTCGTGAAACTACCTATACTAATGTAAACTTCATTCCGTCGATTATCGCGGCAACCGTAGATAATATTATCAACATAATGGGATTAATACTATAATTAACTGGGATTAATTCGTTTTTGTAATAGCTTCTATGATATAAAATATAGGCGTACCTCCATAACCATGAGCACAGGCAAGAATCAACCAGCACAGCGGAAGAGCCCAACAGAAACGAAAAAGGGCCGTGTGTATGTTGATACCCACTTGGTTGTTACCTAGCATCATCTCACCAAATATGGCAACGAAAAGTAATACAATTGATATGCTGTAGCAGGAGAAGACGATCCACTGAAAAAATATACACAATATTTATAATACGGTAGACCGGTCCTTTCTCATCTTCAATTTTGTATAATTCAGAGTCGATAACCTCGGCCAAAGAGGTCACTTGTAGTGGTTGCAGTCGGCGATTATATGTTGTAATGACTAAATTAAATTTATGGTCCAGTAGACAAAAATTTAGAACTAGAGTAGGCCCAGGCAAATTAAAGATATCGCTTAAATTGGTGACAATAGACACGTCTTATTGCAACTGATTAGGTATTTGTTAGACGCAGTACTGAGCACTTTTTTATTCAATTTATTTAAATATTGTTAAATAGATATTAATCTTTACAACAATTTTTCTTTTTTATTACGACCTCTGATCGTGAACATTTCGGTATCAAAAATTCTATCAGTTATTATACAGGTAGAATTTTTTACGTGATACAAAATATATTTTTCGAACTCCATAATCAACTAGCAAGTGAAAGCTGTAACTCTGATTAAGATAAAACAATATATTTTTTAATTTTCATACATTTTCTTTTTGTGTTTTGTACCTGCAAAGGATATTCTGATATTAATACAGCTTTTAAAAGATATTTAAAATTTAAATTTAACTAAATTACTTTTCATACTGACATCAATCCCAAAAAAATGTTATTGACAGTTATGATTCAAAAGTCCATTCAAATTACTAATTTAATAGCCTAATAAGCCGTTACAATATCCAGAATCAGCTGTTAAAATTAAAATAAATTACAAAAAATTAAAATGAAGATTAAAAATATTTTGTCTGATTTCAGCCAAGAGTAGGAGCATTCAGTTGCAAGTTGTTTATGGAGTTAGAAAAACATATTTTGTATCATGTAAAAAATTACACCCTGTATGTATTGATAAATTAAAATAATGGACAAGAAACGATACAATAGAAAATTTTATAAATATATTTACCTTCGGAAGTGTAAGATTCTTTTTGCTGTAGACATGCAGAATATACCCAAACAGCATGCCGATGAAGAACGGCGGAGACCGTACCACAGTGTTTTGGTAATACCACACATCAAACTCGTACGTGGGTTCATCATTACCAATGCCGAAGCTAAGGTTATCAAAATTTAATGAATTATTGCCCAAATATTAAAAAATACAATTGCCACTCCAGGCTACATAAGCCATGATGAAGATGATGATGATGATGACTATAAGAATAAGGTATATTTAGTAACAATATAATTTTGGAAATGTCCACCCATAGAACCCCGTACACAGAACAATCCAAATCTGAAAAACCAGTCATTATTAAATAGTAAACCTCAAAAAGTGCAAGCAATTTTACCGTACAATTTTCAGGTTTGCGTGGTATAAACTAAATAAAAAATAAAGTTAATACAAACATTAGTCACTATTGCCGTGTGATGCCGGCTGACTAGAATAGCACCGCCCCATCTCCTTTCGTGGTTGTCGTAAGGGGCGAAAAAGGTAAAAATCCTACGGACGGGCAGCAGCGTCCACCGAAACCCAATCTACATCTACTGCGGTCGCCAACCCGCCTGCCAAGCGTGGCGACTATGGCAACAACCCCCAAGATGATACAAGTCATATCTGTGGGACGCCTATGTCCAGCAGTGGACTGCATACGGCTGAAATGTATGTATGTATGTATGAGTCACTATAAAAGTAAAACTAACTGCGGCTTGTTGAAGTTGAAGTAGAAACAGAAGGCGAGGGCGCCGGCCAGGGAGCTGGCGACGCCCGCCGCCAGCGCGGTCCACGCGGCGCGCGGAGAGCGCAGCACCCAGCACAGCACCAGCGGCGACACCAGGTACAGCTGCATGTCCACCGACAGGTACCAAAGAGGCATCAGACACTGAGAAAACACTTTATTTTAAAATTGACTTAGCACACACCTGACAAATAATAGAAGATGCTCCAATTAAGTAGGTAGTTTGACTTTAAGCTTTCTTGAGACATATTATAAAAATTTAAGATTAACACGGTTCTACTCACGTTTATTTAGTCACTCGCGCGACATGTTTCGGAGAACATAGGCCTCCATTTTCAAGTCCGTCCGCCGACGCGATCGGCACTCTTAGTGATTGAAAATGGAGGCCTATGTTCTCCGAAACATCTCGCGCGAGTGACTAAATAAACGTGAGTAGAACCGTGTTTATCTTTAATTTAGGTAGTTTGAACATTGAATTTAATAATCAGTATATATTTTTACCCAGACCGTAGGGTTGACAATGTTTTGCATGTGCAGTAACGTGCTCCACCAGTACTTGCGGCAGTTTCCGACCTGTAATGAGGAATTTAGTTTTTATCATTATTTGCTGTTGCTATTTTTAGTAATTAAAAAACTATTTTACAAAAAATATTAAATTCAATTTTAATTTAATATTTAAGTATTTGCTAAATGAACGTTTTGATTTTGATTGTCATATCAATAAAACCTATACGAATATGTTAAACGCATAATTCAGTTACCTATGTAAGTATATTGCAAGTTTTTCAAATACTAAATAGTAATACTACAGAAAATTAGCTACTGTACTTTCATATGCCCTGGAATATCCGAAAGTTCCTTTTAAAACTGTAAGCATTGACGGCTGAGGCCAATAATGTTAAAAAGATAGATAGATCTTTATTTTTAAATTTAGGCACATTATATGCACTTAATGAACGTCAAAGAAAAAACTACACCGGTTCGAACTCCACACCCCTGAACCGAGAAGATACCGGCAAGAAACTACGGCGGGATTTATTTTTGAACTGTGTCATTTACATAATCTGGCAGTACATACAATTGTTGAATTAATTGCTAGGCGGTTTAGTTAGTTTCTGGTTTGGGCCATGCATGTTTGTCTGTCAAATAATCCTCTACTCTGTAATAGCCGTTAGACATCAATGACTTTTTTAAGTAATTCTTAAGTACTGGGAAGGGTAATTTTAAGGCATCATCAGGTAACTCGTTATTTAAATTGCTCAAAAAATGATTTATACACTTTTAAACATTGTTAAATATTGTTTGGAAATTATCTGCTGACCACGTTCAAAACAAGCGGAGCACGAGGCCCATCGACAACTCTGTGCATGACTGAGGCCTGCAGCAGCACCGTCGCGGCCAGCAACGGGAATAGCCTTGTGTAGCGGTTCCAGTAGAACTGTGGGAGACTGCTCCAGGTCACTGAAATATTCACAAGTATGCTCATATAACTATTCCGACCTCACAGGTCTGACTAGAACAGACGTCCACGTTTTAACACGCTCTAATCACATAGCAATTATGTACGTTATTGATACTTTAAGTATATGTACCACTGTCTACGTTGTGAGTATGAGATAGGATGACGATGCTAAAATGGCTTACCTGGGCGGCTATTTAGTGCACCGAAGGGTGGTTAGTCAGTAAGCTTCTGGTGATTCATCTACATTGCTGATGGCTGCTGCTGAATTGGATAAGTAGACGGAAGGATAACAAAATATGCGTAAATTACGTTAATACTTACGTTCTTTATTTTTGGCGAGAAAAGTGTAGACCAGCAGTAATCCGCTCAGCACGAAGAACGAGTCTACACCGAGTGTGGCAATGAAAATCCACAGCATATCTTTTTTTTCATCAACTGCCTGTTTCCATAACAAATTATTATATGTAATGGTTCTTAACAGATGGTTGCAACATAAAAGGAAACTTTACATGTATGATGGGACTAAAAAAATATATCATATCATATTACTGACATTAAAACTTACTTGTACAATTTCCAGTTTATTGGAACTATTTTTAATTGTAACGATTGCCGTATGAAATATAATAATCCACAAAACGGAGATCGCACGGATGCCGTTCAAGCAGTCCAGGGATCGGGTGGTCTTGACAAAGGAGAACAAGCGGCTCGTGTTGCTGTAGAGTGAGAAGGCTCGCAGCAGCTCGCTTGCCTTAGCAGCATCTGTTAATTATGTACAAACGCCTTCGAATACACCCGAACTGTGGAGGTATCACAAATATTTAAACATGCACTTTATCGCCTTAACAATATTTGTGACCATATCCACAGCTCCGATATATCTGATGGCAACTGTGCAAACTAAACTGGCGCTGGGCATGTGACTAACCTAACACAACAAAACACTCGATATTTTTGAAGTGATATTTTAGAAGTATAACATTCAACTTCTCTCAAGCCTATTTCAGTTAAATTATTGTTTTTCTGTAATTAATTAAATACAGACACAATTGTTAGTGATAGATAAGACACATCATAATTTAGGTAAAATAGGTTTGGTAGGTATGAACAGATAGTTTTTCTTGGGTAGTAAGGTTACTTTACTACCCAAGATAGACCAAGAATTCTTTTAAATTTTAATCTTGCATAAATTTACACATTTATTAGTTATAGAACAACCGAAACAACATTATGCACAACACGGTAAAATGAGTTGAGATACATTTTGTCACATAGGTATTAAGAGGATTTGTGAGATGTACCTAATGACTTACCTTTATCAAATAAAAAAACATATCCGAGCTCATACGCTGTACTCATTAACGTTAATAACCCAATGATAAAGAAGATAACCCTGAAAAAATAACAAGTAAAATATAAATAATCATTAATCGTTTTAGTTAGTATTATTAGTTAAGTAATTCGTTATTTAATTTTTTATAATGTATTTTTAAAACTATAGGTGTAAAATATACATTTGTAAAAAATAATACTTTACACAAAATCTAAAGAGTTTGTTAAAAATATTTGTAGTTACTCTAGTTATATGTTGATATAAATGATGTCGAGTCGACCGTATCCATTGCGACAAAGTTGGTGATACAATTACAAACTTACAAGCCAGTGTAATCAGCTGCAAAGAAGGGCTTGTCTCCAGGTAGTCGACAAATTTCTTCCGAGTAGTTGAAACGAATAAGTGGGTGTTCCACGTAGGGACGCAGCACGGCATTTACTGTGCATGTCTTCGGCACACACAACCCTAGGTGCAACGTGACTGTTTGAACCACTGGATTCCTCGAGTTTGCCGCTGAACTACAATTATATCATACACTTTTTAATATAATAAAAACAATTTCATGGACACGGGGTAATATCCTTAAAATACGGACTCGGTGATGTCATTAAACTAGAGGTTTTGCACTGTGAATGTTATCTTGCTAAATGCGTTGGGTATATTCAGCGTTTGACATGTCGCACAAATATGAAGCGGAGCCCGATGGGGGAGGTAGCTCCACCTTACAGAAACCGCCAAATAGCATTGTGCTCCTGCCGTTGAGTAAAGTGACTTGAGAGCTCAGAGCGTTAAAGGACAGGCAACGCGCGTGTGAATACTTTGTAGTCACAGACGACCATAGACTACAATAACTGCTTATCATCAGCTGGAACATACATTTGTTTGCCATCTTCATGATATAAAAAACGGAATTCCGATTAATGATTAAACATGAAATTCAACAGGTAACCATTTCAACTAAGGTAAATACTTATAAAACATTCAACCTACCTTATAAATGTTTCTATTTTTTTGGTTTCGGGCGAATTCAATGTCAACTCCATCCAAGTGAGGTTATTTGAGTCAGAAACACCTCCCAGTAAAGGTATTCTGAAAGTTGGTGGGGTTACAAAACCGCGGATCAGGCAGTATTTGCCTTCAATATGTTCACCGCCGAACTCTTGCTTAATGCCTAAGCATTCGTGAAAATTTCCGTAACTCCTCAAATTTCCTCCTAACAATCCTTGTGGCACACTGAAGCTGGAATCGTAGACTGTAAAATGTAAAAATAAAACTGAATGAGTAAGCCATTCTTTTACTCTTAAGCCCAATTGCACATTCAGGGTTAGTCAGCTAACCTACAGTTAAGGGTTAACAATGTATGGACTTAGGCCCACTTGCACCATCCAGTGTAATAAGGGTTAAATCATCATTCCATGGCTTGATTGTTTCTTAGTGGGAAAAGTATTTTTTCTTTTGTATGGATACTTATAGAAGTGAGAGATACGCATGTAAAAGCGTTCTTGAAGCCTAAATAAGTATTTGGGGCAACATGTTTTGATTTCGATATTTAATTTTGGCCGCTCTAGCCGGAGCTCAATATAAACTAAACGGAAAATTGTATGTTTCGCATGCTTTAGTAATACGATTGTAATTTCTGTAAATAAATGTATTCATTTTGGTTTTGTATGTATAATATTGTCAATGTATAATATTAATCAAAAATTAGTGATCCTTAGATCACATATATAGCCAGTCTAATAAAATACTTAATACTTATCTATTTTGAATATATATTGATAGTTCAATATTTGCACATTTTCAAATTTTCGTGAGTCAGACTATAATTTTATTAAACCGACGGCTTCACTCACGTCAGATCTAGTCACTCGCAAGGCATGTTACGAGTATACACACATTGTACAACGAAAAATTAAAAATATTTACACTTCAATTTGTCCATATTTTCCAGTTGACGAGTACAAAGCCCCTCATCAAGCACATTGTTATATAACTCTTCATCAAAAATCGTTTGGCTTGCACACAAACACAAGACACAAGTGAGTATTGAAGCTATCTTCATTGCGTTCCGCTCTAGCCGGAGCTCAATATAAACTAAACGTCACATTGTATGTTTCGCATGCTTTAGTAAATACGTAACTAATATTTTCAGGGTCTTTCAGTATTGTAGTCAATTTATCTGACTATAGTCGGATCAAATTAACTTGGCAGTTGCGAAAAAGTATGTATTTTTGTATAAAAAAATGTGACGACACCGTAGAAGAGTATTAAATAATAAAATAAACCTATTTGTGAATTATCTTATCTCTCATAATTACCATTATACCAATAGATGATATATTATAAGGAGGGACTGACAGTGCCCATATAAAACTGCGTTCCTCCGAACTGCTGGCTAAATCGATTCCGGCTGTGAAACACTAGATGGCACTAGTACCCTAGTCAGCAATGGGGAAACGATATATTGTATGGTACGATACATTGTCTTCGTTCTCTAGTAGCCTCCGGTCTCGTGTAAAGCTAAATAGTTCATGTGTATTAGTAGTAGCAATGTAAATTCCCAAAAAGCGGAAACGTTCTCGGGAATGTTCGCAGAACATTCCTGCAACATGAAACTTATTGTTTATATAAGAGAATATACTTGGAATAGAGTTTAAATAGGCATAACTTAAAACTACATGTTATTATGCATATTTTATTGTCTATTACAGTCAGCTATTTGGTTGATAAGTGATAAGTTACCATTATAAGTTCTTTAAATTCTCATTGTAATTCAGAGAACATTTCGACTTTCGGACTTCACAATTATAGCCTTGGACCGGTACCGCGAACATCGAAGTTCGTATATTGTGAACATCTTTTTCTTTTACTCCAATTAAGGCGTCATGAGAGTGAGAGAGACAATCGTCCGAAATTTACGAATATCATTTTTCGCGGTAGCGCCGCAGATTTATAGTAAGTTACCGAACTATTTCTTGATGCTTGTCTTTGGTCGTGTCAAATTGATGCGTTGACTTGTGTGGGCAAGGAGTTTTAATATATACCAAAAGAAGTTTTTTGCATAATAACAATAAGTAAAATGTGCTTTATAAACATCAGTTTAAGGTTAACTTTCGCTAGCCGAACATGAAGAAAAGAAACAAGCCGAGTGGGACGGTTAGTACACAGACCTCTGCCTCTTTCTGCCTGTTCTGAATTAATCTGAAGATCATTGCAATAAGTTGTGTACAAAAACAAATGTGTTTTTAAAATTTATTTATATATACACTAAAATGTTATAAACAACCAAACCAGGTATTTGTTCGGGTACCTTATTTATATAACAATGCCAATTACTATAATTACTTCGATACACATGCATAACTGTCGGTTGATAAGATAATAATTGATAACTGGAGTAAACTGGAGTGCAAACCCGTAAAATATTTATATTATAATGATTACATCAAACTATGGTGAATGTTCATGGTAAAAACCACGAAGTTATTAAGTAATTCGATAAATTCTCGTTCTCGAGAACATTCTCAGAAGTTACCGAGCAATTCTCGTGTGGAAAGTTTCGCAACTTTGGGAACTTCTCTTGCGTGCATTGCTAATTAGTAGTAATAACTGCCTTGTTGTAACTATTATTTGTTTTCCTTGCAATAAATAGTGAAAGAGTTATACACTACCACCCGAAGTCGTATTTTCTCTAGTGATTGCACGCAAATAATAAATATTTGGGACAATCTTACACAAATATGAGTCCTATAGTAAGCTCAATAAGGCTTGTGTCGTAGGTACTAGACGAGATATATGTAATAGATTTATACAAATATAAAAATACATAGATAACGTCCATACCGGGGGTATGAAAATTCGTGATAAACGCATTAATGACCTGGCCAGGATTCAAAGCCTCCTGGTTCTTGGGCAGGGTCACTAACGACCGACTAAGCTGGGCATAATAATTATGCACCTTAAGCATGAAATAAAACAATTGAAACGGATTATAACCCTTTAGCAGCGTTCGTGGTCATCAGGTGATATATGAACACCTTATGGTATGGTTATTTTTTTGCGCTCCGTAGTCAACATGGTCAGACTATACCTAATACGTCATCATGAATAATTTGTAAACCAGACAGTGTTAGCACAGATGGCTTTATGCTGCTTAACGTACACGAAATGTTATTTAATTAGTTTATTCCTTCTACTAAGAACATACGAGTATCAAATTATTTTTCATTAAATATTGAGATTTTCATTGATTTTTAAGTATACTAGGTACTTAAAAATAAACTATAACTTGAAACAGATGTCATATACCTACTTAAGTAAAAGTGACCGGGTCCTCCTACCTCGACCTCATATTTAATGTTACATGTTGCCGAAAACACATCTCCTCCTTACAGAAGACCACAGCCATAATAGCACTGCCACCTTTCAGGTATGTAGTGTTGTGTTCCTGATGGTGAGTAAGGTTCCCAGGGCTCCAACCCCCCTTAAAGGCCGGCAACGCGCTTGTGACTCCCCTGGTGTTGCGGGTGCCCATGGGCGACGACGGTAATTGCTGAACACCAGGCAATCCGTCTGCTCGTTTGCCGCCTATGCCATAAAAAAAAAGACAGCATATTCACATCGCATATGAAATATACATTAATAGATATATATATATATATAGTAATATATATTTTATTTATTAATATATATTTATATAAATAAATATATTATAAAGTTATGGATCCCGGCGTCTAATACTACAGAATATGTAAATCAATCGTGAATAAAGTGGTGACATATACAATGAAAAAAAAAACAGAAGAAAACATCTAAAGAAGAGGGAACATTTTTTCCGTTAGATAGGTACTTCAAATAAAAAAATTTTTTTTTCATAAAATGAATACTTTCGGAAATAATGACTCAGGGATATAATAAAGGCGTCTAAAAGTTATTAACACTTTACTGTACTAGATTGTAAAGCACTATTTGAGTTTTAGAAGAAGCATTTAAACGATAAGATTTAAGTTGCATGAATGTTCTGAGAACATTCTCGGGAATGTTACCGCGTTTCGTGATTGTACAACTTGCACATTGCTATCGGTGGTCTCTGACTTGACTTTTAAACTCGTGGGCAGCCTTGCGTGGCAGTTTTTGGTACGTAGACACCGGTATTGGATTAACATTCCTCCTGCCATCAAAATCTGCAGAGCGTTTATAGTCTTAAAACTATTCAAAGACTGTTCTGTTCGATCATTAACTAAGCGAGGAAACGTGTGGATTTTTATTAGAATATACTTATTCGTGCTGCCTTGTTTTTGTTCCATCAGTAACGCATGCATACTTAGTTTTATAATTGTTTTTGTTTTTTTTTTTACCCAACTTAATAGATATTACTTAAAAAAAACTTAATAGAAATATCACAAACGGGTCGTTTTCGTGTGGTCGCTTTTCAAGATGATGATGACATGACCCGTCGTTAATTGACTTTATATATATGAAATAAAACTATTATTTATCTATATGAATTCGGTATTTTTTTTGTCTAAATTAGACTTAGTTATTTTAGATTATTACAGCTAATCAGCATCACATACACAATACTCACTCACAAACGACAATCTATTATTTTTATATTCATACAAGATTACCTATTATTGTTTAAACTAAATAATTTGGGAGAAGAGTTCATATTCTATTATTTCCATCAATGAACCATGGATAATAAATTCAAGCTTTTGTTAGACTGTTACGGCGAAGCACAATACGACATAATGTCATATTTTGCAATAATGTGCGACAATGGAGCGCCGATCCGATCCCCGATGCGATTTAGATCCCGCGATTTTGTGTGAATTGTGTTCTTAGACCGACTCAATATAACCCGGTGATGACTATATTTACGATTCATTGTTCGCCATGTCCTATTGCGTCTGTTTTGTTATAAGCATAAAAAAGAGGTTTAGTTTTTCAATAACATATTCTATAACAAGAACAGATATTGGTTGGGAGCGAAGTAGGAGGTAGAGGAACAAGGAATCGATTGAGCCCTCGCCGTAGCCAGCAAGATATAAAATATACTATTAGCGGACGAATTGTCACTTAATATTTACGTATCGTTAATTTATTTCCTTCCCGTAGTGACAGCAAACATTTGACAATTCACAATCTTTACAATTATTACTTAAAATGGTATAGTTACCATGTATATTAATTGGAATAAGATATATTAATTTGATTGAGCAATCGGATAGATAGCACCTCGGACTCAACAATGACAACCTTTGTAGTTTCACCTCGAAGGCAAAGTGTCGCCGGTACTGCCTCAATCGCCAACAGATGATATCGTAAATCGATCCTTCTCTTAACTTAATCGTTCTCGTAACTGCCACTATCTTACTATCGTACCAACCACTGGTTCTGGTACCAACTTTTATGGTATGGTATTACTACCCGTTATAGCCGAGACGTCGTATAACTAACCTGTACCTACTTTTAAAGGTTCCAATCGAAGGCCAGAGAAAGTTATTTCAAGTCCAACCATAGCGATCTAACCAATGGCGAATGTGGCCAATTAAGCCTTAAGTCGCAAAACCTATAATCCGAGTCCCCAGACTAGACGTTTAATTGGAGGCAAGAGTTAATCCATCGATTACCGATAGACAAATGGATTCGTTACTTTGCACTTTTCACTATTGTTGATATATCAGGTCATAATGCTTCAAACTTACTACCGGTTTTTGGCTACTGAGGTTATCTGGTCACATCATTATTAGCAGCATGTTTAAAATAATTTAGAAAATTATTAAAAAAACGTGTAATCATTATTGAGCCCAGTACACTACATAAATAGCGCCATAGAAGTTGATTTTTACCTCACATTCGTCGTCAGTCAAGCGTGTTCAGTCAATTCAAAACGGATAGCTTGCTGCCATTGTATCGTCTATCGTATATGTAGTATCGTATATCGTATGTGTCGTAGTCGTAGGCTACTTGTATATACAGTGCTCGGACAAGTCATCGCAGAACAGATATCGACATGGAACAAGACTCTTTAGAGTCGAGACTTAAGATAATGATTATCTAAGGCGAATACTATGGTAATTTAACATTTGACTTCTTTAGTCGGATATGTCATATATTTGTCAAAGTGGTATGCTTGGAACAGTTTTGTGGTGACACTTTAAACTTTTTAATTATAATTATTAGTAAATATGTAAAATATGGTGCAAATAACTACAATGCAACAAACAATTTATAAAAGTGCTTGATATCTCAAAAACTATAATATTTTCATTTTTTTTATGACATAGGCGGCAAACGAGCAGACGGATTGCCTGGTGTTAAGCAATTACCGCCGCCCATTGGCACCCGCAACACCAGGGAAGTCACAAGCGCGTTGCCGGCCTTTAAGGGGGGTTGGTTGCAGTCATAAATGTCATTGAAAAATATAATTAATACTGTACATAATGCGATTCTATTAATCTTGTTCTATTGCCGTGTTGCGATTGTTTTGCGATGACTTGCCCGAGCACTGTATATAAAGCTAGCTGAAGCATGTAACATGGATGAGACGGTTTTTACAACCTGGACTTCACTGACCTGACATACAATTACTGATATGGAAAAGGCGCCTAAGGCCAGGTAATCAATGGCAGCTTATCATGATCCTGCTTGTAACTAAGGACTTACGACCGCAACATGTACCCGACGTGTCCAATTTCCAGATTGTTATTGCTAAAGTTTACCGAAAGTTTGCCTCAGGTTAAGTTACATTTAGTCAAATATCTGCAAAAATGGTGTTCAGCCTTTAATAATTTTCAGTCCGATCTATCAAACAATTTAGCGACATAATCTATTTCCAGTTATTTATTTTATGAATAGTTATCGCGGCGACAATATATTATGTAATTGTTTTTATATTAAGCAGAACCGTCTGCTAGCATATCATCGATATTTAAATCGAAAGAAAAATAGAAAAACTTGACTCGCAGCGGGACTCGAACCCAGTGGTTGTGGGTTCGAGTCCCGCTGCGAGTCAAATTTTTCAATTTTTTCTTTCGATTTAAATATAAATTATGTAATGTTAGAAAAAGTAATTTAAGCGTAATACATTACGCTGAAATTACGTAGATAAAATTTCTGTCATAACATAAATAAATAGATAAAAAATACAGAATAAATAAACATTCTTACACAAATTGATTGAGCCCCACGGTAAGCTTGTGAAGCAAGTAGACTTGGGTTGTGGGAGACAAGCCTCGGACAACGATAACATAATTCAATATACAAATACTTAAATACATAGAAAACTCTTTCAGAATTCCCTTACTGAGATTTGAACCCAGGACCGACGGGTCACTACCCCCTAGCACCTGTCGTCAATAAGATAAAATAAAAGCAATGTACAATTACGCCGTACTATCGGAAAGGAGCACCGCAGTGTACCGAGATCCCGGGACTCGGTAATCCCGGATCGTATCGCCGTGTTTCGACGGAGCTGCGATTATTTACCGCTCGCCGGGATTAACCCTTAAGGAGCTGGGGAATGACAGCGGTAAGCTGGCTCGTGTTACAATGGGGTTGTTTCGCGGCGTATAATCAACCTTCATTATCATGTTTCACTTTATGAACAGTACAAAGAAAGAGAGACAAGTAGATAAAAGAGATTGGTAGACTAATCTCCATATGAAGTCATTGGCTGTTACAGACTGGCCTTATCCTATGTTTGTTTTTTTTTTTTTTTAATATAATACTTATTTATTGGACGCATACTGGCTATGTATTCGGCACAACTGTTAGAGTTTGGCCAGTGAAAAAAATTGGTTTACTCACTTAAAGCATAGACGATTGAATCATACCGTCTCTTTCTTTCGCTTGCACTACGACCCCAAAAAAAGGGATGAGTATAGTTTATTTTTTCAACTTTAAGAGTAACAATCGAGTAATAATTGGTTAGCCAGACTCTAGCTAAACAGTTGCCCTGAATTTAAACATCTTGTTTGCACCGTGTTGTTGTGATGACTTAAAACTCGTAAGTCACAACTGGTTGCGAATCGCAGTTACGAAAAGGGCCGGAAGGACTTTTTACTCAAATCACACTGTAGAGACCTATTATATCTCCAAACTCAAGTAACCATGGAGACTATACATCTTTGTGAAATTGTATGTTGACTAGGGCCTGTTTGTAGGCCCGGTAACGCGAACATCGAAGTTCGTATATTTCGAGCATCTTTATTATTTTTTTATTCTATTATGTTATTAACCTTAGTTGCAATTGTGTTTTATCAAGTGTGACTGTGATCTTCACGCAGATTTTCGGCTGTTGTATTTGTATGTACCTACCTATAGAAGTTATAATATAATATATTTTCCTATTGTTTAATTATGTCCGCATAAATGTTCTATTGATATGTAAAAGCGCCCTTGAGGACGCAGAATAAATGCTTTGAATTCGACTTTTGACTACATGTCAAGTACCTATGTATGTATATTATTTTATACTTTCTAGTGTCTATCGATCGCATTGAAGTCGTTAGAAACCGACTACGCTCAGTGAGCTTCCACTTATTCCATATTAAAATTACGTTTATTTTCGCTATTTAGTGGGAACTGTAGTAGTACATTGTGTATTAAGGACGGTAAACAAGAAATTAGGAATGAGTGTTAAATTCAAGCCCGACGCCGAAGGCGATGGCTTAATTAACACGAGTTCGTAATTTTTGTACCGCCCGTGGCACACACAACGTTTTTCATCACACTTCATTTAAAATTCATACACATTTCATGCAACGTTGTTAAATAGAGAGTTTCACCAGCTGATTTGCATGAGCCAATATGGCGTATCGTATCCATAGATAAAGCTAATGTCGTACACGTCACGTTCCGATACTGCAGAAGCTGCTAAAAACTTACCTTAAAACAGTTAATTTGACTCGAAATATAAATGAATAAAAATGACAAGCAATGTTTAAATTAATGTTAAATATTTTATTTTAGTTATAAGGGTCAGTTATTAAATTAAATTTTAAAAATATGCATTGAAATTGTATACGACCTTATTGCTTTGGATGTTAAAATTTGTCTAAACTGTAAGCGACGTTACAGAACAAAAGTTACTTTACGGCCCTAGGGCGTAATTTAAGACTTACGGAGCGATTTGTTTACGTGTGATAACATCTTTTACGAGCAAGTGTGATGAAAACAATAATAACAATCACTGATTGGGCCCTGCCCCGTTGCCAGCGACACCCCAAGTTAATCTGTAATAGGTCTATAATAGTGTATGAACCTCTTATTTGTTATCAATTTATCATATAGACCCGGTAAGTATTCATTTAAAATTGTCAAAGAACCGGGATATATTATTTTTATTATTTAGGTTAAACGAGTGTAGTACCGAGCAATGCGTCAGTGCCAACATTCAAAAAATAATATAAACGTGTTAGGTAATTGTTAAAAATTCAGCAAGCCCTTTAATTATCGCGGTACCCGTTTTTTTATGCACTCGGTAAAATATTACGCAAGCTTCTATTTACATAATATGGTAATCCGGCACCCTTTCCTGGTTTTTTCAGAAGAAATTCCTATTTATCAGTGAAAAGGCGCTATTGTTTATTGGAGGGAAAAATAATGGTGCGCGTGATTATCAACAACTTTTAAAATATATAGGGTGGACGCTCCACTGAATGAACCCCAGTGAATGAACAAAATCTCGTTTTTTGGCTAAAATAAGAAATACAACTATTTCTACCACTTGTCGTATTTTTTTTCTTATTGTCAACTTTGTTTTCTATACAATGGCAGCACTTGGTAAATTTATTTTCGACCGGTTTTAATATGACCGGCGTTTGAAATTCACGTGTATCTAATTTTGAAGTTTTGTATGGAGAAGTTAAATCCCAGGTAAGAACAGTGCATATTTGGAGCAACATTTAAAATGATTATTTGATACTTATCAGTTAAAACTTTTGTTATTTGGTTGAAATAAGTGTAAAACTTTTTATAAATGAACACTTAAGTCGTTTATTCTGCGATTAAGTTATTATTTTTTCGTGTTCCATTACTGACTTATCAAATGTTCTAAAACCAGTAAATGAACAATGTGTTCATTTACTGGTGTTGGCTCAATTTATTTTTTTGCCTAAATTTAAATGTTAACGTAATAGTAATAAGCTGGTTTTTTGAAATACTGCTCAGAAAACGATTCTGATACCTTCAGCCAGTATTGGAACATAGGTATTCATACATAGGCATGAAACATTTAGTAGATGGACTATGGAAATCAGGCAGTGTTCATTTACTAGATTTCAACTAATTCTATATATGAACAACGTAACGACGAATGTATTTTCATACAATGTGTAAGTTCCACTCACACACAAAATCATTTGTTTTTCTTTTTTTTTTTTTCATCAAGTTTTTGTGTTATTGAAAATAACATTCATGCTATTGTTTATTCCATTTGTTCTACTTTAGGTCAATATGAAGAAGCAAAATTGGTTCAATGGATAATCAACAAAGCAAAACTTGGTTTTCCCAGAAGTTATTGATAGCATGTTTTTTTAATGCAAATAAACGCGTAAGTAAGTTTACTAAAAATAATCCTGGGCCAAAATGGCCTGAATTGAGTGGCTGAGTGGTAGAGGTGTGACTGAGGTGAGTAGAATACTGTACCTACCTCATTTTTTTATATAAGTAATAATTTCTGAAGAAAAACTCTGTGTATTATGTTCAAAAATGATTTTGAATACCGACTAAACATTTCTAAACAATGTTCATTCACTGGGTTTTACTGTGTTCATTCATTAGATTTTTTTGTTCATTTACTAGGTTTTTGGGTATATTTTGATAAATTCTCGTATAACTCAAAAACTATTAAAGTAACAAAAAATCACAGAAATTATATTATTGTTTATTAAATGAAGATTTAATAAATTACATTACATTATCACAATTATTAATACATTTTGAAAAATGATTTTTCAAAAGTGAAAAATTTCTTAAGTGTTCATTCGCTGGAGCGTTCACCCTAGTACCTATAGTGGAGTGGATTGTTATTTGTCTTTCTAACTAATTTAATTGATTAACCTTTTGAACGCTTTTACCGCGTGTGCGCCAACGTCTCGACTAGTGAAGAACGAATGTAAACCGTATCTGTCAGCAAGAAAATTGCTTTGATAATGTCTGCTGTAGCCACTTTAGGGGTCGGTGGCGTCGCAGACACGACATCACGCGACAACTTTAATAGGTGAAGTGTCTGAATAATCTTATGGGAAGCTGTTATGACGTAAAATCGGTATAAATGTATCTATCGATCAAAAATTGTCAACCTTGGTCCAAATACCGCTATAAAATCTTTGTTTTTGTATTTGAATGTGTTCTCAAATTAGACCTAAAACCAAAATAAATGTTGCTCTTGTAAAAATAACTCTTTTATTTATGTACTGCGTGTGACACACGTTTTTTAATCATTTGTTAATTGATTACACATAAACAGTACCGAGAATAGTTAATTTAGTCGAATAATGAAATAGATGACCAATTAATTATATCTTCGATATTTAAATCGAAAGAATAATAGAAAAAATTGACGCGCAGCGGGACTCGAACCCACAACCACTGGATGACTAGCCCAAGTGCACTACCAATTGGGCTATACGAGTACCTCTTACACTTGTCAAATTTTTCTATCTATCCCTCGTCGTATACGTCATCATGGGTGACGTGAAAAAAAATATCAATTAATAATATTTTTACTAAAATATAAAGTACTAGTATATTATCAAGCGAGTTTGTATCAATATTAGCAATTAAAATAGATTTATTCCACTAGTAATACCTGTTTTAATAGTTTAGAACAAACTTCGTAATTCCTTTTATAACGTAGCCCAAAAAGTTATTTCGTAAGCCGTAACTATTAAAACCAACGATGCAGTATAAATTGATGGCATGCAAAGACTGCAATAGGTGAGCGGGCCGTTCCAAGAGAAATTTGCATGTTACAATCCGGCCACTTTATGTCCGAGAATTAGGGCCACCATATTATGGCTTAGTCCGCCAGTTTGATTGTATATAGGAAACTTTTGTTAACTAGTAAATATACCAATATAATAATACAATCAAGATAGGATACAGTTTACTACAAGTTCTTTATCTCTCAGACTGTTCTGAAAGTAAATTTTTAAATGATTCATTTGTTTAATAACATGGCCCATAATAACGTTTACTTAGAAACCATGTTTATACTAATATTCGGTACACAATTTTAGTAAAATATTATAATTTTAAATATGGTAGGTATTCTCTAGAATGGGGCCCGATCCCCGAGGTAACCAGATCCACAAATGTTCAGACAGACGTATAGGATTTAATTAGTTACCTTAAATTTTGCGTTTCATTTTGAGAGAGGTCATAGATTAAGAGAACGGGATGATTTTTTTTTTTTTTTTAAGACTGGCCAGCGTTTGACATCAGTCACACCTGATGGTAAGTGACGACGAGGTCGAGGGTGTAGCACGCTGGTTCAGTAACAGTCTATTCACTCTTGCCTTGAAGAGACCCAAATTATATCTTACAGGGAATACAGACGAAGGGAGCGAATTACTGTTTTAAATGGGTCTAAATAAAATAAAAATAGTTTATAATGAAATGAATGAATGAATCATACAAGGCTGAGGATCATTACTGAAAGTATTGATAACTAATTATGTTATTTCCAGTAGAAAACTTAATTCATTTCAACGCATATGTGAGGCTTCTCCAAAAGAAGTTACAGTTATAATCGAAAACGTTTATTACCACTGTAATATACGTATTCTTTTTCACCATCACTATGGTGGAAAAGAATATTGCAAAGTTAGAAATTTCGAAACTGCCCCGCTTGTTACGCTTGCCGTCCGCGAGTTCTGAATATGTCATCAACATCATCAATATACAAGAATTTAAATATTATAATAACTGCCTACTTAACTACTTACTACATTAAATCTATAAAAGGTTCTTGAGGTATTGTATCAAGGATGCTGACGGTATTTCCTTGTATACAATGCTGATACGGTCTCTTCGATCACCAGTTACATCAACCAGTTTGCCAAAAGTTTGGTACCCCATGGAACTAGCATTTCTACGCCAGACGGTACAATATGGTACTCTCTGCCCAGGCTGTTAAAACAAATTTAGGAGATGTTTAATAATTTCGGCGCTTTCCGCCGCTGCGCCCGCTTTTAAATCGAATAGATTTTGCACATAGAATGTTTGAGTGAAACGTGGCACTTACGATTAATACGAGTTAAACATATTTTTTTTATTTACCGTAAAAGTTTTACGTGGTATGTACGGTCAGCTCCATAAATATGGTAACGATTTTGAACCTTATGCCTCTGACATACGTTCTCATATGTATATGTACATTATTACGAGTATTACACGTAACTGTATAAAATTTATGCCGCCAAACTAAAGACAGTTTGTCGGCGGATAAATTTAATTTATTTAATGTTATATTTATTCACTAATATCTCACGTAATTTCTGTCTGTATTTAGAACATCATCAATTTAACACACGGTTATCATATTTTTTTAAATTAAGCTAACAAATGCTCATCACTTCCTCGCCAACATACCATGACCACCACTAGAGCTACAGGACCGCCAGTAGTTCTGCTGCCCGCAAATGAGTAGATGCTTCCATAGGGAAGCCACTTCGTATCACAGCATTACAGAAATAAGTTGGTCATAGTCTTAGGGCTGATTGTAAACACACGAAGAAGAAAAAAAAAGTTAAGCTAGCAATCAATTTTTATGGGCAATCAGATATAGGCGATTTCGTAATATTTAGCTGGCTCGAAAATGTTTTTAGTTCATTGACAGTCTAGCGTCAGCTTTCGTGAATTGTCGTGGAATATCATGCCCAACAAGTCAAAAAACTAAAGTGTGACACCAGATTACATTCTTTATTTATAAGTTTTTGTATACGTGGTCTTATCAGTAAATATTTACATTAAAAATTCTCTTATCGATATCATTAAAAATCCACTGTTAAAAACATTAACCACGTGCTACTATTTAGCGCAGCCTCTCTGCAGTACGACGTAAACTTTCCCCTTGTAACTACAATTTAGCTACAATAGAACTTGTGAACTGGCTCAAAGCAGGAAGTTCTCTAAGAAATACTTACCACTTATGACTGCCAACTATCGCTTAGCAAATTACTGCGTGATGCAAGTGACAAGAGTGACGCGAAGGAAATAGAAATAGAAGATTTTTTTTATGGATATGGATTTAAATATCTACCGCGTCACACGCTTTTCAATGCTGATCTGAAATGGCCTTAAACAAAAGACAAATAGGTACACTGTACATACAGGTGTATGCCTACTAAATCCTCTTATAAAATAGACAGCGTACTACGTACTACCAATCATGGCAACAAGTTTACTTGAAAAATTCCCTCAACATGTTCATGTATCGTTGCAAGCACGCGAGAGACTGCCACTTGTGGCAGGGCGAGATAAGCTATCCAGAAGTCCGGACCGCGTATCACCAGCCTAATACGTGCAGCCTCGGGCTAGCCAAGATTATCCTCCGCCAGGGTTCATTCGGATCAATATTTCTTCTACACGCTTTGCTGCATGCCTAAAATGATCGGGTTTTTATTATCGTCGGGGTTATTGCTGTCACGTTATTTTTTACAAGTAAGGTACCTAAGTGACGCATGATGTGATATGCGATAAAATTTCAAAAAAATGTGCATTCTGGATACATACACGAGAATCTGCTCTGAAGATTTTCGGTAAATTTATATTATTTTCTATCCGTCGTCTCTTCCTTTTAAGTACAAAACGAATGAGTGACAAATCTAAAAAACCTTCTGACCCTAGGTTTAGCGTGTAGTAAAAAAAATCCACTCTACTGTCTAGCAACCTACGCCTAATAATATTGGCTAAATTGCATTATTTTTATTTTATTTTATTTTATTGATTATGAGAAGAAACAGAGTAGAAATGTACATAAAACTAACTTACACACTAAAACAGGCATTTCCTCAACCACAGTCCTCACCGAGCCTGAGACCGAGAATATATCCAATTCCAATCCATTGTTGCTTCATAATATATCCAATTTCTCGTATTTCGTCCCAAGGATAAAACGAATGAGCATCATACGGATTAACCACGATCCATGCACCTTTGGAACAACAATACAAATATTTATCTCAGTGCTTTCTTGGCATACCCCACTATCAACTTATCACTTTATTGACGCCATTCATAAATTTTAATAGACTCACAAAACTGATAATCGGGGCCCTTTTTTAAAATCAATAGCCGTTGCGCTTCTGAGTAAAAATCTTAAATATTTTTTCTAAGGAAAGTAGATAAATACTACTTTCTGTAAACCGCCTATAAATATATAAAAGCATTTATAATAATCTGACTTATAAAATATTGTTTTTTATTACTTACCTACCTAAGTAATAAATAACAGACGCAGTTTCCATTCCAGATAATTCACATCTAAAAATGCGGATCCATCAGAAAAATTAAAGTTAGACTAAATTTGAGTCCTTAATGTTTGTTTGCGGCATATTTTCCGGTTGCTAATAAATCATGGTTAAAGTAGCTAAAGTACAAAGAAAAACGAGTATATCTTAATAAAATTCTTGCGCAGTGGGATTCTGTATCTAATTTATGGTCTGCCTTATAAAAAATATCGGGCAACGGTATCTGGCACGACAAGCTAATGCCAGCCTAAAGTGCCTAATACACTGCTCTGCCGGGTTACCGGCTTACACTGGCTTTCACTTTAGAGCAACTTAGACGGGCTCTTAATTTTACTTGGCTTTAATCTATCCAGACTTGCGAGATAGCAGACCATGAAAGTATTTTTAAATTATTGCTTAAAACTCAGGAATATTCCTAAGTTGCGATAATCCTGAATAGATATATTATATAATATTAACGTAACACGCCATTTATAATATGAGCGTAAATGCAAGATGTAGCATTAATAATAAATCGAATTATAAGCGTAAAGCTATGTAGAATCGATATCGCTATGAAATCGCATAAGACCTTTTCTTTTTTGTTCGTCGTGCATACTGCTAGTCGTTAATCTGTTAAAATCGTTTCTGAACCATGGACACTATCTATGAATTTTAGTATCTATATAATTATGTATAGAGGACTCAGCATCTACAACACATTGGGACATAAAAGAACACCTTTGATAATTTTAAATACCTTAGGAGACATCCTTAACGTCGGCGATATTTTTTTTTTTCACATAAGACAATATTAATCGTAAACGAGTTGGTGGCAAACTAGCACACATGATGATAAGCGGCCAATGTAAGGAATGGACACCTGCAACGTCAGAAATTTACATATGTCGCGAATTGTGACAATTGTCGGTATGGCGAAATAGGGGCAGTTGCTGTGACAGGAATGACAGAATACTCAGAACAGAAGTAGTGATGTCTATTTCTGAAGGAATTCGGTGAAAGCAACGCACATGAAGAAGGTTACATGTTATAGGATGACATCTAGTTAATTTTGGGTTAGCCGAATGGTGGTCATATATCATAACTAGATGTTTCATAGGTACGAGTATACATGGGTGAATATATTATGGAAGATTTTACAAGTTACTCGAAACCGTGCCGATTGGTGAAACTATATTACTCAGTTCAATTCAACTACTGCCGAACGAAACTATAGCCTAATAAAATGTCTATGGCAGCCGCGGCACGCACATCACGAAGCTACCACACGCGACGGTTCTTTATTCGCGCTTGCGGTTTTTCTCCAAATCGTACGACAGTAAAATGCTATTACGATTCTTAATTAATGAAAAAGGTCTAATTAATTGAAGTAATAATCAAATGGTATTGTCTGCACGATCAGTTCGCATTATGTCACATTTTGGGAATCCGTATACACCTAAAGCCCCGACATTCAAATGGCGGTCATTCGGTATTTCTCTTGTATGTGTTTATAGCGTATCTATACGAGACGAATGAATATGGTAATTATTTTTAGTACTCATAAATGAAGCTTGATTTTACGGGTATTATATGTTTACAGGTAATACGGAACCTGCTAGTAGATTACTGCTGCATAGTCATTAATGGAAATGAATAGAAGGAAACGACTCATGTTAAATATCTTTTTTATACACGACTGGTCAGCGTTTGACCTCAGTCACACCTGATGGTAAGCGTCGATGAGGTCGAGAGTGTAGCACGCTGGTTCAGTAACAACCTATTCACTCTTGCCTTAAAAATACCTAAATTATATCTTTCCGGGAATACAGACGAAGGGAGCGAATTCCATTCCTTAGCAATCCGCATTAGGAAGGTAGAAGCGAATCGCTTCGTGCGAATGAATGGAATATTCACAACGTATGGTTGAAAACGCTGCCCTCGCCTGGACGGTCGGTGGTGGATACTGCTTTTTGTTTTAAATATTGCCATCCGTTCTAGTATCCGTTATAGCATCCGTCGTAGTAAAGATTTGTCAAGTAGGCCGTTGTAATGGACATGTATAATACACGAGGCTAACGATAACACCGAGACCACAATTAGGCCCACTGGCTCTACGAAACCTCGGCCGGAGGACCCGACGCTGAAATCGGGCACTAGAACGGTGTTTGCTGGAACCTCAGTAAACTTGCAATATATTGCTTGGCCAGCTTTTATTGCACGGCAAGATTATTTAAACTGCCGGGGAGAGCCATAACTCTGAGGCAACACCACTCAAGCCCCTGAAATACTCGCCCCAGTAACGAGATGTTAGGCTATAATTTTAATCTCGAAAGATTTAAATGACTGTAGTAACTGTAAGTGTTGAGAATGAGGTTTGGGTCTATATGGTGTCCCACAGTTCCATATGTTTAAAACCTGCTTACAAATTTATATAAAGTCGGCCCAAGATACCGGATAATTTCGAGTATAAATATTTATACAAAATATAAATTATACTTAATAACCGATATAATTATTTCTGTTTCATGAACGACGAAAAAGTTGCTTATGCAATATAATATTGTATAAGTATAAGGGCTTATATTGCACCTATGCAGTTATTTTTACGGGTGTTTTTTTCGAATGTTATGACATTTACGAGTTACGTATTTTGAACTCCACAATATTGTTGGGTTTTGAAAATACAGTACTTTCTAAACTAAAATAGGGCATTGTAATTCAAGTATAAGTGCAGTCGCCATCAGATATATCGGAGCTTTGGAGGTGGTCACAAATATCTGATCAAGCTCTTTATACGCCCTGACAATAGAGGCGGTATTGAAATATTTGTGACCTCCCACAGCCCCGATATATCTGATGGCGACTGTACTAGGTTTGTCATAAAACTCATGGTTGTTACTGGCGTTTTATACATATCTACTCAAATAAATATCAACAAATGGATTACAAAGTATAAACTTACAAACAAATATTACAAGTTAAGCTTGTAAATAGTTTACACCCGTCCAATGACTTATGACATATTTTCGTTAGTATCCGTTCTGCTTTTCAAAGCCTAGCATGTTATTGCGTAAGTAATTAAAGGGACAAAGTGATTTCGTTCAAGCATCCCCCGCCTCGGCTGAACAGACACCCTTTTAATTCTTGCGTGAATTAGAATAACTTTTGAAGACACGAGACTTCCATTATTGGCGACAGCTTCGCGGTTCTTTCAGAGCAGTACTCGGCTTAAAGTGTTTTAAGAAGTTTGTTTTTTAGATCGCCATTTACAGCATCCGTTTTAAGATTTCTATAATTTGTATGTGCTACTTTAGAAAATCGTTTTTTTTTCGTCTTTTTGTTATGAATAAAGATAAAATTATTAGGCGCAAAAAAAACAATAAATGCCTGCAATATTTACTACAATATTTATTACTTATTAGCATTGGATTTGTGTAAGATTACCGTAAAATATTAAATATTTTTAGTTACTAAAGGATTCTAGTAAAATCATTTTTTAATCGTGGTAGAATATATTTATGGATTTAAATATTCGGGGACACAAAGACATAAGAACCATCGAACACTACATTACGATGCTTTGGTTCTGGTAGGTGCAGCGGATATTGCAGTCCGGGTATAGAAAACGTCGCCGGTTACTCTGCCAAACGGAAATTGCAGATTTGCCTGTACGGAAATAAATTATAAAAAGCTGACATTTTATTTTCGGCTCCGCTGAAAGAATTGAATGTGATCATGTAGACAAAATCGTCTAAATAACTCTAATTTATACGAAAATAAATATCTATTATAATTTTCCATTCTGCACGGATAGCATGGTTGCCATTTTGTCGTCTATCGCGCTATCCGTCACTTTGTCACTTACATACTTGTTGGACCGTGACAGGTATAAAAACCAGCAGGTGTGTACAGGCATCTCAACTCACAAAAGAGATCGGGCTGTAGTGTGCACTACGTGACGGGTGGAAGAAGGCATATAGTTAAGCATTACCTATGATATTCCTTCACCGAAAAGCTACTAGTAAATGGCAAATGATATCTCGTACAGAGGATCCTACAAGCTCATTGCTCATTGGCACGAGCTGAGATTTGGACATTATATATAACACTAGCTTTTCCTCGTGACTTCGTCGGCCAGCCATGCCTATATTCAAAGTATGGTTTCGAGATAAATATTATCCTATGTCCTTTCTCATAGCTCAAACTGCGACCATACCAAATTTCATTCCAATTGGTTCAGCGGTTTAAGCGTGAAGAGGTAACAGACACACAGACAGAGTTACTTTCGCATTTATAATATTAGTATGGATTATTATTTTTCAAAGTAATCTTACACTATTTTCTACTTGGGACTAGTTGGTGGCTTAATTAAAACTGACAAATATTACCTATACCATAAACTCGAAACTAGGCCAAGCCTTAATGAGAGCCAACTTATATTGCAATAGTGCACAATTATTGCTAACATTATTATTCAAAACGTGTATAGTTACCGTCTACGTCATCATAGCCCCTTTGATAGCTTGTTATCCGAATCGCTTCGTGCTGTCTTTGCATAAATTGACAAAGATCTCCGAGCTTGATATACCAGTGATTAATTTGTGTACATAACCGAGTATATTTGATTGCCACAAACTATTGTATATTTGAATATTGATTGAATTGCAATCTACAAATACATGGTTTTTAATCAAATGTTAGTATATTACTGCATCAAGAACATTTCTCAAACATGCACTACAATATTTTCATTATGTTCTTTCGAAGTCGCAGGTTTGGCTAGGCGAGAGGCACGAGAGGTCGTTAAGGTTAACGCTACATGCCTAAGGCCGGCAAGGTCCTCTTTTTTAATTACCATTCCACATACATTTGTAACAAGGAGATTATTTAGATTGGAATAACACAGCATCATGGAGATTGGCCATTAAAAAATATTGCTGGTTTTATGACATTTTATAAACAATAATCAATTATGCTAGATTTTGCAATTTTTTTTGGCATATTTACTTTTAGTTTTTATAAAACTAAATCTTTTTTTACATTGAGTTTTTTTTTTTTACATGATTGAGAAAAACACTATATGTACTTCGGCGTGAAAAGGGGTTGTCGGCCTCATAACAAATATATACTCGGCCTCTTTAATATAGTACATTACTACAGAGGCCGGGAAGTAAGGGGTTGCCGACCGAATAGGATAGCTTGGCTGACAATCTCTTTTCACGCCGATATATGTATGTGTACCTAGTGCTTTTCTCAAACATGCAATCAAATAAATAATTAAATATTTCAAAGAAAATTATAAGTGAACTCGACCAAAAATATATGTAACACGTTTGATTTGATTTCTAACTAGGATAGAATAAAGACCGATTATCATAAATAATGCATGTTACTACAAAACATTGAGAAGGCGACACTTGTCATGATTGACAAATGATTAATTTTTTACCAATTCCTAGCTCGATTATATGCCTTGGATAGTAAATAAACGTAACTTGTACACGAAAACAATTGTACAAATTGACAATTGAATTTATGGCTGAATTCCATGTTGTCACAAATATATATGAAATGGAAATTAAAAAAGAGCCACTGCCCGGCTTAGGCCTGCAATTTTGGAGGAAATTTCATCCCTAGTTAAGGATAATAAGGGCAACATTGGACTTTCAGTACTTACTTAATTACTTTGCCTCTATTTTATTGCAAAAATACAATACAATTAAAAGGTAAATATACAATTTGTTAAAATTGAGTTTATAATGGTTACCTACAAGTTATAATAGCAGGCGGGCCGCTAAATGGAAAGTTTATAATTAATGCTTTCAATTCAACCTGTTATACTCGTATATATATATTTGAAAAGTTTCAGGATCTAATGAAAGAGTTTAGCGGCCGGAACAGCGGTGAAGCGGTGCTATGTTGGGGACCTATATAATAAACATGAGCAAAGTTTCCTGGTTGGTCATCGCAAACGAGGCGATGTTGGTCCGTGAGCGAAAGAAGTGAAAAAATATCGTCGTCTTTTTATAACAACTTTTAGTTACGGCTGAATTTCTTACCCATGTCACTCATCTTTTTTTACCTCAATAATGCAACTGATGCTGAAAATGCTATTATGTGTTAGACGCACATATATAAATCTGCAAAATATTAACAATTAGCTTAAAACATAAATATCTCCTTACAGTAAATAACCATAGCAATCGAGCTCATAGCTTAGTACCAGTCGACCACTCGCATAGCACAAAATCAGCGTCTGCTGAAAAATATGACGTGCCACGAGTGCAGAATTATTTCGGTGACAGAAACCTAAAAAAAGATTATCGTACTACCTTAACAACCTACCCCATAAGATTAAACATGAGGCAGATAAATCCAAATTTAAAAAACAGCTCATGATATACCTGTTAGAAACACTTCAGTAATTAAGAAATTAATTAAATAATAAGTTATTAAGAAGGAAGATTCCCAAACCTGCAGACAAACCGTTCAGACGGTTTTGCAGGGATCTTTATAACAACATTGTCAAAAATTTAATAAAATATCCATCTATCTATATATATATTCCATTAAAGATTTAAAATATATATACATTCTAGAATAAATTAATTAGGAATACAATGTTAGATGTCAAAACAATAAAATTTAGAAACAATGATACGAACACAAATTCATTTAGTCAAATAACCAGCCTACGTCACTTCAGAGCCCTGAGTGTAAGTTTTGAACGTAATATTACTTTACCATCACGTTAGTGTTTCCCATGTAAATAACATGATTTTTTACGCCAAAAGAAAACTTACACTAGAGCCTCAAGTGCAAAAGTGCCAGAACACTCGCTGCATTTCCACGCTGAACCGTGATTTACTAGGAATGACCCGGAGCGGGGATCAAGCTCTCTATTTCTCAACCTACTACCTATCTAAGACTTTACCTCTGAGCACCAACAACAACTCGTCTCAACCGCCAGAGGAACAAACAAAAATATTTAACATTATTATTGTTGTTTGATACATGCGAGTATAGAAATGTAAATCCGCGATTACACATGCTGGCTCGTCACTCGCCTCGCTATTGCTCGAAACATTAGAGGAAACTTTGCCTATACAAAAAAGGGATGCGAGGGACGAGAGGAATAGCGAGACGTCCGCATACACATGCGAGCTCGTGTTTTGCCTTGTTATTCGCCTCGCTACTCGTGCGAATGTGTGGCGATAGCATTATAATATCGGTGTACAGTCAACCAATTTCAGTTATGGGCCACTTCGTTCCTTGTCACTGTGAAAATCTATATGAAAGACGCAAAAGATCTGTTATTAACGTCACTGTGACAAGGTACGAAGTGGCCTAGAAATCAAATCGGTTGACTATACCAGAAGAGGATTTACCTAACTAAAGAAATCTTTTTTTTTGTGCGAGATCAAATGACTTGCTGTTAGCCCAAAATATGAAAAAACTATTTATTTATTACAAGCATCTTGTTGTGTTGAGAATTAATATTTCAATAAACAGTGTTTATGGCAAGTTTGCATAGCAAAATGACATACTCGGGTTTATACCGATTACCAGGTTATACCGATGTTTACGCCTTAAAAAACGCCCACCCGACTTAATAAATAGACTTGTTGTACTATAGTAAATTTTAGCAGTGGCCTCAATCCGTTGCAAAAGGGCTTGATCAATTCGCATCTTAATTTAATCGAGCAGTGTCCGTATCCTAATTATTTTCAAATCTGAACCCGTTACCTATATCACAGTATAAGCATCACATACAGTACATTATAATCATCATACACCTTAAAGGACTCATAGATCAAGACACAGTTAATAGTAGTTTATGTATCTGTACATAATGAAGGGCATTACAACAAGAATAATATCACACGATTGTTGTAATGCCTAATTATGTATAGTTACTTACACTACATTATCTACACACATATTATTAAGTGTTTTAAGATGGGTTCAGAAACCGTAGGGAAATGACTTATTACTAGGGTTACTTGTGAACATTAAAAAGTCAACGAACAAAACAAATGACAGCTTGGAACGGCGGCGTTGCGTATTTCGTATCTGTAAATATTTTTTTTAAACCATAGACAAGCGAATGAACTCCCTATTCTACTGTCACTCGAGTTCAAATGTCGTTCGATTTATATTAAAAAAACATAACGAATTGGCGTTTCGTATCAATGGCTGTTTTAATATCTATAGATACTAGATTAGACACCCCACTTGAATTTGACAGCTGTTCCAAATTAAAATTCATAATCTACTGAAATCTTTCTGATGGTTGGTAATGCTTGTTTTTGCATTGGCTACGGTTTCTGGACGCATTTTAGAGCACTTATGACATGTACGTAGATAAAAGCTATTTTTTGTGGGTTAACTTAGTTGAAAACTCGTAGATAATTAACTAACGATTAAACATCCATGCTTATTATAAAGTTGACACTTTTTACTGTTTTACTGATTGACGACTGACTTTACTGAGGGAGCGAAACTTTGGTGCCGACGACAGACGTATGTCGTCAAGCTACATATAGCTGGGTTCAAATCCCAGTAAAGGCAATTTTTTGTGTGATGAGCACAGATATTTATTCCTGAGTCATGGTTTTTGTATATGTATTTAAGTATTTGTATATTATATATATCGTTGGATTAGTATCCACGACACAAGCCTTCTTGAGCTTACTGTGGGGCTCAGTCAATTTGTGTAAGAATGTCATATCATATTTATTTATAGAATACTCTCAAGTACACATTTTGTAATTGTCAACTAATATTTTCTAAAAAAAATCTTACGACATCCAATCAACCAAATGCTATCGTGTGTCACATTTAAAAACTGATGATTTTGCTATACATTGCTTGCTCAAATTAATTTTGACCTGTATTTTTTTATTACAAATCCAGTAATTTTCAAAAGTTGTAGACTAAAAGCAACTTTACGAGCAAAATTGATCGTTATATTTAAAGCCCCAATGTCGGAGACACGTGTTGTATAATGGTATGGAAACCTTCGTGCGCCAGTCCGTCTCATTATATTATTGTTGGGATGAACACGAAACATATTTACAAATAAACTATTATATATATGATTAATCCATTATGTAGAATCATTGAGGTAGTGCAATATTAATCTAAAAAAAAAAATTCTACATGCGACTTTGCGTCATAATGACGTGACCGGCACCATAGTTTGCTCCCTGTTGATAGGGTGAACGCCCCAGTGAATGAACACTTAAGAAATTTTTCACTTTTGAAAAATCATTTTTCAAAATGTATTAATAATTGTGATAATGTAATGTAATTTATTAAATCTTCATTTAATAAACAATAATATAATTTCTGTGATTTTTTGTTACTTTAATAGTTTTTGAGTTATACGAGAATTTATCAAAATATACCCAAAAAGCTAGTAAATGAACAAAAAAATCTAATGAATGAACACAGTAAAACCCAGTGAATGAACATTGTTTAGAAATGTTTAGTCGGTATTAAAAATCATTTTTGAACATAATACACAGAGTTTTTCTTCAAAAATTATTACTTATATTAAAAAATGAGGTAGGTACAGTATTTTACTCACCTCAGTCACACCTCTACCACTCAGCCACTCAATTCAGGCCATTTTGGCCCAGGATTATTTTTAGTAAACTTACTTACGCGTTTATTTGCATTAAAAAAAACACGCTATCAATAACTTCTGGGAAAACCAAGTTTTGCTTTGTTGATTATCCATTGAACCAATTTTGTTTCTTCATATTGACCTAAAGTAGAACAAATGGAATAAACAATAGCATGAATGTTATTTCCAATAACACAAAAACTTGATGAATAAAATAAAGAAAAACAAATGATTTTGTGTGTGAGTGGAACTTACACATTGTATGAAAATACATTCGTCGTTACGTTGTTCATATATTGAATTAGTTGAAATCTGGTAAATGAACAAGGCCTGATTTCCATAGTCCATCTACTAAATGTTTCATGCCTATGTATGAATACCTGTGTTCCAATACTGGCTGAAGGTATCAGAATCGTCTTCTGAGCAGTATTTCAAAAAACCAGCTTAATACTATTACGTTAACATTTAAATTTAGGCAAAAAAATAAATTGAGCCAACACCAGTAAATGAACACATTGTTCATTTACTGGTTTTAGAACATTTGATAAGTCAGTAATGGAACACGAAAAAATAATAACTTAATCGCAGAATAAACGACTAAAGTGTTCATTTATAAAAGGTTGTACACTTATTTCAACCAAATAACAAAAGTTTTAACTGATAAGTATCAAATAATCATTTTAAATGTTGCTCCAAACATGCACTGTTCTTACCTGGGATTTAACTTCTCCATACAAAACTTCAAAATTAGATACACGTGAATTTCAAACGCCGGTCATATTAAAACCGGTCGAAAATAAATTTACCAAGTGTTGCCATTGTATAGAAAACAAAGTTGACAATAAGAAAAAAATACGACAAGTGGTAGAAATAGTTGTATTTCTTATTTTAGCCAAAAAACGAGATTTTGTTCATTCACTGGGGGGTGTTCATTCACTGGAGCGTTCACCCTATATCAATAAATAGTTATTTGTTATGCAAGGCTGCAAAGTGGTTATTTGGCGCTAGTGTTTAAATTGAAAGCTGAGCAAGCGAAGGAAGCTAAGATTGAACCATGAGCGAAGCGAATGGTTCAAAGATAGATTCCTGAGCGTAGCGAGGCTTTCAAGACACGAGATGCCAAATAATTTTGCAGTCATGCGGAACACACAATTTTTCACCTCACTACAGCGAGGAAAATTCGAGCGGCAAGAAAAACAAGAAAACAAAACTTATCGCGCGATTTTTCAGGGAAATCATATCGGCATCGCTACTAGAATCATTCATTTTTATAGTTCAAACGTTGAGTTCAAAGAGCTTAGCACAGGAAAAATTCGACAAATTTAGGTGAATTGTGATAACTTAAAACTTAAAAAAAAAAATCAGTTGCGTTCAGAAATTACAATAGTATGTAAACCTATACTTCAATTTCTTTATCAAATAAACATTGAAATCGTGTTTTATTTAATGAATTAATTAGTTAAAATATGTTAATTAAACTGAAATACTATAAGTATATATAATAAAACCTATTTGACATAAAATAAAGTGTAGATAAAAAGAAAAAAAGTTAAAAATCTGTAATCAAAAACATGTTTCTGATTGGTTATTATCTATGGTTATTATGAACTCACCGTGGTACTGCGAACATCGAAGTTCGTATTTTGCAAGCATCTTTCTCTTTTACTCCAATGAAAGTGACAGAGACAATCGTCCGAAATTTACGAATATCGTTTTTCGCGGTAGCGCGCCAGTCACGCGTTGAAGGAATTTTATACTTAAAAAAAGTTACATGCACCACAGAGAATTACAATCATCGGCTTCGAAATTCGAATGACTTTTGCACGCTAGCGGATAAAATAGGCTTTTCCACGCAGATTTCGCGCTATAAACTAAGGTTTTCCGAGCGAGTGAGGTGAAAAATAACTTTTTTTGTGGCTGTCGAGTATGCAGGTAATTAATGATTTAAAATAATTCAATAAAAACATTGATTACAATATTGTCGGCCCGGGGCCAGATGGTAAGCTATGTACATGAAAAACACGGCTCTACTGACGTTTATTTACTCTTAGTGCTTGAAAATGGAGATCTTTCTTCTCTGAAACATGTGGCGCGAGTGACTAAATAAACATGTTTTACAGGATACATTTTGGATTGTGTGCACAGGAATTGCACGATTTAATTCCGCCATCTCCGTTCCTCCATCGGACGTCCAGACGAGGGGAGCGGTTTCATCCTTACGTTGTGAATTATCCATTCATTCGCACGAAGCGATTCGCTTCTACCTTCCTAATGCGGACTGCTAAGGAATGGAATTCGCTCCCTTCGTCTGTATTCCCGATAAGATATAATTTGGGTCTTTTCAAGGCGAGAGTGAATAGGCTGTTACTGAACCAGCATGCTACACCTTCCACCTTGTCGTCACTTACCATCAGATGCGACTGAGGTCAAACGCTGGTCAGCCTTTTATAAAAAAAAAAAAAAAACAGATTTCATCCCCAACACGGAGTGTCTGGAAACTTATGTACGAAATATTGATTATGGTGTCGCTTTTCGGTGAAGGCAAATATTAGGCGCTGCGTGCTGAGGCGCTGGGGTGCGGGTGGCGCAAACCCTAATTGTGGGTCGCTTAAGAGGAAACGGTAGTATGCAATTTTCCATACAAACGCTCTCGACTGTTTCCTCCCTGGTTTTTAACACTAGAGCAGTGATTTTTTCAGCACAGATTGATATCATCGATATCTGTGTCGGTATGTTTCGTTTTTTTGGATTTTTTAGTTTTTTTAAGATTTAGAGCTCTGTAAACATTGCTAAAAACGGCTCACTCAACTATCTCGCAAACATTCACTTATTATTCAAATAATATAGCATAAAACACAAAAAGCAAAACGTACCGACACAGAATAACTCTTCATCATTCTGTTTCAAAATTTTTATTCAGATTGGTTAAGTTTTGGAGGAGGAAAACGTCGAGAGCCAAACCTCGATTTTTGAGATTTTTACGCGGGATTTTTCGCCTGAGCTGCAGTTGTCCCTATCGCACTGTTTTTGGAGGGGTAGGCAATCTACTAAATATGTACACAGTCAAATAGTCATGAGCAATAGTCGACATTGAATGTCGATGTTCTAGTGATGTAATGGGTTATCGATAAACCGAATTTTGGTACAGTTAATGCGATCGGAATAACTATTCTGAAGAACAGTAACAAGTAAATGTTACTGAAGTAACAATGTCAATTGTATTGCATGTAGTAGTGAGAAGTATATAAAATATACTATAATAGCTTTTCCCCGCGGCTTGCGCCCACGCGCAAAAGAATACCTGTAACAGTTGACATTTGACTCCTTCTCCATACAAACTTTTAACCCCCGTTTTTGACCTCTTAGGGGATGAATTTAAAAAAACGTTGATATGTCATTTCTTGTATTTAAATAACGAGTGTTTACACAAAATTTCAAGTCTCTCGCTTAAAATTTTACAATCCCCATACAAACTTTCAACCCCCTTTTTACTCCCTCAATGGTGTAATTTCCGAAAATCCCTTCTAAGTGAGTCCTTGCGATACATAAACTACCTATTATGAATAAATCAGATATCTAAGTTAAGCTGTTTGGGCAGGGCGTCGATCAGTCAGTCAGGACTAATGTTTATATACAGGTTGTCTCATTCAGATCGGTCAGTATGGGGAAATCTGGAACTACCTATAAGACATACAAAGATTTGTACTTAGGAACCATGTCATCGATTTTAGGCACAAGAAAAACTGCAAACATACATAAAAAAAACTTGTACTCTGTTCGAGAATCGAACCAGGTTGTTTTGGAAAATAAAACTTTAAATGATTTCCGTTTGGATAAATGGAATGTGTAGGTTATAGACAGCAAAAGTTACCATAAAACATGATAACTCAAATGAATAAAATGCATTGTAATCCAATATCTTCTAATTTTAATTTTAACAACTGGTGTCTATTCCAAAACTGAACACTTTTTTTTTTATCCATCTATGCAGTTTTTCTTATCCCTAAAATCGATGACATGGTTTCTAAGAACAAATCTTTGTATGTCTTATAGTTCCAGATTTCCCCATACTGACCGATCTAAATGAGAACCACTGTATATATATAGATGCTAATACGAGCAGATCCAATAACACGACAGTAAGTACAATAAAAAATCAAACATAAAATGCATTTTCTCATTGAACAATTATTATAGGTAAATTATTTGCATATATATATATATATCGTTGGCTGAGTACTCACACAAAACACAGGCCTTTTTGAGCTTACCGTGGGGTTCAGTCAATTTGTGTAAGAATGTCCAGTAATATTTATTTATTTAAACATTATTATTTACTCGATCAGAACCCCTCATGCTGCTTATAACAGACTATGGGGGAGGCCCATGTCATAGTAGCGGACAGGTTTACTATTTATAAGTTTTTTTTTTAAATTGGTTAATTATATGTATACAGGATGTCTCATTTTGATCGGTCAGTATGGGGAAATCTGGAACTATAAGACATACAAAGATTTGTTCTTAGGAACCATGTCATCGATTTTAGGGACAAGAAAAACAGCATAAATGGATTTAAAAAAAATGTGTTCAGTTTTGGAATCGACCCCAGTTGTTAAAAATAAAATTAAAAGATAAATTACAATGCATTTTATTCATTTGAGACATCATGTTTCATGGTAACTTTTGCTGCCTATAACCAATACAATCCATATCCAAACGGAAATAATTTAAAGTTTTATTTTCCAAAATAACCTGGTTCAATTCTCGAACAGAGTACAAGTTTTGTTTTTTTTTTTATCTATGTACCTATGCAGTTTTTCTTGTCCCTAAAATCGATGACATGGTTCCTAAGAACAAATCTTTGTATGTCTTATAGGTAGTTAGTTCCAGACTTCCCCATACTGACCGATCTGAATGAGACACCCTGTATAATGCTATAAATTTCATCTTTGGAGCGCTGGTAGCCTAGCGGTAAGAGAGTGCGACTTCCAATCCGGAAGTCGCAAGTTCAAATTGTACAGGCATTTTGCCACGGCTCATGAGAGCCTGGGGTCCACTTGGTAACTAATCCCAGGATTTGGCGTAGATACTAGTTTTACGAAAGCGACTGCCATCTGACCTTCCAACCCAGAGGGTAAACTAGGACTTATTGGGAATAGTCCGGTTTCCTTACGATGTTTTTCTTCACCGAAAAGTGACTGGTAAAATATCAAATGAAATTTCGTACATAAATTCCGAAAAACTCATTGGTTCAAGCCAAGTTTCGAACCTGCTACCTCCGGATTGCCAGTCGCACGCTCTTACCGCTAGGCCACCAAGCGCTTTTTTATGAGATGATGGTCATAGACAAATGTCTCAATAGCTTTAGAAATTATATGAAAAAGCATTTTCCTGGTATTCCATCATCAAACCCTGACATGGTACTAATGGGTGGTTTGAAGCGACAGGCTGCTATACGCCTGCCCGATAGGCTCGCGGGCTAAATGTACCTAAACTGCACAGTAACACCGGGTGGTGTTACTTTTGCATTATGAAATTTAGTACTTTAATAATTCCAATCCCATACGGAAAACTATTATTGCATATAGGTATATAATTATCTCTATCAATTGGCAACATCAGCCTGCAAAGCGAATAAAACATACCCAAGTGTTAAAGAGTCGGTACCTACTTACTCAAGTAACTACAAAAGGTTTTGATAATGTTGCAGCTTGTAATGTTAAAGTATAGATTTAAAATTTAATTGCATAAAGTTACTACTACTTACTCAATCGCCGAACTTGCCGACGTTAGTAATTAGTACGTAGGTACCTACTACCAGCACGTCGTTGCAGGCAGGTAGGTATATTTATTTATTAGCTTAGCTCATGAAAACCGCATTTTGTATTATTTGTAAATGTATATATTTATTGTTATTTAGGTGTTTTATTATTTATAGATACATATTATAAATGATGAAGTAGGATTACCTCAATATATGGGTAAAAAAAAAAACAAATCCGAAATTGGTCTAAAGAAATCTCGAGTATCAATAAACGGAATCGTGGTCAAAATTATAACAAACAATATTTTCGCGTCGCGTGCAGGTATGAAAAAAAATAGACTAGCGAGTGGCTTAGTGGCTTAATTGTTGCGGCCGAAGTGCGCGGGCTCAGTCTGTGTGCGTGAGCCACACACGCAGGCACGATGGGGCCGCGGGGCACTTCGCGCGCCAGCGCGACAGATATAGTCGTTCAAAAATCTCAAATCTGAGAAAGGGCTTCGGTACTGTTACCTCTTAAGGGCAGGCGTCCAGTCGTGGACATCCATCGGCTGACACGATTATGAATGAATTTTCGTCTGGGCTGGAGACTGGAGATCAGATGACAGAGTGCCTTGTGGAAAAATCTTTGGTTTAGATTGCCGAGTAACCCCAGATTTCAATGAGTTATGGCTAATGCTACGAAATTAATAACGTAAAAAAAAAAAAAAAAAAAACATTTTAGACACCTTTTCATACCACAAACTGCTTAGTTTAAAAACATAATGTTAATTCTTAAAAATAAAGGAAAAATGGAAAAATCAACTAAGCTAAGCGCGTTGAAGGATATGGTGGAAAAATTCGCAGCTTTTGGGCAAGCCTCTGTAGCTCAGTTGCGCGTCCCAGAGTCGTGAGTTCGAGTCTCGCCCGGGTCAGTTGATTTATCAATTTTTTCTCTTATTTCGAAGATTTATGTTTTCGTTAGCAGACGAGATGTTTCTGGGTAAAGATAATAATAAAACATAATGTATAGATTATAAACTTAACTGTAGGATCATGTCTATGTACCTAGTTGTGCAGAGTATTAATATGGAACTTACGTCAAAATTTGAATAAAAAACGCCGACATGCGTATACCATAGGCCAGGTGCTTTAGCTAAGTTTTTCACCTATGTAATACATTGTCACATTTGTTACTGACAAGTCGATAAAAAATAAAAACTGCATAGTAGATGGGCTATAAATGTACTGTGGGTAGTATTATCCCGTTCAAATGGACTTTTGTTTACGTACCTTGCTTTCACGTTAGCAAATTGTGAGGGTTTTAAGCGGATTATTCCGGTAAAATAAATCAGCACTGAGAGTGCTCGCGGGAGCGACGGTTCACGGAATTTTGTCTTGAAGTTTTTGGCACCAACTTTACTCGACAGACGGGCTTGCGGAATCATGGTTTCAGCTGGTTCTAAATCTAGGTTATTTTTATTTTTATATTGGCACGCTGCATTGTATATTTAAATATAAAACATTTTCAAGTAAAGTATGTACTAATTAACATTACAATACAATAATGTTAACAATGAACCTGCACGTTCTTAGTTTTTATAAAACATATGTAAAGTTTTGATGATGACTATTTGTGTTCTAAATAAATAAATAAGTCTGAAACAGAATATCTTAAAATGGTATATTTTGCCTGACTTATAATATGGTCTATTAGTTCGCATAATAAGTAAAACTCTATTTTGACGGATTTAAATTGAGCTCCAGCGGCGCGAAAACCGATATTCGTAACTTCGGACGATTGTCTCTTTCATGACGCCTTAATTGCAGTAAAAGAGAAAGATACTCGAAATATATGAACTTCCATGCTCATGGTACCGGGTAGACGGATGCTTGCCTGATGGTAAGCAATTGCCGTAGACCAAGAGTACCCGCAACACCAGGAGAGTCACAAACGCGCAGGCATTTAAGATAGGAGTACACCGTAGAGGATTCTAACTGTACAGGTGATGAGGGTGGAAATGTTGCCGCGTAGAACGATGGCGGAAGGAGGCGGCAGGCAGAGATTAATCCGAAGGTGCAGAGGAAATGCAGAGAGAGGCTACATCTCTACGCAGCGCTAAAGGATCCATTGTGCAGAAATATAGAATTCTTGCTCATTTTATGCTACAATACTCCATGGGCGACGCCACGCTGAACTGTCTTTGCATAATTCGACGTCGCGCAACGCTGAGCTGTGAAATCGTTAACGAACGTTGTTGTAGCGGCAGTCGGCGGCAGTACAGTGCATTTGCATTTAGTGCTCATAGAGGGAAGCAGAATAGTCTACCAAGATCCCTTATTTAGGAAACCGTAAATATGAATTTATGGCTAGAAACACTAGTGACTGCTGGCGCAATCACTTTGGTACTTTAGGCTAGGGGGCATGAAGGGGTAACGTTTCAAGCTCAATAAAATCCTAAACATTATTCTACTTACTGGTTTGTTGGTTTTATGTGTATTTTTAGTAATGAGTGTTTAATGCATCAAACATTTTATAAAGCAAAAGGGGCAAGATGGTGTACCCGACACCCCATCTTGCTCTTACGTGCCCAATGAAGTTTGGAAATTTATATGAATATAAAAAGTGCCTATTTCAAAACAAACAAGTCCTTCCCTGGGGCCTATTTCTTGAACACTTGTAATACAAGCGGAAGTCTCTTTCTAACAACAGGTGGCAAAAAGTGAGTTCCGCTTGTATAACAAGTTACAAGTGTTCGAGAAATTGGCCTGATAATTGGTGAAAATTTTCATGCATATCAATGATGAAAATGAATACCGAATATGTGATATTAATATTAAGGTAACTAACATGAACCAAATAATTGTAAATAAATTGAAGAATGTTACAGAGAACAGAGGCGCTACCGCCTAAAACGATATTCATAAATTGCGGGCATCTTTCTCTTTTACCCCAATTAAGACGTCATGAGAGTGACAGAGACAATCGTCCGAAATTTACGAATATCGTTGTTCGTGGTGGCGCCGCAGTTTTTTGCATTTAAATACTAAATGTAACGTATTATATAACCGCCCACTCAGCGAACTAATTACTATAATAGGCGAATGATCATGCGCTAGCGGGATTGTTATTGGTCAATCCTGTTGCCATATAAAGCCGCTACCCCATCTTACACGCCACCCCGTCATGCCCCCCTTTCCTCTGTGTGGCCACTACCATGAGCATCACATCGTCATATTTTTTATGTCGTTTTATTAGGCTCTGTACAATTTCTCATATATACATATATTTTACACAGACGCTAGGAGTATGTTTTTGCCAACTCGTTGTACTGTTACGGATCGTACGAGTATGATTCGCCAGTTTTTTTTTTTTTTAATTTATTTAGAACACATACAGTCATATAAGTACATAAGTTCAAAAGTGCATACTTGCATAGTACGCACAACAATTAAATTGTTGTAACAAAAAGACCTAGAGGTTCATAAAGTATGATTCAATAAATAGGTGAAACAAGCATAAGCATAAGCATCAGATTATAAAATTGTATGGCATATAAATTGAAAATAGATGATAGTTACGCTTAAAAAACGAAACAGGTGGTCCACCAAAATACATAGTATCTACTAAAAGCCGCTTGGGCAACTAAAAAACTAAAGTATATTTACACAAATGTGGAGTTTTTCGAGGCTAATTCTGATTTATTGCAGCCTATTACTATAATAGTATAGACCAAAGTGAAAGATTAGAGAGATCTTTGTTTTACGGTTTATGCATTAATTTAAGTCTGCAGCTCTAGTGAAAACGATACAATCTGTAAGAAAGTTGAGTCTTTTTCCACTAGGATTACAAAACCTTTTTGCATTTTTTCTGCTAGCTATTTAGTTTTAAATTTCTTTTAAGAGAAACTAAGTGGATAAAATTAAGTTTGTTGTGGTTTTATATTACATGTTATACACTGGTTACACCTTTCTGGTAGCACTAAATGGGATAGCTCGAAGACTATTAGAAAAGCCAGGATTTTCATAGATAAAGGGTTACCTTGGGAATACGTTAGGGTTATTTTGAACTCCTACTAGTAAAAAATTTGACACGCGGTGGGACTCGAACCCACAACAATTGTAGCACAATTGGTAGTACACTGGGCTTGTGATCCAGTGGTTGTGGGTTCGAGTCCCGCCGCGAGTCAAATTTTTCTCTTTTTCTTTCGATTTAAATATCGAAGATATTCGCTAGCAGACGTTTCTGCATAATAAAAAAAAAATCCTACTAGGGACTTATGGGCAAATAAATGAATAAAAATATGCATAACATTAATTGAGCGTTCATATCTACGAACCCTAGACCTAGATTTTTTTTATGCGACGGTGGCAATCCAGCATGAGGCCCGCCTGCTGGTAAGCAATTACCGCATATAAGCCTATGGACGCCAGCAACTCCTGAGGATTCGCATGCGCGTTGCCTACCCTTTAAGAACCTGTACACTCCTTTTTTGAAGAACCTCATACTGTAGCCCCTAGGAAAAACCTCGGCACGGAGTTCATTCCACAGCCGGAGCGTTCGCGGAAGGAAATTCCTCTTAAAACCGTATATTGTAATGTATTATTGTATATCTTATAATGTATACATATTTGTATGCCTAATATATATTTTATTTTTAAAGCTATTCTTTATATAGCTTATATTCTCTAAAGCTATCATTTATTTGGAGTCATCAGTATAAAAATCGACTCGAATAATAATTTAATAATGAAAATTGTTATTAATCTTGATGTTCTAATTCGTTCCGCTAAGTACCGAAATCGAATTTTAGATGTGTCTATTATTATAACAACAATCTTTAGATAGGTAGATAACGTCCACCCTGAAACAAGCAGTTCTGGTAGAAGCTGCGGGCAGTGCCGACCTTGAAACCTTATCATTCAATTCAGTCTCCATCCGAAATTCCTTATTTATACTTAGCTTTCTGATCTGATGGGCCCGAAATGATAAGGTTTTGCTTTCGTATTGTAAAAGATAAATAGAAATGAATCGTAACGTTCATAAATATACGGTACAATTTTGCTTGGCTATAACAGGAGAAACGGCCATTGATGGTAGCAGTTGCCATGTTTACCTACGGATTTTACATGAAAGTTCAAGATGTACCTTGTTAGTCGTATAAAGGATTAAAGAAGGACTATATATTTGTTCTTCAAGTATCCCCATTTCAAAGGATACCATAAATATTGTGATATTTATAAATCAAGCAAAAAGTTCCTACGTGAAACCTTAAAAATGTAACTAAAATACATTTCTGTTTGGATTTCGTAACCCCACAATTACATTTTTGCTCGCAATTGGACACCCAGAGTTTAACTCTAACCTCTAGACGTTTCAAATAATAAAATAAAGGTTAGTTAATTTATGAAACCCTTTGAATGTTAAGCTCCATTTGAATACTTAGCTTGATTTTCTTTGAGCACTTCAATTAAAATCTACTTCACTCTTCATTAAGATTCTGACAGCATCAAGTATTGTAAATATATAATATTTAATTACAGTATAATTTCAGTGTTTTTTTGTTAATTAATCTGCGGTTTTTATTAATACCTCTAGCCACAGACATTAATGATCTCTTCTCAAATGGCTGCGATACAGTTAAGGTTACATCGGCCCGTGTTCGAGCCGAGGCCACCGTCACGACATATTGTATGGATCGAATCACGGGAGCCACTCGGCCCGGGAACGGGACGGGCGTGCGATGGCCGTTACAGCTATCTAAAAAGGCTTGGCTCGACCCGGTGATGGGAAAGCGACGTAATGTCCACCCGATATCGACGGGCGTGTGTTGATGTCCGGTGGGTCAACGGAAGGCTCGGGCTTGGGAGGGCGACGTGTAGGAGACGCGACGGTGTATCGTGAGTCATCCTTATTTGCAGAACGGTTAGCATGGTTGCCATTTTATCGTCTATCGCGCTATCCGTCACTTTTGTACTATTTTACGAGCGTGACAGATATTGTGACAAATGATAAAAGTCCGACCATATTAGGTTAGCGCGTTATACGTATTAGATACAGCCAGATTTGACAGGGATAAAACAAGTAATACTATTCTCCTAGGCAATAAGCAAGCAGCTGGCTAAACGTTGGCAAACTTGGATGGGGACTACTACATTGCTTGCCTAGTGAGCAACGAATCGAAATGAACCAACGAAACCCATAAGTAAACCAAAGAGTTTGTACCTCTACTTTGAATTGACTTGTCGGTCTCCGCATTTGGTTCGCATTTCGCAATTTCTCGACGCCAACTACCTATGACTTTTCCCGTCGAGACACTCGGTCTTGCTTACTTTTATTGATACAGATTTAGTACTTTCGTACCTGATGTTCTTTTTGCTCATATTTGATTTACTCACAGTACCTAGGTGTAACTTAACTTACTAGATTATCTTTATCCGAAGACAATAAAGTCAAAATAATCATAAGGAAAGTTGTTACCAGCGTCTGATTTGTAAGTAGACAAGATATTTCACTCTAAAGAGCCTACTCGTACAGCACCTCATATGTCCCGCTCCCCAGTAAGCCAGCTTAGTGCGTTTCTTTTAGTGAATTTACATTTATATTACCTGAGTTTGCTCGGGGCGCTGCATATGAAACTACAGCAGATGGCATTTTCCGCCCCTTGCACCTCGCTTCAAATTAGCGAGGGAAAGAGAACGATGGAAAGACTAGAATACATTTTACAAGAAATACGTTTAAAAGCTGTTTTATTATAGCTACATGGGACGATACAGAGACTCCGAAAACAAGGGTAATTTCTACTTTAAAACAAAATTATACCTACCATTATAAAGCCCGTTCGCAGCAGTTCTGTTCAGGTTTAATAAAGCCATTATTTTTCTTTAATTCATTACGAACAATGAACTTCATAGCCCGAAGAGTCGGTAGAAATGTCCTAGAGTGCCGATTACGTGTACGTGTAGGAAAGTGCAGTGTTAGAGGTGTACTATAAGAAAGCATATCAAACGTTTTGGTAACTTTGTTCTAAGCAGTCAGATTTGGACTGGTAGTAATATTTTGTAATTGTTGGATATGTTTTCTTATAGAATAACTTTTAAGTATGATAAAATCTCTTTTATAATACTGTTTTGAAAAAATAAATCAAGCAGGATTTCTTGCCGGTCATAAAAGTCAAAATGCTTCTCGGGTCAGATGTGTATTTTTCTCTTTTACTTTTGTATATTCGACGTGTAAAAGTGCCCTTGTGGCCTACTTACTGAATAAACATTTGAGTTTTTTTTTGTTTTAAGCTCGCGTCCGGGTCTGTGAGGAGGCATATGTCCAGCAGTGGACTTCCGAGGCTGATAAAGCGGTCCTGTCTAGGTCTAATCCAATATATATTATATATAAATTTTATTGCATTCAATTTATGTACATAAATATTTAAAAAAGTAAATAACAATCAACTTATACTTATAAGTCTAGTCAAATAAGTTTATTTAATTTAAAAAAAGCTATTTATAAATAATTTTTAACAAAAAAATAACCGATTCTATGTATATATATATGTACGCATGATCAAGAATAACTCAAAAACTGTTCGTCAAATCAGTATTATCAAAATGTGAAAAAAAAACTCATGACTTTAGAAGTCGTTTAAAAAAATCCTTTTATTGCTAGCTAGGAACAGAAACTCGTAAAACAGAAGGGAATCAAAATCACCTTTGTAACCCTAAAAGGCGGTTGTTTGCCTACGCAAAAACCTACGACTTGGATACCTACATATCCAAATAAGAGCCGGGGGTCCGGTTTGGCAACTAACCCCAGGATCAAGCATAGGCACTAGTCTTACGAAAGCGACTGCCATCTGACCTAAAGTAAAGTACCTGAAGCATTTTTCTATATTATTTTTATTAATTATATTTATATATAACAACAGGCAGTTTCTTTACTTACACAATGTAATAAATTTAACCGACAGGGCGTTAAACAAGCGAACTTCAAACACACACTGCATATTTTACAGTTGAGTTTAGTTTTAAACTCGCGAGTCAGTTGTTAATTTGTTAACCGAATCTACATCCTTGCCTAATAGCGATTTTGACTGAAACTAATTGTTAACAGTTAACACTAACTGTCGACGAGGTTTTATACTGTTTTAATGTTTTGTCTATGTCTTTATTTTGAATCCTGTTTTTGTACATATTCTATCAGTTGTCATTATATTTTTTGCTAACTACGCCTTTTAGTTTTCAGCCCATTTTAATAATCTAAGCTATCAAATTCCCTACACTAACATGGAGCAATGATTGAAGGGGAAAATTACTTTGACCACTTGGCATATACAATATTCTGATAAATAAATGCTACATGACGTCCGTACAAAAAATTATAGAGCCCCACGGTAAGCTCAAGAAGGCTTGTGTTATGGGTACTCATCAGCCAACGATATATTCAATATATATGTACTTAAATACTTACATATAAAACACCCATGACTCAGGAGCAAATATTTGTGCTCATTACACATTTACGAGACCCTTACTGGGATTTGAATAGACTAGACCCGTCGTCAAAGAGTACAGAGTGTAGACATCTGTTCTCCAGTGTTAAATTGCTGGCTAGTCATGAATGCTTTTATCTACATAACCTAGCAGATATCGTTCAGTTTTACACCGAGACAAACACGGTTTTGTGAAACAGTCTACGACACCACAACTATCACACTGTTGCTAAATTTAATCTACGTAGATTAAAATTATTTTATTTAAAATTACACACGTATTTATTCAGTAAAATTAAATAATAAATAAACATGGTTCCTTTATGGTTTGGATTTGTTAGGATCGTTTTTTCACTATTACGGTAAAGGCAAGAGTGAATAGGCTGTTACTGAACCAGCGTGCTACACCTTCGACCTCGTCGTCACTTACCATCGCATCAGGTGCGACTGAAGTCAAACGTTGGTCAGTCTTGCATAAAAAAAACGGTTAATTGAGTTTAATACGCAAGATCTCCAGTGCTGGCTTACCTAAAATTCTATTTTTAGTATCAGGAGAAAATAGCAGAGTTTGGGGATATTCTAGGATGAACGCTTTATTTTCTCGCGTTTTATACCTTAAATGTAACCATAACCGTAAAGTCCACAACCCTACATGCTGTTACTTCTATTTCGTTTTTATACGGCTATAAAACAAATTGGAAACTGCAAAATTCTACCCGAATTAGTGCCCGCAAAAGTTAAGATTTACATAGTTTATATCCACAATCTTATTAAATAAAATACTCGTACCTAGTTAAGTAATTCATCGCAAAAATGAAATATATGAATGTAAATGGTCTCAAAAAAGGTAAATGAGTTTTCCAATTGATTCTTTTATTTTTGCATGCAACGTAAAGGATATAATATATGTATGAATTTAGAGTAAGTGGCTGTTGGGCAGTTTCTGTGTTTATGCTTACAAGTTAATGTTACTATTTGAATAGCTTGTCCGTTTGTATACTCAAACGTACAAATAAATTTGAAGCAAAGTGGCTAAATTTGCATTGTAATCTGCATTAACTGGCTATCCCAGATATATCCAAAGCAGAAGAAAGAAAGAAAGAGCCAAAGCAAAATCTATATTTAAGTAAACGGCCTAGCATTCAATTCATCAATTCTATGTGTAAGTATGTACCTACTGCCATCTGGCATTCTAATGGCCGTCTTCCACTGCGAGCGGAGCGGACTCATTAATGACTCCATTTGACTTTCACGGCTGGTATCCCTCGCTACAATAAACAGCATACAAGTACGTTGCCAGCGATGAACTTCAAACGGAGTCATTAATGAGTCCGCTCCGCTCGCAGTGGAAGGCGGGCATAATCGTATTTGAATAACACAGTTCAGGTAAAAAAAAAAAATATCAAAACATCTGTTTTGTGTAGTCAAATTTATTTTTACATAATTATTTTCATATTTTAGTATTTTCTATAAATATGCACTTTATATTAGATGTATTATTATTTGGAAAAAAAAAACGGCTTTTGCCGGTAATAATCGTCTCTGTTCAAAAGTGTAGGGTTAAAACCGGTGGCAGTTTTTTTACATTCCGCAGTGTAAATATAAAGATCTTTTGTCTAGGTACTTGCATGGATATTTCCTGCAAAACATAAATTTATTTCCCTAAATTATCAAACGTCCCGCAGCAAATAAACACAATAAACTGGCTTTACAAGCAAGGCCATAAAGTGCCAACCGCGTGTAAGTAACGATTACAATTCCATTATCAAGCTCGCGTCGCCTCTATGGGCCAAACTTCGCAAATAATTTTCCCAAATGGCATCTGGATCGGTTGTATTATTAGGGCCCGTTTTATATTGCTGGGAAGACGAACGCGGGATTTGCCTATCGTACGCAATCTCAGACACTAAGCCAGTTTAAGTCAGACCCCAGAGATTGTGCACAATCTTCGTCCGGATCTATTCAATGAAATTCAATTTCGTTAAATGTGCACATTTCTTTTGTGAACAATTTTTTAAATGTATCGTGCATTTGTGTGTCTACATAGATTGTTACTGCTGCTGGGTTTACAGCATTACGTTTGATTCCATACCGTGCAACATAAACTGTGGGGGATTATGTTTTATTAAAATGCGTACAGCTTACTTATGTAATTTTGCCTTATAATAGGAGTGGGAGTCTGTCGTAACCAGACAAAGGGGCGCTTAATTCTATATCTGGCAGTATTGAATTATTCTCGTGTATCAATGTTAAATATTATTCAAATTATATGGCAACATAATATAAGTTGTATATACCCCGCTTAGTTATAACAAGCAATCAGAGAAGCACGTAATTCGCGATCGCAAGTAATTTGGTTGGTAGGTATTTTGTATCTTAGTAGTAGAGTTTAGGTAGATTGAACTATTCTGGTTCATAAAAATACTATGAAGGTGTTTGTTTCGCCTTTATTTTAAAAACGATTTTATAACATTAACATACGAGGAAATGAGGATAAATCATTACAACAAAATACTTTTACCTACTTACTATGTAATAAAATTGTGATAGTACAACAATATTTCAAAGTTATTACGGGAGATACACTGTAAGGGTAACATTAAAACAAGGTAGTATCTTTTTATTATGCTAGCTACCGTTGCAAGTCAAGCATTGTAGCACGAATTTAGGTGCCTTCGTTCGCTGTCCTTATCAAAATAGAAACATCAGGAAAACGAACTTTACATTCTTCAATTATGAGCTTAATTTTGTATAAATTATAATTGTTAATGTAATTAATTAAAATTAGGTTTAATGACTATTGCGATTAACAAGCTACAATAATATTGCTTTGCTATTCCACTGTTTTAACTATATTTAATTAGTAACTCGGCAATCTCCTTAAACTGCAACAAGAAACCACCGGAGGATGGGTAACAAACCTTTAGAAAATTGGAACATGGTGCTATCCCCAACCCACCTGTCAAGCGTGGCGATAATGGCACCACTTATGGTCAGTGATATCTCCCTCTAGTGTTCTATGAGGAGGACTATGTCCAGCAATGGATGATAATAGCCGATAGGTAGGGAGGTATAAGTTTTTGCATGTCTTGTTGCATTATTTTACCCCCTTTGTTAGGTAATTTGAGCCCTAAACTAGGCGCCAACAAAACATACCTAGACACTGGATCCTCCATCATTCTTAATCTCCTCTGACCAGGCCGTGTCAACCCGTCAACCTCTTAACCACCTTAATCAAAAGTCGCTTCACAAAAGCCTTGGAAATTGGTCCGGGATTAATAGCAGATTCCCCAGAGGCGTTAGTGCTAGGCCCGGTTAAGTTCAGGTGAAGGGTTTATAAACGAATATTGTGTAGGGTCCTCGATACAACACTTCATATCCATTTGGTTTAAGCCGAGGACATACGAGAGCATTTCTCAAAAAGTTTGTACATTTGGATCACGTCTTTAATTTTGATTAAAAGTGGTAGACTGATAGAGTAAATGATGCGTATGGAAGTTTTCTTTTTTGTTACCGAAAGTCTATAGAAATTTGGTAATTAAAAAGAAAAGTCACTTACAAACTAGTAAACTAACTAAAACTAGGAAATATAGATCTTGCTAAGCATCATTTGCTCTATCAGTCTACCACTTTTAATCAAAATCGAAGACGTGATCTAAATGTACAAACTTTTTGAGAAATGCTCACAAATAGGTTATTAATAAAAAAATAAGAATTGTGTTTTTTTTGGAGTTGGAACATCGGTCTCAGCTTGACAAAGTTTGCTAGAGGGCCCGCTCTTGATTTGATCTAACAATCTTGTTGGTAGAAGGCCCTTACGTCTTCTCACTTCCACTTTTCCGACCACGTTCATTCTCTAGACTTTCATGACCTTTGTGCATAACATGGCATTAAACATCTGAATATCAAATTAATATTTTAATGGTGCCACTGTGCTATGAAGAAGGGATCGAATTATTTTGATACAGATTAACTAGCTCACTTTCGACGTCTTAGTTATAATTTATAACACCTTCGCTTAATAACATCGCAATAAACATACTTGATACATGAGGTTGAATCGACCCCATGACGTAATAAATGTAATAATTGTATATTCTTCAGTTTTATTCGGCTAAACAATGTTGATGCTGTATTGTTGCAATGTGTTATTAATTTTTATTACATTCAAAATAATCAGGATTAATACCGGCACCTTTGAGTTATTACCAATCGCGATCTGGTAGAAAGTCGCAGGAAATCAGTGTTCGATAATAAATATGCAGTCTATAAATTCAGCGCGAGGGTGGACAAGACTTTTCGCATTTTCTCGCTGTATATTGAGCGAAACTGTCATTTTTTCTGCATAAAATAGAATCGTAAATAATCGACATTTGCCTCTACATTTCAGGTGAACGTTAAATAAGTAAAATGTAAATACAGTACTGAAATATATAAAACGTAACATATATTATACACAATTTGTTCCCTCGGGAAATATGTACATACCTATGTATTAATTACATTAACAATTATAAATGGAATAAATTAATATATTTTATTTGGTCAAAACTATACTTGTAGCTCACTACGCTACATTTTTAGGGTTCCGTAGACAATTGGGAACTTTTATTTGAGAATCCATATTGTAAATGCACTTTGTGAAGAAGTAATAACTTTAACATAATTATTTGTCCTTTTATGTACAAGTAACTAGACACTGTAACTTATCATGTGTACAATACTTAACGAAGTCTTCTAAAGAGCTGACTTGTACATAATTCACGAAGCTCTCCGAGTTCATCACCCCGGATAAACCAATTTGTGCTCTCCGATTCAGTACCCGGCCAATGTTGACCGCGAGGTCAATTTATACCACAGTCAAGTAAAGACCGTGGAGAACGGTTTGAGGCAGACGTGGGCAGCCGCACGTCGTCGGACTACAAAACAGTCTGTCGATCCCGAGACCCTTGTCAGAATAGCGGTGATACTGATACCTACACAAACACTGCTGAGGCCGACACTTTCTGAAAGTCGCGCGAGAATTTGGCCTTCTGTGATAGACGTGATAGATCAGTAGGCGAGCAGATCGCAAATCGGAATAATATGCTTTTTAAATTCTACATTTACATCTAAGGGTAATAGGAAACGGCCATGTTTTTATTTATAATTAACTCTTTCCCTCGAGCGTTATCGATTGTTGACGTTCTGTAACCGAAAGTGTTACTTAAGACGTATACGTTGAAACATAAACACGAAAATGACATGAGCAAAAATCTTGATATGATTACACAGTTTCGCATATTTATTATTGTCAATTTAAATCGTATAAGCAACGTCAACTTGAACCACAATTTCAGTAATCAGTTACACCACTACTTAACAAATTCGCGTATCCTGCAATCAGCCGCATTTCTTAACTAACTACAATGCCTGTTGCTTAACTTAGATACATTTGAATTTTCATGTTTGGGACAGACAAACTAAATGCAGACCAGTGCAGAATTTAAAAAAAAACTAAAAATATTAGCGACACTATTTTTCTATTATAAGAAATGTGAAAGATACCTTCGCTTACATGTTGCAAGTTTTCCTTCCCAATTAAATACACAATGGGTACCGGCCACTAAAAAAGAATAAGAATTTTCACCACGGTTATTTTATTAAAATTATTTTAGGGGAAAATTGATCCAAGAATCTCCTGCAACAAAAATCAGTAGTGAGTTTTCAAATTACGGTCTGTATTTTCAAGCGTGGTAAAATGATGTTCGATGTACGTGAAATATAACCCATAAAAATACGCTCCACTCTCACGACTGCCTTTATCAATCGCGTTTCGTAAAAAGCAAAATAAGTTTTAAAAATCGTAACGCTCCTTTGTTTTCTTCATTTTCTACTACAGTAATTGAATTTCCATATAGATTACTATCTTCTTGTAGCGCTATATTCTTTGCATGTCATATGAAGTAGTGATTCTTCGTGTGAGTGACTGTGGGTATTATGTTTTTTTTAATACAACCGTTGTAACCAACATTGAAACTATTAGTATTTGATCGGTGCTTCAGTAAAATGGTTACCTGCATGTGTATTATAAGTCTAGGTTTGCATTCGAAGTAAAAAGGACCTACATTATAAATACATATCCATCTAAACTTACGTAATAATTCATTTGATAACATATAATAATTTATTAATATTGTGCACAAATATTCGATACATGCATTAATTAACATTTTACACATAACTTCTTTGTATTACACACGATAATAATAATTCAGTGATAATCATTCAATACAAATTCCTAAAAATATGCAATTTTTTATCAATGTTTTCTTATAACGTTAACATAAATTTATAGTCCATAAACTGACTTCATAAAAATATTATACTATAATTTTTTGTAGTCATTCTCAGTAATTGAACCGCCCTTGTAGGTACTTCAAATCAATCAAGTATTCTAAACATTGCCAGTAAATTATTCAACATTACTGCGTAAAGACTTAGATAGCAAGTACTTACGAGTATTATCGATATAAATAATTGCCGCCCTTGAAAGTATGGCCGAGAATAATTCCTCGTATATCTTCGACTAGTTGTATCGAGCTTAATCATAATTTACGGCACTACTAAATATATTTTAGTAGCTATTCTGTTTTGATATGGCCATTCAGTCGTTACTTGCCACAATGTTGAGTTAAAGCTTACGTAAAGATATCACTGCTGGCATAAAATTATACACAAAGTAAATGTATTCGCTATTAGAAATGAAAGTGAAAGCAGCAGAGACACTATTCGGTTTCACAAAATTTTCATTCGAATGTACAAAATATTCAACCCTGAATTTAAAAAAATCCCTTCTTAGTGGTCGCGTACTTCATAATAGCCAGTTGTGAAAGTCATTTATCATTTGTCACTTGACTGTGTACACAACGGTTTGGCTAGGGCGTTGATTTAAATCAGTCAATCAAGACTTACCTTCGAAATCCGAATATAAAAGATTAGCTAAACAGTAAGTGGCAACTACGCCCATTTTTGCACAACATTACTGCGAGATTAGCTAAGACACAGTTTTGAGCATTTACACAACATATAGCAGAGAATATTACACCGTTTAAATATTCTAATAGCGTAAATCCCAGGCATTATAGTTTAATTTGCGTACAGTGAAAGCCATATGTACGTATACATGTGTTAGCCTTAACGCTTTATAATAAGGTGTAAATTTGAGTACATATTTATGCCCACGACAGTGCAAGCGGCGGCGGAAGCTAACGGTGTAGCGAATGTTGCTAATGAACCATCCCGGAGCCCGATTCGCACTTTAAAAACTTTCCATGTATGAGGCAAGTTTACAGTAAAACTACTTAATTTCATATTATACACTGAGTAAATCCAATATGAGCAAAAAAATTAACGATACATGAGTTATTAGTATACCTTGATATTTTTCTAGCAGGAACGATATTTGCTTACTCGTATGTGCATGCCATAATAAAAAATATTGACAATCCAGTTATTGATAAATACATACTACTTCATTTCTATTTATTTATTTATAAGACTTACATACAACCACAGTCTTATCAGTTCTTAACAAATTTAATGTAATCCATACACTATGGATCCAATTTACTCTTATAATTTGCAATGTATAATTTCCAAATTGTATGTAAAATATAAATAAATTAATAGTTTTGTTATTGTTATCTATTTTTAACGCAACCTCCTACCGTATATTTGTACCTGTATAACGTTGAAGTGATACTTATTGATAACAGGACTGTCAATGTTTTTATTTTGGCGATCAATTCGTTCATTTCATTCAAATCGTTCGCGCTAGATAAATATCTATTGTAGTTATTAGTACAATTATGGCGTTATTGAAATTTGTAATTACGAGGAACAGTAACCTCAATATACTCATGCCAATCACCTGTGTTGTATTTACACACTGTATAGCGAAATTCGTTAGTAACTGGACACCCTTCAATAACTGGACACATTAGGTATATTAAAAAATGAACACTGTTGAAAGACGATTAGAATTCATTTTCAGTATAAAATAGTCAGTTATTGAAAAGTGCCCAGTTTAAAAAAAAATGTTTGAGTCTTAATAAATTACTTTGTAGTTCTTTAGACTTTAGATGTTAAAGTAGTTAAAGATAATCCTTAATAGCGTTTCACAGGCTATTCCAGTAAATGATGATAGACGGCGACAGCGAGAGATGAGAGCCCGCCGTAATGCAATTGCTTTTATTTTTCTACCATTTATAAAAAAAAGCTTTCTTATTTGATTTTTTATATTAAGTACATATTTGTTAATTGAATATATAAAATAATAACATACCTCATTTTTATACGAATTTTTTAAATACTATAGTAAGTAAGAACCAAGCAAAGTATTCCATCAATATTAATAAAAAAACGAGTAGCTACCAATTTTTCAATATTTTTGCGGCATGACTGATTACTAAACTTATCCAAACTATATTTTATTATTCTGAACTTAATTTGTGCTTCAAATTTCTTAACATAAAACGTAGATTAAAACGAAATCCTAGACCTCATCGTCCAATCTAATGCGAAGCCACTGCAATTCTGTGCAGACTAATGCAACGCATCTTTTATCCACAACTTGCCAGAACTTTCTGCGCGGAAAATATGAATTGGTATTTAAGTGAGGAAGTTTTGCTGCAAACGGCATTAGACCCGCACAATGGACCGTTTACTCTTAATGTCCGCGATTGTCTAGCTTAATGCGGTTATACCCAGAATATAACGGTAAACCCGTCCGACATACTTTATTCTATCGATACGTCAATTAGGACTGTATTAGGTTAACTGAAATGTTGGAGTTAGCGTCGGTTTTAGCAATATTAAGTTAGAATTAATGTAGCGAAATAGCCCGGAGCCATACCTTGACGTACCGAATGATAAGTCGCAGCGGTGCATTGTCTGTGCTCCGTACAATAGCACAAAAGACCGTCAAAACATAATTAAAACACGAGCCCGCATTGTTCCTCCGGCTAACTCTTTCAAGCAGACCCTGAAAAGTTTAACTTTGAACAATTTTGAGATTCTGTGAATCTTCAGAGAAATGTCTCTTTCTGTCAAACTGGTTTTTGCTAAGATATTTAAGTCGAAAGAAAAATAGAAAAATTTGACTCGCAGCGGGACTCGAACCCACAACCACTGGATCACTAGCCCAGTGCACTACCAGTTGTGCTATACGAGCGCCGCTTAGACGTGTCAAATTTTTCTATCTTATCCTTCTTGGTATATACGTCATTACGGGTGACGTGTAGCGACATCTACCGAAGAGTATTGACCCTTTTTACGGCATCGATGTCTCAAATTTAGATTGAGAATTCATCGATAACAATGTGCTACCCCTTTCTAAAATTATTTTTATATTAAGCAGAAACGTCTGCTAGCATATCAAAGATATTTAAGTCGAAAGAAAAATAGAAAAATTTGACTCGCAGCGGGACTCGAACCCACAACCACTGGATCACTAGCCCAGTGCACTACCAGTTGTTTCTGCTTAATATAAAAATAATTTTAGAAAGGGGTAGCACATTGTTATCGATGAATTCTCAATCTAAATTTGAGACATCGATGCCGTAAAAAGGGTCAATACTCTTCGGTAGATGTCGCTACACGTCACCCGTAATGACGTATATACCAAGAAGGATAAGATAGAAAAATTTGACACGTCTAAGCGGCGCTTGTATAGCACAACTGGTAGTGCACTGGGCTAGTGATCCAGTGGTTGTGGGTTCGAGTCCCGCTGCGAGTCAAATTTTTCTATTTTTCTTTCGACTTAAATATCTTTGATATGCTAGCAGACGTTTCTGCTTAATATAAAAATAATGGTTTTTGCTACTTTGTAGTTGGTGATTTTAGAGATAGCAAACCTTTGCTGTGCCATGCAGATAAAGATACAGACAAATTAAAAATAAGATAAGGTCCGCATAAATTCCCATAACAAAAATTCATCAAAAATTCCTTTATTGCACTTCAGTACCTAGACATATGGCCCATTCTTACTCGCTGGGCCATATTTCAATGTACGAGTCCTATGTTAACAGTGGACCACGTAAAATATTACCAAGGACTGAAACTAAAAGGCTATTCCCACTCGCAACTGTCACGTTCAAAAAGCATTTTCGCAGTGAAAATAGAAATTAACTCGCTGGGCTTTCGCATAACCCAGGGCACGTATTCCAAAATCAATACACTAGCTTGCAAAAGGAATAAAACTTACAGTGCGACACATATTCGTTGTGTAAAATGTTCTTTGGTAACTTTCGTCGTAAAAGCCCGTAGCGATTGTTCAAGACAGCATATTTTTCGTTTCCTCATGAACTGCACGCTAACATGCAAATGTAGATATGAATGCGGAACTGTTAAACTACAGTATATAACAGTACTTATCAAACTATCTAAAAGCTAGAAGAGTAGATATTTTTTTTATTATTAAATTTATAATCTTTAGCGTCTCATTACTTGTCAGCTGAGTTTTCTATTCATTGTGCTTCAAGTCGGGGCCCGTCGTGATTTCCCATTATTGGGCACATTCTTGGGGATATTGTCACGTAGCCGTCGGTTCCGGTCAAATGGGCTATTCCGTGCATTCCCCTGAGCGGGCTCGGACAACATTATCGACGGTTGTTACCGCTTCCAACGCGATAATGCCCAACTTCGCTTATGGACACTAGAGTCACAATGCCCGCCAAATGACATCCCCAGGAGAACAACGACGCTAGTAACAGAAGAGCGAGTACGATCTTTAGATCGACATACAACGTTATTGTTCCTAGTGCGACAAATGTTCGGAAAATGAACCTACTTCCGGAGGTAACAGACGAAAGGAGGAAACGTTGGTTGCAAAAGCTCAGCCGCTCATTTAAGGCATTAGAGAATTGTTACGTAATTTATATAAAGAAATGCGGTAAAAGCAAAAAGGAATAACCGTTCTGTGACTTTGTAAGTGACATTTCCGTGCTGGGGCAATCCGGTTTACCGACGTGTGAGTTTTATATATTTACTATTATTTTTACTATTCTTTGCACAAGGTTTTATGATTTTATAATTTATAGGTCAAACACACATTTAAACAAACGTTTGGAATCAACAATATGACTAAAATGTAAATAGTAATTGCTATCATTCCATGTCGTTTCGGTGCAAAACTGCCCATAACTGGCAGCATTATATTTTTAATTTTATTTGTCCGTAATGTTAATTAAAATTGAACTGACAAATTACATCCGTTATTAATACAACATACTAAATAAATTATCTAAACCACATTTTAGTAGTAGGTAAGTAACATCGACATGTCTTTGGTAGGTATCCACAAAGACATTTCTGCTAGCATCACACAGAAATTCACGCCGAAGGCACCTCTTTGAAGTGCACATTCCACTATCTGGGAACTCCTTTAACACGTGTGTGATAGGAATGTGGGGAAAATCTACAGCATTGCGGATTGCACGCAATAATAAAACTAAAAATGCCAAGGAGTCATTTAAAGAGAGGTATGGGCCTGTTGGATGGTATGTTCGACTTATAATTGGGGTTATTTCGTTAAGTTTATTTTCATGCCTCTTTTTATATGAGTTTTTTTATATACTACTTTAGTATTAGTAAGATTTATTTATTCAATCTTATAATATTTAATATTACAATCTATTTCTATTCTATAAGTATAAGAGAACAGAAGAACATTACGTTCAGGCATGTGACACATTTTTTTCCATAATATAATCCGTCCAAAATCAGTTTCATAATATCCGCTTTTAACAATTGGCTTTACTGATTGACACAAAGAGATATTTAGTTCCAATTTATATGAACCCGAAAGAGGCTTACTTTCTAGATTGGCCCAAATGAAATCAACCGTAACTTCGACCGAAAGCCCCACAAATCAACTTGTTTCTTTGTGATTTGACATTACTAGTAATAAGGTGGGACAAAGAAATCTTTATAAGATAGAAAAATGTCGATAGTAGGGACATGTATTAGACTTTAAAGAAAAGTATTTTATTATATACTGTAACATAATATATTATGTATTTCAGAAACGTCGTCGTCTCGATATTAATAATCCGATGAACTTGAAAATAATAATTTTGAGCAAATATTTTTAGATGAAAGCAAATGAATCAGAGTATTCAGAGTAAATAAAAATAACATCATAAAACTCTAGCCATAGTTAGTGTAAGCGTATACTCGTAAGCTTTCAGTTAAAGATACTGAAAAGTTAATTCCTTTTCAAAAATACATCTCCTAATTTGAACGAGTTAGACTTTTACGATTTTTATGGGTTTTGCGGGGTGGTTTACCTAATAATAACGGATGCAATTGTAATGTCTATTTAAACATTTTGTTCCATTTAAAATCTATACTTTTTAATTAAAAACCGCACAATATATGAGACTAAACTCTTCTTTTGGAATCAGATGCACAGATATGCAGTGTCGCAGTTTTATAGTAAGCTGCAATCCTACGTATAATAGGTACCAAAAGCACTTAAAAAAACAAAGTTTCCGAGAAGCAAAAGTGTGTGTGACTTGGTAGCTTTGATATAAGATCCAGTGGCGGACGGGTAAGAAACGTTTCTTAGGCAAGCAATAACCAACATGGCTTTTTTTTTCTGTAGGAGCCAAAAGGCAACCGTATGCATAAAAAAATGTCAAGCCACCGGGAATCGGGTTCTATGAATGTGCCACTGATAGAGACACAATAGTTATTTTCACCTCACTCGCTCGGAATTTTTTTCTTTATAGCGCGAAATCTGCGTGGGAAAGCCTATTTTATCCGCTAGCGTGGAAAAGTCATTCGAATTTCGAAGCCGATGATTGTAATTCTCTGTGGTGCATGTAACTTTTTTTAAGTATAAAAAACTCCTTCAACGCGTGACTGGGGCGCTACTGCGAAAAACAATATTCGTAAATTTGGGACGATTGTCTCTCTCACTTTCATTGGAGTAAAAGAGAAAGATGCTCGCAATATACGAACTTCGACGTTCGCAGTACCGCGGTGAGTTCATAATAACCATAGATAATAACCAATCAGAAACGGAAATCGAGTTTTATTTAATGGATTAATTAGTCAAAATATGTAAATTAAACTGAACTACTATTAGTATATATAATAAAACCTATTTGACATAAAATAAAGTGTAGGTAAAAATAAAAAAGTTATAAATCTGTAATCAAAAACATGTTTCTGGTTGGTTATTATCTAGGTTATTATGAACTCACCGCGGTACTGCGAACAACGAAGTTCGTATATTGCGAGCATCTTTCTCTTTTACTCCAATGAAAGTGACAGACACAATCCTCCGAAATTTAAGAATATCGTTTTTCGCGGTAGCGGCCCCAGTCACGCGTTAAAGAGGTTTTATACTTTAAAAAAAGTTACATGCACCACAGAGAATTACAATCATCGGTTTCGAAATTCGAATGACTTTTCCACGCTAGCGGATAAAATAGGCTTTTCCACGCAGATTTCGCGCTATAAACTAAAGTTTTCCGAGCGAGTGAGGTGAAAAAAGTTTTTTCACTTGTTTGCTAGTCTTAGAGGAATTATCTTAATACGTTACCTTGAAAATATGAGGGTTATTATGTTGTAAGTAATTTATATTGGTAGGGTAGTGCACAGGTTGCTTATTAAAAAGTTTAAAAACCGACATTTTTCACCTCGAAGCCTTGTAAATAAATAAAAAATACAAAATGTCAGAACTGCCGATTTGTTATTATAAATAATTTTTATTTGTGGTCCTCTTGTAAACACCTCGCAATTATTTAAATTTTAAGCGGCACCTAAACGGCATTCCTGGCTGTCAGATTATTTAAGCCGCTGGCTTAACAAACGCTGGTGTTTGTATATCTCTATTCTAAATTTGCCTTCGCAACGCTACCTTATCTATACAGTGTTAAGAATTTTAATGAGGAACCTTAAAAGTTAAACAACTAAGTAACGTATCTTGATATTAGATCCGTCTCCCTAATTGTATCAGCCGTAAAGTATGCGTCTTCGGATGTAGATAGCTCTCTGGATCCAGAATAGATAGAATGGTGGCCATTTTGCCTCCAATACATCATGCCTCACTTTACATTACATTACATATACTTGATACGCGTAGAACAAAGTTGTTATGACAGATGAGTAAAACCAAACTATCTGACACTCTTTAATAATACGTTTTTTTTTTTCAAATAAAAGACATTGTGAGAGGAAGGCGCCAGCTCTTCGGTCACCAATTACGTCAACCAGACGCTTCGCGATTTCTGCAAAAGTTTGTGCGTGCTGGCACCCCATGGACCTAGCGTTTCTACGCTAAAAGTGAGAGATTTTTACGCTATTTCTTTCTTAGACTAATATCAGTTCTCGCTTATTAACATATATATAGAATATTGCCGCGACCGTCACGACCGCGATTTTTAGCGATTTCTCTTCTCCACTGATAGATGGTACTAACCCGTAAAATATTTTCCGCAGGCATTAGCCGGTTTAAAAATTCTTTAGAATGATAATGCAAATTTCTAATTCGCTTTAGATGAAACTCATAATTTATCCAGACGTGACTCTTTATGGGTAAAATGTTTTTCATAACAAGGGTTATACCCGGCACAACAAAAATATATGTAAACTGGAAACAATGGAACACGAACAGTGTTTATATTCCTATTGCTTGGAAAACCGAGGGAAACCAAATTATGACATGACCTCGAGATTCATAGGAACTACGCGTAAAAGGTCCCAAGGCTTTGGCTCACTGCGCTTTGTAGTAACGGGAATACTCCTCAGGAAAAGGGTAATTAATCTTCCCTAAACGGAGCATATAATTACAGGCCGCTAAAAGAGTTAACCTCGGCTATTCCTCTTGTTGTGCCTTCTGTTTGATTTATAATTTTATCTGCTCGCGGTATTTTTTATTTACTGATCCACTGTAAATTCAACGATAGTGGAAAGGTTTTGTTTTATGTAGTGTGTTCTATTAAGTTTAACATACTTAACTGAGAAACTAAGAACAAATCAAATTATTTTTTTTATGAAATATTTTTGATTTGCTTTGATTTTTAAGTAGTAATACTACTATATAAATTAAAAGTTCAAATAGATAACATATAATTAAGAAAAAAAGACGAGGACCTCTGGTGTTCGAGACGGGATTCGAACCCGCATCTCCAGCTATCGCGGCTGACGCCTTAACCAATTTGGCCACCCGTACACAGCAGACCACGTCGAAATTAATCAAGTATATGTGATCTTGTTTTTATTTTAAACGGTTTTAGGCACCGTTTTACCAGCTCTAAATAATAACACACCTTAGAGCTGGTAAAACGGTGCCTAAAACCGTTTAAAATAAAAACAAGATCACATATACTTGATTAATTTCGACGTGGTCTGCTGGTGGCCAAATTGGTTAAGGCGTCAGCCGCGATAGCTGGAGATGCGGGTTCGAATCCCGTCTCGAACACCAGAGGTCCTCGTCGTTTTTTCTTAAGTATATGTTATCTATTTCAACTAATACTTAACTGAATTAACAAAATTTTTCAATATTGACTTATATGTAAGTAAACTAGCTTTTTCTAGCGACATCGTGGGCCAGCCAGTCTTTAAAGTATAGTTGCATTATAAAATTATCGTATGTAATTTCTCGTAGCTCTAACTCTCTCCATACCAAGTTTCATCCAAATTTGTCCAGCTGTTTAAACGTGAAGAGGTAACAGACAGAGAGAGTTACTTTCGCATTTAGAATATTAGTTTAAATTACTATTGTAGTCAATAGCTGCAATAATGTATTATCCATTGCTGTTATAACCTGGAAGCAACAGTTTTAGTAATAAAGTAATATTCCAACCACTTACCTACTTAGTAAATAGAGTAGATGGCTGACGAGAAATCCATTAAGGTCTTGAGAGTATCAAGCGCGTAAGATTGAAAATTGCGACGAATTAATTATTATAGCAAGACAATTAACTAAAACAATTGCGTGATCAAAGGCGATTTATAGAGATTTAGTTAAACAAAACCGCAACCGCTAAGCGAAACCGCAGTGTAGTATGTGTTTAAAAATAACTCTTCTTGAACTGAGAAGAATACTATTTTCCTCCCTTTTGAAAGCAAGTCAAACAAGTTTAACAAGAAACAAATGTACAGTATACAGTATTTCCAGAGAAAGTCACCGGCTTGAACTAGTAAACATTAGGTATTTCATGAATGGTATCACTAAAAAAGTCTGCGGCCCGACCCAATTTCGTGGCTCACAAAATATAGACAATAGGAATTAGGAATAATTTTCTTTACTAAGAAATACAATTCTAGTAAAATAGAATAGTATTTCTGTAACACATAATATATTACCATTGTCGTTTTCACTGCGGGCTGCCTGTGAAATATGAAACTTGAGTTTTATTTATTTTTTTTCATTTTAATCTATTTTATTACTTACTAGCTGTCCCGACGAACCTTGTACCGCCTGAAAGTATATATATTGATCGATTTTTTTTTTAATGCATGCTATTAAACTTTTGGCCAAGGCGATCACAGCGAATCCAAAATCGTCGGATCTCGAGTTATAAAAGCCGGAACTAACATAACTTTCTTTTATTAATATAAAACATGTAGTGTTCAAATGTTTATAATAAGAGCTTAATCACAAGTCCACGTACAGCTGTCCATGGAAGATTACAGCAAATTGATTCGTCATTGATTTATATACCTACTATAAAACCCGGTCTAGAACATACCGGGCCCTGCTCGTTGTAGGGTTCCGACCCGTAACCAAAAAAACCGTAACAAAATTATTTTAAGCGGGTCAACCGTTTAAAATAATTTACCTCGAAAGTCTTTATTAAGCTGTACTTTCAAGTTGTTTTTTACGCCTGCAGTTCAAAGATTTCTAGGGGGTTGGAAAAATGGACAATTCTAAAGCGATTATTTCGAAAAAAAAATAGTACCTACTTAACATACAAAATTTCTTAATTTTTTATTTTATTTTACCACTATATTCGCATGAATAATTCACGTATTCCTTGAGTGGAACACATGGTGAAAAAATAAGAGTTCCTAGTTGACTACAGAACCCAGACAAGGAACATAAATAACTTGCAATTATTATTTTTTACTGAAATGTTAAGTTTTCTTAGCGTACAATTGTATTTTAACTAAAACTAACCAATTGATTTATATCATTTTCATGGGGATATCAGAAAGATATATCGGCCATAACTTTTTTTTTTCCGAAACGCTTTCGTCATAACAAAGCTTAGCATAACCGATTTAAATTTGTCATAATTGACAATGTTCATAATATAACTTAGTCCAAAAATATATTGGCATACTAAAATTGGGACCAAATGTTATGGTATAATGCGGTTAACACAAACGCGCTACTAGAAAAATGTGGGTTAAATAAAACTGCAATTTTAGTGTTATACAAAGAATTATGCTACAACAGGGTTAAGTTAGGTAATGGATAATCCCCTCATAAACAAGAAATAAAAATGGTTTTATTTCTTGTTTATGAGGGGATTATCCATTACCTATTCATTTTACCAACAGCGTTGAGACATTGGTGACAATATAGCCGCGGTGTAGTTACAACAGAAATATAAACTTATTCATATAATCGTAGTTACTTGCAGCTTAAATTCAAATCCTGAACGCTATAGCGTATTGTAATACGAGTATTCCGCATTGGTATAGGTTAACTAATGGATCTGCCAATACAAATAATCTGTTGGTTAAAAGGTAAAAGTTTATATATAGCGATAAAAGGAATACTGGCAGCCCAAATAACAAAAATTAACCATTAGAAAATAAATCCGAGAAATTTACCCCGTCCACACAAAACTAGCTCGATTAAAATCAGCATCTAGGTCGAGAAGCTATTTTTAGCTACAACAGATATATATGTAATAGGTAATCGATACGCTTACTTTTGTCGAAGGACATTCGCAATTATAATTATCGTTTCATTTCTCATAACCGGAAAGTGGGTCATTGTTTATCTATGAAGAAGATGGAAAGTGATACGTGTCTGCCCTAGCGTCGCAATAGGGTATGTTCGTATTAGTTCTCCTTTTGTAAGCACCAAGTAGAAGGAAGTACCGAAAATATCCTTATTTTCCGACTTATACGAATACATGAGAATAGTTCTTTCTCTTAAATTACTGGAATTTATTTTTGTCCCCCTCCAAACTGAACCTCTTGTGTTTTCAACCGAAGTTGTGGTAATTAATACAGAATAAGTTTATATTTCTGTTATAAAGTATGTCCTGTTAAGCAAAACTATAATGAATTGTTATATTTTGGGCTATAAAAAATATCATTGTCCTTTACTGGCGCTCGCGGATGCGTTCTCCAGTCATTATTCCTCCTAGATGCATTATGACAATAATGATGTAAGAAAAAAAGTTAGAGGCCGGATTTCACGCAACTATTGAAAACACTTAGAAAGTCAATAAAGTTAATTAATTTTGTTATTAATAATTATGGGTTATTCAAGCGATTTTGAAATGGATGTGACTCCTGACGGGATTAAAATAAAAGTTCTTGTTGTCGTGGAAATCCACTTACCGCAATGGAAAGATGCCTTATAATATACAACCGTCCCAGAAAGAAGTGAAATCATTGTCAAAAAGTGTACTTCATACATAATTATTTTAATTATTTATTGGAGTTTACATTGCATGTTTTCTTACAACCTACTTAAACACCAAATACTTACGATGTAAATTTGAAGAACTACAAGAAGCTGATTCGGTAAGATTTGTGTTTATGTACTTAGTATCTATTTTATTTTTTTTACTTTCTTCTTGCTTATATTTTACTTTTCTCGCGTTCGAAATAGAAACGAGTGCTTTTCTCGGGTAAAAGTCACCCATTTCCGCCTCGCACTTCGTTCGAGCGCAAAAGTACCTCGTCGCGAATGGGTGGCTTTCAGCCCTTTAACAATCTACTATGAAGTTATCGTTTGTGTTAATTTGCTTGTATGAAAGTTTTGATACTTCTTAATAGGATGACATTTGTGTCGACACATTTATCATTCATCAGCATGATTGTGTGTGGTGGAACCCGCCTTTATATGTACATGACTGTGACGGGTTCGACGCTGCAGAGAAAAGGTACCACCCCGCCATACGAGTTTGTAGGGCACGGGGGTACCTTTTCCCTGCAGCTGACAGTATAGATAAGCTTAGCCTCAAATATTTTTTTGTGATTTAGATGTTTTTACTGAAGGTGTGCCTAAATTCGAAAGCAACAACTTCAATGCCAATTAGTACATTTTATTCCATATGCATACCTATTTTTGCGAAGTATATATTATTGTTTTTTTTCTTGCAATTAATTGACATCACTACCGCAAAGCCTCCTTAAAAACAGAGGCATAGAATTAAAATTCCGCAGTAGGCGCGGTAGAGCAGAAAATGCCCTTTACATTATCTGTCGCGGTACCGTTTTTGGAGCCGACATTTCATTGTTTTCATGGTTAAAAAGCTTGTAGACATGTTGTAACAAACAAAATTTGATGTCAGCAAATGGACATGCACAACCTACCCATATATTTGCTAAGATTATGTAATATAAAGTATAGAAGTATAAATATGGCAGATGTAATTTTCAACTCTATTGCTAGCTCTAATATTGAGTCAAATATTGATAAAAACTGTTTATATTTATCATGCTGTAAGGGTTGTTCGTTCTTTCGAAACGACAAGTCATGACTTATTCCGGATATGATGATTCCATTTCTCACTTGATAAACTAATGAATCTCAAAGCCTTAAGTAAGTCTATCAAAAGAGAAATGGAACCATATTAACCCATTCCCTACACTATTCTTGACCTGCAAAAGCGTATCGTGTCGTAAACTGTAAAAGAGATCTAACCCGTGGCCCGGCAATTCATTCCGCACGGGGATTCGCGCTCTCTAAGAGTCTTTGCAATGGCGAAAAATTTAATTTAAAAAATAACTCCGTGTTTGCGGGTCCCACAGTCCGTACAACGGAATACTAAGCAGCGCGAAAATAGAACTTTTGAAACCATGTCATGGCTCCGTCGCGTGAGTTTTATCGTATGCGGATAATTTGATGCGCGCTTCGGATTCAAAACGTGACATCTAAATCTTCGAAATTACGGTCAAGGACTAAAATGTAGATATGACCAAAGTGTCAAAATTTGTATACCTTGCACCTTATTTGTGTACATTGCACCATACTGTCTCAATATTAAGGTACCTACAGGTATATACAGACATATCAATAGATATCCACATATGTTTATATTGACTGTTGATACTCCTACTTGTTCTTGCTCTTTTTTGCCTCGCCCTGTATCTTAATGCTATACCTATACTGGGTTTAGGAGATCTCTAATAATGCCGCAATACTTAAAAGTCGCAAATAATTTACACGTAACTCAATAAAAACTGTTTCCTCTTTTTACGACATTATTTATATGGGTAGCCATGTGAATTAGATAATATTTTTTAATTTTTTTAATGTTCTTCCTACACACTCATTAAATTAAAAAAGGAAATTTCGAAAATTGGGTACCTAAATGAGAAGGATAGTAAGAGCGAGACGCGAATTTTAAGTTTGTACGCAAAATTGAACCGTATATTGCTACATCGTTAGAATGCTTAAGCTACCCAAAATAAGCCAAGCTTAACCGGTTCAGTGAAACCGTCCATAGATTAGGAACAAATATAGGTACATGATAAACTTATAAATTCCGGGATTCAAACCTAGTAGTGAGCGTAAAATCACTACAGAGTGATTTGTTGAACGATTGTTTATACTGCTTATGGCCAACTTGGTACTTTAACGGCACGGATAGGACCTTATCGACAATGAAGTCAGCATCTGATACTTTTAATAGGGTAATTGTGAAAAATGGACAGGACGCTTGAATCTGGGGCAGCCCAACTGGGGAAGTACCTCCTCCTTACAGAAGACCACAGCCATAATAGCACTGCTACCTTTCAGGTATGCAGTGTTGTGTTCCTGATGGTGAGTAAGGTTCCCAGAGCTCCATCCCCCCTTAAAGGCCGGCAACGCGCTTGTTACTCCCCTGGTGTTACGGGTGCCCATGGGCGACGGTAATTGCTTACCACCAGGCAATCCGTCTGCTCGTTTGCCGCCTATGTCATAAAAAAAAAAAAGGTATAATTTCAGTAATTACTCTGTCCATCTTACGCCCGTACACTATGCACACCTACGCCACATTTAAACTTAGACATCTAACGACTTGCTACTACTACATCGAATTACTGTTTCCAGCCATTATTTCCACATTCCTTTTTCAGCCCGTAGTGAAAAGTAGCACGTTGCAAATAAGATTTAAGATTGGCTGGTCCAGCTGACCGCCGGCTTATTGCATTTACTCGTACCGCAGCTGTAGCTAGCTCGGAAATTGTACTTTTATAATGCAACTTGAACTATCTTTTAAGTACGATCAAATAATATTATTGTTGAAAGCTCTTACAAATTGCCAAGGACATTACTGTATCTATGAGAATAGTACTCTTTTTAAAAAACAGCAGGTTGTTTCTTAAAAATCTTAAAGTATATTTTTATTTTAGATCGTAAGTATTTTCCGTACACGGAAACGGTATTCCGGACATTTGGGACGCTCAAGGTGTCACTGGACATTAAACATATAGCCAAATCTTTGATTTGATTCTTACTAAGAAACGAAAATAAAAATAACTTAAAGGAAATTCAAATACCCTTCCACACAAGCGGATAAAATGCGACTTTTTAATAATGTTAGGGACATGGACATTCCTAGCTACTAAGCTTGAAAGGAAATAGTTACTAAATTAATATTTAGCAGCAGCATCGGCTATTGTTAAGTTTAAAGGTAGACTATATTTAAACGGCATACCATATACCTGCGATCTTCCAAATGAAAATTTCAATAGAAAAGTTACGGGCGAAGTGGACCGCGTCAAAGTGTAAAACCATGTATAAACTGCAGAATAGAAATAAAAATAAAATACCTTTTGTAAAAACTTACGACTGTATTTAGTATAAACCTAGAAATTGTAGTTAATACACATAAAAGCACTTCGAAGACAAATGATAGAGTAGGTACGTCCGCCAGATTTTGCGCCGTCAAAGCGTACTTGGAAAAACTTTAAAGTATTGCTAAGTTTCCGTCGGTCGGCACTTAGTGCCAGAAGGCATGTGCTCAAAGCGCTTTATTTGCTGTCTTCTGTTATAAGTATTTGTGGAGTATGTGCTTTTAGACTTCAATTTGGGAAGTATTTAAATTAAAATCCTTCAAAACCCGTAGTGTACGTACATAGGGATCACTGTTACACAACGTTTGCAATATTTTGTGATTTTACAAGTATTTTTGGTTCAAAAAAAGTCGTACGCACGTTGAGTACCGTAGTTGGAAGTACATTCATAAGATCGCTTTATCGCTTACTGACATCAAGAACAGAAAAGCACATAATGTAACAAAAAGTGTACCTAAACTATTTATTCCAGAAAAACTATCACTCACTCAATATAATAAGGTTATAAATTCCTTTTTCTTCAAACACGTCTGTTGAACGTGTCGTTGAGAAATTTGGAAATGTAATGAGAGTGATAAATTCCCGACTTGGAATAAATCATGCCGCATAATGGAGCAGCGGGTATAAGCGACAAAATATAGCGCGCGGTAAGTGCCCGCGTGGCTTTGCACTTTATTTGACTCTCAAGTTGATTCTTCTTCATTCTGAAATATTCCGTCAAACTTGCAGTTGTCCTTATCGTACTGTAGGCACCTCCACCATATCCGACACAGATATCATTTCAGCCGCAAGTCGTCTACTGTTGGACATAGGTCTTCCCCAAATATGACTTGTATCATCTTGGGGGTAGTTGCCATAGTCGCCATGCTTGGCAGGCGCGTGTTCCTACCTGGCCGGACCCCCAAGCCCGATTTGGCGGTAATTGCAGTACTTATATGTTATGTACTTTATGTACCAGGTCGGAAATGTATGTACCTGCGTAGTTTTGACGATATTGGTCATTAAAGGTGGGGCCGGCTGTAGAATATACTCCGTAGCCGGCCCCCGCCCGAAACAGCCGAAATCCGACACTTCAAGATATGAATGTCAATGTACCTATCATGTAACTTCGGATAAAACATTTTTTTTTTTTTGTAAATGAAATGCTTTGTACGTTTTTTTTTCCATACATTACACATTTTGCGTCCAAGCGCCCGTGAAAGGTTAATAACAACATTACAAAATGTGAAGATCAAGCGAAATGTCCCAGCTTGAAGTATAGTGATACTTCAAGCTGGGACATTTCTGGGAAAAGTTAATAATTAGTGAATTATTAACTTTTTACAGGCGCTTAATAAAATGCTTGATACGTTTTTTTTTCTTCATACATACAATTTGCGTAAAAGCGACACACACAAAACAATTTGGTAGACATGTGCCAAAGTTAGTGTTAACTTTGGCACATGGCTACCAAATGCCGTATGGGACTGGTTCTAAGACTTCAAAGATCCCAATATCATATATTCAAGAGCCAGGTCTTGTCGTTTAAACAACTTTCATCGTAGAGATCAGGGAACTTAATAAGAGTAACTCTTCTTTGCTTCAACTCTCCCTCAAATCGTAACAGGTTATACTACTCCGTACTTTTCCTCTTTTATTATTTACGGTTCTCAACGAGCATTTCTTCTCTTTCCAATAGGCCTCATCACTACCTCTCAAAAACACCCATACCTATTACCTATTACTTCAATGCTCACGTCCCGCTTTTTAAGGGCTAAGCTCCAGAACCTTTTACTGGTATTTTTACCCCACTGCGATTTGGCTTACTTATAGGTACTATGTATTGTATAAATATTTCTGGGGCAAACCTGTAATAATTGGTAATAGTGTCTTACTCACACACCTGCGGTAGTAAAGTAATTATGCTGCCTACGTATTTAAACGTTTAAGTTACATAGAACCGAATTCATGTGAGCTGACTACGCTACGCGCCATCTCGCTAAATGTTTGCCGCATTTCGCACCAACTATGCGGCATCACGCTTTGACTGAGAAACAAAGCAACTGCTATCACGAATCAGGATGCTTATTGTTATCTAGACAGTTCTGAAACGCGTAAGTAAACAAGTCCTGTAAATTTATTATAGTCACGACTTCACGAGTGGCTGTTTTTTAAATACAATTGGTTAAAAATAATTTAACGATTTTTGTGCAAGTACGGCAAACATTAATAAGATTATGTAAATATAGGAATGCATGTTGCCAGTGTGTGTCTTACGTATTTAGGACATGGTTATTGGCAATGGGACTTATCAGGCGGCTCGGAGTCATTCAATGAAAGAGTTTTCCTCGGGCTCATGAACAAAACGACCATATTGGCTCCGTCTTGCCAAAAATTAACCCGTCGCTATTGATGCCTATCGCATATGCCTGATCGGAAATGAGGATATCCATGGTAATCGACATAGCCCGCAGGATTGTCCGGTACTGGCCGTAGGGGCAGAAAAGTGGGATGGCTCCCAGTAACTTGCATCTCTATGGGGGAGGCCTTTAAGGGGGGTTGGAATTCTGGGAACCTTACTCATCATCAGGAATATATATATATACCTGAAAGGTAGCAGTGCTATTATGGCTGTGGTCTTCTGTAAGGAGGAGGTACTTCCCCAGTTGGGTTGCTCCAGATACATTGCGTGACAGATAATTTACATAATATTGTCTTCGGTTGCCGCGATAATTACTCATGAAATAAAACAACTAAAACGGATTAAATCGCGTATACTAATTTAAACTTCATCCCGACGTTTCGAACCCTTTAGCAGCGTTCGTGGTCATCGGGTGGACTGAGGCAAAATATTAATTTACTTCTATCCTCAAAAAATTACAAAATGCAAACCTACCCACATATAAATTATTAAACAATTTTGGGGGCTTACACATGATAATTACACACGCCAGAGGGGCTTATTACATTTTATGGTCCAAAAATTTTTTTTTTTTTTTTATATAAACTAAAACGTCGGGATGAAGTTTAAATTAGTATACGCGATTTAATCCGTTTTAGTTGTTTTATTTCATGAGATAATTTACATTTTATTTACTTACTACACAAATACAGCTTTTGGGTATGTTGATTAAATCGTTGAGGCCTATAGCCAGCTGTGGACGTCCATAACCCATGACTGATAGGTAGTAGGCCAAAATAATGTTTAATACCCACCAAGTAGCATATGGGGGTTGGGAGGCTGTATAGAATTAAATCTAAATTGATAGGAAAATACACCTATACTCGTAATGCAGAACAAACTTTTATCATTTAAAGGCATTGCAACTCATTAGTCGACGGGTTGTGCTCCAGGGAAGAATAATGCCGATTTAATTGGTCACGGCGCTGGCACGGGTACACAATAACGTTCCGCTTTATCGAGCGCGCTATCACAGATTTAAATTAAATTCAGTAGTACGTAACATTGCCGGCGGCTGCCACGTCGTTGTCGTTACACGGTGTGTTACGTCGCACGCACACAGAATAGATAATCCAGAAGGAAGGGTCACTGAGGGTCACTATTTAACTTAACCGATGTTTGACAGTTAAGGTTAAACGAAATCACGAATTATCATGGTGTCATGGTCCATCCCTGTTGCAAATCTCTTCTGGCTCGTCAAGTCAATTATCTTAAGAAATGCGTTATAATAAAATGCCGATCATACTGTTGCAAAAATACACAGACGGTTTTTTTTTTAATGAATCATACTTAAATAATGCCCTCTATTGACGAAAACCATTATTAAAAGATACGCGGGAAGAGACTGATTTTATCTTAACTACGGACGTTATAAACGAAATGAAAGTTTTTATAAATGGATGGAGTAAATATGTTTGTGGCGCTTTCACGCGAAAACAACTGAGAGGAATTTAAAGGAACTTTACAATAAAATAATATAGAGCTCGCATGCTCATACATCAGAATAAAATCCAGGCTATAATAGCTAGATATTCGTAAAGATATCGCATAAAGTGGCCACATCAAAAAGAAGCCACTGGAAGTAGTCGCAGTACTAGTCTTGCGTAGACGAAGTCGCAGGCAGAAGCTCGAACCAAAATGTAACAAATGTTGCTTAATATTACGATATCTGAATCGAAGGCGACCCATTGGTGCGCCTGGAGCAGTTCATAACCGACAACAGATGGACTTTCACAATCATACATGTAATGTGATGCCCAGTTAGCACGAGGTTGGCGTAATCTAGCACGACGTTTTTGGAGGCTTAGAGCTGAAGACAAAATTGCCAACAACAATTTAGCACGAATGCAACATAAGATCGTACTCACTACATCATACGGAGCCCCACGACGTCAACTTAATGTTAAGCTTGATAAATATTCAAAACTTTAAAATGCGACCTAAAATTTTGTATCCAAACTAAATTTAGCAACTATTTACCCGCAATATGGGATATCGTAATGCAGAAATATGAGATTTATGTATCGGCTCGGTAAATTTCCCCGGGGACGCGGCCCAATATGTCTGCACTCTTAAACTGTTTGCCCGTTTATCGGAAGCGGACTACGCGATCCATTAAACTATTATATTTAGTTATTTATGTTATTACATTATCGGAAAGTAGGAAAACATAGGTTTCGCGCCAAATTAAACTTCTAAACGATTGGTTTTTAATCATTTTCTTATATGTATCATCGACTCTAAATTTCCTAAACCGCCGGAAGCGAGCATGCATGTTAATGCACCATGTAGAAACGCTAGGTCCATGGGATCCTAGCGAGCACAAACTTTTTGTAGAAAACGCGTAACGTCTAGTTGACGTAACTGATGGCCGAAGATATTGGCGGTTTCCTCGCATAAAGTTTATAATAATGTAAAAAATCCATACTCCCATCCTGTGTCCCATCCATACCAATATTGAAAATGCGAAAGTAATTATCTCTGTCTGTCTGTTACCTCTTCACCTTTCAACCGCTGAACCAATTGGGATAAAATTTGGTATGGACAGAGTTTGAGCTACGAGAAAGGACAAAGGACAATTTTAATCACGCAACCATACTTAAAAGACGGGCATGGCTGGCCGATGACGTAAAAAAAATAACTGAAATGTACCTATAATATTTGCTTATCTTACCTAGTGTAATTTATGAAAAAAATATTTTTTAATCTTACTTATATACGTTGAAATATTATTACTAATTTTCACCAACTGAATGACCGATACCGTATCCGTATCCCGCACCACATATACATTATATGAAGTGTACCTACCTATATATATTTATACCCTTGACTGAATATACGCGAACAAACAAATATTATACAAAATGCATTCTACTAAAATATGCTTACTGGTTTCCTCTTAGCCTCTTAATCAAGGTCTAGGCAGGAGGCCCTATGCTTATATCTTGAGGTGCCCATGTAGTAAATATATTGTGACCGGTTATGACATCTGCTAATAGTCTCAGGCTGCTCTTACGTAGATTAAAAATTGTTCTCTTGTAATCCATGTACCTCCCGCATTATCGACTGTTCGAATTTGGTTCGAATTCTGCTCCTAATATTAGTTTATCTACGTACATGTCATAAGTGCTCTAAAATGCGTCCAGAAACCGTAGGCAATGACCAGCATTACCAACCATCAGAAAAATTTCAGTAGGTAATGTTAACATTACCTACTGAAATCAGTAGGTTATGAATTTAAATTTGGAACAGCTGTCAAATTCAAGTGGGGTGTCTAATCTAGTATCTATAGATATTAAAACAGCGATTGATACGAAACGCCAATTCGTTATGTTTTTTTAATATAAATCGAACGACATTTGATCTCGAGTGACAGTAGAATAGGGAGTTCATTCGCTTGTCTATGGTATAAAAAAAAATTGACTGAGATACGAAATACGCAACGCCGCCGTTCCAAGCTGTCATTTGTTTTGTTCGTTGACTTTTTAATGTTTACAAGTAACCCTAGTAATAAGTCATTTCCCTACGGTTTCTGAACCCATCTTAAAACGCTTTATGATATGTGTGTAGATAAAGTAGTGTATGTAACTATACATAATTAGGCATTACAACAATCGTGTGATATAAACCCACACTCTTGTTGTAATGCCCTTCATTATGCACAGATACATAAACTACTATTATACATATTATTTTATTACCAAGGATAGGATAAACGCCCGTCATTTTGAAAATATAACCCTGTTCCGTACAGCAGAGACTTCCTTATGTTAATAAAAAAATACTATTTTATACATTTTATTAGACCATAATTTATAACCAGTGACAAATTAATTTATGATTGACATTCCGAAATTTACTGTCGCCAATAAAATAGAATGACCAAGATTTTTTCTAAATTTTCAGTTGTGAGTGTGTGAAATGTGAATTTATGACCCATTTATGCGTTGAAAAAGTCCGTTCACAGTCTACGACGTCATAGGGGCATATGTATGTGTCGTTGACATTGATATACTGTTCTTCCAAAATATTTTAACATCATAAAATAAGGAAGTCTCTGCTGTACGAAACAGGGTTATATTTTCGAAATGACGGGCGTTTGTCCTATCCTTGTTTATTACACATCTATATTAATTTAAGGTATATACAACTTCCCTAATTCTTGAACGTGTAGTTAGCGTCAAAGTACGAACGTGTTGATACTACTCGTTGAGATACTAAAATGCAATCTTCCCGGTTAGCGACTACTGAAAACACATGTAAATAATGCAATCAAGGCACTTTGAATGCATTTAACTATTTTTTAGTTTGAGTTGTTCTGGATTGCAACTTATCAAATATTATGTTTTATTTAATGTATTTTGCTCCTACGACGGGAAGCAAGACGATAATATTATTCGGTTTCAGATCGTAACAAACAGTGTAAATGTCATGACCGTTCCGTCTTCCGTCATAATCGTTCGGTGTCAATGTCAAAATAGTTTTGTTATTCATGTTTTTGCATAAGGAAAAATAAATAATATATTAAATTTAGACGAATATGATTGAGCTATATGAAATTTTAAGCAAACAATAAACATTTGTATATAATGTAGCTCATAATACTTTAAAGTAAATGTTTATACCTTCAATCTAAGTGTTTATGATAAATTAAGGATTTTTTTTTGTGTTATCAGTGAATTATTGTTATTTGGTGTATTTAATTATTATTCCATAATGTCGGCACTGCTAACTGCGGACTGGTTCCAGTTGGATTCCTACTACAGGTCAGATATTAACAACCATATAGTTTACCGCATTATTTCTAATTAATAATAATAAGGAGCAGTGGGCGTAGAAGTGTATTATTTAATTTATTTACGTAATTTCATCCATAAATTTTCATTCCGTTTTATACCCATCTGCACAAGGTAGTTGCAAATATTGGACCACTTGTTTAAATTTCAAATCTTAAATTTGGTATGTAAGCTAATAATAAAGGGGGTCATTTCCTTGTTTATCTTATTGTACTGATCTGACACAATATTAATATATTGTGTCATTAGATCACAATCCCAAAACTTGTAACTACACATATGCTCATGATTCTGAGTAAATTGAAACTAAAAACTCCTAAATGTGGTGGAAACATGTTTACGAGTTTGTTTTTTTTAAATTCAAATATCAGAAATATCAGTACTTATTAAGCAACCATCCTTGGCACCGCACGCTGTCATGTTAATGTGAAATTAAGAAAATCTTCATAAAGAATACATAGACAATAATTTAAAAAATAATCAAGATCTTATCTATATTATATTTTACAGGCGATTAGAGATTTACAACATGAACTGGTCTATGGATGAGGGTCTGGACAACATGATAATAAGCGGAGCCCCATATGGAGGACCCATTGCTGTGGTGCGAGACAGGAAGCAGTTTGGTAGATTAGCGACCACAGCGAAACCTGTCATAACCATCTACAATTGTGTGGGGGATGTTATTTCAAAGATTTTGGTAAATTACTTTTTTATTATCTTATATATTTTTATATTTTCACAGCAGGTCAGGGCAGTAGTTACCCTGCCTATAAAGCAGATAATCCTGGATTCAAATCCCAGTAACAACATTCATTTGTGTTTCCTATGTGTTTAAAAATTTGTATATTGTATAATATATTATGTTCTTGTTGTTGGCGGAGTACCCACAACACCCAACGGTTCGGCAGTTTTCGTTGGGCTCATAGAAAAGGCAAACATATTGACTGTGTCTTGCCTAAGAAAAAAGTGACACACCCCCACTGATAATTTTAAACTTAACTAATGGGAGCTAAAGAAATAATGCAATAAAAAATAAAGTTATTCTAGCTTTTCTTCTATTCTGAGACACCTTTACACAATTTTACAAATATAAGGGACTTAACTGCTTATATAAACTTTCTCAAAACGTCAGAGGTAATTAATAAAGTTAATATATGCATCCCATTTGCAATAATGTGTAAAAACCATCAAAATTTAACTCAGTACCCTTACACAATAGCTACAGATGACAAACAAACTGAAAATTGTAAGTAAAACTTGTTGCAGACTTTATGTTTAATATTTCCAGTGGAATAGCGGAGTGCTGGTCCACATGGGGTGGTCGGACGGAGAGCAGCTGCTCTGTGTGCAGGAGAGTGGAGATGTTCTTGTTTACGACATGTTTGGAGCTTACCAGAAGACATTTAACATGGGACAGGAAGTTAGGGACACTAAGGTAACCTACTATTATAAAAGTTATAAATTTTATTATTACAAATAAACAGGACTTAACGCGGTTGCATTTTAGCTACAGATGTCTGAGCATAAAAGAGGGAATAACATTATTGTTCGTTTTGTATCAGCCCTGCAGGGCCAGAGCACCAAAAAATAGGCACCGCCCAAGTGAAGCTCCGTCGACTAATTGTGCTGTGGAATTTGTATCAGTAATTTTGCGTTATATACTGTATATGAGTTTTACTCAATGAAATTGAATTGACCTCTAGCTGCCCAGAGATGCTTGCCAGGCCAAATGCAACTATGGTTTGTCATAATTAAAATTCAAAATGGCATTCAATGGGAGACCTTTTTATAGGTCTCCGGGCGGCTAGAAAAATTAATTCTAACGTAAATAATTAATTGTATTATTAGTCTAGATTGTACCATGCTTGCAGCATAGGCCTCCTCTGGCGTTTTCCAATTACATCTGTCCAACACTATAATTAATACACTTATACATAATATCATGTTTTAGAAAATAATGCACTTAATAGCAATTAACCTTATAAAAGCTTAAATCCAAAGAAACCCTTTTTCATTCCCTAGACTAATACAAGGACATATATTTATGTTCAAAACAGGTGAACAAGGCACAGCTGTTTCCAAACCCTCACGGCGTGGGGCTGGCAGTGATGACAACTACTAACCGCATGTTCCTACTGAGCAACATTTCCGAGCCCAAAGTCAGGCCTGTGCCTGATCTACCAAGTAAGTTCAGTACATCCAAAGTTAAAGACATGTGTACAATTTTGACACTTATTCCTTTGTAATAAGGTTTGCCATAAATTGTAAAATTTATATTGGATCTCTGTTTATCACAAGCTTTCTGTAGACTAGGTTGTTTTGTGTAAGTTTATACCAAAACATTTATTTATTATCATTTATGCATCCATACACATACTACAATCCGTCGAAACCGAATCGAACAGCTACTGCGGTCGCCAACCAGTCTGCTAAGCGCGTAATACAAATCATATGTCTAGCAGTGGATGTCTTAAGGCTGAAATGATGATGACTTACTACAATTCACCCAGAACATTCATGTAATCACGAAATTCCAGATTTTCCACGATCCACTTCTGAACATATATAGTGCTGACTGAAGAAGATTTAGCCAAATACATTATCATTAATATTTGAGTGAGGGCCTTAGGTGCCACTTCGACCAAGAATGGTCACAGTACCAGTCCTTTCTAAAGTTCATTACTTATTCCCGCTCCATCTAAAAAGTTCCATATACATTGCGCCGTAAAATCTCGTCCATTTATGGGAAACTTCGTTCCTTGTCAAAGTGAGTCTATATGAAAGACGCAAAAGATCTATTATTAACGTCACTGTGACAAGGTTCGAAGTGGCCTAGAAATCAAATTGCAGTCAAATATAATAAATGATTGTTCCAGGAGCCACTGAGCCTATCACGTCGTGGTGCGTTCTGAGTGCTGGCCTGCGCTCGTCGGCCGTCATCGGCTTCCTCGTGTGTCGGAACAAGGAGATCTACAAGTGCCAGCTAGGAGAGCCGCGGCCCGTGCTCATGGTACAACACCTTCAAGCTTTCTGTATAAGCAGTGGCGGCGCGTTTATACACGCCAATTCCCGCCAGCTTGACTAACTTTACTGCTGTTCAGCGGTTTTCGTTGGGCTCAAGAACACTCCGTCTTGCCGAAGAAAAAAATTGTCGCGCCGCCACTGGTATCTAGGCCAGGATTTTGTATCAGCTGACGTAATATTATCAGCATGTAAAAAAAATTACACTTAGGTAGACTTTCAAGTTTTTTTGATGTTTTGCTTGGGTGTCTATTTGTTTTATAGATGATTTTACTTAAAACTAGCTGGCCCCGCGAACATCGTACCGTCTTACACTAATGCAAAACCGTCTTTTTTTGGTTAGTTGCGTAAAAAGCAGAAAAAAAGGTATCCATACTGAACTAAGCCTACTAACTGCAGAAAAATAACATTATACATTTATTTTGTTTTCTAAAGCCACAAGTTATCAGGTCAAAATTAAGTTAAATATTATACAAGCCGATCCGGACTAATTTGAACCTATTTGATTATAATGATTATACTATTCAGTGTAATAAAAAAAATATATACTGGGTGAAATCTGGGTCTTGATCTAAAATTTCAAAAAGTGACAAAGACAATCATATTTAACAACTTCTCCCATAGGACCAATATTGAATTCGCGAAAAAAAATCTGCTTCTCCATACATAATGGGACTTGATTGCGAGTTAATGTATCTTATATCTTATATAAGGATCGTCTTACCTTTTTAAAATGTATACATTTGATTTATAAGACTAACCCTATGTCCCCAGCGTCCGGAAATCCGGAACCCGTACACACAAGTGCTGTGCATCGTGCCGTCGCAGAACGGGCGGCACGTGGCGCTCTTCACGGACTCGGGCTTCCTGTGGATAGGCTCCTCCGACTTCAAGAGCAAGTACGCGGAGATCGACACCGGCTGCATCAAGCAGCCCAAGGAGCTTGTCTGGTTAGTGTATTTAAAGAGTAATGTAACTTTGACGACCGGTCTGGCCTAGTGGGTAGTGACCCTGCCTATGAAGCCAATGGTCCTGGGTTCTAATCCCCGTCAGGGCATTTATTTGAGTGATGAGCACAGATATCTGTCCCTGAGTCATGGGTGTTTTCTATGTATTTAAGTATTTATATGTATCTATCTGTTATATATATCGTCGTCTAGTACCTACAATACAAGCCTTACTGAGCTTACCGTAGGGCTAGGTCGATTTGTGTAAGATTATCCCGAAATATTTATTTCTTTATTTAATGTACAGTGCTCGTACAAGTCATCGCAGAAACAGATATGGACATGGAACAAGACTCTATAGAGTCGAAACTTAATTATTATTATTATCTGAAGCGGATATTATCGTAATTTAACATTTGACCTTTTTAGTCGCATATCTGTCATGGATTTGTCAAAGTGCATGCTTGATGTTTTGTGATGACAATTTAAATTAATATAAGTATTTGCTTAATTGATGCAAATAAATACAATGCAACCATCAGCATTAAAAAAATGTTAATGGAATTCTTTCACACAAGTATGGTGAATTTTGGGTTGTAGTAATAAATGACATTGAAAAATAAAATTATATAATACTGTACATAATGCGATTCTATTAATCTTGTTCTATTGCCGTGTTGCGATTGTTTTGCGATGAGTTGTCCGAGCACTGCTAATGTAGTAAGTTAGACGGGCATAGAATTAAAATGAGACTCATCATTCATCGTGAACCGTGTATGAGGTTAGAAAAGAGTGGGACAGACTGTGTTATAGTAACACGGGCAGCGATAGCCACCTGCTGTATCAGGCAGACCAATAGAGTTAAAGTAAGACAGGCAGAGATCGAAACCGGCAGCCCATGGAGCTCGTCAGGTTGGCATAACTGTATGAAGGGAAAAGAGTAAGAGATGGCGTCAGAGATAAACCGTAAGCAAGTAGCTCGTCTAGTGGAGCTGTATAACGAGAGAGTGAGTCAAACACAGTGGTAGGCATGTCTAATGAGTCAAGTTCGTAATTTAGCCGAGTATAATTAAAACTGATATTTCCCGATGTTGTGTCACATCCAAATTGCAGTACACGGGTAGGTGACGAACGTAATGGCTTAACAATTCCTGTACACGTCTGAATATGTAACGCGCCCTTACTTTGGCCATCATGCCGTGTGATGCCGGCTGAGAATAGCACCACCCTATCTCCTCCCTCGGGTGTCGTAAGAGGCGACAATAGCAAAAAACCAACGGATGGGTAACAGTCGTCGAAACCGAGTGAACAGCTGCTGCAGTCAACAACCCGCCTGCCGTACGTGACGATTACAGCAACACCCCCCCAAGATGATACAAATCATATTTGGGGGAGGCCTATGTTTAGTATAAGACGTCTTACGGCTGAAATGATGAATGGACATCACTTCACAAGGCCGGCAACGCGTTTGAGACTCCCCTGGTGTTGCGGGTACCCATGGGCGACGGCAATTACTAACCACCAGGCAATCCGTCTGCTCATTTGCCGTCTATGTCATCAAAAAAAAAAGTTTTTCACTGTGACAAGGAACGAAGTGGCCCATAAATCAAATTGGTTGACTGTACGTTTCAATTCCAGCTTGGAGTAATGAACGTATTCCATTTGAACAGGTGCGGCTCCCAAGCCGTCATAGCCCACTGGGACGACCTGCTCTGCATCTTCGGCTCCAAGGGCCAGAAGACCGAGTTCCCGTACGACGGGCCATTCCACCTGATCCCCGAGATGGACTGCGCGCGCGTGGTGTCGCAGTACACGCACGAGCTGATCGAGAAGGTGCCCGTGGTCATCGAGAAGATATTCCGGATAGACAGCACCGCGCCAGGATCATACTTGGTTGAGGCCTCCAAGCAGTTCCAGGTTTGTTGTTACCTTAGACAGGATGAAATGTATAAAAAATAAATGGTTTTGGGACAATCTTCTCAAATCGAATAGATCTTATTGTTAAATAATTATTTTAATTAACATGTAATTACATAGTGGGCAAAGATTTTACTAAGCAGAACCGTCTGCTAGCGAATATCATCGATATTTAAATCGAAAGAAAAATAGAAAAATGTTCCATGTCCAAGCGGTACTCGTATAGCACAATTGGTAGTGCACTGGGCTAGTGATTAAGTGGTTGTGGGTTCGAGTCCCGCTTCGAGTAATTTTTTTTCTATTATTCCCTCGATTTAAATATCGATGGCAACCATCATTGTTACTAATGTTCGTATTTTTTTAATTTTAGTTCGTTCGATTCCCGGGTAAAACGTGCGTTGCACTACTAACTTTTTATAAAAACACTGTTATGTATGTTTGCTGTTGTGGCTGAAAGTGGATAATTTATTAAAACAGGCGTAACTTTGCGGTAGTTCATTTTATCCTTCTTTATGAGAGACGGAATGTTAGAAAAGTTTAGTCCATCCGATGACCACGAACGCTGCTAAAGGGTTCGAAACGTCGGGGTGAAGTTTAAATTAGTATACGTGATTTAATCCGTTTTAGTTGTTTTATTTCACGAGTAATTATCGCTGCAACCGAAGACAATATTAAATTTATTCTAAATATCGATCATACTATACTGATTTAAACTTTCACGATTTTGACACATTATTACAAACTAGCTGTCCCGGCGAACTTTGTACCGCCTGAAAGTCTGTATATCGGGCTTTTTAATTTTTTTTTTTTCTTTTTCAAGCACAACGAACCCAAAATCGTTCAAATCGGTTCAGCCGTTCTCTAGTTATAAAAGCCGGAACTGACAAACAGGTAAACGGTACTTAACCACATATAATTAACTTTAAAAATTACCTCCGACGTTTCGAGAACGCCGTTGTTCTCGTGGCCTCGGATAAAGACATCGGAGTTCATTTTCAAAGTTAATATACGCGGTAAAGTCCCATTTATTTGTATTAATCGATCATCCTAAAATAGTCCCGGAACGTTGTCCACAGAAGCGCAGCCACAGAGCGGACGAATACATTCGCCTGGTGAAGCCGGACTTGGCCAAAGCGGTGCAGGACTGCATCGACGCCGCCGCCTTCGAGTTCGACCCCGACGTGCAGAAGATGCTGGTGCGGGCGGCGCAGTTCGGCAAGGTAAATGACAAAACCTCCTGACGCCCACCATACAAGTAAAATCCTACTCGAATTTGTTCTTTATAGTGTAGGAAATAAAGCAGAATCTATTTTGTGGCCAAATCGAAGGAAACCAATGAAATTCTACTCTGTTCCAAAAAATATTTTTCACTTCTCATGCTCTAAAAGTGTGTCATATTATGCTTGCCAAGGCGGACTAAAGTAGTACATTTAGCCTCTTGGGAAAATATGTATACATATTTATGATATACAAAACGTTTTAAATTGACCAACCAGAACGCTTCACCTTATTAAATCCACCAATCACGACACATATCGAAGTTAATTGTAACTCTAGATTCTTTTTTGGTGCGAATACTGTTTAAAAATGTGAAATCATTAAACAAAACTTTGTATAAAGTATCAACCAAACAGATATACCGCAATATTAAAATCGACCAATAAGGAAACGCCATCAAATTCGCAAAGCATTAGGTGCTTTTTAGTTCCTACTTCACAAGCATTAAAAAAGTTTAAATCGTTGGCAAACTCTTTGAAACCCAAATTATACATTGTCTATGGCATTTATTCACGGCGTAGATATATCCTATCTGTATCAAAGTACTGAAAAAAATACAAAGATTGCCAAATTAAACATTTTTGACTCAGAATTCATTGCGGGCGATAAAATTATATTTGTTTATTGTTAAAATGTTACTTTATTTTATTTTCTCGCAATCGAAATGAAAACTAGTATGTATAACTTGTGTCTAAACGCCATATTAACATAAATAACCATCTCGTGGTACTATGGCCTACTTTAGCCCCTTGTCAAACAATTTACTATTAGTCTAAAGTACCCAAGAAAAAGATAATATGATAGTATGACTGTACCCTCTAACTGGTTGTAGGGGTTCATCATAGACCAGCAGCTGACGGACCACTACGTGCGCACGTGCCGCTGGCTGCGCGTGCTCAACGCCATTCGCAACCATAAGGTGGCCATCCCGCTCACCTTCTACCAGTATCCTTTTTATTCTCTCGTTACCATAGTAACCGTCGCATGGACAACTGTTGAAGACCTTTTTTTGACGGAGTGGGGAATGCACTTACGCATCGTCCCCCCGGCCGCGAGGCAATTCTGGGGGGTATGTGGGGCTCGCTGCTCTGATCCCCCTCCGCTAGTGAGAGGGGGAGAGCTCAGCCCTACCCACTAAACCCCACTCCGGCGTTTCTCCCTCTTTGCCATTTGTGAGGGTGCCATGGCATCGTGAACATTCTACCATGGCACCTTCCGAACTGTTCAAGACTTGGTGGACCCGAGTGAAACATGGACGCTATGATTAAATTGCCTGTTCTTTGAACTTCTTCTCCTATTCGGGTTTTCTTCATACTACGACAGTGGTAAACAAACACACACCCTGCCTAAAAATAAGCAGTCACTTATGGATGCCTGTAACACCAGATGATTCACACGCGAGTTGCCGACCCTAATTTACCCTAATTTCGTAATCGTAAAAAGTACGGATAGTTAAAAAAACTCTTGGTCAGTTAGTTTTCCTGGACCTTCCCACCATTAGCCTCCTGATTGGGTCATTTTGAGTACAATAAATGGATTCGTCTTATAATGGAGTATAGCTTCACGTGGTTTGAATATTTTTGGGAATTATCCGCCACTTTCATATTTCTACACCCTCTGAAGATATATGCAACATGCTTTCTGACAATGTTATGTCAAACGTCATAAGGTTACATTCAAAAAATGAAAATTATCAAAAGCGCTACGGTTACATTAGAAATAATTTTATATGGCGTTTAAGTATATATTCTTAAGTTTTCCAACTTGCCGCGCAATTTTCTTATTTTATTATTTCATAAGAATCTTCTCCTGACAATAACAGAACAACAAAAAAAAATGCGAAATCGATACAGCTGTTCACGCGTGACGCCGCCGTGACCAAGGGAAATAGACATTATTTTGTATACATATATAGATTACCAGCGGCGCCACCGCGAATAAACGATATTCGTAATTTTCGGACGATTGTCTCTGTCACTCCCATTACGCCTTAATTGGACTAAAAGAGAAAACACCATACATTACTAGAAGTTATGTTCAGAAATTACTGCAGTATACGACTTGCCGATATTTTTTAAATGTCTTATTTTGGACATAGTGAATAATAATTTACATACATAGTGAATATAACGCGGTATAATTAACGTGTGGCATCATCATCATATCAGCGAAGGACGACCACTGCTGGACATATGCCTCCCCCAGAGCGACCCACAGTGACCGGTTTCGCGCCACCCACATCCAACCCGTAGCATAAAAATATTAATTTTGGCATCAATCCAACATTTAAACCACGAGGGATCACGTGAAATCAACAAATCTTGGTGTTTTCTAATGTTATATTTACTTCAAACTCCGTTGCGTGTCTATTTATGAAACTATCTATTTTTATCTAATGTAGGGAAATTAAACAGTTGTTGACTCATGCCAGAAATGTCGATTATAGATTTGAAAACGCAACGTATGCAATAAATATATTTTTATACGCTTAGTATTATTTAGTTAAATTAATTTGAATGTTTTTGATTTGGCATCTCGCTGCGTTAGATATTTTTACGAAAAAAATTCCCGTCGTGTTTCTTTTTGGTGATTAATCTTCAGGAGTCACAAATGTGTAAACAATGGTACTTATTCTATTTTACCGCCCATAAGTGCATTTTAATGTGCCGTTATTTGTACAAGACCCTTTTATCTTTTGTTTAGTTGGGTATCTACCACGCCACGCAAGCTACGGTGGAGTTTTTTTTCCTAATATTGTAATAAATGCAATGTCTATGTATAAATAAATATGTAGTAAAAAAATTAGAAAAACTAAGTTCCAAGATAAAGTTTATTTGTAATCGATACATCAGTTGAAAGTAACAGTTGAAACCGAACCTTAACCCATTGCAACAGAGTTCAAAATCTAGGCGAGCGGATACTGCTGGACCGGCTGATATGGCGACGACTGCACTGCCTGGCGTTGCACATCGCTGGTTATCTGCAGCTAAAGGACGGGGAGACCCGCGTACTCTCGCATTGGGCATGCTACAAGGTAAGTTGAAACTTAATACCAATATAGTAGAGTCTTAAATCGAAGAGAGTGCATGCCGGCGATACCAGTTCTGAGAGTACCTACTAGGAACCGGTCTCGCTCTTCGATATTGTTAGTTAATAAAATAACAATTTAACTATTAGATTTCTGACCGTCTGACTGTTGGTTATTTATTTTCAACCGATAACCACGATTGATGACATCATCCGGAGTTTCTAATAGAATTGTTCGTACCAAATCAGGTAAATTGTGTAGACACGCAAGTTGAACAAGATGATCCAAGTTCTCTGCAGTGACGGACCGAGACAGTTTAGCGATGCAGTCAGTCTTTAGCTTATCCATGAAATAATGCACGGCTATCTGAAGTAGAATTTCTATTTCTTCCTCTTTATCAGGCAATGAGCCCAAGTACATATATTCCTTAAGCTTCTGTAGAATCTGGACAGTGACTCCATCCATGCTGATCCGTCCATGCGAGGTCTCCTTCCATTCTCCTCTCATCATCAGCTTGAACATGTCACTATGCATGAACAGCATAGCTTTGTGCACCGGTACACTACCGTCAGTTGTACTCAGTTCAAAATCAGTGAACTCTGTATCTTCATAAAGGTTATTTCGAGTAGTCAATGGAGTAATCGGTGACACATTGAATATAATGTCCACTTCAAAGATAAATGCCATGACAATTGCAATACTGTATTTGTATTGATGATCTACAGCTTTAGACATTTGTGAAATGTTGGCCGTTATCGATTTATCGGTACAATACAACTGATCACTAAATTCGTTGCAATTTATTTTAAGCGGAACTATCGGACCGTTAGCAGTTTCAGCCTTAATTATATTTGCAGAACGTAATTCTACTTGTTGATTCTGTGCTTTGTTATACTGAAGAAATTTGAAATCCGCCAGAACCAAATTATTTATATTAATTTGCTCGGAGACTATTGTCATGGTGTCAATTGGTTTGTTTATTCCATAAGTAGTTATCGCGACTGAAAATATTACCTTGGAAGTCGAACCACGTTGTAGAATCTTCACTTGTCTGCAAATAAATCAAACGAATGCTACTAAATGAATGTCGTTTATTTGTCACTACCTAGAGAGCGTTGGTAATAATAATCTAGCCGTATATCAAATTGAAATATGGTATGAATTATGACTTACACTGCCATTATGATTACAGTGCCTTTGACACTGATCTGAGTAATTTATATATTGTGTTAGTATGTCTTTAATTGGTTAGTAAACTTGTGAAAAAACTATAAAACAAAAACTATTAATAATCTAAATTATAACGCTGATCGCTTCTGTATAAGTATATATATCCTTATCAATATATTTATCAGCAGGTGTGATAATATACAATTGATATGATAAATGATGACTGAGCGACTGTTGCCGGCGAACCAACAAACTAATGCAGTAGCAATGTACAGGAAACTATAATGGCTACACTAACAATTAGTGAAAAAAACAGCAATACGTAGTCTTTTGTCTTCTTTGCTATTGTGACATTTAGTATACCTATGTCAAAAGTAGACGGATAGGTTTTTCTTGAATGGTTTTTCTATCCTGTCTCTAAGTTTAATTTAGATATCGTGTGCATTTAAAATAAATTCAAATTAAATATTGCGGTAGGTGGTGCATCCATCACACTTAGGATGTAAGAGTATTTAAATGTATATATTTGTTACTAGATATGTATTCTGGTTACGAAGGGTTGCCATACTTCTACTGCCAAAAATGGTGTATCCAGTTATAAAATTATTATATCAGATGATGGAGACACACAAATGGTTTAATACTACCAAATATTATTATTTACTAAAACGAGAATAATAAACCTTCCTCTTTAATAAGTCAATGTAAGAAAACCGTACCCATCTCCGTTATGACATTTTTTTTTTAATTCAGCGACATAGTCTGGCATAGTAGTCACCCTGCCTATTAACACGTTCGCCCCGGTACTGTTTTAGTAAACGCTAACAATATGCCGGTAGAAATTATCACGATCACTCAGAGCATGCCACTGGGATTATACCATTTTTTAGGGTTCCGTAGTCAACAGGAACCCTTATAGTTTCGCCATGTCTGTCCGTCCGACCGTCCGCGTATAATCTCGGTGACCGTTTGCACTACAAAGCTGAAATTTGGTAGTAATATGTATATCAATCACGCCGACAAAGTGCAAAAATAAAAAGTGGAAAAAAATGTTTTCTTAGGGTACCCCCCCTATACGTAAAGTTGGGAGTGATTTTTTTTTTCATTCTAATCCTACCGTGTGATATATTGCTGGATAGGTATTTAAAAATGAATTGGGGTTTACTAACATCATTTTTTGATAATATCAATATGTTCGGAAATAATCGCTCCAGAAGTAAAAAAAAGTGCGTCCCCCCCCCTCTAACTTTTGAACCACAAGTTTCACAAATATGAAAAAATCTCATGTAATGCAAGTAGAACTTTACATAAACTCTCTAGGAAAATTATTTTGAACTTGATAGGTTCAATGGTTTTTGAAAAAAATCTATATATATAAAAATGACCCCCTATTTCTCTTGGTCACGCTATAACTTGCGAACGGCTTTACCGATTTGGCTAATTTTGGTGTTGAAATATTTGTAGTAGCTCAGGGAAGGTTTAAATGGTATATAATGAGAAAGTATGAAAAAAGATCGAGTAATATACTAAAAAACGAAAGTATTGTTCCCCCATACAAACTTATCAACTCGAAAAAACTGTAAGCGCCGCAGGATTTCATACATCTTACGCGCTTTTGGTAAAATGGTCTCTGCTTTCACTCGAGAAAGACGGAAGCGCCGCAGGATTGCATATATCTTAGGCTTTTTTGGTAGCAAAATAGGTACTTTATATTATTCCAGCACTAAAGTCGTTAAGGCGATAGTTTCTTACAAATTGTTAATAAATTAGCCCTTATTCCCTAAGATATAGCTGTCAAAATCTCTATTGAATGACAAGACACACTTCCTCACTTCAGGCCCGGTACCGCGAAGATCGAAGTTCGTATATGTCGAGCATTTCTCTTTTACTCCAATTAAGGCGTTAGGAGTGACAGAGACAATCGACCGAAATTTACGAATATCGTTGTTCGCGGTAGCGCCGACGTTTTATGTATAATTTCGCGTTTAGTTTTAACCGTAAATAAGAATCTGCACTAATATGCATCGCCCAATGCGACCGTCCCCTCCGTTGTCTTAATTACTGGTACTGAGTGTGAGTGAAATAGTAAGACAAATACGAACATTTCCGAGAAAATACGATAGGAAAGGATTATTCACTACATCTGAGCCCCGAGTGTATGTTTTTAATGTAACGAAACGTCACCATCGCGTTAGTTACCTATATTATATCAGTATCACTTACGCATTCGAGACATTTTTTACGCCAAAAGAAACTTACACTAGAGCCTCTGTACTTTAAGCTCGCGCGCATAGTTCACTTAATTTGCATAGATGTCGCTGTAGGTGGAACGCTCATACCCTACATGGCGGTTTTAAGATTATTTCTGAATAAGGGGTCGGAGCCCATACATTAGGTTGAAACTGACTGACTGACTTCAAATGGTGGGACTGAAATTGACAACATTTTATCGAATTTTCCATGTATAGTTGGGATCCATAACTCTTTCTTTAGTTGTCCCGTCCTTTGTGGGCCCGTTTTTAGGGTTCTGTACTTAATATTAATATGTCAACAACAATGTATCAAATAGTCCATTTTTAACTCTTAAGTGGGAACAGTTACTGTGACAAACGAAAAACTACGGAACCCTACACTGAGCGTGGCCCGACACGCTCTTGGCCAGTTTTTTTTATTCCTATGCCGCTATCAAAATTCAAGTTCTTACTCCTATGCCAGTGGTATAGGTGTACACCCGGGTCACAACGGAAGACCAGCGCTGGCTTTGCCAGCTACAATGCTGAGTTGTGACCCTTTTGTGGGAAAAATCTATATTTTAATTCATGTTTATGGTCGTTTGTTTTGTGTTGTTTTGTCATGAATAAAGGTTTTTTTTTCTTTATTTCTTTCTAAAATGAAGTGATATATTGTGTCATCAGGTGACGCAGCCTCACTTGGACAATGAGAGCGCGGCGCGCGAGATCGGTGAGAAACTGCGAGACGTGCCCGGCATCTCTTACACCACCATCGCCAAGAAGGCCTCCGACAAGGGCCGGAAGGCACTCGCTATCAAGGTAAACTATTCAAAGATGCACACAACAGCATACATATATTAGATTTATGAGAGTTAGGGCACAGCGATGACCATCACGCTTGAATCTGGGGCAGCCCAACTGGGGAAGTACCTCCTCCTTACAGAAGACCACAGCCATAATAGCACTGCTAGCTTTCAGGTATGTAGTGTTGTGTTCCTGATGGTGAGTAAGGTTCCCAGAGCTCCAACCGCTTGTGACTCCCCTGGTATCTCCCACCACCACGCAATCCGTCTGCTCGTTTGCCGCCTATATCATTAAAAAAACATAGGGTCTCTCTTTGTAAAGAAATTTGAGAATGCGAGAAGTTTTGGTTATATCGTCGTGTACGTGGTCAACGTGAATCAATTTCCGATCAAGCAGGTTCGGTCTCTTCTGTAAACATTATGAAAGTTAAGGGTTTTGAAGCCAAATTTATGTTGATATATCGAAGAATCAACATAAACCGCTCCCCCTTTTGCGTAACACTATAACACAAAAAAACTTGTAATCACATAAGCCGTTAATTATTGACCACAGAAAAGACGATTTTTGTTTTAATCAATCTGTATGACCCGTTAGCGTAAGATTATCCGATACAATTTTTTATTTCCTATATTATTTTATTTAAATTATAATTAAAACCGCACACACCTACTAACAAACCCACACTCAAACACAAACACACATACACATACACTTATTCACACTCACACACACACCACACTAACTTCGTGGCGCTTATAGGTATTCGAATTTTGTTTTTATTTAAGCAGCTAAGTATTAGTACGGCTCCATGTCCGAACAAAAGTCAGGTTTATGGTCCCATCCTGAAGAAAGCATGAAACTTGGCATGAATGTAGCTGTCATGTATGTGCTTCAATGCAGATATGGAAGCATGTCGAAAAATTATTTTTTCCCCCCATTCCCCCCCTTTTTATCTCCCTCATTCTGGTTTTTCGAATTTTCTACAAAAACCATAAGACTGAGGAGTTTACTCTTCAGAGACCAAATCATCGTCGATAAATTACCTACAAAACGATAAATTACTACATTTTATAGTGGTAAGATTAATATATTTCTGTATACAGCCACCAACGTATTATGAAATTGTAAAAACAGGCACAATTTTTTCTTTCTTGCTCCATTTATAGGAAAACGACAAGAGTGGTGATAACATAATCTAAAGAAGTTATATACCTTATATATTAAGCTACAAAATGACACTTATTTCATAGTCGTAGAGGCATTATTTCCAGAGTTACAGCTTATCGCGTCTGACTCAAGTACTCTTTTTTTTCCTTTTTACAATACTATCTTTACATATTTAAAGCTAGGGTCTCGGGTTTCAAGCAATTTATTAAAAACACAGTAAATTACAGTTTTAATCATATATATATTTATATCAATGCATATCACAAGAATCTCCCCCACACCCCCTTGTGCTATCCGAGTACAATGGGAAGGAGTGTATAATGTTGTGAATCTGTAAGGAGGAGCGGTGTCTCTAGGCGCAGGTATTTTCATACTTAAAAAGAGACAGCAACCTGACTGTTGTTATAAAAATAATTAAGCTACCGAATAAATAATTTTTAATATATTTTTATTTTTTGTTTATTTCCAGATCCTTGAATACGAAACCCACAGCAAGCTGCAAGTGCCTCTGCTCTTGCAACTGGGCGAGGGCCCGACGGCGCTGCTGAAGGCCACAGCCAGCGGCGACACGGACCTCGTCTACATCGTTCTACTACACCTGAAGGAGAAAATGGGCAAACACGAGTTCGAGGTTAGTAAGGATGTGTCACTATTGTTTCACATACAACATCGTGTAGGTACAATGTGTGACGGGAGTTAGGGTAGGTTGTATCTAACGTCATCGTAATAGTTGAAATATTTTGTAAGTAAAGTTTGATAGTTATCTAACTTATCTATTGGATGACAGCTATGTCGCTATAGTTAAGGAAAATCTGTTATTTATTGAAATTACGAAGCCGACCGACGAGGCAGGATTTGAACCCGCGCCTTCAGCATTCGCGGCTGAAGCACTGACCAACTAGATCACCCAGCGACAGCGGACCCGGCGAAATTTCTCAAATATATGCAACTCTTAACATATAGGTGGACAGTGACGTCATCTTTCGTAGGCCATAGGAAACAAAAAATACGCGACGCCTGCAAGCGTAGAGTCCGCCAAAGCTTAATCTTTACAGTCAGCAGCAAAAGTGGCCAGCGGGTGAAGTGTTCAAAATGACTTTCACTTTGACTTCATCTCTTGACAATAGAGATGCGTTGACCTCATTTTGAACACTTCAACTGGCCACTTGTGCCGCTGACTGTACGTGTCCGGGCAGCTGACAATCCGCAGCTTCCCGCTGGCGCACGCGCTGTACATCAAGTACTGCGGCGCGCACAACCGCGAGGCGCTGCGGGCCGTGCTGGTGCAGGAGGACGACTTCCCGGCGCAGGCGGCGGCGCTGCTGCGCGACGCGGCCGCCGCCCCGTCCGCGCCCGGTCAGGCCGAGGCCGCGCTCATCTCCGCCAGGGAGTGCTACAGGAAGGCCAAGAACGATTTAGGTAAGCGGGCTCTTTTCAATACACATTTCAGCCGTATGCAGTCCACTGCTGGACATTGGGCTCCCACTAATGTGACTTGTATCATCTTGGGTTGGCCGACTTGGCCGTATCGCTGTAGCTGTAAATTGGGTTTCAACGGACGCTGCTGCCCGTCCGTAGGATTTTTCCCTTTGTCGCCTCTTACGACACCCGCGGAATTAGATGGGGTGGTGCTATTCTAGTCAGCCGGCATCACGCGGAATCTTCAATAACGCCAGGCAAATTCGATTTTTACGGATTCACAACTAGGTAGCGAAGTTCGTGGTTTATAATCAAGATATAAGAGATATTGCAGCCCCGTTTTCACGATATAAATAAATCAATATTACAGGACATACTTACATAAATAGCCTGAATCCTACTGTGGGTACTCAGCCAACGATATATAATCTACAAATAACACTCATGACTCAGGAAGAAATAAATGTGCCCATCTGGGATTTAAGCCCAGAACTGTCGTCACAAGTTCCGAAAGTAAAAAAATCTGCCAAGCAATATTTCGCTGATGATGCACTTTGTCAACTAGTAGCAATTTTTTGTATTATAAGTATTATAACGTTTCATTTGGTAGAATTGTTTTAAAGCAGATTATGATAATGACTTTAATAAAAAATGGAAACTTGCAATTTGCCTAATTTTTCACCAGGCCAAACAACTATTAATCGAATAACGTTTAGTCAGTCAACAATTCCCTTTTCATATATTAACGACGAGACTCGATTTCATACATTCGAGTAACGAGTTTAATATCTGTGCATCTCGTTCACACTAGAATAGTAAAAACGAGATGCACGGGTAGTAAACTCGATACTCGTTATCGAAATCCTCAATGTCACAATAAGTAGTATAAGTGTATAGGCAACTTTTTACCTACACAAAGTAATTGTCCTTAAAGGTTTTACGTTTTGACAGGCGTCGCAATCTGCGAGGACGCCCGGAAGCTGTGTAAGCAGCAGTCCAGCCTGCAGGAGACGTACGGCATGAGCTTCGTGGGCCTCTCGCTGCACGACACCGTCAAGAAGCTGCTCGAGCAGGGCGAGATCAAACTCGCAGACAAGCTGCGCTCGGAGTACAAGATGCCGGACAGAAGGTACCAATGTTGGACAATTTAAGCTGACTGGCACGAATGGTGGACACTTAGTTGTTAATTCAAAACCAAAACGTAATAACTTTATTGTTTACTAACAAATGCACAACACTCGTCTCCTTTAACCTCGTAACGCCCACGATACTAAAATATTTAATAGTTAATACCAACCTTACTAGACAGTGAATTGGGTTGAATTTTCTTTTGTACGAAAACTAATGAAACAAAATAGATTCTACCCTATTTCCTTTTAGAAAAGATTTCAACTCCATTGAAAGGGTGTGTACATTGTAATGCAAAACTGGGCGTTATGAGGATAAAATAAACACTAATGTTCATGATTGGTTCCTTGTCTGTTGACTGGCATCGTCTCCTTAAACTGGGAAAAAGCAAAAATGTAACCGTAATGTGTGGATGTAATGTGTGAAAATTGGTGATAGGTACTATCGAACAAAGTGATTCATGACCCACCTAGCCGACAAACGGTTTGAAAGTGTCATCAAATTGATTTGACACTTTCAACCATTTGCGATCTAGGTGGGTCAAGAATCACTTTGTTCGATAGTACCTACAAAAAAGTAGAGTTGAAACAGAAATATACGTAATTCTTGGTGGACTCCCGTTGGACTCCCGATGTGAAGAGAACTTGTTGTATTTCAATATGCATGTCTGATAATATATTGTTACCTAAAATTTTTTTTCGGTTGTGTTGTTGGTACTAGTCGAAAATATTTAATGGATAGATACGTAAAATTAGTTCAATATATCAATATATAGATAACATCCTAATATAATCCAGGAGCTGCGTTGACTAGTCGGTGCCTAGTGGTGTTGGTGACTAAACACAGTTCATATGGTTTGCTAAAAAATTAAAACAGCTTTTACCTATATTCTACAAAGGCTAAATAAATATGCCCTCTTCTCAGATATTGGTGGCTGCGCATCCTAACACTAGCAGAGAAGGACGACTGGGACGAGCTCGACCGCTTCTCCAAGGCCAAGAAGTCGCCCATCGGCTACGAGCCCTTCGTGGACGCGTGCCTCAAGCACCGCAAGAACGACGAGGCGCTCAAGTACCTCCCACGCTGTCGGGACGATGTCAAAGTCAAATACTACGTCAAGGCCGGGTAAGGACTCTATATCTGTATTAACACTTTTGTGAACCTAACCTAACCTAAGGCTATCTTAGAAAAATAATTCAGAGCCATCTATGTTTAATAAACGTAGATTCACAATCAGCCCCAAAAAAAATGGCTCTAAAAAACAACCGCTCGGACAACTTGGGCGGTACATTCTTTGAACCGCTGCCAGTGCAAGTGTCAACAATGACTAAAAAGTTATTACTTTATCAATAGTGAAGTTTGATACTTAATAATTAGAACACTGAGCTCTTTTTCGTTTGATTATATTATCTAAAAGATTATAAATTAGCATAAACTGGAACGTGACAGAAATGTAATTTAGTGCCATATTTTTCTACATAATTTGTTCGCGTGTAGGAGTCCATTTGTTTATGTCGGTGTTCAGAGCACTTCCCTGTCCCGAGCCCGATACCCTCGAGCCCCAATACATGTGGAGCTGGTTAAGTTAGATCTTAAAGAGGAGAATCAGGAGGTAACCACACAAAGGATCCGTATGGGTCTGTGGCGAACCTATGCCGAGCTAAGCTATCATTTTAATTTAGTATGTCTATTTTTTCTATCAAATCTTCTAAACAGAATTTTAAATTATAATAGATGACATAAACTTAAGAAAAACTCTAACTTAGTAACTGCATCGGGGTCCGAGGCAGGATTTGAACCCGACTCCAGCATTCACGGCTGTCAAGATCCAACTAGATCTAGACAGCCAGATGACATCCTGATGTAGGGATACCTCTTTCCGTCCACACGATTTTCCGCCATTGATGCTCAAAATGTAAACGCAGTGTTGTATTTCAATAATTATTATATTCCAGTTTCTACGAGGAAGCAGCACAAGTGGCCTTCGAGCAGAGAGACCAAAACGCCCTGCGAGCCGTCCAGACCTCTTGCCCGGCGAGCGAAATGACCAAACACGAGAAAATCGCAGCGCTACTCGAACAGCTCGCCACACGAAAATAGTCCCTTTAGTTTATAATTAAAGGAATTGTCAGCAATGTGTGTCTTTCGTGTCTCACACGTCACTCTATATAGTGTTGAACCGAAATGTGTCCCCCATTCACATGTAGGGGATGTCCTTATGCTGGATAATTTTGAGGCTATTTTCGTTCACAGTATACTCAGTGAAGTTACTCATGCCTTTGCGTGGCTGCGCAATTTATACTGTTGTAAACTTGAGTAATTTTATTTCCATTATAAAACTAGATTTTTCCAAATGGTTATGAACAAAATGTATCATATACGCAAATGTATTCATAATATAATCAAGACTACATATTTTATAAGAATAGAAACATAATTATGTAAATAAAACAATATACATTAGCTGTTTGGTTTTTATTATGATGCCTGGAACACCAACACATTCATGAATATACGACATTGAATCTCAACTCCTATTAATGTTAAATTAAGTCCTATTAATGATTGAAAACCAGACTAAGTATTTGAATAGTGTAGTTTAAATATTTGAGTTGCTGCAAACAGACAGATTTTACAAATTAGATTATATAACAGCATTCATTTTAATTATTCTCGGCAGTAAAGCTTGTTCATCTCCTTCGCCTTAATACCCTCACAAAGAGTAAGATGACACATTTAAAACACTAGCTACGCTTAAGTTTCAATATTTAAATCTGTCGCTTGATGACACACTTAGTCCCGTGTATAATAAATAATAATTAGATACAAGGTTTTTATTTGCTGTATGAAGTGTTATTGTATCGTTCTCATCTATCGCAACAAGTATGTGCATTTGCAACTTCAGTCCTAATACCAATCAAATAAATAGTAAAAATCTACACAAAAAGTATTAATTAACCCCACTATTCAATTATTTAGTGTAGTTTCATTACATTTTAACATGGATATAACATCAATTTAATTGGCATAACAATTCGCTATAAGCTGCAAAAGAAACCGAATAGGGTACAATAAACAACTTTTATAAATTCTCATTGTTAACACATAAATTATGAAACTAGCAACACAACATAACGCATAACTCCAATTTAATACAATGTTTAATTATACACAATGGCAACACACATAATCTATATACATATATATCGTATATAAGTATTGGAGATGTTTTCATACAAAATAGGTAATTAGTTACACTTATTACTTGTCATGTTTAGAACAATTTCAATTATCTGTTTGTTGACTATGTATATAAATAGTGAAACGCCATTTACCCTTGGATATAATACGATTTTAATTACAGTAGCAGGAATCGTTGAAAGCGAAGGTCAGATAACTACTTAGGTACTGTATGGTCAACAGAATTACTTCATTCGTGGAAATACATAATTTTAATGGACCTACCGCCAAAATCTAATTTCGAAAATTGAACTCCCTCTCTACCGCTCTTGCGAATACGAGCGATAAAGAGACAAATAAAGACAAGAGCTGCTAACTGTATTTAAGATCGATTATTTTTATCCTTACCTACGGATCCCATCGCACAAAGTTTTACAGCTTACAACAGCACAAGATTTTCATTTGTAATTACTTTATAATCGTACCACTAAACTCTGGGACAATAAAAAATGTTATTTGCAGTAAAAGTTTGTTAGATAGGGTAGCGACGCACCATTATGCTCTAAACGTCTAAGCTACGCTCACAACCGTTCAAGGATAATAATGATTACTTCGTTACTTTAAAAAGGTACTAGTATTTTAAGTAAAACGTTAATGAACATCAGGAAATATTGAAAACAAAGAAATAATGTCTTTCGTTTTTGTTTGGTAGGATAAAATAACCAGAGCGCGGAAAATCCATAGCAAAACAAAAGACTGTTGCAATCAAACTAGTGTTAGAAACATTTTTTTATCCATATCGATTTCATCGATGTCTTACGGAATAATAATTATCTGAAGTGAGGTTTTTTTTTGTTGAGGTTGATTACATCTTTGTCACCCGACTACGGCCACGACAAAACGGAAGGGTTATTACTTAACATGAAATATAAGTAACGTTGATAATATAAGTTACGTTGCGTTTTAGATGAAATAACACATATAAATAAACCCTACTTACCATTTCTTTTGCGATTGGCGTGAATGATTAAAAATAATGTAGCTAAACATATCGGTATGATTTTTTTAGACAACTCTTACTCGGTATCGATAAAAAAATATTTCTATCACTAGTTTGATTGCGGCAGTGTTTTGTTTTGCTATGGATTTTCCGAGCTCTGAAAATAACAGTTTACCATCGAGCTAAATATTGTTTTGTTAAGGTGACGGTGTAGGCCAAACCAGGTTTTCTAGATGTTTAACTGCAAGTTTTATTTATCAAAGCGGCATCGTGGATGATGCGTTACTAGTGGAACGACATACAGCTACATACATTTGGTTTTATTCTGATCACATTACTCGTCACAAGATGGTCAAAAGAAATTAACACGTTCACGGACAGTACGGCCACAGGCGTGGCGTACCTTGTCGTTTGTTTATTTTGACTAAAAAATTACCTAGATACCTGCGTTTTATACTACACCGTCCTTTGAAGCAACTCTGCTTTTATTCCAATATCCATCAAATATCTTACCCCTCCTACGCAACAATTTTAAAATTGGTCATTTAATTTTAATTGACGAAATACCTTAGTAATGACAGATCTTTTCCAACATTAAAAAAGTCCTTTAAAGACTAGATGCAATATATTAAAAACTAAATCTTAAAATACCTAAAGCACGCATTAAAATATAATTTTTCATTTAACTACTTTTCTTCTAAACGATAATCAAATAACTGACATATTTGTGAGCAATTTTAATAATTAGTTATAATATAAACTAATTTTGTGATGAAGGTCAAAGAGGACAAAGCCCTTTCAGAACGAGCTGATTCAGATGAGAACATCCTAAAATAATATGAAATAAATTAAGTTTATATACTAAAAATTTTCAGCGATCAGTCTTAAATGAAAAAAATGGCTACATTCAACGCTTCTCTGACAACAAAATGAGCATAAATACATATAAGGCTGTCTCCTCAAACAGAATGCCACCACACTTTCTACAAAATAATATACTCATAAATGTACACAGTCGGCAACATAGGTCGTATAAGGCCTGCTACCGCGAACATCGAAGGTCCTATATTTCGAGCATCTTTCTCTTTTACTCCAATTGAGGCGTCATGACAGTGACAGAGACAATCGTCGGAAATTTACGAATATCGTTGTTCGCGGTAACGCCGCACCCGTTCGTTTAAATGGCATAGAATTACATCATGTAACTCTATATACTCATGACTATTCTATTCACATTGTAACTATCAACCAAAACAAATAAATAAATAGAATGTTTAATGAAGACAATTTTAAATTTGTTGTTCTGAAGAATAATACATATTAATTGTGAAACTAAGAGCTATAAAAAATAACAACTTTGGTATGTATAATCAAACTAATGAAAATTTTCAAGGCAATACCAACAAATTACTTGTCTTGCTTGATTCTTCATCGGAAAAGGCTAGTAAAATTGTAAAATGTCCCATTAGAATTCACAGTAAGAAATTTTTATTGTAAACTTTATTTGTGAAGTTTTGTTTAAAGTATAATTTTACTAGAGCCTATGACCATTATACCACAGTACTTATTAGGTAGGCTACTTATAGCTAGGTTAGGTTAGCCCTAGTACTTGCCTAACCCCGCCAATTCACTTCGTGTGTTGTTATGGCAAACGAAACTAAAGACTTCACTACAAGAAACTAATTGGCGATATACTGGACTATCGGCTTAATCATTTTCACATATTTAAAACAAGCAACAATATAAAGTCGAGAGAAGATTATATTATAAACGGCAAGCACGCCATTTTTAGTTTACTTTGGCTTTTTGAGATAAGCATTCAATGCAAAAGGTTCCGACACACCTTCGCTCTATCTAGCCCTACCACACAGCTAATGCTGGATTCTTATTTGCCTAAGTCAAAGGGCTTCGACGTCGAGAAAGTTCTATGTTCTCATAACTTAAGCGAGCAAATAGGAATCCATAATTTGCGGTGATCCACACTTTGGTACAACATCATATTTAATATTATCACACATTACACAGCACCTCCAAAATTACACCATAAGAATATTTCTCTCTTAGCTTTTACTGACTATACTACCCGCAGTCTATTCGCGAATCCCTTGTGTTAGCATCTTGACCTCTGTTAGTGTCAAGCTAAATTCAACCTTCTACAGTTGTCATTAAGATCATTTTTCAGTTTATAATTTTGTTACGTGCCGCATTAAAACATCAACCTTATTCCGTAAAAAATAAGGCTGCGTTCAGAGACTGTCTTAAAAAGAAATATTTGAAGAACAAGAATGACAGTTTACAATAGAGTATAATAAGTCTCCATAAGATAAACGTTCAAAGCAACCCATGTCTATAAAACAAAGTATCTATAGTTTGAAAAAAAAAACAATCAATTTGCCCTGTGGGTTAACGTCAAAGAGAGAAAATGAATTAGGTTTAGTTCTTCTGACAAAGAAAAGAAAAATTACTAACCTGATTATATATAATGATCGTAATGACAAAATACAATAACTCTCATAAAGACATTAGGTAATGTATACAAAATAATTTACTGTTTTTAATAACATTGGAATATTATAAGGATATATGTATGTAAGTAACTACTTATGTCATATTTACTAACGTAATGAGGGTTTCAAAAGTACAAAAAGTGTTAACTTGGAAGTTAAGCCTAGGAGCATTGTTTAAAAACTTTTCAAGACGGGAAGATCCAATCTTATCTTAAAATATCTTAACATTCATAACATTGTATGTCATTTTTAGTTACACTATTCATCAAAATTTGTAGTTTCACAATGTCCAAATAAATAAGTCACACCAGCACTCGATCACACACAAATACAAACGATTTTATAAAATAAGGTTAACGGCAATTGAGGTTTAAAAGTTTAATGACTTTTATGAATGCAATGATTGAGTTGACACTCGCCACACCGGCAAATCTACGTCCCATCTGAAGTTTTTAGTATACATTATGAATACAACATATATGTCAATTTTACAAAAGGTACCAAAAACTGACGCGGGCAAGTCGGTGGGGCGCAAGGCATCAACTAATTTTAACACTTCATATGTCGGTGAAACATTAGCTACGCCAAAGCACACGACAACACTATAAACCAAATAACGCCAGCCTTACCTGCTACATATATAAACGAGTATGCTTATAAGCTTTTTTTATATTTTTTTTCTACATATCACATTTTCGAGTATCGTCTTTATCCTAAATATAGAGATGTTACTTAAAACAAATGCCATTTTTTGTATTTTTCCGCTTTATATACAAAAATCGTGTTTCATTATATTAGTTTTCAAAAGAATACATTTTTAACGGGGAATTGGAAAACATATGAAGCACTGCGACATTTAAGAACATCAAAGAGAAATAGCACAACAAAACGCACATACGTACCTATAGGTATCGCACCGCAAGAAGAGGCCACGCGATGCACACAGTACCCCTTATGTTTAAATGTACGACATTGTCAGCGTCTTAAAATAATTCGTTTTTTCCTTATCTTTAGAATGTTTCAAAATGTGACGTACACGCCAAGACTTCCGACTAATGAAGACCAAATATAAACCTTATCTATCAGCGGGACGATTGCTTTGACACAACTGTACGTGGGTGGCACGACAGGGCACGACACCATTAGGTGTTCTTGGCATTCAAACGGTCAATATCAATCCGCCTCTTTTTATATTGCGAGACCTATAGGTATGTCTTGGTACTACATAGATGTCAACAACACGAACCAGGCTTTGACATCGACTCTTAATCTAATTGAAATACAGTCAATTTAATGCGTTAGTAACGTAGATAGTTGTACAGCCGAGTGTACACATTGTTGCACATATACGACATTAAACCGTGATCTCCGGCTAAATAAACGAACATACTCCTCATTAAGTAATTATAATAGTCATTGGACGTTACTAATAATACTAATCAACATAAAATAATCTCGAACAAAAAAACAACAATCAAATAAATAATTAATTAATATTAATAATCAACCACCATCACAGCCACATCCGACCTTAGCACACAGAATTTGTTATAGACGAGCAGCAGCTGTCTCTTTCCAACTATTTTGTGTAAAAAAAGACGAACGCAGTCGAATCGTAGATAAACTCTGTGTTTTCGGTAGGTACAGCTGTTATCGGCATCTCAGTTCAAATTAGAATCAATAAGAGACTCGATAGAAATGAGTAGACCTAAAATGTCTATAAAGCTATTTGCTTAAATTTTATAAGTAACTAAAATTAGCAAAAGCTTCATACAGCTTACTCTCGTTATACAATTAACCAATACAATTCTAAACGTATAAAAGCCTAAACTCTGATATATTTTTTTAATCCATCTTACTAACAATACGAAAAAAAGGAAAATCCAACCATTAAAAACGTATAAGTACTATCATAATAATATTATAAGTACCTATTGTAATGTATCGTTAAAAAATCTTTGTGCATAAACATAAAAGCATGCAGTTAGCTACTATCTAACATACGAAATGTGTAACGTACATAAGGGCATAAAATATAAAAGAGTAACAAATGTTTAAAATGAGGTCTATAATGAACATTTTTTTGTATTTTTCATAAATAGGAACTCCGCGTCCACACTTAATATTAATGACTTTAAATTCGATTAGACTATCTGAGTGGCAACCCGAGTTAGATCAGAGATGGGCAGAGACAACGGTAACATCAATCTACGTTTAATTTATTTTCCGATATTTTCGGCATATTTAGTAACTAGGAGTTAAAGTGACCGAATATAATTATACTGTGTTATATTCCCTGGTAGTCTCTAGTTTTTGCGACATTCGATAAGAAATTCTAAAACATAGATTCACACTTAACTCAATCACATAATTTGTGAACGGAGAATACTGCGACCAATAGAAAACAAGTCCGGTAAAGAAATTGTGCCATATACAAAATGGATCATATAACAAATTAAACAGGCGATAATACCGTTGAAACTACCATCTCAATTATTAGATGTTATACCTGAAATACTTATTCATAGTTGCCTATACACTGATCCCCTTAAGCCGCTAAGATGCGTACGATTATATACCTACCTTACCTACATGGACTGGTCACGGCCGTCCCCAATATCAGATTTTTACAATATTAAAAATTCCAATCAGATATTTCAGTATATCAATACCAGTAGAGATCTATAGGACCGACTCAGTGGTCTAGGTACACATGTGTTCGTTATTTTCAATCATATTTCACGTCAAAAATAAACGAACAGTGTGTGCCTAGTAAGTACCTAAAGATAGAGCCATGGAGAACGGCAGTTTTGTGTAAATATGGCACTAACACTTAATTGCACAGGTATTGTATTATTGTATATAATTCGAACAGCGACATCAGTAACGATTGCCTAACATCATATCTCATTTCTTTATCATGAACGGCGCAAGGTACAATTGTAAACTGAAGGTGACCGTCACTTTTAAATGTTTATCTCTTGTAATAATATAGTCAAGCATCTGTGCAACGAAGCATTAGCGGCAAGTAGTACACTCGGGTAAACTAAGCGTTAGCCTCGTTCCCGACTTTAGCATACGGGGTGAGCGGGGCGAGCGGAGCCAGCGGGGCCATGGGGGACAGCGGGGCGAGAGGGCGCGCCTGCACCGTGACCTTGGGCCGCTCGAACTTGGCCGCCGGCGCCAGCGCGCGGACCACTCCGTTGACTATGTTGACGCTCGCCAAGCCGTGCTTGGGTATGGTGAACGAGGAGAGGTCCTTGGCCTTCAGGGCGTCGTAGATGCGCACCAGTTTGCCGGCGTCCGCGCCGTCGCCGAGCCGCGCCGGCGCCGCCGTCACCACGAGCCCGGGCGCGCGCGCGGGCGCAGGCAGGGCCGCCGGGTGCGTAGCGGCGGAGTGCGCCTTGAGGCCTTGGGCGGTCTTATAGCTTTTGCCGCATTGGCATTTGTACGCCTTTTTTACCCTGAAATATAACATAACCTCTTAATGAAATGTTTTTTACAAGGAATAACTTTCTCGACCACACCCATGATGTCATTTTCCCCATTCGATCTTTTTATCAAGCTTCTCCAGAAAATATAAGTTGACACAAAAAGTACACGCTCACGATTCTACTTATGAACTACTCGCTTCGCTAGTGGTGTCATCTTAGAAGAGTTAGAATCCTTTCGCTGGCTCATATTTCAATTTTACCAGCGTGTGGGCGCTGGTAAAATACAACTTTCCACAAAGAACTATTATATGTTAGTGACCCATTCTCAACCCAAATGCATCTACTTTTAAATCTTGCAAACTGACCTTTATCAACAAATCAGTCACGTTAACTAGGTACTAAACTGATTAGCAGTTTAATACTTATTTATCTTATACATTAATTTAATAATTAAGTGCTCTGATTGCCAAAGAGCACAGAACTAAAGTCTGTGCTAGAGAGAAATGTCAATTACTTATACAATTTTAATAATATCTTGAATATATTTCAAATCATTCTTGCTCTTACGTAGACTACAAGGAAATCTTTGTTGCTAGTTGAATAAAGCAATTAAGATTAAATTTGAAATCGATGTTGTAGACAAAATATCCGGCAATGACTACGCTTGAAGTTTTATTGTTGTATAGTATGTTGCAACCAAAATATGTTATCGAAATATACAACGTTAATAATTTACTAATTACAATAAAAACCACTAAACTCGGTCGACTATAATAACATCAGTACAGATCTACTTAATGATTATGACGTTTTTAACTTGTATAACGTGTCACCTTATAAGTATCACTTCGTCGTTTTAATAGATCGTACCATAACTTTACTTCAACAACTCAACCTACTAGTTCTAAATAATACACTAACTTAACTAGTATTACTAATGTACTGTACCCACACAAATTCAAAACTATTCTATTAATATTAGTATAGGTAATTAATTACTTTTTGACATCATACTCATGACTAAGTACTCTTTTTATCTACCCTTGTTACCCATTTTTTCCAGAAATATTCCTGCGCGGTCAGGCGCTTCCTAGGTCTCGGCAGATACTTTTTGGTGACGTGATTCAGTGCAGAGAGGAACGGGTATTTCCTATTAAATACATTGCAATCGTTAAATTAATTCTAAAGCATAGTTTAAATATCCTCCTAAAGCCTAAGTACGTACTGCAAAAAGTCTAGGCAGTTAATAAAAATAATACATGGTACAAATCATAAAAATTAGTAATGTTAGAAATTAGAAATATAATATTGACTGATTCCACTGGAGAAAACCAGTGGGCGATGGGGTCGTCACATCCCTACGCCTTCAAACACGGTACAAATAAAAAGTAGAAATATTAGAAATAATATTTAAAAGTAAAAGACATTCAAATGATAAATAAATGATACTTTTTTTTTATATTCCTCTTCGTCCTTGGCATAGTCCCGGTAATGCTGGCAGTGTGTGCTGATAGTACGTTGTTCGGGATAGCTACTAGGCCTATGGTATTTCGTGGTAAAGACCAGCTTTCAAGCCAAACTCTTTAACAAGCTGTAAGGCATTGGGGTGACACGAACCAAATATCTCAGTCTCGAAACACGTCAAATTGAACACGCGTGGTAACTATCCCATTTTAAGTAATAGTTTAGATAGAGATAAAGATATAATAGTAGATTGTTTGACAAGGGGCTAAAGTAGGCCATAGTACCACGAGATGGTTATTTTCCCGAACGAAGTGAGGGAAAATTGTTCGAGGGGTAATATGGCGTGTAGACCCGAGTTATGCATACTAGTGTTCACTTCGATTGCGAGAAAATAAGATAAAATATATAAATAACTAACTTGTTGTAATATATACAACTAGCTTAGCTTAACCTTTTAAACGCTTTTCCTCTCGTCTCAAAATGTGATGTGTACGGCAACGTCTCGACTAATGAAGAACGAAAATAATATATCTTATCTATCAGAAAAAATTGCTTTCACAGCGTCCGCCATAGCCACTTCAGGGGTCGGTGGCGTGATGGGGACATCACGCGACCTCATTAGGGGTTGTTGGCGTTCAACGTGTTAAAAACAAACGATACTGACTTGCCATCCTTCTTGTGGCCGTTCTTGGAGTGGTACTTGATGCCGTTGACGTTCTTGTAGCGCTTCTTGCAGCCGGGCACCGGGCACGCGAACGGCTTGTCCGGCACCACCGGGCCCGCCGCCGACGCCGCGCCGAGGCGACTGCAATACAACGAATGAAGCAGTCAGCTAACACTTATTCTAAATCAGTATGACATTTCAGCCGTATGCAGTCCACTGCTGGACATGCCTCCCACAAATATGACTTGTATCATCTTGGGGGGTAGTTGCCATAGTCGCCACGCTTGGCAGGCGAGTTGGCGACCGCAATAGCTGTAGATTAGGTTTCGACGGACGCTGCTGCCCGTCCGTAGGACTTTTTCCTTTGTCGCCTCTTACGACACCCGCGGGAAGAGATGGGGTGGTGCTATTCTAGTCAGCCGGCATCACATGGCACATGACACTAAATCAGTCAAGAAATGAATTGAAATAAAATAATATTATTTCTGGGTTTTACTTAACAATTTAATAGGTGATGGTAACACTTTCGAAAGCGGGCTCCACGCGGCGCTACATTTTCGCTACATACGGGGAAACTCATGCAATCGGCTACGCGCCTACGAGCGGTGTGCCCGACAGGCGGGTTCTTGGTTGCGAAAGTGTTAACGTACTAAAGGTTACCTAGTTTCAAAAATTGCGATATTATATCTATAGGAAATATTCAGTAGCTTCGCATGTTGTTGAACACCTATTATTGCTGAATTTTACAAAAGTTTCAAAGTTTAAGTGGAAATAAAAATGGAAAGTCATTAGCAATTAATACGCGGTTCGTGTAGTAGGTGCTATAAACCATATTATTATGGTCCATGTCACTAAAAGCACTTGTGGATGGAACACCTGAATTGACATTATCTATACAACTTCGGGTTCCTGCAATTCAAGTCAACGCACTTTTTTTTTGTCGGTGTGAAAATGCATGACGCATTCCCCCCGGCCCGGGGAGAGGCCATTGTGGGGCTCTCTCTTCCCAAAACCCCCTCTGCTAGCCAGCTCCTGAGTTGTCGCAGGGTTGCTAGTTTGTCGGTGTTTTACAGGATACATTTTGGAGAGTGTGCACAGGAACTGCACGATTTAATTCTGCCATCTCCGTTCCTCCACCTGACGTCCAGACGAGGGGAGCGGTTTCATCCTTACGTTGTGAATATTCCATTCATTCGCACGAAGCGATTCGCTTCTACCTTCCTAATGCGGACTGCTAAGGAATGGAATTCGCTCCCTTCGTCTAATTTGGGTCTTTTCAAGGCAAGAGTGAATAGGCTGTTACTGAACAAGCGTGCTACACCCTCGACCTCGTCGTCACTTTCCATCAGGTGCGACTGAGGTCAAACGCCGGTCAGTCTTTTATATATAAAAAAAAAGAGCCTACTTACTAAAAACACACCGGCGTTTCCCTCACCAAGCCGTTTTGGGGGCGTTATGGGGTCAACGAGCATTACGCCCCCCGGCGAGAGCCAACGCACTTGCATAACAGGCCTCATTTCAATAAACTTTGTTCAGCGATTAATAGCTGTCAAAAAACCTAAGGCCAACAGATGGCACAGCGCCATTTGACAGAACGCTACATCATGATTGTTAATCCAGATCTTCCATGAGCCTTAATTTGTAACAAACAAGTAAATACTCATACCGGGATCCAAACCTAGGGCCAGCTCCAACACAAGCATTATATTAGATATCGTAAGATAAGATATAATTGTTGACTCACTTGACGCCGTAACGGAGTATGTATTCAGAGCTATACTCCTCCACAGTAGTCCAAGAATCATTGCTGTCTTCTGACGGACTCAGCATCTCATCCTCGTCCATGTCGCTGCCTGAAACCAAAAAGCACCAGATGTGAGATGAAATTAAACTGAATCGGAAAAGACGACTCCAATACTGCTAGGCTCTAAAACCCTGTTTATTACGGCCCGGTCACGACAATGCGCGAATTGCGGCGCGGCAAGCGTTTTGTTTGTTCGTTGCGCGGTCAAGACGCGCGATGCACTGCGGTTAGTTGGGATCACACGCAATGAACAGATAAAGCATTTGCCGCGCCGCATTTCGCGCAATGTTGTGGCCGGGCCGTCAGTAAGAACAACCAAACCTCACTGTTTAGTAGTAGCTGTAGCCGGATTTTTTTCTTCTGACGGGTGTGTAGTGTAAAGATTATGATGTTCACAGCCTCTTTGTTGGTTTATGCTCATAGGCTGCCCTGATGACAATTTGAAATTAGAATATGCTCCGTCTCTGTCAGACGATGAACGTTTGTTTTTGAGATATTTTATCGAGATGTAATCTAGACTGTCGAATGTATAGAATTATAAAATAAAAATAGATTAAAAGAAGAATATACAGAGTAAGCGCGGCTCCCTGTCTCACAGTAGGTACCTACCTACTGTCTATTTGTCCCATAAAGAAAGAGAACCTCCTTGCTTTATTTGTCTGTGATTAGGTAGCCCTATAGATAGGGTAAATCGCCAGTAACTGGTCACCTAGCAATAACTGGCCATGTTGTACTGAAAGATTATTTTGTTTACCTATAAATATAACTATTTTTGTATTAGGTGCCCAGTTAATCAAGGGTGGCAAGTAATTGAAAGCCCATTAGAAAATGTGTTATATTTATAGGTAACAGAATTCATTTTTAGTATGTATAAGGTGGATGCTCGACAGGTGGCCATTTGCTGGCGATTTACCCTAGTTGAGAAAAAGTTGCATTTTCATGAATTTCATGATCGAAATGAGATCAAACCAGCACAAAAAACATTATAACATTTATTTTACCGTAATACCGATAACAATGGAAATATTGCTGTCAATTCCTAAACTTTCATTGATATTTAGGTACTTAATGGGAATAAATAGTCTGGTGGGCTGAATCAAATACCTACCTACCGAATAAGTAACCTACCGAAAATTTGTATGAAAATAATTATGATATTGAATCCCTGAAAATGCGCGCTATTCATTATTAGTAGGTAATTTTCATTTCAAGTTGATTACTTATTGATTTTTAACACCAGGACCGCACGCTTGTTTGCCACCGTCGTGACAAATGGTTAAAAATGCTTTAACCAAATAATGTCCAGATAATAGTAATTAATCATACCAGTCGGGGTGCTGCTGCGAACAGATGGAGTTTTAGGCGCAGAAAGCAAGCGACGCCGAACCTCGGCCACAGGAGGCATGTTTTGAATCTCCCGTCTCGAAGCTTCGGTGAAAAACTTCAATACATAGCTCAATGGAATACATGATGGCTGGGAAGCCTCTTTTTGTTCTACGACGGCTGGATCATAATCTGCAATAGGTACAATTTGTTGTTTAGCTGTTATGACCGCTGATCAGCTGTTATCAAAACAGCTATATTGCGAAAACAAACACCTCAATACCAAAATTTTATTTCTAATATTTTGTTCATATAAATATCCCTATATATTAATTCATAACTTGCATATAAAATTTTCTGAAATAAAATTAATATTGCCGCGGTGCACTTATAAGCTGTAATGTTTTACAATACTGACAACATAAAGGAACTACACAACTACGCAAAGATGGGAGGGTACATAAATAAAAAACAATTATTCTTCATATGTAGAAGGCAGATGGAATGAATATTTCATATTTACCGATATGGACGTCTTCAATGTGTTCTATTAGGTCCGCTAATCTTGGAAATGTTATGCCACAGCCGTTGTATTTACATATGTTTATCATGAAGACGGCCATCTTCGTACAGATGTTGATGTACTAAGTCAAATTCAGAACCAGGCTCAATGTTGGATTTTCTTATCATTCCCATTACAAGAACTACACAATCTTTTATTTTTAACTTGAAAGCAATAAAAATAATGTTCATGTATTTTACCTGTATCTAGTATTTATTTTACAGTTTCTTTTCGGCATTTTTAATTAATAAGTACTGTAAGACTAAAGAAATGATCAATAGTTGGCTATACGTCACGTACTGCGCTGACCTCAAACGTTTTATCCAATAGGAGTGCGCGATATATACTCTGTTTCACTTTGCCACTCAGAAATTGAACATTCCAAAGGCCGGTCTCCTCCTTCGCGGTGTTCTTTGGTAAGTGCGGTGAAAAATTGGTGAATAAAACTAATCGTGAATAAGTGTAAAAATCATTAGCCATCCTCTATCAGCCAGTGCTAAATCAGATTCATAGAGATTAATAGTGGGTGTCAGTGTCAATATTTTTACGGTAATTCGATGGTTGACAATATAATTTGTAGTCTAAGTCGGCTCAGAAAGTCAGCCATTTTTAACCGCAAATTAATAAAACTACTGAATTTATCGCGTATCAAAGTAAATTTCAAGTCCCAGTGATACCAAATATGTTATAATTGTGTACTAGTGTCGATTGGGCGGCTGCAGATATCTCCGTTACGTAGTCTTGCAAATTACGTAACGCTCTGCGGTTCGTCGGTCAAACTGTCAAGTCTTGTCTTCCAAGTATCCTTCAGATCTGTGTTAGTGCCCTTACTGGAAACTCATCTCTTGCTTGGGTTTATTTCAGTTGTCGCTCGCCGCACCTAAACCAATACAAAATGCTGTCTGCCGCTAGATTGATCGCCCCTGCTGCCAGGTCTGCTGTAAGTAACCCTACTTACTTAACTGTATTTTATACATATATTAGGTATTATGCAGGCTTATTTTACAGAGACAGTATTTTCCATTACATTTCTGTAACACTATCATTCATGGTGTATACAGTGTAATTACATTGACCTTGTATTTTTCTGATTGTCCACCGGTGCCTTCTGATAAGCAATAATACTTGGAACTGACATGAAATTCCCGGCTTGAATAAGAAATTGCATGAAAATCAATACTCAATGAACTTCTACATGGGTGTTATATAATTACATAATCTCAGATCATAGTGATAATACATGATAAATGGTAACTTAAAGTTGATGAATTAACACACTTCCTTTTATTAGCAACTAGAATGTGTGCTGAATATTGGAAATTATTAGATAATCTAAAGATATTTTATTACAGGAAATAATTTCCCTGCAATCTGCATAACCTAATACCAAGTCATAGTTTTACTGACATTCATCACCTGATTACACAATACTAACATTTGATCAGAATCTATTTAACAAATGTGAATATACTGTGGTATTTGAACATAAGTTATATCATTAGCAATATATTTTAGGCAATCCTATATAGCAATAGAATCCTTGGTGTAGGGAAACTGGCTAATTAATACTTGTGTGTAATTTTCAGATCTTCAGCAACACAGCGCTGGTCCGACCACTGGCTGCTGTCCCATCCCAGACACAGATTGTCCCCGCTGCCCCTGCCCAGCTCTCAGCGGTGCGCTCCTTCCAGACCACAGCAGTCTCGAAAGACATTGACTCTGCTGCCAAATTCATTGGTGCTGGTGCCGCGACAGTTGGAGTAGCTGGCTCTGGTATGTAGTCACATACCAATCAATCTCACTAAGTTTTTCTGTGTGTGTTTGTATTACTTAAATTAAATGTACCCTTGCACTAACTGTTTAAGCTCATCCATTAACAAGTTCAAGACCTTTTTAGTTGGCTAAGAGATTGCATAACCCTGCAGTATTTATAATGTACCTTTTTTTTTAACTTGCTTTCCTTATGGTTTAAAAAGTTACTAATTATTTTTGTGCTTATACTTTCCTGGAATTCTCACATGATACCCAAATTGTCACTTGTTCAATCTTACAGTTAAAATCCCAGTTGCACATTCATATTGACTATTAGTCTTTAAACAGTTTGTGAATAATAATAATAAAACATACTCATTGTGGAGTTGTTGTAGTTGGAGAGATGTGAGAAGATAAGTACAATTTGGGAATCAATCATTTGACAATTCAATTCCTAATCCTAACATGTTTCACTTAAAGGTATTGGTATTGGTGTGGTGTTTGGGTGCTTGATCATGGGTTATGCACGAAACCCTTCCCTAAAGCAGCAGATATTCTCATATGCTATCCTCGGATTTGCATTGTCAGAAGCTATGGGACTGTTTTGCTTAATGATAGCATTTCTGATGTTATTTGCCTTTTAGATGTTATTTGAAGTGGGCAGGTCAAGCTTTTTAATGTACATAATTTTTCACAAAATGGAATTGACTCCCAGAAGACTGAGACCAGGTGATTAAGTATAAACATTTGTAGTTAGTTATTTTACTCTTGTAGAAACTGGTAATTCACTGGTAGGTGTAAAATATTCCCCATTTCATTTTAAAATTAAAATTAATTCATTTCAAATCAGTGAATTTATAATTTAAATGTAAAAAAAAATTATGATGATGAAATGAACTAATAATGCAAAACTATACTTTTTACTTTTGATTTAATGGCAGGAACAACCTTATCTTCTTCTTTTCCTTTTACCCACTGCTGGGATGTAGGGCTCGAATAAAATTATTCCAATGACCTTGTAGTCTGCATTTCTAAAAGTCACGTTAGAAGAGTACTTTAAGGTATGTAATTAGTTAATTGTGAATTCCAGGTGCGGGTATTGGAACGGTGTTCGGCTCCCTGATCATCGGCTATGCCAGGAACCCCTCCCTGAAGCAGCAGCTGTTCTCATACGCCATTCTGGGTTTCGCCCTGTCTGAGGCTATGGGTCTCTTCTGTCTTATGATGGCGTTCCTGCTGCTGTTCGCTTTCTAAGCTACTTACTTTATAAGAACACTACAACTGCCACCAAACTGAAGAGGTTTCAAGTGTAATATCTTTTAGGGGTCGGCCATGGAATCGAATGTGTGGAAACCTCACCCTCATAGTGATGCAAGGACTGAAATAATGTGTTACACTTGTCAGTGCGCGTCATCAGGAATGCAATTATTTAATTATGTAGTATAAAAGAAAATGTGCAAATAAAATGTTGTACGTAAACATTAACTTGTATGCTGCAATTATTTCTATTCCTGATTTTGGTAGACTGTTACTCTTTAATCATGTTATTCATATATATCTCGGGTATAATGTTTAGTCGTCGATGGTAAATTACTAAGCCAGTGAATGCGTGTATGCGTGTACGAATTTACATCGACTATAAATGCGTTATCCTGTACGAGAATGTCAGCAATATGTATTGTACATTTTTAGGGCGATTAAATGATACTAAACACTTCCATTGGCCCTTTATTTTTTAACTGCCAGAAGATATTCTATGAAATTTAATGTAATGTTGATAAGAGGGATTCATTTTAACATCTAGTGCAGGGTAAAATTAATTTGAAAAGACAATTTAATTTGTGGTAGGAAGTTATCGATAGTTAACACTACAACGGTTTTTGGGACAATTAATCTTTAATTTATTTTCAAACAAATCAGTCTAGTAGTTTAAAAGCCAAATTATCCATTGGCAAACAAACAATCGAATCATTCCTCTAGTCTTTATAATAGAAGTGTAAATAACAATGGAACTATCGATAGGCATGACCTTCCATCTCGTTTCACGCAGACACGTACGTATAGTGTATACAGATTCCAGTAAATTATGAACTCAGTAGTTTCACCATGTCGGTCTGTCCCGGGCTGTGGTCAGTGACCGTAAATCTGGGAAAGCTGTAATTTAGTATGAATATATATAAGTCTGCCTATCAGTCGATCCTTCGAAATGCACTCGACAACTACTGCTGGCATGGCAACTACCCCCCAAAATGATATATAGATATTTGGGGGAGGACGCAGTGGAAGACTTGCGACTGAAATTACGATGAGTTACGCGGACAAAGAGGTAAAATGGAATAAAAACCTCACTAGCTGAGACTTTCTCAGCTAGCAAAACTACCTATTTTGTTCTCAAGGGAGCAAAGTAGTGTCATACAAAATTTGAATGGTTTTTACAGTGAGAGCGGTTTTAGACTAGCGTTGTTTTCTGCGCGTATACGCTCGTTTCTGGCATACGCACTTACACGCGCGCTAAATTTAAACGAACACGCTGTACGCGCTTATTCCTGCGTTAACTAGATTAGATTAGCTGTATTTGGGAGCAGAAATCGCCGAAGGACTGGCAGCAGCGTCCCGATTGCTGTGGATCAATCAGCTTACCAAGCATGGCGATTATGGGAGGCCCATGGCCAGCAATGGACGTCCAGTAGTGCAATTATCATTACTAAATGGTTTAATGAAAACAAAACAGTTTTATTAACAAATTTATTGCAAATACAGAAATGTTTTAGGAAGAAAATAATCATCTAAGTGAGCACCCCCGTAATTATAAAGCATTCGTAGATATGCAGGCTTATTTGAACGCGGAGGTAATCACTTAGATTTTAATTAGTCAACTGAAAGATTTGGTAAAGGTGCCTGGCATTTATAATGCGTTATAAATTTTACACATAATTTTAAATGAGTCTTCAAAATGAATACAATCCAAAAAGTGTGGAGTGGATCCACCTTGTTATGTCAATAAACACAATAAAAAACATCGTTCTCAAAGAAATGTAACTACTACATTAGCTCCACAAAAACCCACAATACTTACATATATTATGGAAGGTTGTTGGTGTTCATACTATATCACTCTATTTTCTTGTACATTTCGGGATCAAGCCTAATTTATCTAGATAAAGATTTTAATGTAATCTCTTCAACCACACCATACAAGCAACGTGCAAACTTTAAGCTAACACTAACAATTGGAATAAACGTTACATAAAATATGGTATAATGCAAATACTATAGCCGCGTCAACGTATACCCAGCAGCGGTAATAAAATTGTGGTATCAACGTGGAAATGAAAATTACTAGTCACATTGACGTTGTTATTGTAAATTAATAAATCCAACTATCCAATCAAAATGTAAAAACATTTGTTGGTTTACATCAAGGAACATACAAGACATGGAATGACAAAACTGGGTTCCTCGCATCGTGACAAATAAATTAGCGACATCTATCGTTTTTAACACACGTCTCATTGCCATACATACCAGTTATATGGCGCTGCGCCACATAGTACCGAAAAGAGAGAAATAGCCAGCAAGTCGGAGGAACACGAATTTGTATTGTCCATTCCATGTCTTGTGTGTTCCATGGTTTACATGCCCGTTTTGTAACATCTATGTGACTAATGTACACAAAATAAATTTCAACAGTGATATTGCAAAGATTACGATAAGGCAATTAATTTGGTCACATGATGAAAAATGTAGAGCTTGGAAGTCATTTACAAACTACACACTCTACACTTCATAACACCATTCGTGACTTTGAACACAGGTAAAGATTAGAGGGTAATCTTCTCACTACTAAAGTTACACACTATATACTTCAAATAGCGCAAGTTGTATTGCTACTTATTTTAAATATGAAATTATAATGATAGTCTGAGGCACCAATTAAACATTCTAAGCTAGTTTCTTAACAAAATGATTTTAATATTTGAGAAAGGAATTTCCGTGTGTATCTCTATTACTTATTAATTATTAATAAATATTTCTACATTACAGTATAATACAATTCCCGATAACCATTATTCGGTACGCCTTGTGTACACGTGACGAGCCATCAATATTTATTTGCCAATCTGGTTCTTGATAAAGAGTTGGAAGCACCAATATTGACAATATGTTAAAATATTAATAACAAGTGTGTGTATTCAGGTCCCATGTTAGGCCAATCAAGGCTCAAATCTCACCCAACCTTATACATTATGTAGCAGTCCACATCTTCCACCTCGCTTTTGACTACAATATTCTACATTTCCTTGAGAATAGATGCACTTTGCAAACATGCATATCAATCTTCTTAATAACATGATCAGTACAAAAAATACACACTTACATAATTTTGGGATTCAAGATACATTAACAAACAATTGCAACCTACAATATGCGACTCAAAAGCAATTTAAAATGTCATTAGTAACATTTTTACAATAATTTTACTTAACCTACAGCAAAACAAAATAAGGCATTTTCCTACTCGTGGCTTTCAAAAAGAACTGTCTCCACTTACGAATAGAGACCACGGGGACAAGTGTTGCATGTGTGATATATCGTTTCTATTTCCTTTGAGATCAGTGCGCTTCTAGGCCATCTTTAAGTATTTTTTTCATTTGACGCCCCGTGGACTCAAATCGTAAGTTCAACTCACAATCGTTATTTTTGGCTCAATCTAGTACTGGGTGAAGTATAAAACTTCAATAAACATCACTATAACTGATACCTCTTTATACCCTCTTTTACATACTAATTTAGATATTCCTCTTTTATATTATAATTAATATAAATAAAATTATCGCATTTAGATCGCCTCCGTCTCGAACTGCGCGCCCTTATAAATTGTAATAGGTCCATATGTTTCGTGTTGTTCTAATTTTAATACTTGATGTTTCTTCAATACGAGTAAACTATAGAACTTCTGTGCCACCTGCAAAAATAAATTAAACATTTTAATAACCAATATCTCTCTATACTCTCTCAATCTCTCTCAATACTCTCGCTTAAGTAAGCTCAAATATTTAAATCCGTTAAGGTTAGTAGTACCAATATGTAGGTATTTGAACTACTAAGTTTGACAAATATTTATTTTGTATCTATTCGTCAAAACCATTCTGCTTCTAACCAAATAGTCATATTAACCCTTTCGTTCCGGCAAACCCATAGACAAAATCTACCCAGTTTGGTAATTTAAATTAAAGAGTATACTCACCTATCGGATCTGAGCTTATCGCTCAAAGCGAGTTAACTCGTCAGCCGGGACGAAAGGGTTAATGTATGTAAGCTATGATAATATTAATTATGTTCCTATTCCGAGACTATACCTTCTATATTTATAATTATAAGTCCCCGGAAAACTATGACCCGAACGTCATGTGAACGTCGCGTCGTGACCTAAGTGGCATACGGCTTTCTCACGACGTGATTGATCGCCTTTGGTGTTTAAAAGTTTAAACACAGGTGAGCGAACTTTACTCGTATGTGTCACACAAATGAAGATCACTACGATAAACTAGCGTGTACAGATGGCTGTTCGTTGCGGATATTAAAGCTTGTCCCAAGAAAGTGTCGTTATAATTTGCACCGTTATTAAAAAAAAAAACAATATGAAGGTATGCAATATGTCCTTGTCCTGTTAGATACGAATGCTATTAATTATTTTTTATAAATAAAATAACTGTCCATGTCACATTTATAAAAATGTCTTTGGTCCAAGAAGCCCTAAATGAAAAATTAATGTACAAGTACGTTAAAAATCGTTAGAGTGGTAGAGAACCAATACCATGGAATACGTGAGTTGAGACCGATTGAAAAATACTGGGCACGTATGAAACAAAAGTTATTAAAACATAAATCTAATGCTACTGACTTGGGTAACTTCAAGCGAAAGTGGAATGAAGCGTCAAAATTTATCACAGACCTTGGTGTACAAAGCCTGATGGCAGGTGTTAAAAGAAAACTGAGAAGTTTCTGGATGAATCAAGGACAGGACATGGTCTAATACAAAAATATAAAAATACGTTGAATACTACATAGATCTTATTGAAATAACAAGTAACACTTTTTCTTGGGGCAAGCTTTAGTAGCGCCTGTGGTAGCCTTAAGGGTACGAGGTATGTGTGTACCTGTTTCCTGTTGTTGTGGCGCGGCGCCAGGTCGTTGAAGGCGAGCTGCAGGCCGGTGGCGAGCTTGGGCCGCATGGCCGCGAACAGCTGCGCGGCGCGCCGGTTCAGCACCCGCTCCTCAAACTGCTCGTCCGTCTCGCCCGCTTCGCGTTCACCTTCCGAACCCTGTGGATAACGTGACACATTCAAATGTAGATCCTTCTAATCTCGAGCGTCCTATCGGGATCACGCCGATGCGGCGTTGGCGAGAACGATCCTTATAAAGACGACCAGTTTAACGACAAGGGTCTTTCAATGTTGTGAAGTTTTGTTGAACTGTCTAGTACATAATATTTCATGTGTCCCTTGACTACTTTTGACAGCTATAGGTATACTTATGACTTTTTGGACGAAATAGGTGGTTCTGCCTTAGCCTCGGCGACATACGGCTTTTAAGAACCAATAATAGTCGGGATGAAGTTCAGATATATAATCCGACCTATAGTGCGCGACCATTTTGAAATACAATACTCACATTTTCAACACTGGGTGGTAAGTCGTAGTCATGCTGTGGACTTTGGTGGCCATTGTTGTCCTCGTAACCCAAGTTGGTCATCTGCATGCCACTCTGAAGGAAAAATACAATACATGAAGATTAAATGAAAAATAATATGTTATTTTCAAGATTGAGTTTGAAGCTACACGGTCTTTTTAAATCCACTTAACTACATTGTACAGTCAGCGACAAATGTTAATTGCAACCAAAGCGGCTAAATATATCGATACAGATATTTATTTATACAGCAGTAAGGACGTGTTACGATATATTTGTCCATACCGACTGCCTATCCTGTATTTTTAAACCTTTACATATGCAAGTTTAGTAAATCAATCTGTTTGTCTGCAAACGCGGTTTGATACGGTTTTTATATTGTCTGCAATATATGACGAATTCTTGAACTAGTATAGAACTCAGCCTCGGGTAAGAATAGACCCCATCGAACAGACGGTATCCATGCGTCCTACATAAGAGAAGAGGTGCACGTCCAGGTAGTCGGCTGAGCTGACCTGGTAGTCGGCGTCCAGCGCGTGCAGCGGCAGCGGCTCCATGGGCACGGTGTGGCCGAGCTCGTGGTCGGGCGGCGGCGCGGCCGGCAGCGCGCGCGCCAGCAGCGCCACGTCGCCGCCCAGCTGCGGCATCATCGGCAGCTGCTGCTCCAGCCCGTGGCCCAGCATGGCCGCGTGGCCGCCGTGCGCCAGCCCTGTGCCGTGTGCGGACCGAACTGTTATGTGGGATTCATGTTATACGGGAACGTTGGTGCGGGTGCGCTCCTTACTCAACTCGAAGGAATTTGAACCTTGAACATTTGTGTTTCATATAACTAGAGGGGTATCCGGGCTATGACTTGTAAACATTATTGCATTACCCGGAAAGTTATACCACTTGAATAAGTTACTATCGGTATATCAGCCACAGAGGTCCAATGCTGGACATAAACCTCCCCCATAGACAGCCACAGGCTGCTATTTCTAACACACTGTTGGTCAACTCTAAGCGATCCGCACGAAGTTATTTGATCATTAAGTCCAATGTACATGCGACACTGCGCTTTCCTTCCATTCTAGAACTTTTCTGCTCCAACGGCCATTGGCTCACAGAGCTACGTGGCCTGCCTAATTATATCATGTAAAAATATTTCGAATTAAGTAAATAAGTTACTTATTGTATCCCAGATAACCTCAGGACAATATTATTAACCTTGTGGCGTCATTCCACCGTGCTGTAATCCGGCGGGTGTCATGCCTCCATGCTGCAAGCCCGCGGGCGTCATTCCTCCGTGTTGGAGGCCGGCTGGCGTCATGCCGCCGTGCTGGAGACCCGCGGGCGTCATGCCGCCGTGTTGAAGACCTGCTGGCGTCATACCGCCGTGATCTAATCCTCCTGAAATTAAGAATTTCGTTAACCACATACACACTCTTTAGATACTTTTGTGGACTAATCGTGATTAGGTTTTTACGGTATTGGGAAGTAAACTAGTCATATTGAACGACTTTAAGAGTAATTGAGTTGCACGGTTGTTTTTTACATGAGCCATTTCATTTCAAAGTTAATGTTTTAAGAACAACCAGCAATTAGCTTTAACTCATAACGTGATCACGATAAAAAGATTGGGTAAGAGATCTAAGAAATGTTTCATGTGGGGCACCTGGGGTCATGCCGCCGTGGTGCAAGCCGGCGGGCGTGAGGCCGCCGTGTCCGAGGCCGCCTGGCGTCATTCCACTGTCGAGGCCCATTGGCGTCATTCCTGAAAAGCATTAAATCATTAATATGTTCCGTGTTATGTTAAACATTGCAAATAGTTTTATTACTTATTTAAACATATTCCTGGTAATGTTATTTTTATGAAAGAACCAGGAATTTTAAATCGGTATCAGGGACACGAGCCACCGGGCAAGTTAGTTAATTGCGATAATCGTAAAATGCGTACAAAATTTATTGAATATCTTTCATATTTCAACATTTTACAATCACAGGTTATTTGACAAACACTATTTATTCGATACATTTTGGATCTATGCCTCAAAATGCAAAATCGTGAACAACAACAAATATCAATCAGCGTCAAATAGCCGTAATCAATCAGTGCTGATCTTTTTTTTATGATATAGGAGGCAAACGAACAGAAGGATTGCTGGTAAGCAACTATTACTATCTTTATTTGTATAGCAATATAAAGGATGTGTTACGATACATTTGGCCACTGACTGCTATTACATGATGTTGACTGGGTCATATATGCACATTGGACATAGTCGGTCTCCGAGTTACCTCCGTGGTGCAGGCCGGCCGGGGTCATGCCGCCGGCGCCGAAGTCGTGGCTGTCCCCGTGCTGCAGGCCCGCCGGCGTCATGCCGCCGTGTTGCAGACCTCCTGAGAAATAAGTACATTATTTAAGTTTAAATTATTAAGCTTACTTTCAGTATTAGGTTAGTTGTAATTTTATTGTTTGTCAGAACCATATATTTTTTACAAAAATGGTCTTGTTAAATAATAGCTATATCTGTTGATTATAATGAACAGATATGCGAATACATTGTTATACTAAACCCTTTTGTATTTGAACGATAGTAAGAACTAAATGCTTTTGCCAATGTCTGTTTTGTACTTTATATCAAACAAATAAAAAAAGATGTACTGATTTGTATGTCTCTTTGTAGTCAATATTTTATACGGTTACGGTTATACCAAAACCGGAATCGGAACTTCATCTCATACTTTGTCGTGTTGGCTCCACTTAGCTACTTTTATAAAGGCATAAGGTATTTTGGCGTTTAACGGTTTACATAAATACTGTTTTACAGTTAGATTGTATTGAAAATATACTAAACAGTCTGGCGATATATGTAAAAATTATGAGCTAACCTGGCGTTAGGGCGCCGTGCGGCAGGCCGCCCGGGGTGAGGCCGCCATGCTGGAGGCCGCCGGGCGTGAGGCCGCCGTGCGGGAGGCCGCCAGGCGTGAGGCCGCCTTGCAGCAGCGTGCCCGGAGTCAACGGTGGGCCCAGCGAGCTCAGCATGCCTACCATTACCAAATAATTCGTCAGTTTTGTTTACAAATGTAAGGACAATGTTCTCTGTTAACCCGCCCCGCCCTGCCCATGAATTTATGTCTGTGGCCCTATCAACCCTTACAAGTCTTGTAAGGCAAAGGGTGAAAGTGAAGAGCATTATATAAACTATAATGAAGAAATGTATAAAAACTGAAGAGCATAAATAAAATATGGTCGCTAACCCCCTGGTCGGTGATATTATCTTTATCAAAATTGTATGCATCATGCATATTGGTGATAAATGGCAAAACAACCGATCCATTTTGGACTTTAGCCGATTCGTTGCGTCTTCTATTTTCTAAAACTTTTGGCTGTGGGGGCGACCAATTATTTCATGACACTACAGGTGTGCCTTACGACATAGAATGTGGTGACACTCCTCTCGTGTCAAATGCCAATTTCGTGTTAAAAACATTAATGATTCGCCTGTCGTGCCATCCGCACTGAATCAGTTAACTAGTACTGATACATCACGATGTCTTATTATAGAAAAGGATCTTATTAGATTTCGGCATCTTTAGCGCTTCCAAAATATATTGTCTTGATTACATTTCATACAATAAATATATATTTAAATATTTTATGCAGGTAGTCTTACCGGGGGTTTGAGGGGCCTCGTCGACGTCGGACCGCGGGGTCTGGTAGCCCGCCTGCGCCGGCTCTACCCAACCAGATGCGGTTACAGTTAGTACAGCAGAGGTTAGTGGTGTTACAACATGGTAGGTGATGTTAGACAAGCTTATATACACGTTTCAGTGGGAAATGTGAAGAGCAGGAAATATTCAGCAAAAAGGACCCGTGAGTGTTTGAAAATTCGAAATGTAAAAGTTTTGTGTGGCGGTTCTCCAGGATAATAACGGTTTTCGGTTATGTTACGCCTGGCACCATATGGCATAATGAGTGAATCAATTTAATTTTGTTATACTTATATTATAGCCGTCAGCCAAGCAACAATAAGTGAATAAGATAGAGGAAATACTATTTCACTCTCTTAACTATTACTTTTATGATCCTTGCTAGTAAGTTATGTTATGATTGCATGGAAAAAAAAACTACAAGAAAATGTTGATGGTATTAATATAAGATGAAAGTTTTCTATAAAGCTACGTAAATACAGACAAAGGTTATTTACACAATGGAAATATGAACAGAATAATAGAAAACCCGTGATAAAGCGATGAGGTACAACGCAGGTACGGTACAAGGCAGAGACTTACCGACTGAAGGCTCGTACTCTTGCGGCACCGGCGTGGGCGGCTCCAGGTCGAGCGCCGGCGCCGGCGTGTCCGGGGGCTGCATCGACTGTGGACGCACTCCCGGTTATACAACAATACTTGGCTAGTGACATGAAGGCTATAGGCAGTTTGTCTAATAAGCAGGGACCATTATTATATCGATTTTGGCATAATAATGAAGCAATTATAACATTTACAAAGATAATAAATATGTTGCAACGAAATAGTGTACTATGCTGTGGGTCGTTATTAGCTGTTTTTGAACGCATCATAGAGTGGTACGTTACGTGTTAGACAAAGTAAGTAAAGTAATATAAATAAAGTATAGCAGCAGAGTGCGGACCTCGTCGTGGCGGCGCTTGCGCGGGCCGCGGCGCGCGGGCTCGGGCTGCTCCGGCGACTTGGCGTCCGCGTCGTCGCCCGCCTCGTTGCGCAGCGTCATGTTGCGCTGGTATTTCTGGAACCGCACACACGTCACGATGTATTGTGTCAATATATTATTTCTATAAAAGACTGATTTAAACTTTCACGGTTTTTACACATTTTAAAGTTAATATACGCGGTTAAGTCCCGTTTATGGATAATAATTTTATTTCTATGTTACACATTAAGATATTTAAGATCGGGCAGAAAATAGTGACTATACGAATTAGGTCTTTTAAAAACAAATATGATTTAATTTTGGTGCTAAATAATTTTCAGAATATTAAAGTACGGCAAAGCGGTATAGCTGATACTTGGTAATTCCGTTATGCTGCCTTATTACCGAGCTCACATTTAAATTGCGAGCATCAAAAACTGCCAGCTGCTATCGACTTTCTAGCTTGCATTTCCTTACAGCGAGATTTGTGTAACACTACAATGCAAGCTCACTGTTTTGCCAAGTAACCCCACTGTTGCTTACATATAACATCAACAAGACGCAAACAAAACTTTGTATTTATTGACGTCTTACTGGCTACATTCTGAAATTCTAAGGCTCTTGTGTACGTCCGGTTTTTTCACCGGACAATTATCCGTTTTCTTGGATGTAGATAGGCACATATAACGCTGGACGTAGTCGCGTAAAACGGAAAATTGTCCGGCGAAAACACCGGACGCGTACAAGCGGCCTTAAAACATCGTCCCGAAAAAAATAATAGCAAGCTTACCTTGAACAGCACCCTGGAGGGGATGGGCCTGGCGGGCAGCGTGAACAGCTTCTCCACGCCGCCGGTCTCCTTCCAGTGCATGAGGCGGCGCGTGGGCGGCGCCAGGTCCAGCGTCGTCACGATGTCCGACGTGTTGCTGAGCTGGTTCTTCATCTCCTCGCCGGATATGTTCTTCACTTCGTCCACGATTAGCTTGCGCTTGCGTTTGGTTTTTGTTATGCCTGAAAGCGTAAGGGATGTTCAGAGTAAAGTAAAAAGCTTAGGTATATTACAATAGAAACCTTATTATAGTATTTTTTGGAAAAATGGTATAAAAGGTATCTCTCTCTTTATCAAAACTTCATTCATGAATGCTAAGAAGAATAAGTCATTACTTTGCCAGAACCGACTTTTTTAAGACTATACATTACCCACAAGATGCCTTTACTAGTAAAATTGAAATACAATTTTCCTAACTAGTGCGTAAAAAGTGCACTTTTCGCACGCCTCGCGTGCGTAAATTTCACTTTTTAAGGCACTTGTATGAAAAATTAGGTTCGATACTCGTGTAAAAACTTCTTTAAGACTCGGGTGATTGTCACCCTCGTTTCACTCGGGCTCCAACGTTCACCCTCGTCGAAAAAAAATTTTTTTTCACTAGTATCGAAATGTACTATTTCGGCGATAAATAAGAGAATCCCTTGAGACTATAAGTAACACACCTTGGTACTATGGTACCAATCGTGGTATTTATGAGTTTTTGCTAATAGAAACATAGAAGCAAAGTTTGGTAAAGTTACCTTTGAGCACTGTGGCGTCGACGGGCGCCAGCGCGAAGGACTCCTCGTCGTTCTGCAGCAGCGTGGTGTTGTCCAGCGCCGCCTCGGGCGCCGGCGCGGCCTCCGCCAGCGGGGCTTCGTCCACCTCCTGTATATTACACAGTTTACTTCAAAGAGGAATTCAATAAACAATCATCCTAAAAATTCGAGGTCGAAGCGGATGGATGAGCTTGGATATACCCGAGAATGTAATAAAATTGAGAATAAGTATAAAAACTTTTGCGGTTTTCAATTTTAGTAGTCAGTAACACTTACCATGGGCAGCGCGGAGGGCGGGCGCGGCGCGGCGGGCGGCGGCGCGGGCGCGGGCGACGCGGGCGCAGAGCCGCCCCAGCTGCGGGGGTAACGGTTTATACAGGTGTCATGTGACGAGCGGTCTGGCCTAGTGGGTAGTGACCCTGCCTATGAAACCGATGCTCCCGGGTTCCATTCCCAGACGTGACATTTATTTGTGAATTTATTCCCGAGGGGATGATTTCTATGTATTTAAATATTTGTATGTATCTATATAATATATGTATATTCTATTGTCGTCTAGTACGTACATACGAACCTGTCTGAGCTTACCATAGGATTAGGTCGATTTGTGTAAGATGGTCCTGCAATATTTATTTTATATTATGGAAATACGTTTCGACCTGAAAGTACTGGGCGGTCGATTTCTCCCGTAGAATCGCCATCCATATTACACGAAGGGTACAGCCCAAAACATATTTTAAAAGAGAAATGTACCCATAGTATATAGATAGATTTTTTATACTACAACGGTGGCAAACAAGCATACGGTCCAACAGATGGTTTCACACTGGAGCCTCTGGGGAAAACCCCGACAGGGAGTTCATTCCATAACCAGAGCGTTTGCGAGAGGAAATGAATAATAAATCGGACAGTGCGTGCTCCGTTAGGCTGCAGAGTGGCGCGTACCTGTGGTGCGAGGCGGCGTCGAAGTGGTCGGCCATGTCGTCGTCCGAGTCCGCCGGCTCCGGCGCCGCCGCCAGCGCCGCGCCCACGCCCACGCCCGCCGCCTCGATCTCCGCCTGCGCACACAAAAGGTTGACCAGTTGTCAAACTAATTCCTTTACGAGTGGCAAGCACATGTTACATTTTTAAACTGTGTAATAGACGAGAGTATTGTATTGAAAATTATGTTTAACTTTTTGACAACAATTCAAATTCAAATTTACTAAGACGAATTTTTCTTGACTATTAAGAGTTGAACTAAAACCTTTTTCAAGATTAGATATAAAAACGTTGTTTTAAGATTGATAAATCCTCTTCGCTTATATATAGCGATCCTCTATTAAGCTTCCTGAAGTAACTCAAGAATGAATGAGATAAAAAGTTTTCTTTTTAATTTTAACTTGCCTCTAAAATGCAAAGAGGTCAATTTCTCATTGGCGTCGTAAGTATCTGTCATATGTCAGGTCTGTCAGGCTGAAGCGACATTCATTATGAAGGAAAGAGTCATACTTACTCGGTCGATAAAACAGATACTGATAATTTATACTGAGCAAGCAAAAACAGATCTTAGGCTGGTCAACCTTCTCATTCCGTGATTGTACTTGAATATCGCCTGCGATTCCTGATTTTTTTATCGACGATCATGATCATGGCGACAATTGACCTCGTAAGAATACGTACATCGATAACTTTGATGCCGAAGTAATATACCGTTATTGAAATATTACCGGAATATAATCCTTAGCCTAGGACTTCGCTGATGATTATTAAATGAAAACAAACATATGAAGAGGAAGTGCGGTTACCTGCAGCGACTGCGGCTGCGCGGACGGGCCGGCCAGCGCGGCGGCGGCGGCGGGCGCGGCCGACACGTCCCCGAACAGGTCGCCCTCGAACAGCCCGCCCGCGTCTGCACACACACATTGTTACGTTTAAAACTTGCTTTTAATTGGTCACACAAAAAAAACTGTACAGGTATTTTCTATTTATTCTATAGTATTGTATAGAAAGCACAAATTCATTTGACAATAATAAGACCCGCCCCGTCAATTTGCTCTTTGACGTGTTATTATCATTACTAATAAGTATTTAATAATTCAACTGCTGAAAGATTAAAATAACTGAAAGGTTAAAAATTGACTTGATTTTAATACTTATCATACGACCGCACCCTAATAATTGCGGTCGTAGAACCTGTATAGACTGGCAATATCTTCGATAAATAGCAAGCAGAAGTTGTAGGAAAATATGATCGACTGCAAATTTGCGACATAACTCAACAAAATGCCTAACGAGAATGTTAGACACTCATATTATTTATTACAATTATAGATAATGATGATGAAAAATAGGATAACATAAATAATTAGCCAATCCAGAAGCAACGTCTTATACTTAACTCTTTCTAATGAGCAGTATAAATTAAAATGTAGTTAATGCCCGCCTTCCACTGCGAGCGGAGCGGACTCATTAATGACTCCGTTGTAAGTGCATCGTTGGCAACGTACTTGTATGTTGTTTATTGTAGCGAGTGAAAGTGTGGCGCCAAAAAATGTTAGGGAGTTTTACTTCGATAATTATTTAATGTGGACTGTATTCGAAAAGATAAATTAACGAAAGTTACGACACGATATATTGTCGGTCTGAGATAGGCCAGTCAGTGGATAAAGGGCACTCACCTTGCTTAGCTGCTGTTGATGGTGCAGCTCTCGGTTGCAGGGGGCTGGCGCAGGCTCCCAGGACTCTCAGCTTGTCCGAACTCACCTTGAATCCAGGTTACCTTTGACCAGCTTATCACCGAAATGAAGCCTGAGGAGTGCTCTCTCCAATGACACAGCCTTTCTTGAGCAATCACACGCGATTTAAACTAGATAGAATTATCCGAGTACAAACGACACGATATTTCGGATTTGGCGTAAAAGTCAAACGGAGTCATTAATGAGTCCGCTCCGCTCGCAGTGGAAGTCGGCCATAAGTGTCGCGAAGCGACGTCGGCACGCGTCGTGGCCAGCCGCCGGTACTCACGGCCGAAGTCCGGCACGTCGCCGATGGTGCCGCCGAAGCCGTCGTCCAGCCCCGCGTGCGGCTGCGCCTCCAGCCGGCGCGCCAGCCCCGGCGCCGCCAGCCCCGCGCCGCCCTCCTTGCCCAGCTCCAGCGACGACCCGTCCGCGAACAGCAGGTTACTCTGGGGACCGACAACCGTCAGGCTCTAAAACCGGGACAGGATAACTAAAAACTAGTGCGCGATACCGTTTTTCTTTGTACGGGAATTTTTGGAAATATACAGTATTCCAAACCCTGTGAGACTGCCAAGCTTACTGTTTATATGCAGTGACTTGCATGAATATCTTGTCAGTCTTCTGTATGATATTATTCAAGCTTCCTCAACTGAAGTAAATAAACCAGCAATCATTTCTAATAATGCTTTTCTATACTATATGCATAAATATAGAAAAAACAAATTATACACACAATTCTTTACAACATCTTTACCTGTTCTAGTCCTCCCTCGTTGCCAATAGCCTCTCGCATGATATCTGGGTTGTCTGTATCGAATCCCATGTCGCCGAATCCGTCATCGGGATTGACCAGGTTGAGAGAGCCATAGTCCTCACGCATAGTGATTTCCTCCGCACGGGACTGATTCATTGAGAACTGCGCCTCGATGTCTACCTCACTGTTCATAATTAAAGCCAGTTAATATTTGAATTAGGAAGCAAGTAGGAGGGCAATGGTCTTTAGCAAACATTTTTACTTGTTTCAGAATAGTACATTTCGATACTAGTAAAAAAAAAAGTTTTTTTCGACGAGGGTGAAAGTTGTAGCCCGAGTGAAACGAGGGAGACAATCACCCGAGTCTTAAATAAGTTTTTACACGTGTATTGAACCCAATTTTTCATATCAAGTGCCTTAAAAAGTGAAATTTACGCACGCGAAGCGTGCGCATAGTGCACTTTTTACGCACTTGTTAGGAAAAACATATTTTAATAAACTTGGGTGTCATAATAGTCTCAGTTTTTCTAGACTATAAAAAAGGGGTTAGAAGTGTTAGAAGTGAATAATCCTTACTTTAACTCGGGCATGGCAGTGTCAAAGTCATGGAACACCTCAGGAAGTGTGATGGCGTTCATGGCGGCCTCTCTATGCTCCTCTGGCAGATCCACCATGCCTGGCCGAAAGGCCATCTGAAATAATCACACAATCAAAATGGTTAACAAAAGAATATAAATGCATCTCTCTGATCTCTACTGGGTGATTATTAGGGTTGATATCACACCACTTCTCCTTGGATTTCAAGCAATTCAGGATATCCCATCCCACAATTTCAATTTTAAATATTTTTTGTACTGTCTATGAAAACTGTGATAACATAACATATCATTTTTTTTTGGCGCAAGCACCTTAGGTAGTGACCTCTCTAGCCGTTTTTCATTAAAATCAATGTTTTTAAATGTAAGGTTTTCAAGTGTAAGCTTAAATTACTCATAAATACATATTTATGAGTAATTTAAGCCAAACTCTTAAGTCTAATTGGGAGATTTGATATCCTACTTAAAAACATATCAAAACCCCTAAAATGTGAGTGCACCTGAAACTAGCACTTCTTAAGCTTGCTGACCTCTGTTAAATTATGGTACAATTACATAAATCAACCCAGCATAGTAAGCTACTATGTAAGGATGGCTTACTGCATAAGGATTGTATGCCAGGTACTAAACCAAACATCCATAACTCCAGAGAAAAATAATTGTATTTAATTGCCTTTAAGACTAGTAGTGGGTACTACTATTGGCATTAACAAAAATACATAACAAATATATAACACAAGTACATTCTAATCTATCTTTGCCTATGTTTGGTGGAAAGTGTAAGTTGTTCACATTGAACTAAAATGAGGATTATATCTCAAAACCTTCTTTTAGATTTTTAGAAGAAGAGGCATGTGATTTCTGTTTCTTATATAATTCTTGGAAAATAATATATACTGTCTTAATTTGGGTGGAGAATGTAAGTCATTTTATGGTTACCAATACTTACTCAATTAAAATGGAAGCATAACATGATTTAGTTGTTATGTTTACTAATCAAAAGTTGGAATTATGGCAGCATTTTTGAGCATTTTTGATAAGGACTTCTCAATTATTGACTACAAATATTCGCAATTAATCCTCTGCCACTGATGTGATGTCTAACAGACACCTATGCATTTCAAAGTTGCCATTATGATGATGATAACACAATTAAATAATTTGCACGCCACATGACCATGTCAGTTACAGAGGGTTATATCAATAAATTATAGAACACAACATATTAAACAAGATTAAAAGAAGAGGTAAACAACAGGCTGTCTTACCACTAAGGAGCAATGTCTTTTAGATAACTATTGAGAGGCTGAAATTGTTAAATCCACAAATTACTTATAAGAAACAATAAAATATTATTATTTTAACTTCTATTCATAATTTCCTAGAAATGAGATTGCTCTATCGTGATAACTGACAGCATGTTGATGGGCAATTTCACTTTCAGGGACACCCAATTAACTTAATTGTCAAATAAAAGTTAAATCAGTGGTCAGTTTAGTGACGACAATTAAGCTTTAAATTTCAATATAATCTACTGTTTTATGTTTAATCCATAAATAATACGTGTTATTGTAATAGAAAAATGCGAATAAAGATGATTTACATAAATATTTCAAGCTTAATTGTCGTCACTAAACTGACCACTGATTTAACTTTTATTTGACAATTAAGGTAATTGGGTGTCCCTGAAAGTGAAATTGCCCTGATTACTTCTACTAGTCATCAAATTGTACATATATTGTATTCTGCATTTATCAATATACATATATATAATCGGAACTCGTTAAACGAGAAGTCCCTTATGACAACTCAAAAATGCTATGAGATTTGCTACCTCTGCTAATCAGATTGAAAATCATAAACATTCAATTGAAGCTTCAATTTCGAAATTCAAATAATTCATGAAGGACACTATTCAGTTGGACTTCTATAATTTTACAAGCATACTCATATAAGGTCTGAACAAAAAATGCCTTAGTTGATAATGAGAACAAGAAAGAGAAAAATTAAACTGAGATGTATAAGCTTTGATATTCTTATTACTTAGCCTCTTGAGTATAAAATTTTGACATAATTAGTTTACCGAAATAACTAATTAAATAGCATAATTCTTTTTTATAGCCCCTTCAATATTTAGATGGCTATTTGTTTTGTTCGCTATTTAAAAGTAAAAAATAAGAACATATTATGCCCGGAATACACGAGGCTAGTTTTTCAAGCCAGTATAGTAAGCTAGTGCTAGTAAGCTAGCAAGCTAGTGCGTCTATCTTCGTGTATACAAAACTAGCTTAACTTTCAGGCTAGTAAGCTAGTGCTGAAGCTAGGATAGTTTTAATAGCTTGCCGTTCTATTTTTTGAGCTAGTAGCGCCCCCCACCACCGATTTCGCTATCCTGGCTTGTGTACTATCTTCGTGCGGCCGGTGAAGCTAGTATCCGTCCGGCTAGTACCATGTGGCCATACACGTTTTTTTAAATATATCTTCAAGTAATTCATCTAGTACACATTTACATAGCTTTTTAAGTAATTGTTTCATTCATGCTATGTATTTTTTTACGAATTACGTTCATATTGACGATTTTTTTACGACACTTTGCAAAGGTACTTGCACTCGAACTGACTTAAAATTACTGGCATCATGTAGACAGCACTAGCCTGGGTTCAAGCCAGGACAGTTTTACTAGCTTACTAGCTTATTAACTAGCTTACTATACTGGCTTGAAAAACTAGCCTCGTGTATTCCGGGCATTATATTTACAAATAAAAAATGGGCTCCAAGTCAGTGCCAGTTGGTAATTAGAATTAAATATCTGAAAATAAACCACTACAGTATACTAAGTATTTAGTCATAATTTATACTGTAGCAATATTAAAATTATATCCATAATAATTTTCTTCATGACAACAATATTACAAGACAACAATCTTGATTATAGTCTCTGTTGCATTTGAGAGTGTTGGTGTATATTTGCCAAGACCAGATAAAAACTGCTGAAACCAAGACTGAGTTGTCATTCAAACCTTGAATTTTTATGTCTAATCAAAGTTAGTGGTTTATAATATAATACACACTATAAACTTAATGACATAACAGGTAGCTTGCTTTGAGAAAAGGCAAAGGTATAGGAGTTTTATTATTTCGAGACCTGAAATGAACTAATACCCAAATAGGTAAACACAAACACCCCTAAAAGAAATGTCAATCAGGTAGCGCATGCATGTTAATATGGAACTTTCCTACAAAATTAATAATGTCTTCTCTAGTCATAATGATAAATGATGAGGATTAGTTTAATTTCTATTTGTCAACATATAACCTAAATTTAAACATAACCAACCTTAATCTTAACGAAGGCTTCATTGCAGTCCTGCAATAGGTACTTGGCCTTGCGTGAATAAATCCTGACAACACCAAGCAGCAGATGTCCAGATGTCCTCAAAGCCATCTTCACTTTAGGCTTCAATATACCATCCACGGATTTCTCGATATTCGTCTCGAACACATGAGCCTTCGTCAGCTTCTTGTCCCAATGGGCAGCCAACCAAATTTTGGCTAGCGGCCCTTTCTTGGCCAGCACAAAATGTGCGTAAAACATAGTGAATGTCTACTTGTTTCAGTACAGAATCACATCAAAGCTGGCCTGAAATAAAATCACACTTTGCAATAAACACGTCTAGTGGCTCTCGATACACGCAAAAATATCTATCACAGTCATTTTGATGAAAAAAAACAGGATCAAACTAAACAATGCTCATTGATATCCCTCGTTAACGACTAACAGTTTGGCGCCTAATCTACATAAGTAGTTATTTTTGGCCAATGCGTTAACTGCACTGACTAAAACACAATTTAGTGAAAACTCAACATTAAGTTGCAAGTTTTGACGATAGTTTCGGTGATATTACCTGATTATTCTTTCGAAACTCAATAATTTCACCTTTCACACAACGTAAACATGACAACAATTACGCTTCAAGATGGCCGCCGTCAGTGTTTCCAAGAAGGGTTATAAAAAAACCGTTAAATGAAAAGGCGCCATCACTATTAAACTAAAGCAAAAAAATATGTCTTAATTTATTTTAATTATTGTCCACATCATTTGTGATATTATTTATATAAATTAATTTTTAAACAAAATTGATAGATATTTATGTATAAAATTAAACATAAAATAGTCTAATTATTCCAGTCAGCGACCCAAAAACGGCGCTACCGTGAAAAACAATACTCGTAAATTTCAGACGATTATCTCTGTCACTCTCATGACGCCTTAATTTGAGTAAAAGAGAAAGATGCTGGAAATAAACGAACTTCGATGTTAATGATACCGGGCCTGAGTATTTTACTAGAAATCATAAAAATTATTGTCTTTATAGTATTAACAACTCTTAAATGATGGGTTTTTTTTAAATAAATAATCTTCTACTTGCTAGTACTATTAAAAAATAAAAATAGAAATTTTTACGTGTTTATTGTGTTTTCTTGTACTGCCACTGACAAATTTGGTGTCTAAGTTTGTGTGATAATGTATATTTGTATCTTAGTATGTTTTTTATTTATCATTTAACAATTCTGTATTAGCATTACGATACTCTTTAACTGATACATACATTTTTTTTTTATAGTAGGGTAGTTATAAAATTTGTTCTTTTATGTAAACCATATGTAAACAATATAAAAAATCCCTCAATCTGGAGGGCAGAGGCGATACCGCCAAAAACGATATTCGTAAATTTCGGGCATCTTTCTCTTTTACCCCAATTAAGACGTCATGAGAGTGACAGAGACAATCTTCCGAAATTTACGAATAACGTTTTTGGCGGTAGCGCCTCAGTTCAAACTTCTTATAAATGGCAACTCTCATTATTCGTTTAGAAATTGAAAAAAAGCTTTATGTTCATTTTGACTTTATTCTTGATCTTTATTATTATTGAGTTATTTTAGTTATGACTAAAAGCATACAAAGTGAATACAGCGGCGCTACCGCGAAACACGATATTCGTAAATTTTGGACGATTGTCTCAGTCACTCTTATGATACCTTAATTGGAGTAAAAGAGAAAGATGCTCGAATTATACGAACTTCGATGTTCGCGATTTATAAATTAAGCTCAAATAGGTTTGTTTTTTCCTGTAATTTGGTAGCATTGGCGCTCTTATTTTGCTGCCAGCTTACAGAATTTACCCTGAAACAGTGGACATATCTGAATCAAGAAACATAAAAAGTAGAAACTTTTACTGAAGTAACGTAATCATTATTAACTATATATTTATGTGAATTAGTACGTTAAAATTGAACTTTTAAACATTACTTCTCTAAATATATGACTGTAATACGACTTAAAAAAGTTAGTTGCAATAGGGTGAACAAAAATATGCATATGTCAACACATAGGGCAGCGTTCGGCAACTAGCTGTCAAAGTCAATACATGTACATGTCAGTCCATTAGAATTCTTTTCCGGTTTACCTGTGGAGTACGCGAGACGTATGTTGAATTTAATCTTTATTAATCATAGTGAATAAGTGGTGTTTTAAGTAATCATAATATTAAAAAGTCACTATGTGTTTGACTATTGTAGTATTTAAGTGTATTATTTGATTTTAATCTAGTTTTTGATTACAGCGTGGACATGTTTTATGTGATCGGAAAGGGTCATGGATCGCTCTATTTGTGGCCAGACCGATGATGTGACTTCTGATCAAATAATTGATTTTGTTGCTAGGTCTGCCACAGGCTTCCCAAGATGGGCGCGTACAGATATATTCAAGAATTGTATCGCAAAAAGCTGAGCGATGTTATGCGTTTTCTTTTGCGCATAAGGGTATGGCAATACAGGCAGTTGACGCGCATGCACCGCGCTCCCAGGCCCACTAGGCCCGACAAAGCGAGAAGGCTGGGATACCGTGCCAAGCAAGGTAAATTATTCATTCTGTTATTTTACACCCCGCCTCTTATTCATCATAACCTAATAGTCTTGATAACAATTACATACCATTATTTATGAGTACAACTTTGTTTAAAACGTTGTCATAACCTAAAAATATTGTTTGTTCAGGGTACGTGATCTTCAGAATCCGCGTGCGCCGCGGTGGCCGCAAGCGCCCGGTCGCCAAGGGTGCCACCTACGGCAAACCCAAGAGCCACGGTGTCAACCAGCTGAAGCCCACACGCAACCTGCAGTCTATTGCCGAAGTAAGTTTTTTCTAATTGTAGCCGCGGTACAAATCTGCGACAGTCATAATGCTAACTCCCCTCTTACTAGGTCCTAGGAACCATGAAAAAAATAGGATTATGACTGTTCATGTTATTATATACCGCACGTCATTATTATTACCGTGAGTTGTAATCATAGTTACTGTACATTTGAGTGCTAGTCCTCCCAGACTATTATAATCTTTCTCATATAGTTTATAGAGCGAAAACGACGGAAACGCCGGTATCACACTACCAAATGTCAAGACAAATTGCTTACAATCATCTGAATGTCTAATGTAAAGTTAAAATTCCTGTTTTTTATTCCAGGAGCGTGTTGGTCGCCGTTGCGGAGGTCTCCGCGTTCTGAACTCTTACTGGGTTGCTCAGGACTCTTCTTACAAATACTTTGAGGTTATCCTGATTGATCCTTCCCACAAGGTAAGACTTATTGTTCTCAAAGAAAAGCTTAACTATAATTCAATTATAACTTAGTGAAGTTTTGCAATTTAACCTAAAAAAAATTATTAATATACCTACCCACTCTTATGAATAAATTTTCCTAATGATGAACAACTTTGTCATGCACCAATCTGAAAGGTTTTGCTGAATACTCACCTACCAATTTATCTGATTTAAACTTTTCTCAAAACCCTTTCATGCTTTCTTTGAACTTTTATTAAACCAGCGGAATGTTTACAGGCTATCCGCAGAGATCCCAAGATCAACTGGATAGTGAACGCTGTCCACAAGCACCGCGAGATGCGTGGTCTCACCTCGGCCGGACGCAGCTCTCGTGGTCTGGGCAAGGGTCACCGCTTCTCGCAGACCAAGGGAGGCTCCCGCCGCGCCGCCTGGCTGCGCCGCAACACGCTGCAACTGCACCGCAAGCGATAAACACAACACACATCATGTCAATGACTTTCTATTTGTCTTTGTTTATTTTCACATGGAAAGCCAATGGCCTAATAAACAGAAAAACCTTAATATTTTTTTGTTGACTCATACCCCAAGTTTTTTATTCATGTAAGTATCCTGAAATACAGAATTAGTTTGAATTAATGTCGTATTTTGCAATTAAAACATTATTATTTGTTTCAGACTGTATTGCTGAGAATAAGCAGACTAGAAAAAAAGGTAATGTATCTATTACTTTTTTTTCCCTTACACATGTGGTTTGCCCCAAATTAATATGAAATTGTTATAGTATCCATGGCCAACTAGTACCCTACTTGAAACCTAATTCTCAGTAGTCTGTATGATGATATAATGCTTTATGATATGCGCAACCCTGATTACCACGCATTTAAAACTTCCTTGGATGGCTGATCTCTCGTGTTTTAACATTCTATCTGTTAGGTGCAAAACCTAAGTTACTACATTTTATTCTTTCATTGTCTTACAGATGGCAACCAGCAACGCATCCACATTGCAGCCACATTCATTTCACAGGTAATTAAAACTTTATAAATCATTTTATTTATCCAAAGTCAAATTAGATTGCTTGTTATTCCTCATGTTTTACAAGAAATTTGGATTTGGAGAGATCAACTTCTTGTCTAGGTGAGGTTATTGTTATTTAAATTTTCAATAAACCTCAATCCGGCGAGATACATCACATACCATTAAAAAAATGCAAGTAAATTTGTAATGTCTTATATAATTTAATTCTAATCAATTATTATATTGCTTTCAGGTACAACACTGGTTGAAGACTGAACAGTTTTAGTAAATTTATTATATTGAAATGTATATTTTTCTGTAATAAATTATATAATGTTCGTCAGGGTTTTATTGCGCTCTCCATTATTTAATATTATTGCTATGAGTATAAGGTAGTGTAACCTTAATAGACACTCGAATAGGAGCGTTCCGTCGAGCGAGATTTGAGCAGCGTGCACTGCGGCCACTCGCAAGTTTCCGTTTAACTTTTTCTACGCCAGACTAATATGTGGGCGCTGCAGGTCCACCGCCATAGTCAGAACCACGGCAAAATAGACCTATATACACATGCATAAAGTTCAACTTAGCAGTACCCTTACCATGAGTTGACTGAGGTATTCGATAACGAGTATCGAGTTCTATCTGTGAATCTCGTTCGCACTTAAATAGAACAAACGAGATACACAGATAGTAAGCTCGATACTCGCTATCGAAAACCTCAATGTCACATCTCATGGTAAGGGTACAGTCAATGTGACCAAAAATAAGGATAAGGATGCGTTATGGCGGCTATACACCAACACCATGCTTCCTATCGTCCAATTGGCATGACGATTGAACGATAGGAAGCACGATGTATGGCCGCCATTACGTTTACTGCTATACAAATAAAGATAATGTTTCGATATACAGGGTGATCAATCCAAATGGGTCAGTGGGGGGTAGTCAGAAACTATGAAAGATAGCGAAACCTGTTCTTCGGAACCATGGCTTCGATTTCAGATTTAATAATAATGGCATTCAAACTCTTTTTTGAATATTATACATAACCGGGAATCGAACCTGGTCGAAGTCTTTGTACCTCATTTGCAATAAACCTGGACATGGCCACTTTATCGATAGGCGTCGTGTGTTTAAAGGTGAAAAACTTAGCTAATGCACCTCGCTTATGTAGTAGTAACGTTATGTACACGTATGTCGGTATTCTATGTTCAAGTTTTATCATAATTAATCTTCTGTATTACATAGACCTGGTCCTTCAGGGGCTCTTAATACTATCACTACTAGCAAAATTTATTGTGAATGCTGCATTAAAACCAACGTTATTTCCTTTATACAGTGTGTAAATCTTATACGGGCGAATCTCTTAACGGAGGGTAGGATGATAGGACATCAGAAATATATTTAGATATCTCTTTCTTAGAAGTACAATTCAAATCTTATCCATAAAAAATAATTCGCCCGCAATGTAATGCAACACACTCGAGTTAAACACTCGTTGACAGTTAGTTTCAAAAGCTTATACTGTGTGTAAGTCTAATACGGGCGAAGAATTAAACCAGACATAGGATTTACTAGTATAATCATTAACCAAAAGGTTTCTCTTTAATTATACCTATTATATACATGTAATTAATTTTTGTAAAATTTCTGATCAGTAATGTACTGCGAACATTACGCGATTTGAGCTTTTGAAACTAACTGTCATCGAGTGTTTAACTCGAGTGTGTTGCATTACATTGCGGGCCGAATTTTTTTATATGGATACAATTTTAATTGCACTTCTAAGCAAAAGTTATCTAAATATATTTCTTATGTGCTATTCTACCCTCCGTTAAGAGATTCGCCCGTATAAGACTTACACACTGTATAATGGGTAATGTTCGTAGTAATTACTGCTCAGAAATTTTACATAAAATAATTACATATGTATAAATAGGTTTAATCAAAGAAAAACCTTTTGGTTAATGATTGTTCTGGGAAATCCTATGTCTAGTTTAATTCTTTGCCCGTATTAGTATATTAGCTGAACGGAATAAGCCAAGGTTTCAAAATAATCAAATGAATATTCTGATAATAAATTTACAAGTATGTCTCAATATTTTATTTGAATAATAATTAATGATCTTAAAAAGTAAATAACAAAATGTTCAGCACAGGACACTAAAACCGAAGTGCTTCTGTTCTTGTATCGTGATTGCAGCAAATACAAAGATATCCCATATATTTTTGTTAATATGTTATGTACAAGTGCCACACGCTCAAAGTAAGCGATGAGTAATTAATGATCTCTCTGATAGGTACATTTACGAAATTTAAATGAATCTTACATCTAAATTAATACAAAAAGTATATATCTAGTAGGTACGTGTATATTTACATTAGTTTGCTAGATGATGCTATGAACCGGTTTCCTAGTGTTAACGTTATCTGCAGATAAAAATATTGTTACAATAATTTACGATTTTTAACAGAATAGTTCGTAAAAATGTAGACCTTAATGTGTAGACAACAACAAAAATCGAATTAATGTTTTTGTTTTACATACGTCATTTTAAACGACTTGCAACTATAAATTCGCATTGCTTTTCAATCGCATTTTTACTATTTGATATATCATGGTTGATTTTTATGCTTTGAATTACTTGCTACCTCAAAAATTACAAGAAGTAATTTTCATAAACTAGTTCCATAAAATAAAAAATATAAATACATAGATACTATTTTTCTACCAGAAAGTACATACAATAGACCATCCAACCGACCGATGAGTCGGGTATGGAGACGCTATGTAGTGTACCATCTGTTTTCATAATTTCCTGCACTATTCAATTTGTCTAAACCCGATTTACAGACTTGTCTAGATTCTAGAACAACTTTACCCCATACTAACGATTACCCGGCCATTCGAAAATATACCTTAACGCTTTGATAACAGGGACCTAAAAATAAGATGCGTATTATTTTCAGTATTTGGACGGTAAACCGAAACAACAGTCATGGGAGTTAAGTACCTAGTACCCAAAGGTAGGTATTAACTAATATTTGTATCAGTGTATCTCTTTGGCAGATCGATATCTCTCACTCATACAGGGCTGCTCGCAGATCATGAGAAGGTTCAAAAGAGTTAGATATCGTGCCGGACATTGCGACTTGATAACTATACCACGTGGTTAAGTTCCATGGGCCACGATCGAAATCTATACTCTCTTTTGCTAAGTAATCTCTATGGAAAGATATCAAATTCATTTTTCAATGTCGTGTAGGTACCTATTTAACAGATGGGTGTATGTTACCGTCATATAATAGTATTTAACTTTATAAACATGAAATTTTACATCCAGTATCTTTGCTTATAATTTATAAAAAAAAGAATAAACCAAAAAATCTTTGAATCTATCAAAGATCTTTTTGACTATTCGTTACCATAGGTTGGTGGCCAATTATGTTAGTCGCTCCCAAAAACAAGTTATACTCGTAATAAATGTGACAATTTGACAAATAACATTTTCTTTAGCAAACTTATCTATGAAACCAAATTTATCGCAAAAATAAAGAAAAAATAAAGCCCTATTAATTCATTATAAAAATTTCTAGAGCAGAATAAAAAGATTAATGCAAAGAATTAACAAAATGTATATAAGAAATCTAGGGTTTAATGTAGTATGCGCGTAAAATTTGGTTGGTATAGATAACGCGGCACCTGTCCACCTAGGTAGCTGTTTAATTATTTGCTTCGGTCCGTAGAGCCGAGTAGAAAAATGTAAAGTACATAATTGGCCTTTGGAAAATTGAAGTATGTAGATGGATCATCATATTCCTCTACTGGTAGGCTCCGTTATTATTTTGGCTAGTATACTTAAATAACAGAATAAGAATCGGGGTCGAATTGTTTTCATTAAAGATTTGTTTGTTGTTAGTTACAGTTCATTATGCAATGCATTTAATTTCTACTCGAAGTTAACGCTCATAGAGCCGTATTTGGAACAGCCGTCTTCTTAAACATTGTTACCAATTCTCGCCTACACAACGTAGGGTTACAGAGAACAAAAAAATCTCTGTATAAACGCAGGGGATAGCGATGGAGATAGGCGAGAGCAAGCGGAGGAATGAGACGGATTTACATGGCTTGCTGTTTGCCATTCGCATAGGCCGAGCCGAGCCGTCCGCACCCTGAATACGACCTAACGACTTAGATAATAAGGTCTCAGATCAAACTAGTTGTTGGGCACAGGCTGCGGCCGCCGGTCGAAGTGGAAGGTGTCGGACAGGTACAGGCCGAAGATGGCCACGCTGTAGAACACCGTCAGCCCGAACAGCGCCACGCTCGCGCTCGCCGTGAACATGTTCGAATATTCGCACCTGTTAGAAAACACTGCATTATTACTAAATTAAATTAAATGCTAAAACTGTTCACCGAATCTATATAAACAAGTCTTTTCCGATCAGAGGCTCTAGTGTGAGTTACTTTTGACGTAAAAAAACGTCTCCAACGCGTATGATAATGTTATTTATATGGGAAACACTAACGCGGTGGTAAAGTAATATTAGGTTAAAAACTTACACTGAGGGCTCTGATAACTCTCAAGACAGGTGCCGCAGTCGACATGTTTCTAGTACTATTCGGATGTAATTATTATTTTTACTGAACTTGTTGGGAATTCACAAAGGCTATTAATCATTATTTGCTTAATGTGTTAACAGATATTTCTGATTAAAACTAAATTAAGATGTCCGCTTAATACAAATTCCACCTGTCCAATGTTTGATCAAAGAAATTTGATGATTTCATCATTACCAACATTGGATCAAATATGACGAATGACATATAATTCAAAATGGCTGCGCAAATAGTGTGAAAGGTGAAACCTGGGTCGAAGATCGTAGAGATATAGAGGCGTTTAATCTTTATGGTTTTGTTAGCCAAAGTTTCTGGTTCATACGAAATGATTTTCTTCTATGATCGTTAGTGAATAAGTAACCGAAATTCGGTCGTCAGTGCGTCTCGCTCCCGCTCACCTGAAGAACCAGACCACGGTGAGAGCGACGGAGACGAGCGTCATGAGGATGTTCTCCAGGTCCCAGGCGCGCTCGGGCGGCGTGGCCTCCGTCACCAACTCTGTCGTAGTCGTCTCCTCGGGACTCAGAGACTGAAAACACAAAGTCATAAAAAATATTATTTTTATCAGAGGCATTCTCACACTGAATGCGTAATGGCAGACCGCTATAGGGTTTCCCCACGCTAATTCGGCTGAGGCCGGGTAAAAACCTTGAAACAAACACCATTTGCCGTGTGATGCCGGCTGACTAGAATAGCACCACCCCATCTCCCGCGGGTGTCGTAAGAGGCGACAAAGGGAAAAATCCTACGGAGGAGCAGCAGCGTCCGTCGAAACCCAATCTATAGCTAGTGCGGTCGCCAACCCGCCTGCCAAGCGTGGCGACTATGGCAACTACCCCCAAGATGATACAAGTCATATTTGTGGGAGGCCTAAGTCCAGCAGTGGACTGCATACGGCTGAAATGTATGAATGTGTATGTAAACAGCATTCGGTTCGCATCGGCTCGGCTAACGTCGATACCGGCCGTTTTGCGCTCTTACTGCCTAAGGCCAGAAAGTTTTTTTTGCCTGGCTTGAGTAGAATCGACTGATTTAGGGAAGAGGAAGAATTGAATTTGGATTTTGAGTACATCTCTAAGAAATTTAGTTCCTTTTTTCAGCATCTGTATATTATGAGATTTATGAGTCATTAAATTATACTTAATGCTAGATGTACTTACTGTTTTGAATAAAGTCTCACCGAATTAGTGTTATCGGTGTGGTTTAGCACCGGAACGAGTTTTTATGACATTCAAAGTTCTAATTGCATTGCAAAGTGTTTAAATTGAAGAATAAAGATTTTTATTTTCTCACCTTTTTACAATTCGATTTTACTTATACATTCAAAAACAATGAAAAGACTTTCTGTATTAAGACGTTCGTGTTTCGATCTTCGCTGCCTTACAATTTTGCGCAGTTGAATGTTGATAGGCGGAACAATCATTGGATTTTTAGACTTTATCTTTTAGCCGCTCAGAGATCAAAATTGCCAAATGCAACTGTAGTTTGTCATAATTAAAATTAAAAATGGCATTAAATGGGAGATCTTTTTATAGGTCTCTGGGCGGCTAGAGGATATACGTAAGCCCATCGGGTAACCAGTTCCGAGCGAGATGCATAAACTAAACGCAGGCGAAACCGCGGGCGGGCTTGTATCGTACACGGCTCAAGGACTATAGTGGAGTCAAAACGAACGTGCCGGCCGGGCCATAAATCTCCGGGCCGGCCACGTGCCTTTTCTACCTGCTTGTAGGGATGCGTGCTGCAACCTTCGCACATTATCGATGGATTTATTTATAATAATAAGGTTGTATTTAAGTGAAATCTGAATATAGAAGAAAATGTCGTAACAAAGGTTTATTTTTATATTCAGGTACATAGTTAATGTAAATAAATTATAAAATATATAAAAACATATTGAATCATTTTAATTTTAATATAATAAATTATATATATTTAAGAATAAGAATAAGAATAAGAATCGTTTATTGCCAAAAAAGGAATAGGGAAATGATACAAGGAAACAATTACAATATAAACAAGACAGACATTAAAAATAAATAAGTCTTAAGTAGGTTGGTACAGGGCAATGGGTATCGGTCTCAGCGTGTGCCGGGCAGAGATGCTCGGCGCTGGTTTTCAGACCAACCCCAGACTAGAGTAGGAGAGTAGCAAAGCATGATACATAATATTTTTTGACTTTTTGTGCTCCTATGCAGAATACAAGTGACACTTTGGTGAATTAACAAGGAAAAGAGAAAAAAGGAAAAATTACAATAATAAAAAACATTATTACCAAAAGTTGCTCGCGTCTGTGTGTGTGTGTGTGTGTGTGTGTGTGTGTGTGTGTGTGCGTGCGTGCGTGCGTGTGTGTGTGCATACATATACTTATAAGGTACTTCCAAAAACTACCTATGATTATCATAATATTATAGTTACGATTGAGGGTTAGATTTGCTCTGCCAGGTTAATAAATGCGCTTGCACTAATCGTTTGTACTTAAGTAGGGACATAGGCTCCCGGAGAGGTGGTGGTAGGTCATTCCATACCTTGGCAGCAGCAAATTTAAAACTCCCCCTAAAGAACGCCGTTTTGTGTTTCGGCATTAAGAGTTTGGTACAGCTTCTCATCGACCTGACGCGCGAGTCTTTAACCCATTTTAGTTTCTCGTACAGATAATAAGGCGTCTGAAATTCTAAGACTTTTCTGACTGTGTAAGCTAGGTGTAGTTGCCTTCGGTTTTCCATATTTAGGAGTTCCTTGTCGTTGAGAAATGGGGTGATATGAGCACGTTTGGGAACTTCATAGCAAAAACGGACACATGCATTTTGTACACGTTGGATGGCCTTTTTTGTTACCGCTAGCAGTCTTGGTCCGTATACTATGTCCCCATAGTTAAATTGTGAGAGTACCAGCGATTCTACTAGTATCTCTCTGACCTTAATTGATAAATATTTTCGAATGTTATATAATACCTTTAGTCTATAAAAGGCATTTCGGATTTTCATGATTATGTGTTCCACGTATCGTAATTCACCATCCATGATAATGCCGAGGTTTTTTGCACTTTCTGTTTGAGAAATAGGCTCATTACCGATTAGTACTGTTGGATTCTGTGTCTTGATCTCAGAGCGCTGCCATTTATTTCCCATTACGACAAATTGAGACTTTGTAGGGTTTAAGATAAGATTATTTTTGTACGACCAGTTCGCTAGTGTTTGTAAGTCTTCATTAATGGCACTAAGAGCCGTATTCAGATTCTTTGGCTCAAATGAGTAGTATAATTGAGTATCATCTGCGTATAGGTGTGTGCTACATAGTTTCAATTTACTAATCATATCGGCTGTATACAAAATGAAGAGCAATGGGCTCAAAATAGATCCTTGTGGTGTGCCGCGGTCGATTCTTCGTGTTTTTGATTTAGCCATTCCGCCTTTATTTGTTTGTATTTCTACGTATTGCTTTCGATCTGTGAGGAACGACTGAAACCAAGCGCGTGATGGTGCAGCCACGCCATAGTAGGCCATTTTAGAGAGAAGTAATGTCGGGTTGAGGCAGTCGAAAGCAGGCGAAAAATCCAAAAGGACGAGGATGGTTCCCATACCCTTGTCTGATGCTGAAATAATGTCACTTGTGACCTTAGCAATTGCCGTGGCTGTGCCATGTTTAGCTCTAAATCCTGACTGTGTAGATGGTAGGAGAGCATTATCCTCCAGGTACTTGGTAAGTTGATGACACACTACTTTTTCAATAATTTTAGAAAGTACCGGGAGAAGACTAATCGGGCGCAAATCTTTATAATCGTCAGCCCTATTCGATTTGGGTATTGGCTTTTACTCTGGCGAGCTTCCAGGCCTCGGGAAAGGTGTTTGATGTAATTGATGCATTGATTATATGTGTTATTATTGGCAGAGTGACATCTAGCGTAAGGCGAATCATGTCTATTGTGATATTGTCGTGCCCACTTGCTTTAGTGTCAATCGAATTTACTATTTTCAAAATTTCAGCTTCTGTGCAGTTTTTGATATTAAAGACTTGGTTCCCCGATCTTTTGTTTTCAAATAGGGCTTGGATATCACAATGTGTATCAGGCGTTCCGGGTAGGGTCAAGAAGTTGTCGTTTATCGCGTCGGCGTTGCATAAATGTTGGGGAATTGAGAGTGCTTCAGTTTCCCCCAAGGACGAGGAGGTTCTCAAATGTTTCCACATTTGCCTAGGATGTGATTTATTTTTATTTACGTAAAATGTAAAATATGCCGTTTTTTCACGTTCTAGGGCTCCTGTAGTGTAATTTCTTAGATCTTTATAGTATTTATGATGTGACTCTTTCTTGGTTTTTTGGGCTCTTTTTAAAGCGTTATCGCGGAGCTTCATCATACTTTTTACAGTATTTGTAACCCAGGGAAGAGATTTACACTTGATCTGTGCGCGGCGCATCGGAGCATGCCTGTCAAAAAGGCTTGTAACTAAATTGTTGAAGCAGTCGACTTTTCTATCTACATTTTGTAATTTACTAATTTCCCACCAGGGCATATGTTCAAGGTCGATTTTGAATTTAATTGTGTCTATTTTATTGAGAGCCCTTCTATAGACAATCTGCGGCGCCTGCTTTGGTTTAGTTATTATTAACTCTGCAAGTATCATTGCATGGTCACTGAGCATTGTGTTGTGGTGTACATGTATTGCTTTACAAACTTTAGGACAATCTGTTATTATTATATCTATTAACGATGAGCTTCCGGGTGTAATTCGCGTTGGTTCCGTTACAAGTTGTTGTAAACCCCTTTGGGAAAGGAAAGTATCAAGCTTTTTTGTATTTACATTGTGTAGTAATTGAACATCAATATTGAAGTCGGTCAATAAAAACAAGTTTTTACACGAAGCAAACATGTCCAGAGAGTCGTTGAGGGCGTCAATAGCACTGTCCACGGTGACAGATTCCGGCCTGTACGCCGTGCCGACCGGGAGCCGGCCGACGCCGGGGACGCTCAACTCTAGCCACATTTGTTCCAGCAAAGATGAAGGATGTTGTCTTACCTGTACTCGTAGGGTTTTTCGTACATAGAATCCGACGCCGCCACCTTTGGTCCCGTTCGTACGCGGTCTACTTTTTAACGTGTAACCTGGTATTTTCGATATGTATTTTTCTTCCCCCTCTCGCAACCACGTTTCATTCAATGCCAGTATATCAGGGTTGTATCGATCAAGGGCTGCTACAAGCTCGTCATGGCCAGTATTTGGGGAACGCACGTTTAGTAAGCCTAATGTCAAATTTTAGTAAGCCTAATGTCAAATTTATAGATAATGGAATCGATTTTACTTATAACTATCATGCACATGCATAGTACTGTTTCATAGAACAAGCGTGATTCATCGATAAGATATATATCGACTTTAGCCGCATCCTTGCTGACAGCTCGTTTTATTGCCCGGCCGGCACGTTGGTTTTGACTCCACTATAATTAAGTATCCACCGTTGTAGGCGCGATGGGCATGCCGGCAACGCTAAACCCTAATAGACTTGTGACCTCATACTTACGACTCCAGAGAGAAGATACCTATCTACCCAGTCTAGTGTCCCTACTTGACCATAATCTTTTTTTTAAAGCTTGCTGCGATAGCTATAAAATTTAGTGCTTTATCACCGATAAGCCAAAACCTGTTCTCTGCTCTGCTGGGTGCTTTACTGAATGTAGACCTTACCTATCAGCCATGACGTCCACGGTCCACTGCGGCACACGGGTCTCTACATAGACCGCCTCACTAAATCTCGTATCTCATTGGTATTATTTTTTTATAATGACATATGCGGTAAATGAACAGACGGATTGCCTGATGGTAAGCAATTACCGTCGCCCATGGGCACCCGCAACACCAGGGGAGTCACAAGCGCGTCGCCGGCCTTTAAGGGGGGTTGGAGCTCTGGGAACCTTACCGTCAGGAACACAACACTACATACCTGAAAGCTAGCAGTGCTATTATGGCTGTGGTCTTCTTTAAGGTACTTCCCCAGTTGGGCTGCTCAATATACAAGCATGATGGTACTACGCTGTGCCCTAACTCTCATTGTATGACGTAATTTAAGGACATACCTGAGTCCAAGTGGAAACGTTGCTAGTAACTCGGTATGCATCAGTGGCGGCGGGTCAATTATTTTCTTAAGCAAGACGGAGGCCATATAGCTTTGCCTTTTGTTTGTGAGCCCGAGAAAAACTGTTTGCGGGAGTTTGTAAAGCCGGCGGGAATCGGCTTGTAAGGACGCACCGCCGCTGGTATGCATCCCATGCATAGTTACGAACTTTTTCATTTTATTGGCAGAATGTGATAGTGAGTTTAAAACAAAATAATGACGAAACATTGAGTGAAGAGTCAGACGGTACCTGCGCGGGCGCCGCTCGCTTGGGATGCACGAGGCAGTGCACGACGGCGCGGTCGTGCAGGCCGCACGCGCGCAGCGTCAGCCCGTCGTCGAGCAGCACGCGCCCGTTGAAGATCAGCCGCACGCGGGACTCCGCCGACAGCTCCACCGAGAAGTGCCGCCTGGCAAATAAACAGGACAAGCCATGTACTTAATGGAATGTCGACTTCTTTTCTTCGCCTTTTTAACCCTGACTTAGGCTTTATCACTGACATAAAGAAATGGACTCCTATACGCGAACAAATTATGTAGAAAAATATGGCACTAAATGACATTTCTATCACGTTCCAGTTTATGCTAATTTATAATCTACTTTTACATAATATAATCAAACAAAAAAGAGCTCAGTGTTCTAATGATTAAGTATCAAACTTCACTATTGATAAAGTAATAACTTTATAATCATTGTTGACACTTGCACTGACAGCTGTTCAAAGAAGACTAACTAAATGTACCGCCCAAGTTGTTCGAGCGGTTGTTTTTAGAGCCATTTTTTTGGGGCTGATTGTGAATCTACGTTTATTATACATCGATGGGTTTTATGCCGTGTGATGCCGGCTAACTAGAATAACCACCCCCTCTCGTAAGAGGCGACAAAGAGAAAAATCCTACGGACGGGCAGCAGCGTCCGTCGAATCCCAATCTACAGCTACTGCGGTCGCCTATTGCAACTACCCCCCCAAGATGATACAAGTCATATTTGCGGGAGGCCTATGTCCATTGTCCAGCAGTGGACTGCATACGGCTGAAATGTATGAATGTAGGCTTTATGTTCCGGTTCGGGGTGTGAAAACAGACTGCGTGGGGGGAAGGTGGCCTGAAAAAAATCCAGGACTACTACTGTAGTAATAATTAAGTCTGGTGTGTCATAATTGAGTCATAGACTTTTAAGCGTCAGTCAGCTTTAAACATAGCAACCAAAGTAGAAACCGTACCTTCGTACATGTTTTTTTTTGTATAGCAGGAAGGATGTTTTGTTTTAACTACGATGTGTATAGTGTACAGTCAGCAGCAAAAGTGGCTGAGCGGGTGAAGTGCTCAAATTGACCTACACGCGTTCTTGTTCTCTTGACAATAGATATGTGTTGACCTCATTTTGAACTGAACACCTCAACCGTTTATCCACTTCTGTTGCCGACTGTACCTTTCCATGCAAATAAATTCATACAATCCTCACTTTTCTTCAAATTTTATACTAACATTGTTGGTCCAATTATGGCGACAACATTTATGTATTTCAATAATTTTAATTGAATAGTTGGCAACATGGTGGTGGGTCATACAATTGCAGATAGAGCGCTATAAAACGCGGTAACAATACAATATTAATTTTCTCCATTGCTAATCTCTATAAATCAATACTATAAAGAAGCACGTTAAAAGTAGTATCAATCGCGATCTCATTACTAGAAAAAGACTTCTATCGGGCTATTTTTAGGTGTAGTGGAAAAGTACAGCATAATATTCGAATATACGAGTGCATATAGGGTGTTACAATACATTGTAGTCGATAAAGTTGCAAAAAAAACACAACATACTATAGTTAGTGAGTAATACGGTAACAATGAGATGACGTCAATAATGAAACATTTACTGCGATCATCTACGCCACGGACTAGGTTTCACAAGAATCTGCCAATAACAACAAAATATGTATTTGACGGTAAATACTATTACATACCTACAATACCTATTATAGAGACGCTTGCCAGTGTTCGCAATGGATGTTGATAAATATTACATTTTGTAACAAAATAAAATGAAATTTGTACATAATGATCAATATAAGCAAAATTTTTGAAATATATAGATATTATCACAATTTCAAAATTCTAAATTATTAAAAATATTGGCGCTAAGTAATAATTTTCTCGTGATTTACTGAAAAATAAATTGTACGGCAGCTATAGCATAAACGCAATATTCCTGGGTCCAAATAGTAATCTAATTCTTTTTCGGTAGTTTTAAGGACTCGGTTGGATATGAGTGACGTCATAATAAGTTCCCTCCTTTTTATATTTTGTAAGGCTTGCTCGGGAAACGCGAATGTCAGATTTCGACGCCCAATTCTGGCGAGTTTAATAAGTCCCATACAGACATTTGATCCCTAGAAGGAAAAAAATCGACTGATAGAATAAAAAAAAGTCATTAAGCCTCTCCCGATGTTCTGCCCTGAACACAGACCGAGTGGTTCAACAATCCTTGTACATGACTATACCTGAAAAACGTTCTAGACGATTCGTAATCCGATCGTAATTATGTTACGATCTGTACTCATGTTGTTTACTGGGAGCGAGATTATGTGGCGTCTTTTCACGTTGTGTTAAATATACGCTCCGCCTAGTCTAATGGTGAGTGATCTGTGGTCGCGGTCGAAGGGTCATCAACTCATCAAGCACAGCGTGTCGTAATGTCATAGCCGAAGCCACCCACGCCATTATCCTTAAACTAAGGTTTTTCCACGCGAGATAAACAATCATTATTGTTTGGTTTAATTAAACTTATTATTTTAATTGGCCTTTGCTTTATTGAGTCAACAACTGTAAAGATATATACATATAAGTAGTAATGTACTTGGGTAGGTATGTTATAAACTCATCAGTTAAAGGTAGAATCAAATGGTTCGCACCGGATCGAATCGGGAACAGCCGGACCGGATTGCAATATTTGCAATCTCTGTAGCAATTAACGGTCATCTCAACATTAACATACAGAAGCTATTTCACTAAAATGGTGGCTCTAGTTTAGAACCAAATAACACTTTTACTGACGTGCGACCGATATTTGCTGAAACTATAGTAATTTATAGAATGCGGACTTTGGTGCCTCATTTTCATTTATAAGCTTTATCGTACTGTTTTAGTTATCAATACAAATATAGCTGTCCAATTTTTATGTATATAAACTTTCGTGAGACATAATATAATTATTAACGATTAACACGGTTCTACTTACCTTTATTTAGTCACTCGCGCGACATGTTTAGGAGAACATAGGCCTCAATTTTCAAGCACTAAGAGCGCTGAGTATCCGTTCGGTTCGCCGATCGCGTCGCCGGCCCGTCGCGCACTGCGACTAAATAAACGTGAGTAGAACCGTGTTGATCATTGCCCAAATTGTTAGTGTATGTGATGTGATGTATTAAAATCTCTAATTTTAATTTAAAAAAAATAGACTCACCATTTAAAATCCTTAAGTAACTCGTCCAAACTGCCCTCCACCTCCTTGAGCGTATCATTGAGATATTTAAGTTTGATGAGGATCTTCCTCGCGGCGGCGTCGGCGGCGGCGGTGGCGGCGTCGGCGTCGGCGTCGACTCCGCCTTCAACGCCAGCGAGCGAGCTGGCATCGTCGGTTTTATTGTCCTTTTTGTCAACTTTGATTTCCGTCCCGGATGAATTTGCTTCTGAAAGGGTAAAAATCCTTATTGCAATTCTTAGACTACCTTGCCTGCAAACGTCGAAGTTCGTATATTTCGAGCATCTTACTCATTTACTTCAATTAAGGCGTCATGAGAGTGACAGTGAGAATGGTCCGTAATTTAGGAACATAGTTTTTTTACAGTAGCGCCGCTGGTATAGTAAGATTTTAGTGTTGTAAATTGTTTAAATTTTGTTTTTCCGTGATGGGCTGGTGATCTCGATAGATACACTCGATACGCGGATACCTGAATTATACGGAAGCCCGTCTAATTTTGAATCCGAATGCGAAATTAAAAAGTATTATTTCTTACGCAAGGCACGTTATTTATGCATACCTACTACGCTTAGTACCGTTATACCAAACCAATTACCGACCTACAAAGATAACGTCACCAACTTCCATATCTTAATGGGCCATGACTAATATTTATGATATAAATCATACATAAGTCTAATACTACGTGCCTCGATAAGAGGATGATCGAAATCAGTATACATTAGGTATGTATAGTATCCATTTTAAGTTGGCGTGTGACGTCGGCCTCCATGGCGCTCAAGATGCTGTCCATCTCTGCACCTGCCGCTCGAGTCAGGTGCGAGTGCAACAACTGACCTTGCGTGAACAAGTCCCGCGCGGTGACGTCGGCCTCCATGGCGCTCACGATGCTGCCCATCTCCTGCACCTGCCGCTCGAGTCGGGTGCGAGTGCAACAACTGACCTTGCGTGAACAAGTCCCGCGCGGTGACGTCGGCCTCCATGGCGCTCACGATGCTGTCCATCTCTGCACCTGCCGCTCGAGTCAGGTGCGAGTGCAACAACTGACCTTGCGTGAACAAGTCCCGCGCGGTGACGTCGGCCTCCATGGCGCTCACGATGCTGTCCATCTCCTGCACCTGCCGCTCGAGTCGGGTGCGAGTGCAACAACTGACCTTGCGTGAACAAGTCCCGCGCGGTGACGTCGGCCTCCATGGCGCTCACGATGCTGTCCATCTCCTGCACCTGCCGCTCGAGTCGGGTGCGAGTGCAACAACTGACCTTGCGTGAACAAGTCCCGCGCGGTGACGTCGGCCTCCATGGCGCTCACGATGCTGTCCATCTCCTGCATCTGCCGCTCGAGTCAGGTGCGAGTGCAACAACTGACCTTGCGTGAACAAGTCCCGCGCGGTGACGTCGGCCTCCATGGCGCTCACGATGCTGTCCATCTCCTGCACCTGCCGCTCGAGTCGGGTGCGAGTGCAACAACTGACCTTGCGTGAACAAGTCCCGCGCGGTGACGTCGGCCTCCATGGCGCTCACGATGCTGTCCATCTCCTGCATCTGCCGCTCGAGTCAGGTGCGAGTGCAACAACTGACCTTGCGTGAACAAGTCCCGCGCGGTGACGTCGGCCTCCATGGCGCTCACGATGCTGTCCATCTCCTGCACCTGCCGCTCGAGTCGGGTGCGAGTGCAACAACTGACCTTGCGTGAACAAGTCCCGCGCGGTGACGTCGGCCTCCATGGCGCTCACGATGCTGTCCATCTCCTGCATCTGCGCGGCTCCCGCGCGCGTGCGCTCCTCCTCCACCTCGTCACCGGACGAATCTGGTGTAAGCAATGGCGTGTGGGGGGCTGGGAATAAACAATTATTACTCGTGTGTTAAATATGATCAGGTTAAATACCTAATAAAAGCCTTTCTTATATTTTTTTATTGATACAAAGAATCTAAGGAATGTAAACGTACAGTCAATCCTCCTGTAGAAATGCAGGCGATTGTTGTCCATCATCGCCATGTCAGCATCCACAATGCTATCCATCTCCTGCAGGGGAATGACCCTGGCGTTTTCCCGGGGCGCCTCTTCTGTGCTTGCTACAAAATCAATTATATGATTTCGTTAAACCACAAGTCGTTTCACTCTAAACCCGACTCGCGAATTGGTTTTCATTTTCAGCCTTACGAAAGAAAATAACACCAGCTCACACCAAGTTTGGCTTATCAAAATCTTAGAAATCAGTTATTCATTATAATACTTACAAACGGATATTAATAGCTTACCATTTTCTGAGGTAGCTGCTTGAGTAGAAACTGTGGTCACTGTGCTCGCAACGATAGTTGCAGGCCCTAGAAAATGCCATTAGTATAAAAACAGATTCTAATAACGACTACAAGAAGTACTTAACATGCATTTTGTATTGAAGTGTGTCCATTAAGTGAAGGAAATAGAACGTGCCTGCTTCGTGAGCGTGCTCTGCCGCCACAGAACGAAATAAAAGTAAAACGAGAGTGAAGCCGTAATTTTTTATAATATCTTATATAAACGGAATAATATATCTCTATATCTCTAATCCAAGTAGTTCCTAAATACAGTACTCACTGGGGCTAGGCCTTATGCTGACTGTGACGGGGTGGGCCCTAGACCGCATGACCAGCACAGTGCGGTAGCGGTCTGGGCGCGCATTGGTGGACCACCAGGCCAGCATGCCCACCCCCACCACTGCCAGCGCGGCCATAAACTGGACCACTTCATCCCCCACACCCTCTATCAACGTCATCCTTGGTGATCTGTCAACATGTCACGCTAAATTAGTTTTAATTAACTCTCACTATTAAGTAGTAACAGAAATTAACTAACAATAAATAACTATAGTCTCATATCTCTCCATAGACAATATCTCTATCACATATCCTCCTGTATGAATAGTAGCTAATACTAGGCCCTGGGAAAACTGACAGTATCTCAAGTATAGTGTGTTTTTAGCATTAGAAATAAGGCAAAACACAAAGCACAAGGTTTTTTATATAAGACACAATCGGATTGTGTTAATGATGATGGGCAGGGTGAATGAGGTTAGAGGGGGTGTTTTCACAGACCACATAAGCACACAAGGGTTGAAGTCGAAAAATAACCAAACATCCTACATAAAAACATTCCTGGCTCTTTTCTTTAATTAAAATATTCTAGAATAAAGTTTGTTTGGTACCAATATGCTCCACCAACACAACAAAAAAAGTAGACTTTTACAACTCTCTATAATTTATTGTGAATGTACAGTCAACCAGTTTGATTTATGGGCCACTTCGTTCCTTGTCATAGTGAAAATCTACACGAAAGATGCAAATAATCTTTTATTAATGTCACTGTGACAAGGTTCAAAGTGGCCTAGAAATCAAATTGGTTGACTATACCATCACCATAGTAAACATTCTATCTCCAAAGCTTTTGTATACATGGGAATATAATTTATACAAAACATACATTTGGCAACTAATCAAAGAACCAGCAGATTTAATGTAATTATTGCTCCTAAAGCACAAAATACACAAAGCAGACACAGGTTAATGATTAAACCCCAAGGCTAAAAGGCTAACTCTCATACCTGAGATCTATCTATGGACATAAGGCCTACATATACCTAGATAAACTTTCCTAGTCTGTAGATTTACTCAAGGTCATCCATGTGGTTGTCCCACGGATATTTCCCACAATTTATATCACCTAGTTAATTACCACTATTTTGCTGACAGGGAACATACGTTGGAAAATACATTTAGATAGGATAACATCAATAACAGCGCGACATCTTGACACAGCTGAGAGATCACAGATCACCATTGCTTACCTGTATTTGCAATATAAGATAAATTACCGAATGGATACGGAATATACACTACGAAAAATGCAACGCCCATGCACCGAGCACGATTACTTGTATCATATTAACAAAAAAGTAGACGGGATAAATGTTTAATCATTTGCAATTGTGATACGACGGAAATAATATAAATAACAATCCCCGAAAGTGACACATTCCGAGAAGGTTGACAGTTTTGTTGACATAATATCAAGAAGAATTACCAGACACAAAAAATTCAACATTTTTTTGAACAGTTTTTTGAGGTTTCCCGTAAGCATCGAAACTAGTTTAGCATCACGTTTAGCATATTATAAAACAATTACCTATAGCTAAATAAGGAGAAGACAAGGCCAAAATTCATAATTATTATTATTAATGGGATCACTACACGAATCCCACATGCAGAATCATCTTGCGACTTTTGACTTTCCGAGCTTATCTCTTTCCATTTCTCGTTGAACGTAGAGTTGAATATCTTCCACTAGGTAAAATAAATTAATAAAATAAAATAAATTAATATTACAGGACATCCTTACATAAGTTCATAGAGCCTCACGCAGAAGATACTAGCCCCATGGTAAGCTTAAGAAGGCCTCTGTGTTGTGAGGCTGTGGGGTGGGTACTCAAGTCAAAGATATAATCACGATATATATTTTTTTTTCAGTAAAATACTAACTCTATTGATATCAATCAATAAACTATACGTTTCTTTATAAATTAATTATGTTATGTATAATATACAAACACAATTAATAAAATATAATACACATGAAGACCCATGACTCAGGAACAAATATCTACCCTTACTGGTAGCTGACTGGGATATGAACCCAGAACTGTCGGCTTCATAAGTAGGGCCATTGCAACTTGGTATTGCAGTGACCCTCTACCGCTAAGCGTTGTCGACTTGGGAATTAGGAATATCAAGACAATAAGGAAGTGCTAAAATATGTATATACATACAATATATATTTTGAAACTTTGACCGAAAATTATAGATTTAACCTTGACTGTGCTTAGAAGACTAACCCCATAAGCAAAGCTATAAGCTCGATAATCTCACTCCATATTATCATAAGTTGCATCATCTTTAATACTATTATGTTTGTTGCTGTGTTATGTTATGACATCTTGTATGTTAAATAATAATCGTTACGATAATTATTCCCTACCAATTCTTCGCAGCTTTAGTTAAGAAGCATATTTAAACTATATTAAACTACTCAACATCATCATCACAAACCGGAACAACAAAACCATAACTCAGCCGAGAAAGAAACAGACAGCGTAGTTCGTGGAGTGAATGACGTAACCAAATCCGTCGTCGTCACAAAAATGGTGAAGCAAGTGATATATAATTTCCTTAATATCCCGATGAAGTTGAAGTGCTGTCATTCTAAATTATCACATTGTAATAATTGTCATAAGAACATTTTAATAAAATCCGGAACACGTAAATTTATTAATATTAATGGAATTAGCAACTACACGAATGTACACAAATGTTTTCCATTTCCTTTTCCACGCAAAACACGTGTTAACGTGTTATCGTGAGGAAAAGGAATTGCATTCTAGTGGCATCATTATTATGTTGATATTTCAATAAATACCAATACTTTAATAATCTATGAATACAAACAGAGTTTTTTGTAATACATTTTGCGTGTAAAATCTATTTGTTCGGTGTAGAATAAATTATCAACGTGGAACGGAACGTTGATATTGCATCAGCCGACCCGGATCGAGGTTCTCTCATCTCGCTCGTCGTGTCTCGTGGTAGGGGAATTGTGTTTGTATTCCGCAACCAATCACAGAACGGCAGATTGCAAAAGCGTCATCTTCTCTCTCGTCGTGATCGTCGTCATTCTTGGCATATCCTTTGTCAAAGCCGCATGTGTTATCAGTCGTTGCGCTACTCGCTACACGCGATTAATGTATAAATCTAAGTCTTTAAGTAAATTTGATAGCGCTCACAAAAGTTTATGAACTAAGAAGTGATCTGTTAGTAGCAGTAGCAACTTTTAAGTATCCGACCTTTATTTTCGTGATTCTGACTGTTAGATTAGTTCAGTTTATTTTCATACCGGTCTTATAAGTTATAAGACCTCCGCCAGTTTGTTTTCATTGCAATAAATAAATAAAGGTAAATAAGGCTAGGTAGGTTGTAGAGAAGGTATCATGAGCTACGTGTACTCACAAAAACCCAAGAGTTTGGCCAGCGCGTTGTATAACCACCCCATGCCCCAGTTGATGCAGGGCACTGTGTGTAGAAATATTTGTTTGAGAAAGGAGAAGACAAAGAAGTTCAAGACCAGCATTTATAGAAGACATATCAAGATGTAAGTATTTAGTTTAAAACTCCCGCTTTAGTCTATCGCCCTTGCCCTTTTCTCCGTCCTTTGCCCTCTTCCATGGTCGCATCTCCTGTCACATCGAGTGTAGAGCACCCGGAGCACCCCACACCCGCACCGCCGCCCGCGCCCGCACCCGGCACCACCCAGACCCCTAGCGTATTCGCTAAAGGTCACCACCGCACCGGTAAAGGTGATTCAGAAATCACAGATAAGAGATAAACCATTCATGGGTTTGTATTTTTCACAAGTAAAATACCTAGCAAGGAAGCATTTTGTTGTTTTTATAAAATGACACCTTAGTCGACAAACAAGAATGCATGTCTACTACCTATACTAGTCTACTAAAAAGCTTCGACCTGCCGCAAAGCCCCAGATTCTCGTAAGGGCAATTAATGCAAAATATAAGAAAACTTTTCAATTCAAATTTCAAAATTATTTTCACCCACCTCATTGGCGTTTAGGAACTTTTCTGGAAACTTGTTTACTGTATCTATTTGAATGCACTCATTCATTGTCGTTTTGGTCTTTAGCGTTTTGGAACTTCTTCGGAAACTTGTTCTGAATATTTATATTCTTTATCTGCATCCAAGTAGGTACATTTCTTGTTTGCTCCACATTTTTCGCTCATTCATTTTTGTTTTGATCTTCGGTGTTTTGGAAATTTTTGGAAATATATTTGCTCCATATATGTTACTGCATCTCGCTCATTCATTTTTGTTTGGTCATTGGCGTTTTGGAATTTGTTTGCTCAAGATATTTCAATGTATTGTCACTTCTTCATTTTCGATTTGGCCATTAACGTATTGGAAACTTGTTTGCACCTCAATATTTCCCTATATTTCGCTCATTCATTATCGTTCCAAAACGCTATTGACCAAGAGGTCAATAGCGTTTTGGAACTTTTGCAGTATGCAGTAAAAGTTACAGTGTCTTTCTTAATACTACGAAAAGTAATAGAATACGTGCATAATGGACACTGCGACAATGCGTCGCTTTAAACGTAGAATATTGTATGACCAAATGATCCTCGTACCGAGAGGACCAAATGATCCTCGTAATTATCTTTAAATATTGGCTTAAAGAACATACATATTACTTTGCTAGGACTGCTTTTTCTGGTAGGTAGCTAGTTGTATTACCCATGGAATCTGATGACAATATGTTATAAAACGTATAAAATATTTATGTGATCCGCACGCTGTATGGAGGGACTTGCTTCCGGATTCCGCGACTCAAAGAGACAGCTTTGCGTGTTCTTCCCTGGCCGGACCTCCAAGCCCAATTTGGCTGTAGATAATTGCAGTACTTGTATGTACCAGTCATGTACTTTATGTAACAGGTCGGAAATGTATGTACCTCCGTAGTTTTGAAGATATTGGTCATTAAAGGTGGGCCGCCTAAACGGCCAAAATCCGCCACTTCAAAATATGAATGTCGGTACCAAAACAATAACAATATGAATGTCAGTACCTATCACTTATCTTCTGAATAAACATTTTTTTTTGTAAACAAAATGCTTTGTACATTTTATTTCATATATTAAATAATTTGCGTACAAGCGAACCTTGACAATAGAGGCGTTGTTCAGATATTTGTGACCACCTTCACAGCTCCGATACCAATATCTGATGGCGACTGTACAGTTTTTATTTCTTTCAATCGAGTCAAGTTCAAGTGCCAGTTGCGCTATCACTACGACAACTCCGTCCATCATTTCCCGCAGATCTGATACTGACTATATCAATTGATATTTATGATTACCACTTTGACCAACCCCAAATTTGGTAAAAATAGTTAAGCTAGTTTTGCAATGAAGCTGGGTAGTAAATCCATATCCAAACATCATCAATTCATCACATAATACTACCAACCATGTCGTTGAATATAATTGTCTCGTCATTGTGACGTATAGAGTGCCAGTTTGCACTAGTATCAAGGCTCGGAGAAGCATGGGGCACCGTTGGGTGGCGTCTGCCTTATCATAGTTATCATGTAGGTAGATATTATCTATATCACCTTCTGTGACAAACAACTGTATGTTATGGTTTGATTTACTGACTGCATACTTTCAAAATTTGTATAGGTAGGAAGTGCACAGCGGCTGCACCGTTTCTAGTTTCTATAGTAATTGCAGTTGAGTTGCAGTACTTGCAGTCAATCTGTGTAGCCCATAGTAGGAAAAAAAATCATAATAAATATAATAAGTGAAATAACAATTTTCCGTGACCTAGTAATATGACTTTTTTGACCTTTATCTTAGGTTTTTCTAAGCTCCGCTTGAATAGTATACACAATAGTATACCACTTTAGGTGTGCATTTACTTTTTATTCAATAGTAACCTAGTTCCAGTTTCAGCTCCACCAATTAAAAACTGGGAAGAGTTCTGGGTTTCATACATATATTTGTTGTAGTAACTATGGGGTATTGGTCTATGAAATATGGACAATTATACACAAACGGCAGAACCGCTGCAGAGATGCCCGAGGGCTAAGATGGACGTGAGTCTTAAACAAATTTTAATATGTACTACGTACTTAACATTAAATTATTACAAGCTCGAGCGACTTCGTCGCGTCGGCCGGCCTACCATGTCCGACTTTAAAGTATGGTTGCGGATAAAAATTAACCTAGGTATGTCCTTTTTCGTAGCTCAAACTTTCACCATGCCAAACATCCCAATTGGTTCAGTGGTTTAATGGTTTTAGCGTGAAGAGGCAACAGACAGAGAGAGTTACTTTCGCATTTATAATATTAAGTAGGGATTAGGATATCAGCGTACTATTATAGGGTTGAACAACCTGATTGTTGATGTCATACCTACTCTTTAAGTTCAGACAAGATATTGAGCCATGAATCATTCTACCAAACACATGTACTTGCAAAAGGCCTTCAACTCCTTCAAGCCAAGGCGATATTTTTATACTTAGATTTCTAAATCTAACAGTGAATTGAACGTGATCTGAGTTTGCTTTTATGGCAAAGAAGACAATGTATGTATCTTCATACCACCTTCATTAAAACATCGAAGTACTTACATCAATAATTAAAAATAATTTTGGAGAATTTCAATGTAGTACGCTATAAATGCGTTATACATTCCCGAGGTTTCTAAATGCTAGTGTTTCCGTCGATAAATTTTGGCAACATGGCAGTAAGACAAGACTGGTGGTGAATGTTGATACTACTACTGGTTATTTTTAAGCTGTTATTGTGCAAGCTACGCCGCCGATATCTCTTCTCGGAATTGCAATAAGGAAAATTCCTGAAAAGTTGCTCTAAAGATCACAATCCAATGAACACATTAACAATTCTACCTTATGAATACTTAATTATTAACTTCCACAAAAACATGAAATTCCATTTGTAAAGGTCATACAGATCAATTAGGTTCCTATGAATATTGTGGAAGTTAAAGGTTTTAAAGCCAAATTTTTGATTCTGTGAAATTATCAACATAAACCGCTTTTAGGGTTTATGTTGATATTTTTATTGGTATACCACAAAAACATAAATGTGAACAGAAACCGTTAACTATCAATAAATATTACAGGACATTCTTACACAAATGGAATGAGCCCCACGGTAACCTCAAGAAGGCTTGTGTTGTGGGTACTGTGCCAACGATATGTACGTATAATATAGAAATATTTAATTACATAGAAGACACCCATGAGGCCATGACTCAGGAACAAATAGTTGTGCTCATCAGTCTCATCTCATCACACAAATAAATGCCCTTACTGGGATTTGAAACTAGGACCATCGGCTTACGAGGCGAGCCACAGAAAAGAGAAAGCGATTTTTGTTTTAATCAATCTGTAAGACCTAAAAACGCATTTAAAATCTTAACAAGGCAGATAGGATGACCAATTCTAAAGGGGAAAAGCAAGTAGCTGTTTTTTATGTTTTGTGTTGCCTCAAGAATTAAGGAAAATGATTCATTCCGCAACATACCTACATGTACTCATGAATTGTATACATATGTATACTATTGGAAGTGTTGTTTATGCTGATTGTGCATGCGAAGCGAACCGAGAGATAATTTGGCTTTAAACACACGGCACAACAGGCTCCAACATGCTTAACTCCGACTCACACACACATTCACGTGTCAATGTGAATGTGCTACTGTACTGTCTCGTGACTGACTGTGTTACTTCAATATCATTGGCTCTCGCAGTTGACGTCATTTTAAGCGGCCAATAGCATAGCAGAATGTTTATTTTTAGAACTGACAATGTGAATGGTGGGGATAGAGGAAAACTGTATGTGCGGCGCGCACATTGTTATTGCACAACATTTTTTGAGGCCATCCGGAGCGCACGTATTGCCGCTTTCCGCATTTGCCCTTTTGACGTTTTCGGGCGCTAGCCGCTAGCGTACACACTCGGTTCTTATTGCCTTCTAGCATACGCTAACAAGTTAAACGCGATAAATTATTTATTCATTTAAATCCGAGTGAAAAGTTCTACGAGCTCTACTCGACTGGAGGCGTTACATTATTTGTTCGTAACGAGGTAAGCTTAATTTAATTAAAATGGTACCTACTCTAGGTTTTATGTAATTCCAAAATCAAATATTTATGTTAAAATGCACTGAATTCAGAATCGATAAAAATTTAGCTAGTAACTTAACTAACAGTATAGGTACTTATTTAAACTATCATAATTCTCACACATAGGTAACAATACTAAGTTTTAACGCGATTAAGTCCCGTTTTATTAATTAGCCTTAGTCTCAGTACCTTCATAAAATTGCTTACAACTTAACTGTAAGAACAAGAAGTGTGGATCCATGCGTTCTACCACTACGCTAGACGTAGTACGTAGTAGACGTACCTACCGCAAGCAAGTCTGAACCTGTCCGCCGTCCCCTCGTTTTATTCGCGTCGCGCGTCGAAATAGACTGGAACTTTTCTACGCCTCACTCGGCTCAAACATTTGCGATATGATATGAAGTAGGTACTTAGATTGGATATTTTCCTACTTTGTCCGTAAATCTATTGCGGTAAAGTTAAATTTTTACTAAATTGATAGATCAATGTTTTTTTATTTGAATAGTAATTATGATTAGACGAATTACCTAAGTAAAATAATAAAAATGTATTTATTTGCACAAAATATGGTACAATAGTATTTTTGTACAAAATGACATATTTTGCCGGTTAAGCATGCAAATGTTACAATCTTATAGGTGCACGTATGCACGTAATGATTGTGGCTGATACAGATTACTATTTATAACTACTTAGATAGCTACTTACAACTATAGTATTAAATATTAAACAGATCATTTATGCTATAAAACATTTGACTTTTTGGCCATTGACTAAGTTTTTATTTAACTAAATACCTAAATATAATTTTAAGTAAGTAATAGACGGTATCGTTATTGCTGTTACTGAAATTAAATAATGCGGTTTATTCCTAATTTAGCTGCATTTAGCACATTTAGCTGAATATGTAACGATTAACAATAACCACTAAGTACCTATTAAGATACCGAAGTTAAATACCTTTATAGTTAGTTTCATAATTTGTATAAAAATAATACCCATTCGATCCCTGAAATCGAACAGAACGGCCGTGAGAAGCGTAGGTATTTCCCCCAATGCGTGCGCCGTGACGTAAGTGGGTGGGGGCTTGAAGACTGCACGGTCTGCATGGGAAATCCCCCGGCGCGCCGTAGCGAGAGAAATTCCAATGGTTTTCCTTGTTGTCTCAACTTTCTTATGGCCTAGTTACTTATAAGGAATATATTTTAAATTGTTTTTCTCTTATTGATGTTTTTCCGTCGGAGGCAGGTCATGAAAGTTTAACTATATTTATAGAATCGAGCCGTTAATGAAAGAGAGGTATCCTCATTGTGGCATTTTCGTGTTATGTGATCGATTGTTGTATTAACGTTGTTTTTTTTATTGTTGCAGGCCTACTGTCGTGACCGTTACTTGGTTGGGAGCCTAAGGGTTTACAATTTCAACGAGAGCTCAAGAAGAGTTCGAACAAGTAAGTACATTTTGATCTCACAACTTCTATAACCCTTTCTGTTACAGAGCCCATCGGCCCTTACGTCTCGGGGTCAACAGCAGAAGCTAGAAAGACGAAATTTTAAATGCAATCTTTTTATTTTCACTGAAAAATAACAAACTAAAGGTTTCCAAATTCCACAAAAGAAACAACTAAAGGATTCCGAATGAAAACGTAGACAAATTAAAATAAATCTAATTTAAAAAGTAATTTAATTTGTGATACCAGTTAATCAACCTCGTTTGACTTTCTACGTAAAAGTAGTGAATCTAGTGACCCCGAAATAAGAAATGTTACTTTTTGGCAATTTTTTTTAAATAATATTCGTCATTAATTAAATTTTTCGAATCTTTTTAGCAGTGTGGACGTAGAGACGAATTCTAAATTCATATCATATCATTACACTTCAGCTTCACTATCCAACTCCTCACTAATTGTATAATTGTGTTTCATGTGTCTAATTCTAATCAAACAATCACACCACATTGACCACCTACACAAATACACTATGAAACCTCGTAAAATTACGTTTATAAAGTCTTTTCTCAAGTTGAAATATTTAATTCTATAACTCTTCAAAATGAAGTTATTCGTCAAATAAATAACCCGCCCTTCATGACGCAAATAAAACGGTTAACAAGAATAATAAAGCTGCTAAGATTCATTATTGCGTAATGATTGATTAAAAGCATTTAAAAACCATTAAAATTCTCACATCATTATTATTTAATTAATGTTAAGATAATGTAGGTACCTGTTTGTCCTAGTTCTAAGAAATATTACGTCTTGCTACATAATTTTATAGAATAGTTAGTCATTTAATTTAATATCAATAATTAATTAATTATAATTACGGTTACGTAGCTAAGTCTAGTTAAGTTTTTAACAGGGTATAAAAGTCAGGCCCGGTTGTACACCGGCCCTCGCTTGTAGAAGCAGTTCCCATGTATAAAATTAAACCAATATTTAATAGCGTTTTCCTAGTTAAGGCTACGTACATTGTTCAATACAGGGGCGGATATAGTCAGGCCCGGTCTCACGCCGCGTCTCGCTACTTGCAGTTTCCGGGATAGATTTACACTGATTTTTACTTACAGGAATTTCTCTCTAGGTACCTACTCTACATTACAAAAACGGCAAAATAAATTCATATAAAAGTAGGGTTTTAACTTCTATTTATTTTATTCGTACATATATATGTATGCGCCATCGAACTCTATTTTTAAAGCAAGTACAGTCGGCAGCAGAAGTTCCAAAAGCAGGCAGGTGAAAAATGATCCTGACGCACTTGTTTTCCTGAAAATATCGTGTCAAGCTCATTATGAACACCCCACCAGCTTAGTTACTTCTGCTGCTGACTGTACCTAAATATGTATTCGAAGCATTTTTTCCATTATGTACATTTTTGTATGATGGCGCCGTGGCCAAGGTCTTCATCGCAATTACGTAATGGTCTAGATTCTGCCAGTCACGGTGACCGGGCGATTTGTTATCTCGAATGTAGTAGGTCCGTAATTGAATAACAGCACATTGAGAGACCTTTGCCTCCTAGGCGGTTATCACGCTGAAACTGACAACGAATGGTTTCGGCAGAATGAGCTAGACGTCGCTATTCGTTAATATAGACATGCATGTCATGCATTGTGATGTCTCGCTCGCAAAACTGCGGGCGGTGGGAAACCATTCATCGAAAATCGCGCTTTTCCTTATATATATAATTAATTATATTATTTCTACATTATACCTACCTAATATATTTGACAGATTAGCCATTTTTCATTTTCAATGTCATATATAAACACATTACAAATTATTCATGTATTTCTGTCATCACCTAAACTGCTCCCTTCCTCTCATCATCTATGTATAGCTTCATACGGATGTGCACATTATGTTACGTCTTATCATTTTTGTTTGTAGTTCTATTCAAAATGGTTGGCACAAAGTTCAACTGTGCAAGACGCACTGAAAATATCGGAAATCAATATACCATTTCATACACCAAAAGATATGGTTTTTTCGCAAACGAGTCACAGGACTCCCAGTATTTTGAAAGTGGTAGAGATAGATCGCCTAAAGCAAGAGAAGCATCAGGAGAACGGGTCGAACGGAGTAACCGACGGACCAACTACCACGCCTCAGCCGCACTGCAGCTTCGCCGAGGTAAGTTCTCACGTGAGTACGTAAAATAATCAATTATTAATAATAATTATTGTAAGATTAATATTAGCTCCTGTCGCCTCCAGGGTTTTTGCTAACATTTTCAACCGGAATTTTCAGGAGTATCTGAAGACGGAGCCAGTGTTCGAGAGCAATATGTATCACGACACGGACTACGAGTTCTTCCAAGAACTGGCTGGGTGGTGCTCCGATCCCGCCAAGGAAGAACAAGTACAAACCATTGGTAAGACATCGAAATTCTATGATATTGGTTTTAGTGACAAGCTATCGAAGTTACGTACTCTTGCTCGTAGATAGTATACACCATTTACTGGAGAACTTTGATTTGTTATAAATAAATAAAATATCAAAAAAGGAAAGAATACTGTTAGGCAAGACAAAGTTCACGGGGTCAGCCACTTTTAATACGTATAAGCGTATTAAATACATACATTGTTTTGCATTAGACCGCGTCAGTGTTATAAATTTTATGATGGTGTTTTATGTTATTTTACAGATTCAACAAGGCAAATTGAAGACAGGGCATTCATCACGGACACTCTACACACACCCATGTCCCCCGCGTGGGACAGCTTCGACGCCAACGTCGCCGCGCAAGCGAGCTTCTACACCACGACGCCCCAGGACCCGCTGTCGCCGGCCGAGGGCTTCGAAGGGATGCTCGCCCTCCCGGAGACCGAGCAGGTCATTGACATCGCCAGTCTGCCTGTGGTCATTGACCAACAAGATCCGTGGACCGACTGGGACACATACACTAAACCTCTAACACAAAATACGCCCTTCATCGATGACGACTCCCAAGATTTGAAGTACATGACTTCGGTGACGCCGAGTGAGGTGGAGCGCTGCGATGAAGTCGTCACAGAGTACATCGTGGCGCCGCGCAGGCCCGCGGGGCTGGCGCTGGACGTGGCGGCGCGGCCCGCGCTGGCCAGCGAGGTCATCAGCACCCCCGAGGTGCTATCCTACGTCGAGCAGCTAGAGCAGGAGAAACATCCGCTTGCAGCCTTTGTAAGTATAGTATGACTTGAGGAGTTATGTGCCACCTAACACCAGGGGCCTATTTCTCGAACACTTGTAATACAAACGGAAGTCTCTTTCTAACAAGAGGTGTAAAAAAGTGACTTCTGCTTGTATTACAAGTGTTCGAAAAATAGGCCCCTGGGCATAATACTACACACATTATTGTGTGTTTATACAAAAATGAATTTGCTCAGTATACAATAAATTTTATTCTTCCTTCAATTAATTTTATTGTTCTTTATTGCCCACAGAAATCCAGACAAGCTCAGGTTCAGGAGACTTTCTTGTCTCCTCTGGCGGCGGCGCCGGCTCCGCTGGACTACCAGCCCATCACACCCAAGAGCGAACCTCAAGCAGACTCCGAGGAGGACTCCACCTCCAGAGGCTCACGCCGCCGGCGACGCAGCGAGGACAGCGACGAGACGTATTCGCCGTACCAGGAGCGCACCACTCCTAGAAAATACAAGAGGAGAAAACCGAACATACCAATAAAGGACATGATCTTGGCGCTCGAAGGTTCGCAGCAGCTCACGAGGGCCCGCAGAGGTCGCCCTCCTAAGCGAAGAGACAGCGTCGTCTCCAACGCGTGCAGCGAGAACTCCTCCATGTCCACCCAGGACATGAAGTACAGGGAACTGAGGGATAAAAACAATGAGGCCTCCAAGCGATCCAGAATGCATAGGAAACTGAAGGAGCTCCAAATGGAGCAGGAGGCTGACGAACTCGAGGAGAGAAATAAGAAGCTGAGAGTTCAGGCCGGCATCCTGGAGGAAATGGCCCAGCGGCTGAAGGATGCGCTGCTCACGTCGATCATGCAGAAATAAACGAGCCCCGCTCGAGCTGATCCCGCCTTCAGTGCCCTGCACTCTAAACATACCCGTTAGTCTAAGTCCTCAGCACGGGTGGTGCCTCTTGGCCGGTACGACTAATTATTAGTGTGATGTACCTCGTGCAAGAATGGATGTGACTGGTGTCTCGTATCGCATGTGCGATGTTTGTAATCTTGGATTGTACATAAAACATAAAAATGAAAAAAATCTATATTTGACTCTTAGACTTAAGATTTAATTACTTTTTAGTGTTTACATCTATCTTAAGTCGACAATATCTTTTAACGATTTATTTTATCTTTCTAGAGTTTACATTGATAAGTTGAAACCTTGATGCAATTAGGTCTCTAAGACAGGTACATGTTATCGGCATTGAATGCTAATTAAAAATCATTGTATTTGCTGAAATGCTTCTATAAAATATTGCATGGTAATGAAATGTTTTAATTTGTTTTCTCTGTTATAATTAAATGATAATAAAATTAATTGTGAATTAAAAGAACTGATTTTTTTTTAAATATGTATATACCTATATTGCACTGTGTGTGGCGGTAGCATTTCCAAAGATGTTACTCCGCGCTTAGACGTGCTGGCTCGTCACTCGTCTCGCTATTCGTCGAAAAGTTCGACGACACTTTGCCTATACATAAAAGGGGTGCGAGGGACGAGAAGAATAGCGAGACATCCGCGTACACATGCGTGCTCGCGTTTCGCCTCGCCATTCGTACTCGCGCGAATGTGTGGCGGCAGCATAAGTATAATATAGAAAATTGCTTAGTGGCGATAGCTATCTAAAATATGAGTATTTAAGATGACTAATGAAAAATTATGTTTTGCAGCTTCATTCTTTGCGATTTATTGTTTACATATTGTAGTAGTGCCCCCACGCATTAGCCTTGCACGGTAGTTCAGATTTTTTTTTTTTTTTTGTTTTTACCGTCAGTAACGGTCACTTCACCGTGGATCCGGTCCCGACCGTTCCCCACTCCCCCATTGCTGCCGGCCGGCTTGCCAGTACCAATGGCTTCATTCTGTGTTTCCGTGCTCAAGCCTTCGCACGTGCCTATAGTCTGCTGCAATTGAAGAGATGGAAAAAAGAAGAAAAATTTACAAGTCTTCAGAGCATCTACCAGAAAAAAGGCTGAGGCGTATAATTTATTCGTCCTCTTCTGAAGATGAAGACGAAATCATGTCATTCCAAGAGCCACGTGCCGGTTCGTCACGCAGTGTGATGCAGGTGGACTCACCTGTTGCATCCACACCCCACATTTCTTCGTCGCGAGTGCGACAAAAATCTCCACCAGCCAACACACGTGGCAATGGTGCGTCGCGTGTGCGACTTGATTCACCAAACAATGTTGCGTCACCACCAAGCAGGGAGTCAAGGCCGCGCAGAAGAGTATTATCGCCAACCGTTATAGTTCACCGGGGACCGTCACCTACATCATCGGTAGTGTCGTCGCCGGAGCGTCCGCCACAAGCATCTAAAACTGCTGACCAAGAAATTGGTGCGGCTGCTGAAACTGGGCCAAAGGATTCAGAAGAACTCGATGAAGAAATTCTGCAGCTATTAGGAAGTGCTCCTAAGGTAGACACTCCTCTTGGACCAGCGATCCATAAAGACATAGCTAGTCGATGGCAAGATATTTTGAGTAAAGGTTTACCAAAAGACCAAAAAGATAAGCTCTTAGAGGAATATGCGGTTCCCAGCAACTGCGATCTCCTGCAAGCCCCAGCTCTCAACCCGGAAGCAAAAGTACCCTTAAATGAGGTAATGATACGTCGCGACGTGTCCCTAATGCATAAGCAAAAGCAAATTGGAGTTGCATTGGCAGCTTTAGCGAATACGATGGAAAAAGTGGTTTTAAACGAAACGTCTAATACAAAGTTGCTTAAACCTTTAAGTGACGCTTGCCGCATTTTGTGCGATAGCCATAGAAACTAAAACTCGAAGAAGTTTAATATTATCTTCCATAAACACAAACCTGAAAGAGACTTTAACGGAAGCTCCACGAGATAGTAAATTTTTATTTGGAGAAAACGTCAGTGAAGTAGTCAAGACTGCAAAGAATATTCAGAGGTCCGGTGAAGTTTTAAAACAGCCTCAAAAATTCACGAAAAATAATTTCTTGGCAAAGCAAAATAAAAACCGAACAAATTTCAAACCAGTTCACCGCAAGACCGACAACAAGTTGAACAACGCAGACGTCGCCGATTCGAGACAAGCTCGAGCGCCGCCAGCTCGCCAGACGCACAGCGGTGCGCACAAACGGAGCTACCGCGACCGCTCGCCGCCGCCGCCGCGCAGGTCTTATTACCGGAGATAAACGCACAGGTACCTTACGCTGGTAGACTAAAACACTTTTACTCTAACTGGACAAGCATAACAAACGATACAACTATTTTGTCTTGGATACATGGGTACAAAATACCATTTACTGCAACTCCATATCGTAGAGATAGTCCATGTGTTTATCCACGGTCAATACATGAACATATTGAGTTTTCTAAATCAATTAAAACTTTGTTAAGTATAGGTGCTATCTCAGAATGTGTTCATGAACCTAACGAATTTGTATCCAGTATATTCTTAGTACCTAAACCGAATGGCGAGAAGCGATTTATCCTAAATTTAAAATGTTTAAATAAATTTATAAATACTAAACATTTCAAAATGGAAGATTACCGAACTGCATCTAAAATTATCACTGCAGATTGTTACATGGCATCTATAGACCTAAAAGATGCTTATTTCTTGGTACCCATACATAATTCTCACAAAAAATACTTGCGGTTTAAATACAATAACATATTATATGAATTTAACTGTCTCGCATTCGGTTTATGTACGGCGCCCTATGTGTTCACAAAATTACTCAAACCAGCAATAGAGGCATTGAGATCACAAAATTTCATCTCAGTAGTATACCTAGATGATATTTTTTGTGTGGGTAGGAATTACTCAGAATGTACCGATAATGTTAACACAACAAAAAGATTTTTAGAAAATCTCGGATTTATAATCAACACTAGTAAAAGCTGTTTAACTCCAAAAACAAAATGTAAATTTCTAGGTTTTGAGTTTGATTCCAAAAATATGGAAATGGTACTTCCAGACCAAAAAAAGTCTAAAATTAAAGAAAAAATTTTAACCTTCCTTCGTTTACACAAGTGCAAATTACGTGAGTTCGCAAGGTTTTTAGGTCTTCTTGTATCAGCCTGTCCAGCCATACAGTACTCCTGGTTGTATACCAAAGAATTTGAGCATTTTAAATACAAATGTTTGTTAAAAAACCCTAGCTACGAACAAATTATAAAAATACCAAAAATTTTAAGGAGTGATATGTTATGGTGGCTAAGGAATATCGAACAAGGTTTTACTTCATTAGGTTCCATTTGTTATGATCTAGAAATTTTCTCGGATGCCTCCTTAACAGGATGGGGCGCTTATTGTAATTCTGAAGAATGTTCTGGTTACTGGAAAGAGGATGAAAGAAAGTTGCACATAAATGAACTTGAGCTAAAAGCAGCATTTTTAGCCCTTAAATGCTTTGCTTCTCGTAAACACGGGAATAAGGTTTTGTTAAGATCGGATAATATGACTACTATTTCATGTATCAATAGAATGGGTAGCATACAGTACAGGCATTTGAATTCAATATCAAACGAAATTTGGAAATGGTGTGAATGCCGAAAAATCACTTTATTTGCGTCTTACATAAATACGAAGTCTAACTTTGAAGCCGACTCACTCTCGCGAAAGAAATTTCATGATACGGAATGGGAGTTAAATAATGTTGCATTTAATAAAATCACACTTAATTTTGGTATGCCAAAAATTGATTTGTTTGCCAGTCGTTGCAATGCCAAATGTTCCAACTATGTTACGTGGAAAAACGATCCCGATGCATATGCAGTGGATGCGTTTACAATTTCATGGAAAAACACCTACTTTTACGCGTTCCCACCATTTTCATTACTTGTTAAAACTATGCAGAAAATCATAAGTGACAATGCTGAGGGCATTGTTGTTGTTCCATATTGGCCTACCCAACCCTGGTTCCCAATATTCCAAAAGTTAGTAATTTCTGACCTATTGACTTTTGAACCTGATATCAATTTGCTCGTTTCCCCTTTCAGAAACCAACACAATCTCCACAAGACTCTAAAATTGGTAGCCGCGAAGCTTTCCGGAAAGTGCTACTAAATAAATCACTGTCACCAAGATCCATTGAAATTATATTAGCATCATTATCAAACTCAACATATAAGCAATATGATGGTTGTATAAAAAATTGGATATGTTTTTGTAATAAATACAATTATAATTATACATCCGCGTCAGTATCAGTTGTAATAGATTTTCTCACTAAAATATTTGATACAGGGGCTAAATATGGTACAATCAACTCTTACAAATCTGCACTGTCACTTGTATTGGACAATAAACTTGACAACAATCAAATTAAACGCTTTATGAAAGGAGTTTTCAAATTGAGACCCACAAATCCTAAGTATAACGTAACATGGGACCCTAATGTCGTTCTGACACATTTAGCAACTAAAGGGGCCAATACAGATCTCGATTTAAAAACTCTTTCAAAAAACCGGCCAAGAGCGTGTCGGGCCACGCTCAGTGTAGGGTTCCGTAGTTTTTCGTCCGTCACAGTAAGTGTTCCCACTTAAGAGTTAAAAATGGGCTATTCGATACATTATTGTTGACATATTAATATTAAGTACAGAACCCTAAAAACGGGCCCACAGAGGACGATGACAACTAAAGAAAGAGTTATAGTTAGATCCCAACTAGACATGGAAAATTCGAAAAAATGTTGTCAATTTCAGTCCCACCACGAGTAGTAAGAAGGGGTTGTAACATAGAGTGATAACCAGCCAGCGTCATTTGAAGTCAGTCAGTCAGTTTCAACCTAATGTATGGGCATGGAGACTGCATACTCCGACCCCATTAAATCAGAAAGAATCTTAAAACCGCCATGAAGGGTATGAGCGTTCCACCTATAGCGACATCTATCGGCAAATTAAGTAAACTATGCGCACGAGCTTAAAGTACAGAGGCTCTAGTGTAAGTTTCTTTTGACGTATAAAATGTCTCGAATGCGTAAGTGATACTGATATACTCGTAATATGGGTAACTCTAACGCGATGATGACATTTCGTTACGTTAAAAACATACACTCGGGGCTCAGATGTAGTGAATAATCCTTTCCTATCGTATTTTCTCGGAAATGTTTGTATTTGTCTTACTACTTCACTCACACTCAAATGGGTACTAAGTGTGAGTGAAGTAGTAAGACAACGCAGGGGACGGTCGCATTGGGTGATGAATATTAGTGCAGATTCTTGTTTACGATTAAAACTAAACGCGGAATTATACATAAAACGGCGGCGCTACGCGGTAGCGGTACCGCAAACATCGAAGTGCGTATATTTCGAACATGTTTCTCTTTTACTCCAAATAAGGTGTCGCAAGGAATTTTTTATTTATCTATGAGGTGTCGTAAACCATATTCGTAAATTTCGGACGATTGTCTCTGTCACTCTCTTAACACCTTAATTGGAGTAAAAGAGAAATACTCGACATATGCGAACTTCGATGTTCGTGGTACCGGGCCTGAATTGATGAAGTGTGTCTTGTCATTCAATAGAGATTTTGACAGCCATATCTTAGGGAATAAGGGCTAATTTATTAACAATTTGTAAGAAACTATTGCCTTAACGACTTTAGTGCTGGAATAATATAAAGTACCTATTATGCTCGCAAAAAAGCCTAAGATATATGCAATCCTACGGCGCTTTCGCCTTTCTCGAGCGAAAGCAGAGACCATTTTACCAAAAACTCGTAAGATGTATGAAATCCTGCGGCGCTTACAGTTTTTTCGAGTTGATAAAGCTTGTATGGGGAACAATATTTTCGTTTTTTAGTATATTAATCGATTTTTTTCATACTTTCTCACCGTTTAAACCTTCCGTGAGCTACTACAAATATTTCAAGATCAAAATTAGCCAAATTGGTAAAGCCGTTCTCAAGTTATAGCGTGACCAATAGAAATAGGGGTTCATTTTTATATATATAGTTTTTTTTCTAAAATTATTGAACCTATCAAGTTCAAAATAATTTTCCTAGAAAGTTTATATAAAGTTCTACTTTTGAGATTTTTTTCATATTTTTTAAACTTGTGGTTCAAAAGTTAGAGGGGGGGGGACGCACTTTTTTTTACTTCTGGAGCGATTATTTCCAAAAATATTCACATTATCAAAAAATGTTGTTAGTAAACCCCTATTTATTTTTAAATACCTATCCAACAATATATCACACGTTAGGATTAGAATGAAGAAAAAAATCGCTCCCCACTTTACGTATAAGGGGGGTACCCTAAGAAAACATTTTTTTCCACTTTTTATTTTTGCACTTTGTCGGCGTGATTGATATACATATTACTACCAAATTTCAGCTTTGTAGTGCTAACGGTCACTGAGATTATCCGCGGACGGACGGACGGACGGACGGACAGACATGGCGAAACTATAAGGGTTCCTAGTTGACTACGGAACCCTAAAAAGACTCTAACCCTGTTGGCCTTGGTTACTGCACATCGTGTACAAACTTTTTCGCTTATAAAACTGTGCAATATTAATATACAAATTGGTAATCAAATTCTTATAAAAATACCCGACCTTATTAAAACTTCCAATGTAAATAGTTTACAACCGATTTTAAGATTACCTTACTTTGATCCACGCCCAGACATTTGCCCTGCAAGATGTTTAGAGGCTTATATAAATAAAACACAAAACCTTCGTAATAGTGACTATTTATTTGTAAGCATAAGGCGACCGCATTCCAAGGTAACTTCACAAACACTTTGTCACTGGATCAAGGACTTACTTGATGAAAGCGGAATAGATACTTCTATCTTCAGTGCACATAGCACAAGGCACGCAGCATCCTCCACTGCCAACAGACTTGGAGTCAACATTAACTTGATTCGCAAAACAGCTGGCTGGACTGATTCCTCCTCTGTGTTTGCAAGATTTTATAATAAGGAAATTGTTACCGATGCCAATCAATTCGCAGAATCGATTCTTTCTTCTGTAAAATAAATTAACATTAAACATCAGTACTAACCTAAGTATAATTGGTATAATTAAGCATGTTTATGAATTAAGAGTATAATAAAATAAAAAATTCAGATTTGTTACACTTAGGTACTTACTTTATTTTCAAACATATTTTGCACATTTTATTACTGCTCTGAACATCCTACAATATGTAAACAATAAATCGCAAAGAATGAAGCTGCAAAACATAATTAGAAATCAAACGAACTTACCAAGTGAAGTTCGATGATAATTATGTGAGCAGCTTCATTCGACGCGATTTACATTCACCCTCCCGTTATACATGAATGAATAACATACATACGCCCACCCTAGTTTCAAATAAAATGTGCAGTGTTCCTGCTTATAAAATTTAAACGAAATGAAGCCATTGGTACTGGCAAGCCGGCCGGCAGCAATGGGGGAGTGGGAAACGGTCGGGACCGGATCCACGGTGAAGTGACCGTTACTGACGGTAAAAACAAAAAAAAAAAAAAAACTGAACTACCGTGCAAGGCTAATGCGTGGGGGCACTACTACAATATGTAAACAATAAATCGCGTCGAATGAAGCTGCTCACATAATTATCATCGAACTTCACTTGGTAAGTTCGTTTGATTTCTAATTAAATGCAAGTAAATAGTGAGTGGGTAATTTGTCAATGTGACCGAGAAATTTTATCTAGGTCAATTGTTAATGGATATCCGCAAGCCTATTATAGTCCAATTTTTATCAATTATCACGATATTTGTCTCGTATGCGAAAGTGGCGGATAGCGCGATAGACGATAAAATGGAAACCATGCATTCTTATCGACAACTTGCCAAGGGCGTAGCAAGATACGGGCAGATGATGAAGATGCAAGTATACTCACAAACCGTAATAGTACATTACTGCAGCCGCCGGGAAACAGCAGGTTGCAGGCTGAATTTGTATAGACAGCCGACCGTAGGAAGGCCGGATAGTATATGAAGCCTCAAGCCACTATCACGGCTAGATTTGTATAGTGCTTTTCGCAAACTAATGCAATAAAATAAATAAATATCTCATTCAAATAATAAATGTTTGATATGGTATAATTTAAATACGGTGCTGCCAAGTCATGTATTTTCAAATTTGCCGCCGTAATCATACTGACAATTTTAGGGATGCTTAGCATATTCACATTCAGTTAACCTGTTTAGACGCCATGTTTATATTGAAATTTGAAAACAAACAAAAAAATTCCCGGACTAGGCCTGAAACGACATATTTTCCGGCCGCGTATTACACACGTAAGGACGATATTTCATTGCATGTTTGAGAAAAGTCATATTACATAGGTAGCCTATTAATAAACAAAAACGAAGTTGATTCTGATGCTGAATTTTTCTATGGATGGCAGATTCACTTGTTTACGCGCGAAACTGTTTTCCATTCCCCGCGCCACTGGGCACTGGCCCACCGGCAGTGTTGCCAGAGGACCCTGAATAGGCTAGTCTAAATAGCTCGAAGAGACAAAAAAGACACGTTTTTTTATTCATTTTGTTTGTGTCGTAATATTCAGAATGCACAAATCAACTAAAAACCGGCGTGACTTATATTAAAGGTATATTTATTGTGCAAATGATCATCGAAGCAGCGCAAATACAGGGCCAAAATATTTTAGATTTTAGAATTAGGGGTCATCCACATATTACATCACATTTTGACTTTATAAACCTCCCTATATGGCATGACCCCCTCCACCACCCTATTGCTTTGATGTAATAGTGGACGGCCCCTTAGAATTCCAGCTGCCTTTGGAACTGATATACAGGACCCACGCATTGCCAACAACATCGGATCAATCACTATGCTGAGACTTGAGACTGAGATTTTTAGTCGATACTAGTCGAATCTGAAACTTCGGTCGGACACTACGTTTTATAGGGTACTTAAAATAAATTGTACACGTCTTTGGTTGTAAAAAGAGTAATTTTATTTATAATTCACAATTAGAACAAAGTATATGAAATAAACTTGAGAAATTATTACAATTTAAACAATTTTTCACGTCGTTGGACATGTGTTTACCAATAAAAATATCCTTGTGACAAGGTCCTAACCGTGGGTAGGTTACACTGAATTTCCACATTGACTAACAGCTCAATGAGGCAGGCCACACAACAGAATAATGCATACTTGCAAGTAAATGTTGCACCATCATGGCAATTGATTATGGAACCATAACTGTTTGTAAAGATAAATAATACAATTAACATTTTAATAATCTAAATCGACTACATATTTAACATAAAGAAATATTCTAAAATAATGAAATAGACTCCCTTGGTGGCAATCACGATGTATTGCGTCGCAGTACTCAAAAAAAGCTTTGATATTTCAACAAAGTAAATGAAATTACAAAACAATATTCACAAAATATCGGAGAGCAGCACCTGTATCAAATCGTAAAAACAAAACCTGGCGACAGTCCGCGGGAGCTCCTCCTCGAGACCGTACGTACAATACTATTACGTAGCAAACCCATAGAAAAATTTACATCAAATCAGTACATGGTCACCAATTGAGCCCCAGCCCTCACTGCGGCCTCCTTAGGAGCCCCTAATATGTACATAAGTACCCACAAACGGAATGGAGACGAGCTGAATATTACAAAAGTAGAAGTCACAGCCATCTAGGGGCCAGTGAGGGCTGGGGCCGGGCTCGGGGCGGCGGGAGCATGTGGCAACCTTCCTGACGTACAATTCACACCACACTGCAGAGTTTGTTACACGGCGCGACTGAGTCTCAGTGGCGCAAGTCTTTACACTTGATCAATTTACACTTTACACGGCGTCGCTACGCTATTCGGACGCGCCGTCGTCCGCGTCCTCCAAGAAGCTAAATTTATTCGACGCTACAAAGTTCTGCAACAATAGAGAAAAGTTATTTATTAGCTATTGTAATAAAAAAAAAAACCCTTTTCATTCTCGTCATAGAATTTTAAATTTAGGTAGTTCATAAATCTCTTTACATATCATGACACGCTGGCATTTAAATTTAAAGATACAAAATAAAGACAGTAAAACAAGACCGGCAATAACTTTCATGTAATGGTATGTAAAAGAGCTCGAAAACAAAATGAGTTGAAATAAGTTGTAAAACCTAAGTCGGTGTACAAGGGACATTGAGGACTAATTTAGTAAGGCACCACTAGCAAGTAACCACTTGTCGACTTTATTATTTACTTGTCAATGTACTGGTGTCACACTAGCGGGAAACCATCGCGTCAATGTCAATGCTAATCAAATGACGAGGCTGTGTTTTGTATATTTAGAAAATGCGGGTCTTTTTCTGTTCTGTATATTCGGCAGAGACCTGCACCGAGATTGAATGTGAAGCGTACTCACAGGTTTGTCCTGCTCCTTCACCTTGGGCAGCACCTGGTCGGGGCTGGCGTCAGCGGCGCGGCCGTTGCGCGGGCTGCGCGGGGAGGCCGAGCGCGGGCGCGGCTGCTCCTCCTCCCGCGGGACGTCGCGCCGCTCCCCGTCGTCCTTCGGGGGGTCGCGCCGCTCGCGATCTTCTTTGGAGTAGTCGCGTCGGTCTCTATCGTCTCTGTGGTCGCGCCTGTCTCGGTCGTCTCTGGAGTAGTCGCGTCGGTCTCGGTTGCCGGAGTAGTCGCGCCGGTCCCGGTCATCCCTATTGTAGTCGCGCCGGTCGTTGTCGTCTCGGTCGCGTCGGTCTCTATTGTAGTTCTGGGATTCTCTGCCGCGGTCGTCTGCGAGGATATAATTTTTTAAATATTATTTCTCTTTAAAGCTACCACATTTTTATAATATCTCACTTGTAGCACATTAGAGTTGAATTATACTGGTAAAGTAATCACAGTTTATGATTTGAAATACGTACCACGTCTAGCGCCACCACGACGATCTCCGGAATGATCATTCTGAAAAAAAAAACAATGTTATTTGTATGATACACATAGTACACACTTCACCTAACAAATAGGGACAATGAACTTAGAACTTACTCTGCGCCCCCAACGTTCCTTCTCGTCGGTTCCTTTTCTTGCCTCCTCTTCTTGTTTACGAAGACGTTCTTCTATTTCCCTTTCCCTAGAAAATAATATCAACTTTTAAATATAATACGTATTAGTAATGTACTGGAATCATAAGAGCCAATATTCAAATTCATGTTGGTGTAAAGCGATCGATCCGAACATCAATAGCCACGGAACGATGTCTAGATGACCCGTATAATATAGCACAGAGAAGATGATTTGCCAACATTAAAAATATTAATGTTTAATGTTGCTTCATGTGCATACGTAATAAGAAATGTTTTAAATGAGCAGAGTTGAGTAATTAACCGACTTTGTCGTGTTTATTAGGATATTTATATTATGGATTATGAAGTCACAGAATTATTTATTCTATTTTTAGTTCATAATTATGTAGCCTAACAGAAAGGACTATGCTTTAATAGTCAGATAATCATTTCATAACAGTCTTAAAATGTGAAAACAAAAATGAATGTTCATAAAAGCATCTGCTATTTTAGGCATTACAGTTAAGCGACTTTAGCGCAATTATTGTATTCATACTTACGTGAGACATTACAATAATTTATGAAATGAAGTTTTCACTCACAATTACTGAGCACTAGATAAGAGCACGTCTCCATTTTTAAGCACTAAGATTATTGAGCCCCGTCCGCGAAACCGGGCTTACGGGCTACCGGGCCCACGGGGACTGGGCTTGAAAATAACTAGCGCCTTTTGAACAAACGGTCTTGGATCGTACTCACTTGGCGGCGGTGTCGACGGGCTTGGCGGCGCCGAACACCTTCTCGGCCGACACGGGCTTGGGCGCCGGCTTGTCGCGCTCGTCGGCCGCCTCCGCTCCCGCTCCCGCTCCCGCCGCCGCCGGCTCGGCCGCTCGCGGCACCGTGCGCGGCAGCAGGTTCAGCTTGGGCCGCTCGCGGGGCTTGTCTGAGTAAGTACCGTGTCATTTAAACTGTGTTGCAGAGGCTTGATAGGGAGTACCTAGGCGGAGACTTGGCTAGAGACTCGACCTTCGAAGCGGTCCCTCGAAGATACGAGTTATGTATAACGGTTGCAGCAGAGACATAGTATTTCGGTTATGCGTTTTTTAACTTTTAAGTGTTTCATTTCATAAAGGCGTTTTTGCGAGATTGCGAGATAACCACAAACAGCTAGAACATAATATGAAGCGTTTTCTGTAACATTTAATTTTATTGTCCTATAAAAAAAAAACAAATAAAAAAGCATATTCAATTTCAGTATCTCCGTTGTTAATGCATATTTTTGAATTATATTAAACTAATACATAATGTATCAAAGAAAAATTGCAAACTAATGGCAATGTTTAGATTTCACGTAATACCGGTAACATCAACATCAATAAGTGCATTCTGAAGAAAATATTATCAAACATACCATCTCTGGGTGGAGGTGGATCGCGATCCCTGTCGCCAAACCCTCGGCCTCCAAATCCTCTGCTCTCTCGGTTCCTAGAATTAACAGTAATTAATTGCGGTATTGTTAGACTCTACAACTTTTGATTTTGAAAATATTAAACTGACTTTTACTGCAAGTACCCAAAATTAATTGTGTATACAGAGTTCTCCATTTATCTTTGTTACAAATAAAATAACGCATTTTTTATTAATGTACCTAATTTACATGTTGTCTAACAGGAAACGGCGTGTGTTTATTTCTTCATCTAGACAGTGATTAAAAGATTTTTATTGATATTTCATTAAAATAATTGCCAAAGGGACATTGAGTCGTCATAGACGCCGGATCGCCAGAAAATAAGTTAAAAGAACTAATGGAATGTTGGTGTGAAGCGACCAATTCGCGCATAATTAGGCACGAATCGGTGTCTAGGTAACCCTTTTTATATAGCACGCAGAAGATAGCTCACGACAGTCAAGATATTGTATATTGCTTGTCGCTTCATGTGCAATTACTACCTAATTACAGCTAATAAATAGAAAATTCCTAACGGCCTTATGAATATGCGTTTAAGGACAATATAAATAGCATATGTTAATTTGAATAGAATACGACATTATTCGACTACTACACTATTAAAAAAAAGCGAGATAGAAACTACATATTGCAGTAGTGGATTAGTCTCCTAAAAGTAATTTCAGTTACTTATTATTACATATCAAAATAATTTAATGCTATAACGTTTCAAAGATTAAACTGTGACTTTACGATTATGTTACGAATGTTATGATGAGAGCATAATATTATCCAAGGTTTTTTTTCTTATATATATCAATAAAAGGAAGACAAAATATTGTGTTTCATAAAGCAGTTTTACGAAATAAATCGCCTGTCATCGATTTATTTTGCCTATCAGTCAGTGAAACGTGAAACCTTTTCTAGGGAACGCCAAAGGTCAGCGGAGAGTGTGAGCGTACATACCCGAAGCCCTGGCCGTCCCGCTCGGCGGTGCGGAACCCGTCGCGGCCGCCGTAGCCGCGCTCCCGCTCGCCGTCGCGCCCGAAGCCGCGCTCGCGGCCGCCGCTGCCACAGTGCACACGTTAGCTTGCACGGCCACAGGGATGTAGCAATATGACAATCGTATATACTACTAAACTCGAGCGAAACGATAGTATACGAAAATAAATGTATTGGAATGAGAGCAAATGAATAGTCTATACATAAAACGAATGGCTCTTTTAAGTAAAACAAATATAGGCTGTATGTCAGCTGCCCCAAACCAGAATACCATATGACGCTATGAAAATAACAATGATAAACTAAGCAAGCTGTCTCAATATATTGTATTCACTCTATGTATTAAAGACAGTCTGAAATATATTTTAGCTAAAAAACCGAACATACACACTGTTTTAACCTCTAGCCGTCCAGAGATCAAAACTTGCCAGGCCAAATGCTACTCAGTTTGTCATAATTAAAATGGCATTCAATGGGAGACCTTTTTATAGGTCTCTGGATGGCTAGAGGTTAAAGATACTATAATAATTGGACTAGTCTAGAGTAGATAGACTAGTATTGAGAACTTTTTAGTCTTTATTCGAATTATAGTTGACCTCAGCAGTACGGAGCGCTAGTCGGGTCACATTCCCGACTTTCCCGAGAGACAATTTCATGGTTAGACAGCAAGACAACAATGTAAGACAACGTAGAGCACTCACCGGTCGTCGCCGTAGCGGTCGCGCTCGCGGTCGCGGCCGAAGGAGTCCCGGCCGCCGTAGGGCGCGCGCGCGGGCTCGGCCGGCCGCTCCGCGTCGCGCCAGGCGCCCGGCCGCATGTCGGCCGCCGCTGCCGCCCCAGACACACGTTATTCACTTCATACAAGTGCAAAACATTTCTCTAACAGACAAGCGAGACGCTCAGTGTTAAGGACGCCAAAAACTACTCTGAATTGAGTTAGTCAGAGATTGCGCCAAACCGGCCTCTCTCGTCGTCCTCGTGTCTGGCGCTCAGCTAGAGGGTACATCCCCACGCTAGTGATTCGCTAATACTCCAAAGAGAAGACTAGGGACCGATTAATAACTGTGCTGGGTCAATAAACAATACTCATCTCTAAAGGGATAAACAAATGAGTGTGGAACTGGTAGTTGGTGTTACCGACTCTCGACCCTTACTCGGCCCTTTCCGGGATGGGGAGAGCAACTTCTATTATCAATTTCACTAACAAGTTTAAAGGCCGAAAGATGACTGATGTCAATAAAAATAGTTTTTAACCATGATGTAACATTGTGGTATAACATGACATATTCATTTCACAATAGAATTCCAATGATTATCAGTTTATAATATATTCTGTTGAGATTCGCCTGTATTAGTGTTGAAATAAGTATTAATGTCACTTGACATTCAATGACATGCCATACAATTAATGTGTTGATTCGTACAATAAATTATTTGTATTTAAGCGACAAACTGTCGAATGACAGAAGAAAAGTTGTAAGAAAGTATGCGAGTGAGGTACTGACATTCCTCCCGGTCGCGGTCACGGTCGCGGTCGCGGTCGCGGGCCCCGTCGCGCGGCCGCGCCGCCGGCTCGGGCGCCGCGCGCGGCCCGGAGCGCCAGTCGCCCATGGTGCGCTCGGGGTCGTAGTCCCTGGGGCAATCATTCAGGGTTACAATTTACTTACCTGATATCAATTTTAAGGAAGTCTTCAGAACTACGACACTATAGATTACGGAAGGTACTGTACTGAAGTCCCACATACAGTTCGTAACCTTAATACATAAAACAGTGAACATCACGTCTGCGAGCACTCGTAACCGAGCCGCTAATGTAGGTCGCATTCTTCTATCACATGCACATAAACGTGACTTATTCGGTGCATTTAACAGTATCAGATACAATGCGCATTCAATTGAAACGGTTGAATAAATCATGTAAAACTTCTGGGAATCTTTGTGTTTTGTTCAAATAAATAGGGGAGTCCCATTTTTTATGCAAATGCAAATAAATTTTTACCTGTCTCGGTCGGAGCGACCCCCGCGGCCCATGCGGCGGTCATTGTTCTCGGTGGAAACCTCTATTCTGATCCGCCGCCCGCCAACACTCTATAGAAACATAAAATGATTGTTGTTGACAACGTTTTAACAACGTGGCAATTTATTTATCTATTGTGGAAAAAAAGTCCATTCCCACAGTCATATCTTTGGATATCTGAAGCAATCTACCGAGCCTAACTTACCTATCTAATAGTTTAATATGAATACTATCAGATTATTCACAGGAATAGTACGATCGGTCGCCGTCATATCATATGTAGCGCAAAATAAAAAATGCAAAATTCCAAGTACAAATGCAGAGTGTAATGGATTCTAAAAGTAATTTAAAAATATTCTATTTACGCCTTCTCAGAAACGTAAATACCGAAATTCTTTTTGCCCTAAACGAACATGTAAATTCTAGTTGTTAGAAATGATTAAATGAACACTACATCAAAAGTAGGTCATGCTGGGTCGACTACCGCGGCATCAGATATTTCATGTAAAACCCGATTATTGGAGTAGATGCATTGGAAAGTTGCCAAATAATAGAAAATGCAATGACAAGTATTCTGAAAAGCCGGAGAATGTCAATTTTACACTCATGTATACTTACAAGATCGGGCAGGTTCATAGCATTGATAAGGCTCTCTCGGTCTTCAAAATCAACATATCCAAATCCTTTGAGGCGGTCACCTTCTCGTGGCAGCCTCAAGTTAATAATCTGCAAAAAATGGTGTTTTAATAATTTATCTTTTTTTTTTTATGACAAAGGTGGCAAACGAGCAGACGGATTGCCTGATGGTAAGCAATTACCGTCGCCCATGGGCACTCGCAACACCAAGGGAGTCACAAGCGCGTTGCCGACCTATAAGTGTGTTGGAGCTCTGGGAACCTTATTCACCATCAGGACCACAACACTACATACCTGAAAGGTAGCATTGCTATTATGGCTGTGGTCTTCTGTAAGGAGGAGGTACTTCCCCAGTTGGGCTACTCTAGATTCAAGCGTGATGGACTGATGGTACTTCGCTGTGCCCTACCTCTCATTGTTGGACGTAGTTTAAGGACATACCCGGGTCCAAAATATAAATATGCAATAGAAAACTAATTATACCACTTGAATCATCATCTCAGTCACAAGACGTCCAGTGCTCAACATAGGCCTCCCCCTCGAACCTCCACATGTACTGGATGGAGGCGACCTGCATCCTGCGTCTTCGGGCGACCTCAATGAGGTTGTCTGTCCATCCATTAGAAGTGTGCATAAAAGGTTCCATTACCTTGAGTCCATCAAAGAGCTCGGAGATGGCGCTCTCGTCCACGTCGTAGGGCAGGTTGGAGATGTGCGCGATGAAGGGCGGGCGGCGCGGGATGGAGTCGTCGTCCACGGCCAGCCCGCCGCGCGCGGCCCGCGACGCCGACGGCAGCACCACGGGCGCGCGCGAGCGCGACGCGTACCCGTAGCTCTCCGTGGCTGCCAAGACACAAAACTCCCGTTATTGGGTACTTGCTTTGTTGCTTTCGATTTAATTTTGCAAAAAGTGTTGAAATTGAAATAATTTTAAAGCCATGTTTATTTGAGCCACACAATTATTGCTACTTGCTGGTATAGGATACCTATAGAGGCACATATAGCTGTATTAAATAAAATTATAAATAATTATAAAGTCTAAATAAAGAACTTGACTATGAGTATTGAATTTACTTGGAAGTTCATACCTATTAAGTAATTAAATGAAACCTGTCTTAGATGTATAGCTAAATCAAGTTGTTTGCAGGTCCATGATAACCCTTGCAAAAATGAATCAGCAATAATTTGGAAAAGCCTAGAACTCCTAGCTTGTTGAGGTGATAGTGGTGTTTAGAATGTAAATCAATTTAAAAACAAATGGTACAACCACAATACATACATAGCCATGTGCCCACTTCAATGAATAAATACAAATTAAGTGAAAAATTATATTATATTATAACATCCCCCGGCAATACATACGGTGATTGCCATACTGCTCTAACAACTTATTTGATTGGCAACTATGGCTATAGTCTACAAAATGCCAGATTAACACTCAACATAGAAGATGTAACTCTTGAAAAACATTACATGGGTATATTTAAATTGATAAATTATAGACCCTCAGCAGTAATTAGGGAGCGGGCCAATGAAAGACTAGTCTGAATTGAGTTTTGGCTAGAGCCATCTCGTAGATTGTGCTAAAAGTGCTGGTCATGGGGGTTTCCAACAGCACCATGTTTGTGCCTCCACACAGCTCCACAAGGTGCGCTTCCCTGGCTTGACATGGTGCTGTGTTTTCTGGTTCCCCCTCCTTCTCTGTGAGAGAAGCATCCGGCTAGAATGTGTTGAAAACACAAAAGACCTTTCCTCAGACCTTCCCGGGACAGAGAGAGTGACTAACACCCGTATGTGTGTCCCAAGTACGAGATTAACATTGGCCCGCCATTGCCCTCTACACATCATCATTGGGTCACAAATTATAGTTTTAAAGACAGTAGATTAACGAAATATATAGAATATACTCACGTTCATCATCTACTGAGTCCGCCCAGTTGTTTGTGGTCGGAATAGTAGTTGGCTCTGCAATAATATCTGTGATGCTCACTGGGATCCATTTCGACTTCTTTGATTTCTTGTTGCCTGCAAGACATTACGTAAAACTGAATTAATTTCGGTGAAAGCGTACTTACAGGGAGCATGAAGCGTAAGTGGATGGCATTGTATCGATGACGCATAGCAAGCGAACGACCTACTACGACCGAATCTGAAAAGCGGTTATCCGTGGAGAGCAGGCACGTATCCAAAGGACAATCACCACTTGCAGCACAGATGTTACAGTACACGGAACAAAGTTAAAATTAAAGTTTTAATTGATCTCGGTAATACGAATCTACATAATGCTAAAATTTAAGTAATTAATATTCTGCACAAAAAGTTAAGAATGTGGCCACGCGGTAAATCCAAACGTCCGCAGAGGTGAAATGATGACACGTTAGCATTAATAAATAATAATTAATACATACTTAAAGATTGAATAACATTAACATTGAATGAGGGAAACGAAAAATGTACGAAAATATCAAAACTAACACGGATATACACTAAAAAATTAGGTTTTTTTACGTGACAAAATTTAAGCAACTAACCTGTAGCGGCCATATTATAAGGCTAGGGCAAATGTTGCCAGTGAAGTGTAGAAGGTGTCGAAATCCAGTGATGTCACATAAAAGATGCGTTCAGACGACTAAAAATCTAAAACTAATAACGTACGGTCGAACCTAACCAAAACCATGTCCATCATTGTTTGCTGTGTTTGCCATCTTTAGCAAACGTTTATTTCATTATTAAATATTTCAGAAAGAATAATTATCAAACGAAAGATGCACAAATGCGGAGCGAGGTGACGCAAAAATTACTTTTTGACCTCTTTCTTTCGACTCTATCTTTGTTTCATGCTTTGTACTCGCTTGTAGTGGTGGTCCACAGACCTATTGTGGTGGTCATACATGGGCATAGCCATGGGCGTGCCATCACATGCTAATAAAAATAACATCGAAGGTGATCGTATTACTAAACTTTCAATAGGTATGACGGAGCAGGCGTTATTATCGTTGGTCCTTGTCACACTCCCACATTGTGATTATTGCTTCATACTAAAAGACCCTAAGTATAATTAAACATAATATATTACCATCCACCGCCTATATAAACAACGAAGAAAACGACTATATAATTATAATAATTTATAATTTCAATTTTTTTTATTTTATTCAAGTAGGTCTAGTAACAAGTATATTCTGTATGTTAGCCACGGCATCGCTACAGCGAACGATACCTATTCGTAAATTTTGGACGAATGTCTCTGTCACTCTCATGACACCAAGAAATCTCGATTTCTGTCAGTCCAGAAAGAATGAATCGGACCGACTGTGAGCGTGATCAAAGTTGGCTCAAAGCATGCTTAAAGTCTTCAAAACGCGAATCGGACCACGCGGCTAATATCAACACAACTACGCTTTTTATTTTGCGTCAAATATATGAAATACATCCCAAGAAGACGGTTGGGTTGAAAATAGTCATCATTAAATCATTCTTCGCCAATATTATAATTATAATACTAATAAAAATTTCATTTGGAAAGTGTACATTATGTCTATTACGTCTCTTCGCGTCTAGATTAAACCGCTGAACGAAAAAGACGAAATTTCGTATGGAATGGAAAGGTGTGCGTAAGTGTGTAATTTGTATAGGGAATCTATGCAGGTGAAGTCGCAGGCACAAGCTTGTTTCAAATCAAATATTATCTGTAACCGGTATTGTCCCTAAACTGCGACCAGCGTGTCTTTAACTTTAACTACGTATAAAGCCAGTCCACCTCCCTCGGCCTCGCCATGGGGGAGGTCAATGTCTAGCTCTGGACCGAGTCTGTCTGTGGCTGATAGTAGAAAGGATGTAGGTATGTAGGAGTAAAATATAAGTACCATGCTTCATTAACGTTTTTACTATGACAATAACGCCCAAACTGCCCAAAGGACCTATTATGTACTTGCACTAAAATTTAAGATCTTTAGCTGAGGGAGATTTAGTTTAGTCTCTCCAAATACCAACATAGTGTCTTGAGTTCTATCTACCCACATAACATATCATTGTTTTTCCAGACTTATACGCTAAACTGCCACAGCTGATTTGGTTAGTTAGTTATAAAGTAATAACATTTATAGGGCAAGATTTCAAATTGCTCGAGTATTCTTCAATGTCGTCTGCCGGCGATACGACTCGAACTACGAAAATTCGAACTGTATCCGCGCCGAATTGAGTGCCTCACCTTTCGAGCCTCGAGCCGGAGCCGCTGCCCGCGATAGATGGCATTCGGGTCGCGCGCCGTGTTCGTACGGACGTATATAGAAGCACTGCGTACTCGCTTCATCGTTAACTTAACAATATTTCAACGATCGTTTTTTGTTCGAATCGTTTTCGTGAGCTCACTAGACGCGAAGTTTCTAAACACTACTTTTTTAGTTTACAATTTAATAAATTAATTATATTGTTTAAAAGCTTTTTCTTGACGATGACGTAAAAACAGTGCCGGTGACAAGGGTGATGTGAATTGTGTTGTGTTGTGATTGAGATGTGCCTTGTGTAGTTCTGGTTAGAATGGGGTACGCGTCGGCTGGTACGGGGCGGGCGGCGCACGAGGCTCTGCTGGCCCGGCAGGATGCCGAGCTCCGGCTCATGGAGACAATGAAGAGGAGTCTCCAGGCCAAGATGAAGAGTGATCGGGAATACGCCCTCGCTCTTTCCGCGGCCGCTGCTCAGGGCCAGAAGATGGACAAATGCGAGGAACTTAACGGTACGATGTACCCTTCTTATTAGCTACTATTGGTCTTTATAATCTCTTTATAACATTCCTCTCTAACTTAATAAAAGACAGGTTCCTGAAATGCCAAGGTAGAATTCAACTAAGCTCAAATTAATAAATAACTGTTAAAATTGCTAAAATTTTATCACACTTAAGTTATTGCCTAATTGACACTAATGAAAACGTGACTAAATCAGCTGAAATAATTCACGCGAACGTTGAATTCAAACACGATTTAGCAAAGTTCCGTATTGAGTGGGATTGATGTTCGCAAACCTACCTTCATTTTGATAAAATTGACTGAGGACCTTTTTAACGCCACACGGTACGTCACAGTATAAACAAAGGTGTAGTATAATTTACACCTTTGTCCCTTCACTGTTATCATTTACACCATTATACCTAGTCATAAATTCATGATTTACTCAGCTTGAGTTCCGATAAATTGTATGTCTAGTCTAGTCATTCAAAACGATACGATATGTAGATAAAGCGTTAAAACTCTTAGTTACGGTTGCGAATCAATAATCATAGTGGGTAACCACGCTGGCCCAATGCCGATAGGTAAAATCTTGTAAACTGTATTCAAGTTAGAATTATGCATAGATGTTAGTTTTGATAGTTAGCCACCAGGGATTTTTTTTATTGATCTTTGGTTAAATGTTCCTTGCAACAGAAAGTGTCCCAGTTAAGCATGTAACTATCCGGTTCAGTCTTATCCCACGTTCGCACTTATTCCTAATCACGTTATTTAATTATTTAAGGCTGTTTTTGACGAAATATATGAAATCATAAGCTAAGTTCAAAGCTGTGTAACGGTTTCCTTAAAGGCAATCTACTAATTACTCAAATATTTTTGCACCCGTTTTTAGGCTTTTTTTATATTATGTATATCATGCTTCAGCTTTATTACACCTTATCATGTACTATCAGAACACATTCCTTTTTATACAAGTTAGCACAGCTCTGGCGCTTCTAAGTTTCTCCATGAACTGGAGCTTGCTTTCTAATTCTTAGCTATTAAACGGGTATTGTGCTTGATAAGCTGGTTTTTTCATCAGCTTTCAGAAACTGAATTGTCATTTGTTTCCTAGGCTCAATGATAGCGTCAGCCTGGCGCACCATGACAGAGGAGTGGGAAAATACCAGCCGCCAGATCAAGGCTAATGCCGAGGCGCTGGAGGCGCGCGCACTGGACCGCCTCACCTCACTGATGGCGGAGCGAAGAAAGGCCCGCAAGGTCTACCAGGAGGACCATGCGAAGATATCCTCGCAGTTCACACAGGTCAGTTTAAGATTAGCCAGGCAGTTTAAGATCAGTGCAGACTGCTACCTTCGCCTTAGTGGATTTGTGCGGAGGTCGAGGAACCCCACACTATAGATTCACTGGGGCATCCGAAAAGGTCTGTGTCGCTGTTGCTGTGGGCCGCCCACCGGAGCGTTGCGCAGTCGAATGCTTAAAGCGATCCTGCGACGCTCCACAGAAGGTTGAGATGGCAATCGTTGGGTTTTTAGACGATACTTCACTCAACATCTTGAAAGCCCGTTATAATACCCGTCTCAGTCCCCAATTGAACGTGATGCGTAGGTATATGCATTCTCCCAACGTGAGAAAATATGAAAGGGTAGCTAAATGCGTTTTGTTCCTTCATACTCGTCTTAATCTTGGGGTTCTATCCGTTTCTGTATTTAGACAAACATTTCTAAAACGGAACGTTCACATATGCTGGTATCAATTAACTATAGATGTTCATTTTAGAAATCGCAAATCCAGTTGTTTTTATTGCCAATTTAGTTAGATTGTGCGTGAAATTAGATGATCGGAATTGTAAGTGTTAATTGTATCTTTCCTTATACCCGGTGAGAAGTTATTAAATCAGTCACTGAATTTGTTTTAGTGACAGGCTTTATGAACAAAGCTTTTTATTACCTACTTTACCTACTCGTATCAGCTGCTAATCTCATAAATATGTACATACAAAGGGCACTATACACATTACGTGTATTACCCGGGTTTACTTTACAACACATAAGTAATATAATTCTAACTCCCCTCGGTGTTATGTGTCCTGCAAATACGTACTAACATAATCTACATATTAATTCTTCAAAATCTTATCCAGAGAAAAGATGGCAATAAGATTATAAGCCCTTATTTACGTACTTCTGAATATTCTTCAAACTGTAGGAAGCAACGAAACTAGTTCCTTTGTTAATCTAATGGTTCATGAGCAAACTGTCTTTGTCCCCGGCCCACATGCCTCCGAATCAAAACAATATAAACTTTCGAACGACACACGACTATGACGACTAATGTCGTAAGCCGATAGAGTCACTCGTATCGTATCACCGTGGCGGATCACGTCTAGCTGTCGATAAGTAACTGACTCACCCACTTACGGGTTGCGGTATAAAACCGCTTGTAAATATTTTGTAATTGACAAAGGCTTTTAGCTGCACAGTTTGTCAACAATATTAATGTTCGTGTCTCGCGCGATGGTAGTCACACTTTGCTTCTAAGAATTTCTACTATTTAAAACTTTGTCTACCCTACACAAGTATTTATGCTTTACGCAGTACACATAATTGAAATGAAGCTTAATATAAAATTAGTAATTTACACATTTTATCCAATTTGGGTTTTCATCATTTCAAAATCTTCCATTTTTAAATCCATGCAACGCAATTTTCTGGATTAATTCTATGAAAAACTTGTCTTCTTGATTATAAAACTAACAAACATATATATACCTAAACTTAAATCTCTTGTTCTATTTTCAAGATCACCGCCCCTTCTCGCATGCTGTTGTAATCATACCGCTCTTGCTACATTTGAATGAATGTGCTAAGTGTTCGACCGTTACGACCGGTTGGGGTAGACTGCTTACCGCTGTAATTGAAATGCACGTTCAAGACTCATTGGCGCATAGGTGGTCTTGAAAAGCTCGGGAATCCATTCCCGTCTTGTTTCCTATCGTTGATCTACTAGCATCCCGCTCGCTGTAGATAATTAGGTTTGAGGCAAAATTATGTCGAGGCCAATTTCAACAGCTGTTGAATAGGATTTTAACCTGATTTGAATGTGGGCTAGCACTGATCGCATTCGATCCAGAGAATGATTTGCGCCAGCAATTGACGCGAGCGAAATTATCGGGCTTGGTCATCTGATGCTGATCGGATGATTGGCCGATTATATGCACCAGTTATTAGGAACAGTGACACTAATTGTGGAAGTGATTAGAATGTGAAGAATTGTCATTATGTGCCAATAGGATTAAATACTCGGCTAACCCGCAAATAAAGGAATAAATCGAAATATGTTTTCATAGTGGAGATGTACGGCATAAACCTTTTTAGTAGACCACAGTTTGACATTGTCATCTTCTATTTGTGTATTTGCGTACCTTGTGTATATTTAAATAATTTTAGCCTAAACATCATTTGTATTATGTTCAGATAGCTCATTATCTATGAATTCAATGATAGCGAATTGCAAGGTCATAATTCCCAGTCTCTTCGCTAATCGGGCTTATTGCCAATTTTTCAGGAGCGAGCGTAGTGTAAATAAAATTGCTTTTATAACTGGATCTGATTTCTCAGTCGCGTCTTGTTTTCCCTGTTTTATAATTGAAACCTTATGTCGCGCTGTTAAGGGGTATTTTTTCAGATACAAAAATATTCAGTTGAGGCTGTAACATTTGCATTCGCTCTTGAAATCGCAGCGCTGCCCTAGTATTCCAAATGCTCATTTATAATGTTATATAACAGATGTTGGCTGTTGGCTCTGATATAGGTATGTATATTGTTTTAAGATGTTCCAGTGTAACAACTTTTATTGTGCGGTCTGTCGTTTGTTTGAAGCTGGTTTTATGATATTGCTTTACGAAGGCATTTCACATAGTGGAGTCCGTTTATTTACTTTTAAACTAGAGCAAATATCAGGTCAAAAATTCTTGAAATAATCTGACTGTGACCACTTAGTAATGTGAGTTTTGTGATTTTAAATGGTCTATAATAAAAGTACAACTGCTCTCAACACACGGTTTGTAGGTACTGTAATCATTTGTATGTAGGAAATGCACTTCAGTTAATGAATGACTGACATTAGAGTCCGCATAACGACCTCCTGGAATGCGTGGGCCTATCCCCGTGGAATGACAATAGCTGGCAGGTCATTGTCTGGTTCGAAATGAAAATTTAGCGTGACACGCGTAGTTTAGTTGCGAGAGGAGTGAAAGAACAAAGGAATACTTGTTTGAGCCAAGAAGCACAGGTTCGAGTAATAGATCGTGGGTTTTAGATAAAAACTACCGACCACTATGCTTTGTGTAAACCAATTACGAGGCAAATTTACCGTAATATCCTAAAAAGGAAAGCTTAGTTGAGATTGATCGGTAAACAAAGCTGCCCAGACATATCTGCGTTTCGACCGAGTTTGAAAATAACCTGTCTTGTCAGCGCTCTCGCTCAGGTATGTCGAGTGTTCACAGACTGGACAAGGACACAAGATACGCTGTGATCTCCGTAAAAGAGCTGGGTAAAGTGCCGGGATTGGCTGCAGCACCTGTCACCGTTCATTGGCCTGCGCCGGCGCGTGCACCGACGTCTAACATGTTTTTATTGCACTGCCATTATTTCCACTAGCTTTTTGTTGACAAATTTATCCTAGAGTTTCAATATTGAATGTACATTTATAAACGTTCGCAATAGTTAATCTCCTTTCCTCTATTAAAATACTTATCGAACAAACTTTTGACTTATGGTTATGATGTGATCTATTTGATCCAATTAGAAATGCCTTTCCTGCATATGTATATTTTGAGACGCTTCAGTGACAGTAAGTTTAATTGTTTCAAGTCCTTAAACTACTACTACTACTAGCAATTTAGTTCTTATACCTTTATTAAGTAGTATTAGTAGGTAATTCGATATATATAGTGACACAACGCTGGACTTCCCTTTTCCGCCAAGTTTCCCAGCATTCCCAGACTTAATAGTAATGAGAATTCACTGACTCATGAGTCATGACATGCCATCAAATACAGTATGTCAAAGTCTAATGAGTACCGACAACGCTGGTGTCGATGTGTCAATATTCTTGATTCCGAGTCGTTGCAGCAGTTGCAGCGGACGTGGCCTAGTTACTTCGGTTGAAGAGAACGAGTAATCCATCCGTGGTCCAGTTGAGATGTGGGATCTAGGCCGCTTGTCGCGACTTCCTTATTTCTGGGAATATAAACAAGTTGAAGTTACTAGCTTTGGTATGTCTTGTTCTAATTAGAATAAACTTTTCTTAATAAGATTGAAATGGACTTTGAACTGTAATTGCGAATCAATTCAAGACTTAAACTGAATCTTTATTTACAATAGTTACAATATTATAAAAACTACGAGTATTTAACTAATTATTGCATTAAATCTAAAAACGGCACTTGAGGCATTGTACCAAGGATGCTGGCGGCATTTCCTCGTTGTATCGCAATGCTAATACGTTGTGCGAGGAACATTAAACTGGACTGCTTTAGACTGATCAAACGTACTTTATACTATAGTCAATCATTAAATTAGTTTATCTTTTGAACCTTTGTTTGATGTCATAGTTACTCAAATGGGTACATAGTGACCCTCACACACGGACCTAAGAACATTCGTGATGACTCACGTAAGACAGTTACATTTTTGACAATACATTGACGCATCACTATCAGGGTTATAGTTTGCTACTTTCGAATTTCAAAACAGTGCTGAGTAAGCGATTTCAAAGTAAACAAATATTTGTTAGGTACATGTTACCCTACTCTGTGTTTATGTTCAATATTGAAAGACCAAGGTGCATAACTCTAGTTAAGATAAAATAAATAAAATAGTTGAAATTACCATAATTTAAACTATAAAATATGAAACCGCAGAATCGATAAACACCTAATTATAGAATTTATGCACAATTCGCGTATGAGCTGGATTTTGTATGTTCGTCCGCGCAGACGAGCTGAGATCAGAGATGCAACTAGGCCAAACTCCGGATTTAAACGAGTCCTGCTATTTTTGTAAATGAATAGGTGAACGATAACAAATATCATATACTCTTTTCAAGAAGTTCAAAACAAAAGGAACTTTGACGAGAATTGAGTCATCTCATTACTTCCTGATTAGTTACCTACATTACTAACGTAAACCAAAATTTAGTATTTTTCCGTAGAAGTAGTAGGACTAGTAACGTCCAAGTCTATCGTTTCGCGGTTTAGATCGCCAAACATCGAAGTCCGTATATTTCGACCGTCTATATCTTTTACTCCAATTAAGGCGTCATGAGAGTGACAGAGACAATCGTCCCAAATTTACGACTATATTTTTTTGCGGTAGTAGGTAGTAATTGAAAATATTGAAATAGACGCTGAAATTTTATATGAGTAAAGTAAGGAAGGGAAACTTCTGGTACAAGCGGTAAAAGTACAGTTGCATTAGATACTTGTTGCGTATATTACCTACATGACATTTCTATATTAATAAAGGGAGGCAAGGCAATCTTGGTTTCAGTATTATAAATTCGCGTCAAAACGAGCCGACGAAATGTTGTGCTGTGTTTGACATATTATTGATTGGTTTTGCATTTGGCAAACAGCCACGCCACGCGTTCCGGCGAGATCACATTACTGTACCTACAAACCTAATAAAATAAAATTAGGTTACCGGTATTTTTTCAAGAACATTTTTGCGTCGTTATTACCTTGAATCTTCGTTTACTGGTACCTATTTTCTTGTTAGAAATTAGAAAACACTTCTATATAATATATTAAATTGTCGAAAGTCTACTACTACTTACTTACAACGGATGAACACACGTGTAGGCATATAAGTTCCGCACTAGGTAACATGTTTCGGGTCGGCTAAATGGCCACCAGAGCTTTTCCGAAACATGTCGCTTACTTGTCGATATACTCGGCGATGTGTGGCATGGTGTCTCAACACACATTTGCATGGGCTTTAACAGAAGAAAAACACTACATATACTTTCAGCTCAAATACAACGTAAGTAAATGAAAAGTAAAGTGATAGTGATAACCACCAATGAGCCGCTTCACTTGTGCAAAAATTCATCATATATTTTTGTCTTCGTTAATGCCTTCGCCCGCAACGCCTTTACATTCCCCGCTTTTTGGGAATATGTAATGTCGACAGTATCTCTACCACCTTCCACCTTGGTTGAAAAGACACATCAGCAGATGTTAGCTTAATAAACAGTCAGCTAGTCTGATTCGACGGGAGGTCTCATTGTTATTGCGCAAGATCGAACGGTCTCATTAGTGGGCCGGCCGCGCGGAGAAAGTGAAATCAGTCGATGAGTGAAAGTCTCCCATCGCCGTTATCTAATTTTGATAGTTCGGCAACAGGTTGTCCGTGACGTCACACCTGCTCTGATTACGGATGTTGCAGCGATACACCAATGGCTAGTCTTGAGGATAGTCTTGACATTGAAAGTTCGAAATTATACTTATTTGTCTGTACAGTTACTCCGTTTTGTTACTTGCTTGATATTTGCATGGGTACAACCGTCGCTGCTAAGCGGGTTAGGTTTTCAAGATGAACAGTCAGCGTCATATAGCTCGTAGCATTCAAAGTACTCAATTAGGTCGGTACACCGTACTAATACTATGGTGTACCGAACTTTTTGAGTACTTTGGATGCTACCAACTATATGACGCTGACTGAACTTGACACTTTATTTTTAAGAAAATAAAAGCGTGTCATGAACAATTCTTCTGAACATTAATTAGCAAGCAATGCAAAATATAAATTAGGAAACTTTTAAAAGTGGAACCCTTCCCCTATATAAGTTTTTACCGAATTTGTAGTTACTATAGTGACTTGATAAGTAGGTATGTACGTGGCGGCAAAATTAAATTCCTTAATACGTAAATTATGCATTGCAATTGAATGCATGCGTAATTTTATCGTCAGCACAAAGAAGCTTTATCTAGCACATTCCAAGCACAGTTGTTCCAAACGGTTATCCGTCAGAAATACCTTTTACTGTAAATATCAAGGTTGTGTGTTGTGTCTTACGAGATAAGAAGTGCAACACAGGTGAGCTTGTTTGAATTGAAAGATAAAAATTCAAGCTACATGATATTTATTAAAAAAAAAACATACGTTTAGGCACTTAAATGACAATAAAAAAACGAATGCTTTAAAAGAAATCATGAAATGGGTCAAATCACGGAGGTAGTAAATTTGCTTTAGCAGAGAAAATAAATGCCTTTATCATTATAAATTGAGATTGTTTAATTAAGAAATGGTAAGGATTGACTTGACATTGTTGCTGAACAACATGTAACATACAGTTACATACCTACAAGTGTAAAATAGATCGGATATTAGGTCCAATACGTGTCCGTTCGGGAATATATCCGAATTGGAAATTTTAGAATATGAACACCGACAATCCCCAGTAAATTTAAATATCACTGAAAACATTTCATCTCTGTCTTATTGTTAACTAGTTTAAATATATAAATTTGACAAAATTGGGTTAAAACGAGTAGGTATACAAAAATATTTATAAACGTCCCAGCAATTGACTGGAAATGTTATTTCTATAAATTAATTCATCGTCTTGGTGCTAGGAGGTGAACAGTTACGGTGGAAGGTGTTAGGTGGTATTGAAATGCAAAATAAATGTTTTTAAATTAAAGTACTCTACATGAATAATAAATATACTATAAGTCTATTAGACGATCTTTACTCATTATAAATTTAGCCATATTTTCAAAATGTTTTTTATAAACGCGAAATTTGCCACTCCCGGAGAGAATTACTAGTAAAATTTTGAGTATGTGGATATTGAAGGGTAAAAAAAAAATCCACAGAATGACACTAGGTATATGTTTCAATAAAATTTGGATTTGTGTTGTATTCAAAATACAACACAAGTTTTTTCTATATTTTTGAAATATATTGAGTGAATAATTTGAATTTAAGTAGGTATTAACTAAATCCATTATTTAGGGGCACATCACACAACACTGACACAAGACTTTCGTTGCAAAATTTTGCTTTAGTTTGTTAAGAAATTTATTTTTCGTTGGCACTTCCATATCCCTTTCCACAATTCCTAAGGACTTGTTCTCAAGGTTCTCTTCTTTCCTCAGATCGCTGATCAGCTTGATCGTTCCCAAATTCTGCCGAACCATCACCGTGCAGTTGATTCCGTTCTTATCAGCTTCTACGTTATTGTTGTTTCCTATAATTCGTAGTCGTGTTTTGTTTTCATGAATTTTTATCGTTAAATTGTTCCCCGTTACAGAATATTTCTTCATTGCAATGGCTTCGTAGGACAGCGGGCAAACAAGCGAACGTATCAACGGAGTTCGCGAGAGTTATGTTGTTTGAGATCTTATGTTTCTCCGAGACGGTAAATCCAGTTAGCAGTTCTTCCCCTCTGCCATGAGTTCATTTGTTATCATCTTTAGGTCATATTAATAATGACAATCGGTTTTGATTGATCATGATTTCTTTTATGGGTCCTGAATCGACCATGTCAACCTTATATTGTATTTATTTAGGTACCGGTATGGGGGCTAAATATCATAAACTAAACATTTGATAACTCAATTCTCAAATAGCGTTGGGGCCGCGGTAATTTAATTTAGGTTTTATAAGAATTTACACTGTTTGCCATTTTAATTCAGTTACTTGTGATTTTTAAAGATTTTTCATAGAATAATACTTACCTACTGACTTAATTACAAATATTGTGTACATTGTTAAAACACATTTTTTGAGTATTTAACACACATTTTACGAAACATTTTTCGAATGATTTACCTTTTGAAATTATGAAATGTTGCCAATTTCAGCGGCTGTAATTGGTAAAACCCGTGACACATACCTTCCTGCAATTCACGCATTTTTAAACATAATTGCGTGTTTTGGTATTTAAAAATATTATTTTATGGCAAAACCTGAAAGCAGTCTAAGGTAAGGCTCGATTAAAGGTTCTCTTCTAAATTTCGACCCAATCATATAATTGAACCGCTGGACCGGAATATCGAGATCTCCGACTTCGGGTAGTTGTTGTGTATCTCAACATTAGTTATGTTGGTCGGCATGATATTATGGCGTGTGAGCGATGGGAACGGCTGTCTGGTTCCCACGGCCGTGCTTGGTGCATTGTTGCCCTGCTGGCGTAGCATCGAGCCCTGGTGGCGTTTTGGGTGCCGCAACATAAAATTAGCATCAAGATCAAGGACTTTACGTTTACGACTTTTAGTTAACAACTGTGGTTAATTATTAGTTTGACACGTTATTATTTAGGCAGGTCGAAAGTTACAGTTATTTCTAAATATGGATTGTAACAATTTGGTTTAATCATCTACTGGTGTATGTTAAGTGTATGGTACGAGAAGATACGGATATGACAGCTCCCACTATATGGTTTCCACAGTACCAGATTAATTTTATTAAAATATACTGTATGCATTTCTATGGTCTAAGTGAGAAACTCTTTGAACTATATACTCAGGTTCTTATATCTATCATTGCAGCTGCATTCAGTTCACACTACCTATTTATCTACATTACCTACTACATACTGATTACGCAACCATATATCATATGATGTAAATTATGCGGTTATATTTTTTAGGTAAATACCTATTAATATTACACATATTGTTACTTTTGTGTATAATTTTTAAAGCTAAACTATTTAACTCTGTTCCGGTCTAAGTCGGCCATATTCATTCACTTATGCCGCCCACTTCTGAATCGATTGATCGGAACTTCCCAGAAATGAGACCGTGAAGCAATTTGCAGACTGTATCGGTCGATCGTTAATGTATTCTGTTTCGTCCCGTCCTCGGTTACATGTAGTCAATTGCTTAAGGCCAACTCACTAGGTACAGAGAATCTTTGAAAAATTCTTCCGTAGATGTATCCATTATTTCAATGATAAAACTCTACTAAGTCTGAAGAAACTCCTCCTGCTCCTGAATGAAAATTTCTTGAAGACGTTTTTTGGATGGCATCCGTAATACACCAATATTCGACGTACCTATTGGTCATCGTCGACTAATAACGTATTGCGTTATCTGTTGGTTTACTGTTTATATTATACCGTTACCCCAGTACGACTATGAGCTTAATCTCTAGTCATTAAATTGGTGAATCGATATCGGCTTTTATTTGAATCTCGTTAACATTTTTTTTTTTTCATATATCCCTTATTGCGCATTGTAGGCAGTTGTTACTATTTAAATATGTCCTTGTGTACCAGTAATATTTGCAGTGCGAGTCTGTGCAGAGTGTGCAGTAGACACACGCCTTTACTCGGACTTTGAGGTGCCGCAAGCCGCTGTTTACTTATTTTGAAGCAACCGAACGCCGCCGACGGTCGCTCGTTAGAGCTTCTTCCAGACCTGTTATTTGCGTCTGACCGCCTCTATCACCTATAGTCTTCCGAATCTCTTAACTCGTGTTGCCTTATAATTTTAAAAACAACCTTCTTTTGTGTAGAATAACGATTAAATTTGTATTCCGCGTGTATTTAGATGCGAAATGCAATAGGTAGCGGTATCGGCCGTACGTGTATCTTTACTTGAATTCGCCGATTTTATGTTGCGTTAAATTACCCTTTGTATTGTAGCTGATTATAATTTATAAAGATGGTAATCGTTACGATAACGCTCATTTGTTTTAAATGCTTGAGGTTTGTTTAACTGGGGAGTGTGCGAGCGAATTGACAGTGATAATGTTTTATCGGTGAAGCTTTCTTTACCACATTCAATCAACTCCTTAATATCACTGAGAACTTAGCTATATGTTTTAACTAAGTATAGGAGATGTTTTTCGGGTACCTATACGATATTATCGGTTTAAATATACTCATTCATATTACATACAGTTATTTTTGGCGATTATACTTACATAATACAAAGAGTTTAGGCGGCAACTAAAAGAGCTAGGGAACCCAAAAAGAGCGCGCATGAAAAGTCTAGGGTGAAGCTACTAGCACCACGTTGTATAGGAAGGCGAAGGACGGGGACCGGTATGGATGGAAAATGCTGATTTATAATGATAATAATAACGAAATGAAACCATTACTACATAATTACCAATCATAACACCATCAGTGCCGCACAAGTGCTACACCCATATATCTAAAGCCATATGTTTTACTGTCGCATCGAATTAATCGTGAGCGAGGCCACAGAAATAGACACTCACGGGCATTCGTCGACTCGTCCTCGCGTCTGCCTTTCTAGATATACTTCTAGAATATTAACTAAGTAAGGCCTAGATTTTAGCGGATTTCACCCAGATCCTGTGGCGAACACGACACTAGAAGTAAACAGATACAGCGATGTCTCAAATCAAAGAAATGTTCTACTAGTTTGTCTCTGTTATCCTATAAAATACCTATGAAATAAAATAACCAAATAGATTAGAGAAACATTGTCGTGTAATATGTTTAATTATAATGTTGTGCGATCTTTGTAAGCAGCTCATTGTCCGTCACATTACCAACAATAAGTTTCTGTTGTCAAAGTCATTGTTTAAATCCTGAATCATAATAATGTCTAATTGGTTGTTGTTATTAATTCGTTGACGTACGTCACCGCCCATTAAGTCTCTTGAGACCGGTTACACGAATAGGCACGCATCAATAAATGGTAACAATTTATTATGTCTATTCATGATATCTTCATAGATATGTATCATGAAGCTTAATTTATATTGTTCATCGATTAAATGAATCGCTATTAGTGTATATATTTTCGTTCTATTATGTGTGAAAATCGTGAGAGTTTAAATCAAATGAATCCAGCTTCCTTACGAATTGACAACATTTCATATTTTTAACTCCTAATTTTAATGAGTTTATTGGAAAGAAGATGAAATTTTAATGTACCCGTATTTTTATTTTTTTCTGAAAAAGTGATTTTATAATGCAAAAAATCCATTTGAAAAACAGTTCATTCTAAAAGAGCGTATGTCACAAGGTTGGGAAAGTGACGTCACCAAGATTCCAGGGCAACTGAAAAAAAAGTTCGCAGACTTGACTTGACACTGACGGCCTGACAGACATACGGTCAATCTAATTTTCTTAATTCAGTTACCTTGCCAAATTGTATTAATTGAATGTATATTATGCTCCAATAAGTCATGTAACAAGGCAAAAACTACAAGCAATATGCGTATGCATTTAGTAAATATTGTTTTATTGCCGAATGCAAAAATACTTTCCTTTTACAACAGGGATCCATAGCTCATTAGAAATACAACGTAGTCATAAAGTGAAATGTAAATAATAAAGATATTATGAAAAAAAAGCTTTATTTAAATTAAAATTGCTCATATTTCCTACATAGAAGTTGTCGAAGGCTCCTCTGTCTTCTTTACTAGCCACAACAAAAATCATAATTGGTGTTTGCAACCCCCTTCAGAAGCCTTGTAGTCATGACAGGAAACATCCAGACAGTCTCACTGGTTTCACCTATCTATGCAGTCACTTTGTTTAGCTTCGAGCGGATCTTCTGCTCTGGACTGACTCTGCATTGCACTATACATTTTCCTGAATCTCTTTTCACTTCGACATAAACGACAACGTCCGACGAAGACATGTCCTCTAGCCCCTCTTATCTGTGCTAAGTTATCCATATCACTTGCCGCTGTGTCCTCTGTAGAGCTTTATTTTATTGTTTCAAAGGTAGATAGGTATATTGGTGTTCGGTTAAAGAAGTGAGTGAATGCCAAGTAGTTTGTGATTTATTATCTCAAACAACGTATGAATGTAATGTATTTAATTTATGAGGCAAGTGAGCTTGAACAAGAAATAGTTATGGCTATGACAGTTGTTGACAAACAAATAATCAAACGTCAACCGTAAGAAAATGAGTACTGGTACAGATAACTTATTTTGGTAAAGTGACGTCATACTTCCGGTTTACACAAAATTACGATTTTTTCCAAAAGTTCAAGCGAATAAAATCCAAACAATTTTTTTTTGTATAGTTAACACATGTTTAATAAAACACCATTAGAATTGAGACTTATTGAAAATATGAAATGTTGTCAATTACGAACTGCTTTTGAGAGCGCCGCCGCTGACAGATAAGATAATACAACTATACAACATTTGGTAAGCTTACAAGTCATGACGGTATTTCTAGTGCTACGATCATAATTAAAATAAAAAACTTGTCTATCTGTGGCCTGGCTCATGGCCGAGCGGTGCGTTTCTCGGAATCCGGCCCGGTACCGCGAGCATCGAAGTTCGTCTATTTCGAGCATCTTTCTCTTTTACTCCCATTAAGGCATCATAAGAGTGACAGAGTCAATCGTCCGAAATTTATGAATATCGTGTTTCGCGGTAGCGCCGCCGGTGTCGCACTGCTCTAAATAGTTCGTTGCACTGTCCGGCGGCAGTAAACAACTTGTAGGGACATAAATTGCGGTAAAGAGTCTGTAAGAAGAATACGGGTATAAGGTTGACGGGTTGAAGGCATAAAAAACGAAACACAATTTATGCTAGAGTACTTACTCTTATATTAATAAAAAGTCGAGTTAAACCCAGCTGATTAATAAATAACGTACTTACAAACGTGCTTAAATATTTTACGTACTTATATGTTTTCTGCGTTAATATTGCTTTTCCTACTTATTAAAGACAAACTACATTTTGAACTTGTAAGTTATCTGGAATCTAGGTAGGTTAGTTAGGTATTTTATATTATGTTAATAAGTTATTTCGGGTTTTTTTTTTATTCATTTACTCCATCCGGGGATCTAGCCGCTAACCCAGAATTAAAAGTTGTCAAATGTATGGACTAAACCGGTTAACCTCGGGTTAGTTGGGTAACTCAGAGGTGTGCAAGGGGGCCTTAGTAGATTAAATAGGAATTAAAACTTTTTCAAAATTTCCTTTCTTGTTTTGTTTTCACGGATAAACAACTGATATGTGCCTGATTGGGTGATGCTTGTAATTTGTTAAAAGTTTTTATGGAAATGTGTATAACAAATAAGAGATACGAAAGCTTATTCGTAAACTACCCATTTATTAAACAATAGAGCTCCTCCCCTGTGGGGTTGAAAGGAGCCTCAATCAACCCAACACTGTTTTAACAGGATTTAAAACGGACTATGAGTAGTATTACAAGAATAGATGAAATTCCACGGAAACAATATTACTGGTAACAAATATCTTTAGGTATTACAATATTACAAAACTTCCTTGTAAAATTAGTTTTAAGGAAGGAAGTTACGTATTCCAAGTATGTACTTGTTCCCAACAGCGCGAGCGTCAATGAAATCGTTATAAAAAAAACACACTTCTGGCTCTGACGCGACAGGAAAGTCGGCCTAATCTGGCAGGAGGGATGGATAAAAAAAGCGCTTAATTGTCTTTGTGCAAGGTGTTTTATTGTGCAATGTAGGGAAAATCAAATTTTCATTGACATGCAACATATATTTAAAAAAAAAAATCGCTGTATAGAAATAGATAAATATTTATGGTTAAGTTGAATGAGTCTACCTCTGAAGCAAGTCATTGAGCAATTTCTATAAATTACATCCTCCATTGGTCTATGAAGAGAGCGGCGCAAAGATTACAGGCTCTGAACGGAAACTTGCGGTTGAAGTTAAATAAATAACTAATGCTAGTACCCAAAACTAAACTACTGAAGTTGCTAACACTTGCATGAGCAGTGCATGAGAAGTGTTAGCAACTAACTGAAATTGTAATCTACACTAATTGAATACGAAAATAATTATACAAAGTGCATCAAATATTCCTTTTCTATCCTTAAACATTGGACATTTCAAATATCGTAATTCAAAAGATCGATTTTGTCGTAAATCCAATAAGTTTTTTTGTCAACATATATAATAATAATTATTACAATTAAAGTCTCCTGCTCACCCTGACGGAAGAGTGACCTGACCCTGATGGAATCTTAATTTAACAGAGTTTCATTGTCTTCATAATTCATAATTTATTCTGTGAATAGCAATCACACCCTGCTTGATTTTTTTTTTCTAAAACTCCAGATCGCTTGAAATGTTATCTGTTACAGTCGCCATCAGATATATCGGAGTTGTGGAGCCTGTGGAGAGGGTCACAAATATCTGAACATGCACTTTATCGCATTGACAATAGAGGCGTTGTTCAGAAATTTGAGACCACCTCCACAGCTCCGATATATCTGATAGCGTCTGTCCCGATTGTACTTATTAGCTGTATGTTTTATTTAGTACAAATGTCTCTCCCGCCTTATAATTATAAACCTCAATGAAATAATTCAACCTACGACTATGTTCCATGAACCCAGTGGTCTTTCACTGTCTAGTGAACTCTTCCAAACATTCAAATAGATTCATATAAAGCATTGATACAAATGCAATGGCAAGATGGGACCAAGAATGTTTGTAAATAGTCCGTATTCGGAACAAGAACATTGACCAATAGGCACATTGACTCTGTTTATAAACAACTATTTACTTGTTACCCGACTGCCAAAGAGGGAGGGTAATGTTGAGGGAGTGTATGTAAGTATGTATGTATGTCTGTTCCTTTGTGACCTCCTGTAGCCTAAACGGCTTGATGGATTTTGATGTATGAGGTATCGTTAGATTTGTCTTGATTACGGGAGTGTCATAGGATACATTTTATCATAAAAGTCCCACGGGATAAAGACATAATAATATTTTTTCTAAATTTCCCTTTAAACAACAAAAATATGTATGCGGTATCATTAGATTCATTTCAATCACGGGAGTAATTAATATAGGATACGTTTTTTCTCAAAATTCCCACGGGAACATGTTAATTCTGCGTCAACGCAAAGCAACTCATGCGTTAGCAAGCAAAAAGATAGGGCGTGGCCTGGCATGCGGCGCGCGGCGCGGTGCGGAGGGGGATATGCTCGAGTATACAGCCCGAATGCGGGCACACGCATAAGGGCACACGTCGTTGACGGTCGTCTCTAAATAGCGATTTTTTCGATACTTCGTCGTCTGACGCGAAACTTATAAAGTATAAATAACTCGTTCTTTTTCTTTCGTGTTTCTCTCTTTAAATTTATTCGTTCTTTCTAATTAATTAACTCGTTCTTCCGTTCTTTTTTTTTTGGTTCTTTCTTAAATTATTCATATTAATTAATAATATAATAATAATTATTAATAAAATAATCGGATGCTGCCTTTGATACTTTGTTGGGCTGTAACGGTACACAAACTGCAAGGTACCACCTTGGATCGGGCTGTCGTGGACCTATCAAACGTGTTTGCAAAGGGCCAGGCTTATGTAGCCCTAAGCCGTGTTAAAACACTTGCTGGGTTAGCAATAAAAACACTTGACCCAAAAAAGCTGTTGGACCGGCCCCACGACGAATGTTCTTTAACTGAACTTAAACGTTTGCGGGATCTTCAGCAGTAATGACTCACCTAATTCTTTTTCTTCTTCACTACAAACAGTCCAGATTGGCGGTAAATTTATGTTGCGGAGTAACATCACTCGTAATCTAAAGCCAAATGTCGTCGAAATAATTTAAAATGGTACTTACATATACATAGTCTTCTACATCTACAACATTTTCGTTAAATAAAAACAGCTAAAAAGTTATAAATAAAAGAATTATTATTAAAAAAACAAAATACCCGACTGCACACTAAAAAAAGAGTAAAACAAGCCACACAATAATATTGATCAATCAAATGCTAAAAACTAATTATGTAATACCGTTTAAACAATACCTATATTAAAATACACTACAATATGTGTTCGTAATCGATAGTTAAATAAACAGAAACTTATTTTGAATACAAATTTACTGAATATAATTTATAAATGTTGATGGAAAGCATCGCAGGCGGGGACCACCTTGACCGCCACCAACGAAAATTCTGCTAAATGGTGCACAACCGAAATGACTATAAATAAGCCTCTGTTGGTCCCCGCCTGCGATGCTTTCCATCAACATTTATAAATTATATTCAGTAAATTTGTATTCAAAATAAGTTTCTGTTTATTTAACTATCGATTACGAACACATATTGTAGTGTATTTTAATATAGGTATTGTTTAAACGGTATTACATAATTAGTTTTTAGCATTTGATTGATCAATATTATTGTGTGGCTTGTTTTACTCTTTTTTTAGTGTGCAGTCGGGTATTTTGTTTTTTTAATAATAATTCTTTTTCTGCAAGACGACGATGATGTTATTTTTCTACAACTGCATCGTGACATAGTCATTATATTAATGATAATTTTATTAAATAACGCATTAGCATCAGTAATGTAGAATTTGTACAATCTATCATATGATGACTATGTAGAAGAATTTATCTACTAATTCCTAATGCTTAAGGATAATCTATCTTCTATCATCTGCTCAGCATTATGAGATGAGGAGTTAGAAATATATAATTGACGCCTACCCTTGATTTTTCTAAGATCCTAACTTGTTGCAATATAGTATTTCGTAAGGGTGCTACACCCTTTATAAGCAAAAAAAGAATTTCCCGAATCGCCCTAGGCATCTTCGAGTGATCTGGGAACAAAATGGTCCGACGAATTAAGAACTTCCTACTTTTTATGAAGTCTGTATAAAGGCTCGTAAATAGGCTTATCGCAACATAGATCTTTATCGATAAAGCTGATGATATAATACTGCAACTAAATAGAGTACTGAGTATTCTTATGTCTGTCTTACAAATGATATAATAAATGCGAGTAGGTGTGCTGTGGGAAACCGTCTCGTGCTGGACGAACTAGTTACGCATTATGCTTATAACTAATTAAAATTACCTCATTTTTAACAATAACATCACCTAGTTACTTATATTTCGTGCGCTGACTGATGAGTTAATGTTGGCAAGTAATATGAAGTAGAGCTAGACGGATCTGGGACAGTGGGTGGATGATATAAGAGATTGTGTATCTTTAAATTCCACGACAAAAATGTTTCAAGTCTTTTTGCTCAGTCAGACTGTAGAGCTGTTTGAACTAATGTAAACTAAAATAGAGCGCTGGTGGCCTAGCGGTGAGAGCGTGCAACTTACAATCCAGAGGTTGCAGGTTTAAACACCGGCTTGTACCAATGTGTTTTTCGGAACTTATGCTACATGCATGCGAGTACCTACGAAATATGATTTGATATTTACCAGTCGCTTTTCGGAGTTTTTGGCGAAAGAAAACCTCGTGCGGTAACTGGACAAACTCCAATAATGCCTCGTTTACCCTGATGTACGTCAGATGGCAGATGCTTTCGTAAAACTAGTGCCTACGCCAAATCCTGGGATTAGTTGCCAAGCGGGCCCAGGCTCCCATGAGCCGTAGCAATATGCCGGGACAACGCGAGGAAGATGATGATGCCACATTTAAATTTAAACATTTGTTGTACCTATTCAAGTTAAAGTGATTGGTAGTTGTGGTTTATCGATACCTAGTGGAAGTTCGATGATATCAAAAATAATTGTATTTAATAAATCCGTGGCCTACTGATTGTCTCTAGTCTGCCAGTTGCATAGAATATATGCTATACTTAAATACTGCTTATTAGTCTATAGTCAAAATTTTTCGCCAAATTCACATCGCAAGATCGAAGAATTTAGTCTGATCAAATGATGATAAAGTATTTAGTAAAGGATGTAATACTTTGGGATAAGTATTGTGTCCATATATATGTCATTTTAATCTATTATATGTATATAAATTATATGTTGTTAATAGTGGATTCAGTGCATTATGTACGCCACAAAATCTGTCTAACAACCCGAAAAGCTGGTGCATCAATCGGTCGTATCATATTAAATATACGTTTGGAAAGGTTAAATGTAAGCGAGTGATTGCTTTCCAAATGTGTTACAACTTTTTTTTTGGATTTTCATCATATGTTATTTAAAAAACAACTGAACATTTCTGGTTGCTAGCTTCGCTGGCCAGCCATTGCAGGGTCAACTGGGGGGTCAATTGCCAATTTCCTTTCAGATTGCCACCGTCTAATTGCTAGCTTGAGTTCTGGCATGGAATCATGATTGTGATTAATTATTAAAGCGACCCACTTAGCACCTTGGACTGGCTCAATCCTTTCTTAAAAGTTAAGTTTTTCGCCTCAAAACTTACTTTTAGATATAATTGTACCTGGGGAATTATATTATAAATTAAAATTGTAAATTATTATTTGGTTTATTATAGTAGTTAAGTTCATGTACCGGCGTACAATATTGTTTTTAATCATAATATATTATGTTCACTGCGGAATGTGGTATCAAGAAAAACCACATCGGTTTAACTACTAAGAATTTTTTTAACCACTATTGTAATTATCTTTGAATAAAAAAAAACAACACTAAATACATAATATAATATGAAATAAAATAAAACTATCTAGGTTTTGGCAAAGCAGCAATGGGGCTTCGTTGCACAGATAGCACTGAAGCAGGATTCGGCAAATTGTCCCGGAACCTTCGAAACGAGTACTGTTTCGAAGGTTTCGGGCCTTTGGACTGAAGCCCGCGCTTCCGATGGTGTCCAGCAGCGACCGCGTATATAATATAAAATCGCGGATTTGATATTGTTTTACTGCAGGTTTTCCAGTAACATTATTAAGTTAATAAAAAAAAATCTTTATTTCTAATCTAACCATCCAATACACAAAAGCCTCTCCATACACAAACATTACAAAACACAAACCCCAAAAGATATAAAATAAATGTGATAATTTAAAACTAAGAACAAATTAAATTATTTTGATTTGCTTTGATTTTTTAGTAGTAATACTACTACATAAATTAAAAATTGAAATAGATGACGTCTATGAAGTTATATCTCTGATTTCTAGAATACGTTTCAGGGAAGTAGGACACAAACAAAAATTCACTTGTCCGTTTCGTCACAGTGGAACAAGGCGCACTTGCTTTCCGGTCCTAGTAGATTTGCCGCTTAATCGCATGAAATACTTTTCTTACATCAGCAGTTGCATGGGCTGTATGCGAACCTAAGGAGAAGGAGTACAACTGGTTTCACGAAAACCTATTTCTATCTATGACTTTTGATTTGGACCTTAATTCAAAAGTTGAATAGACCGTTTTTTACTTGTGGGTCAAATGATTAACTGGATTGATAAAATACATGAGAGTGGTTGACAAACGACAAATATCACAAAGAACGGAATCCGATAGTCTGTGCCATTTACCTCTTGATGGGTGATCTAAATCTTGTGGCTTCACTGTGAACTCATTAGACACATTCATTTGGCACCCCTACATTGTTTTCCGATAGCATAACAGCAGATAGATATTGTTTAATTGAGCAGAACATCAATACAAACTAAACATCAGTTAACATTTAAAGTCATCTTAGTCATCTATTATGAAGATGTTTGACACAGGCTTGTTTGGTTAATGGTTTCCTACGCTCCACAATTACGTACCCAAGTAACAAAAGGTTCTATAACTAAGGCATTTTATCACCAAACAGTGATATAGTACGACTATAATGGTAACCATTGTGGCTGCTTGTACTATAAAGGTTTTTAACACAGTGTTTTGGCTCTATAAAATTAAAGAGCATTTAAGTTCTATAATTTAGCTCTTAGAACGCTTATAGGAAGAAACAAAAGAATCTTTAAAGTGCTGCACTGTAATAGATATGCAAAAAGCGATTATGGTACTATTTAATACTATAGACAACTTTACTGACGCTTTTATGTAACTATTTTGCACTAATAATGCGTCAGAATATACAGTTATAGTACTAGTACTGTAGCAGTATCGTAAACACTATTAATGGGTCAATCTGCACTATAAAAGGACTTTGCACGTCCATTACGTAACGTGTTTGCGTTTTAGAAGCTCTCTTGACGTCGCTATGAAGCTAGAATTCTGTAAAAGTCATGAAAGATTTTCTATAGTGCTATATAGTACCATAAAAGTTATCTGGTACGTTGCTAAATTACTTAAATTCTAAATAGCTAAATATCTTCTATAAGTGTGTTTATGTTACTGCTACGAGACTAAAGCGTGACATGACAGCGCTAAAGATTACAACTAATGGACTAATTAGATCTATACTAGCTTTTCAGTATCAAGTATATCACTAGTATTTTACAAATGTTTTTATCGTCAATACAAAATGGAAATACTGGTCTAGCGGGTCCAGAAAATATAGCGTATGGTTCCGCACAAAATATTTGTTTTGCACCACAGCCGGGCTGTAGCAATGATTTTCCGTCTTGTCAAGCCAGTAATGCAGATGAAGAATATGCGAGTGAAAATACTTCAATTCAAAGTTCTCAACATCAGAATGTTCAGATGAAGAGAACACTAAAAACGAGCAGTTACGCAGTGACTTACGAAAATGGTGCGTCACTTATAATATACCTCATCTAGCAATTAAAAGTTTGTCAGAAATAATAAATAAGCGCATTCGTAATGTGTTATTAAGATCCAAGGACACTTTTGAAAACTGATGTTAACATAAATATCAAATCAGTACCTGGTGGATATTACTGGAAGGTCCAATCGGTTTGTTCACACCAAGAAAACAATTTGTCCGTGTGAAGTGTGAACGAATCAATGTATACATAAGCGCTAAATGGACAAAATCTCGTATACAGTATACGAGAAAATTTACGCTGTGTGAACGTAGACAACCGGATAAAGCTACAGTCTTCAAATTTTATATTTTTTTATATTTCACTTCATGTTTGAGAAAAACACTATACCTACCTACAAGCCTCGGCGGCAACGTGGGGTGTATTTGCCCAGTGTGTATTTATTGCAACTCCATTCAAAGAAATATATTTTGTATACACTATTTTATATTTCAACAACGGAACCCTAATCCGTTAAATATGGCTGCTGTTTTCTGTCATAATAGCACATTAACAGCACGACTGGAGCCTATATGTACTATAGCAGCCCCAGTTGGAACAATTCCATATTTTATTAATTAAAATTCAATTAAAACATGAAAATTATGAAAGCGCATTGTCAAATTTGAAATCAGGATAATGATTTTATCGATACAATTATTTTCCCATGTATAATCTACTGCCATGTAACGGTCCACGAATGTTTTTAGTACGTCCTTATTGTTACCTAAATACAAATGTCACTTTAAGAAACAATGGCGAATGAACTTCCCGTATTTAATATTTTAGGCACCTCACGCAAAATGCGCACGAGAAAGTGTGCTACAAAAGATCACTGGAATCGTTTATGGTGCAAAATAGCACCATGAACATGTTTTCGTTACTATTATAGTTGCAAATTGCGACATAAACGTTACAGACAGCACTATTTTAGTACTAAAAAGCGTTTCTCGTCGCTTTTACATTTCAATCATAGAGCTGATTAATCATCGTGAGAGCTTTTATGTAATGCTTATAGTATAAATCAGTGATAAAACTAGGGCCTATTCGGGGTTTTGTAACCGTTTACAAAACCATTATAGTGCTAATCATGAACACTAATTAGCACGTTCCAAAACGTTCTCAGGACTTTTATAGAACCAAATTTTGTTACTTGGGTATTTATATTTGATGGTATTTCACACGCCGCCAATGACCGCCCACCGTAGTGCTGCTCAGGTAGGTACCAGCTCTAACGAACTCGACATTAAAAAAACTAAAATTGACAGCCCGCGCTCAACATAATATACTAATGAAAAGATGGGATAGAAAATGTATTAAAAAAGGTATTAGAATTTGAATTTTAAAAGGCGGCGCGTTCAAGCGGCTGCGCCGAAGTTTATTTTGTTTGAGTGTTCGAAAAAGAAAACAAGAGTGGAACTTCTTTTACTCCTATTTGCCTCTGACCTCGGTTGTTATTGACAATGGCTGCCAGAATGAAATATGGCGCGCCGGTAACGAAAAAGAGATTAGGTGGACGATATTATTCCTCGTCTATTGTGCCATCGCCAGCGGCGGCGCTGTTTGCCGTTTCAAAAGCTTTTTACATGTTATTTTTTGGGCAACCTGTTAGACTGTGACGAAGGTTCACTGTTTTTTTAGTATTATCATACGGTTTATCATATTAGATGACGCCTATTTAATAACGTTTACGTTTTCGCCTTATTTAATAACATTATTTGTGTCGAGTCAGTTTAAAGTTCAATTACTTAGTATCGGAAATAATTAAATTGTTTATAATCATCGTTTTATAGCGCTGTAGAGAGGTCTTCGGGCTGCGAGCTGCGAGCCGCGAGACCTAATGAAGCGGCGCGTGTGGCGGAGGAGCGCAGACACAATAGCCGCCGCCGTGCCTTCCCAGAACCGGTCCGGAGCCCGAGTGCTGCGCCGAATTTCGCTTCGACCACCCATCGCCCGCGTCCCGATACTTATCGCACCTGTGTTTATGACTAGAAACGCCATACGCTTCTGATACCGTCCTCGGGCGACGGAATTGCATTGCGGCCGGACCACCCGTTGTAGTTGTCAGCGGTATGAATTATGCCGTGGTCGCTTCGAGAACTTATGTTTAATATCAGTTAGTATGAATTATTAGCGCCGTGGTAAATGTAACTTGTCACCTATATTTGGCAATATTAGATTAAATCGGTATAAGGCTGGAAATCAGCAGGGAAGGCTGCGCGGACTGCACCGCTACTCGGTGCAACGATCCCGCCTACTTAACGTTCTACTCCGGCGCTAGTGGTGCGGTGGCGCCACGTCGATACACCAGTGACCAGTGTCAAAATCTGCAACATAAATTAATTAATCTGTACTATCTATGCGTTCAAAAAGTTTTTTTCTGTTTTACACCGAACTTGACATATTACTCTAGTATACGTTTTAGAGTATGACATAAGCTACTCGTATTGGACCGATAAATTAAAAAGTGAGTGACATGTTCAGTCGTAAAGAAGTTGTCCGTTGGACGCGCTGGCGTGTGTAAAGATGTAGATGACGCATCAACAGAGATATCTATTGGCAAACCTTTTTGTATATTTCGTCTATGCTAACATCATAATTATTTATGTATGTATAATCATCTCGGATGTATTGAATCAGTTTTCGATAAAACTGTGATACAAATGTCAATGGTTTTTCCTTAATTTACACGGTGAATATTAAATAAATAATAATAAGATAAAAACGATCCGTGTTCACAAAAGATTTCTGTTTCAGTTTACATAATATATACAGTCGTATCCACTACCCACATTGTTCGATAAAATCAAAGCAAAAATTTAGGCTACCAATAGTTTTAAAAACTTACTTTATTTCGTACAGGATCGTAATGCGTATCTAGTAAGCTTGAATACTTTAAATTCAAAGTTGAACAAAACTGAAACTACAGTTTCGCTCAATCTCCACATGATCATGCATTTTTTATCATGATCAAGCAGAGTTCGTTATGGGTTAATTTGGCATATCCAAACTTAAAACTAATAAAATTATGTGATTGAAGGCATTTTCAAAATACTATCTATAAGAGAAAGAAATTACAATAAATTCTTTGTTGGTAGTCCCGCCTCTGATAGGTGTTACGAATATCATGCTCGGTTGTTCCAGGATTTTAGCTAATTACCATCTGAAGATTCTCGCACTTATTTTTTCTCTCAATGGCAATCGATAATGTGTTGGCTATCCCGTCCCTGGGTTGTGTTCATTGAGTAAACCTGTGTCGGACGCAGCCGCGGGCGCGCACGACCCGTCTGCGCTGTGCTCCTCGCCTGTGTGCTTTATGTGTGTGTGTGGGTGTGCCGCTTGTTTGTGGTCGTAAATTTACGACTCGGCGCCGCTTGAACGTGTTTCGTTCACCATAACAGTTGTTATTTGTCTGGAGACTTTGTCCTTTATCGTTATACGTTTGGTGTTTCAACATGGCTGTTGATGTCTTGGGAGTAGCGGCTGTCAAGGCAGTTCTTGTGGGTTGATATCTAATGAACATATAAGATTGTAAACAAAGTTAATTCTAAAAATAAATTGCAACAAGGTGAAATTCAATTCAAGGTCATTTAAGTTGCTTAGGTACTATAAACCATATAATTACTGACATGTTCGTATTATTTGTAGAAATCTTAATAACATTAACAGTAGGTATATCGCCTAAAGATTTTTATTAGACCAACCTGTGAAATTCAATTAAGTAGTATTACCTATGTGTGTGTTCATTTTATTTTAATAGCTACATAAGCATCTACTTACTTAGATAGTCAAAAGCATGGATCTAACGTTGAACTTACATATGGCACGGGGGAAAGTCGAAGGCAGTCTGAATACTGATCGATTGTAAGTAAAAGTTCCATCCGCATAAAGTCTCTTATCTTATATAATTTATATAAATGTATGTATTTCTAAATGGAAATGCGCGATGAATTTTGATGTACGTACCTACCTTAGTAAGTACCTATAGTAAGGTACCTGTGCCAAAGATGGCCCAGCTCCTATTTTAACCATTCGAATGAATTGAAAGTTAAAGTTGTATTTATTTAACATCCAATAATAATTTAATAGCAGGCAATTAATAAATGATCTTGTTTAAATGCCACTTGGGTCCTTGAGAATACGAGAGCTTTATTGTTTTGAACTAGTAGGTACCTACGTGGCGTCGCGGGTACTACCTATTTATACATACATCTAACTGTAGGTACGTACCGACATATATACTGGCAGTTTTTTTTACGTAAATTAATATAAACATTATGTATTCATCCGTCGTTAATTACAGTTTACTTAGAATTTTCTAAATCACTCTTCCATATCGGGTGCATTTACTTAATAATTCAAACAATTTAGTTTACGATATCTATAGAACTACGTCGACGTCAATTCACACATCAAAAAGTTTAATTAGTTGTTCAAACAGTGCCACTGCCACTTACGTACACAGGCGTGTAAATGATAAACGTAATATAATATGCCATGCAAGGAGCAGCACTGCTAAAGATAATGCACTAAATATGAAATAGCAAATTCCTAATTTGTACTTAAGTTTACTCCAAAACAAATAAACAAAACCTACTCGTACGTCTGACAATATATGTAGGTACCTAGTTATGATCGAAGATAATAATAGGTACACCGATGGACGGCCCTCGTTTATTCTAAATTCTGTTAAGCTGTACATTATAACAGCTGTAAATATTTTCTACCTGTGTTAGGCAATAAATTCATACTAAATATTTACATGAAATGTCTTTTGAAACCTGAGGGTTTATATGATGTGAGCCCGAACGTATAGACATTAGACCTGCATTAATTAATTGATAACTGATCATTGTATTGCTGGTGCGCCAGTCCAAAAGCGGGTTGCACTTGCCAAGGGGTCCTTGCATGCATGTGCATTTGTATTTATACTAAACTTAAAGATTTATGTGTATACTGTGCTGATGAATGGTGTGTGGCGTTTCCTTGTTGTGTCGCCACGCCAAAGGCAACTGAGACTGAGAAACTGATTATTGATCGCCCAAGAGTTATTCCATATTGTCTCAATTGTCTGCATGTAAAAGTGCTAATCCACGTGTAAATCATATTGTTCAGAAAAGCACTGTTTTAATTGCTGGCAAGGTACGAGTAAACAACCTAACCCAGTTTAAGCGTTATCGTCGACAATGATGCTATTATTTTACTGCTTTCCTTAGCTGGCGCAACTCCGTCATAGGTACACATAACACTGATATAACTCAACTATTCTGAACAGACCTCTGTCAGAGCTCATTAGCCAAGACTGTAGAGTTCTCCCAACACCGGCTGTACGATAACAACAAACGCATGGAGTTTGCTTAGCTGTGCAAATAGCAGGTTTGGTAGCACCACGCGCCCACTACCAAGAACTTTCCCGTTTATTTAGTTTATTAATATTTATCTTCATATGGTTTATTAAGAGCCCAGTGTTGATAAAGCGTTGATAAAGGTTGCTAGAGCTTATTAATAGTGTCACGTCTTGTTTAAATAAAGATACATCATCGGAAACGCCTCATTACCGGGAACTTGGTGGTTTTTAATTCCTTGTTTATTCATGCACTGATGTAGGAAAAAAATAAAATTACGTCTATAATTGAGCGCATTATAATTTTACCAAAACAGTAGCACTAACAGCACACATTGAATATAAAATATAAATATTATAATATAACGTAAAATCATATTAAAACCTATAAATAATTGTAAACTTGTTTATGTGCAATAAAATGATACATACGAAAGATGTATTATGTATTATAAAAACATACATGGCTTATATTTTGGTGGCATTTACGCCAAGGGCTAGGGAAAAATGTTAACTGGTTAGGACCGACTTTAATATAAAACTGACGTAGCTAGCTATCAGGAGAAGTGCATTAAAATATAATTATAAGAAAAAGTATTAGGTGGTTAGTTAGTTCCGCGGGAGGTCCTCGTCACGCCGCGTACGCGTCGGCATGCTGTGTCAACGCCCTTAGGTCACATTTGTTTTGCTCCTCACCTCACTTTGTTAAAGCAGACTACCGTTACCCTCGATACTTAGGTGCTCAATTCTAACACTTTGACACTAATCATTTATATATTAGGTGTATATAGTTCTTATAACTAAACCAGATATTTCTTAAACAACATAAATTAAAGTTTAAAAAAGGGTTCTCGACAGGTTTTGTACAATCCCATCAAGTGACTAACACTAGGAAAAAAGGGTAGAGGTGAGTCATCCGATGCAGTTAAACCGGTGTCCTTCTGTACGTACTTAGTAAATACATAAATTGCATTAAAGGCTTTAGTGCCCACGGAAATAGCAGGTAACAAGCAGTCGGAGTTAATATACGAAAGGAGCAAATAGTATCAGAATGGGTATCGGCACCCACATTGATACTATTTGCTCATAGACGAATTAGTTTCTTCTATTTTAGGATTAATACGGTCCATCACATGTTAAGCTAAACACATTAGTGTTAAAATTAAAAATGTTCTAAAAATATCAAACCTTGACCTCATTGTTTCAATAAGCCAATGTATCTTCTGCGATTTAGTCATTATGAACGTCCATAGCAAAAAATGGAATGTTAGGTTACTCGTAAGACAGGCGTGGTGCATAATTGCTGTTTCACGTGGGACCCGCCGGGGGCAATCAGTCTCGCGAGCCTCGTTTAAGGAAAACTGAGGATTATATACTCGATGAGAATTCGATACTCAAGACTGTCTATGGAGTAAACTTAATTCCTTACATTAACGAGTACGTTACCAGTTTAAACATTACCTATTTGATATTTATACGATCGACTCAACTCAACAAGCTCTCATCATCTGAAAAATAATATTTTCGTATTGTGATTTTTTATATTATTATTTTTTTATTATAGGGACATTCCGCATTATTTTTACTTATTATTTATAAATACAGAAAAAGAAGTTAGTGATAAATAAATATAAATATTTCGGGACAAACTTACACAAATCGACCAAGTCCTACCGTAAGCTCAGAAAGGCTTGTGTTGTAGGTACTAGACGACGATATATATATAATATATAGTGTGCAAGACTGCACATCTTTTTTGAACAATTTACCTTTTTACGACTTATTGTCTATGTTTTTTATAAGATATTTGTTTTTCTACTTTTGACTAACGTTTTTATTATTACATTTTGTTTTCACCCAAAACCAGTGGCCTTTTCTTAAGTTCCTGACAGATAGATACATATAAATACTTAAATACATAGAAAACACCCATGACTCAGGAACAAATATCTGTGCTCATCACACAAATAAACGCCCTGACTGCGATTTGAACCCAGGACCATCGGCTTCATAGGCAGGGTCACTACCCACTAGGCCAAACATTCATATTAAATTCTGCGTCAAAATTCGACAGGACTTACTTCTCAGTGAATAACAAAGTGTACTCGCTCCGAAAGTTCCTACTATGAGCTCGGTGGTCAGGATTGCAGAGTAGGATCCGCGAGCACGCAGGTGACTGCACGGCACGTGTGCGGCCGGAGAAAGCCTGCCTGGCCGGCCACGCCTCACCTTTTCCTGACCAGTTCATATTCACAAATCATAAAACCACTTAGTCTTAGGTAGACCAGTATAACTACGTTTACTTGTCACCCATCAGCGGGCCAAATTATCCTAGGAACCAGGTAACGGTCGAGACGAAATGGTTTGTGGACATCCGTACTGTCCATTCCGAGATTTATAGACTTTATACTAATCGAGCAACTCCCTTGATAGGTTTGTTGTTTGTTACGGCCATTACTGCGTTTCTCCGGACCTGGCTGCGAGCCAAACAGATTAGCCAAATGCAGTTACGCTTAAGACCAAATATATCCCCTGCAAATTGATCTTATGATATAAACAAGAACAGAATTTTAATATTACATTCACTTAGGACGAAATTTATTATTTTTCAAGAGTTATCCTTATCATGTGCTTGGGTATTCATTAAACAGTTCTAATAAAGATCTGTATATCCTTACAGGTAAGTTTAATACTTTATATCCGCGAGTGCTGCGTGTGTGGAATTCAAACTGCTCACACGTCATTCCAGGGCGTATCCCGGCTCTAGGTTTAACAGCAACTCCTGCAACTGTGAGTGTTAACCACTTACATCGTTATTCACTTGAAAGTGCCATGCCTGTGTGCGCAACAAACAACAACATCAATATAAGGTCTCAAGAGGGCTAGTAACTGTACGACGAGATTCGGCATTATTGAACTAAGGGAGTTGCTGGAATATATTATTCTACGCACGAGAACTCTCCCGGTCCCTATGAGTCATGTCGATAACCAATTAAAATGTTACCTGCAAGACGTGTTTTGATACATACTTCACTATAGCGCCGTCTTCATTTCAGTATACTTAACTTAGCTTCGCCCTTTATCATGTCGCACATATAATAAATGAATCGTCTTTTTTATCAATTTTGCTTGGTAGTATCAAATGACCAATGTAGCCAAAGCTATATATTAGCTGCCGAAATGGTTAATATAATAATTAAGAGTTGCTCCCGAGCAAGTTTTTCTTGTTGGTGCACTGGCCAGACGGTCGGTTCTGGGCTTGTTTGCATTTTAATACCTGTTCCGAGTGTTACTCATTAATTTCAAGAACATATCTTTTGTATAAAGGCGCATTTGCTCCGTTTAAGGCAAAGTGGCAAGTGTCACAAAGAGCGGCCTTCTGGTTTTCCAAGAAAAACGCTTTCTCCATACCGCGGCTAGCTCAAAGTATCTTTATATAGTGTTGGCATACATAATGTGTCCGTTAACATTTTACTTGTTTAATTTTGAGTTAGTATATTCTTGTTTTGTTATACGAGCATAATTAGTGTTTACCTTTTCGTGCTAATATTGAGAGTATTGATTGTAAAATTCAGAGTGGCACTTTGCGCGTTGGGAGGGTTTCAAAGCACAAAAGGGGAACAAACTGTTTCCGAGTAAAACTTTTTTTTTCACCTCACTAGGTACCGCGAAGAAAATGCTTTCTCTAAATAATTTCAAATTTACTCCAAATTATTAGTATCATAGATTCGGTAGGTAACGTCATCGTCATCTTCCTTTCAAAAGTTTAGAGAACCCACGCAAAAATATTGTCTGTACAAAAAAAGTGTTTTTTTTTTAATAATTTGTATTTATTTACATTTTAAGTATTTTAACCACGTTACTCGTAAAGAACAGTCACTAATTGATCAATGTCTGAATGTCAAGCGCAAATCTGTCGATGACGGTATCTATACTGACAGATTTAGTTCAGTATGTACGGTCACATCAAAGATATGTATACACTTTTTTTATCTTACTGCTCTGTAATAAGATGCAAAGGTGTATATATATCTTTGACGTCGACCGTACACGTCGGTAGCGACAACGACTTGTGGTATGTAGGTCACTGTTTGGTTGACAATAGACGGTTTTTCAATTCTATATTCAAACTAATGCTGTTTTGTTTTAACGGTAAAACTAATGATATTCTTTACTTTCATAAATACTCCCAAGTTTATATTTGGGAAGTTAACTGTAGTGTGTACTGTGGGTTTCGCAATAATCGCATTTAAATATGTATGTATGACGTGGTATGACTATGAAGAGCGGAACCTTGCCTGTATGCACCACATTAATTCTGGAAAATTGGTTGTGATTTGTTGGTGGTGCATGTCATGTCAGTCTGTGTTGCCGTTTCGCTAAATTTAAATAGTGCAATACCGGAATTCAGTAGGTCAACTTCATTTGACGAATTTAATAACTAATTTCGTTTCTTCTTTGTATCTCGGTACTCCTGACGGTGCCTCAAAGTTAATGGATTAAGATATCTACGCAAAAAATTGGTAAGCCAAGAGAACGCCGGACAAAAAGTCCCACAAAAAATATTGCAAGAAATAGAAATATTTATGTCACCTTTAGTTCCGCGACATTTTCACTTTCAGTCTTTGTCGGTGTCGGTGTCATGGTACCTGATGCAATGTTGTTCTACGTGTACGCGAGTTTTCTTATTGCTGGAAAGTGCTTCTAATGTTCTAATATCGCAAAACTTTCTCTTCAGCTTATGCACCGGGCAAATTTATTAAGTAGGGTACCGAAACATATATTGAAATTTTATTTTTGGCATAGGTATAAGTTAGTGGCTGATTGCAAATATTTGCAGGTTTTTATTAAAAGGTTTAATTTTAACTTGGTGTAAGCTTAATACGACAGAGGAAATTACACCGGTTTGATCAGTTGCAACAGCAATGCATTTTAATTGTATGTGGACATGAGGAAAGGCGGCTCGGGCGGCGATATCACCAGGCAAGAGGGAGAGTGATCCGAGTCAATGAACCAAGTTAGCGGTGTACCGCAGGGTCCCACTCTGAGACCCCATGTTTATGGTTTCTTTGTACTTAACAATCCGGCCTATAAACGATGTTTTATTGGTGAGCGGTTAAATTGAATTCTGAAACCGGTATGCAGATTATGTTTCTCACAAAGCATTTGTTCCGATACTAACCTGTGTGAATGTTGTGTTGGAATATAGACTTTGATGTTTGACTCTTGAATAATGTATTAAAATTAAAAATATTACTTACTTAATTTGATTTCTCTAGAAAATTGTAGAAAACGCGGCGGCTAGCGTGTCTAAAGAAATAATTTGTTTTGGTTACAACCCGTTAAAACTTACGGTTCGCGCACGCAAGTATCTTTTATACGGCATGATAAGGCTGTTTTATTAAGACACGAGTTAAGGCATATCTATCACCATCATCAAGATATTTCAATTTCTTTTGATTACCATGAGACGTTGACTAACTTATAATAAAATCGTTCACCGTTAAAGTTTTTGGTTGAATGATTCAGTTTTCTCTCTCTTGTGATAGTTATATTATATATCTTCGGCTCGGTTGGTTGTGTTTTATTCATGAGCATGTCATGGCAGAATAGTGTATGTACCGAAGCTGATTACTCTGCAGTCTTGTCTTCTCTCTACCGCTAAATAATGGCACGAGAGCTCTCACAAATATGCTTAAGATTTTTGCTACCCATAGGCATATAAAGGTCCTGTTTCTACCGTGATACAGTTTTTAAATTGACATTACTGTACTATATAAAATGTAACTCCAGAATTGAAAATTAAATTGGTAATCACCTACTAATCTAAGCAGAAGCGTATCATACTTCATTGAATAAAGTTATTTGAACTTATTTTTTTGTTTTCCAACGGCTCCTGCAGAAAAGGAAGGCCATTTTGTCAACGGCTATAACCGCTAAAACCGTCAAGTACAACGGTACAGGACGGACAAGCGTAGTTGAGATGAGCGTGGAATGAACGAATTGTGTGTATTTCACAACCAGTACTACCATACGACATATAAATAAATCGCTATTCTTGTCGTATTATAGCTCTTGTTATAGCCATGTCGTAACTTCTCAGTTAAGCTAAACGTCGTTATCTTATTGTTTTAACGACTCTTAATAATATCTCAACGGCGGCGAACTCAAGCGGCGCCTTAACAGTTGTTTGGTCTCGAAAGATCTCAATCTGAAACGGTTTGCCATTACACTTATCATTTATATAGTATCGAAGTTATAAAGCTGGGCACGCACAGAGGGCGGTAGTAACGCGAAATGGTGAAGAGGTTACGATGAGCTACGGTTGAGCGGTCTTAGCGGTCTGAGATCAGTAGATCACTGCTCGCCGCTGGCCAGCTGCCGACAACCAACTAACTGTGTAACTTTTGCCTATAACTAATTTAAATATATACCTACTACTCGCAAACGATCCTGCGTGTGCTCCCAGGTTTATAGAGTATCACAGCAATCATAATTAACATCAGCTCCGACGCGACATTGTCGATAATTCGCGAGATACAGCACAAGTCAATTGTTCTTTCTAACGGTACTGCCATATAGTACATTTAAAAGAAAAAGGTGATTAGATATTTTAGCATTCTTGTTTTAAATATGAAAAGGTGTAAGCTCCATTCAACTCTTGACTAATACGGCTTTTTGCTGTTGCCCCGGCTGAGTGGATATGGGTAGTTATGGCTGCCAATCATTAACAGGATGGGATAGCCCATTGTTGTTAATCGTGAGATTTCAGAATTACATTGTCTTGTTGCCTATTCATGAGATTCATTCATGAAGTAGGAGCATTAATGGCTGTCGTGTTGTCTTATGTCTGAGCTTGTTATGAATATAATTTGTGTTCTGTGTCTGCCGGGGTTAAATTCAGCAACTTGGTACTTTATGTCAGAAGCTATTATTAAATTATACATAAAAGCCTTCCCGTGGAATCACTCTCTCTAAAAAACGCATAAAATTTGTTGTATACCCGTAGTTTAAAAAAAAATCTATTTAAGCGATTGAGTATTTCCGAGTTCCTACCTACCTACATCGCTTTTAAATGACATTTTTAACTCATCGAATCTTGTTGACTTGTGTGTGACGTGTGACTCAGTCTATTAGTACAGTAAAGTGGAGTGAACTTTATTAGTAAATATTGCATTATAATATTTATAATTATTAGTGTAAAAAATCCGGAGGCCACGGGCTCGAACTCCGGCTTGTACCAATAAGTTTTTTGAAACCTATTTACGAAATTGATTTGCGACTAGCGTTCCGCTTCCGCTATAATAAACTAATCAGGTGTAAGTACAAACTTAAATTTTCCAACCTGCTTCTAGTCAGCACAGCGTAAGAATTGCCTGCGCTGTGTAGTCAGACATTCCTAGGTAGATAAATCAATTCTTAAAAAGAAATTGGCTTGGACAAGACGACACTATAACACCCATATAAAACTTAATTGGCTGATTGACGGATTAAAAGATAAATATGTGAACATAGGATTAATTTGTGAAATTCTCTAATGGAGACACAAGTGTCCACAAAGTCGTTAATTAATATAACTGTCATGTAATCATGTTACCTACAAATGTTACCCCGGGCTGTGAAGATATGTGGTGTCGCACGCGTCCGTCCGTCTCGCGACGCAGGCATGGGATTGTAATTTGAATCGTTTCCGGCGCCCGCGCCATGCAGTGCTATTAACAAAACTTGCAGACTTTCTGTGCACGGACGTAAGTACACCAAAGGTGCCATGTGGGTTAATATTTTACACGAAGCATGAAAGCAAACCTATTCGTACTGTCAGGATTAGCAAAAGTGAGTCCATTATTAGAAACAGCTGTTAAATTTCCTACAATTTATTATTTGTATATAAGTAGGTAAATTACTATTTAGACACTGAAAGAGGTAAATGTTATGTTTCACGAATCATATAGTTAAGAGATCGTTTTGAAAGTCAGCTTGATCCAATAGGCGTTATATTTTATAGCCATGTTTCGCAACGTGAGCATTAGGGTACACTTGGTGGCTGGTGTTCTTGGATAGTGATACGAGTATAAGTCTAAGCAGTTAAACGCATTTAGGATGACTATATCTTATAGTGAATAAAGTCGTGATTCATTAATTTTGTTCGTGACTGTCCTTAATAAAATTTGAAATCGGATTTCTATAACACGATGACTATTATTGCAGTATCGGAAATTATACGTATTCACACATGCCTAGGTAAATGCGAACGAACGGGTCGGTATTACGCACGCACATACAAACGTCGAATAAAGGGGTTATGATTTTTAGCAATGTGTGTCATTGACGACCGATCTGACCTAGCGGGTAGTAACCATGCCTATGAAACCAATGCTCCTGGGTTCGAATACCAGTAAGGGCATTTTTTGAGTGGTGACCACAGGTATTTGTTCCTCAGTCAGGCATTTTTTCTATTCATTAAGGTATCTATATACCATCAGACAATCCGTCTGCTCGTTTGCCTCCTATGTCATAAAAAAAAATTAAATGTATCGCTGGCTGAGTACCCACAACACAAACCATCTTGAGCTGTGGGGCTCAGTCAAAGGGAATAGTAAGATTATAGAAGTATATATATTATTTATGTTAAATGGGTTTTTTCAGTTTACACCTTGGCGCAGCGTCAATAATAACAACCCGAAAATATAACCATTTTCGGGTTGAAATTTTTAATCATTGTATGTTAAAAAATACCAATAATATTGATGAATTCCCTAATGTCAAAGTGAGATATCATCAAACAAAATGATTTGCATATACATATGCATTGTTCGGTAGACTTTACGTTTTCTAGAGTAATCGCAGAACTTTACAATTATTAACCACCACCACTTTACAATTTTTAAACTGCCCGGTGTTTAACAAAAGTGGTTACCTAAACGGTTTTAAATATAAATTCTTTATTAATTGCCCACTTGTTTATTACACGTTGACGAGCAAAGAGCGAAAAAGTATTTTCCTAACTAGTGCGTAAAAAGTGCACTTTGCGCACGCTTCGCCTGCGTAAATTTTACTTTTTAAGGCACTTGTTATGAAAAATTGGGTTCGATACACGTGAAAAAACTTCTTTAAGACTCGGGTGATTGTCACCCTCGTTTCACTCGGGCTCCAACTTACACCCTCGTCGAAAAAAAATTTTTTTTCACTAGTATCGAAATGTACTATTTCAAGACGACATCGCTGATTGTGTTTGTCATGAAAGAAAAAGTTTTCAAGTTATGCAACTGACAAATACATGACAAGAAATCACCTTACATATCGTTACTACTTTGAAAAACCCTCGTAACTCATTCTGGCATTTAAATCAAAAATGACGTAACTATGTATGGGATGAGTACGAAGTTACTGCGATTCAACTTAGAGTATCAGTGTCAGATACGATTTTTTTTTTAAAGAAGTGACGATATGTAGAAACATACAGCATTCTTAATTTCTTATAACGAAAGATATAATGAAGGAGGCTACGATAGTGCTGTTACTTAAAATTACAAAATTGAGTGCCGGCTGATTACCTACTAACTGCAGAATGCTTTTAAAATTTACCACACCTAAATGTTAAAATGGACTTTGGGTATTGATCATTTAACAACAATGACATGTCTACATCTTTGCGTCTAAGTATAGGTATTGTACGTCAATTGTTAATGTTTTGATTCGATTGTGAGATGAACGCGCGTGCACGCTAAGTCTATTAAGTATTAGGTATTTAATTCGTTGAAATATTCGAAATCGGGGACCAGTGCATACAAAAATCGAAAGGTGTTAAAAGCTTCTTTTGTGATAGAATTTAGCGAAGTCACGATAGAAAATAGACAAAATTTAAAAGTGGACATATGTGAAGTCGGGACCATTAAGTAGTTACATAAATAATGCGAGTCACGTGGTAGCCCCAAACCGACAAACCGAAATCTGCATCACGTGTTTAAAACTTAAAACCTATTTACATACCGGTTTCGATTCGATATCACTAATCGGCTCAGTAAGGCTGTGTAGCAGTGCCTTAAAGAAAGCAATTCATATGTTCAAACAAGCGGCTCGTGAGAAACTTTCCTTGCGCCGCTACCTTCTGGTCTTCGATCAATCAAGTCGCTTCATCGATCAGCCCGCGCCTATCATTAATTTCATTGTTTATTATTGGCGCGCCGGTTTATTACATCTTGTTTTACTCCATAACATTGCTCGCAAGTTTAGTTCTCGTTTATTTTCTTTGATGACCGTAATTTGATACGATTCGGATGCATCTAAAATTAAGTTTCCCATGTCTGGAAAGTTGTTTTCTGCATGTATGTGAAGTCATTTGACTTTAGACGTCATGCGTGGCAATATTACCACGCCTAAGATACTCGTCACAGCTATTGGTACTACCGTTAGCCGTTACAATGAAATTAAATAAATCATAAATTTAAACGGGATTTCTCATCGGAAATGCCTCTTGTGGGGCAGTATGCAGCAAAAACAGATGAATATTTTAGATTCAAAGGCATTTACTACAACATTATATACTGTAGGTATACAATGTACATACATACCTAGCCTTGGATCTCATGGTTGATTAGAGAACTCAGAGGGAACATGGTTGACTATTGATAGACATTATCTTAAAACAAGCAAACCGACTCTTTACATTTGTCTGGCAATATTGTAAATCGTTCATAATAATATTCTTATTACAGTTGTCCGAGGAAGTGACGCGGAAGCAGAGCGAGTACCAGAAGTGCCTGGAGTCGTACAAGCAGATGCGAGCTAAGTTCGAGGAGAACTACCTTAAATGTAAGTGTAAGTTAGACTACATATTACTTATCCTTTAGGTACTAACAGTGCATACGGGAACGAGAAAACACTAACGCATGGGAAATTGAGGTGTCTTTGCATGTTTTTAGATGAAATAGTTACTTAGCGAAGCACGTCCGTGAACTGTTTTACGTAAAACGAGGCACATTGTATTGTATTGTATCTTGATAAATAAGTAAAAAATAAACGTTTTGGATATTAACGCGAACATACACCTTATTGCAGCGTCAAAAATAGTAACATAGTCTTCTACTATCTGAATCCGCTGACTGTAGGTACAATTTAACTTCACAGCGTTTGTTTTTATATATAATTAACAATTTCGAAATTAGTTGAGGATCAATAGATAAAATAGAATAGAATAGAATAGATGTGTGTAATGGAAATTAGGTATATAATGAATGCTCTAGGTCCACTTCAGGTCAATTTTTGGGCGTATGCGCCAACGCGGATTTAAACCAGGCGAATTTACGAGTTCTATGAATATTCTATGACCTACATATGTATACAATTTTATTTACAAGATATAGATAGATGCCTCCAGGTTTTTGCTGGACGGATGGAAAAAGGCCCGATGGTTTGACTCTGGTTCCCTGGCAGAAGGGTCGGTGTCTCTTGTGGGATGCAACGTGCGTCAGTACGTTCGCGCCGTCCCACATTGGTCACACAATGAGATCCGCAGGGTCCGCAGCGGAATATGCGGCCAGGATGAAACATGCCAAATACTCTGCTTTGGAACCGGTGTATGGCTTCGTGCCAGTAGCAGTCGAGACCGCTGGATCTTGGGCTGTGGAGGCTAAAGAATTCATTGGGCAAGTAGGTCGGCGGTTAAGAGACAGAGGAGGTGATCCTCGGTCCGGATCGTACCTGGTGCAACAGATCTCGTTGGCTATTCAACGCGGTAACGCTGCCAGTATTATGGGGACATTTGCGCCAGGTACGATTAACTAATAAATAAAGTATAAACATTTTAAAGTTATGACGAAGCCTTTTGCGGATTCCATCGTTAGTTTGTATGAGACGAGGCCTGTTGCTGATTTTAATGTTGCCACCTGACGAAGCCTGCGCTGTGGATAGCGGTTTGTATAACAATCTAATGAAATATATAATGTATCTATTTTTAATACAGCTCCATTTCGCAGTGAAAATTACTTTACGAATGAATACATTTAAAATTTTTACAAGATTAATATCAATCAGACATATTTGTTGTAGTTTTGGCACTGCTTGTGTGGTTTTATATAAAAAAGTAATATGTAAATATATATAAATATGTTAATTGTCAATTAACGGTGAATAAGTCTCGTTGATTTGTTGTATGATTCTATTGAAAAGTGTGTGAAAATGGAAACATATAATTGTACCTGTATAACTTCAATTATGTTAGACTGTTTGTGCCTTTAAAAACTGGACAGCATAAGGGCTCAAGTTGGTGGATACAATCATTATTATGCTAATAAATAACTGTACCTATTTGAATTACGTAGTTTGGTCAGATTTTTGGCAGTTTTCCAACAGTTTATTTTATTTGTAATAATTGTAATAGCGGTATTAGCTTTGAAAAATAGTGTCAGTAAATATTATATAAAGTTTACCTACATATTTAGTGCCTATTAAACTAATATAATAACATTAATAACTAAGCTTACTGTTCGTTGTAACCAGGAGAAAAATTTATATGTATCGCAGGAGATGTATGAAAGCGGGACATTTTGATTGACTGCCTCTTGCTAATCTCATGCAACCATAATACTTACAGAGTATATTATCTGGACTAACGACGTGCAACGTGCACCGGCCACGAGTAAATAACCACGACGATCTATATAATTATCGCAGTGAATTTCTTCACCACATTTTAATCAACTCTTTTAAAGTGGACGACTTACGGCTGAATTGATGATGATGATAGGTATTTAATTACTTGTAATTGACTAAGTAATAAAAGACTGTTGTTAATGTAAATGAATATGCCTTAGGGCCTCTTTGCGGTCGCTAACGCAATCAAGTTTCTTTAAAGATTTATTTTCGAAAAGACGCGTCTTGAAAATCTATTAGAAGCAATAAATTAGAAGCATCTGAAAAAAGTAGAGTTAAAACCAAATTAAATTATAAAAACTGTTATTGCTATTAGAATTTAGAGTTTAACATTCGGTAGCTACATTTTATGTGCCTATCCACGGTTTTATGACCGCATTTAACTGTAAGATTGTAAGAACGGTTGGTGGATTTGACCTTTTTCTCTAAACAAGTGTATTACCCTACATACAGTTTAAAGTTTTCCTATGCCTAATGTTTTAACTTCTGGCAAACCTTTCGCCGCTTTTACATTATACTCAACGTGACCGTGTTCCAGGTCCAACGAGCCGCGGTGGACGCAAGCTGGACGAGACGCGGGACAAGTACGGGAAAGCGTGCCGGAGGCTTCACCGAGCACATAACGAATACGTGCTCCTCCTAGCAGAGGCCACGGAGTGCGAGCGCGCGCTGCGGACGGCGGCGCTGCCCGCGCTGCTAGACCAGCAGCGGCGGCAGGGCGAGGCCACCGCCACTTCGTGGTCAGTACAGTGTATATATGTTAGCGTGTCGGAGGCTACACCGAGCACATAACGAATACGTGCTCCTCCTAGCAGAGGCCACGGGTGCGAGCGCGCGCTGCGGACGGCGGCGCTGCCCGCGCTGCTAGACCAGCAGCGGCGGCAGGGCGAGGCCACCGCCACTTCGTGGTCAGTACAGTGTATATATGGTAGCGTGTCGGAGGCTACACCGAGCACATAACGAATACGTGCTCCTCCTAGCAGAGGCCACGGAGTGCGAGCGCGCGCTGCGGATGGCGGCGCTGCCCGCGCTGCTAGACCAGCAGCGGCGGCAGGGCGAGGCCACCGCCACTTCGTGGTCAGTACAGTGTATATATGTTAGCGTGTCGGAGGCTACACCGAGCACATAACGAATACGTGCTCCTCCTAGCAGAGGCCACGGAGTGCGAGCGCGCGCTGCGGACGGCGGCGCTGCCCGCGCTGCTAGACCAGCAGCGGCGGCAGGGCGAGGCCACCGCCACTTCGTGGTCAGTACAGTGTATATATGTTAGCGTGTCGGAGGCTACACCGAGCACATAACGAATACGTGCTCCTCCTAGCAGAGGCCACGGAGTGCGAGCGCGCGCTGCGGACGGCGGCGCTGCCCGCGCTGCTAGACCAGCAGCGGCGGCAGGGCGAGGCCACCGCCACTTCGTGGTCAGTACAGTGTATATATGTTAGCGTGTCGGAGGCTACACCGAGCACATAACGAATACGTGCTCCTCCTAGCAGAGGCCACGGAGTGCGAGCGCGCGCTGCGGACGGCGGCGCTGCCCGCGCTGCTAGACCAGCAGCGGCGGCAGGGCGAGGCCACCGCCACTTCGTGGTCAGTACAGTGTATATATGTTAGCGTGTCGGAGGCTACACCGAGCACATAACGAATACGTGCTCCTCCTAGCAGAGGCCACGGAGTGCGAGCGCGCGCTGCGGACGGCGGCGCTGCCCGCGCTGCTAGACCAGCAGCGGCGGCAGGGCGAGGCCACCGCCACTTCGTGGTCAGTACAGTGTATATATGTTAGCGTGTCGGAGGCTACACCGAGCACATAACGAATACGTGCTCCTCCTAGCAGAGGCCCCGGGGTCCGCGCGCGCGCTGCGGACGGCCGCGCCGCCCGCGCTGCGAGACCAGCAGCGGCGGCAGGGCGAGGCCACCGCCACTCCGTGGTCAGTACAGTGTATATATGTTAGCGTGTCGGAGGCTACACCGAGCACATAACGAATACGTGCTCCTCCTAGCAGAGGCCACGGAGTGCGAGCGCGCGCTGCGGACGGCGGCGCTGCCCGCGCTGCTAGACCAGCAGCGGCGGCAGGGCGAGGCCACCGCCACTTCGTGGTCAGTACAGTGTATATATGTTAGCGTGTCGGAGGCTACACCGAGCACATAACGAATACGTGCTCCTCCTAGCAGAGGCCACGGGTGCGAGCGCGCGCTGCGGACGGCGGCGCTGCCCGCGCTGCTAGACCAGCAGCGGCGGCAGGGCGAGGCCACCGCCACTTCGTGGTCAGTACAGTGTATATATGTTAGCGTGTCGGAGGCTACACCGAGCACATAACGAATACGTGCTCCTCCTAGCAGAGGCCACGGAGTGCGAGCGCGCGCTGCGGACGGCGGCGCTGCCCGCGCTGCTAGACCAGCAGCGGCGGCAGGGCGAGGCCACCGCCACTTCGTGGTCAGTACAGTGTATATATGTTAGCGTGTCGGAGGCTACACCGAGCACATAACGAATACGTGCTCCTCCTAGCAGAGGCCACGGAGTGCGAGCGCGCGCTGCGGACGGCGGCGCTGCCCGCGCTGCTAGACCAGCAGCGGCGGCAGGGCGAGGCCACCGCCACTTCGTGGTCAGTACAGTGTATATATGTTAGCGTGTCGGAGGCTACACCGAGCACATAACGAATACGTGCTCCTCCTAGCAGAGGCCACGGAGTGCGAGCGCGCGCTGCGGACGGCGGCGCTGCCCGCGCTGCTAGACCAGCAGCGGCGGCAGGGCGAGGCCACCGCCACTTCGTGGTCAGTCCAGTGTATATATGTTAGCGTGTCGGAGGCTACACCGAGCACATAACGAATACGTGCCCCTCCTAGCAGAGGCCACGGAGTGCGAGCGCGCGCTGCGGACGGCGGCGCTGCCCGCGCTGCTAGACCAGCAGCGGCGGCAGGGCGAGGCCACCGCCACTTCGTGGTCAGTACAGTGTATATATGTTAGCGTTATCTATTCGTCGCGTTAATTATTCCTTTATTACAGTTGTTTTTAAGTAGTTGCCTTATCTAATGTTCGTAAATTTGTCCCCAGGAAGGGTATCCTGGTGGATGTGGTGCAGCGGTCAGACTTCAACACGGACAAGTTTAGAGAGATCCAGAGCAAGGTGGAGTCCACCGTGCAGAACCTGAAGCCCCACGAAGAGTACAAGGAGTTCATAGAAAAGTACAAGTCAGTACGTAGGGTGCTCACTCTCTGAACTTGCAATGAATGTTGATTTTTTTACCTATAAAATAATAAATTAAATTACAAAAATATATTTATTCAGTTGTCTACAAGGTACAGTTATTGGTTCCTTAAATATAAATTAATCAGTTTAATCACATACGAGTACCTAAAACGAATCCTGGTTAAGATAACACTACCTCCAAAATCAACGTCTTACTTCTAGGTCACAAGTCATTTCAGCTGTAAATCGCCCACTGCTGAACAAGGCCTCCCCCAAATAATACTTGTATTATATTGGGTAGTTGGCACAGTCGCCACGCTTGGCAGGCGGGTTGGTGACCGCAGTAGCTGTAGAATAGCTACACGTAGCGTAAAAAAAGTTCTTAATTTTTTTTAATATACAGATTTAAACTCACGATTTTCACACATTACAAATTAAACAGGACTTGCTTTAATACTATAAGTAGGTACTGTTACCTAGATTTTTGCCGACGTTTCGGAATTGGTGCTACTTCCATGGTGCGCGACTAAGGAGGATTTTAACTATTAATTCTATTCGGCTGTAGTATGTTCAAATGAAATGGATCTCCTGTCCGCTGCTAATTAGTTTCATTAAAATCCGTTTAGTAATATCGCCTGATAGCAACAGACATCCATGCATCCACACAAAACGCGTTTATAATATTAGCAAAATTAACAATGTCGACTTATCGAAATCGTTCCAGATCCCCCCCCTCGACTCCAGTATCGTTTACGTTCGACGAGAGCCTGGTGGAGGACACGAGTGGCAAGCTGCAGCCGAACCAGCTGACGGTGGACAACCTCACGGTGGAGTGGCTGAAGGAGAAGCTGACGGACCTCGAGGGCGCGCTGCAGGACAACCGGGAGAAGCAGGCCCAGCTGGCCCCGGAGCTGGCTAACGGCGTGTGCAAGAACAACAACACCGGCCTCACGAACGGCGTCAATGGGATTGACAGGTCAGTTTTGTACCAAGAAACACCTTCTATTCATTGGGTATATATACAGAGTGATCAATCCAAATGGGTTAGTAGGGACAGGTCAGAAATTATGAGAGATAGCGAAATCTGTTAGGAGCCATGGGTTCGATTTTAGATTTAATTATAATGGCATTCAAACTTTTTAAGAAGAATTATTTTTTGCATCCAGAATGGTTACTATTTTGAACATAAATAAAATAATTATCTTTTTTGGGTTTCTTAGTCAATTACTTGAATATTATTAAAAATGTACTCGTTGTGACTCATGAATTTCAGTTTCTATCAACAATAACAACGAAATCTTTCAGATTTACACCTAACATTGTTTACAAGATTTCGACCAGGTTCGATACCCGGTTATGTAGGTATGTGAGATAAAAAAAAGGAACGCCATTATTATTCAATCTAAAATCGAAGCCATGGTTCCTAAGAACAGATTTCGCTATCTCTCATAGTGTATTTCCTGACTTCCCCCTATTGACCCATTTGGATTGATCACAATGCTTCGGGTCCGCGCAGTAGTTGTTTATCCATAGATTATTACGATAAACCATGAACAAAGCCCGCGTCTTCCCAGTTTCCTTCATCATTGACTTATTCGTCTACGTTTGTTAAATGTAATAGATAAGTTTCTCCTCATATTAAACAAGTACCTAAGTGAGACTCTTAAGGTTCTTAGTGTTCTTACCTATAATTCAGTTTTCTTGACCAATATTCGGCGCCATAAATCGTAATTAGAATAAAGGGATTAATTAGTTACCTACGTTGTTTGCTGCTGATATTTCTTTTTATGTAGGTACCTACTACATATAAGTAAAGTATCTTACATTGCAAGCTTATTGTGTTGAAATGCTTGCCCGTCATGTGTTTCAGTTTCTTACTTATAATGATCATAGCATTTCACCAAAAGGCGAATGCGTCATTGAAATCCGATACACGAAAGGCCTTGATGTATTACACCGGAATGAAGTAAACATACATTCTTGTTTAGGTTACGCGATAACGTTACAGAAGTCTAGCCCAAATTAGTACCTTACTGAGAAGGAATAAATTAGCGCACGCTAACGCGCAAGCTAATTGCGTTGCTAATAATTGGCATTAAAGAATGCATACATAATAAATAGTATTTAAGCATATTCGCTTAAGTGTTTTTATTTTCTATAGCGTATATTATGTTATAATGTTCTTAAAATTAATATATTTTTTTAGCATAGCCTACGGGTCGGTTGCACCAAATTCATGGTAGGTAATAGTAAAAAAATCATGTATCAAAAGTTTAACAGTTCTCTATGGGATGAGAGCTGCGCTAGCCGTCATCGTTAAGAATATAATCAGTTCGTTAAATGAATTTGAGTAGTGCAAGCCACTCATGGTCTCTCGATGTAACCGTATATCATCAAAGCATAGATAGATAGGCATAGACGCTCAAAAATAATTTATAATGTATCATAAATACGACTAAATATTCCGTGTTTTTCCAGGCATTCCCCCCCTCCGATTCCGACGACGGTTTCCGAGCCAGTCAAGTTGCTGGAGCTTCGCATGTCCGAGCGCAAGTGCGCCAAGCAGGCCGAGATGATCAGGTTAGTACGGCTGCAACATGTTCAATGAGCTCTTTACGGCCCGGCCACGATTATGCGCGACTTGCGGCGCGGCGAGCGTTTTATATGTTCATTGCGTGTGATACCACCTAACCGCAGTGCATTGCGCGTCTTGACCGCGCAACGAACATATAAAACGCTCGACGCGCCGCAAGTCGCGCATAGTCGTGGCCGGGCCGTTAGTTCCCCCTGGTAAAATGCGTTGCGCATACCGGACAAATTCGGAGGTTTCCTTTATATAACCAGATAAACCGAACCAGTCTACTCACTAAAAACCCAGGGGTGCCTGCCTCGCTGACTAGCGGCAAGGACGCGGTAATTCATTGAGCCCTAGAGTGTCTAACCAACGCATAGTCTGGCCAACGGTGGGCGGATCAATATAATTTTTACCAGAGCAGTTAAATCCGAAAAAGGTTATATATTTTTTTAAGATTTAACGCTCCGGTTAAAACATTTACTCATCGTTCTAGAGGTTTATTTAATATTTTACTTATATTGCAATTTACCTCGTCATGTTCTTTTGGAAGCGTGTAAAATTTCTCACCTGAAAGTTAGCATGTTTGACTTCTTACTAGTTTAATGCAGAGTTCATACTGGGCACCCATAAAATTAATATCTGCATGATTCGCTTGGGTTAGTGTTAATAAAATTTCAATTTACATAACACTCGTTGGCACATACTAAGCACTCGGGGGCACATGCCTACGAGTTTTAATTGTATTATTATCATACATCGTTATAGCGGGAGCGAATTCGATTTGACAGTACAGAAAGATTATAAAAAACAGTCAAAAACAGAAATGACATTCGTGTAGAGAACGTTTATACCTACGACTTTAAAAATGTATAATTATTTTATTGAATATCAATTTTAAAAACGTACCCATTACAACAGTGGCAGTCGAAAGATCATTTAGCCAGTTAAAATGGATATTTACTGCACGACGCCGTAGATTATTAGTAGATAATTTTTAGAAACATAGAGAATTTTTTTGTCATATATTACGAAAATCACTTAAGATCAAAAAAAAGTAAATAAAGTTGTATTAAATTAAAACATTTATATTTATTTAAGTTGATATGTCAATTTCAGGTATTTTTTAACTAACAGAGTGTAAAGCAAGATTTATTAACATTATGCAGCAAAAACTTCGTGCTAGTTATGATGAACTTATTGGAGGCTTATAATGTGTAGGCAGAAAAGTCTGCTTTTCCTAAATGGACAGTCTGTTTTACTACTTCTACAACAAATTTATATTTGCTCCCGCGATAACGATGTATGTATTATGGTGTTTTTACTACGGTGATTACTGATTATGAACCTTGAACAGGTCTGCGCTGGCGGAGCTGGGCTGCGAGGAGGCGCCGAGCGGCTGCCCCGACCTGTCGGCCGAGACCGTGGGCGTGGACAGTCTGGACGGCAGCTCGCCCGACCACCAGGTTTGTGCACTACCGGCTTACTGGCTTTGAAAAAATTCGTATCTAAGACAGATACTCTAAGTTGAAACGCAGTAACTGTACTCATCCCATACATAGTTACGTCATTTTTATTTTGAATGCCAGAATGAGTTACGAGGTTTTTTCAAAGTAGTGACAATATTTTGACCTATTTGAATTAATTTATTACAATTGTAACAGAGTCAGAGAGACTGAAACTGTCTTCTCTTACTAGTTAGGATACCATGATAACTGAAAAGGTATGAAAATAGTTTTTTTTTTAATTAACTAAGTAAATCTGGTTGAAACACACCTTGTTAGCAGCGAGCGTCATAATTTACAGGGTAGGCATCCCTATCATCTACCGTATCGGACTACAGTTCAGATAATTATTTATTTTAAAATATTACAAATGATTTATGTACTAATTAGGCAAGGAAAACTGACCCGAAAAGGAGAGGAGGAAAAACCATTAGATAAAATACAATACTTAAATACCGAATATTTTATTTGTGAGTATTCTTTAAAGGTATTCAGTTGCTACTATGGCAATTAACAGACAGGTTACAATCTGATAGTAAAATAATAGAAAGCTTGCACTTGAATAAAACCATATCTGCGATGCATGTGTATTAAGATCATAAAACCGCGGGGTTTTATGAGTCATGGTAGGTCCCTACCTATAATTTGTAAATGCTATGCGGTATTAATTTAGGCAGCAAAATACAACTCGATCGGAAACTGCGCGTAGGATGTTATGTTTAGCCGAACACCGTGAGTTATGAGTTTTTTATACGTGAAAAGAAAACATACAAACAAGCACATGATTTTGAAAACATACACATAAGATAAGCGAGTTAACCTTGTGATTTCTTTTCGTTTTTATTAGCTGACGTACGATGGTAGGTAAGACTTACATGAAACAAGCGTCTGCAATTTTCAACATTGGTAGTTATATGTACCTACATTTTAGGTAAACATATTTTATATTTTGATTAGGTACCTAGGTACTCACAATAACTTTGCCAAAGCTAATAAGGGCCGGTGATACTATAGACACTGACAACTATACTAGACACTATCAAGTGCCTGGTAACGTGATGGTCGCTATTAAAAGTGATCTTACGAAATTTTGACAGTTCTCTTTGGAATAACAATTGCATCGCCATATTTCATGTCGATTCATTTAATTAATGCGCGGTGCACACCGCTCTTAAGTACACTTAAAGGGTAATTGAATTCAGGAGCGTTCTTCTATCGGATCGAAAACATCGACCGAGGCGCTGCGTCTGCGCCTGCACTCCATAATCCCTCCGCGGCCCTTCTTCCGGATGTTCGCCCGCCCATTCCGGCGCAAGTCCGTGCCCTCCAGCCCGGCCCTCCCCCCCAAAACGTACCGCAGCAGCAGCGAGGGACCCGCCGACTCGGTAACCGGACCGACTCGCCGCAAGAAACGGCTCGGAGTCCTTAAAAGACGTTTGACCAAACGCATGGACGTGTATGTGCATTGTCGTGTAAACAAAAGCATCTTCAAGAAGAGGAGAAGACGAAAACGTAGTTGTCCTAATGGTGTGGTGAGTGCGTGAGCCTAACACTGAAGATAACTCGCACAGGTGGCGATTCCTCCGGCGGCCGGGACGGCGCCGCGGTCGCCTTCGAGCCATTGTAACTGTACAAAGACAACTCACGCCCTCGCACGCTGAGCAATGGTCGAAGGCTGCCGCGGATCCGTTGCGGGCCACCGGAGGCGACCGCGACCAGGCAAGGCATGGGCTTTCGCAGGATGCATGAGGCTTATTTTTACACGCGTTAAATGTTTACGACAACGTATAAACAACGCTCGTCCGCGGCGTTCTAACTATAGACTCGCCGTGCGCGAGCGTGCGAACTTCGCTCGGGATAGCTTTCAAATGAAATTAAAATAGCACCGCCTCGCTCCAAAACTCAGTTTCAAAATCAAGGTAAAGCGAACTTGCGACGTTCTTCGAACGTTTCCCTATTTACGCGATGTCTATACGCGCTTCAGTCGTCAGTTTTACGTCAGCCGCATCCTGTTTCTCTGGGTTGCTGTCGGGTGATTATATGCAGATAATAATAAAGTGATACCTAATGTAATTTTAAGCGCTATGGAAGATCCGTTTTCGATGTACATAACCCGCTCGGAGTTGCCCCCGCCGGTGGTGGTGCCGCGGCGTAAAAAACGGCTTAAAAAACTGCAAGAGTTACAACATCTGCAAGAATTGCAACAGTTGCACGACTTGCAGCAGCTGCAGGAGTTACAGCAGCTGCAGGAGTTACAACTTGAAGACGAATTCGTATGTTTGATTGCTGCATCGTTGTTGTTTGAATTTTGGTTTTGCATGTAATTTGCCGTTAACCGTTGTTTTGATTTCACTTACACCTAACGCGTGATTTTCGTTGATAAAACTAATTGAATGTATAAATAACGTAACTCTTGACCTAATTTACGTATTATTAGAAAAAAAGCGTCACATCGACCTACATTGATTCCTTTGTGGTGAGTCATGGGTAAATTAAGGATGGCTTTTCAGATCGCTATGTACTTAATAGTTATTTTATCTTACCAGCAAGGATCGAATTATACGCTAATAAGCTCCTTAACAGAAGGTTCCGTTAGGTCACATCCGTTAGGATACTTGTCGTGATTAATTCGTATATGTATTATACATATTCAGTTTTTCATACTTTGTAGGTCAATGTTTGAAAAGGTGTTTCAACCTGCTAGATCCCTGATGAATTCTGATCACTGAAGTATGTTCGGAATGTTATACGTACTTGTGGCTGTATTTACCTAGATATTCAAAAGACTAGGTAAGCAGGTGAGGAGTACTCGAGCACATAAGGTTTGAATCAGTATACGTCAGCGTACCCAACTTCTTTTTCTTGTGTCCTTGTGTTTATGCGAAGCGGTGTTGGCAGGTGAGCGCGCTGGAGACGGAGCGGTCGCTGGTGGAGCAGGAGTGGTTCCACGGCGTGCTGCCGCGCGAGGAGGTGGTGCGGCTGCTGCGCGCCGACGGCGACTACCTGGTGCGCGAGACCACGCGCAACCACGCGCGCCAGCTGGTGCTGTCCGTGTGCTGGGGACAGCATAAGCACTTTATCGTGCAGACCACGCCAGAGGTATATAAACGTTTGTAACACGAACCGTTAGGTAACCTTCTGATCGCCATGATAATAATAAAGTGACGTGGGATAATGATTCATTAAAGAAAGCAACTAACAACGGATTATATCTACCTCTTGACCAAGACTGCTGAAATCGCTAAAACGTCAGTGTAGTCGCGATCTAATCTGTTGTTTTATTCGATTGACGTTTTTCTATTTACGGAGTAGCAGTTTACCCGCGGTACGTATATAGGAGGAATTTCCTCCCGCGAAGTGCCACAGTTTGCGGTTCTTCAAAAAGACAGTGTATAGGTTCTTAAAGGGTAGGCAACGCAAGTAGGCTACGGTGACTGTTTACCAGCAAGCGGGCCGCATTGTTTGCCACCGTCGTATTAAAAAAAAACCTGTGGGTGTAGTTAAGACTGTGGTGCACATTGCAGGGCCACTACAGGTTCGAGGGCGCGGCGTTCCCGTCGGTGGCGGAGCTGATCGCGTGGCAGCGCACGAGCGGCGTGGCCGTCACGGCGCGCTCCGGCGCGCTGCTGCGCCGCGCCGTGCCGCGCGAGACGTGGGAGCTCAACAACGACGACGTGCTCTTGCTGGACAAGATCGGCCGGGTGAGCCTTATTAACATTTTTAACGCCAAATAAGAAATATGCCCTGTTTTATATTTTTTTATGACAGCTTATATCCTTTTATTACTGTTAAATAATATTCAGCACCAAAAAAGTATATTTGTGACATTATCTAGCAAAGGGACCTTATTGTTGATGGGGCTTACGTCGAACCGCGTAGTGTTTGTATTGCGGCATCTTGAACAACGGCGTAAGCTCCATCGACAATAAGGTCCCTTATCATAAATTAAAAAAGAAAAAATAACAATGTCACATTTATTTTACTAAAAATTTCTAACTTTTTCAGGCGCCCGTCATTATGGCGCGCTTGGCGCGTGACGTCAAAGTCTATGACAACAAATGTAACCTCTTCACATTCGTTACGAACCAAGGGTTTTTTTGACAGTGACATAGTTGACATACACATAGACTTTGACGTCACACTCGATTGACGCCATTAACTAGTCTAATCGTCTGACCAATAATGCTCCGTTTCAACCGTTTTGAATTTCCCACATTTTTTTGCACTTTTCAATAATTATTTTCACGTCGAGGATTCAAGATAGCACCAAAAAAAATACCCTCATCTATTTCAAGTGCATATTGCCTTCACATGCGCGTTGGAGGACTTAACAATTAAACCTTCAACAGGGCAACTTCGGGGACGTGTACAAGGCTCGGCTGAAGACGACGGGGCAGGAGGTGGCCGTGAAGACCTGCCGCGTGGCGCTGCCCGAGGAGCAGAAGCGGACCTTCCTGCAGGAGGGCCGCATCCTCAAGCAGTACCAGCACCCCAACATCGTGCGGCTCATCGGCATCGCCGTGCAGAAGCAGCCCATCATGATAGTCATGGAACTGGTCTCAGGTACATTGTCAACATTAATGGACCTTCAACCGAGAGTCTTATGTTTTGGAGTGGTTTTGGATATACAATAAAATATATTTATTTACAGAAATTACAATCGTATTATGATAACTACAAGTACTTAACTAGTTACAGTATAAAATTAAAAAAAGGCCCTTGAGGCATTGTACCAAGGATGCTGGCGGCATTTCCTCGTTGTATCGCAATGCTGATACTTTGTGCGAGGAAGCCGCCAGCTTTTCGGTCACCAGTTACATTAACCAGGATGTTTTGTATACTTAATAAAAATAATATTGTAATTGCCAATAAAAAAAAAAAAAAAAAAAAAATGTTTTGGATACTTATATACTTCGAAATTTTACTATAAGTTTTGTATAAAGGTCACTGACATAAAGAAATTGTCTCCTACACGCGAACAATTTATGTAGAAAAATATGGTATTAAATATTTCTATGACGTTCCGGTTTATGCTAATAATGCTAATTTATAATATTCTTTTAGATAATATTATCAAACTAAATAGAGCTCAGTGTTCTAATCATTAAGTATCAAATAAAGTAATAACTTTTTAGTCATTGTTGACACTTGCACTGACAGCGGTTCAAAGAAACTAACTAAATGTACCGCCCAAGTTGTTTTTTAGAGCCATTTTTTTGGGGCCGATTGTGAATGTACGTTTATGATACATGGATGACAGAGTCCCCTATGCGCAGGCGGCTCGCTGCTGACGTTCCTGCGCGCGCGCGCGGCGGCGCTGGGCGCGCGCGCGCAGCTGGCCATGTGCCGCGACGCCGCCGCCGGCATGCGCTACCTGGAGTCCAAGAACTGCATCCACCGCGACCTGGCCGCCAGGAACTGCCTCGTGGGCGACGACCACGCCGTCAAGATCTCCGACTTCGGCATGTCGCGCGAGGAGGAGGAGTACATCGTGTCCGGCGGCATGAAGCAGATACCCATCAAGTGGACGGCACCCGAGGCTCTGAATTATGGTTAGTATTTTATTTGGGCCCGGGGACAGCGGGGAGGACGGGCAGCGGCCGTTTTAAAGCGATATCCGCCTGCTGAGCGATCATTGAACCCTATTGATCGGAGATCGGTCTACGGTGATCTGTGGGGCCGCATGGACGTCCATGGCTGATGACGATGATATTAGATGTTGTAATGACAGGCATTCACCGCGGTGTGGCCGCAAGATTTGTATTTCGCATTTCGAGTGATAGATGAGGATAGCCAGATAAATGGTGTTATTATTGCTTTTTTTTATACGAGACTGACCAGCGTTTGACCTCATCGCGACGAGGCCGAGGGCGTAGCACGCTGGTTCAGTAACAGCCTATTTACTCTTGCCTTGAAAATACCGAAATTATATCTTTCCGGGAATATAGACGAAGGGAGCGAATTCCATCCCTTAGCAGTCCGCATTAGGAAGGTAGAAGCCGCTCCTCTCGCCTTGACGTCCGGTGGTGGAACGAAGATGGCGGAATTAAATCGTGCAATTCCTGTGCACACTCCAAAATGTATCCTGTAAAACATAGACAAACTAGCAACCCTGTGTTGTTGTGTTGGAACTGTTGTACACATATCTGCGGCGCTACCGCGAAACACGATATTCGTAAATTTCGGACGATTGTCTCTGTCACTCTCATGACGCCTTTATTGGAGTAAAAGAGATAGATGCCCGAAATATACGAACTTCGATGTTCGCGGTACCGGGCCTGTATAAACCCCTGTTAACATTTGCAGGCAAGTACACGTCCCTGTGCGACGTGTGGAGCTACGGCGTGCTGATGTGGGAGATCTTCTCCAAGGGCGAGACGCCGTACGCCGGCATGACCAACTCGCGCGCTCGCGAGAAGATCGACTCGGGTAGGTGCTTCTGTGCCGTACTCAACTAGAAACCTTTAAGGTGCATTTAAACGGCGCCCTAAAACACGAGCCATCCCATTCGGGCGTCTTTCTCTTTTACCCCAATTAAGACGTCATGGGAGTGACAGAGACAATCGTCCGAAAATGTACGAATATAGTTTTTGGCGGTAGCGCCTCAGGCTCGGCTCGTGTGTTTGCGCGCCGTTTAAATTCACCTTTATAGTTTCGCCATGTCGGCCTGTCTGAATATCTACACGCGGATAAAATGCACTGGAAGTTAAAAAATAATGTCTCCCCACCTAACTTGTGAACTCTAAGTAAAAAAAAAAATATCATGAAAATACAGCTCAATAAAGACTTTTGAGGAAATAGTAGTTTATGTATCTGTGCATAATGAAGGGCGTTACAACAAGAGTGTGGGTTTATGAAACGAGCCGAAGGCGAGTTTCATAATAATATCACACGATTGTTGTAATGCCTAATTATGTATAGTTGCATACACTACTTTATCTACACACATATCATAAGTGTTTTAAAATGGGTTCAGGAACCGTAGGGAAACGAACTGCATTAGTACTAGTGTTATTTGTAAATTATTTTAAACCTGATCGTTTGAACCGTTATTGAGTTACGAATCAAAAACTAGGGAACCTTACACTGGGGATAGACCCAACATATTCTTGGCTTTTTTTTTCGTATTACATCGCTTAACATAAAGTTATGAGATGAACGCCAGAACCAATAGAATTGAATGCTTGATTGTAGTCACAAAACTTACTTCGATTTAATTTGTCTTAATGGCTCACGCTATTGGGTACATTATTTCCTGAAAACTGCCCTCTGACTACAGTAACAGATATATGTATACTTGTGCAGGCTACCGCATGCCAGCGCCCGAGGGCTGCTCGGAGGACGTGTACGCCCTCATGCTGCGCTGCTGGGAGTATGAGCCCGAGAAGCGGCCGCACTTCCACCAGCTCTACACCGCCATCGACAACATCTACAACAGATAGCCCCACCTGCCGTCAAGTCTGCGCTGTTCAAATATCAATCGATTATTAAACCTGTGTGTCCTTGACAACTGGTAGTATGTGGTATCTTAGTCCAATGGATTCATTAAATTTACTAGAATTTGATCAAATGTTACGAATGACATTTAATTCAAATGGTTAGGTAAATAGTATACAAAAATTTAATGAAACAAAAATGGAAATTTGATCAAATATGGTCATTTGAAAGTTCTTGCTTGGCACATTAACAGAATATGTCTGGTATTTATATCGCTACTTGTTCAATTTCAAAACATACGCTATGTTTTTCATTCATAATTATGATATTTAGTCTTTATAGAGTTACTAAACTGTTATTGTTATGACACTCATGACAAACAGACAAATGGCAATAATATTAAGACTTAACAATGAATCATCCACACTGATTTAGGAACTCAGTTAAAGGAAATTCAGAGGATTTAACTCCAGTAAAGCTAAAGAATCATTCCTTAATTGAAACTACTTTAGTCGAAAACGATGATGGTATTTTACTTTTGGCGAATACAGGAGTTCCATGCGTTCGAATTGCCACGGACCATATAACTGTGCCAAACAAAAATGATTCAGAATCGTGTACAAACAGAGCGACACCCTCAACTGACCATCCGTTGAAATATAGTTTGAAATTGGTCGGTTAAGGCCCCGGGCGCTACTACGGTATTTCCAGAAAAATGTCGAGTGGCTGCCGTTAGCCACTCGACATTTTCAAGAGTTGTGGGTGTCAAATTTTATATAGGAACTACGAGAAAACGCGAGACAAAAACGCTTAGTGTGCCCAGGCTCTAAGAGTGTGGGCTATGGTACCTAACTTAATGTAGTGTACTTCGATGCTAATAAAGATTACCGGAATTCTCATACATATGTAGGACAACCATTGTTTTTGGAATGTAGGCATCTGTTACTCCATGTTCTTTGATAAAAATGAAATGTAACGTAATTTTGTTTTAATGATATAAGATGTAGCTATGTATATTTGTTGTGTGAGCTGTGTGCAGGCGAGGTACTTGTTGCTTAGTGTTGTCGGAACGCGAGGAGTGATGATCTCTTTGGAATGGTACTTTCTAGCGAGTAGGAAATGGACATAGTCAGAGATGCCTTACAATGTGACTGAGACTTCATTTGAATATAGGTGTATCAAGACAGTCTTCCGTATGTAATAATAAAGTGTTTATGTTTAATCGAATAACTGTTGTTGTATGTAGTTTATGTTGTTTTTGTATGAATATTATGTATGGAGCTTTGTATTTTTATTGTCATATTGATGTGGTTAATCAGTAATATTCACTGTGCTTCCAATAAGTGCCTTGTATATCTTGACGTTATTACATAAATGATTGTTAAAAAATATTATGTTTGTTTAAGTGCAAATAATTGAAAGGGACTTAGGTATGTAATGTGATAATTTGTTTAGCGCTTCCGTGAAAACTTTTTTAACCTCTAGTGGCCGACCGTACCTTGGAGGAAAATTGTGTGTGAATTTTGAATCAATTTTTTTTTATTTTGTTCCAATTTTAAACATTGATCCAAGACGCGCGAAATGCAATTTTCATAAAACGATTTAAAATGAGTTGAAAGAAAAATTCTGTACCTAATATTTGGGCCGTGGGATGCTAGAGGATCTAATGTGTCTTGCCTAGTTCTTGTGCATGAATAAAGGTTTTGAATTATATGTTTATGAAACACAAAGTGAGATGAATATTGATGTAAGTGCTATAGTATATTGCGTTTAATATTTTAATCGTAACAAATTGACTGTACATATTTTTTTCATAAATAAAGTGCCAGATAATATTGGAATATTTGTTTTTTTTTCTCCAGAGCACTGTTGTGTTTGCCTGATAAGTTTGCTTGGAAAATTTGCTACTATTGAAAACGGGACTTGCATATGATTAACAAATAGCGGTCTGGCAATAGCTGCACACAGAGTACAGTCGTCATCAGGTATAATATATCACTTCCGGCCGATGTCGCTACTGCGATTTGCAACTTGACTTAAGTTTTCACTCTTTTCACAACTAGTTGCGAAGGAAGATTTATATTTCTTGGTATAGAACCAGTTGCCATCATATTTCGCACCATTCGTCAGCTACGACGGAGTCCCGCTTCGTGGGTCTCCTATTTTTGCTCCATTTGCCCTTCGGGCATTTAAAGCTACCTAACGAACCTAACCTACTATTGTTTGAATAATAATAAATGTTCCCAACAAAAAACTAAACTTCCGACAGAAATACTATATCTCCGACTGTGTCGTACAACATGGCAGTCGGAGATTTAGTATTTCTGTAAGTACGTTTAGATTAATAAGATAGGTTAGGTTAGTTTTATTTCGGAGGTTTTATTACTACCCCTATTGTTTTATACTTGCATGGGTTTCCTCCAAAAAATATAAGTTCTTCATTCGCAACTGGTTGTGAAAAAAACACTAAAAACTCGAATCACTGTTGTCAAGCCGTGGAGGTGGTCACTACTATCTGAACATGCACTGTATCGCCTAGACAATAGGGGCGTTGTACAGATATTTGTGACCACCTCCACAGCTTCGATATATTTGAGGGCGACTTTACCATGTAGTGTGCTAGACAACGATGTAGTACACATCAGGTTTCCTAAGATTAAATACTTACATATATACAAAGAAAAAATCCATATATCAGGAGAAAATATGCAAGTCAAGCACAAATAGGTAATTAACCTTTTGAACTTTTTTTCTGTCCCACCAATATGTGATATACACGCCATAATCTCGACTAATGAAGAACGAATACCTTGTTTGTATCAGTACACGCTTAGGTGTCTGCATTCCAAAGGCTAAGAAACGAATAACAGGGTCACAAACTAAAACGACAGGCTATAAATAATTATATATATATTACAAATACAATTTAATCAGTTCGTCGCTCACGGCGGAGGGCGTCAGGATTCCTAGGTCTGTGAAGAGCAGCGTGATGTAGGCGGGCGGCGTGTAGTCCACCAGCGGGTGCTGCTTGCTCAGGTCCGCTCCGCCCTGCCGGGGCGACAAGCGGCGATCACCATACCATCGATCAACACAGCGATCGTTGCCCAAAAATGGTTTCAGGAGCATTCCATGAAAACATCAACTTTTTGTCGCTTACGTGACTGTATGGCAGCTACCATAATAAAACGTATTAGCCTTTAAGAAACACCATCAATCTTAAAGCCGAGTTATTATATTGCATTGCCGAAAATTAGCTTGAAAAATGTGGTGTCGCTTACGTAACGTTTTCATGGAATGCTCCTTTCAGCGCTGACTCTTAGATTAGCATATATGCTGAGGCGCGATTTTGTAGTAAACTTTTATATGGGAAACGACTACGTGTTGGATAGGTACATATCCACAAGCCTACCAAATGACATGAAGAAAATGCCCAAGTTTCTCAAAAGGTATCTATCTATAAGTCATGACATCACATGTGCGTTCCGTTGCCTTCCGTTGACGTCATTTGCCGTCATTGGTGTCCAATAGGTTAAGGATAATGGAAAACGTATTATAACCGTATTTTAAATTAGTGAAATGTTTCTGAATAACGCGATAAGAACGAATCGAGCCTAGAACCTACCACCACTATTATAACAAACTCTAAACACGTACAAGAGTTTAATAATTCATACAATTAATTACCTTTAGTACGCTGGAGAGATATTTGAACTCCTTGGGAAGGTCCTGCTGGTTGAGGGGGTATATCCTTGAGAATTTAAAGCTTTCTGTTAGTACGTATACGGGTTTCTTCAGCTCCAGCGCCGCCATCGCCAGGCCATATGTGCCAATCTGTGGATAAGAATAGAAAATCAGATAAGGTTAGTGTAAAGAAATATTACAATTATAGTGTAGATAGGTAAACAAATATCTCTTAACCGATAGATCCGCCCGGATAGTCAACAAAATGCTATGTCGCAGGAGCAATAATTAATATATAAAAATCATGGTCTACAAATTGTCGAAGAAATATTAAATTGAAATTTAAATACAATCTCTTTGTGTAGGTACTATCATCGTCATTAGGCGCATCTACATATACCGAATAGCCTTAGGACACTGCTGCGCGAAATAGTTCGAGCAGTGTGTACTGAAGACGCGTCTCGGCCGGCAAATATTCGAGCGGCCGAATCCTGTGTGGATTTGCCTGTTGGATATATTATGTTTTAGTTACAATAGTTAGAATAAATAAATTAAAATTCATCCATATTTTGAGGGTTCCGCTTCCGCAACTAAACATTCAAACGTCAAAAATAAATTCATTACCAAAAATATTGAAAATATGTTTTCGCACTTGGCCGGTTTTTGAGGTTCCGTAATATCCGATCGGAACCGGGAACCCGGATTCGTAACCCTAACCTTGTTAATGATGCCGCCGCTCTCTGTGACGCCCTCGGCGCCGAGCATGACGATGTCCACCTGCTCCAAGATGTAACCCACCGCCGCGTCCAGGATCAGGGTCGAGTCCACGCCCGCGGCCGTCAGCTGTTTGTGCATCAGGACCCTGAAATGAGACGCGTCAGGGTGAGTGAGTGGTAAAGGTTTAACAGTAGACACAGCAGCAACAGCGAAGCTGATGAAGGATGAGCCTGTAAAATCGAATACTTTTGTCACATTTTCATCTTAAGGGCCTATACAGATGGACCGTATGCTAGCAGCAATTTGTATGAAAATTGCACGCCGACTGCTCGGCGATTACAGTTTCTATACAAATTGCAGTTGGTTTGCAGTTTGTATTTAAGAGAAAACAAAAACCCCAGTTTTTTTAACCCTTTGGACGGTTATCTTGTAGATGAAAACTTGGTCGCAAACCCTCATAACATGGCTCATAAGAATGACACTGTAAAGCGGCAACTGACGTTATGGCGCCGTTTTTGGGCTTTAGTATGTAGGTTAATTGTTTCATACATTATGATCAAGTATCAATATTATTGTTTATATTGGATTAACATGAAACAATTAAGTATTAAGTCCTCCTCGTATGTCAAAAGATTTTATTTAAGGTTATATGTTTATAAGGTTTGGAGGTTAAATACCAACCCGCTATTCTCAGGGCCGGACATCGTGACATAGACTTGGAACCGTTTGTTGGCCTGCGCAGCCTCCAGCATGGCCTGCAGCACCACCCTCGATCGCGAATGTGTTAATATTTTCTATAAAGAGGAAAACACTGTCAAGTATTAGGAAAAAACACCTTTAGACCGCTCACCCAGTCCCAGGTGTCACAAGGAGTGCTATTCATATGACGTCACAAAATGGCAAATAACGTCGTGGTATCTCGGGAATAGCTTTCCATTGACGTGATCTGCCGCCTTTGGCGAAATACTTTCAAATGGTGAAATACTTAAGTATTATTTCATATCCCATCCATTCTACAAACATATCCCATCGTACGATATAAAATAAATAAATCAATATTTCGGGACAATCGACCTAGTCCTACGGTAAGCTCAGTAAGGCTTGTTGTAGGTACTAGACGACGATATAATTATATAACACATAGATAGATACGTCATATAAATACTTAAATACATAGAAACACCCATGACTCAGGAACAAATATCTGTGCTCATCACACAAATAAATGCCCTGACTGGGATTTGCACCCAGGACCATCGGCTTCACAGGCAGGGTTTCTAGTGACTACCCACTAGGCCAGACCGGTCATCAAATTTAATTAATTTAGCTTAAATATCTAAAACAGTGAAATACAACCAGTGGTCACTTAGTGATTTCATGAAGGTGAATAATCCCAGTTCCTTGATAAACACAAGCTTCCAACCATTACCAACTAGGCTAGGAGGCCATTACATTCTTAAATGTTAAGCTTAAAGAGCAGATACTCACGCATCCGTCACTAATGAACGGCAGCGCCTGAGTCGCCACCTTGCCGCGCGCCTCGAGCAACGTCTGCAGGAAGATGTTGCCACGCTCCAACATGATCTCTTGGCACTGGTCAAATGACTGCAAACAATTACAATTTATCATTATTTTCATCATCATCTACAGATACTAATCTAAACTTTCACGGTTTTTACACATTATTATACATAAACGGGACTTAACCGTAACTTATTAACTTTAAAATTTATATTAAGACATCTTACCGAGACCACGAGAACAACGTCGTCTTCGAAACGTCGGAGGTAACGGTTAAGTCCCGTTTATGTATAATAATCATCTACAGATGTCCACTGCTGAACTTAGTCCTCCCCTCCGTATTACCATATTTTTATTAACGCCACCAGGTAGGTAAGTGTGGGGCCGGAAACCACTGGAGAACGGGTAACAGCGGGCCTTAGAACCGTGGAACATACTACGATTGCCAACCAATCTGCGAACCAAGGGTGGCGGTTATGGCAGAAACTATCAGTTTAAACTATGAAAAGGAACACAGAATTTTTTTTTTTAATTTTTGAAGCATATTTTTGCCTTTTCATCTCACGGTGCTTTTCAGTGGCATATAAAATTTTGTAACAAATAATAAAAATACAAAATTCCGGAAGGTGTGTTAAAGTGGGTTCCGTCACGTCTTTGCAGGCAACGAGGAGGTTGACCCGTAAGCTTCTGAAGGAACTGTGTTTAATATTGAACCAAATTTCTCAGAGGTAGACTCGGTATAGGGGAAATACAATTGACAATTGATCGATTTGCTTTTGTAATTTTATAATATGTTTTTAATATTTATTTACTGTACGATTACGATGATATATTATGTAGCGGAGCCGACGAGGTCTTAGAGAAAAATGTTCCTAAATAAAACAGATAAAAAATAAATGCTATAACAAATGAGATATAGAAATTGAATCCAGTTAATTTGTATGAAAATTATACAATATTTATTTATTTTATTTATTTAAACTTTATTGCATAATACATAATATGAAGTACAAATGGCGGACTTAATGCCTGTAGGCATTCTCTACCAGTCAACCATCGGGTCAAACAGAAATGTTTGTAGGTGCAGGCAAATTACAGAAACGGAAAGTTGGCAAACAATATATATTATAAGTAGCCGAAAAATAATATATACTAGGGTGGTCCATATGTGTATGAAGTAAAAAAAAATGTTTTGAATGTTATCTCCACAAGGCTCCTTTTTTTCTATTATCAAGTGGAAGTGTATGTGCAAAATTTTAACTCAGTTGCTAGTAATTTACTGGTTGCGAAACATGACTCAAAAAAATTATATCTCATACAATAGCAAAAAAATAAATGTATCCTAAAATTATAAAAATGCCGGTTTGAGATTTATGTTGTTAATTGTTATATCTATCTAGAAATAAATGAAATTAAACCATTAAAATGTCCCCAGGTGACATTTTTTCTTTGCTTAAATTGGTTCCATAGATTTTACTATTGGGAAAGTGATCAATTTTGCGCGACCTCTAAATAATGTTTGATTGTAATGAAAATTGGTGTATGTGATTTTTATGAGTTTTGCAGTCAAAAGATCCTTGTGGAGATGCAACATTAAAAAAGATTTTTTTTGGACCACACTAATATATACGCTAATATACTTACATAAATACATCATAATATTTATAATATAATAAACTTACATGAACTCTATTTTGCGTACCCAGTGATGAATATACCATACCTACGATGAACAATTAAATAGTGAGCTTGTCAGAAAAATGCTTGCGCAACATGCAATAGTATTTGATGCCTGATTTTAAACCTGAGGCTTGTTGCATAGTAACTTGTAACTGGTAATATTAGAGAACATTGTTTTCTAATTTCAAGTATTACAATGAGAGTTCTGATAATATCAGGGATTGTTGCTGGTATTACTAAAAATCTAAATATTGTCATTAATATTTTATGGTTATTAAATGGTATTTAGATAAGGAGAATACTTTATCTGATATCTGATTAGCAAAATGAAATGCAAAAATATGCAATAACTTTTGAGATGCCATAATTGAATACTGGTTCATTTGTATGAAAATAATAATGGTATTTGATCCCTGGATAATATCATTAGTTACAAATTGTTGTCTTATGGTTTTAAATTGTAGCATGGTTGATAATTGTTTAGCTTTTGATGTGTATGACAATTTCACAATTATAACAATTATACAATTTCAATTATGCAAGCTCACAGTCATTGTTGAACATGACAGAGGCATTATACATATCTACATTATCACACTGTTTACCAGAATGTTGTTGACACTAATGTTCAACAATAAATGTCTAGACATGATATCAGACAAGGTTAGTTTGAAAAGTTAAAAAACTTGTAGTCAACAAGTTGTTATTTACAAACCTCCATATCAAGCTTAGCAAACGTGATGAAGCGCATGAAGAGCTCACAACCGGAGGAGATGGCAGTTACGGGCTGGTCACAGTGGCGCATGGCATCCACTGCTAGTTGCAGGTTCAGGTCCAGCTCGCGCACTGTTGCCACTGCAAACAAATTATAAGCCAGCTATCACTGACTAAGATACTTATACTACATATATCTAAATTGTATAAAGTTATTTACAAACATTATTAATTATTAAAATTAATATATTATAATAAAAAACAATTTATATTAAATTATCAAACTGTACTATTGCTTCAATGGAATACAAATGTAAATAATAAGTGGAGTCTCATTTATGATATAATGCACAGATCAGAGATGCAACCTCAATACCACAACAATTGGAAATTGCAAGTTCTTGAGGAAACTTTAGAGATTTAATATTGATAGTTGCAATTTTGTTAAAAGATCTTGATTAATGTTTTTGTGTTGTCAAGAGATTGAAATACTAAAATGTTACATGTTTTCTATGAACCTTGCTATCAGTGTATTGTGTGTATACACATTAATTGAAAATACTAAGTAATAATCAGTTAAATAATAAATATGTAAGTGTTACACTGATAATCACACCTCAGTCTACATTCTGAAGTAGTCTCATTATAATAATAACAGCAGTTTATGTGGTTGTTTTTATAATGTATGCCAAACAAAAAATGGAATATACTTAGAATTATTTGTAAATATAAATAGTTTATTTTCACTAGTCAGTTTTCTTTATTTAATAAGTATATTGTCCAATAATAATACTCTCTTCGACCCTTTGCTGCACAATTGTACTTATTGTTAGTTAATCAGCTCGCGATCCCCATTCATTTGTTATGCAATTATGGCAGGAGGAACCTCGTATAGTTGGTGGGTGTACACTAATTACTCTTCTTATAGTTGACAAATTACATATTTTGCATTATTTACCAAATTATAATGTATTCAAAATTTGTCTTGATCAAGTTTTATCTTGAGAAGTCAAAGTGATCAATTGTATGGTATATAAATAATAAATACGTCAACATAGTTCCTATTCCTACCTTTGTATGTTTTTATGACGGTCAACAAGGTTCTAATTGCGGCCACCCCAGCGGATACATCTTCCTCCTCTTTTAAGATTTTTAAGAATATCGCTTGAACTTCTGTAATATAATAAACAATAAACATTACAACAACTAAGAATATAGTACCAATTAGATAAATATGTTAATAGACTTACCTTCCTTTTTCATAGTGATATGTATTCTGCTCAGAATACCGACTTAATACTTTGCTCTTTGAATTTATAATGAAATATTTTCAATGTTTAGTAGTTTAGTTTAATAGTTTCATAACCTCTATCATCTTTTTCATCAGATAGCAAACGCAACAAACGTTGACAACGTTGTCAAATGTCAATTAAACGTCACTGTCACTGTGGTTGCGTTCAGAAGTTTTGAAAAATATTTCAGTGAATTTTATAAAGTACTTATGGGCCATATTCGGGCCCTTTCGTAAAGCGCCTATTCTAGTCCCCAAATCTGTGCTTACATAGAAGGTGGACTTTTTATGCAATAATCTTTCATTGAATATGAGTAATGGACTGAAATAGGATATAAAGTATAATTTTTTTTGGTTATGAAAATTTGTAAAGGGAGAAACTGCCAGTCGCACCACATACATGGGAGAGATGTATCAAACCCTGGCAAGAAGATTTGTAATTAAAAAATTAACATAAAAACTTGAACCAAATAAACACCTAATTATGTAATTAATCAATTTAAGTTAAAGTAGGTACTTAAGTTTTTTATTTTCCCATCAGAGGTACGAATGGTCAGCTTCCGCAAATTACTCATTTTAGTTAACGTCATAGCGTCATAAAAACTGTAAAAGGTCATGACTGTTCTGATTTAACATGATTCAGCTAAAAGATCTGTGCACTGCACATAAGTTGATACAACTCATAGATTAATATGTAGGAACTGACACGACGATACCGGATACGACGTCCATCATATGTTTTTATACATACCTACATTGAATGACAAAGATTTGGCATTTTCATATTAGTAGGGAGTTTATTCATAGTTTTATCAAGCCAAATAATTCGCATCTGATTCGCATGCATGATATGTATACCGAATTGTGTCAGAAACTCTGAACTCTGAATTGCCTGAAACCGCCACCTACCGCCGAGTAGGAAATATTTGCAGCTGGGATAGAAATGAAAGTTAAAACTACCCGTTGCAATAACAATTTAATCTTGATTATTCGGAGACCAATTTACGATATGTGCCATTGTTTGCAACAAGTGGTGGAAAAGGTGGAGGGAAAGTCAGGGCCGCGCAGCTACAGTCTCGAGGAGTCGCATGGCTTAGACGCTCGCACACCGCCACTCGCAGTCGAACGAGTCGCCTATCGCGTTACCTTATAGTTTAAAATTATTAGATCTTGAAGTTAGTGCAGGTGCCATGGGGAACTCCGCGTCCGTCAAGCTGAATGATAAGAGGAGATGGCAGTAAGTTTGTTGTGATTGATAACTTGTTGTTTGTAAATAAACAATTATGTTAGTGTTGTTACAATAACCGGTCGTAGAACTAGACCGAGTTAGGTCATATCAAGGATTAGGTTAAAAAACATCTATAGCAGATTGACGAATTAGGTACGTTGGTTATTTGTATTATAAAAAAAACTAAACAGTTACTTCTAGAATGATATGCGCAAGTTGCGTCTTGAGGCTATACCGTGTGAAAATAATATTAAAACATGTTGGGCATTTGTTAAATTAATCTTCTCTATAGTAATAAATAATACTTTGAAATCTGTTATCATGACTATCAGGCGGGATAAATTTTAGTAACATCTTAATCTTAGGCATGGTCAGTAGGTAATTAGGTACCAATTATTTTTGTCAGGCCTAAAGGGAAGGGATACTGATCCCTACGAGGTCGGTTTGATAAGTAGTAAGACTTTTAGTAAAAAACTTTATATAAACGATTTTTTTAATTATATTTTTTTACTCTTAGGTTAATGGCTGTTATTACTTTTTTAATATTGGATAAATAAAAAAGAAATAGTGTATAAGATATATGCGATTAGATAGGGAAAATAGTTGGAAAATGGAGAAAAGTGAATTTCGTGTACTAATTAAACATTAACTACATTTTACGTGGCAAAACTAACAGAGAGTCTGAAGATCGGTTAAAAAATATGGGAAATTTGCTCCATCTCATGGAATGGTACACAAGTGGGTTATAGAATTTAGTTCTGGACGTATCAGCGCCAGTGACGCAGTACGCTCAGGAAGGCCGATTGAAGTCACCACTGATGAGATGATATCGTGAATGAACTACACGATATTGTTTTGGATGACAGTGAAGATACGTGAGATAGCCGAAACAGTACTCATCTGAAAGAGTTTTTCATATCTTACAATGAAAAACTTTCCGCAAGATAGGTGCCGCGTTTACTCACAGCTGACCAAAAACGACATAAGTCTTGTAGTCCGTGATAAGGACGTTATAAGTCTTGTAGTCTTCTGTCATAGTAACGATATTTTTAGGGAGTTTTAGGGAAACAATGTAAAAGCTGACATATTTTGCCCTTATTTTCTTCTGCATAACAATAGAATCTTAAATCTTATTTACGAGATTATTAAAAACAGAGTAGTTAGAAGAGTAGATAAAATCGACCGTTATTTTTTGATCATAAAAATATTTCGTTTCTGTTCAGTGCATTTCTTAGTTTCCAGTTACAACATTAGATTAACTTTAAGACGCGTAGGTATCTATTTACTTAGAAGCTACATTTGCAAGCTAGGTACCTGTTTAATTGAGTCTTACGCATTCACGAGAATATTTATATTTCCTGGTGACACTTAACGTTACTATGTGCATATATGTTTTAATTATACAGTACTTATCATGTTCCTACACACAAGCATTTTTAGTTCTAAAGACAGGCTCCAAAGTTATTACTGTTATTAGTATCTTTGTTGTTTTGTTTACCACCGAATTTCACAATACGGTAATTTAGTAACTTAGTAGATATTTTTCAGCACGACTAGTTCTCCCACTGTCAGTTTACTATTCAAGGAAGAATGAATCATACGTTTTAACATTTATAAGAGCTGGCATCGGTATCTATCTATGAAAATATTGACAGTTCGACACGAATAGTCCGTCTAGCACCGTATTAAGTTCATACCTAATAAGTTTGTGCATGTGCAACCCATCTCATCCATCAAAGCCATTATCCACAAATGACAAAGGTGGCCAATGAGCTGGATAGACATTTGCGTTTTTGCTAAGTAATTTTTTAGGAAGGTTGGGATTTCATTAGTTACAAAATTACGAAATAAGTACCTAAGCATATATGCAGGAAGATGGTTTCTTATTATCTCTTGGTACTAATGGTGACTACCGTTTTTCCAAGTCTTATTGTCTTCTCAAGTTACTCTGTGTTTTCTGGCAAGTACATCAAAAATGTAGAATTGGATACTTAATGAATTTTCTTGGGAGAATCGTCAGCTGTGGCCTTGTTCTAGCAATCGAGCGCTCCATTTACTGTTGGGGTCATTGGTAAAAGTTCAAGGATTTACTGATTTCTTACAACTCAAAGTTGGTAGCGCGCATGTGACACCTCTTCAATTACAAGCGTCCATAGGCTTACGAGTAGTACCTGCTCAACAAGTCAAGTCATAACAAAAAGTCAAAGTCGCAAGTCGCCATTTCATTTTTCCATTTTTTTTTCTAAGCGGTAGGTACTTTTAAAATACGAGTAGTAAAGGCAAATGCTACTGTTAGAATCTGACACTGAAACGACTGAGACAAATATAACAAAAGAATATAGGTGCAGTGTACTCAAATTTGGGCGAAGAATTAAACCAGGAAGAATTAAACATAGGATTTACCAGTACAATCATTAATCAAAAGTTTTTTCTTTAATTATACCTATTATAGGTACATATGTAATTATTTTTTGTAAAATTTCTGAGCAGTAATGTACTGCGAACATTACGCGATATGAGCTGCTGAAAGTAACTGTCAACGAGTGTTTTGCATTATACTGCGGGCCGAATTTTTTTATATGGATAAAATTTTAATTGTACTTCTAAGCAAAAGTTATCTAAATATATTTCTTATGTCCTATAATACCCTCCGTTAAGACATTCGCCCGTATAAGATTTACACACTGTATATAGTATGTTTCAATATAAAGCTGGTACGGTCGCGTGCATGCAATTTGTAACCCATTTCACAAAAAAAATCCTTTGAACTTAAATACAGTTTGATTGGACTGCCAAGTGTCAACCTTAAGTGGGTCACAAATAAATGCACGCGACATTACCTTACCGGACCTTATTGTCAGTTATCGACAAGACGCTACTAGGTATCAACTATCATTAAACACCATTTAGAAACGGAATGGGCCTACAAAACTTTAACAACACTAGCCATATTTATCCTTCTTCTTCAGCCGGGAAATTGCTAAGGAAAATATTGTTATAACCGTCCGTATACACTTGATGGTTATTATGAGATAGCGTTTATATTTATATCTACACTTATACTTTCAAGTTGTTTGCAAGTTTAGCACGTCTATAGTTGTGAAAATGCCATATATACAACATACTTAAGATTAAGCGGCAAACTCTCCTTGGTACGAGTACAGTCGCCATCAGATATTTCGGAGCTGTGGAGGTGGCCATAAATATCGTAACATGCACTTTACCGCCTTGAGAATAGAGGCGTTGTTCAGATATTTGTGACCACCTCCACAGCTCCGATATATATGATGGCGACTGTACCTACACATTTTTCATTATTGTTACCGCGACAAAGTTTCTACACAGCAAACTCGTGCGTTCGCGTTTCTATAACGAAGCAGTCATTATAAATAATAACAGCCGTTACTTAAAATTACAGTAACGCTCAATGTCATTACGTTATAAAAAGTGCGCGAAAGAAAACGAAACCGTGCAAGTGGTTAAACAATAATAATTTAAAGTCGACAAGAAGAGCGTCGGTCTAGAGTAGAAAAGATACACGCTTTAGTACCTGTGTTAAAAACCAAAACCAATCTCTTGTCGAGTCGGTGTTTTTTTATTTATTTCTACGAGTCGGATCCTACAAACAGATCTGAATACGTCATCAGCATCATCATCAACTTTTTAGCCGTAAGACGTCTACTGCTCGGCAGCATAGCTGCCGCGTAGGCTGAGAATAGCTGATAGCACAACCCTCAATCAATACAAATTAATCCTCCCGTGGGTGTCGTAGGTAGGGCAACAAAGGACAGTCTTGGAGAATCGAAAGTAAATATGGCGGGTGAGCAGCGTCCGTCGAAACCAAATAACAGCTACTGGGGTTGCCAACCGGCGTGCCAAGCGTGGCGATACCATGACAATATAAGTCATATTTGGAGGAGGCCTATGTTTTGAATATGTGCTCGTAGCTTGTTTAATTATTGGGAAAGAAACTACATACTTAATTATTTACTAGCCCGCCTTAGTAAACGTCAGATAAATTTTGTCCCTTTCATTTGTTTCTATCGATTTTGACCCAAAAGAAATTATACTTTATTACTTACACTATGAAGAACGAATTCGTTTAGCATTTTACTAGTATGATGGGCCTTAGGAGGATATATGACGGATTGGTTTTACTGTTATGTTATATTAATTTATTTGAATAAATGAAATGAAATTGCACGTCAGCACCACTCATTAGGCTACAAATTAAGTGTCATGGCACCTTTACTTGGTCGTGTAGGAAATAACTAAATTAATATTTATACCTAAGGTCAATTGCTGATATTTGCAATTTAACTTTAAACGTACGCTGTGTAGTTACGAATGACGTAATATTAAGACAGTATTGCGTTCATACATTTGGGGTAATTGTAAAGACTAGTACCTAAATCACGTTCTGATAAAATGAGTCTTGGAGAGAATTGAAAGTAAACATAGTTGTTTGATACGAGTATTTAGTGCGTAGTGGTTAATTATAGTAGAACAGATTAATAAGTGCTCAGCACGTGCGTTGCATGCTATCGTATTAAGAGCAGGTTTTAATAAAACATAATATTGTGGCCATCAGTAGGTAACAAACTGTACATGATAGTGTGCAAAACTAGTATTTTTTTGCGTGCCGTATATGAGGTCTGTAGGCATGGTGTCTTTTTTTGAAAGTAAAGACGAGTCTACTTCTTTTTGTACAATAGGGATGAAGACACGTGTGTTAAAAATTCTAACAAAATTAAGTAACACCTTCACAGTATGGTTAATCGCGACGTTAAGTAATAAAATAATTGCAGTCGCGAAGGTAAAATACGCAAGGAGCGTTTTGAGTGGAAAGTGAGAGTTTCAGACTTTAACTCTCATTTCAGACTTTAACTCTCATTTCTGACTTTTGTTTAGCTTTTTACGCAATTGATTCCATGTGATACTTGATTCTCACAACGAAACAAAATAAAGGAAAAAAACTGTCTCACATATGTTTATTGAGAACAAAAGACAATAGATATTGAAATATATTATTAAGTACATCTATATGTATATATATTACATCTATATGTATGTATATTACGTCTATCTTTGTGGCACAGTTTACGTTAGGCATATTCCTACCTGCAACGCACGTACTAACTGCTAAAGAAAATGTAACAATTCTTCCCTCACGCCGTTTGCTAAGTACCTATGTTTACTTTAAAGCCCGTCTACTCGTAGATAAGATTAAGTTCTGCGTGTTTGGGCATTTGTTTTACTCATTGAAGTGATATTAGTAAATTCGAAATTTTCGTACTTATTTGGCCAGAGTTTGACGGTGGTTATTTATTTATTTAAATTTTACCGCACAGCTTTAGAAAACCTTAATATAATATAAAAGGCGAACTAAATGCAAATGCCCAGCTAGTTTGTATATTATGTTTGCCATTTTATTTACTTTCCTTGAGAGCTATTGTCTCGACTACCAATTCGGCTAAAATCTTAACCGTAAATTTAAAAGATCTAAACTAATACTGGACCGGAAATCCTTTGGGTCAGGCTGTAGTTTATCTAATTGTGTTGCAATCGGTTGTAGATTATTTTATTAACCGTAGTGCTTAGTTTAACCGGCGGAAGGTCGGATGCCGCGGATAAACGTAATCCAACCACTACATGCCCTTCCTTCACAATTACCATAGTGCCCATGGAAAGATTTTAATGTACAGTCAGCGTTAAATAGTGGCAGCCAAAGTACAGACCTTTATTTATATAGCAGGAAGGAGTGTTACGATACTTTTGGCCATACCTAGTAGGTATAGGTACGTAGTATTATATAATCTGCGGCCATACTGACTGCAACTAACTAGATGATACTGACTGTAAAATTTGTCTGGAAAGTTTACTCTGAGAAACTAGGTATATATTTATGAATAGTTTTTATTATTTTCACACCTTTTTTTCAAAAACAACTGAGTAGGTACTCGTACTTAGTATGTTACCTAATTTTAATTATATTACAGTTAAGGTCTAAGCGTAAGACTCCAATGTATGTCTCAAATAACGTGTAAGTAGGTGTTAGCCAACTGCGCTAGCACCGTGTCGGCAGGTGTCGGGCCTGCGCATACGCACGAATACGAACGCATTCATCACCGCTGGTGCGCGCTGACAACCAATTTACTACCTGCACTGATTGCGTCTGATTACTGACTTCTTCTGCTCTTGTTAGTGGGTTTAATTAAGGCATAGATTTAAACTCGGTAAAATACGAAGAGAATGCTTTCATCACACGATTACACGTGTCAGGAAAGTCGCTCTACTCTTTAAAAACTATTGGAAAAATCGTGTACAAAATAATTTAATGATATTTAGGTCTGAGTTGGTTTCTCGCGTTAGCTGATGTAGAACTTTAACGCTGTGATTTAAAATGATAATTATTATTTATACTCAATAAAAATGTGTATTATAAACTGAACCCGAGACTTGGGCAGTCTACTATTTATAAGCGTTTATTTATTTATTAGTTGGGTTTATATAATGATTAATGATTTTGGTTGTTGTTTGTTGTTGTGTGTACATTAAAAGATTTTAAAATAGATCGGTTGTCTTCTAAGTAATATAAATCCGGAAATTATGGCCCTCAAGACGGGAAATCCTTAATGGAACACGGCTCTATTATTTCATGTGTTTTGACTTAGGTGTCGACTTTGAAATTGATTGCTTACATAATTACAACGCGATGTAAATTATTATTATACTCCAATACTTAGTGGCACCTAATTTTTAAGGTCTGCAATTAACGGGCTGTAGTAATAATACTGCTGATGCTAGCTGTTAACTTATAAGTTATAAGTAGTGATCGGCACTATGGGTGCAAAACTTTAACAAAACTCGTTAAGCGGACATAAAAGAGTGTAGAGAGCCATAAAAACAATTATATTCTTTAACAATTATATTGGCATATCGAGATTCCGATATACAATCAAATTTGACACTAATTTACCAAAGTTATTCGTGTTTTTCTTGATGGTAAGTATTACTATACCTCAGTTCAAAAAGTTTTGTTAAAGTTTTGCATCGTTGGTGCCGATCACTGGTTATAAGCGCATATTTTATGAAAACTGCAGGATGATTTAACTGCAATTATGAGTATTATTGTTTTTTGGCTCGTATAAAAAGTGTGATGGATGTTAATACTTGCATAAAATCTTAAGTATTTATAAATTTATATATTTGCTCTAGACATACACATACTGCCCCATCATAAATGGAGTTATTTCAAACTGTAATGTGTATCGTCGCTCTCTCCGAGCTCAAATCGTTCGCCAATGTGTATCAAATTACACTTTCTCCAAATAGTAATTAGATTTAACGACAGTTTCAGTACGTTTCGTCACGGACGCCAGTAATCTACAATGAACATAAACTACGTGCAAAAGGTTTATTTCTGCTACGGATGTATTAGCTATGGTACCACTCTTCTACGAATAACATTTTTTGCATTGTTATAAATATGGCAGTTTAGTTTGTGCTGAAATTGCATCAAAAATGTATATGCATGTGCAATAAATAGTCTTATCATTTAGTCATAAGGCTCTAAATCGTATGGCAAGAAGATGTTGCGGTAGACCACGCAGTTGCTAAACCGACCGCCACCATGACTCCGGATGGGACTTGCGAAACTGTGTGTAGGTTAATAATCAAAATGGCTGCACAGTGCACAGACCTTCACTGCAGACAGGTGTAGGTACATATTTATCTTAGGAACCCGTAGTCGACCTGAAAACGAAAATCTCTAACAACGAATCAACGAGTATAAATTGCAGTTATTCAGATTCTTAAGTATTACAAAAGTGTACCTCTACATAAATACATTTTTTTTTAATATTTCGGGACAATCTTACACAAATCGACCTAGTCCTACGGTAAGCTCAGTAAGGCTTGTGTTGTAGGTACTAGACTACTATATATAATAGATAGATACATATAAATACTTAAATACATAGAAAACACCCATGACTCAGGAACAAATATCTGTGCTCAACACACATATAAATCCCCTGACTGGGAATCAAACCCAGGACCATCGACTTCATAGGCAGGGTCACTACCCACTAGACCAGACCGGTCGTGGAAACACATATATTTTTAATAGTCAAAACATTTATTATGTAACATATTATAATATAAAACAAATTACACAAAAATAAACACAACTATACTGACAGAAAAACATTATAAAACTATATAAATATTGTTTTATTATTATGAATATTATTATTTATTTTGTGCCCAAAAATATAGTCGTTCCAGGCTTCCGGGCCTTTTTGTGAAAAGGTCCCAGATTTCGCCTGATATCCGGTTACTTAAATCAATGAAAATCCTCAATTTGAATTTTGAACATTATATACTTTCAGCGAACCTTAAGTAGTTGCTACGGCATTAAGATTTATAGTGGAGATCAGTGCTGACGATACATTGTTTTGAGAATATACAAACTGAATTTAATGCCTTTTTATGTTCAATAAAACAGGGACTATACTTACCGCAAAAACTTAATATTCTATTTATGACCGGTATGACGGAGACTTATTTGGAGGTCTTATAAATATAATTACAGTAAAAAACTTCTTTGTTGCGACTCTGACGGTGCGTGTGTCGACTATGATTAAGTTGTAAATAGACGTGACATGATAGATTAAGATGACATGTTGTTACAATACCCAGTAAGGTACAGTCAGCGGCAGAAGCGCCCTTCTGTCACTTCTATTGTCAATTAATTAACATTGAAAGTGGCACTCATTGGGGCGCTGTCGGGCACCCGCTCGGCTTCTATCAGAAACTTAAGTATAGGTACTAAACATTTATCCGAAAATAAGCCATGGAAAATAAGTCTGGAGCGCTTGAAATACTACTTTTTTTTTCAATGCATGGTCTTAAATATTATTCTTTAAAATGTATCATTTTTAAATGACTGAGATTGTAACTCAAAACTAACCCTATCATTATTTTTTTATGAGTGAACCCTATCATTAAACCTGATATTCATAGCATTATGAAATTACAATATAATACATGCCAGTTCAAAGATTTATTGTTTTGTTAATATAACTATTATAAATCTAGCCAAGGTTTCCCGAAAATTACTTTCTTGCCTATTCGTAAGATTGCCTTTTAAGAGTCCGTTTCTAATTTACCAATGTAAAAATGAGTAAGTATTTAAACCTATATAAATTAAGAGGGAGAAAAAAAGATCTGTTGGCGACGTTTACAAGCGGCTCACAAAGGAATAGGTACATTATCTAGAGGATTGTGACTCGGACTCATGTTAGCCAGTTTCACAATCCTCATCAGTAAGGGCAGACTGTGGTGCAGAAGATACGAGTACTAAACCCAACGCTCCGGAAAATTGCACACGAGTTCCCGAGTAGAGATCCCGAGCAAGCGAGGGACCGATAACTGACGAAGTGAACGTAGAATGTGCTTGTTCATGGTGACACATGTGGGATGATGTTTTTTTGGCTTGTAGGTACCTTTGTAGGTACAGTCGCCATCAGATGCCTTTTTTTTATGACATAGGCGGCAAACGAGCAAACGGATTGCCTGATGGTAAGCAATTACCGTCGCCCATGGGCACCCGCAACACCAGGGGAGTCACAAGCGCGTTGCCGGCCTTTAAGGGGGGTTGGAGCTCTGGGAACCTTACTCACCATCAGGAACACAACACTACATACCTGAAAGGTAGCAGTGCTATTATGGCTGTGGTCTTCTGTAAGGAGGACGTACTTCCCCAGTTGGGCTATAACAAGGCCTGTATTGTCAAGGCGATGAAGTGCATGTTCAGATATTTGTGACCACCTCCACAGCTCCGATATATCTGATGGCGACTGTAATTGAAAAGTATCGTATATCTCATGCACAGTTTTATAATCGTCGCTTAGTTGATATAGCATATTGTAAATGTAATGCCAATTATACGTTGGACACATAACTAGATAGGGGATTATGATGACTCAAAATGCAACCCTGTAGGTGCGCTGTTATGTGCGTGCGACGGCTCCGCGGTCACGCAGCATGCTGCACTCGTGCGCGCGCGCCCTTGGGCTGATCTTGACCACGCGCCATGCGCCGGCGACCTGCGGGATTATCTATCTTATCTCTGACGCAGCTTCTGCTGGACAGTCGGTGTGACGCACCGACACGAAGTGGATTAGGAATCTTTATTAAGAAAACTATAACTAAGAGGCTTAGATCAACGAAACTAAACTTCACGATATGGGCCTCCACAAAAAGCGACATCAAAGATGGTTTAAGGGCAACACCACTCAAAGGCCTAAGGGTAGAGAGGTGTTACTGGACTTTAATAAGTATGTGTATTATTATATACTACCTAGCAAATCGGCGCGATTTCGTCGGCCAGCCATGCTTCAAAGTGTGGTTGTGGCATAAACATTAGGGGAGAAGTGGCATGAAAGAGCCAGTTTTCTTTACGGCGGAAAAAATACTACTTGTAATGAAAAAGATGTAATTTTTTATTTTTAAAATTATTCTTTATTTATTTGAGTACGTAATTTCGTACAAAAAACTCTCAAATAATATATAAAAATCAACAAAATATGCATTTCAAAAAAATGTGTCATTCGGCTCTTTCATCACAGCTCGGTATTGAAAGAGCTGCCATAAGTTTTGAAAGAGCCGGTAAGTATAACAACAAGGAATTATGAAAATTATCAAAAAAAAAAAAAATAAGTGCGAAATAAAAAAAAAACTTAAAAACAATTCTAACAATATTTTAAGTAATTGCTAACATTTCTTAACAAAAAAATGAAGAATTATATCAGTCATTTTAAGTAATCGTTTTAAACGCTTTCTTAATCTTAACATATTAAACAGTCAGATGTACATAGGTACGTTCTACAGAACTTAACACAAGGGCGGTTTTTTTTTAATAACAGTCTAAATAAAAAAAAAATCTTCTATCAAAATCAATATCATTAAATCTCCAAGAACTTCAAAATAGTTATTTGTTATACAAGGGTGCAAAATTGTATTTTAACTGTGAGTGTGGGATTGAAACTCGAGCAAGCGAATGGATTCTATAGTTTAACCACGAGCAAAGCGAGTGGTTTTAAAATAGAATCCTGAGCGTAACGAGTGTTTCAATACACGAGAAGTTAATTACAATTGCACCCGTGTGTAACACAAAACTTTTCCCCTCACTACAGCGAGGAAAGAAAACATGCAAAAAAATGTTTTGAAATCGCATTGACTTTTTCTTTGCGTTTAGATACATTCAACATTTTTACAAAAGGTGCCTTTAGCTTGGTTAGCTTGTGGTGGCCAGTACGATTTTCGAATGTTCTACTTCGATTTTCAACTCGGTGCGTTAGCGAAGCTCGCCTGTACTTCGCGAATTTAGACTTTAAAACCATAGCAATAAGAGCTACGAGAAGTCAACTTACTTTAATCACTAGTGGATAAATGCGTTTTTACCCTCTCGTATTAAAGGATAAACAAGCGCTTTACGAGCTAGTGAGGGGAAAATAATATTGCTATCTTTGAGCCTAAAGATAGCAATATTATTCGTAAAGAGGTCTTTTACGTTTTTTTGGACCAACTTTCGCCATAATGAAATATCTGAAGCAAATAATTCAATAATATTATGAAAAAATTTACGTATATAATATTATTTTACATTATTTACATAAAACAATTATGAAGGAGCCAGTTATGAAAGAGCCGGCTTTTTCAATGCCCATTGACCCGGCTCTTTCACGACTTGTCCAAAAAATATATATAACCTTCAAAATAACAATAATACGAGACCTTTTGCAAATAACTTTTTATGCAGCTGAAAAGCCAAATATATGCACCAACTGAATCTATAACCCATTTGCCTATAATTGTTAGCAAGAAAATACCAAAAAACAACGAAAATGAAACAAAAAACTTACTTTTGAGTGCTTAAAACTTCGACTGGTTGCACGGATGGCGGTTGGTTTCGGCGAACTGTCAAATTTTTGTGAGGGACGGGAAATCAGTGTTATCACCTAAAAATAGTATTGCCAACCAAATCTGTTCTAAAACTTCCGAAATAATGCAAGTGGCTCTTTCAAAACCTGGCTCTTTCATGCCACTTCTCCCCTATCCTATGTCCTTTCTCGTAGCTCAAACTCTCTCCATACCAAATTTCATCCCAATTGTTTCAGCGGTTTAAGGTGAAGAGGTAACAGTCAGACATACAGACAAAAAAAGTTACAGTTTATAATATTTGTATGGAAATTGGCTGAGTATCTACAACACGAGCCTTCTTGAGCTTACCGTGGGGCTTAGTTAATTTGTGTAATGATGTCTTATAATAATTATTTGTTTATTTTCAAATATTACTTATTTAGTTTGCTTGTAATTGGTACACACTTCGCATGTATTTAGTTGCTATGCCATTTTTATTGATAAAAATATTAATCTGGGTCCCTGGTTATGTCAGCAATGATAGCAAATTATACAAAAGCTAAAAAGACATTCTGCGTGCGAGGGAATAGGTCATCTTTCGCAGAGCAAAGTAATCATATTGATTTATACGGTTTAATAGTAGCTATTATTTTTTTATCGTAATTAACTGGTGATAATCAGTGGTGTGAGAGACGGTTATTTCCACCGTAAATGGCCGTGTAACCCCTGAGATAAGGGTTTACGTTTGTATCCATACTTAATATTATAAATGCAAAAGTAACCCTGTCTGTCTGTTACCTCTTCACGCTTAAACGACTGGATTTAGGGGCAATTGGGATAAAATTAGGTATGGAGAGAGTTTAAGCTATGAGATTGTTTATCCCGCAACCATCCCTTAAAGGCTGGCCGACGAAGTCGCGAGGAAAAGCTAGTTTACTATATGTTATGATATTCTAAATCCTGCGGGTGTCGCAAGAGGCGACAAAGGGAAAACTGACGGATGGGCGGCAGCGTCCGTCGAAACCGAACCAACCTATAAGCGTGGCTGCTATGGCAACTCACGCTCAAGATTCACATTGTATTCTCTACCCGCCAGTCAACGATAGGCTAAACAGAATATTAAAGCTAAACTAAACAGTTTCCTGAAGTGGGGCTGTGAGAAAAATCCTGCTGATATATTTTGAATATCCTTAATTACTAATTTATGTAAATGTGGGATGATATACCTGCGTAGACACGCTAATAGTGCCGTCCCATCTCCAACGAACTAATGTAATAGCGGATTCAGCGGCGGAAAGCGCCGAAACTTTTAAGCGTAACAAAATATATGAGCCTGGGCAGAGAGTACCATTTTGTACCCATTGTTTTACACAACGTGAAATGCCGCCAGCATTCTTGGTGCCTTGCCTCAAGGGTATTTTTTAGATTTAATGAAATAAGTATTAAAATCGTAGTTTAATTGTTTTAATGAATTTAATTATTGTTATATTATTCATTTGTGTTACAATAAATATGCTATTGTACACATTATTTAGGTCTTGCATATAATTATATTAGTCAATACAATAAATTATTTTATTCTATTCAAAAACAAAATGTTATTAAGTACTTATATCTTTATACTATACAAAAATCTGTCAATCTCGCTTCAATAGCGATAAAGGCGGGCACATACACTATAAACTTTTACAGTTTTAAGGGTAAAACTATGTTAAGGTCACTGTTGATTCTAAAGAACGTATGTATGTACGTACACGGTATAAAGATACGAGTATACCTATAGAAAACAGTAAATATTGGAAATTAATATACAAAAATAGTTCCTACTGGAAATCGACCCCAACACCTCTAGCGTTTTAGGTGACAGAGGCCATCACTCCATCAGATATCTAATTGTTATTCTAAGTATTACAAGATTACAACTGTTGGCGCGCTGATTCTGTCATAAACCGATGTTACAACGCAGTCTAATCAGCACTTACAAATTTATAGCAAACCACGATTTTAAAATCTCAACCTTGCTTATTTATTTTGGTTATATAAGCCACTGACCCGCGCCATAGTAGTCGATAAGCTTCCTATTTATTGGGATCACCAGATTTCCATCCTTCAGTCGACATTCAGAGTTCACAAGAGCTTCATCTTATATCCACTCTGTATTAAAAAAAATGTCGTATATTTAATTTATTATTAACATTTTATAAAATATCGTGAAATTATTATTTTTAACATATATTTACTTTTTAGTAAAAGTTTCTACTGTGATATTATTTGATCTCTTTGGTATTTAAATATGGAATTTCTGTCGCGTAAAGTCAGATCCAACGGGCAGATTGACACGCGTCAGGCGAATGGCGCGGGCACTTTACAGACTACACGGTGAGTTGGGCGCTTTAACAGCATTAATTTAATGTACACAATTATATAGTTGTCCACCCAAACTACTCCTTTTATTGGGAGATTGTACTTATGCTCCTTTACGTTATTGGAGTTTATGGATCTCGTGGAGACAGCTCCTGTAACTAATAAGGGTAAGTTTCTATAACAAATTGCTCTTACAAAGCTCCTCAGCCTCTGAAATATCTACAGCTACTTACAAGATCTTTTTTAGATAGACAGTCAATGTCAAAGATATACATATATAGCTAATACGTCTGAATATGTATAGTTCTCATTGACCTTGACCGTAAAGGCGCATGTATTTCTTATCTTCGTACATCTCAATTCTATATAGTCCTAGGTGTTCTAGTTTCTAGAGATGTGCCGTTTCTGGTAAATTCTCAAGTGGTACCTTTTCTTTAATCTGTTCTGTTTCTAAGACCATGTCAGCACGGTTAGGCGGCACATAGTAGGTATACATATCATCATAATAAAAAAATATAAAAATACAAAAGCAAATCGATCAGTACTAAAAAAAACTATTAACAAATATTGCAGGTTTGAACATGGGTTCTGCCAATATGGAAAACTCCGACATAGGTCTTTGAGCAACCCCAACATCGAAATAACTGTTCCCTCTATGCTCGAGTTCGGACACATTGTGGACACATTCAATTAAAAGTGGTACACTTCCTCAACCGTTCCGCAGTCTTCGCCGACCATATAGCTTTTCCCTATACCGAGAGACTACTTTAACACAATTTCCGGAATTTTATATTTTTATTATTTGTTCAAAAATTTTGTATGCCAGCGAATAGCACCTGAATGGTACCTAAATTTCCACATAGGTAGTAATATTGAAAATTTGCAGGGAACGGCACATCTCTCGCCGGTTCCTTTGTTCACGGCATTTTCGCCGTACCACGGAAAGCTAGATATATCGAAGTTTTTTTAAATTCTTTATTTTTGTTTTGCCCGGTTTGTAGCTCTGGCCCCAGCTTTAGAGGCGTCGTTTGCCACAGCCCGGAGTGTTACAGCAAAGTAATATAACCACCTACTTAATTATTTTTTTACCATAATATAGCACCGTGTTTGTTATTTCCGTTAAGGGAAGATACTGTAGGTTAACTGGGGTTAATTTCTCTTTGAAACTAGTATTTCAACTATTAATATTTTTGAGATATCGTATATTATTATATTATAAGTAACTTTAAATAACCTTCTATACTCATAGGTACTATGAAGTCGTCGTTTACTACTTATAAAGAATATTTTTCTTTTTTTCCAATTTATTAAACGGGATTACTAAGCAGCGCATGTCGAATTTAACGGAAATAAAAAAAGCACTATGGGCTCGAGATAGAGACCATATGTATAATTATTACATTCCCGTTATTATTTTTATAGTCTGCTCATCATCACAATACTCAGTTTGAATTTCTTTTATAATTAGCTTGAGTAACTAAGTACTAAGTATCTATTTTTGTTGAAGTTGTGATTGTATGAACTTGGATTATATTTAATACCTACTTATTTAGCTAGTACGAACTCTCGAATTTGTTGCACTTACTAGTGTTCTCGGTATTTTAATGTTGCCTTCATACAGAGTGTTTGCCTACAGCTGAATGTCACGTCTGGAAGAGTGTGTGTGCCAGAAGAGAGGCTTCGAATGCCCTGGCTGCCTGCGTAGGTAGGCTGCAATGTCGTTCCTAGTATCCGCCACACGCCGTTGAGAAATTGCTACGAATTTCGGATGCGGCGAACGATACACAAACAAGACGTCCATATGTGTCCATACACTCAAAGCACTATGTCATTTCCAAGTCGTCGCCGCATCTGAAATTCACAGCAGACTGCAACCTCCTCAGTTCAAGTCAGGGATCGAAACCGCCTTTCGCAGAAATCTCCTAATAGCTAGCCTACGTACGACTAACTATTGGTTTATTTATGTAACAACTCCTTATAACTTAAATAAAAAGTCACGATAAAATATTAGTACTTTTTAATGTAACAAATACCAGTTTTCGATCCCTGGTTTAAAGAATGTATGATATGTAGCAAAACATTAAGGACGCTTTATTGAACAGTGGAATTTCGTAATTTTTCAAACTGTAAAACGTCGTTTTCATCACTACAAATGCTGAAGCTTTTGGTTTTCAAATTGTTATCTGCTAAGTAATTTTAAATATTCTAAAGAAAAACATACTAATATCAAATCTTGGTTTCTCATAGGTAAGGTACCTATAGGGTCGGCCTTCTTGTTTCTGTTACATTCCAGGACATTGTCGTAGTGTTGTGTAGATCGTAGCCGTAGGCGTAGCTATCTCATAGAAGATGAACGTTTCCGGAGTTATTCTAAACTTCCTCATCTACAAAGAAACTTGTAGATTATGTAGTCAGCATCAATAGTAGCGCACCAAAAGTATCTGCTATCGCTTGTACATTTGTTTACATTTTGCGGTCAAAAATTGTTTTCACGTTACAATCGTTTAATGATCAGAGTTAAGTCTCCTTTTGCAAATCAATTGGAGATTGAACGATACTCTTGGTGCGTCGCTTTTATACGCTAATTGATGCTGACTTTACTATTCAAGTTTATATTAATTTGCATACCCAAATTGACATAGCATAAATTAATAATACGTTAGGCCTGTGTAGCTCAGGTACTTATACCAAATTTTCATATACTAATATACCAAAGAATGTTGTACATAGTATCGTAAAAATCGTAAGAATTTCGCGATGTTGAGTCTTAATGTACAGTCAGTAGCAGAAGTACCTAAGCGATGAGCTGTTCATAATGAGGTTGACAATGACAAGACTTTATTGTTATTAAGAGAACAAGAGCGTGTCACGATCATTTTGACAATCTGGCCCGCTTAGCAACTTCTGCTGCTGATTTTACAGCTGTACTTATTACATTTTAATACGAGTGTGATTCGATAATCCGAATAGATTACTTTAATCAGAGCTTTTATTTACATAAATAAATAAACGATATTATTTAGGACCTTTTAAGCGACGAATCCTGCATTCCTGTAGTCACACACACATCAAATAACAGGTACCTCTTGCTTCTTGTTAGTTGACAAAATTTCAATTATTTCCTATACATGTGTCCTCAATTGTCCATACAAATTTATAAGGCAGTGTTGTGACAGTAAAGTACCAAAACATTTTTTCTTTTATTTAATTCGATAGTCGTGATATTGGATAGAAATAATCTTAAAAAAACTACATGTGACACTACTACGAGTATACAGTTTTATTTATTGCCCTACGCACTTAAATGCGTGTGAACATTTTAAAAGGTCCGGCCTATAACTTTATACATTAAATTAATGAATTAATATATTTCTGAAAAGTTCACATCTTGGCGATAGTTATAACTAATTTCCAGTTTACATAATACTACTTATAGCGAAACCTGTTCTGGTTGCGGGTCACTGACCTTCGTAATTATCGCTAAATGATAACAGAAACATGACATGTGGTTTTGGTAGTTATATCGATTCCCGTGACTGGGCTATTTATTATTCAGGGGTAAGTATGTATACAACTGAAATTATACCTTTTCGGCATTTGTAGCTTTAGGGTGCGCCCAATAATTACCAGACTTGTTCTGACACCGGACTTGTTTAAACCCCAAAAACAAGTAGAGGAGACGAAAAGTGTCATGCCTATCATACCAGCAACACGTAAATTAAGTGGTGTTTAAACATCGTATTCATTTTGTTTAACCTTTTGAACGCTTTTCCTCTCGCGTCAAAATGTGACGCGTACGCCATGGTATCGACTTGTGAAGAACAAATATAAACCTTATCTGTCAGCAGGACAATTGCTTTGACAGCGTCCGCCATAGCCACTTTAGTGGTCGGTGGCGTGGCAGGCAAGACATCACGCGACCACTTTAGTGGTGCTTGGCGTTCAAAAGATTAATTATATTTATGATTCAGTCATTAATGTTTAGCCATTTAATTATGTACCTGTCGATGCACCTATTGGTACATTACATTTTTACAGGAGAAGAAAAGCGTTTCAAAACGTTAATTAGAGGACATTTCTGAAAAAATGTACTGTTAGTAATATAATATTGGTGTATATATTTTTCAATTTTTTTTATCACCATTGCGTTACTATTTTTTTTTCTTTAGCATATATTATGCTAAATATTTTATTAACGCAATAAAGTGAATGAAGGCAATCCGTCATATTTAGTTAAAGCCCAATACGGATCATATTAATAAGTTAATAACTGTGCTAATATATCTTTTAAATAAAATTCATACATGTAATATTCTCAGGCAAACCAAAATCCGCGGTAACCTTAGAAATAAGAAGCTACTAATATACTTTTTTCTTAGTGGCGAAGGTAACGTAAGAAAAAGATAGTTCTTGGTCTTCACTCGGTCAATCTTTGACTTAACTGTAGATTTAAAAGCATTTAGTTGACTTTTTAAACGTGTTTGAATAAAATCGCTGATACCTCTGGTGTATTAACAATATTATGTTTTGAAAAGATGTTAATAGAAGGATTTTCCCTAAGGTTTGAGAATTTACCGTACGCCAGCAATTTATTGTACGAATAACGTATGCTTGTAATTTTAATCATAAAATTTATCTAAATTTGATTTAAGACTGAAATATATATTTTATTAGGTCTTTACCGACATGATTAGAATTAAAAGTAATAAACCTCTGTAATAGTTCAGATAGGTATACAAGAATCAAAATATTTTGACAAAAAAGGGCGATGGTCGTATGTTCAAGCCTCCATGGCGGTCTATAATATCAATGACTCTGGTTTAAAACAATAAATACAATAACTGTATAGAATTCTAGACTAAAATAACATCGTCAACGTTTTTCCTCCCGCGTACACCAATGCAAAAAATTAATTGAAATGTATCTGGTAGATTAATGTAACAAATAGAATTGAGTTGATATAGTACGTATTTGTCAATTAATTATGCAATCTCTCCATTCCCACGGCCTGCTATTTATTATCAAATAGAAAGACCACAAACATTATATCATGATTTTTTGCAATATTGTTACCACAGAAAATATTGTCTCATTACAGACTAATATACATTATTCTTACATACTCCTATAATTTCTTAACTTTAATATAATTTTATAAAGTAAATTTTTAACTAAGTCACAAAATAAACATTACGTTACGTTGAAGTTGAACATGTCGTAGCGACATCTGTTATCGGGCGGCCGCAACCGCACCGCCCTATCAGGGAAAACTTATCACTGAAAATTTTACCGCTTTCCCAGGAGCGAGTGCGCCATGGGTCCCCCCGCCGTGCGAGACAAAACCGGCGCGTTCGGCGGCGGACGGCAGTCGTTGGCAGACGCCGGAGCCAAGTGCACGTACGACACTATGGACCGCGACAGACTAGGGCTTTGGGGCTGCGGGGACGGACAGTCCGTCAGCCGGCTGTCGGGGCTCGACCGGCTCAAGCACCCTGGCCTCAACAAGGTAAATAGTGCTATTTCCTCTCCACTGGCCCCGGATAGATCGATGACCGCGAGTGGGTAATTTGGTTAGGTCATGGTTGTGTGCGGAAGTGGCAGTGATCCACCGCGGGCCGGATCTGTCGGAACGCGGATCAGCTGTAGATTGTCATGCTGTTTGTTTGTTTGCGCCAGGTGTCAAAAGTTCACGTGGTTCAAACTTTCGGACAACTTCGCACCTTGTTTAGACTAAATATTTATGTTTCAATGAGAATAATGCTTTCATTTAAAACATATTTTCAGTTTAACTGATTTTTCTCCAGTGCTTTGTTTTTAAGATATTCAATAGAATAGTATAATATTTTAATTCTTTCATACAGCACCCCATAACTAACAACATTTAATAGGCTTTATTTTTTATGACAGGCTTGTTATAATAAAAATATTTTAACTTGCCAATACCTATTAATGTCCATGTGAATTTTCTAGTTTTCCTACAGTGATAATTTAAATATATATATTTTTAAGAAAAATATAGAAGGAAATAGCCAGTAACAGGCAACTTTTGAATAAATTGCCATCTTATACATAAAATGAATTCTGTTGACCTATACATAGAACACATTTTCTAATGGGGTTTCAATTACTGGAAACTGTTTAATAACTGGCCAGCCAATACTAAAATAGGTTCTATTTATAGGTAAACATAATTCAGTTTCAGTATAACGTGGCCTGTCGTGTTATTGATAGGTGGCCAGTTAAAGGCAATTTACCCTAGATATTACGTATTACAAACAAGAATAATAACTATTTATATTCAGTCAATAAATTATATTTATTAACTAACCTTAATAAACTACGAGTACACTAATATTGGTACTTTATCTTACAACTGATTTTCTTGTGCGATTCGCGACTTGATAAATATCTAATCTGCATGCACGTCAATAGCTTCAAACATACCTAACTGTAGTTCAGTGGACGCCACAAATAATTCCACTTTAGCACCTTATTGCCACGTTAAAAAGTACTATATTTGCTCTGTACTTTTAGTATTACTTACTAGTCTTTGTCCTGCGTCACCCTAGTAGCCGCCCCTCGCGAGGGGTCTGTGTGCCTGACGATCAACCCCCAACGAACACGTGTTGGCGTCAACATTTTCAATTAGATTTAAATTTTCTGATATTTGGACTCTCTCATGCTGAGGTTGATGACTGGTCTGGCCTAGTGGGTGACCCTGCCTGTGAAGCCGATGGTCCTGGGTTCGATTCCCAGTCGGGGCATTTATTTGTGTGATGAGCACAGATATTGGTTCCTGGGTCATGGGTGTTTTCTATGTATTTAACACCTTCGCTGCTGCAATTAGTTAACATCGCAGTTAACCATACTTTGTGAGGGGTCAAAAGGCCCCATGCCGCAGTGAACGTGTTAAGTATTTATATGTATCTATCTATTATATATATCGACGTCTAGTACCTACAAAACAAGCTTTACTGAGCTTACTGTAGGACTAGGTCGATTTGTGTAAGATTGTCCCGAAATATTTATTTTATTTATTTATTTATTTTATTAACCTGATTGGTGTGCTCAAATTGAGCATACAGTAGAGAGGAGAATACAGTATTTGATTAGTTGAATAAAATGCAAAAATGTCTCATAACAACTGAGACACCGAATTTGAATACCCGTTAATTTGTATGAAAATAATACCGGTATTCGATCCCTGATTCAAGTCTCACTTGAATCTCTATTTTATACAGAAGAAACAACTCGAGAAATTCTCTATTTGGTCGACATCGACAGGAGAAAATTTGAGATTTTGAATGCTTTTTGAATACACTTTGACTAAGTATTTTACAGCATCTGTATAAATGGCTAAGGTACTGGATTTTATTTTAGAAATTTGACTTAACTTGTATGTTTAGAATATTGAAAAGAGCTCGAGTACCTATTCGTATCGTTCTATGAAAGAAGAACAACAATACAATAGGATATATCCCTGACATAAAACGGTCAAGTTAAGTCAAACGTTAGTTACGTGGTCTAAACAATAAATCAATAATGCCTGTCTACAGTGAAATATACACTTAGTTTATTACTTCGGAGTTCGGAGCGTCAGTAATCTTTATAATGTAGATTCTACAAACCTAAAAAAAAACTGCGAAGAACACGAAATATTTAATGTGACGGTCATGTCTACAGAAATTCCGAGTAACCAAACCTACTACATAGTACAAAATAAATTCCAAGATCCAATTTTCAGACATTACGCGCATTGCCTGTAGTTTGGCAACCAATCAATATTGCTCGTTATGAATTGCTACTTATTGTTATGTTATGTCCGTGAAGCAACGTAAGAATTAGGAAACTCATACCTTTCGTAGAAAAACCTGCAAAAATCCCCTGACACGACATATTTTAGAGCTATATGCGGGACCAGTCATAGGTATAGTCACTGTTCATTGAATAATCTGTAGGAAAACCAATGGCGTCGTATGTACAGTCAGCAGTAGAAGTGGCTAAGCGGTTGAGGTGTTCAAAATTAGACCAACACATCTCTGTTGTCAAAGTCATTTTAGGTACCTACGGCAGAAAGCCCTATACGTAGGAGTAACAGATAGCATAAATTTTAGTTCTTAAATGATCCTCTAGCATGCAGTTTCTAATGGCATCATTATCCTTCAAATATAATCATAATTGTGTTCTTAATCTTTTTCAACTCACGCGTAAGATATTAGCCTTATTTAGTTGTACTTATTACACTTAAACACGCGCCACTAGATAGCGATTATAGAAAATTCTGATGGACGAATTAGGTATAGGAAGTGGTATCGTTTTTAGGTTTATCTTGAAGAATCATGCTGTCGATTATATATCTATTATTTGATTTATATTTAATATCAACTGATAAGCTTTAAATTTTGTTCACAGCATGAGAAACAATCGATTCCCATGTCCATTAATACAATTATAATTAGATGCATGGTAGTGGATACCCACAGTAACGGTTTTAAGTATAAGTATTTTTTTAAACAGAAGTTTCTAATAAGGTATATTAGATAAATCTTATCTTAACTATATGTATGATATCATGATATGATAATAGATAACTATGGTATGTATGATTTTTGTCAAGTCATGGCAACTTGTTAGGTAGGTATGTTGTTGACAGTTGGTTGTGTTGTATTTTGTTGGCGGTTGGGTACTACTCTATACTGGTTGCTCAAGCACTAGATGGAAACTGTACATTAGAAGTAATTACCTGCTTTTTGCTTCCATTATAGGCCATCCACTAACGATGCATGTTGACGTCATTGCCATTAACTAAATTAATTGGAACTATTTTAAGTAATATAAAATTAACGTACCCGTAACCCCGTAGGTTAATTCGCCCGTCATCGTCAGATTGAAATTCACCTCGCGACCACAGTACATACAGTCAGCATCATATAGTTATTGCAGTCAGTGTGACCAAACATATCGTAACATATCCTTACTGTTCTATTAATAAAGATCTGTATCGATATATTTGGCCACTTTGGTTGCCGTTAATTTTATTTAAAGTTGTCATTCTGAGTAGACACCACACAAAAAATCCAAATAATAAAAGTTAAGTAGACTAAATAATTGAAAATGTCACTCATTCAATTACAAGTATAAAATCTTGATTGATATTTCGGGTGCCATCGTATTTCGATCGCGATCCGAGTTTTCCTGATGGAAAATCGTTTTGCACAATATTTCTGTGTAGTTATACCTATAGATAAAAAATACCTAGACTCAATAACTATTCTGGCCGTTACGTGTAGGCTTGCAACTCTAGTCAGTTGGTATTGTGTAAGTCGATTTATCATTGGCGTGTGCTGATCGAATTTACCCCTGTTGTTTGATTTCGTCCTGTTCTTAATCAGCATAGATTGACCCTGATCGATAGATTATGTCTGTGGGTCAATGAAAGACTGGTGACAGTAATGATCGGGTTAGAGCAGTGAGTAATTGAGCGTGTGACATGCATGTAGCTCAGGGACGAGCATGTGTCGGCGTAGCGCTGCAGCCGCGGGCGTGGAGCTTGGTTGTTGCTCATATCTGCCTATAATGGCTGTAAACATAATCATTAGCAATACGTGTAGGTCATTTTGCTAATGTTTTATCGATCGAGAGTGACAAATTACTTGCGCTTGTAGCCTGGAAACAAACTGAACTGAAACAGAAACTTACGATAAATCAATAAGTTTTCAGCAGTTTTTTTTCCTAGGATGTATACATATTTTTAAATAGAATTTAAACGATTCTTGTATAAACTACAATATAAAGTAATTAAAGACCTCATACGAGTATAGTGTATCAATTTATAGGTTTTCTTATTTTGGAAAGTAGGTACTTAAATAATGCATACTGAATACATTAATTCTAAGACACCAATCTTAAAACGTACAGTCATGTGTTTATGTAAGTCTTGGACAGGAAACGCGTCTGTAATCGTCAGTTCATCGTTTCGAAGCTAAAGTAATGAATGACTCTCACCATTTCTGAGATAAAAAATAAAATCATGTTTTAAAATGAAAATTTTATAAATACCTACACGCTTAATCCGCGACGTATATAGTATAATTTTATATTTATTTTCTTTACTTTCTTTCCATCTCTTACACACATGAAAATAGTTCTTGTATGTAACCTTACAGCCGTTCCTCACGTGTCGTATTATCGATCCCTTCGCTCCTATTTGAATGTTTCGTTGGATTTGTCCCAAATATTCCTGTAAGTGAATTCCAGTGAATCCGGAATTGTGTTCAATTTTGGGAGTTCCTTTGACGTTGTTTGTACATTGCATTGTTATGCTGCGCGCGCTTTTGTATTCTCTCTCGCGAATCCGAATCTATGGTTACTTGTCTAACCTACCGTGAATTTTATGTTTAAGTATCAATACCTAATTATCTACCCTATCCCAGTACCACAGCCAGGTATCTAGTCAGATATGTATTTAACATTAATAACAATAATAAACAATATCAAATGATTGTTCTTGATTTTCGTGTCTGCATTAGTTAGATATTGATTACCATATTAATAGGGATTAAGTTATTGTTTGTTCTTTTTATCGTGCTGGCGATAATCTACAGATGACATCATGCCATGGTTAAGCTAGTAAAATCGTTTTCTCTGGGGTTACATATATATTCTATACCTTCAGTATACAACAGGTTTCATCGTAATTGGATTAGTTCCGTTGAGTTTCTGTTGCGCCTAGTTGGAATTAGTCGCGTTTAAATGGAACATTTCAATAAAAGCCTTTATTAAACCGACGAAAACTAATGATCAGCACGCAGCCAGCTTGCGGGGATTAACGTCGCCATAACGACAGATAACGCGGCGGCGGCGCTAAACCCCGACACAATATTAGTTCAATTTAGCCTCCTGCCGCGCCTGCTGAGGTTACACTACACCTTACAGGGAAAGCTAAATAATCGGGAATTTACATATTAAAATCTCAATCGCGTTTGTATCCGATGTGTTTCAAATTTCATTTGTTGTACATATAAAGCTAAACATCGTTAGTATTGGACTTTTATAAAACCTTGCTAGTGTGGTGCTAAGATACTACATTTTTAAATTTTCGATACTGTACCGAGGTTTATTATACGCGTATAAAATTTTCAGGAATATTACATGTATTCGTACATTCGATATTTCAAATTTATAAAGCTAGAAGTTATAATTTCGGTACTGGACAGTTAGCAGAGAGAAATCAGCGAAATTTTAATTAGTCGCGTTATAAAATGCAAGGTTAGATAATAGATAATATACTCAACTCGTCTTCTCTCTAGTTTTTCCTTCGTGCGAACGGGATGTGGTTACGCATTAAAACGCCTTGAGTATTTAAAAAAACGTAATTGTGTGCAAATGTCAATGCGTGGTGCCTTGCACCTTGATCTTAATATGTGAACATGTGTCTAGCCTAGGCGTAGCGATCAGACCTAGAATATCCGTCGCGAGTCTGGTCTAGGTCGTAAAGCATTTGTGCCATTAGTGTTGTAGTGATAGTGACGGTATCCTTGCTCTGTATTGAAATCATAAATCGACTTTATGGAAAGAAAAAAAAAATGGCGTTAATTTGATTAAAAATAAAAATATGATAAGAATGAATCCATAAAAGAGATTAAACTGCCCGACATAAATTACCAAAATGAGAAAGTTTAAAAAAAGATTTTGTGTTCGGCAGAAAATAAACTTGGTTGGCTTCGCGGCTCGCTTTATCTACTTCAAATTTTCTTACTGTTAATTAAGTTTACAGCATTCTTTATGTTTTAAATTCTTACGTTAAGTACCTATAGTCATTGTTCTGCCATCTGCCTCACTGATCACCACCCAATACTAATTATTTTATGAGATTAGCTTAGCACGTTTCTCAGTAATATCTACTCCTCGGTATAAAACCTATGTCAACTATTCCTTGTCCCTCGTTGGTTAATAGGTCCTATGTCACTCTTTAAAATCGGTATTTATAATACATCCCAAAAATGATGGAAGTATTTCATTTGCATAAAGGTCGTCTGCCAAGTGTATTACTTATACTTAAAATATTTTTTTTTAATTATAAGCAATTATTGTCGCTTGACTGACTGAACAGAAATGTATACGTATGTACCTACATATTGATTAGTATCAAAGTTTATTATCTCGAACCTCGATTATTAATAGTTATTAATAAAGGTAAAATAGGTTGTAGTTATTAATAAAGTTATTAATAAATAACACGTATAGGAATGCTGATCGCCCAGCTCAGTAGAGCTCTAATTCAAATGTCGCAGGTACTTTTACTTCGGTCACATTAGGATTATACGAATGTGCGGTGAAAGGTGAAATGAGGTGAAATGAAAATTCCGTGCATGGGGGTTTAAGGGGTTACATACATGTAGGTCATACTGAACAACAGCTAACCCTGAAGTTGGGAAAGAAAAGCTGTTTCATACATTTCAGCGAATTCAAGGTCTGAGACCTGAGTGTAAGTTTTTAACGTAATATTACTATTTACCAGTCGCGTTAGAGTTACCCATGTAAATGAAATTTTTACTTACGCGTTCGAGACGTTTTTTTACGTCAAAAGTAGGTAACTTACACTATAGCCTCTGAACGACTCATTTTTTTTTTGCGTTTACGGGGTTGTCTCCATAGTGAAAGTTGTTCAGTATAACGGTCGTTTTTATGTCACCTTGTTATAACCAACCGATTTATATTATTTTCAAAATTTTTAGTAGATAACTACGAATTTGAAGACTAGTAACTGTAAGAATATAAGATAGTAGTAACAAGAGGGGAAAATTGTAGCTCTCAGTACTTCAACACCATAGAATTATGTCGTCGCCATTTTATGGCTCCATCGTGTTGTATTGCGCATTCATACGCAAATTACGCCCTAACCGACACAAATATATGCCCTGTCGAACACTATGGGTTTGTTGTGACTTATTTTTAAATCGCTTGCTGACGTGCACTGAAACGCGCCTACAAAAACAAATTAACTTGACCTTTTTTGATATAAAAAACTAATTATAAACTGCTAGATTTTTGTTACTTGATAGGTCAAGTTTTTTATTTATCTTTTAACTACTTTACAGTCATTGGACGTAAACCACGAATTTGATTAGTTTGGAATTTACCGACAAGGATATCAAATATTTACCAATAACTATTTTACTTCTGCACAACATTGAGTATAGCGCTTTTGGTCTTGTTTTTTTGGGTTTATTATAATATAATGTTTGATTTTCCTCATTGGACCTAAAAAGTGAATGTTAAACTTTGTGTGGGATTCAATTCAATCTTAAATCTTCGATCTTCGAAAATACCATGTACACATTTTTCGCTACGCGCGCTCTGTAGGTATGTCCTTTGAAAACGGAAATAGGAAAAGTCGTATTTATCCACAAATGTGGAAAGTAATTAAACCCAAGTTTTACTGTGTCTTTAAAGCGAAGATTTTGAATGTAAAATTGCTTTATAGCATTAATTTAAATAGATATTTTTTAATACAATTAAAACTGTTGTGAGCCATGTTACTACTACTTAGTTACAAACCGATAAACTCACGTGAGTTTATCCGTTTGTAACTAAGTAGTAGATATTTTTTAAATTATATTTTCAATATGTTGTATTTGAAATAATGTGTTTAACGTTCAAATTGTTTCTTTTTAAATTTTATGCCTTTGGAGCAAGAGTTCTCGGGTGTTTAGCGTGCATATTTATGTATTATAGATCTTATGTATTTAATTTAAGTATGTATATATGTATCTGCCTATTTTTATATCGTTATATAGTACCTGCCTACTGCACAAATTATAATAGATTCAAGCCTTATTGAGCGGGTCGATTTGTGTTAGATTGTTCTAAAAGTATTTATTTATTTTTGTATTAGTATAAATACATACAAATATTTAAAATCTTCGCCTCAAATCAAAGTATTAAACACAAGAGTAAAGTTTAACTTGTAAAATTAATAAATTTTGCTTCCACGTTACCGTTTCCACAATGTTACGGTATCTATACTTATCAAAGTAGCATTCTTATATACAAATCCTAGCGTGGTCGTAAGGTTTGCGACTGAGGCAATTAATGAGAATAATGAGATTTAAACTTCCGTAAGCCATGATTCGCCAAAATTGTTTCATTGTTTTATGTAATTACTTACTTTACCGTCTCAAACACGTCGTCGTAGTGGTTGCTGGCAAATTGCTAAACTAACTTACTGTTTGTCGCCGTAAAGTCATTTTGTTACATCCAAATTTGTACGTAAATACCAAATAACAGTAACATACTTCAAAGGTATGTCGAGCTTATCCCTAAAGGGATCTCTGTTAGCCAGCCTATGATATGATCTCTATAAGTATGCATATCTAAAGGTGATCATAAGCTGCATGCTGCACTCACATATTTAACTTGTAAATCTAAATAAGATAGCTATCGACATTTGACAGCGACTTGTCAATCTTAAATTTAAATTTACTTCGCAATAGAAATCAAGTATGAGTACCCCATAAAAGAGTGTTCCAGAAAAGTTTATTTTAACTTGCGTATTTAAGTGCATGGAAATGATAAGATGCAGCTATGATTAGGTTATCAGTATTACCTACTCATTGAGGATGAACACATCTGATAATGCAATAGGTACTTAATTCAGATAACTACTTATTATTATTATTAATATATCAGTCGACAGAGTTAAAAGGAAGATAAATAATACTTCATAACCATCGACAATAATAAGTCATAACCATGGTTCTAAGCATAAGTAACCTACTTATCGATCGCCATCGCGGTGTAGGCTGCATTTCTAATAAATTCCTAATAATATTGGCCGGGACTTTTGTGTTGAGTCGAGGCCTGAAGTTCCATTACTTTTGTCGTCCACTAGTAGACACACGTATGCTTATAATATTATATTAGATACTCAAGTAAGTTACGGCATAATAGTGAAAATTATTGCAGCCTTTGAATGTTAAACGTGCATTACAAGTTAATTTTTTACTTGTGATCGTTACGTCGGGTTTTAGGAGAGATTTGCAAATTAAAGTATAAAAGCTGTCGTTAAGAAATTACGAGGCTCGGGGCTGTGACGGATGGATGGATTAAATTGTGTTAATAAAGCTGATTAAGAGAAATCCGGGAGCGAGTTTGCGCGGCCCAACTCGTTATTGGATAATTGTGAGGACCTACAGGAGTTAAAGTTGTGAACTGGTCGACTGTACATCTGGAAAGTCAACCATTAGCACCTGGTGTTGCGGTGGTGACCTCTCCTGGGGATGGAACGCGAGTGGTGGCAGCTGACGCCGCGGCGCGAGCTGTGCGCGCTGCCCGAGTGCTTGGCCTCTGTCGACTCCAGGGTTCGTGCTCATTTAACACACCACCTCGTTGGCACTGTTGCTTAGACACGACACACGCTATTGATTTAAAAGGACACAAAGCGAAAATACCGTTGCGTTGTTGTTTACGTTATCTTCCGTAATAATGTTTGCTTTATAGAGTATACTTAATCCAAGTTCCGATGTGTATGACAACTTGACAACTTTCAGTCGTGCCCTAAATATAGTTGACAAACTCAACTGAAGGACCATGTCTATGTAGTTGTGCAGATAATTAATATGGAACTTCCGTCAAAATTTGAATATAGAACGTCACGCGAACATATTATATGCGTGTACAAGGCCAGGTGTTTTAGCTAAGTTTTTCACCTATACTTTTGTACTGACTTCGTTATGTTGTGCAATATATCGTCTTAATTGGTTAACCTTAGTAACATATTTTGAATTTAGACACAATTAAGAACTTCAAAGAACATTGTAGCAACAACTAATCGTTCATAGATCATTGAATTTAAACAGTCTGATAAATGCCAGTAGGCGTAAGGCTAACTTAATAACACGCTTAAATTCATTGTTCGTATTGGAAACCCCACTGTTTTCCTCGTTTACACAATATCCGGTTATTCCATTTATTTGACGTCAAAAAATTTATGTCAATCTGCGAACGTCAATCAGGTACAAACATTTCAATATCTAATTCTCTCAATTACCACTTTAACATTCAATTACTGGTTTCGTTGATACATTGACACGTAGTTGTCATGATTTCGACATCTTTCGATCATTTCCAATTATTACACAATCAGGTGGGCGTGGGACCGACGCGCCTAAACAACTCAATTTGTATTAATTACATTTCCATTTAGAGTCACAATTAATTTATTTTGTGTGTAGCCTGATTCAATTTTCCATGACGCGCGAACACTTATATGTAGGTAGGTAATATACTTAGCGAGTGAGAGGTAACCTAACGCGATCATAGCTGCCACTCGAGTTTAGCTCATACTCAGTCCACTCAAGGTAGTTGTTATAATTAAGTCCATAAGCTCATGATGTATAACGACCTCTTCGCATTTGGACGTGACGTCACAGCCGCGCCTCCGGCGAGGTGTTTGTCATTGATTTCGATTTAAAACTATTGCAAAACTGTTAACGATGTAGTTGTAATATATACAGGTTTGATGCTGACAAGGCACACTTTAGATTCGTATTCGGTTTAAAGATAGCGAAATCGGAAAATAGAGGTTAACATCGGCAACTCGTTTCTGTTTAAAAATGCGAATAAATTACTGGGAGACAGGTAAGCCCCGAGCCGTTTGATCTAAAAGAAATTTCGCTATTACTAAATCATAAATATTTCCTTTGAAGTCGGTAAATTGAAGACAAACATTAAAATAAAATGGCTGTGGATTTCAAATAGGTACTGCGGGTATATACTCGTATACAAGTAATAACTCTGACTATCGGAATTCACTTTATCTTACGTACAGTCAACAGCAGAAGTTGCTATGCCAGCCAGGTGTTCAGAATGATGTCAGCACGCTCTTATTCTCTTAATAATAAAGTCGTGTTCAGGTCATTGTGAAGACCTTGCCCGCTTAGCAACCTCTGCTGTCGACTGTACCAACTTTTAGTTAATATCTTTAGTTAATAGAAGGGAAGCATTATTTCAGTAGATTTGATATTAGAGTATAATAATTAGACGTTGTAGAGCAGCAAAAGTTGCTAAGCGGCGAAGTGTTCAAAATGAGCTTAACGACTTTATTCTTAAGAGAATAAGAGTGTGTCAAGATCAAGATACTTCTCAACACCTGGCCCGCGCGGTAACTTCTGTTGCCGACTGTACCTACCTAAACGATATTTATGTCAAGATAGATTTATATTTTAACGCCGTTGCCATGCCTACGTAAACATTATAGGTACACAGACCTTCCGCGCGGCGTGCATGGGACGTACTTACAATTTAGCGATGACCGGTCAAAGTCCCGCCGCGACGCGCGAACAGGCGATAGTGGAAATTGACATGATTTTATACACGCTTAACCAAAACAAATGTTACTTCTGAACTCCGTTGTGACAAAAGCGAACTTTATTTCCGGGGATTAAGCGCTGCGCTGATCGCATAGTTAAGTGTGTGCGTAGAAGCAAGAGTGTTATTGAAGGTCGGCCTCGGTCACCTTCACAGCACAGCTGACTATTATCGAACGGTGCGAACCCGTTTCCGGGGTCACTTATACACGCAGACTCATTTTTTGACATGCACTTGTTGTCGTTGTCAACGACGACTCAAGTTTATCTTTTCGTCGCGTGATCGAGATTTATACAAATATCTATTCATTTTGCAGAAGCGACCTTCGTAAATGACACGTGGGATATATAACGTTTAACGGTCAGGTCACGACTGCCTCTTTATATCGCGATAACTAGCTGTGATGCTAATCTAACATTAAAAAGTACTTAAGTAGGTATGTTTATTTTTAGCGCACAACACTTATGTTTTAACACATGAAACAGAGTTAAAAGAGTAAGATACGGTACAAATTGTACCTACTCCTTGACTGTAGCTTGATGAGGTAAGTATTTTTTTTGTAAAACCACGAAATTTATAAAAATATAACACAATAAAATGTTCAGTATGATAGTTACCAACCAGTTTTTCACACGCAGTGGTAATATGAATGGATACTTGTCTTGCTTGCCCATTAGTTCATTAGGTACGGAATATGGATGATACTGGAAGTACGTATATTGATGAGGTGTGCGGGCCGGCTGGTACCGTTCAAAGGTTTCTTTATTGCATTCAAGTGTTACCACATAATGTGAGGAACAATTTACATACAATAAAGAGCAACGGAATTGGAGCGGTTTCTATAGAAACTTACATACACAGTGACTCGTTTTCTTAACTCTTGAGTGCACACATAAACTGCCTGCAGATAGTTGGAATGTCAAACTGCACAATTCTACAGTAGTAATAAGGAAGTGGCCGCTTACTTTTCGTAGGCGAGAATGATTGCATAGATTGCTGTGGCTTGAGAGTTGCCGGTATAGCGGGTGTGGAGCTGTGCAGGACGTAAACCAAATTGCAAGTCAGGTTTACACTGGTTGCAGTACGTTATCTAATTGCTACGTAGAGGCTAACAAATGGGTGATGTTTTTGTAAACTCCCGTAATTTCTTCTTAAGAGGCTTCGAGGAATTGAAAGTCTCTACTCATATATTTTCGTCAACTTATACTTGACCTTTTCTACGGAACAGCTCAATTTTTATTTAATTTTACAAACTTGACCCCACAGTAAAAGATGTTCAAAATCATGAACAGATGCCGGTTTGCTAATCTTGTATCACGTTTTTTTTTATAACACCCAGTGTATACATATCCATATTGGATGCAGGTGGTGCAAGATCGGTCACTGTGGGTCGATTTGGGTCCCCCAGTAGACGTCCTTCGGCTGATATGATCATGATGGTAGATATGCATTATGCAATATATATTGTATTGCATAAACAAAAAAAAGCCATATTAGCTCCTGCTTGTCGAGGACAATATTTGAGGTTAATTATATACCTATACCTGTACAACGTATATAGTATAGAATATAATAGAATAATTATTTATTCGTGAGCACATACTATTTACATAAAATATGAAACAGACTATCATAAAACATTAAAAGAAGTGACACGAATAAATAATTATTGATAGGTACTACAGCACAAGTGTGTTAACATTCTTTACATCGATTTGTGTAAGCTAGTACTAAATATTTACTTAACCCTTTACCGATTGGTTTTCCTAGAAATCCCGTCTCGAACACTGGAGGTCCTCGTCGTTTTTTCTTAAGTATATATATGTATTTATTATAAAAAGATTACATTTTTGTGATAGTCCAATCTAATATGAACCTTAAAGCCGAATGCTTAGATTGAAATTAAATTGACATGCATGTGGTCGATAAATCGTACTATGCCTGGAAAAGGGTTAAAGCAATTAAGACTTAAAAAGTAATAAGGAAATACATTATTTAACTTAAGTTACAGTTAGTAATATACGTCCTATACATGACTCACAGGATGACTTACACTGCATTGTGAGATGACGGTAAAATACATTTATATTAAAATTACTGTAGGTACCTACTACCTAAGGAAAATACAGGCTACTAAAGGAACTTCCGACTTTTATCTTCATTCAATACTTCTGTTGTTTGCCAACAATCGACCGATAAGTCTATTGTTTTCAAACTTCCACTTCAGTAGCATTGTCTTTTGTCGAACAAGCTCTCCAACGAAGCCGGTTGGAAGTGCAGCACGCGGCACATAACTGAAGGCATATTTACAGTAGGCAGTACCTCTGTGTATCTGTTTGGTTTATTGATAATCGTATAACATACTAACTATAGTACATACTAAATACTTTAGTAAGTACTTACTAGAATTACTGGATAAGTTTAGATACGTAGATAGGTACTATAGTTACTTAGCACGTGAAAACCTGAACATCTGTCGTAATTTCAACAACATATTAATTCATTGTAATCCTAATCATTGTTTAAGTAGCTTACATTTATTACCAAAAAAATATTTCGTTACGAAAAAAGAGTTGAAATGCTTATGTTAAATGAATCGCAGTTTCGGAAACATATACCTATATCCGGAGGGTTATTTACTACTTTATGAAATATCTACTACCCCTTTTTAACTTAGGTACTTTCGAATATGCTTAGGTAGTAGGTACCGATATGGTTGGGTGAAAATGAATAATAAATAATTTTCGTTGGAGGTTGAATAACATATCGAGGGCTTCATGGTGTAACCCGATAAATCGATATAATATTTCATTAAAGTAACAATATAACGTAATTCACGTATAGTTCTAAATTCAAAATCCCATTTACTCGACTTATCGGGTTTCACCACGAAACCCTCGGTATTTCATATACACGCAAAATCTTTAACGTAATCTTTAACGTTAATTCCGATTTTCTTCAGGGCCTGGCCTTCACGATTGAGGAGCGACAGATGCTGGGCATCCACGGGCTGCTGCCGGCGCGCGTGAAGAGCCAGGAGGAGCAGGTGCAGCTGTGCAAGCTGTCCATCGACCGCTACGAGGAGCCTCTGAACAAGTACATCTACCTCATGGGGCTGTTGGTGAGTGGCTGTTCAACATTATCAACCTTTAACTCTCGCCACCATTGACTTGATGTAAAGCCAGTATATTTCGTGCTCCACACGCCACGGCTTCATGTCAAGTCGTGTTTTCGTCAGGGTTGTATATTTGCAATTTTACGTGGCGTTAATCAGGGTCGAATAATGGTATTAATTTCACACATATTAACCGCTAGTCAATTTCGGTATCTTAGTTGATGTTACATATTTTTGCATTTCATTCAGCTCATCAGATAATGTATTATCCATACTTAAATACCATTTAAGAAGACCAATGAAAAATTGCGAGTTAAAGTATATATTTCGAATTTTAGGAAATCTGGCAATGATCTTTGGCGTTGATTACTTTATTGACGTGGCAATGATTTTTTTTTGTACCTACTTATTTAAACATTTTAAACAACAACAACACAACTATCAATATTTTTAAACACCCGGTTTTCATCATGTTTAGTTGTTTGTGCCGTGTCCGTGACGCGCCGTTCACGCGGCGCAGCCCTTTTTGCGCTCGAAAAAGAAGACCTAGCTAGCCTAGGTCATCCCCTGAGCCTAGGTTTAAAAAAGTTTAAATGTTTAATTTTGTATTGTTCGTAACAGTTTGTCATGTGCTCATTATAAGTACCTATTGTCCAGGACCGCAACGAGCACCTGTTCTATCGCTTCATCGGCGAGAACGTGGCGGAGATGATGCCCATCGTGTACACGCCCACCGTGGGGCTGGCCTGCCAGAAGTACGGGCTCATCTACCGCCGTCCACGAGGACTCTTCATCACCATCCACGACAAGGGACACGTCTACGATATCCTCAAGAATTGGTTAGTGTTGCATTCATGTTATTTTGGTTTCCATTGTGGGTTGGGTACACGTTCTAATCGCGGGGCCGCATGGCCTGCCAGAAGGACGGGCAATGGGGATGTCTTCTGCGTCTGCTCTGTCGCCTTACATCTTCTCCAAGTGATAAATTATAGTGAAAACATTGTTTACTTCAATACATATTTAATTTATTAACTACTGTGACCGTGGACCGGTGATGTTACAGATTAGTAAATTTGAAACATCACCTCATTTTTAGTCAATAGATTGGGAGACTGTTTCTTATTACGAGCCATTGGCCTTCACAATAATGACTCATAGGTATTATCTAGATAATTAGTTAGTTAGGTTTTTGAAAAAAACCTTGCATTAGTATAGTATATTTCTGTTATAATGTCCTGAACACGAAGGAACTTATTTAAACAGATTATTACTAGTACCTTAACACGTTCGCTGCGGTATTGGGCCTATTGACCCCTCACAAAATATGGTTAGCTGCGATGTTAACTAATTGCCGCAGCGAATGTGTTAAAAGACTTTACTACTGATGGATTCGTTGTGTTTCCAGGCCCGAGACCGACGTCCGCGCGATCGTGGTGACGGACGGCGAGCGCATCCTGGGCCTGGGCGACCTGGGCGCCTGCGGCATGGGCATCCCGGTGGGCAAGCTGTCGCTGTACACCGCGCTGGCGGGCATCAAGCCGCACCAGTGCCTGCCCATCACGCTGGGTTAGCAACCATACTCGCATCCTACATTAGGGTTGCACTACTACATCACATCTACATTTCAGCCGTATGCAGTCCACTGCTGGACATAGGCCTCCCACAAATATGACTTGTATCATCTTGGGGGTTGTTGCCATAGACGCCACGCTTGGCAGGCGGGTTGGCGACCGCAGTAGCTGTAGATTGGGTTTCGACGGATTTGGGTTCACACGGCGGGTTGCACTTACATCCTACAATATTGAAACTGAGCTGGGCCTATCGGATGATTTAGGCGGACTGTAATTTAATGATTTAAACTCACGGTTTTCTTACATTATAAATTAAATGGAGCTTAATAGTGTTCAAACTTAGATACTAGATTATTGACGACTTTTCGGAAATGCTGTGACTTCCATGGTGGTGGCGGTAATCTTGTTGCTGTGCAAGTTCTGTTCTCCAACTACCTGCATTAATTACAAGTTTAGAAACAGCAGCCGGCCTTAAGTAAACTGGATTTCCGGGACATGGCTTTAGCTTGGCTTGGCTCGGGCTTGTGCCTGTTGGCTTTTATTTAATTAAGACTGTTTAAAGCTGGTTAAAATTAGATTTTTCTAGCCATATTTCAAATAAATAATCAACCTAAATAGTCATATAGCTCAATAAGGTTTGTGTTGTAAGTACCTATACTACGATATATATAGGTACTTATTCTTTAACAAGTATTCGTGATTAACACATAAATAAATGCCCTTGCCAGACGAACCGCTATTAGCTTACTAGGAGGCCGCTAAAATTTTCCAGACGTGTAGAAAATAAAAATGAAAAATTTCCAGACGTGGGCACGAACACGCAGTCGCTGCTGGACGACCCGCTGTACATCGGGCTGCGGCACAAGCGCGTCCGCGGCGACGCCTACGACGAGTTCATCGACGAGTTCATGTGCGCGGTGGTGCGCCGCTTCGGCCAGAACTGCCTCATCCAGTTCGAGGACTTCGCCAACGCTAACGCCTTCAGGCTGCTCGAGAAGTACCGTGGCAAGTGAGTGTCTGTGTAGCGCTTGCGAGTGTATCGGGCAAGACTTTTGAAAATCGCGGCGACTAGTTTGCTTCACCGCCAACCCGATATATCTGGCCACAAAAAAAAATGTGTCCCAGACGCCACTACGCCGTTTTAATCTTTTCTGGCACAACATTTTCTATTAACGCGCTGCGTATTCAAAATGTTAATAAATGTGCTGTCTAGATAAGCAGTCTAGACTTTTTAATCCCTAACATGTGTATAAAAATACGACGCAGACAAATTGCTCTGTGGTAAATAAACATCCCCAAAAGTATGAAATATTTTCCCGACCTCTAATCGGAGTTTGTACTCTGCACACCTCATAAACAAGAGCGCATACAAGTACCTACTTGCAGTCTTAGACCTTTTTATTTCACTTTAAAAATCATTATTTTCTATATTAAATTTTGACCCGATTATAATAGGTACTCTTAGTAAAATAAAACTGATAAAAATACTTTCACGTTTTGTGTTAAACTGTCTTTACAATACTTTAAGTACCTAATAAATCGCTAAGTGTTTTAGCGTAGTCGATAAGATAGATATTGATGCTACTGATTGTATGAAGCAGGATTCTACTTTAAGTTGACAACGGAACACAAAATTCAATCGTTACATTTAGTGTGGGTTTATATGTAACGACTTAGTGAATAACCGTGGCGTAGTAGGTACCAAAAGACTCACCAAGTCTTGAAGACTGCTGATTCGGAATGCCACTATTATACAAGTTTTTGCAACGCTATAAAAATAAGCTCGTAAGTTAGTTAAGTGAGAATGAGAATGTACCTAAATATTAGAAAATCTTGTTCAGACTGTTCCAAGGCCCACTTGAATAATATTCTGAAATATGATTGATGATTGTCGACAGGTTCTGCACTTTCAACGACGACATTCAAGGTACGGCGGCGGTGGCGGTGGCCGGGCTGCTGGCCAGTCTCCGGCTCACCAACACCAAACTGGCGCAGAACACCATCGTCTTCCAGGGCGCCGGCGAGGTGAGATTACAAAATCGGCTTCCTTTAAAACGTTCCTCGGAGTTCCAGCAATCCACCGGACTAAAAGACTTATTTTACACTTTATTTTCTTCTTACCCTATGACCATTACTTTGTCAATAGGTACCTATCGTACTGTTAAGCGTTAGATCGAAAACAAATTTCTCGAAAGTATTATCCAACCAGTGTATTCCATTCACGCAATAGGATTTGTTTTTTCGTGTCATTAACTTGTTGTTATATAAGTAATCATTCTTAGCCTCGGGGCAGCGAATCCTGATGGCTTCCGACCTATTGACGTAGCTTCAAATTTTACGTCACTCTGATATACACCGTGATCATTTAATTATAATATAGTACGAGCAGTACCTAACACAAGCAGTGAACCCGAATCTTAACTTAATCCACGTATACCTAATTTTCCTTTACTACAATGTAATTACTCGTATTACTTAATGTAATCCCCGCTTAATGGTTCCAGGCCGCGCTGGGCATCGCGGAGCTGTGCGTGATGGCGATGAAGGCGGAGGGCTCGAGCGACGCAGACGCGCGCGCGCGCATCTGGATGGTGGACTCCAAGGGGCTCATCGTCAAGAACAGGCCCGAGGGCGGCCTGAACCACCACAAGGAGAAGTTTGCGCACAACCGTCCCCCCATCAAGACGCTGGCTGAAGTCGTTGAAGCTGCTAAGCCGACTGTGCTCATTGGTGAGCTGTTATTTCGTTTTCTTTGATAGACTGCTCAACAGGTCACGTAGAAGAGTGATCGAGGAGCGGATTTAGGCTTAACTGATACCATCGAGGCACTCGCACTAATGGTTATTACTATATCTACTTAGGTCCATCTTTATAGTCCATTGTAAAGTTTGTTTTTTGAATATTTATCGCAAATAAAATAAACTTAAAAAAACGGACTTAATGTCATAAGGCAATCAGGTGTCAAGTTCAATGTTTTCCCTACAAGGTCCAACACTAAAAGATGTCCAACACTAACGTATATAAATATGCTTTATCTACACATGTCATAAAGCCTTTTTAATGCGTTCAAAAACCGCATATTACGACTAAGTAGCATAATGTCAAACAACTTCGCTTCGTTTCATAAAACCTTGTATTTTTACGCCTTACATTAAGTAGCAGTAACAAAAACTACTATATTAAAATTAATTTCTGAATAAACTAAAAAAAAAAAAAAATCCGTAATATTTTTTAATGACAATAAAAAATCCTAAAATAAACCCTTTGTAATCTCTTTCTTCCAGGTGCGGCTGCGATTGGCGGAGCATTCACGCCAGCCATCCTCCAGCGCATGGGCGAGCTCAACGATAAGCCCGTCATCTTCGCTCTGTCCAACCCCACCAGCAAGGCCGAGTGCACCGCCGAGGCTGCGTACTCCAACACCGGTGTAAGTTTACTCCTGATAACTGCGTATGCCTAGTAAGCTAGTGAGAGCTATCTATCAGTGTGGCGAGCTCAACGACTAGCCAATCCTATCAGCTACATCAGCAAGGACGCTGCGCTATCCCATTCCGATACCAGTCAATGTCATCCATTAACTACGTATAAGTAGGTACCTGGTTGTAGTTACATACTAGAACTGCTACTTAATTCACATTTCAAGTTTGTAGTATAGTTATGAGCCTATGCGCGATTTAATTACATCAGATCGTCGTCGCTGTTTGTCGACTTAAGAAAAATAGTTCCGGACCCGTCAATTGTACATGTAACTAAAAATTATGTAGGTACCTGAATAATAACATGGTAAAATACGCCGCACCGCGCGAGCGACACATCTCCACGTAATGCGAAGAGTAAAAGAAAGAAGTGATTGAAAGATTCTCCGAAATTTTCCATTATTCTTTAAATTATAAAATTATGTATTCGCTCCCAGTACCTTTGGCAAAATAAAGTCACGAATAGCCTAACGGTTCTTATACAACAGTTATTGAATGTACGTATTTGTTACTAGGACCGCGCGATCTTCGCATCTGGGTCGCCGTTCCCCGAGTACCGCACTAAGGACGGGCGCGTGCTGCGGCCCGGCCAGGGCAACAACTCCTACATCTTCCCCGGCTTGGCGCTCGGCATCATCTGCGCCGGCCTCATCGACATCAGCGAGGACTTCATGCTGCTGGCGGCCGAGGTATGGCATCGACACCATTGTCAAATTATCGTCAACACCGTCAGATATATGTACCTACCTACCTGTTTTTGTGACACCAATGAAACTAGTAATTTCTTTTGATGGTTAACTCTTTCCTACCTATCAGCAGGATAAGATAAGCCAGGAATGTTCACTGCTGGACATAGACTTCTCGCGTGGACCGACACAGGGAGCGGTCTCTGACCAATGGGGGTTTAATTAATCGCCACGCATGGCATGCTAGTTAATAGCGACCGCAATATGACCTAAAATAACAGACGCTGCTGTTTTATGGCTCATTAAGTGATTTGTTTTGCCCAAGCTTGTAAAATGCATCATTCGACGTTAAAGAGGTCAGATAAATAAGTTAACTTATTAAAGGATTATTGCAGTGCTGGTGAAGCCAAAAGCACATATCCCGAGGTATTGGGATCCCCAAAAGGTCTAGCTCTAGGTTATTTCTAAGTGATCATGGTAACAGTTTAGCAAATATGTCACAGTCCCTGGCGGACATCGTGTCCGACGACGACCTGGCGCACGGCGGGCTGTACCCGCCGCTCGAGACCATCCAGGACTGCTCCGTCAAGATCGCCAAGAAGATCGTTGAGCGCGCCTACAAAACTGGTGAGTATTGGCTCAGGCCACATGGTCAACCAGCTGAAATTCAAGTGATGACTTGATGAGTAATAAATTGAGGGGAAACAAAGCGTCCTGTATCAAATTAGGTACTTATAGCTTATTAACCCATTCGTAGTAACTCTTATTACAGAATTTTCACATTAACAGAAGGGATCTTGAGAGAGATAAATCTGTGTCTCTAGTGAAAAAGGCTAGAAGTGACGAACAACTAGTAACTTATTACCGTTTTTCACTAGGGCTACAGAAATTTAGTCTTTGATTAATATGACAGATACCCGCACCATATGGCTTTGATATAAAATGCATCTGATAGCATTCATATTTGCGGTCTAGATATTGTAAGATATTATTGCCGGTGACTGTACTGTTCAGCTCCCTAGTAGGAGTTACTCATCATAATAATACGAGAGTTAAGTACCAAACGAAAGATTACTAATAATAGTTAATAATAATATCCATCATATTTTGAAATGATCCCAATTAGTAGAACACTGAATCTAACTTCTGGGACTCAATTTGAATAACAATGTATCTCAGTAGTGTAGTTAGGTACCTGTTCTAATTCCACCTCGCGTCGGCGGAGGGTCAACGTCACATCTATTTTCGTGGCGCCATGATGAATTATGTTTTGAGGACACATGTGTCGTGGCGCAAAACTGTGCCAAAAATGTCGTCAATTATAAATGACTAAAGAAAACATACCCGTGACTTATCGTGAATTTCTGTGAATATTTACTATATTCAGATTCCGATGAATATTATTGGCAAGCATCGTCGTTAGTTATATATAACTTACTCGTATAAGTCGAAATACATGTACCTACTCAGGGAAATAGTTGTTATATTATGAATAATTTATAGCTAATAGCTGTAGGTACTAGTCCATTCACTATTGTTTAATTTAACCTATCTGATTCACTGCCAATCGCAATACACATAATACGCGTATACCTAACGCCACTTCTACTTATAAATAGTTACACTAGTGGCGCAGTGCAGTCAAGCATAGTAGGAGTAGATGTCATAATATGATCTTCTAATGGTAGTTGTTACGTAGTCAATCTTGGATTAATCAACATCATAGATCATAGGGTAATTAGTACTGGTCACATTATAATAACAATGAACTTTTTTCTAAAGGCGATTAGAATTAATTTTAGTGTTAGGTGGCCAGTTTTTGAAGGGTAGTAACCGAAACCCTATTGGAAAATGTCTTCTGCTTATAGGTTAACAGGATTCATTTTCAGTATAAGAAGGCAAATTATTGAACAGTTAACAATTTCTTCTTCTTTTTCAGTCTGTTAGAAAGATTGTTGTGTAACGTTCTACTAATATGCTCGGTAAGGTATATAGGATGACTCATGAATTCATGATCGGTCATGCATGAGTGAATAAATATGTGACAGCGAACATTTTTTGCCAATTACACAGAAGATTCTAAAATCGAGTGGCAATACCCAGCAGTAGTTACAATGTGCAAACGCAATGTTCCAGGTAAAGCGACGGTGCAGCCGCAGCCGCTGGACACGGAGGCGTTCATCCGCGCGCAGATGTACGACGTGCGCTACGGCCACGCCGTGCCCGCCGTGTACCCCTGGCCGCGCGAGCCCCGCGTCGACGTCGTCTAGGCCGCGTCTCGCCGTCACGACTCACTAAAATCTAATTTTTAATTAGATGGAGTAAACTGACAGCAGTTTTCATACTAAAGTTGTTAAACGACCTGTCAAATGTATGAAAACTGCTGTCAGTTTACTCGATTTAATTAAAAATTTGATTATAAATTTATAACACTTTTACGACGACCTTACTGTCAAATATGGATACAAAATCGACACTACTTTGAGAAAATCCTTGTAACTCATTCAGGAAATCAAAAGAAAAATGACGCAACTAATGTATGGGTGAGTTACAGCGTGTCTACTTATAGTATCTGTACGAGATTTTTCAAAAGTAGTAACGAAATGTCTGATATTTTCAATACTTGGCGGTTTAGTAGTCTGTAATTTTGTGGCAAATTCTTGATTAACAAAGAGACAAATTAGTGACTCGTGACTTTAACTTATAGTCGCTTTTGATATATTATCTACCGTAATGTCCAGAATATACATTTTGATTATTTAGTAGCCACAGCGACTTTATGAGTTCTGAAATGGATAATCTTTTCCTTAAACTAAGTTACAACAAAACATTCGAGCAGTTTGCTATCTGTGATGCAACGTATATATTTATAAATCTAAGTTAAACATTGAATGTAAATTGAACAGTACATCAAAATTAAATGTAAGTGCATTTACTCGCCCAGCACAATTTTTGAAATATTGTCAACGCTGTGCTTTACTAAATTATTGAACTCCATGCAGGTTCTGAAAAGATAACATGAATATACAAAAAGCAAGGGCTGGTATATGCCGCAGAGCCACTGTTCAAATAACAATTGCCTTTTCTGAAATTAGGAATTTTTGTAGTTGACACCTAAACCATTTGGATGGTGTAAACTATTCCGTAGTCTGTAGTATTTATTTTATGAATATATGACAACATATTGTGTGTAGAAACAAAATTGTGTTGAAATTATTTAGTTGTTTATTTATTTATTTATCATAGACTGCATTCCACCGAACTGGCATCGTGAGTGAGACCGAACCGTAAGTGTTCCAGTCAGATAGATGGGTGCCAGTTGTCGTGTTCATGTACTTAAGTTTTCATTTATTTGACGATGATATCTACGGTGTAGTCGGTGTATCTTCGAACAAAGGTTCATATTAGTTATAATAATTGGTGTTTATGTTGAAGTTACCTGGATCTAAATTGTGATTTAAGTAATTATATTTTTATACATATGAAGTAGATTTTATAACGGCGCAGGTTTTTGGCTCTGTTCCTTTTTTAATAGTGTATACGCTGAGATAAACCTAAGTAGACGATTGTGTGGATGTTGCATAACGAGGCATCAACGAGGTATATATTATGTGAATATATAAATTGGTAAAATGTTTCCGCGAAGTTTTATTTTTACTCTTGCCGTTCCACATACCCTTTTACCCCATTGACATCTTTTCCACTCGCTTCAACGTGTGGGGTACCCGCCAAGGTCTCTAGGTACTCATGAATCATGAAGAACAAACATTACATACCTTCAACTTATCTGTTAGTAGTAAATGAGTTTCGTTGCAAGATATACTATAGTTCCCCGTTAACTCGTTTAACCTTTTCGCAGCCACGTTAAAAAATCTCTGACGTGTGTCACACGCCAAAGGTTTTAGCAAGCAAAAATAAACCTTACCTCTCACTCAGTACGTAGGTCCAAGGCCTCGATATTAAGGCTGATATCACACTTGCGATTTGCGAGCGAGTTTTGTATGGAGGCGAATACGCAGCGAGTTCGCCGCGTACGAGTTTTGTATAGAAATCGCTTGCAAATCGCCCAAGTGTGATAACGCCGTAAGTCGTGGCGCGTGGGGCACCAAATTTTCTGACTATGAAGTCAATGGCATCGAAAAGGTTAACCCATACACTGCCATCGACGCATATGTGCGTTCAGCGTGACTTTCACCCTGTGCCTCTGACGCTCAGATGTGTTCATAATATTTATTGACTTTCACCCAGTGCCTTCGACGCACATGCGAGTTGAATTTTGAAATGTTCTATTTAGTTTTATATCCAAAACATGATGTTCCTCTTGTATAAATAATGAACCTAGTTTCAATTCTAACAAACCAATGTAAAATTAGTATGAACGCATATCGCCGATATACTTTCTCAACCTCGTGTCTGTAACACTCATTTGATGACAAAAACATCCGTATTCCAAATGAAAGAAAAGCGACATTTCCATGAAATGATTGTTGCAGATATGAGGTTGAGTAAGTATAGCGACGATATGTGCGTCGGAGGCACTGGGTAATTGGTTCAACTCCTACGTGCGTTAGCGGCAAACAGCAGTGTGGCGCCTGGTGAATGTACAGGAAAAGAGGGTGACAGGGATTGCGTTAGAGATAATTTTCGCAATCGTGGGTTTAGATACAATTTTACATGCTGTATATGGAATACATTAATGAAATGGGTCCACTCGCTCACTTCTTTCACGCGTACCAACTAGTGCCAATAAAAATGCATCTGTAATTTCAGACCAGCAGTCTTTATTTTTAATAATTATTTATAAATACAAATGAGAAGTACCGATTCACAACAAATTACCTAGATTACAATGTTCGACAAAATAATGATCACTTATCACTTCATAATAACTTGAGTATGTACACGTACAGCGCGGCAGCCCGCCGCCGCCTCCGCCTCCGCCTCCGCCGCCGCTCACCGCGACAGCGAGTGCGAGCGCGAGCGCGCGCCGCCGCCCGCCCGCTCACTGCCTGCAAGCACCGGCGCCGTTAGTCTGGCCGGACAGTGTCAGCATTATCATCGTTAACAACTGGCATGAAGGTGGATTAGCTCATATTAATTTAAAAATGTTGCGACTGCTAAATATATAATTATGTATCGAGATTGTTGTTGAAATTTATATCTATAATTTTACACCTATATCATCGGCACAGTGGGAGAGAACACCAATGTTTATTGATAAATCGATAGCTTTTTTTATTAGTGTACTTATTTAAAATATAATACTCCGATAATCACGTGACGCTTTCGATACGAAATGAAGTGTCAGAAATATCGTGTCGGAGACGTTCCGGTACACATAATCATCATCATCATCATCCTTAAAACAAATGAAGCTGATTAAACTTTCCGATATTATGAACTTTTTTGTATCATCGGGAAGTTTGAGGTATGTATTGTTTTTTAAATGCACTGATAAAAATACTTTCGATTATGAGATCGGTAAACATTGGTGTTCTCTCCCTATGACTTAAAAACCACATGCAAAATTCCGGCTCCTAATCATCAGTTCTCTAATAATAATATCGCGCTTAGAAACCGTAGACTGGCAAGTTTTTTTGTTTTAGTCAGCAAGTTAATTCAGTAACGAATAGTTTCTATAAAAATGCAATATATTTTTTTTGGCTGTGTAAAAATTTATTGTGTAGAAGAAATTTTATGTTAATTAGGTATGGTTTAAATATAAATTCTAAGAATTTACGAGAATAAGGACTGCATTACACAGGATGTATGTAGATACAGTAAAGTATACAGCAGCATCAGATGAAGCAAGTGTACGGTAACAGGTCTTAAAACACTTGCGGTGCTTATTCCATAAATGCACATCACTATGTTTCAAGCCCCCTTATGACGTATCAGTACCACAAATCAATAGATCTACCAAAATAAGAAATACGAAAATTTGTGTGTCAATGACATTGTTTGAGTAAGATGAGTATTTGTATCAATTCCCATGTTAAATAACAGATTTTTAAATAAATGTGTAAGTAATAAATAAGATTATACTTGAAACAGAAAACCAACAGATATAACAATTAATACAAAAGCGAGTAGATTAAGAGCACACTGACAACACAATGTAAACAATCCATTTAAATATCATGTCGCACTATGGTTTACATGTTAACATAAAAAAGCTTTAGAAGCATCTAGAAGTGATAAACAGGCCTGACCTAAGGAATGATGGCCTTGTAAACTGGTGTCCTATAACAAAAAACCATTCGTCATAATAATTACACCACCGTCTGTTCAAAGTAGCATTACATACTTAGCATTTGAAGCAGACTAGTTTATGTGAGCCATATATTCATTTATCTGGTTTATTTTTTATGTTGTGTGATATAAATGTACCATTGTAATGTATCTTGTGAGCGGTGGCAAGTTTATGACGTGCCGAGAACGAAGTGAATGTCAAATTAAACATTTATACTTTTTTAACTTTTCAACTGTAATTAAGTAACATTTTTTGGTTTCAATTACCAAACACTAAATTGTTTTTCTGAAATGCCATTATGTATTAGATTTATGAACTTCAAGTGGCCAATTAAATGATAGGTTACAGAGATTTTAGAATATGCCTAAAGAGGTCTCATTTAGTCATCTTATCAACAGGGTGTTTTAACGTAAATTTTTTTTTCTAGACTATTAAAAAAAATACCTTTGATGTTACGTACTAATGTACTCCAAGAAAAGCGGTGAAAATATCCGTGACTAATTTGTTAGCACCTTATATATGCGAGTGGTGTTGTCTGTACCTGTAATAATATCCTGCACAGCTTGCTCTACAAACAACCTTCTGTCAGATATTATCGTGTAATTGGTTGCGGGAGATAAAACTGTCGGAGACAGTACGTAAGAGACGTTTGACGAATACACATGTTATTTACTCAATTCATTCACCCGCGGCCTACATAAGACAAGATACAGACAGTAAACAATTCTTTATCGTCTCTATTTACTATGATACTCGACATTCTGGTACAGTCAGCGTTTCTCATTAAAAAAAAAAACACATTATGCCCATTGCCCAGGCCCAGGAGTGCCGCTTTATGCCCTACTGAGCTGATAATAAGTACGTTTTGATCGGAATCAGACGAACTATAAGTGTGTTAGGTTAGTGGCACCAACCTAGTTTCTGATGCGTGGGCAGCTTGCTGAAGAAGGGGTGCTTGAGCGCTTCGCGCAGCGTGATGCGCTGGCTGGGCTCGTACTCCAGCATGCGCGTGATGAGGTCGAACAGCTGCCGGTGCTCTTCGCTGTTGCTCTGCTGATACCTCTGCAATGGCATAAGGCAAAGTCGTATATTAGTTGCAAGTATTAATAAAAATTTACTTGTAATCTTCACTACATGTAACTTAGGGTTTTACTTCATTTGGTCCAAGGATAAGGTAAGTGTAGAATATGCAAAACGCGCCGCAGTCAATGTAGAGCATGAACATAGACGGCCAGAACGGTTACTTACTAATAATGGTTTGCAATTTTCTCTGACGTATCTACCGGCTGACGACTTCTCGTCCCAGTCTAATTTTCCGTGATAAAAGTATTTCGTTCTCGTTTTGCGCGCCATTCTGAAAATATATACAATATAGCATCAGTAACAGAAATCAAGTGAGAAAAAAAGTCTTGTCTTCATATGTCAAAAAAATATTTTTTAATTAATGATCGACTGACGAAGTACACAACCACCAGCTTGAAAGATGATATACATAATTAAACGAAAATTTTACGTGTAGTGTCTAAAGCCCTACTTTGATTTCAACCTGGATAAAATTGTAAAATAGGAAGTTTGTCGTAATGATTAAACAATGAGGCAATATCATTCGCGGCTGTTGAGTGCGGTTCAATAAAAAAAGGCAGGTTTCGTTCATAATAAGTGAACGCGCGTAGTTATATATGTTTGTGAAAGAGGCAATTGACCACTTGACAAGCAAATGATACCAATCATAATGTCAATCTTTCACGTTTTCGTCATTTAAATGTACCTTCTTAATTTTCACTTTTTTGGATACATGATTGATTGATGATTTCTATCCATATTTGTTACAAAATTTTGCCTGACACATGGTTAAATTTTGTAACAAATATGGATAGAAATTCCCAATTGAGCTAACGATATATTATATAAGTCTGCAAAGTTAGAACGCGTGGCGTAGAGTGGGCAGTGCAGTGTGTACCTGTAAGGGATGGGTCCCAGGATGCGCTCCATCATGGCGAGGTGCTCGCGGTTGTCGTGTGTCTGGAACAGCGTGATGCCGAGGTGCAACTCGAACATGATGCAGCCGATGGACCACACGTCGCACGGCTGCGACCACCCTAATTCTGGAACATCGCAGTAGTTTTATTAGCTTCGGTTCAGTGTTTATAATTACAATAATTATCCTACCAATATATCGCAACCTAGCATTTTAGTATGACAGTATCTTTATTATTTAAGAACTTCATAACATAACGTATATGAAAGTGCTACTAATTTATTGGTACTAAATAGTTTAGTAACAAGTGCAGCCTTAACAAAATATATTATTTGTATTCGTTTTGTTTACAAGTGGTTGCAATAGTGCGTAACTTTAGTAACTTTTAGTTCAGTATTATGTCACTATCTGTGAGTTCCTATAATTAGCTTCTTGTAACTACTATAGATAAGAAACTTAGCTAAAGCACCTGGCCTATGTAGTAGTAACGTGTGTATGTATACACTATACGAATGTCGGCGTTCTATGTTCAAATTTTGACGTAAGTATTTGTAAAAAGAATACGTCGCATCTAACATACTTCAGATATACTTAAATAAAATTGCTCTTAAACGACTACTGGCCACGCAAAACGTAAAACAATGAGCTGATCAACGTTAGATATTGTGACGCAGCTTATAAACTAAACTTTTCATACAATATATTTTAACACTTATGATGTTAACAGATGGTTTGGGGCAAAAGGCAAGCCCAAGTCACTTACGAAATTTAGTTTATTTTAGGTAAAATTGAATCATATTTTGTATAACAGTTTTTATTTGATATTTGTGATTGACATATTCTACACTGACGTACAGTACGTAGGAGTCTTTAAAAATTCTGATTATTAAAAGGAAAAAAAGGGTAATTTTAAGGGTGCCTTTTATGAAAAATATAAAACAGGAACAGTTATGAAATAATGATGCATTAACATTACATGAGATAACATAAGGCAAACCAATGACGTTGTTTAGAGAAACAGTAAAAGTAGATATGTAATGTCAAAGGTGCATACAACAATATTGTGTAATACTATCTTGCACTTGTATTTTCCTATAATGGTCTTGTAAGAATATATCGTGCCTTATCTTATAATCGTGGTCTGTGTGTGTATGTGTATACTTCATATACGAGTAGTATAGTAGAAGGTTTAATCTACTTATGCACGATCGATATTTAATTTATTCTTTGACAGGCCAAATTCCAAACATACATGTGTTTTGTTCAGGCATTGGTAAAGCGTTAAATGTAATACTGATTGATATTTTTGAGGGTAGCGAAGTTGGAGACGCTAGTGAGGCAGACGGTTACCTAGGATGACCTCTGGCGCGCGGTAGTGGCGCGTGGACACGATGGTGGAGTGGTGCTCGTGGTCGAACGTGGCGCTGCCGAAGTCGATGAGCCGCACGTCGCTGCGCTTCACGCGCCGCAGGTCGTGCTTCTGCAACGTACACGCCAATGCTCCTACACTCTCATTTACACTTAACATTACCATACAGTTCTTAACAAGTTTTTGAGCGTTATTCTTCCAGTACATTTACTCCCTGTCTTGGTTAGGGTATAAACAGAAACAAATGACAAACAGATTTATATATCAGGTCTTTTCCACGTCGGCGAATAATTTAATAATAGTATTTATCAGTATAACAACGATTGACAGGTACAATGATTACATGGCGTCAACCAACTTTTCCTCATTTTAAATCAACCCGAATACAGACTGGGACGAAGCCGCGGACAATATACATAACAGGAAATGTAACCGTACAAATGATGATAATAATAATTAACAATGGAAAACCCTAATACACATTAAAAACAATGTTAGGAAAACCAGAAACCACACCAATGCACTCGCGTGTTATTTAACGGTGATAATATTCACGCAAGCAATTTGTGATATTAATAAGCTTACAGTAAGTCTGCAGGTGGGCGAGACAAACGGACTCGTACGGATCAACTTAGTGCGTCGCGATTGTAACATCAGTAGTCATCGTATGTACAAAGAAAACTGATATTAACTTGATATTCATAGAATTTGTATCATGACTTCAGAAGTATTATAAAAAAAATATATATTTACAATTTTGACGGGTGCCTACTACAAAGAAATTATTTTTAAATTAGTATTAAACTAGAATTTATGTTTACTAAAACTCTCCCGATTGGGTGAGTATTCTAGCAGAGTAATGAAGTGTTACATGTGTGACCGCCGTCCCGGGGGCGCTTGTCCGTACCTTCTTAGAGCTAGCGTACACACTGAGCACCTCGTAGTCGGAGTCCACGAAGAGGATGTTCTCGGGCTTGAGGTCGGTGTGCGTGAGCTTGTTGTCGTGCAGGAACAGCACCGAGTACACCAGCTGGTAGGCGATGTGCCGCACCTGCTCCAGCGGGTACGGCTGGTAGTTGTTGTCTTTCTATAATCCATATACGTAACACGTTACATAGATCCTCTATGCATAGTATAAAACAGTCTTTCCCGCAGTTTATGCTTTAATTTTTCATTAAAAAATTAACATTTCATTCAAAAATATATATATTCAACTGTACCCGCGAGGGGCGAATTTTGACTTATGATCGATCTAAATATAAAAATAGAAATAGCACATAGTTGCACACAAACGTTTGGCATCATTACTTATCCACTTTGTATTTTAAAATATGTATTAAAATATTTGTAAAATTGTGTTTTTTTGTGCTAGTTCATGATTTGCTCTCAAAATATTACGACAGTTTTCTTCAAATATACCTAGGCGTGGTGGCGATGAGACAGACCTAATGAGTTATACAAAAGACGTCTGAGAAAAGGACACTTTCTAATGGGCTTTGCTGCTAACAATTAGAAAAAGCGTTATCGCTAGACTATTTCTAAGAGTAAATTAGGCAATAAATTGACACGCTACGCTTCTTTAGTATGCGAGATTAAATTTTTAGCAAAAATGCAATGTGGGTATGTGGAGCGTGACGGCATTCGCAAGTTTCTTTTCACGACGTGTCGTTTATATAATTGTGTAAGACCTGGGTGTTTTAATCATCATTATTTTCGAGATAACCAAAATGAAAGTTTGAACTTACCAGAAAATCAAATACGCTTTGTCCTAGCATTTCAAATGCGATGCACATGTGTCCGTGGTATTCGAACCAGTCTAACATTTTCACACATAAGCTGAAACAGAGACAACAATTTCCGTTACTGCATTTGCATTTAGAACATAGGTACGAATACAAACAACTCTGAATGCGACGTGCGAGACACAATCTATAGCGGTGGAACTATCATAAGTATGCTATTTAGGAATAAATGATGCGGGAGCAGACGGTATTTTTGTGTTTTGAGTTGACATCAACTTCTTCATTGGCCACCGGCCAAGCAGAAACCATAATCTTGCTTATAAATGTGCAAGGTCAAATATTGTTACATTCGAATCTCCTTCATATCAACTAATAAAGTCGTTTTGCAAATTATTCGGGTAATGTGTATGATGCACTTACTTTTTACAATCTGGGTCAACTTCAGCTAACTTTTCTAATACATTTATTTCTAGTTTTGCAGCCTCTCTGTATTTTTCTACATTTTTGATTATCTTCAATGCCATTCTGTGTTCCCTGGAATCATATAAACAATGATTTAATCTATGATTACGTTTACCGTTTGTTGGCGAAAATTTCAAAGCAAAAACAAAATAATAATACACAACAACACTGCCAAATAATGTGTCAGCATCCGGCGTTCAAACTACTAGTCATCGCTCGAATAAGGTACGATTTATCACGTAACTGGGTTGTAAACAAATATCTTCGTGAAAATAATTGTTCATTAACCTGTCTTAAAGAAAAAAAATAACTTAATATATTTGTGTATCACACAAGTTTTTCCTTGGTTATGGATGTTATTTATGTATGTCAGTATTTATCCATGTATCTACAGTGTTTATATATGTACATACATAGATTTTGATGTCTGCTCTGTCTCTCACTGCGATGTCTCCATACACTATTATTAATCTCTTTATTCATTTTACATCTTAGGTTAGGTTTTATAACATTTTTATAAAAGTAAAATATAAAAATACATCTAAAACGTATCAAAACAATAAAAACATTATAAAAACCTAACCTAGAGTGCCGCCGGCAACGGGGCAGGGCCCAGGCTGCCGGTGGTTACGGCTGCAGAGAGAGGAACCGTTGGACTATGCGCGCCGTGTCCAGGATTACCGCCTTCTGAATCTGACCCTTAATCCAACCACAACCACGTAGCGAGAGTCTCTCAAGATGTTGGTCGAGACTCTTCGCTAATTATTATTATTATAAACTGTTTCACTGGCATAAAATATTTTTTTTTTGTGCAAAAAAAATTACGACTTTCTTCCTACTGCATATCCTCCTAAGGCCCACGCGCCTACATGTAGTACTAATTGCTTTAAATAAATTTTAATTTCATAAATATAGTTGAATTTTATTTGTTTCCTCCGATTTTGACACAAAAAATATTATACTTTATTTCCTACCCTATAAAGGCTTTAGGAGAATATTTTTTAAATCTGTAAATGTCAATATTTGGCGATTTAAAAGTTAAGGAACGTCTCCCCTAAGATCATTTTCTCGTAACATCATGGGATCTGGTAACTGTCCTAATAAACCACTCCAGAAAACACGAAGCTTGTGTTATTCTTCATCGAACGTAGATTAGGATTGGGAGCGATTGTGTACGTCACAAAAATGTTTATCGTACGGCCAATAACCACATACACATAACGGTTGCAGTTTTAGGTACAGTTAGCGTCAAATAGTTAGTGGAAATCAACAATAGAACGCTGACTGTAATGGCCTGCGTTGGTAAGGTAAGGTTTAACACCGAAAGTGTTAAATACCATCAGTATAGTATATGTATAAGTTGTTAAAGAGCCAGAGGAAATCTGAAGATTACTGTAATGTAAATGTAGTAAAATGAACTATCTTCGTTGATTCCATGGACTCTTTATATCCGGATATGGCAAAAAATGCTATGAATAAAGTAGTACTTACATTTCTAAATCTTTCACCTCCACCACCTTGCCGAAGGTGCCCTCACCGAGCGTGTCGATGATTTTGTCTGCAATAAAACCAAGTAGTCGCAATTAGTCAAATGCACCGGTGACAAAGTCATGGTGGAGATTACATTGGATTTAAACCATTTTTAAGAAAAGCTCTATTTATAATAGTAAGCGACTTAAGATAAATACTGCTTGATAATTTTTAATGACTCAATTATGGATTGAACCAATGCTTGCAGCCCCACTATGACTTTAATTAAATTGTTACAATCATGGTATTTAAGTTTGCTCTAAAATATCAATTGAACTTTAAATTACATATATCTTTAAAATGAAATCTTCGTTTTCAACTGGAAACACTGAACTGGAAAGCTTGATTGAAGTTCTATTAAGATAAAATAATGATTTTAACAAATTCCTGTAGTAAGTCGGTGTATTGTGTTATTTTTTATAATATGATTTTTACTGTTGTGTAATGTAAATGCACGACAAATCAACATTTGTCAAAACAGTTTTGATTATTTGAAGTGTCTTTGAAAGGTGTTATATGTTGAGTGTAATTATAAATATAGTTTGTTAAGTTATGTTGTGGACACGAACATCTCGCTCCCATGACATATCCGGGCCAGTAGACGAGGTGTCCGTCCTTGTCATCCTTGACGGAGGAGCGCGCGCGGGAACTCTGCAGAGGGACGCCGCCGTCGCGCCGGGTCGCACGCCGTCGCCGCCAGCGCCGTCAGCACCGCCAGCACCGCCAGCACCGCGCCGCGCCGACACGCACCGCGTCGCACACGCACCACGCCACAAGCACGAAGAGCGCCACGCGATCGCCACGACCCGAGTAGTGTTGTACCCAACAATCAAACAATGGAACGGTTGCCCGTCAGACAAGCGACAATTGGTATTGTGTGTCGTACATGCTGTTAGATGGCGGACGGTGGGCGCTGCGGAGCGGTGTCGAGCGGCGAGCGGCGGATGTGGTCTTCGCCGCCACCGCCGCGCGTCGCTCGACGGGATCGGAACGGGACGGGGTAGGACCGAAACTCGTACACTTGACATTCACCACGCATTCATAATAACCACTCTCACAGGTCACATAGGGAAAGTGTCCACCCGTATCCTGACATTTGGGATGTTAAAACAACAATAGAATCATCATTGCCATACTAACACTAGCACTCGTATCTATGTAGCATCTTTTTCGTTTAGACTTCGAAAAGATATTGACACGAAATAATGACATGTTAGTTTTAAGAAAACGTACAAAAAAGCACAACACATGCCCTATCATTGTCCATCATTGATAATAATTATTATAAAATATTGAGTTAAATTAACGTTGACGCACGGTTAATCTTCGACGATTCATAACGACTCCAGTTTTGTCGTATACCCGCAAATTATTTTTTACTGAGTACCTAACCTACCCACAGAAGTTATTGTCTAAGTAACAAAATACGTGCATTCAAATTAAATATGATTGTAATTCGAGCTTTTTAAATTCAATGAGCGCATAAAATAAGGCTATTGTAAGAACAGAAAACATTTTTTACCTACATCTAGAATAGCAGGCATGCCAAATTTGCAGGCGTAGGCGGTCCAACAGTAGTCACACTGATCACTTTTAACCACACTAGTTATTTCATGGTTTTATTCTTTTAGCAGGGATAGATCTCTTAATTAAGATTGGGCCGGTATACGTTTGAACGGCAAGTCATATATCACATATATTGAAACTACCGAAATGTGAGAAAAAAAGCACGGACCAGGTTATTGATACGCAGCACACAGATGCAGGCGAAAGGCGGTGGGTTAGGTGGTGCTTACAGGCGGCGTGGCCGCGCGCCGCAAGTGGTGGCGCGGGCGCTGCGGGCGCCGTCGGCTGCGCAGCTCGGGCGGCAGCGCAACTACGTCGCCCACGCCCAGCGGCTCTGGCTTGCGGCCCGGCTCCGTTAGCTCTGACCCCTTCTCCGCCATGCGGCCATACATCTCGTCTAGGTGGGCATACTTCATTATCAAACTTTGGATTTCTTTGCGTCGCGTCTCCCTCTCGCTGAGCATTCGGTCACCAACAGGGGTTTTGTCGTCGTCCTCGTCGCTTGACGGAAAGTAAATCTGTTTCTGTCTACCCACTTCTCCCACTGGCGAAGTCGGAGTTCTTGTCACTTTGGTTTTCGATTTCGTATCGTAAATACTGTGTTGTGGAGGGGAAACTAAGTCCCGAGCCCCTGGATGTATGTTAATATCAACAGGCCGAAGAGAAAGTATCTTATTGTCGTTGTTTTCGCTTCTCTCAGCTCTCAGTGATCGCCTTCTGTGTCTCCGATAAATGCTGTCCCTATCTTTTCCATAATGATGATCTCTACGAGGATTATCGAATCCGTTTTTATCATAAATATCTTTCTCAGGGTTTTTTTTACCCGTTGATGGCATTCGACGGTCAGCTGTATTTCTATAAGGTGTTTTATCCCGGGTTTTTTCTCGGGAAACATTATTTCTTTTAAAAGAGTTTTCACCGAAAAAGGTGGTAGTTAAACTTTTCATTAAACCTCTCGATGGTTCAGGCTCTAAGGTTTTATCTCGGTCCACAATGTCTTTTCTGGCTTTCTCCCTTTTCTGAACTGCAATTCGATCAAGTACGGATGAATATTTATCTTCTAAGCGACTTCTAGTGCTACCTAGAAAAATAGTGCTTTCTACATTGTTATTAGCTTCTTTAAGAGGATATCTTTTGGAAAACGGTGACAATTTATTATTATTATTTATGCGAGCTCTACGGAATGAGTCACTGCGTCCGAGAGCGTCAATACCGGAGGTAGAATGCAGTGGGGATAGGTCGATTCGGGATTTGGATGCGCCCAGGTAACTCGAGTACGTACGGTCGTTGTTCAGTTTCCTCGCACTGGTCACACCGGAGAGCGACGTATACGGCGAGATGTGCCCATTGCTATCATATCGTTGGACGTTAGACAGCGACAAGTTTTTGTTGGAAATAAGTTTATCGTCATATCTAGTTCTCGCAGCTGTTAACTTTGTCTCGGCGTCCGATTTCTCTGAGGGACCCCGTCGTGTCAGTCTGTTGATAAAACTGGAATAGCCATCTGATAGCAGCTGAGTTACGCTCGCTGTGGTAGACGATCTTTGGTACCGGTGCCGTCGAGGGCTTGTTGTACCATTACCGCTTGCAGTTATGTTGGCCATGTTTGTTTTGTCTGGCGAGTAGTTTTCACTTTTATGTAAGTACACTTTTCACCGAGACACGTCGCGCAACACACACTAAACGTCATAATTCCACATTTACGATTATTAAAGGATGTATTTCGTATGTGCCACTGGGGTGAATGCTTCACCACCGGACATTACACTGGTTCTATCTCGAGATTGGGAGCGTATGTAGCGCGAACGGATTTCAGAAAGATCAGTAGCGCAGGCGAGTGCGGCCGCCAGTGCCAAGTAATGGTCGTGGACTAAAAATATCAGCAACCCGTGGGAGCGCCCTCCCGCACGCTCCGGCTGGCCGCCGAGCGCGCATTTTGTCGCATTACTCTACCTACGAGTATGTCAAAATGTGCGCGTTTACACAGTTACATTCAATTCTCCTAATAAAACTTAACCTTATTAACAAACAATATATTTAATTTGCAACACACGCCAAATGTGAAAAGGGGTTTAAAGGATTCGATTTTTAGGTGGGCTAAGTCTCCGGAGAGCTAGTACAAAATAGATGTATTTTTAAAATTTGTTAGAACTTATTACGCTTCGTGTATTTATTAAAATTATAGTAGCATCAATCGGCGATGTTTTTGTAATGAATAGTCCTAATAAAAATTTCATCGTCTCACAAATAATATTGGGTTTAGTCATTAACGCACACACAATTTTGGCATCTGTTCTATTGCCTACGCTAGAGTTCATTTTCGGGTGAAGATGGACATCTACCTTCAAGCGCCAAGGGCACCTTTCATCATTTTCATTGAAAGGGGCGTATTGCAAGGTTTGCGTGATAGCGGGACTAGCGCCTTTCTCGAACCGGCGAGCTAAGAGCCAAGACAGTTCTGTCAATAAACGGCGTGTAATCGGGTTAGTAGAGCGCGTGCACGGAACAATGATGCGCTGCTGTTGGACACGCGTCTACCACAACATCACCATTCAAACCGCAACTCTTATCTAATAGGTCAAACGCCACAGATAAATTATTATGTATTCTAATAGAGAAAAGAATAATGAAAAGCAGGATCGGATGCGGGCGCAATGAAGCAAGTCCGATAGCCGGAGCACATCGAAACACGAGGGCGGTTCGTGCAACACTGTCACGCTTATCATTACAAGGCACAGTGTTAGTAAACAGCTGTTGCAAGCAAAGGCAGTGTTCATCATGATAACTTTATCTTAGAACCTACGTACTCATTGGCTTCGTTTAAAAAAGTATTTAAATAAAACATGGATGTGAACCATATTATTTTCTAGGTAGGTATATTTGCGTGCAACGGAAACATTTGCTAAGATATTTCAAAATCTTAACATGTTTATCGCAAGCCGACGTCAATTGAAAGTGGAGTTCTAGTAAAGCTACTTTCACTTGCCAATTTTGCAAATTTACAGTAGGTACTAGGTTACGTTCAGTTTCAGCAAAATGGCAACGTTCTGTAGTTCTACAATTTAAATAGCACGACATGCAAACTGTTTCACATGTCAAACGTGTTTAACAAATAGCTGTTGTTTTGAGCTATGAAGAATGCACGTATTTTGCAACCACTATTTTTTTTAAATCAATGGACTGAGAAATGTACATACCGCTGGAATTATAATGTAATCTTCGAGAGGCAGAGGATAGTTGAAACAGCGTAATTTGTATTTTAGAGCTTTAGCGATGCTTAAAGTCTTCATTTTATAAGCAGTTACACACAAAGTGATTAATAATAGCAACGTCCCGAATGAAGGGTTGGCACAGGTAAATTCTAGATATTGAATCGGCACTAACATCACTAGACACCAATCGTTTCAATACAATAACATAGCGCAACCGGGAGCTGCCGTACACTGCTATTAACATCAGTTGTTACTTTTATGAATTGGGGTGCAGGTAAGAAACTCTTTGGGATTGGATAACGTGTCCCCTACTTCTTAAGGGTATGTATTGTTAAGGCTACAATGAGGGGAACAAGATGCCCGCAAAATTAGTGAACAGATGGTTTAAACTTTAAAGTAAAAAACTGCTTCTATACCTATACTAAGTTAACAACATACTCGTTAAATAAGTAAATATACTTTTATAGTAAATATTTTATAAGATCAAATATATAAGTGAAGCAGTAGTAAAGAAAATATGTTAATGAGAGAGATTCCCTTCATAGAGATGACACTGACCTTGGCCCCTAATCCACTACACGCACCGTCCACATCGAAAAGTATTTCAGCTACAGCGGAGAGCACTTTAACGATATCATGCCACTTGCACCCATGATCTTTGAGAAACCGTTTGTAAAGGTCATAAAAGGACGTGAACCTCATGGAGGGAGGCAGCCTTATATGCTGGTCTTTTATTACTAATTCTGTCATTACGTTGCCACTACACTTCACACGGGTAACACGGTTTACATAGAACAGAGCCCAAGTAAGGGCGGGTGTTCAGCCGGCCGGCCGCCTCACAACTGTATCTCGGGGGCGATACAACCACCCAGTGCGCGCCGTATCTTCTTCGTGTAACAATAGATAATAAAGACTATATTTTTATAAGGCAAAATAAAAAATGCGTTCAGACTTTAAATTTTCGCGTCGAGCTTCTTAAAGCGAACCGTATGGCGCCGCGATGGATTCAGGAGTGCAAAGCAATGAAGCGGAGCGTCGTCATGAAATCTTTCGGTTGGAACAGGATTTATCCGCGCACAAGCGGAATGTTAATTGTCGACAACTCCTCGAGCAACACAATTACACATACTTTTCTTAGAACAAGACCAAACATATAGGTATCGCATTTTCAGATGATTCGACTAGAATAAATAAAAAGACGAAAGAACAGAAAAATGAAACATCGCATTAACAAATGAAGCGCGTGTGCGCTCGTGGACAACCAGACATTCTTTAGGGAGGGAGTATTGACAGACCCTAGGCCTGGTTACCAGAGAGCATGTAATTTATTTATAATTACTAAACAGGAGTTCATTCGTTCTAAATGAACGTTCGTCTTTCATTTAATCATAAATGAATCTAAAAAAATATTGTGAAAATTCGGTGACATATTGTGTAGGTACTTGAGTCAGCATTTAAAGACTGGTTTGTAGTACCAGCTACTCTTCTACCAACAAAGAGACACGTGTTAGTAGGTACCATAATATCAAAAAAGTTCTTGTTTTCAAAAAGATATCCTTAATAGTTTAATATTCGGAATATTAAATTATAATAGGCGAGCTATTTCAGTGTTTTGTCTGTTCCTATTTTTACGATATAAAATTGTAAATGTACATTACCCGTACGTGTTAATAAGTTATTATGTGTATAATAATTTTGAATATAGTTCAATTAAAAATATAAAAACAAAACAGTTTTACGAGAATTACATAAAACCGATTTTAACAGCTGAAGTTGGTCGACGAAGACTCGCAGTAGGTACGCGATACGGGCAAGGTCGACCGGAAGGAAATGGGCATTACCAAATAGATAGGTGGGCTACGAAACGCCGGCGTGCTCATTTATCAAGCCATGCAGACCATATCTGCGAGGGCGCCCCTAATTGGCTTTAATGATACGCGATATCGACACTTCGTCAGTACATGCATCTTATACGCTGAACTTGATCTCTTGACTTTGCTGGTAAGCAATCGTCAAGTATTTCATAATACGGATGAGACATAAACCTAAAAACGACCAGAAGGACAACAAATAACTGATAAATCGGTTCATGAGGAAGAAGATAACGAGGTGTTATAATAACAATGTAAATACATCCGTTAACATTCACGTAACAATATGTAGTAACCGACCGAAACATGGATTTTCCCGAAACCGAAGTTGGGGTGCAGTTTCGGCTTGAAACCAAACTTGAAGCTTGTTTTTTACAAGCTATTTTTTTTTTTTGGAAACATTGTGTTGTTTCATTACCTCGAGAAAAAAATAAATTGTTAGAATTGTATTACCAAAAAATAGATATTGTAGGATCGTTCTTTAACCCTTTATAAGGCAGAGGCGATATATCGACATTATCGACTACATATGCTCACTTGAAAATTCAACCATACTGTCTTACTGTTATGGCACAATGTCGCTTGTACTTGTTGGAAATTTAACTTGCTCTTAAAATAGGTTTTGAAATGTAGGCTTCCGATAGCTGCAACGAATTCTGCGATACCATGTCTCAGTCAATGGGGCCTTAAAAAGGGTTAATATTTACTTAATTTTTTTTAATAAATGATATACATTTTTATAAATAAACAATAATATTTCTATTACCATTATTACATTATTAAAGTGGTGTTGCAATATTGTTTCAAAAAACACCGATAATACATGACATGACATCTACCGGCACCATATTTCGCGCCGTGCTAGTACTAGTGTTACTACTACAGTTCAATTGGCTAGGATAGGACAATACTGATAAATAGCGAAGAGGAGACAATTACTCATTTACAGTGTGACTGCCATAGCATCTCCAAATGTTTTTGTTTGGAGCGGGCTGTCTCGATGCAGAAGAAACATGACTCTTGGAAATGGTTACATAAGCTCTTGAAGTGAACGAGCGCACTCCATCTCATGTTACCGTATGCGACCCGAAGAACGATATTATAAATTTCGGCGCGATCAAAACGTTTTTTGGCCGAACCTAACATTTGGCATGATTTTAGGTCGAAGCCATAGATAACTAAGCAATGGCACATGTAAGTATGCTTAGAAATAAAAGAAAAATCGCATGGGGCAGTAGATTTTTCCATTTTTATTTCTAAGAAGATGAGATTTTATTTCTAAGAAGTATGGTTCCGTTAGTAGAAGTTTCTGCTTAAATAAAATTTACGTATAAGTATGGTCCGTGATAAAGAAAAAAAGATTCTGGAGCCTACTACTGCTACAATTACATGCTACAATTGCGCCGCAAATGTCGTTCTCGCAAAGGCTTATTAAGCAGATTAAGCTGCTCAAATAATCTGCCAAAATGGAACTCGGAATGAAAATTGTGTATGGTACGTTGTTCTCGCATTATAAACTACGATTTGTTTAGTTGTATTGAAATGGTGGGACGTCTGATTCATACGCAAAACCGACTCGAACTAGCTCGAGGCTGGTTTCAATTTAAAATTCGTAGTACAATTCAAAACAATTGAAGCGAACGCCTTATGATTACAGTCTATTAGCCAAATGTCCCGAGTTGGTCTAAGATGAGTTTGCGTTTATAGTATCTGCTGCTAAGTTGTATATACTTATGGCTATATAGTATAGGTTCATAGGAACATGATAAGGATTTCTTTTTAAGTTTTTTTAGATATTTAGAAAAAAAATTTATAAGATAATATTGTGATTAATTTCAGCAAGCGAGGAGGCAAAGAATTCAAATTTATTTAATAATCTTGAAATGGTTTCCTAGAGAACCAAAGCAATATTCCACTTAGCAAAAGTAATCTTTTGTCCCTTTATAAAAATCAGAGGCTCTAGTGTAAGTTTCTTTTGACGTAAAAAAACGTTTACGAACGCGTAAGTGATAATGTTATTTATATGGGAAACGCAAACGCGTTCGTGACGTAAAGTTACTTTAAAAACTTACACTAAAGCCTCTGAAATTTAAAAAATACTAGTGTTTATTTGTATGAATAACGCCAAAGGTACGGTACCTATATTAGAAAAGCCAATATTCAATATAAGTATAGTCTACCAATTTGATTTCTAGGTCACTTCAAACCTTGTCACAGTGACGTTAACACCTTCGCTGCGGCAATTAGTTAACTTCGCAATTAACCATACTTGTACGGGGTCGAATGAACCCCGTACCGCAGTGAACGTGTTAATAAGAGATCTTTGCGTCTTTCATATAGATTTTCACTGTGACAAGGAACGAAGTGGCCTATAAATCAAATTAGTTGACTGTACATCAATTATAAATTAACTGTTCGCCTGTTTGCTGCGTGCTGGCTACAATGAGACAATGATTGTTATGCTTTTGTGGACCTATTGTTTTGGACCATGGTTTCTGTTACGGTTTGTAAATGATACTCTACGTTCTACGAGAATAAAGCCAGTAGGTATGTTACCCACAATAAAAGGTCGCTCGCTCTTTGCAATGACTGTATTTTGAAAAACATTTTGAGTTACGGCTAGATTAAATAGGTACCTAATATTATTTAAAGCCCAGAAAGTTACTACAAATAATTACAAACGGTTGAGTTTGATTTCCTACTTTGTGTCCATTATTTTGGGATTATAAAATTATTTGATTATTACCAAGCGACACCATAACAGAATATACCAGTATCAAAGACTACACATGCTGTCAAGTGTAATAAATCATAAACAATAAAACGTGCAGCAGGCGTACCTAATACTATTATTTTAAGTGAAAGGACAGTGGTTAAGTAGTGGTGGTGTATGTTTGCATATAAACTTGAGTAGGTATCGGATGTTCTTAAAATTTTTCGTATTCTCATTAGTTTTATAAAGTGCGGCGATGAGGGCATACTGTTAGTAGACGGATAAAGCTTCGTCTTTTCATTATGTGGGCGGGCGGAGCGCGTTCTCGGGTCGGGTGTAATCATAACAACGAGCGTGCGGTGCTGCGCCTAGGTGAAGGTGATCGTCGGGATACTATTTCTGTGCGCATGCGTTGTTTTTAATACGCGAATATGCGCCACGTGGCGCCATCTAGCTAATGCCATTGGAATCGCATACTCATTACCAGCTGCTAGACTATTTTCGTTGTCATATACGTGAATTTGTTTACAGCCGATGGCTTCATAAAAATTTCATTGCGTATATATGTATTCATGACATAAGCCAACTATATCGCCGAAAATATGCAGAATAAACCTAGGTAGTCATGTTGTTCTACCTAATTAATTTGAAATAAACCATGAAACGAGGACATGCAAATAATTGCGTTATTGTGTAAAGTAGCATTATGTAACGAAACTGCAACAGTCTTTAATGCTTTTCATTAGTTAAACCATTTAGTGCAACAAAATTACAACAAGATTACATATCAGATCGGTAAGAATACCAATCCTTGACCTGATAATGTGCAAAAATAGATACACATGCTCTCAATATTAACGAATGCTAGTTGTAGCTGCGCAATGCGTACATAGCCGCTTTTAAATAGCGGTTATACTTGATTCAAAATATTTGATAATATTCTAATATATATTCGTTATTTATATTTAAGAAATGCTAGAGATAAATAGGAGTCTGACCTCTACTTCTTTAGGTGGTTCTTTGGGCTTGAATTGGGGCACGTGTGGTGGTACGACAAGTGGCACAAAAGAGCAGGAAGGTGTGGGTTCTGCTGGAGCAGACTTGTTCTCGAAGGAAGGCTGCTTAGATGGCGGTTTAGCATCATTTACCACTTCTGATGATACCTCAACATGTTCAATTTGTATCTGAGGTGATGAGTACGTCCCTGCAAGTTTTTCATTGTCACAGACTGATGTTTTGTTGGTTAACCAAGAAGACGGTACAGCCGGTGGATGAGGCGGTGTAATAGGCGATATTTCGGGGACACTGATGTTTGCACCACTGGTATTCACAATTTGACTAGATTCAATAATTTCCTTATTATTATAACACAACGTTTCACTCACTTCCGTAACTTTTTCATGATTTTTAGAAACAGACTGAACGGCGTGTTTTTCTACTGATAGGCTTGGATTTACGTCTGTTTTAGAGTCTATTCTATCTGGCAAACTATTAGTTACGTTAATTTTAGGCACATTGTTATTGTCTGGAATGAGCTGATTAGGAATATTGACTGGCGTTTTATTAGAAACTAAATGTTCATCGTTCACACTGTTACTAATTTCACATGACACTATTTCTTCCAATTTGGGTGGATTAGGAATAAGCGGTGAAACCTCGTCTCTACTTTGAGAAAAGTCTATGCTTTCACAAGAGGACAGCTCATCGAGACTTTGAGCTAGGTCGAGGGCGGAGGCTTCGTGGTAGTCTGTGGACGACGGTGACGTGTCGTCATCGCTGGTGGCGTCGCCGGCGAGGGGCGTCTCTGAACTTTGGCTGGTTGGTACGAATGCCAAACTAGACGTAACATCAATCGAGGTATCAGCGATTATGGACCCTTCACTTTGCACCGATGTTTGTCTATTTTCGATATTAGAGTCTATGGCACATATTCCTCCATCATCGCCTGTTTTTTGAGTAGAAACATTCGAAGGACAACTGGTTGTCACATCTTCAATTTGTGAATTTATTTCGTCTTCGGTATGATCATTATTAACAGTATTTGTTGTCACCGATTGTTGACTATTGCTACCCGTAAACGTCTCAACTTTTGGTTCTTCTACCACTGGTAAAGTCATGTATTGAGGTATCGCATATTCTAAATCGCTCAATGGCATATAATGAATGTCTTTATGATTTTCAATTGCGTTTTCGTCGTAAGGAACAGTATAATAATCAAATGCGGCATTTTCTGTGCCATACTGCATGACTGCCCAAGGGTCGTTAGACGGTATCATCGGTAACCCATCATAATACATTTCTCTGTCAACAAATTGCTCTGGTTTGTAATCCCACGTTGGCACAAAGCAATCTTCAAACGCCATGTAATTGTCAGGTAACATGACCATTGGCTCACTGTATTGTGCGGGATCTAGGGCATAGGACCCATCATAAAAGGGATTATTAAGAACAAGAGGAGCAGGGTTGTGGGCTTCATATCCTACAAAACCTTCTGGTTCAACCATCAACCCACATCTCGATAAGTCTGGCTCAGATCTACACAGTCTTGGGACAATGTCAATTTCGTTTTCTAGTTCATTGTATATGTAGGATGCGTCGAAACTATTTGTTCTTCTAAAATTATTACTGTATGCTGGTAACACGGGTTGTGTACAGAGGTCCTTTTGCAACTCGGGCCCATTTGCGTGAGTTTCAAATTGAGTGTTGTAAGTTGGCACACCTACGTTGTTTATTTCGTGTAGAGTATTTTCATTGTTTGTTAGACTTAGGGCACTGTCATGTTGGTCAGGTAGCACGGAAGTTTCGAGAGTGTAGTTTGCCGGTAAAAGCAGCACGGGTGGAAGGGCGGGCGGGGGCCCGCTGAAGAGTAAATTGTTAGGCGGTGGACGCGACGGCTGGTCAGCCATGGCTCGCGCTCGCGCGCGGCCGGGCGCGGCGGGCGAGTATTTCGGGGCGTCGGGAGAAGCGCGCCAGGCGGCCGGCAGAGCTTCGCGACTGACTGAAGGCGTACCAACTGACGAAGGCGAACGTAAATAGAACGGGCGCAAGCGCGAGGAGGTCGCCGTCTCTCGCGCACATCTTCACGGGCGAAGGCGCACGCGCGGTTACAATCCAAACCCGTCCCGCACGTTATCCCAAACAGGCGCGCTGATGTTTCGCGCTTTATTCTGGTTCCGCATTTTGCATTCGACAGGTACATTAAGTAACGTTTACACGAGCGACTCAGACAGGCTTCGGGTGGACACTGGTGGTGATGACGAGCGTTGGGTATCAAGAAAACACACCTTTCATACATCGTCTTAAAGTAAGAAATAGGGAACCGATTACTGACCTGTTCCGGAGGGGAACGTGGCGAAGATTCGTCACGGTGATGCCTCCGCCGTCTGTGCGAAGTCGGCGAGCGCCTGTGGTGCGAACGTTTGGAGCGTTCATTTCGCCGCCTCCACGAGTGCTCCGAGCTGCGAAATCATCGATCAATAGGCTGTAGGGGGTTAGTGAATAGGTAACAGGATAAACAAATGTAAGCTAATAATGTTTAGGTGAGGTTAGTGCGTGCTAGGAAACGCGGAGCCGTTACTAACGTTGTCGATCGTCCTCTGCCACCTGGCCCGGAGAGAGGATCTACGAGCTGCGTGAGTTGGTCGGGAGGCGGCACGCAGCAGACGCGTAGGACTGCACATAGAGCAGCCCAACGACGTCGCCCCGTGCCTAGGCCTTTGATAATAACTTTCAAGCTTACTGATGATTACAGTGAAGCATTTATATTATTGCCATTTATAATGTTCACTCATCAATCTCATCATTCAACTCGAATTACAATAACCGCAATACCAAAGTATACACTGATTCAATAGTACCGTAAAAATGTTAGCACTCTAATAACTAAATCCGCTGCTGTGGAGCACAAAATAAATACCCAACCAGCGAAGGTTAAAAATTGACGTATATCACGGTCGACTGTTTCTTTCAATGATAGCGAATGATGCGATAAAGAATCGAGGAGAATTGTCATTGTGAAGCGGAACGAGGCATGTCAAGAGTACGCCACACTTGACAGGGACCCGTCGTGAGCTGCGGTCACCGGCGTACTGCCAACAGACTCAACACGACCACCGTAGCACGCGCGACATAATTGCTTAGCTACAGCGACATATAATAAATTTACGTTTGCAAATAGTGGGTTATCATAGTTAACTTCATAATAATACCTACCAAGCATTGTATGGGTAATCTATGTTAAGCGTTACTATTCTGAAATAAAAACTCGCGAGGTAAACAATATATCGCGTGTTTAAGAGTTGGAAGTTTACGTCGTGGGAAGTGGTTACCTTGACTTTATATTCACAATAGATATTGATAATTTTTAACGGCTTTTTTGATTGAAGAAAGTTAAAGGGAGTTGCAATAGCACGCCAGGGTAAGGTTTTACTCTGTTAATAAGGCTTACCAACAAACACGCATGTGATGCGGACTAAAAATAAGCGTGTCAAAAAACCTTAACAACCGGACACTATCACTATCATCTTCAGCTTTATCTGCGTTCTAATAGAATTAACTTGCGTAATTGGTTTACCAACTGACGGACGTATTAGAGGTAAATATAGTATACGTGACAAGTGACTGCAAACCATCATTGATAATTTGAGATCTCGCTAGTCGAACCGTCGAGTTAAATCTCTTTGAGACTGAGATTCGGCAACTGATTTTAAAAATGTGTACAATCTCTAGTGATAAGTGGAGTGTACCGTTTTATCAATTTCTATATAACTACTACTATATGCCCTGGACCCACTGATGAGTATAAGCCTCAATTTTATTATCTACTGCACATCTACTTGCTATTGATATACATCGTGCATAATAACACAACATCCTATATTTGAAATAATAAAGTAAATAAAAACACTGGTATGAATCATTGGTATGAATATAATATTTGCTGCATGATGATAATCAATACAGCATTCTCATATTTATTTTTAACTAAGATCTATGAAACATATACTATGTATTTTTTGAGATCTTGACCGAAATTGCATACATATATCATGATTTCCTGACGAGATTAAATCTCCCGATTGTATTCCCTATACCAATTTAATGAAACTAGGAAGTCTGATGGTAAATAGAACACAGTGGCGACATCTTGTGCCGGGTAGCTGAATCATTACTTAATACGTTTTAGACGTCATTAGTCGACCACGCAATGACAGATTTATTACTTAGGTCATAAAATTAACATTCTAGCAATGAAATTGCATTCCATATATCTGAGATATAGATATGTAATTATGATTGTTTTAAGTAGCATTTAACCTACGAATGCATCATGACAACCCAGAATTAGGAAGCCTTGCATTGATGAAGCCATGAACAGAACGACGGATGGCCATATGCGGCATATAGCGTTAGATTAAGCTATCTGCATTTATAAACAATCCAATCCCGAGCGCGGTCGAGTCGTCAACTAACGCCAACAGCGCTGCGCGGGCGGCGCCTAATAAATGGCAGCATTTAAATGTCACATTGTGTTTAGCACCACACGTTGAACTTGAACTAACACGTCTCAATGGCAGCTCATGTGATCAATTCTGCACGTGAATAAAATTTTGTACTTTGTAAGCGCGTTATGAAAAATATTAATATTTTCAATATGGCAGTTATGTGTTAAAGTAATGACATGCGTGAATAATTTTACAGGAGACGAGTCATTATCAGATCTCTATAGTTTGAATACCACCTAGGCCAAAATAGCGTTTACGTTTTTTCGTGGAATTGTTATTAATTATTATCGTCGAGTCTGCACAGCGCGACAGGCAGTCACCCGCGGCATTTCAATGTTGGACAAAGCAGAACGTCAGTGTCAACTGATACGTCGTGAATACAAACAAGCAGCGTTCACTTTCAACGACTGAAGTCGACAATATTATCGATTCACGGTATCTGTTGTGCTTATGTTTACTGCGAAAACCGGCTTGTTGGGTAATTAATGCTTAGGTACGTATTATAAATTTGAGTCTATATAACGCATCTGTGTCGAGATGTGGTAGCTCATAAATCTCATAATTTAAAACATCTGAAAGTCTCCTTATGAATTTTATTAACGGCTGGCTTAATTTCGCTCATTAAGATCTTGTTTTCTTTTAATTGGTGGAATGGAAAGCGCGAGGTCGGTCGGTTCCTTCCGTTCGTCTCGTAAAACCGCCGGTTAGGGAGCTTTAATTACGAACGGGCTGCCCGGGTTGCTCGGTTGCTCGTCGAAGGTGAAAGCAGACTACGTAACTACATGAGTATGTAACTTGGAGCCTGTAACACATGTTTAAGTAAGTAAATACTAGTAACTGGAGGGTTCATTGGAAATTTCTTATATTATTGGCGAGGAAAAGGAATAAATATTTCCTTAACTGCTAGTACTTCCCCGGTTATTGCCAACGTCACTTCTAATTATATCATGCTTCCGGAAATTCCATATAAATGTAATAATTTTAAAAGCTATCTATAATCCTGAATGTTTACCTGCCTTACTATGAGTAATGTGGTAACTATAAACAACAATGTCCCCATTTACCTTTCTAGTAATAAATAATATGAAATAAACTTGATATAAATAATTCTTAAGCCCGATAAGTGGGACGAAATAATCGAAAAGCATTCGCAGATGCTCAGATCGTGAAACCGAGAGTGAAACCTCGTGGCACAATGACCATAATCAATCTTGGCCGAAACTGCGAGTCGGCTCGCTAGGTTACGAAATCATAACCTAACGTGACACGACCACGTCCGGTCAAGGTTTCACGCCAATTCCGAAACGGCAATGGGTATGTCACTTTTCATTGTCCCAACCACTTTTTTTGAGAATTATATACGGCTGATCGCAATGAAAAAGTCGAAATTGAGTATCACCGTGAGAAATAAATGTAGTATAATGATAAAAAATACCTACATTATGTTTGCAAATATTTGCGAATCACCGTTAATTTTTCGTTGACACGTTAGGGGTTAGGGACTGAGTTGATTCAAATTTTAAAACAAATTCTTAAGACAACCGATTGTTAAGAGAGCGCCGGATATATACTGAATATTTCCATTCTCGGAGAATTTAAAAATTGTTTACATTCGGCGTCGTGTTGATCGGTTGCTGGCCGCAGACAAGGCCGTGCCGGATGAGCAGATACTGTGAACTGTGTCAGCACAAGTGACTAAAAAACTCCGCTCGCGCCGTCGGGTCAATGACAACCATGACTCCTTTCTAGCGCTAAACAAATTAGAGTGCTACAGAGTTAACGATTTCACCAGCTGCCGCCGGATGTGCGCATTTTGTACTTACTTTTAGTTTCAAGACTATCTGTTTATGTAGATTAACTACTTCAAGCATCCTCAGAACACAATGTAAATGTTGTGTGTGTGTGGTTTGTTAAGCATGTAAGTAAATAAGCATTATTAAAGATATTAACTCAAAAACCACAAGTCCGATGTTAGGACAACACGAATGCAATCAGTTTTCAAATAACAATTAATAATGAAGTTCAAATAGAATTAAGTTCTGGACTAACACATAAAAACAAATTTCCTTTCATTTAAAGTCGGTTAAAAATATCATGTGACCTCTAGACAAATGAATGAGTTTATTACGAAATGTAACTTGACCAAAACCGGTACTTACTTAATTATAATTAGCAAAATGATACAAAGTAAACACCCTACATAAGGCGAGCTGCTAAGTATTTATTAAAACTAAATAGGTAGCTAGTATATATTTACAATTAATACAATTTTTAGGTGTCGGCCTGTAGGCCAAGCCTAGTACGTGGAAACGGGATTATTTCAAATGTTACGTTAGATGTTAAGAAATTGCATAAACACATGCAAGAGACGTGTTTGACAGTCCAGGTATGGTGGTGCGGGCACGTGTTTGAGATACCGAGTGGGACCAGTCTACAACTCCACAGTGAAAGTTGATCAGACCCACTGTTAGACATTTGTCCGACGTATGAGTAGAACAAACATATTGATATATCCGTCACACTTATTGTTCCGAGAACGCAATGATCTAAACTTTTTAATGTATAACTTATCTGTTATATTATTATTATACTGTGGTTTATACATGTATTATAATTATATGAAGCGCTGGTGGCCTAGCGGTAAGAGCGTGCGTCTTGCAATCTGGAGGTCGCAGGTTGAAACCCCGGCTTGTACGTAAATATAATTTGATATTTGGGAGTTTTCATAAAAAAACTGTCCCCAATTAACGTGACGTGAAAAACATTAAATTACAGTTATATAGTTTTGTGACGATAATTACCTAAGCATGAACTCTGTATGTTTTTTTTTTTTGCTGGAACGAAACGAGCACCAAAAGTATTTATACTTAACTATCGTGACAAAACTGGCATAGCTTTTCGACTAGTCACGCTAATTAGGGACATTTTTTCCTGAAAACTCCCATTTACCAGTGGCTTTTCGATGAACGAAAACATCGTGAGGAAACCGGACTAATCGTTGGCGAAGTTGGAAGGTCAGATGGAAGTCGCTTTCGCTAGCCTACGCCCAATACTAGGATAATTTGCCAAGCGGACCCTAGGCTCCCATAAGCCGGGAAAAAAATGCCGGGACAACGCGACTGAGGAAAAATTGGTTTATAATTATATGATGTAGCGTTGATCATCATCACATCGAAATATTTAAAATCGTGTGGTAGGTATACCTACTTCTGTCTCTTCTTCTTCCGTAAGTAATTTGAGATTAATTTAAAACCAGTTATTCGATATATTTTAGTCGTAATTTCAGGTAGTTATCTCAGGGAAGCCACAACCTTCACCGCAAATTATTGACGACGCTTTCTCTACAGTTTTCTAGGCCGAAACAACCACTACAAACGTTACAATGCTCGTCTGAGATCATACGATACCTATTACAATGCAAAAGGATTTGTCAACCCAGTTATGGTTGACAAATCCTTTGCGAATAGTCAAGCAGAACGAAACCTTGAAACATTTACTGCAAACTATCTAAGTGAATCTCAATTCGATTTATGATTGTTAATTCTATAAGAGTTTCATTCAATTACAAAATTGATGAAATGACAAAAAATAGAACTTACAGCATTTGGTTACGTGACGAAAAGTTCGTTTAAGTCACGTATTCATGTTAGGTAAAACGATTTGTCTCATCAGTTTCATGACATTCGGAAAAATATGATTATTATACGGAAGGAGTACCTACATTTTGACGCAGTTTAGGATAAAAATTAAAAGCACATAATAAAATATGTACAATGAAATTTTAGGTTATATTCGTAATTGCCGTTTTGACGTTGTCCGTGTTCGTAGTCGAAAAGGCTCTATTAACGTGTTCTAGCACGCGGATTTTTGTTCTACCCGCACTTGAACTGGTTTCTGAACTTGTAAATGGAATATGGTGTGTATAATGTATGTATGTATTCCCATTTTTAAATGAGTACACATTGTGTGAATTTATATCGGTATACATATAATTTGCTTTTATTTTTGTGTGTAGGAATTTACTTAGATATCTGTTGAAAAGAAACGTATTCAGATTAGGTTTCCGGTTAATCTGGTCAATTAATTGAGAATTGATTTAATTTTTAAAATAATCCAATACTAAAAAATCCAAATGGCAAAATGTACATGATGACTATACTTTAGGAGCACTAAACAAAATGTAATGGAATGAATGAACATTATACTTTATTTTGCGTTAACCATTATCGCGGCGAAATGGCAATAATGAGCAGCGAGATTAAGCAACCCGGGCAGTAGCAGGATGGAATAAAGCGCAACGATGGTGACTCACGCTAAATTGTGCAACAATTTGCACAACCCGCCAAACTACTTAGTCTGTCACTTTGAATGACAAAATTGAATTTTAAAGAAAGTAGCGTAGGTTCGTCTCTGGAAGAACTTAACTGTACAGTTACGTTCTTCCTTCAAGTACCTACGTAGAAATTTGAATTCTGTGCCATTGAAATACCTAGCCGAAAACATTTCAACCATTTTTTTTTGTTTTTTGAAGAAACGAAAACTTTGCATGAGCTATGTGACTGAGATGAAAGTTAAAAAAGGAATAGGAAAATGTACTAGTCAAATGGCAAATTATCAATGAAACAGGAACAATTTAAGTTTTCCGAGAGAAGATCAAGCATTGAGTAGCAAGCAAGCAATACTTAACTCGCATCAAATAAAAGAGATCTTTTCGTCACAAGGTGGAATATAAAAGAAAAAGCATTACTTCATATTATTAGACACAGCTTAGTTAGCGAAGTGCCGGCTCGAGCACTCTAGACCGACCCACGTTTTATAACTCAGTATTTACGCACTAATAGGAATTCCTGACAAAATAAAACGAAATGCACGCACTATGGAACAATCGGCAAAAGGATATTGGGAATGTGGATGTTAGTAAAGATATTGATTTGCTCCTTGGCAAAATAGTGTTACATACGATACGCTCCACTCGTGTTCGCGCATGCTCTTCTGGAAGGCGTGGGACTTGGGCGTCCAGGAGTCGACGCCGAGGTACAGCGCCGGCAGCTCGGCCACCTTGACTTCGAGTCGCTCGGCCAGGCGCTGCTCCACCACGGACTTGGGGCCGCTGGTCAGCAAACTGTGTTGCTCTTTGGCGCTGCGTCGATCGGTTCCTATGAATCCATTCAACTTTTCCCCGTTGCAAGACGTTACGCTTCTCGGACTATCTGTGCTGAGCAATTTGCTCTTAACGGTGTCCACCTTACCGTAACTTTTATATTGCACCGATTCTGTTCCGTTCGCTGGTCGCGAATACTTCAAAGAATCATAAGTGTCGCCATTTAGGCTGCTGTATTCGTTAAGGTTTAAGTCTCTATCAGTACGTTTCAGTACCACATCGTATCCGTTTCGCTTTCCGTAACGATCTTCGTGGTTCTGTTTAAGGAAATTGTTCTCGAAACTAGTTTTATTACATTTAGGAACATTATTTAAGTAGTCTGTATAACCTAAATGTTTACCATGTAGACCTTTATCACAGCCCTTCTTGAGAGTTTCTTGTATGTCTATACCGTTCCCGTTGAGCCGGCTGTAGCTAAAGCTCACAGGTTGACCGCCTTCCACCCGATTGTCAAAAGATTCTCGGCGTTCTACGTCTTTGCTTTCGAATTCATGTTTGACGAGTGCAACTCGTGAAATTTCTTCGCCGTTGACGCCGGTTTTATAATGTGACTTGTTGGTGAAATCTGCGGTAATGATACCCGTCCTGCTCTGTTCGTTGGGAACGGTCCACGTGTCGTGCTTTTTCTTTTCGCTGCTCTTAGATGACCACGCTTTAGCGAGCGCCGCTTTGAGCGCCTCCCTTCGTTCGTGAACGCTAACCCTGGGGTACTCGTGGATGGGAACAATGGCTGGCGCGTACAGGCTCGATCGCGGCGTCGCTCGCGTTATGCGGAAACTTCTGAACTCCCTGTTGAACTCCGAATTGAGAGAATAAGCCGGTATTCTCGAAGTCACCATTTTGAGATCAAAATATTCCACTATCAATTAAAATAACTACTTTCACAGTCAAACTTTGAGCACTGAACACAGTGAACACATAGTTGCTCTACCTGTAGAGAAAAAAAAGGGGCGATCGGTGACGTGTTGATCTAATTGTGGCATGACGGAATTTGCAACATCATATCCCGGAGATAGATGAAGGTGCAGCGTAAGAGGCGCATGGATGTCTGTGGGCTGTGGGCCGCGACCTTCGCGGCAGGCGCGCGCGGCGGGACAACGCACTGGTCAACGAACCGCCCCGCCGGACCGTGCCCGCCGTGCAGCGCTCCACCGCTCGTCTCGCTTGCATAACTTACTCGCAAACCGCTTGCCCTACCTTATCTTTTATGCAGTTACGCAGCCGGCCAAAATTTTAACCGCTTTCAAAACTTAAAATCTTAAAAAAATATATTGTGATAAGTTCATAAGATGTTTATGCGTTAGCCTGTTTCGTGAAGCAATTACGCCGTATAAGTGCACCAACTGTCGCCTTGGAGGCGTCCCTAATAAGGCTACTAGCGTTGCTGCCATATGGCCCGCGGCGGACACATCCTCGCCTGTCTGCACCCCAGCTGCACTGCCACAGACATTTCGCTATCTAACCGTCTTTTCTGGGTTAATGCGATATTACAACGCCACGTTATTATCACAATATTATAATATATTATTTTATGACTTCGGTTTATTCTGCAGTATTTATATAAATTATAGGTACTTTATGTGATTTGCATATCATTCCTGTCACTTTTAACATGTATTATTCTTGTCAATTAAGCTATGACAACAAGGCCGAAACACATTAATTATGTATGAATGCGTCGAGCCCGTATGGTTAAATGTGATAAACTAATCATATGAGACACTATAAGTTTGTAAATTTAATTATTTAATTATTGATAAGAGAATATAAACATTAGGCACACTATTCATATGATAAATTAGATCATCACGTCTCCGCTCGTTAAGTGGCACTTTGTATTTCACTGTATTCGTGTACACTGGCCACAGGGTGCACAACACAAATATTTCCAATAAGTACGAGACTCATTAGTCGGGATTGGTCGAGAGGGCACCGGAAGCCAGTGCGTGATCGCATGCATAGTGCATACTCGTACCTTCTCGTTGCGCGCGCGAGAACTGTGCGTGCGGTGTGCGTGCACCGCTGCTACTAAACTGACTGAAGGGAGGCGTAGAGCGGATCGGTGCGAGGACCCCACCGCTGCGCGCCTCTCTCCTGCGGTCGACCACAAGTGACTCTAACTTGATAGCGGTACGGGTGGAATCGCAGGAGCGCAACACGACATTCGTTTGAGCCAGTTCGAATGCCCTGCATAGGATCGACTGCTCTACACGGCTTTTAAGACACCACCATACAGTACGTTCAACATTAAGACATATTTCATAAATGTATAAAAGAGAATAAACGAACAGTAATCATCATTAACTAAATGACAAGAAATCTCGACTTGTTAAGGCACAAAAGAAAAGCTACCGAAGGTTAAGCTAACCGTAACTTAAAATCAAACTCTTGTAGTACCTACCTTTAAGATCTAGAACGTCAACAAATATTTTAGACAATTTTTAAGAGAACGTTAGTAACAGCTCGTCGCTTGCAATTAACAAATACATAAATTATCTAAACACGCTTTGTATAATTAAGAGATGAACTCAATTACTTTTTAGCAATAAGTATATGCACTACCTCACCGTTATTATTTTGTAGAAACTTCACATAAACTGGATCTTTACCTGAAATGAAAGTTAAATATAATTAAAATTTCTGTTCGTGTACACTTAAAACTCTTAAAAGTGCAAGTAAAATATTTATAAAAACCAACGACAAGGGCAGATGGCCGAGTTGTATTTTGAAACACTGCATGTATCGAACATTATTATACATGCATTTGGGCCACAGACAAAAATAAAACAACGCATGCGAGTTTAAACTTTTCCGTTAACTGAACACAAAACATGTGTAGTGTTAATACCCTGGGCGAACATTTAATTTACTATTACAACGAAACTGAAGTGAGTTAGATTACTTTGCGAGATCAATAATATTTCGAGTAGATTTAAGATGTTAACACCCACATAAGGAACATAAATTAGCCTTTTATTGATTAATCTTTAATTAATTAGAAAATACCAAGGCCTATAAATCATTTGTTTGTGAAATTTCGATAGCGTAGTGTTAAGGCTGCCCAAAATGGGAGAAAGTGGCGACGACTGAATATTGGAAACAAATAGAATTAATAGCCTGCTGACACTGGATATAAATCATTACAACCTACGTTTATTAAAAAAAATCCTGTGTAAAAAGAAATTACTAAGGCGATTGTAATCAATACCTACTGCTATTTATACCAGTATAATTTTAGATTTTGGCACAATGTTGTTTACATTATTCGTTGTAAGAGGTACCTTTCGCGTTCTAATAGCACTTTAAATATTACGAGTATGTGCATTGGATAAAATAATTCGTTTTATCTACTCGTTTACTTTAATTTTACCAATATGCGTTACAGGTTTGGCCCAAAAGTCTATTCCCCTTTAACAGTATTTGTGCTTATAGTCGCTACAACACGGGTGCAGATTTTACAAGGAGGTACATACATTACAACTGACGGTCCTCCGTCAGCCAGAGACGTAAAAACCACGTAACATCTCTATGTTTCGGGGTTTTTACGTCTCTCATATCGGTCGGGGTTAACCAAAAATATAGGTGTTAATATCTCTCATTCAATATTCAAGTGAAAAAGACGCAGTGAGAGATAAGTTACATGTAACTTTTATGTAATAACGTGTGTATGCATTATTATTCAACTGTCGAAAGGGGCTCTGCGCGTTGGTTTCGGCTCCGCGTACGCCTAAAGTCTAGAACTCCATTACCCCATTATTGTATGGAAAAGGAGTAATTCCATTACCTACTGCAAAACTACATATATTATAGTGTAGTAGCAGTACAGCAGTAGCAGCAGCATCAGTAGGTAGTTTTACAAAATAAGACAGTAAAAGAAATAAAAAAGAACAATCGAACAGGCGAGCTTATCCTCATAAGATATCTCTTCCAGCTAACCTTGGAGCAGTTGAGAGAGAATCAGAGATGTTCGGTAGTACAACAGTAGGTACCAGTAACTGTTATAATATTTGGGTAAAATTTACTCAGCTGTAGAAGTGCATTAGCTTACCCTACATTAAGGCATCGACGCGGTGTCATTTAGCCGCTGTGGAAACATCTACACTACGAGTAGGTATATCGCGGCATGGTTCATTTGGCTTTCATTTATGTAAAAAATAAACAGCTGAGAGTGAAGCGTTATGGCCTGTTCAGCGGACAAAGTGTGTCACTGCCAGCGATTATGCGCTTGTGTGATTTTTCCCCTTTAGTCTCAAAGCTAACGCAGCAGAGCTTGACCTATATCCCCGCCCGTAATTATAAATAAAATACTATTACAATGATTTACATAGACGTGTTGGTTTACCTGTTTACTACAAAATATGTTTATTTAATTAATTACAAAATAATAATAGTTACCTAACAATGTGGTTCTTTTAATACTTTCAACATAAAATATATATGTTTTTGCATATATATATATTTGTAATGACAACCCTCTTCCTAAACAGTTAGCTGCATCCTACGCGCCGACTGGTAGGAAGAGCCCTCGAGACTAACCGTTACTCGCATGAAAAAAAAAACGCGGTCGCGGTACAGTCATTGAGGTAGGTACTCATGGAAAACATTTACATAAACTAGTGATTGTAGGTTTTGGCATTTGTAGTCGTCCACGTCGGACTATTCAATAAATAGAAGTAAAAGATATATGTTAAAGGCGTCAGCTAGCAAACAGCGAGGTCCATTGACCCAAATGCTTCATTAGATCATCATCATTACTATGCCACCTTGCTACACCACTAATGAAAGAAAAATCGGTCACAGCAGCTTGCTACACTACTTCTTTGTTTAGGTAAGAAAAACACGATAAACTTAGGAGAATTTTTCTTATTATTCTAACTGTGACCTTATTAATGGGGTTGAATTAATTTCTCGACTCTTCCGAGATGCCTATAATAAATCAGACTGGATCGCTTCCGCAAAACATGATCATTGATCGATTACATGTGTGAGATGATGGTAACTGACAAGTACGAATTCGTCACGATTTTTATTCTGACGCTTCAAATACGTACCTATATGCGTATGAATATGGAAATAGTATGAAAAACCATTCCAATCTTTTAAGGCTAATCAAATCATTTGAACATGCTCGACTAAAAGGATTAGCCGGCACTAAAAACACGATCCGTGCTGTGGCAAATTAATCCATCGCTATAAATGGAGCTCTTTCGGAAACCTGATCTATCAGTAGGTACAATCTAAACAATTTATCAAAATAGTTCCCTTATATGAACTTCCTATATATCTAGGATTCCTGATTAAGCGAGCAAGAGCGTTACATCCAAGTAGGTAATTACAGTAAGTACGCCAATTATATCCCATAACGGGCAAACCATGCAAATACATGTCGACCGCTATTGATTGCTACTGTCCCCCACACCTAGACAAGTAGGCGATATTTGGTATTTCAAAAACTAATGCAATCATAATAAATTTAAGAGTAGCTAACGGTTTTCATTATTCATTGGGGTCAGATTGGGTCATACCTACAGATTCATGAATAACTGAACATTACTCGTTATAGATTCGTCATCTCCTAATGACTGTGTTTAACACTCGATCAAAAAATAGTCCAACCCATCATACGTTATTATCGAGATAATATGAAAAGCATTCCACGTCATAAATTTAATTTAATGTTACGCGTTTATTAATTATGGTTCATTTTGAAGACCTACATAGGTGATCCGACCGATTGGGCGACTTGTTCAAGCGGATGCAGTCGGCCGGTATCAAACTAAACGAGACGTTTAATTATTTTTTCCGATCGTTCCGCATTTTAAAAAGTTTTTATCACAAAACCCTCCGGTGCTGGTTGGTTATGCTTCTCAGAAGCACAACAAAGATCTTTGCTGCTGTGACTCACGGAGGCAGTCGCGCCTCTACGTCAGTAAAAAAAGTAAGCATTTCACTGTTTATAGCGCGGGTTACTAAAAAGCAACGACAACGACCAAGTTGAATTCCTTTAAGCTAAACAGAACGAGTGGCAAGAACACAATTTGTTGTAGATAACGTAGGAGTAAAGTAAAAGCTAGATTTATAATTTATCGGCGGATGTACAAATCGCTGTCTATGATCGAGCTGTGACTTCCAACAATTCGGCGAAATCGAGACGACTGTAATTAGGGCAGAAAGTTGTCAGTACAGCGTCGTACTGTTCGATTCGCCGAAAGCGCGCGTAGGCGGCCAGCATTTACCGCCGCCACTCGCCATCCTTTGTACACGACATTACTTGTTCCCATAATCAAAGTTTTGGGGTCGTGTCACACTTATGACGCGCGATTAGAAATTGAAATTGTAGGTACTGCCTCGAAGAAAAGACCACCATGTGGGTGTTGTACAAGGTATAACGTTTAAAAAGCAATTAAAGCAATGAAAGCTTAAAATTGCGGGTCATAAACAGGTGAAGGTCTTACCTATTTTTTTAGCGTAGTGCTAAAAACTTTCAACGAAAATAATAAAAATATTGATATAATAGATTCATCTTTTTGTCTATTGTGTGTAAAAATACTTTATGGAAACGTTTCGAGATAAATTATATTTATTGATGTTTATTTTCAATAAGGTAACAATAATAAAGCATTGCTCAAGACAAACGTTAATTTAATATTAATTATCAGTGCCATCGTTAGCATCAGGTTGACTGACTCATGCAGAAAACTCACTTTGTTTTCGAATCGCGGAAGCATTTTTACAAGAAAAAGGTTAAGTTAATGTTGCTTTACAATCTGACGCGTCATTCGTTGAATGTATACTTGTCATAAATCGTCATTTAACCAGTGCTTGAAAAGGAAACTTTCGCTTATTAATATTTCTTTTGATAAAAGGGAAATCATGTCACGTCAGCTGACAAATGGCTGCAAATAATACCGCGCGGGATCGTAATCAAGGCCACGGCACGGCTTTGTGTTTGAAAACAAAAGTGATCACAGTTTACGAGAGACGCGAAATACAGAGAATTGCGTAAACTCTGAGCTTTGCTTCGAGGGAAGCCACTGCGCCCACGCTCTGGAGGTGCAACAGCAACTGCCTAGTTTAACTTGGTATGGTAACTATTTTACTAGTTAAGCCAACTAGACCATGATTGAAGGAGGTTGTTCTTTAAGCTATGTGTGTATAGTAGCGAGTGTATGTTTGAATAAATATGAGGCGCACTACTGGAAACGACAAGTAATTACGAAGCAGGTCATTGAAATTCTCCAGTAGACCATTTATTAAGAACGGGTATCAGTTAAACGCTTCCGTGTACAAATTATGATCCGAAAGATCGTTTGTAGGGTTTTAGTACGACGCCTCCATCGATTTCCGAACGAATCGTGGGCGGTCGATGCATTGCCGTAACTCCTTAAACGGGCACCTTACTTACTTGTCTTTCCTTTAAAATAGTCGCGCTATCGGTTCTGCAAGGCCTCGAGTCATTACGTTCGTTCTTACCAAGAATGTGGAATTTCACTCAGACGCTTGTCCTTGACAAAAATGATTGCAATAGTGTACTACTTCCGTAAACGTGACCGTCTCGAGAAGGCCTGCTAGTAAACATCACGAGTGCATCGGCCACTATAGTAATTTTGATTTTTATTTGATTTGTAAAAGGAAATAAATGATAGGATTTGCATAATCGTCTTGAGGCTGTCAGGGTATGTCTTTATTTAGTAAGCCAATCGGATAATCTAACAAGTCAGGCACAATCAGTGTAGCTGCATAGAGTTGAATAAATTACCTATAAAATGTCATATTAAGATGCTAATGTAGCGGGACGACGAGTTTTATAAGCGACAATGTAAACATAGGCTCTAAACGCGGGCACTGCCTCCTATGGCGAGCGCTATGGTCAATGTCATTGCTACTAACTGGCTACTACACATGAACTCAACACCGAGACGAACAAAGCGCTTCTTAATGATTCAGAACCATATGTAAGTTCTGTTTCGACTTCCTGCCTGAGGATGAGTAAACATAACACGTGCAAAAGTCTGATATACTAATGTACACTAAGGCTCACGTCGCCAATTAGACACAGAGCAAATACATATCGACGGTGGAAATTTCAAATGTCGTAAGGGACATACTTTTATATGCGACTTATATTATTATTTGAGATTTACAGGAACACAGTTTGGATTGATTCAGGCTAGAAAATGGTAACAAAAAGAGTGTCCATCTTGAAATAAAATCAGTTTACCAGCCTAAATAACGATTACTCGGTCATTCTGATTCTCAAAAGTAGATGTTTATTCAGTTAATGCCATTTTGTAAGCGCCATCTAACTTAAATTGTTAGTAAATTATTACTAAATGTTTTAACTTGTCATTTTTAGTAATCAATAATTCATTCTATAGCTGAATATGTGAATTTTTGGTATTCAATTATTACAAAATAATTGTTACCAATCTTATTACTCTGTTATTTTAGTGATTATTCTATACGACCTGATACAAATTCTGTAACATAAAACGCGTCGCAACGAGTTCGAGTATTGTATTCAATTTGGAGTAATTTGCAAATGTGGGAAATGGGGGCAATCGGACCTAAGCCAATACTGTTAGCTCCGGTGTTGAGTCATCGGTAAATGCTTTGTTAAGTCGATTTTCATAAACAGGCACGCCAGGCACGTGTTACCGTATCCACAATCGCCTTTCATTGTTTGTAGGATAGTTGTTTGAGTATTAATATCTGGTATACCTATCAGTAGTGGTCCTTGTTAGGAAGCCGGAACGGATTATAAATGTGAGGTCTAGGATAATGATGTGGAACATTTATGAGAGGTAGGGCACAGCGATGACCATCACGCTTGAATCTGGGGCAGCCCAACTGGGGAAGTACCTCCTCCTTACAGAAGACCACAGCCATAATAGCACTGCTACCTTTCAGGTATGCAGTGTTGTGTTCCTGATGGTGAGTAAGGTTCCCAGAGCTCCAACCCCCCTTAAAGGCTGGCAACGCGCTTGTAACTCCTCTGGTGTTACGGGTGCCCATGGGCGACGGTAATTGCTTACCACCAGGCAATCCGTTTGCCGCCTATGTCATAAAAAAAAAAATTGTTCATATACACAGCGAGTCTCATTTAGATCGGTCAGTATGGGGAAATGTGGAACTATAAGACATAGAAAGATTTGTTCTTAGAATCATGTCATCGATATTTGGGACAAGAATCACTGCATACATAAATTTAAAAAATATGTCTGTTCAGTTTGGGTATAGATATACAATATATAAATATATATATATTTAGAACATATGTGAAATGTGACCCATATTTTAGTGCTAAACAGAACCGCTGCCCACACCCAACCGAAACAATACAGTGTAGGTACCTTATAAATCAGCACGCTGGACCACTTAACGGATACCATTTATCTAATAACATGCGCATATTTTTTTGCACATTCGATTAGCTCCCATATGAATACAATGATGATTTCTTATCTACTTTTCTTTAACTGGTACACGAAGTAACTTATATTACTGGTTGGTATGACTATTACTGTGATAAAAAAAATAACTAGTTTAATATACACCCTTTATTAAAATCAAGATAACGACTAAAACTATAGTATTAATAAAATATGAATATTTAGCAATGGTTCTCTCCCAAAGTGCAACGCTTCATTATAAATCATCTCATTTATTATCATGAAAGTGATCCTTAAAAAACCCACGCGTTCTAAGCATAGATCAGACGTTAATACTCAACACCAAATAAAACAGGTTTTTAATCACATAAAAAAAAAGAGTCAAAGTCCTCTATAGTCAGTGGCCTCCGGAGATATGATAGCATCAAAAATGATTACGATCCGTGAAATTGAGAGTGCTGGTAGGCTGATAATTAATGTTTACCGATAAGTCGATGTATACAAGCTCAAATAAAATAGCTTTCACTACCGCCTACTGTCCGAGGAGCACTTCAGAGCCGGCGGTAGTTTGACTGCTGCTTATCCGTAGAAAAAGTTCCAAACATCGTAAATCAGTTCGAGTCGTGCGTGACGGGGCCCGCAGACACTGCCAGACAGACCAGACTGGACCGTATCACGCATTCAATTTACGGTATAATCGTAATCCACGCGCACTTTAATACACAATACTAAAAACATCTTGTAAGCATCACAACCTTTTCAGTGATTTTCGAAAGCAATTCATAGCTCTTTTGTGATTAAATTAAAATGATAATATGATGTAGTTATAAACATTAAAGTTATTTAAAAATATGGCGCAAAAAGCATATATGTGCCAACTAACCTTTTCATAATTATGATAACGATCATAAAGACATATAGGTACAGTACAACTTATGAAGTTCCCTTTCAGACAAATTATTGTAATTAAGCTAAAAAGCTAATTATTATAATAAATTTTACGTTGTTATAAATTTATAATGATTGGCATTGCGGTCGTGAAAGTGAAATAATATCACGGTGTTTAATTTTGACAGAGAAAGTGTAGTTTAATGTATTCCACTAAAAATGTTTCATGTGTCTAGTATATTCATTTGTTACCACCCCGATTTGAATTGTTATTAATATTTTAAATAAATTGAAAACTGTTAGGACTAAAAAATAATCCGTAACGTAGCTGTAAGACTAAATACTGTGATAGAATAAATTGTTAAATAGCATCTATAAAGGAAACTACATCCAGAATTTCCTCATAAAATATATAACATATTCATATTTGCCTTATACTATTTTTTTATTTTTAACACAATGGTATATAATTTATTTATTCGAGGTATTATTATTATAATTAATTTAAAAACATAATAAAGAAAATAAAAACCCTAACAACTTAAACTACTTAAACAAAATTAGAGATAAAAAACTTGGCCCAAATCGCTATCAACGGGCAAGGTGCCCAGAAGGCTGGCTGTATTCCCACGTTGGATAGCGATGGCTATTCGCTGTGCAAAATAGTAGCCAGCCCTTTGGTCACCCGAGGCCTCTATCAGGCGCGCCGACAGATCTTTATATAGTCGGCGCGCGTTTGGACCCCACGGCCCCAAAGTTTCGACGCCAAACGCCGCAAATATGTAGCTACTTCCCAGAGCGACATACTTGCGGCGTTTGAAGTCTTCTGCCGAGGTTGCCGCAGCACCAGCATTAATTTTAGTGCTTGGAATATGAGTCGGTGCCAGAGTATCAACGCAGGTAGCGTCCCAAACTAGCGGTCGGCCCATACTCCAAGGCACCACCTTATACTTGAATATTACATATTTGCCTGTTTTTATGAAACGATCACCGATCTATATAGGTAATTTATAGCAATTGAATGCTTAATTATCGTTACAAAACTGCCATAACCTAACTTTTCCACAGGTCACGCTAATTGGGTAAGTACACTTTTTTTTTCCTAATACCATATACACTGTCTTAATAAATCAAAGATTAACCAGTATGATTTGCTTGAATCATACCATAGATTGTCAACTTACTCATTTCGATAATTAGAGGGAGGTGATAAACCTGGTGAACATACAAGACACAAAATTCGGGTCTCTATAAAACTATTTTCTTATATAAACATTTGTTCAATTTCATTTATTTACGGTACACGTCCGTAGAAGGATCATCGTCAACATCATTATGGCAATTTTTTTAGTACCAACTCAAGTATGCTAATTGCAAGGTCCTATCTTTAATGTCGGCACTTTCTGCACAACTTACGGTATGGTTATGGTAGGTTATACTGTGTGTAAGTCTAATACGGGCGAAGAATTAAACCAGACATAGGATTTACCAGTATAATCATTAACCAAAAGGTTTTTCTTTAATTATACCTATTACACATATGTAATTAATTTTTGTGAAATTTCTGAGCAGTAATGTATTGCGAACGTTACGCTATATCAGCTTTTGAAACTAACTGTCAACGAGTGTTTAACTCGAGTGTGATGCATTACATTGCGGGCCGATTTTACCCTCCGTTAAGAGATTCGCCCGTATAAGATTTACACACTGTATATTTTAATAATAGCAAGATAAGTAACGATTTATTTAGGATTCTTAAGTGGAAAAGATTGAAGAAGAAATGCGAGCGTTTCAGGGAACTCTACTGGTGAGTGGTGTCGGAACAATACAATTTGTGCGTCAAGTAATTGCCACTTTTACACGCAGTACTTTCTAGCCCCAGCGTCTGCGATCCGCAAACAATTGCTTTATTATACCTATTGTGTAGATTAGTAAGAGTAAACATTGTCTGACTTTTCTTATTCAACTAGTATACCTAATTACTTGCACTTATTCCTTTATTGTAGTTTATTACCTAACTTTCGTGTTTCTATAACAAATCGTTACCCGACAATTTTTCGACATGGCGCAAATTCAGTTGGACAATTTGTTTAATCTTTGTTGCACATCAAATAAAACGTTATAAATGGCGGACTTAAATTCGGCAGAATTTCTCTATAAGTCGTTTGGACCAAAAAGAGATATTATATATGTGCAAGCTGTAAAATATTTAAGTAGATATCACTATTAATAAATATGAAACAAATACTAATCAATTTAAAGTAATACTTGTAATTATATTAATGGCCAGATGAGAAAAGAATAATTTGGTCAAATATAATTATTCTTTTCCCACCTGGCCATTAAGATAAATACAAATATTACTTATTATAAATAATAATAAATAAATATTTCGAGATAATCTTACACAAATCGACCTAGTCCTACGGTAAGCTCAGTAAGACTTGTGTTGTAGGTACTACACGACGACATATAAATATTGAAATACATAGAAAACACCCATGACTCAGGAACAAATATCTCGGTTCATCACACAAATAAATGCCCTGACTGGAATTTGAACCCAATTCGCCAAAACAGGGTGAAATTTGAGAGTGAGTAAAGATTGTACATATTCATGTTTAAAAACCAAGCATTCTTTAAAACACTTGCTTTCGTCTCCGAAAATGAATATAGCAAAAATGAATAGAGAGCTGCTTTAATTCGCGCTGCGCCCACGCAGTCTCGGTGCGCCGCGCATCCACTGGAACAATGCTCACTGGTTTACTTTCTCGATTGACTCATACTGATTCATTACATACGTCTAGCGACTCGAATTATATTAATGATACTGGTCTAAATTATTTTCCGTTGACACAAATTCATAATGTCAATAGCAAAAACTTTCGTTGACACTGTTCTCCTTTACTGCAACAATGACAGTACTTAAACGACTTGTAAGTATGTACATTTCTTTGTCAGTTTTACGAAAAGCATCGCCGGTATTAATCGGTGCCCAAGTACAAGACTCGAGTCATGTCGCCACTTAATGTTACTTGGGCAGTAATCATCAAGTTAAAATGAGTATTAAATAAACGCATTGTGTGCAAAGGAAATTATTGTCAAGCCGCAAACCTTCGCGTTGGCCCTGAACGGAGAGAGCTATGCCCTCACAAAACCTTTAATTCAACAATAGGTTTCCTTCACAAAGAAATGAATTATTACTAACCGGACCTACAGCACCTCGGGCAGTAGACAATAAAATCAAGAGTAAACACATCCGAGGGCACTCAATAAAGCGCGATTTGGACAGGGCGGAAAACAAAAAGTTACAGCTTCCGCGGTGAGGTCTTCGACTGATATCTCACCCGACCTTCAATCGAGTCATGGAGTTAACGACAGTGAGAGCATTTTAATTTGAATTGCAAGTTTTGAGACAAGGAATCCAAAATTGAGTAAACGGAAAGTTATTTGAAGGCGTAAAATGATGATGGCCACTTATTGCCTCAAGTATGCATAAAATGCAGCATTGTGCGCTCGCGCCGCTAATGAACGCGTCGCGGCGCGGAGCTGACCCACGACCCACGCGGGTTCGTCGCCCGACCCTCCCCGCGCGCCCGTGGCTCTTGCACCTTCAGGACGATACCAGACGGCTTTATCATGTTTAATCAGCTCCGACAGTTGCCTCTTGTTTACAATTCCCAGAATTTCCTGCCTTACACTCGGCCCGTTGAAAATAAATGGCGAAAGAAAGGAGAAACCAGTTAACACAAAAGGACTAACTCCTTTTTAATGGAACGGATTTAACAAGATACATATGTCACACAGCTTTACAATATTAAAAAAAAGGATAAAACACAATGCGCATAAGTAATTTAACAGTTTGTTGGTCATAGTTAAGTACACAAAATTTCGAAACTAAATATTCGACACTCACTACATAGTGAATTCTTCTAACCTTGGTAACAGTAGCTCCCTGACCATTTATTGTAAATAGCCTTTAGTTGGGTTCTTTCTACGTACGATCAACAAGGTTAGAAAATGGCATCACAACTGTAAGGCGAATAAAAACGTTTATGTTTCATACAAGGACATGACTGCGACATTGACTCGGAATTATGATGACTGACCTACTAACAAAAAAAACGTCGAATAATCTACGTTTTGTTCATTGTCGTTCTATGGCACTTAAGTAAACGTCAATGCGCTGAGGATATATCTATAAAGTTAATGTTTAATGCAGCAAACCAATAAAATCAATCTAAGCTCAATAATCTACTAGCAACCGAGTGTAATACACAAAATGTACACCCTGATTTCGATTAGCAGATGATGGGCAAACGCAGATATACAAAAAAGGAAAGCATTATTTTGACCGTTAAGAACCGGGTAATTAAAGCCCGACGGAACACAAACAGGATTTTTCCTCATAATGGTCACCACCTGAGTCCTGCACCTGCTTATCTTGGCAATGAGTCGTTAAACCCGTCAAATGAAACTACGTGCACTTACTACATACGCCTAATAATTAAATATATACATACAACCACGACTACGGCGGCGTACAAGCAGAAAAAAATTATCACCATTTTCATCCCTAAGGAGTTGAATGACCAAAGATCCTGTCAAGGTTTAGACTGTGTATCTTAAACCGGTGCCTCTTTATATAATTACATAAACAACATGTTATTCGATTACCGGAAACTGGGCCGGCTACTTTGATATTAATGATTATCGACTTTTAAACTATGTTTCTGACAGTGTTTGTTACATTTGGGGGTCCGCCTAAAGCAAAGGGTGCAAAAAAGACTATTTTAATAGCGAGTTGGGTGTGTGGGCGCAGGAAATCTAACACTCCTCCTCCCTTCGCTCGTCGTCGTACCTAACGGTGACTTATTTTACGTTTATTTTAGCGTATTCTCTACGATAAAACAATAATAAACAACAGAACTTGCGAGAAGCATTTTTCAAAAATAGATGCAATTTAATAGTGCGGTTCGTGGCGTTGTACTCGACAAATACAACTTACTACCTATAGCACCACATGTGTGGCGATCATAAGTTTCGTAAACGCTATGAATGGTGCGAAGTTCATAATTATAAGTTACGAGCTACGAATCTAACATTAAACATATAAAACAAATACCTAATGAAACACCGCTTCATCCTTACCTGCCAGTGCAGGCGCGTCGCGATTTTGAAGATAGAACTCGCCTCAAGGACGCTTCCCGAATGGACCAATCAGGGGAAGCGCTGGCGTCGTATGACCGACGCCATTTGTTTTACTTCAGTTGTTTTTTTAGTTGCAAAACCGCCGCGGCTTAGATACCAATTATTAATGGATATTATTGTTTATTCGAGTGTTAAGTGAGATTAATATAATATTTAAGTGATCAGTTAAGTGTTTAATTTTCTATCCGATGTTAGAATTACCTAATAACTTTCAGAAGTGCGATTAAGTAACCCGCGAGTGATAAAAGTTTAAAAGTATCGTGATGGGTAAAAGTAAGCATAAAGATAAACAGGTGAAGGAAGATCGGATGCGAAGGAAGCTTCTAGCTGAAATAGAATCGCGTCGGTTGGCCGATCGTGTAAAATGTTTAGAAAATATTTTACATCAGAATTTGCACGGCACACCGGGCACCGGCACGCGTCCTTCGCATACAGAAGACAATGATGGCGTAGTGACGCCGTCATTACAGGAATTACAGCTTCGAAGAAATACTACTGTTCAGGCTGCGGATCATCTGGAGGCGTGGGCTGCGGCGGCCCCTGCAGTGCTTACTACGCAAGGAGCGTCTTTGTCGGCGACGTCGGCGCCGACTCCGATGGAGGCTACGCCAGTCGGCATAGTGGATCCCTGTGCAACGACTAAGCAGCCTGTACGCGAGGCAGCTTGTGCCGGCGCCAGGCCGCTTGCGCCCTCGGTCACGTCGTGTAATACGAGTGCAGGAGGTATAGTGTCGCAAGCAACTGTTGGCAGCGTAGCGCCGCCGCCGCCGCTACCTTCGTCACCGGACTTTCCGTATGTACAATTTGATAATAACTCTAATAACGTGCGATATGTAGGTCGTAGTGACCCAATTCCTGAATTTGACCCACAATCGTCGTTACTTACAATGGAATTATGGATTCGGAAGGTCGAAGGTATTTCAATTATGTACGGTTGGGATGAAAAAACACTCGTGTTCAACTGTTCTTCAAAATTAAAAGGATATGCTCGACGTTGGTACGATCAGTTACAAGACTTAAATTTTTCGTGGGCTGATTTTAAAGCCAAACTGCTAACAGCTTTTCCGTGTCATAAAAGTAAATTGAACATGATGCGTGATTTAGTTAATGTAATTAGATCGCCCGACGTCGATTACTTACAATTCTATTATGACAAATTAGCTTTAGGTAACGCGTGTGGCATATCCCCGTCTTTGATCACGGAAGCAATAATAGGTACGATTGGTAGCGAATTGATTGAAATAGGTGCGATTTCCGCGGGATGCCGTGATCCTACCTCGTTGCTAAATTATCTTTCGTCATTACAACGAAAGATGAACGTCTCTGTGAACTTTAAACAGAACATTGGTGGTGCTAGTAACTATCAAATGAAGATAAAGTGCCATTCTTGTAAAAGACGTGGGCATACTGCCGCGCGTTGTACTTATAACAATAGAGACAAAAAATGATAAAACGCCAGTGTCTGTGTGTTCGTTATGTAAGAAAAAGGGACATACTGATAATAACTGAATTGATTCATGAAGCTGCGCAAATGTAGTTATTGTAACAAAATGGGGCATGTTAAAGACGAATGTTTGAAGTTAAAGAGTCGTAACATAAACAATGGCGCGACCTCGATGTAAACGGTCCCCGCAATACAATACAAGACACAAGTAAATCTGGTTCAAAATATTATATGACAGTTAAAGTTAATAATTATAAAGTTCACACTTTCATAGATTTCATAAGCTCATGAGTAACAATCACGGAATCACTTGCAAAAGAACCTTATTTGATAAATAAGCCTTTCTACAACGTCAACAGTGTAGCCTTAATACCTACTTAAGGGTTGGCGCGACGGTCGGTTAGCACCCCTCACGGGAACTCTAGTAACTATAACTGCGGACGAAGCTACTTGCGAAAATATTAAATCGTACGTTGTACCTGACGACGCACAAGATACCTATAGGTATTACTCGCATTATTGGTCAACCTTTTACTGAACACGCCACGGTATATGTTATTAAGACGCCTACAACTTTGCGTATGTTCAATGTTAATTACCTACCTAAGTAACGGAATTGTCTGGAATGTTGACGATGTTGAACGAGTTACCTTGCATGCATCTGGGGACTTCAAATTGTTCGTCGGGTTAAACAAAATAGTGCTGTCTTGTCCTGAGTTTGACGGACCGATAGTCGTACCTGAGTCAATGCATTGCAACCGCGATCAGAATGTTTAGTTCCTCAGCACGCCGACAAAGTAGTAGATGATGGTACTTAATATTGTCAATTTGGGGTCGGAGTCGATTACTATACCGAATAATGGGTGCGTGGCGCGTGCTACTGTTGGGAATTTGGTAAAACTGAAAATTGAGCTTACGGATACTAAACCGAATTAGGCTCTAAGGATGTCAATTGATGATATAATCATGTGCGTACTATAATTAATGATCTGTTACAAAAGGGGATCGTCGAGCCTTCTAATTCTCCTTATGCTATTTGTACCCAAAAAGACAGGTGAGAAGTGCATGTGCATTGATTATCAGGCTCTTAATAAGATAACTAAAAAGGAGCGATATTCTCTTCCGCTTCTACATATCAGTTAGATAGGTTGGCAAAACAACGTGTGTTTTCATGTCTTGACGTTTTATCTGCTTATCACTGCATACAATTATACCTGACGGGCATTTTCAGTATATCCATATGAGCTATGGGCTTTTTAATGCGCCGGCAGTGTTTTAACGAGCAATAGACGATATATTAGGGCCACTTAAGTTTAAATGTGGTACTGCTTACCTTGACGACATACTAGTGTATGCTGAAAACTATCCTACTGCCATAAATAGGCTACGACAAGTATTGGAGTGATTACGCGATGCTGATATGACGTTGCGTATCGATAAATGCTCTTTTCTAGTCCCTAGGGTAGAGTATTTAAGCCATGAAGTAAGTACTGGTGAATTTAGGCCAGCACAACATAAAATTAATGCTGTGCAATACTTCCCTGTGCTGGTAAACGTTCATCAATGCGAGCAATTTATGGACTAACTATTTTAGAAAATACGTTCGTGGTTTTACTACAATTGTAAGGCTTATAACAATGCTAAAAAAAAAACAACCTTAGGTTTAGGGTGGTGATCAATAACACGTTGTTGATAAAATTAAGACTGTCCTTGTCAGCCGAATCATATTAGCCATATTTAACTCAGAGTATGATGTTCAAATTCATACTAATGTTTCAAAAGTTGGTTTGGCGGTTATATTGCTTCAAAAACAACCAGAAGCTATGTACGTCGAAACCTGTCGCGTACGCCAGCAGACAGGCTACTGCCGTCGAACAAAATTACCATAGCTATGATCTTGAGACAATGGTGGTTGTTATGAGTTTACAAAAATTTAAGATAATGTAAGCGGTATAAAGTTCGACATTGTAACGAATTGTAATGCTTTACCCTTGACTTGGGAAAAACGGGCTTTAAATCCACGTATCGCGAGGTGGTGGTTAAAAGTACAAGGATTCACTTCACTGTAGAATACCGTCAATAATTCATGTGGACGCACTGAGTCGTAATACTGTTGGTACTGTGATACGATGCTGTGAAGTCCAAATACTGATTTAGTCAAATGAGTTGATTTATCCAAAAATATGTACGAGGGTGCATATCTTGTCAGTATGCGAAAAAAAAAAACCTACTAGTAGACAGGTAAACCTGTTGCATCCTATCGACAAAGTAGTGGTACCGTTCCACACAGTACATGTTGACCATCTCGGTCTATTTTGTAAAACCCCATCGGGCAAAATGTACATTTTTGCACTCATGGATGAATTTATTAAGTACATAAGTATTTCGATACGCGATACGAGCTGTGCTAGTGTATTAAAGGCTTTAGAGCACTTTATTAAGATGTGGTAAGCTCGTGGCACGTTATGACGGACTGTTTTAGTCACCAAGGTACTTCCAAATGATCGTTACGTTATCAAGTATCGGTCGTAAATATGACATACAATGTATTAGCCAGAGATAACTTTTCACATCTACTGCAGGTTCTGGCTCTGATTCAGATTGAGAACTGAATTGTGTCATTAATATATTTCTACTTTAGTAATTTAAAATGTTATAAGATCGTATAAGATTTAGTTCTATAATACCTTCTAAATAATAATTAGGTTGTATAAGAAACCTAATATATATTTTGTTACACTAATATAGCACCTAATATTGAATGTGATCTCATCTCTAGTTTGTAATCTCTAATGCCATCGTAAATAATGAATTAGGATGTGTATGACAGTTATATATATTGTATATATTGTTAAACTAACATAGTATCTATGTTTCTCCTAGTCATATACTAGGTCCCAGATTCAGAACTGGGTTGTGACATTAACATGTGTTTGTTGAGAGATTGCGTTTCTGATGAGTAAATACCTAATGCTTTGAAGCAAGGTAATGGTATTTAATAAACGTAAAGTCAAACTGATTGTTTGAATAAATATTATTTGTTAAATACCGGTAGATTATTTTCATTCGTATGACCCGTAAGGGGCTAATTGTGTAATGTAGGCCCTCAGTGGCGGTCCATTGCCTGTTAATGTTGCAGTGTAGGCCTTTGCTGGCGGTCCATTGCTGGTGATAAAGTACTTGTGTGCAGTGTAGGCTCTCAGGAGCGGTCCATTGCTAGTTTCTTGTACCAGTTATATAATGCAGGCCTTTACTGGCGGTCCATTGCTGGTGATAAAGTACTTGTGTGCAGTGTAGGCTCTCAGGAGCGGTCCATTGCTAGTTTCTTGTACCAGTTATATAATGCAGGCCTTTACTGGCGGTCCATTGCTGGTGATAAAGTACTTGTTTGCAGTGTAGGCTCTCAGGAGCGGTCCATTGCTAGTTTCTTGTACCAGTTATATAATGCAGGCCTTTACTGGCGGTCCATTGCTGGTGATAAAGTACTTGTTTGCAGTGTAGGCTCTCAGGAGCGGTCCATTGCTAGTTTCTTGTACCAGTTATATAATGCAGGCCTTTACTGGCGGTCCATTGCTGGTGATAAAGTACTTGTTTGCAGTGTAGGCTCTCAGGAGCGGTCCATTGCTAGTTTCTTGTACCAGTTATATAATGCAGGCCTTTACTGGCGGTCCATTGCTGGTGATAAAGTACTTGTTTGCAGTGTAGGCCCTCAGGGGTGGCCCATTGCTAGTTTCTTGTACCAGTTATATTATGCAGGCCTTCGCTGGCGGTCCATTTCTGGTGATAAAGTACCTATTTGCAGTGTAGGCCTTCAGAGGCAGTCCATTGCTAGTTTTTTTGTACTGGTTATGCAATGCAGGCCTTCGGAGGCGGTCCATTACGGATTTCTAGTACCAGTCTGTGCACGGTAGGCCTTCAGAGGCGGTTCATTCCTGTATATTAATTCTTAGGTCACTTGTGAAGTTTTAGATAAAGAAGAATGAGCTGTTCGGGACGCCCAGTTATCAGGAAGGCCGACTGAAACACCGCTTCATCCTTACCTGCCAGTGCAGGCGCGTCGCGATTTTGAAGATAGAACTCGCCTCAAGGACGCTTCCCGAATGGACCAATCAGGGGAAGCGCTGGCGTCGTATGACCGACGCCATTTGTTTTACTTCAGTTGTTTTTTTAGTTGCAAAACCGCCGCGGCTTAGATACCAATTATTAATGGATATTATTGTTTATTCGAGTGTTAAGTGAGATTAATATAATATTTAAGTGATCAGTTAAGTGTTTAATTTTCTATCCGATGTTAGAATTACCTAATACTAACTATTACCAGAGGCAAAAGCAAAACATCACTTTCGATTTAAAAAAAAACCACATGAGTAATATACTTTTACATTCAATGTCGAAAGAGAGATTGACATGCATTATAACTGTCCTAAATTTCAGTTAATATCGCATGTCATTCTATGACTCATCATCATCTGGGGCACTGACTGACATGCCTACAGTCTAAATTGTTATTAAAGGGTACTCTAATGTTTGGGCATCACAAGTTAAACAAATTTTCACCTCACTAGCTCGGAAAGAACTGTAATTTTTTAAAAACGTTGTCAACGTTGCGTTTTATTAAAAAGGAATTTCATGCACTAATAGAGTGTTTTTATAACGTTAGCTGGTCGGATGTTCTTTTATTTAATGATTACTGATAGATAACTACAATTTTGATTACATGTTCAATGTTTTAGAGTAATTTTTTCCTCGAGGTAATGATACCATGAAAAAATCTGTATTTCACTCGGCAGCAAAGTGTGTTCTCCTCTGGTGCCTTGAAACCCTCCCAACGTTCAACATTCCACTCTTTGAACCAATTCAATTCAATTTTGGAATCTTTCAGCAACTCGGGTCTCAATATTGCAAGTCCAAGTCAAATCTAACCTACCTTAAGATCTCACATTTTTTTAAATAACAGCAATTGTTATAGGTATCCAATAAAGCAAAAAAATAGAGTTTAATACTTGTTCATGTTATTTTGTTCCTATAAATACATATTTGAATTTTGCATAGAACTAGGCACTCATTTAGATCTTCTTTCTTACATTTATGTTTTTGGTGGGATATCATTACTATTTGTAAACAAATATTTTTTATATTTCTGTTATATAGCAAATATTAATTTGTAATAAATTTAAAATTCTATTTAAGATTTAAATATCGAATATACTAGCAGACGTTTCTGCATAATAAAACATAATTTAGAAAGGGGTAGTTATCGATTAATTCTCAATGAAAATTGAGACTTCGATGCCGTTAAGGGTTTAATACGCTTACGGTAGATGTGTCTACACCCATGATGGCGACGACACCCACGGAAATAAAATAGAAAAAAGACAAATAAGCGGTACTCGAATAGCACAATTGGTAGTGCTCTGGGAGGAGCTAGTGATCCAGTGGTTGTGGGTTCGATTCCCGCTTCGAGTAAAAAAAAATCGTGTTTTTTTTTTCATTTCAATAATTAGAGAATTCTTATTCAAGGAGAGCTTATTAAAAAGTCAATAGTTTAAAAACCCGTTATCAAGTGTCACTCAAGTAAATCTCAATGTTCTTGGTCGCAGACCTGATTAGAAGTTAAAGCGGCTAGGTAGCGGGCACAATTCGCGACGTGGGCGCAGGCTCGGGAGTCGATGTCCACGGGACCGGTTCACTAATCGATCCCGCACCGCTCCCGTCCGCGCCTAACTAAACGCGGCTAACGGCTTCTCCGCAACAGGCACAACCTGCTGCGGACAGTGTTGCCATATGGTCAAATGAAAATATATTGCGACAAAATCCGCATGTAACTTGTACGAGACCAATTCAAAATTAGTATCAAATGTATAACTAATTCATAAAGGTACGTACACCGTGTTATTTATGCTTTCTTTTATTATTAAGAAAGCAATAAGTTTTATGAAGGATCGTATAAAGTCAACTGTAATTTAGTCACTGTTCATTTATGACACATTGCATTTCATTTTTTATTGAATACGAGGGTTCTTTTAAGTTGGCGTTTTCATTTTTTTGAATTTAGAATTAGAAAACAAAGGAATGTTTATTTAATTGATCAAATAGTTTTATTGTAGCGTCTGTTCAAAGACGAGTTGTAAAAATGGAAATTTCAAAGGAAAATATGCGCGCGATAATTTTCTACAACTTTCAAAGGGGACTAACGCCACTTTAGTGCTTTGCGGAGATCACTTCTGTATATTTAGTGATACAGCACCATGTCTTGGGATAATAGAACGCTGGTATTTAGAATTTCAACGTTGGTGATGGGACACACGTGACAAGTCACGTGAAGGTCATCCAAAAACTGAACAAAGTCTTACGCTCACGGAGCACTTAAAAAAAAAATGCCTCGTTTGTGGGAAAGGACCACGTCGCCACCATTACTACTTACTTACTAGAAGATCGCAAGACGGTTAACGCTGACTAGTGTGTTTGTTTGCCACAAGTAATAAATATCGAAGATATTCGCTAGCAGACGTTTCTGCATAATAAAAAATAATCAAAGCATGTCGAAAAAAAAATTCTACTCAAGACCACTGATATGATGATGATGACCAATGATACTGCAACACGACAATGCAAGCTCGCACACCGAACTCTAAATGACATTGAGCGGTAAAAATGTCGAAATATTAGATTACCCGCTTTACAGCCCTGACTTGAGCCCTAACGACTTTCAAACTTTCACACTAATTAAGCAGTCTTCGCGTTCAACGTTTCAGCACACCCGAAGCAGCTGGTGACGTTTACATATCGCCATTTTGACTACCCCCACTTCGAAGTGGAATAAATGGAATAAATTCGAACGCATGGAAAAGAGTATTAAATATCGCGGATAATTCTTTGGAAAACAATAAATGGTAATAATAGATTATCTATACTTATTTCAATCGACACAACTTACAGCCCTAGTATCTCAAAATTAGTAAGAGTTAAATTATCAGCTACATAGAAATCAGTAGACCTAAATAATCGTCGTGTTACTGCGTAAGTTGTCCAACCGGCCGATACTTGGATACATAGTATTTGTATAAATCCAGATAATTCTGTATATATGGCAAAATTGATTGTAGGAAAAACAAGTCCCGAGCTCATCAAGTGCCCATCAAGCTTAGGCTTTCTACAACACGCCTGTAAAAACCCGTTGGGCCGCTTTTGAATTAGGAGATATCACATTTACTTGATCCGTCGCCAACAGATTTCTTATAAGTTCTTATAACACTTGAAATCCAATTTAGGTACTTAAAATCCAATCAACTTGAAATTTAGGAAGAGAGCATAATCCTATCGACGTACTTCGCCAGACGTTGAGTCAGTTCAGTAATTGCTTAAGGTCATCAGATCAATATATTAAGCTAGTTCATTAACGAAATCAAAGCACATGAAAGTATATGTTTTGGAACGTCATATGAAGATGATGTATATCTGGTTTATCAATCCCATTGTTGAAGAAAATAAATTTGAAATTATTGCGGACATATAAGACAAGACAGACTCAGGCAATGCAGCAGACCACTTTGTTTTACAATAACTTTAATCTGTATTTAAACTTTCGTGAGATGTAATATAATAATTAACGATTATCACGGTTCAACTGACTTTTAATAAGTCACTTCACTTAAGTCACAGTTTCGGAGAACATAGGCCTCCATTTTCAAGCACTAAGAGTGCTGAGTGTTCGTTCGGTTCGCCGATCGCGTCGCCGGCCCGTCGCGCGCGTCGCGTGTCCGAAACATGTCGCGCGAGTGACTAAATAAACGTGAGTAGAACCGTGTTAATCGTTAATAAGATAACTTGAATCTGATACTGATGATTATATTATTTATTTGAATTTAACGAAATATAGTATGAATATTGTTCTCAAACGATTTTGGAAAAGATTTCGATGTGACTTCCCTCTGTTTCTTAAGTGTTGCCCAACTAGGGTATACGTAACAAATAACTAGGCACGTATTGATTTACTAGTATCGGCTCGTTGTGCAAGATCTGTCCAGCGGAGACAATCAAAGTCATTATGTCACCGTTTAGTCACAGTTGTACATAATCAGTACCTTTACTTGCCATGTAATGCCGGCTCGAGGAGCAATGCCGTAGACAAAATCGTAACACCTTGTAGGGCATGAATTTTGAAAAATAACGGCATGAATTATTTAAAAATGTAATAATCATGATCTATAGAATAGCTGTGTAAGCAAGTAAAAAATATCAATAATCTAATTTTTAATGTTCATTATGTTGCTAATAAAATTCGATACTACATTTATATGCAAAATGTAAAGCGAAAGTATCACGAAAGTTTAAATACAGATTAAAGTTATTATAAAACAAAGTCGTCTCCTGCATTGCCCGAGTCTGTCTCGTCTTATATGTCCGCGATAAGTATGAGTACAAAATTAAATAAGATGCAAGTTTTACTTTGATCTGCGTCTCTCTCACAGGAAAATAACGGGAAGGTAGCAGTCGTTTTAACGATTGGCAGTTTCAGCATGTTCTAAATGTAAGTAAGTTTTATGAAGCCTATAATAATAATCGTTAACAGCGTCAAAGTATCCAGTTCTAACATAAACTGCGGCGTGTAGTATAAAGATAAAGTACTGGCAATTATGTGCTCTGTTGTATTGTGCTAATAGGTGAATGTAGCTATTGTTCCCTCGCGCAATTTCACTAAACTAAAGGAATTGGGCGTCAAATGTCACGTCAAACGAGACGCAGACGTGACAATTAGGCTATTGTCTGCTAGGATCGGTCAGCGACGACGCCGACCACACAACAAGTAGGATTCGGCACGACTAGGTCGATGTTCTGTAACGCTAAGAGGCTGTGCACCAAACTATGTATATGTGACCTCATCTTGCATAAATATTGTACAAAAAACGAGCACAAACAAAGACAGTAGTAAAACCGGCAGCTACACACCTTAGCTGAAAACACTATTTAAGGTGTATTTAGATCAGATTGAGCTGTCGTTTTTATAGGTACAATTGATAACACCTGTAGGTACTTCTATGAACGTATTAAACGAAAAATATGATTCATCCTGTCACGGAGAGTAAACATAATAAAAATGTAATTTTCTCGGGTAAAAAAAAAACATTTAAGTGCGGACCGATTAAGGTAAAAGTAGGTCCATTTTACAAAGTCGAATGATTTATAGAAGAGTCGAGCATGACCGCTAGTAGTGATTTATCGGAACCAACAATCAATAAATACAAGGCTGTGTTGTTTTATGACGATGTAGGTATCCATTTATGATCAACATCGCTAGCTACGACTAGACAATGTTTCGTATCGTTATTTAATTTGATCTAAATAGCATCGCCGAGAGAATTAACGTTATAGATAAATAAGTTTTATTGGCGCGTATTTGGCAGCAGTTAAAGATCTAATATTAGAAATTTTAATGTTCCAAGTGGCTAGTTTTATTTTGCTTGCGTACATACCTATTAGCTTGATTGCAGTATTTATAAATAAGTCGACGAGCTCTCACTAAACGGTCGTTGGTTCCGGCGCACAATGCACCGGGGAATCGTAAATAACACTGTACTCTTCATAAACACGTCAATTCTCCGTTAATTTGATCAATTCTTGCCTCAAATCGCCCAGTGATTTAAAATCAGGTTTAAAGGATCTTACATTTTTAGCTTCGCTAATTATACAATTAATTTGGACGTAGAAATAGTAGACAAATAGTTTACAACAAGACATCAAGTTGTGTAAGGATGTCCAGTAAGACTAATTTATTTATTTAATAACGTCTCCTACAGACCTATAATAAAATCGAATAAATATATTCATAAACATTAGCAGCATAGAAAAAACGTTCGTAAAATTTTAAGTACTGTCAGAATGTGGGAGTGGGGGAGCTAATAAAACAACATTAAAATCTCTTAGCTGCCGCTAATAAAACTTTAGTATTAAAGTAACAACTTGCAGAGGTGTGTTTAATGTCTCACGGTGACGAAAAAAATAAAAAAATATTTTTTCCGTTAACGGAACTACTTGCGGATTTATGTGATCTATCTTATCAACCAGTTATCGATATATTTACTTTTACACGGTACCGTTAAATATTTTAACAAAAGTTAATTTTCTTAACATACATGCCTATAATTTTTTTATTTTGTCATGTACCTAACTACTCGATTTTTTAATAATACATTGGCGAGCCTTATGCTGATGTCATATCAAAAGATAGGTGATACTGTTATGGTGATATGTTAGGTGGTTATTTAAGCTATAGGACAATTTTAAGTAGTCGCTAAAATAAATTCTTCAATAGGAACATACACCTTCACGCATCTCACGGGTGAGCGTGATGTGCAAACACGCTATGATAACATGGAAAAACAAACGAAACTCTAAAACTGCAGTAATTATTGACATAACTTAGTGCAGCGTAGAGGTGTATCTAACACTAAGACGTGTGTATTTGGGCCCTGAAGACCCTCGCGACAAGGCCAGAGTGGCCTATTGTCGACAGCAGGATGTGCTGGCGCGACCTCGCGGTAATCCGACGATGCGCTCGACTCCGTAGGAAATCATTTTCGGTAATGATCATCACCTTGCCGGCATAAATGTGACATTGGTAATGCCTTGGTTAAAACATTAGAATGCAACTAAGTACATTCATATTTAACACTATTAGTAGGGTCGTGACTAGTAACGCATACAAGTAAACTACAATAATTAGCTATTCATTATCCCTAGCCGTTTTGCAAACAATAATAAAAAAAAACAAGACTATTCAAACATCGTCTAATTATATCCATTCTGTTTGAAATAAATAAGATACTGAAGGTCAGTCTTCAAGCTAATAAAATTCTACAAATCTTTTTAATTTTGCACGGATGGACTATGAACTCAACATGTGCTATAAACGTAAATTGACAACACAAGCGATTGCTATTGAGATCAAGCATGCCATTCCGGCGCTCTTTTGTACTATTTAACTGGATTAAACGACATAGCGATTTAGCTTTAAGTTCCGACATATCAAGGATAAATGCACTCATTATGTCGGTTATATTTAAGCCATAGAACCGAATGGTACAGTTTGGTATACATCCTGCTATAATTATAAGTAGGTTTGGGTGCTACTACCCTTGACCAAACTAACGGATGGGCAGCAGCGTTCGTCGAAACCGAACAACTACTGCGGTCGCCAACCAGCCTGCCAAGCGTGGAGACTATGGCAACTGCCAATATACAAGACATATTTAGGGGAGCTCTAAGTCCAGCAAAGGACGTCTTATGGCTGAAATGATATTAATGAAAACATAGTTTATGCAATGACTGTTTAATGTAGTGTACATGTATTTACATAGAATTGATGAATGTGTTGTTCCAAGTATGCAGGAAGGCGGTGTTCGTTGGGGTAAAAGTCAAGTATAAATCCTGATCGGATTGTATCGCGCCTGCGCGATACGGGGCATAAATCGCGGGCCGCTGTTCCGCCTCGCGACATGGAAAGCGTTTCTTGGCCGAGATCTACGCAGATCACGCCAGATAACTCGCGAGCCGCGTGCCTTACCGAGCCGGGAACGCGGTGAAATCAAAAATACTATACACTAACTGCACTTCCCAACGGGATCTTAATTGCAAAGAATTCCTTTTGTTCTCACTCAGTTTGCATACTACAATTAAAGATATGCAAGTTTCACTAAGACTACAATTAACATAATCTCGCTAGACGTATTTTCTATCTGAAGCGATTTATCTAGTTTAGTAGCTAGACGGGTTAGACGAAGTAGGTATGTCTGTAAGGTACCGTCGGCTCACAAAAAGCTCTACGTGGGTCGCAAGTTGCACCTACTGCACTTCTAGTTTTACTGTGTCAAGAACAACGCCTGTCGCCCTCGCCCCCGCGCCCCGCTCAGCTGCCCCAGCTCGCCCGTCGTCTGAATGCAAGTCTTGCGACAATAGAATTTTGGACGTGCGAGGAGTTACATACAAGACAATCCGACCAACGACATTGGATTTTCATTTTAAACCATCGCAATGCAGATATTCATAACAAATACAGCTACGCATTGTTGTCGAACTGGACAGGTATACAGTGGAATCCACGCATGTTTAACGTATTGTCATCATGACGTCAGAGAAAACTTATGCTGCGCCTGCTCATAATGTTGATCAACATTAAGATTACCGTTTTCAGTAGGCGACCTTGCGATACACGGTTTGCACATATTGCGAAATTACAAAATTCATAATAGCCTTAATCGAGCCAACTCAAAGGAGAATTCATGGGAAGACTTTTATATCATCTCGTCTCTCATGTATTCACGACGATGCTCATCTCAGTGCCAATAAACGGTTATTGTCATAAATTACAGTTTGGCATTAGCAGACTCACATCCTTGGGCCAAGACGTGCGATTAAAGAAATCGTTCTTGCGACACGTACGCGTGATTTTCTGACAACCTACAATTACTGTCGTCGGGTCTTTGTGCAAAATATCAATTTATAGCCCTACGAGTTACATTTATCATGTAAATGACTTGGCCCTCGGCGCGCGCGCTAGTTCAATGGCCTCTTGGACAAACGCATTAGAAGCAATAACTGAGTTACGTCATCGTCAACTAAGGAACTATTGACTTAACGTTAACAAATGATCCTCTAATACATAGAATCGGTTGCTCCAAATTAAATGTTGTATTAAAAGTTCGACAGTTCTCTATCGGATGAAAGCTGCGCCGTTATATTCAAGGATAAACTATCCGTTGAATGTGCGTGGGAAACCCACCCTTATACAAATCGGTCAAGCTAAGCGACAGAGTTATGTGTTATTATATATACGCATAGATCTGATGGAAAGGCAACTAAGCCGCATTTTGTATAAAATATTTAACAGTCGTGTAGTATAAAATGTTTTAAGGTATGACCGCCTTTTTTACCTGATAGCTGATAGCATTACCATCTAACTTAAGATGACAACATAGAACAAAACATTCTTATTTTGCGTTAACTTGGTGGTCGGGGCTCCGGCGATGAAAAACCAAACACGAAGCACGCAAGGACAAAACAGGATTCTGTGCGATGCGGGCCCACGCCCGCGCGAGACTGCATTTACAGTAATGTTCCCGCACCTTTAACACATTATTTATGCGCGGTTTCCTTAAGAAATGTCAGGATTTTTTGCATTAATCATATCTCGGAAGCAGCGAGTGAATTAAAAAAAAAATCTCAACGTACATCATTGTATACTTTTAAAAAAACAGATTTCAGTATGCACTAGTTCCACTTATAAAAGTATAGATTTTCTAATTTGTCTTCACCGGCCCTGGAAACAACAGGTCACGAACGTTTAGATAGTTATTCTGAAATACGTAATGTGTCAAAGCACCAGCAAAAAAGAAGAAAAAAAAAACGTTCCCACGAAGAGACACGCGCCGAAGGCCGAGTCTTTAATCATGACACGTGTGACACCCCGCCATACGTCGTGCTGCCAATTTGTACAACACTCGACATGAAAACCACCTACTTAATCATACAATAAATTGATCATTTACTTCCCAAACGTAAAACTTTAGTGGCATCTTTCTGAAAAGTGATTCTTATTCCCCAGTTCACATGGTCGCTTTTCTGAAGAAACAATTGCATTCTATAAGAGTTTTTTAAGGTAATCAATCGAAATTGATTGGCACCTCTTGACGAGCGCCAACAAAAAGGCACCGCCACCTCTGCGCATTCAATAAGTTTCATATAGTTACTCGACAAAATTACTTATTTATCGTAACCATGAGGTGCCACAACATATTTTACGGGGGCTCTTGCGCCATACGTTTCGTTTTTTCAACAGGCACATAAAGTTTCTTGCTTATTTCATGACCGTCAGATTATGACAGTTGTTGAGTTTAAGCCATGTTTGAAATATTCGCGCATGAAATTTTGCTGCAATGATATCAAATATAAACTGACAATGTAAGACAAGTGCTGGACTTGATGCTTCCGATGCGATTTTCCTCCTTAATCATAGTCAAATCTTGGATACACATCCAAGATTTGACTAACAGTGAGTAAGTCAGTTCTTCTGGCCACTCATATCCCGTACCGTAGTTCACTGGGGTCGGCCGGTAGCGATGGGAGCGAGGTCGATTAATTCACCCGCCGTGGCGCGGCACGACTTCCTGAGCAGCAGCCAGTACGAAATTCGTTCATGTAAAAAATCTTTATGCCCAAAAAAATATGGGAAGAGGTCAGAAGTGCATAAGTCACATCAAATGTACGAATATGTCTTGTTCTTGATTAATTGTAATGTTTTTCTTCGAGAATTTTTAAATTTCGTACTTAGAATTAGGTAGATCTTTTTGTTTTCACCGAGTTGTCATTTGACGGGGAATGCAGTGGCATTCGATTTCAAGCTATGTGAATTTTCCGGTTCCCTATCTAGACTATATGAATTTTCCGGTTTTATAGTTAAGCCACCGTGTGATGCGTTTGGTTGGTCATAAAATTATTAATTCGGCAATATTATATTGTGAAATATCTCATGGGTCTGTCGTACGCTGCTCGCACGGCAAAGGTCTCCGTTAGGTCGCCGTGCAGCGGCCGGCTCACTGACCGTTACATTTACGGTGCGCGATCATGCAGGTGAACGATTGAACTACATGTTACAATCATTTTGCAATGGATAAGTTTCTCACGGAAAACTTGTTACTATGTCGGCTATAAATAACAGTGAGTTTTTTATTTTTATACAAATACATACTCGCACTCAGGGTCAAGTTAAATAATAATCACTGCATTAAATTTAATTATTACTTTCATATGTTAAACTACCATTTCAATATGATCCAACTTGTCCACAGAAGACTGTAGGTACGATTTTAAATAATATAAATACGTAATTATTATGGTAATCAGACAGAAATAGTACAATTGATACCTAAATTTAAAAAACAATACTGGCCTGTAAATATCATCGTACATTAAATCTGACTTTTGATATACGTAAACCCTTTTTCACTTTAATCTTGGTGATCTTTTAATTAGTCACAATAACATGTTATAAATTAGTAAAATATAATTTACTTATTTCAAAAAGTTGATTATGATTTAAGTAACATGTAATAATTTGCTGCTGTTAACTCATCGACAGACCCAGGAGAGCTATGTAATAGACCACAGCAACTTACACGGATTATTGATTGATTACAGGGATAAAACGTCGATAGAACTAAGAATAGTTTGTTGTTACTGCATTTATAATCGATGGGGTAAAGACATTCCCAAACCATCCTTGATTGATTATAATAATCTAGGAGAAACAGTGTCTTAAAATGTAGCATCCTTGTTAATAGAAGTCAACGTTTGACTATCACAAATGCAGCCGTATTATAGCCATCAACATATGATGTTAATATTCTTCTATTGATTACAATAACTTGAACTGAAGAAATTCGACCTATTCAGTATGTACTAACACATGTGTGACTTTAATTTACGCAAATGTATAACGTTACTAACATACTAAATATTTCCATGTTTGTCATTACTGATATCAACGACTGATATGATATGTATAACATAAACTTTACCTTTCCTAAGTACGTCTAACCTACGTGATACTTAGTACTTAAGAAGGATATGACCCGCGTCACAATGCGTTCCATGCGTTTATCGGTGACGATAATGTCATTTACTTCGTCATTGATAGGAAGTTCAGGGGCAATTAGTGACACGTAAATAATTGAATGGACAACAGTGGGGCTAGTGAAAATCGAGTTCATTCATTTCATCAGCCTCATCAACGAAACGTAGCGCTATATAAGGACAGGCGACAGCATTTCGGATTTTCTCTGCCAATTCTGACGCCATACCATCGTTGAATTGAAGTGAATTTCAGGAATGATAATCCTAATCTATGATTGAAATTATTTATTTTGTGTAGATGTAGTTTTGAGTAGTTAATAAATAGATTCAGTTTATTGAGCATACTAGAGGCGCCATCTGTGAGCAAGTAGCAAAACCACGACGCACAGAAATTGTATGTGATGCAACTTTGCGGCTTAGCAGGTCTGTCTCGCGCTAACGGAACATTCGTCGCGCTCATAGAGGGCGCTACCAACGCTGCGTAATATATTTTGACCAAGAAGTTACTTAAAACATAAAAAGAGGGAATTATATTGTCTTTTTATCATACTGATGCCGTCACCACAAAATGCGGAATGCATAGCTTATAGTCTTTTTCATTTACTGCTACTGATAATTTTGATTTGCCCTGAAATAGACATATGCGTTTCAATTTATTGCCAAACATGTAAACCTATAAATAAACGCCATTTTATCGCAACATGTTACCTTCACTGAAAGCTTGTCATACACCTTCGCTGCGGCAATTAGTTAACGTCGCAATTAACCATACTTGCATGGGGTCGAATCGACCCGATGCCGCAATGAAAATGTTAACTACAAGCATCAGGAAGTGTAACGATATATTAAGCCATACTGTCTGCTATACAATACAGACTTCTATTATCAGTAACAGTACAATTTTGTCAATTAATGTAAGAAAAAATAATACTAACCTGTCATTATCTCTACTGCGTTTTCTGTGTGACTCCTCCTTCTCCCTGTCGCCGTCATCCAGCCGCCTCCGCTTCGCCTCGTACGACCTCGACCTGGAGCGCGAGTGAGACGCGTAGTGCTTCCTACGAGTCCGCGGCATCTGCAAGCGTTATTCACGTCATAACTACTGCCCATGATATGATACTCCATGTACCATATCCATGGCCTTATACTGTGGCAATTGTGTCAATAGTTGTAAACGATGGCGTTTTACAACTACATATAGGTAGTATGGCTAAGGATAAAGAAGTGACAATGGCCCTGAGAACAAATTGTAAATAAAATATAAAGGCAATATCAGAGAACATATAAGGATATAAAATATGGTGTTGACCTTGTTATATATGATGAGTTGATAAAACCATTTTGAAGACTTGTTCCATAGCTTATACATTTTATAATACAAACAGTAGTTTGAAAAAAAGAAACAAATGGTTGTTCTACTTAGGTACATTGTGCAAAAGTATCTTGGTGATTATTAGAAAATAGCAAACAATTAATGCACAAAACATCTAACAATTTTTATAACGGAAATAAGACATTTGTGTTAATAGAAATATTAAAATACAATTTAAAGTTAAGGTGAAACAAGTCATTAACATGTAAATAAAAATTCACACTTGGTTATTGTGACATATCTATAAAATCAAAATGAGGACAATCATGCAGAACCAATGGTGCTGCAATGTCTAATCTATAGACTAAAAGGTGAATCCGCACAGGCCTTGTAAGGAAAGTGAGCCTTACCATGCGAGCCTGCGAGGACGCCAGTCTGTGTGGACCCACCTATTGGCTAAAATGTTTGTAAAATTATCAGTCTGTTCCAAAACACAAGGCACTTGAAAAAAAAAATTACCATATATTTTTGTGGTTTGGTAAAAAGATAATTCATTATAAAAAAAATTGTTGTTTATTGGTGCCGCAGTATGCACAAAGCAAAACCACACTGGATAGGCCCTGCAAAGGTGTAATATCTATGTGCTTGTCACTATGTTAACAAATAAACATCTTATTCATGACTTTACAAGAAGCTAAACACCAACAGAATAAAAAATGGATTTTCTCTTTTGCAATTGTGTAATTTTAACATTATTCAGAATAAAATATTATTTTATAAATTAGTTTAGTAGTGATGGTCCCCAAGATGTAATTGTATTGGTAACCAAACCCGTCAAATGATTGAATGATTGGTATTATATGTGGAACTGTCTTCTCATTTATGTGATAAACTGATGTAAGGTTCTATAAAGGACCACAAAAATGTGTACAGTAGCAGTATATAATATTAAATTTACTGCAAAGATATTTGTAAAGGTAATTTTTAAATAAAACAATTTTGGTGTTGACAAACAATTGGTGTGATGTAATTATATCTGCATCCCTTTTCATTGAAATAAATAAATGAGAAGACAAAATCTTGAATAGTGCAGTAATTTATAATATAACGTGATCTCAATGAAATATTATCGAGATAATCTTAATATATTATCTCTGGTTAATAAAATCATAGACCAGGCTGTGTTAACCTATGTTCAAATGAGTAAGCGGCTTTGCAATTAAAAGAAACAAGCTTTGATCACAAAACCATTCATGCTGAATGAGCCTGTCAAAAATAGTAGCAGCAAAATGTTTACATTGTTAGATTTATGAATGTTATAATAAACATTTTTGACAGGGTCACTGTTTTTACTTACAATAAGGAAAGTACTGCAGTACCTTCACTTACCATAAATTGGATACCAAAACTCCTATCCAAGGAGAAAAAGCTGAAAAACATAAATTTGTTTAACCAGTGGAATTGCACCCCCGGGTACTTCAACAGATTAAAAGGTCATGCCAAATACATCTAACAACAAGGACTTCAGAAAACCTGCTGGGATTGTGCAAGGTTATTAGCCATGCAAACCAGTCGAAATAACGTATTTAAAATGAAAATAAAGGAAACTTGTCATCTTACAAATGCTAGATTTTCACAAAATAACATACTGTCCGTTTATTTAAATTTAAACGTGCGTTTAAATCTTTAGAAGTCTGTTTTTTAGCATAAATGATTAATGCAGTTTTAAGACCAATGTTGTATTCTTATGCCTATTTGAGCTACAAATACATTAATTCTACAGATATCTAAATTCACATATTGTAATGATGTATATTGAATAGTTCAATAGTAGACTTTAGTATTGCAAAAGATACAAAAATAAACTACAGTTTACTTCAAGTTAGCCCATGAGTAGGAAGTATTATTATTTTGGGAAACGTTTAAATCGACGATATAACATAACAAAAACAACTCACAGTAACTAAGACTACTAACATATTTCTAGAACTACAATGAAACTATGCAGAATATAAAATGTATCCATTAGATAAACGTCAATAAAGTTATTTACATTCTACGTTAACGCCATGTTGGTTTCCAACTTTATTGGAGCCATAGGGTACGCTTATCTAGAAAGTAAGATATTCTTATAACTCACCCTCAATTCTCGTAAATACTTCAATTTACACCAAAGTTGATGACTGAAAGTTGTAACGCAGTTCCAAGTTCGTGATGCAGAGCCTTGTAAAATATTTCCTCGCAACAAGGGCCCGAACATCGATCCAAATCCAAGCACTTTGTTGGTTGGCTGAACAGCACTGCAATGGCGTAGCAAGACAATTTAGTCAACCAAGGTACTTATAAATTACACAATATTATTAGTTTATAAAATAAATTATTATACTATGAAATAAAATATTTTATTTAAAATAACACTGTTTGTAAAGAAAATATAAATAGTAGGTAAACTTTAATATTAAATATCAAACTGACGCAAAACCGGAATAAGAACAAAGACTAACAGAGTGTTGCCAGCTGTTAAAGTGTTGCTAGACGTGGTCCAAAACATTTGAGGGCCTCCTGGAAAATCGTATTTCTAGTTAGAATATTCTAGGCATCTTTCTCCTTTACTCTTATTTACGCGTACTTAGTGTCAGAGACAATCATTCGAAATTTGTCAATTTCAGTTATTGCGGTAGGCCTTCTGACGATTTGAAGCATTATTAAAAATAATACTCTTGATAAATAAAATCATACTCACAAGGAGTTTTGAACTATCTACCGTGTATAAAACCGCCAATTATAAAACTTCACCATACATTGGCTTGGCCCCATGTACATTCTTTGTAGTTATTTATTTCGAATTCAACCGATGAAAACAAAAAATGAGGATCGCAACTGGAGCGGTACATCGAAGTTCGTATATTTCGAGTATCTTTCTCTTTTACTCCAATAAAGGTGTCACCAGAAAGACAGAGACAATAGTCTGAAATTTACGAATATCGCTTTTCGCGGTAGCGCCGCAGATGCTGCCCCTTCCAGTATAGACATGCACATCCATGCACGTTTTAGGGTGTGCCATCTAGTAGAGTAACTTGCAACTTGCACTGGCCAGAGGCATTACCGCGAACGACGATATTCGTAAATTTCAGGCATCTTTCTCTTTTACCCCAATTAAGACGTCATGAGAGTGACAGAGACAAACGTCCAAAATTTACGAATATCGTTTTTGGCGGTAGCGCCTCTGGGACCGCGAATATCGAAGTTCGTAAATTTTGAACATCTTTCTTTTTTACTACAATTACGGCGTCAGTGCTGCCCTCTACACGCACGCTTTCAGTACAAAAAAAATACGATGATGAATGATGATATTAATTTATTTTTATATGGGCGTTTTCAGAACATAGTTTACCATTGAAAGCTTATACTCGTATTTATTCCTTTTTATAATATTTTTTTTTTAAGGTCAATAGGGATGTTGACACATATTAAGTAAAATAATAAAAATAAGTATATTTATACTTAAAAAGAGACGCCGACCTGATATCCTGTAAAAGTTGTAAGTTAATGATTAATGAATAAAGTATTTTTATTTTATTTATTTATAAGTGAATTTGGTTCACAATAACGAATATAATCAAATTAAAATTAAAATTGAATATAAATACTTATTTGAATTAAATATATCAACTTTACAAAATTTAAAAAGAACAGCATTTTTAATTTGCGAAATTTCAAAAAACCGTGGTACCTATCAAATTCTCCCAGTTTACTGTAAAATAAATCATAAGGCAACTATACAAAAACCCAATATTTCGCGGTCTAAATAGCAATTTAATTATTTCTCCAAACTTTAGAGAGCGCGGCTAGGAATAAGTGACGTCATACGTTATCATTATTTTGTAAGCGTTTTCGCGGGAAATACGAATGTCAGACGTTGACGCTCATTTCTGGCTTTTGTGTAGTTTTAGGGCCATGACTCCTATACAGACATTTCATCCCTAGAACGAAAGGGATCGCTTGATAAAATAAAAATAAAACAGTCAACTAGCCTATTATACTACGAATTAACCAAATATAAAACTATGCCAGTGTTGTGACTTTATCCATACATTCTGTATATTTTTTATGGAGTTTTATCTTGGAAAAATGGTATACTTTTTCTGAAAACTCTAACAGCGTATGTAATATTTTGAGATTAAGAAAACATGTAATAGCGTGGTGAAATACGAGTAACGATGACTAAATTTTGGTTTTAATTTAGATTAAACTATTACCTAGTGTTAGTATTAAATAAGTAAATTATCTTTTATATGTATTATGTAAATACACCAAATCAGATAATAATTAAAATATATAATAAATACATTGATATCATAATATTTGCCATATTCTTATCTATGGTGAATTGTGATACCTATCTGGTATTAGGTAAACAACTAACCGCACCCCAACTTATACGTACCTAAGTCAAAAAGTCACTAAATAAATGTAAATCAGCTATTTCTTCTAGACCAATAGAAAATAAAGTTTCATTCATAAAGACTGTGACGCAGCAGTCTCCAAAAGGGTTTTTTTAATAGATAATTACGTAATGAATACCTAGTTATAGTTAGTAAATATATAAAATATATAGGTACATTTCATATATTTGAAAACATTGTTTTCATTTGCAAAATGACTAGGCTGTTGTAGGGTAGAATTAAGCTAACCTTTTATTCATTTTCTCAAGTCAATGTCATCAGCACAGTTGCGTCTCACATTCGCCACTGAACACTGCCACTGGTGACAAAATCGTAGAGTATTTAAAATGTTTTCCCTCAAGATTAATTGGGTGATGGCACTTCCTGATAAGATAACTTTTGCAGTTAGATAAACTGCTAACTGCCGCGGGATAAGATAGGATATAAAATGACGTAGGGTAAGTACTCACGGCGGTCGAATTAAGTAGTGTGTGTTTGTATTGTATTCATCATAGTGTAAATATTATTTTTTTCACTGGAAACTGCCATCAGTCGGTAACGACTATAAATAATCAGTTTTGATATGTGTAGGAGTAGACAATTGGGTTTTGGAGACCATCGTCTCATTTAATCACACATTAATTAAGCACTACAGCTGTTTCTGGTTATCATAACGGTTAATTAAGCTATTTTTTAAATCAGTAATTTGAATGGACTGTTTGAATCATAAACTGCCAATAACATTTTTTTTTATGAATTATGCTAGTTTGAGAAATTATTTAGTTAAATATATATTTTACATATAAATAAATAAATATTTCTGGACATTTTTTTTTTTTTTATTATGCAGTAACGTCTGCTAGCGAATAAATATCGAAGATTATTTAAATCGAAAGAAAAATAGAAAAATTTGACCCGGAGCGGGACTCGAACCCACAACTCGGATAGCACAATTGGAAGTGCACTGGGCTAGTGATCCAGTGATTGTGGGTTCGAGTCCCGCTATGAGTCAAATTTTTCTATTTTTCTTTCGATTTAAATATTTCTGGACAATCTTACACAAATCGACCTAATCCTACGGTAAGCTCAGTAAGGCTTACGATACGACGATATATATAATAGACAGATACATATAAATACTTAAATACATAGAAAACACCCATGACTCAGGAACAAATATCTGTGCTCATCACAAATAAATGCCTTGACTGGGAATCGAACATAGGCAGGGTCACTACCCACTAGGCCAACCGGTCGTATATTATCTTATAAAAGCTGTTTTAATATCATAATATAATTTACAAGTAAAAATATACACAAATGTATAAAATTAAAAAATATATTGTTATATATTAATCAGAGTTACAGCTTTCAATTGCTAGGTGATTATGGAGTTCGAAATAGTATATTACGTACCTACTCAGGGCGGTAAAATAAATAATGGCTCAGATCCCGGGTATTTGTGGCATAAACAAGCGATCTGAGGCCTTCTTTATTACCGCCCGCGGTGCGTACATAGTTTTACGTCTTCATCTGGGTGTAAAATGAGATTTTCCGTCTCGCCCTAGGGCGGTAAATCTCTCTTACCGCCCAGTGTAAAATATATTTTGTATCATGTAAAAAATTACACCCTGTATTTATTCGTTGCCATTTCAAGCAAGTTTTTTAAATAAAAAAGAACGTTGCATTGCACTATTTGACCACAGTAGACTCAAAAACGACGTAATGAAATGTTTTCGACCGATTTAGAACCTAACCACTAAATACTAACTTGGGAAGTAGGGCTTGTTTAACGTCATGATTTAAGAACTGTGAAAACTTTGTAATATTGGAGTTGTTAAGGAGCCTTGACGTAAAAAAATGCCAGTGCTTCTTACTTTCGACAATCGGAATACGCTAAGCTTTTGCACAAAGTATATGCGCGACGTCAAATAAATAAATATGTGGCTGACTAGTAGACGTAATTTTATCGTTGAGGCTTGGGCACATAGGCGCGTTTTGTGAGCGTGGCGGTAGCGCAGCGTGACACCGGTGTGGCTAATGTAACGAAATAAGGCACACATTCGGACGGCAGAATCGCGCCCCGCTGCGCCACGCTCACAGAACGTGCCTATGTGCCCAAGCCTTTAAACCACCAAATCCTGTTCCTTATAAAATTCACCACTAAGGAAAATCCAGAGTCTCGTGCTATTTCCAAACTTGTTTAAAACTTCCCCTTAAAATCCCGGTCGTTTGAGCCTAATTGGCGTTTTTTTGCACCAGTGGGTACATTCCAATCGCTTAATTACCTTATTAGAAGCTAGTCTTTTTGTGTTTGTCTGATTCTAATCTAATAGCATTTTTATCTCACACACCTTTTAATTGCTTCCTCCTGTCAAGTTATATTTAGGTGTGCGAGATTTCTCTATAGCAGATATTATTAATAGACATACTAAACATAGTTTTACCGTTTCACTGGCACAAAGCTTATCACGTGAAGACGAAGACATCAAAGGATACCCTAAAAATTTTACTTATATTTTCTTTCATCATATAGCAATTAGCAGCATCATTTACATTTGCCGAGGCCTGCCTTACATATTATCAGCGGTGGCATGCCCATACAAGACGATTCCCGCCGGCTTAACTAACTTTCCCTAGTTCAGTTATCATCATCATATCAGTCGAAGGATGTCCACTGCTGGACATAGGCCAGTCCCAAAGCGAACCAAAATTACCGGGTTTGCGGCGCATCCAGCAGTACCGAGATCTTTACCTGGTGGGTCTGCCCACACTGCGCCTTCCGGTACGTGGTCGCAACTCGAGAACCTTTACGCCCCAACTGGCATCGGTTCTGTATGCTAATTGCCCCGCTCACCGCCACAACGTATTTAAGTATTGCGGGTTGTAAACTGGTTTGCCCATAAATTCGCCTCGACGACCCTGTTGCAGTCCTTTGGGAAACATGGTCAGCTCTAATGGATCGCTGGACTGACAAGTGACAAGTCGATGGTAGCCAGTCCGGCCATTGATTAGATTAGTCCGATTCTGCGTATTCGGTCGCGTCTGTATTCAAAAACGAAATTACCTATAAGCGGATTGGGAGTTTTTGGAATAGGTATTCTATTTCAAGTTATTTTTATATAAATACGAGAAACATTTTGATGCAAGTGTTGCGAAAAGTTAACGGCATAAAGTGCACTAGACTTAAGATTTATGAAATAAGGTATTTAGGCCTCCTTTTTTCAAGATATTTAAATCATATATATTTGGTATATATGATTTAACTATTTTGATAAAATGAGACCCTACATAGTACATAGATATATATGTGGTCTCATTTGGGACCTACTTTATTCGGGTTCCCTTTATTTGGCATAATTTGTTTTGTCCGAATCTTAATACGCATACCAAGTTTTGCATAATTTATTTACGCCGAATGTTAATGTCGCCGATTTTTATTTAGCCTAATTCTTTAGTAGCCGAATACTACTTTTTCCGAAAATATATTAGTAATATTAGCATACTATGTACATATACAATTAAGAGACAATTAAGAGTTAAATTTCGATAAAAAATTGGTTTTGATGTTCGTTTTATAAACTTCAATCGATATTACAACATAATTAAAGGAAAAAAGTCGATATTTATAAAGATTTCATGCTTAATTGTCGTCACGAAACTGACAGTAATTTTTTTTTTTAACAACTTTCGCTAATTGGCTGTACCAAATTTTGAAAACTCCCACTTACACTCAGGGCTCAGGTAAGAAAGCACAATCAAACGTTTTGTCAACTTCATTCCAAGCCGTCAGATTGAACTTGTAAGTTTTTTTATAGTATTTAATTTTTGATATTGTTTCATATGTTTTCTTATGTACAATAACGCATTTTATGTACGTTTTATTTTTAAGAAAAAATAAGTCCCGCCTAGTTTTTTGCCGGTCATATAAAAGTCAAAATGCTTATCGGGTCGGAGGTGAAGGGTTAGGACTGGTGTATTTTTTTTATGACATAGGCGGCAAACGAGCAGACGAATTGCCTGGTGGTAAGCAATTACCGTCCCCATGGGCACCCGCATCACCAGGGGAGTCACAAGCGCGTTGCCAGCCTTTAAGGGGGTTGGAGCTCTGGGAACCTTACTCATCATCAGGAACACAACACTACATACCTGAAAGGTAGTAGTGCTATTATGGCTGTGGTCTTCTCTAAGGAGGTACTTCCCCAGTTGGGCTGCCCCAGATTCAAGCGTGATGGCCCTACCTCTCATTGTTGGTCGTAGTTTAAGGACATACCCGGGTCCAAAATACTCTTTTATAAACTCTACGTGTTAAAATGACCTTGTGGCCTACTTACTGAATAAACGTTTGAGTCTATGTTATTTAAAATAATTACATTCATTAAAACAATTACACTACGAGTACCTACTTAACTAGTTATTGAGGCAATGTACCAAGGATGCTGGCGGCTATGTTATTTAAGAATATTATATAAAACCAATTGATATTTCAATATGCGCCGGTCTTCAAGTAAAATGATTCCTGAGATATTCAATTTAGTATCAGATTGATGTGCTTTACAAACTTATTTTGGATGTGTTCTATAGAATTTATACATATGCTATATTGGGGGTTCCAAACGGTTGAAGCATAGGTACTCTAAAATAGGTCTAACGTCTAACCAGTGAGTTAAATAGAGTCAATAGCGTTTCGGCTTTTATTAATTCTAGTTAAGTACTTGTAGTTATCATAATATGATTGTAATTTCTGTAAATAAATATATATTAAAAATAAAAATAAAAGAATCTACACCTGTTCTTAACACAAATCCTAAGAAGCAAAAGGTTTTTTGTGTGATCAATATGATGTTTAAATATAAGTTTACTTAATATTGTCTTCGGTTGCCGCGATAATTACTCATGAAATAAAACAACTAAAACGTATTAAATCGCGTATACTAATTTACGTATATCATCGTATATATCGGGTGGACCTGTCCACCCGATGACCACGAACGCTGCTAAAGGGTTCGAAACGTCGGGATGAAGTTTAAACTAGTATACGCGATTTAATCCGTTTTAGTTGTTTTATTTTATAAGTTTACTATCGATGCGTGCATACGCTCTGGGCATGACTATGGAAACTCTTTTACAATTTCATTGCCAAAGTGATAATTATAACTTATTTTTTTAGCAGTTATTGATACTGTTAATAACTTTGCAAATATTCTCTTCGTCTGCATATTTATAGTAAACTTGAAGCAAATTGGAATTGGGGAAAAAATCGTTTATATAAATAATGAATAAAATGGTTCCCCTTGTTTAACCGCAAACCGTAACGGTAAACCGCATACCAAGAGTTGTTATAATTGTATATGAGCAGAAATTGATCTCGCATAATTCTGTTTTACCGAGTTCTGTTACGCAGAACTAAACTAAGCCGAATGGTCGATACGCATAATTTGGAAAGCCCGAATTATTACGATTTTTTTCCCAGGAGTGCGTTTCTGTTGTGGTCGCAGTTCTAACCTAACCTAACTGAAATTGTTTTTCTGTTGTGTTCACAGTTCTAACCTAACCTAACCGAAATTGTTTTTCTGTTGTGGTCACAGTTCTAACCTAACCTAACACACTTTCGGACATTCGGCCTCAATAATAGTATGCTAATATTAATATACTTTCGGAAAAAGTAGTATTCGGCTACTAAAGAATTAGGCTAAATAAAAATCGGCGATTTTTTTTTAACAACTTTCGCTGATTGGGTGTACCAAATTTTGAAAAACTCCCAAGTAACAAAACGTCACCATCGCGTTTGACTTTCCCATATAAATAACATTATTACTTATCACTAACGCGTTCGAGACGTTTTTTACGATAATAGAAACTTACACTAGAGCCTCTAAACTGTGTCCTTTACTCTAATTTCAAAATTACAATACATAATTCATCATCAACACAAAATACTAATTAGCGTCTTGGACTCCTACTTGACTGATACAAATATATTTTAAAGTTCCTCGCTATAATAATCGTAAAAAATATAAAGCAAATTCATTTCTGAGTAGAAAAATATAATGATAAATTTAGGAAGGCCGATATGTTCATGCAGTATGTCGGTTTTGCTATGTTTGTAAATAGTCTGAATAGTTTATAAAATAAAATGCCTAAATTTACTTTACTTTTTGTGATTTAATTGATTTGAGCTATTAATTTCTCCCCTAGTCTTAACTATTATTTCATTTTCAACTAGGTAATGTAGATATTTGGTATAATGTTTTTTAAACTTTCGCTCTTACATCAATACACATGCCAGCAATAGTGACAGAAGATAAACACCCTAGACTAGCCAGTTCACGTAGATTTTTGGTTTTGGATCTGGTTACTCTCGTTGTAACTTAGATGTAATTTTATGCTGTGGCAGCTTTGCTGGTTGATGAATGATAATGTATCAGTACTATATTGTAAGAAGTTTAAGTATTATTGTGCCATTTTTTGCCATAATAAACATTAAAAACATACAATGCTGTGCCCCAATTCGAATAAGTCTTCCCGATGCAATAGATACCTAGTCATTTATTTTATCACAAAACCTGCTTATCCGACTATCATTTTAGTACAAAACAAGTAATAAATTTAACTTATTTAGTACTTATTTTACGTGTAATGAATTATCTATGTAACATCGTCGTTATTGACGTTATGAACCACACATAGTGGAGGTTTTTTTACTCTAGGTAGGTATATTGTTCTGGTATGTATATCATACGTTAAGTACAAATACATTGCGGTTTTCCTCCCAACTGTGTCCAGAAATTCTGAATTAGTTCGTCGTCGGGGCCGGGGAAATTACGCTTACATAGCCATGAGTCTACAGACCAAACTTTAAAAATATGTCTGTTGTTGTGTATGTTTAGAGGCATTAGTTAACAGCACGGCGTTGTGTCAGCTTCTGTTAGGAATACATCAATCTTTCATAGAACCTCGGGTTAACGATGAGTGAAAGTGCGATTATGGCCAGAAAGGGAGCAGGCCGACCTTCTGGCGGGAATCAGCTGATCGGGTATGCGCAATGCGCAAATCTAAGGGGCGCGGGTGTGCGAGGGCGGAAGCTCGGGGCGGGGGAGGCGGCAGCGCGCAACGAGAGGGTGTGCGGCGGCGCCCGGCCAGTCGCCCGCTCTCGCGGTCTGCTGCACCAGCCTCCGGCGGAGCCGCGCCGAGCAGCGGCGTCCGCGCGAGCGCCGCGCGAGGCCGAGCGCCCACCCGCACCAAGCGCTGCTGTGATACTTGTTTGTACAAACCGGCGAACGGCCATGCGGAAACAGATCGCGATATTCTGTCCCTACTCACGCCGCACCGCGTCACGCGCTAGTTTATGAGAGACGTTGCGCCTGATACATGTACAAAAATGTTCGATATGTCAATTCAAGAAGTGAACGGGAAGGGTCCTAAGAAGAGGAAAAAGTCGTTGGAGCGTATCTGTGATAATGAGGAGAGGCAGGAGCGTTCGGAGCTGAATGCGGGGGACGGTGCGACGGGTAGCGGGAAGAATGGTGCCGTGGACTCTAAGCCGGGGTCCCAGGGCGCCAAGGGCGCCGCAGCGCCCGGCGGCGTGGAGCTGCTGCACTGGCGGGACATGCCGCAGCACTTGCAGTTCAACCCTTACGTGCTGACCGGCTACCGCCCGCTGCAAGGCTGGGCAGGGTGCGTCGGCAGCCTCTTCTACTTTCACAATGAAACCATCAATATACTCACCCACGGTAAGTACAATTTTATAAAAAACATTCTATAATTACACTTGTAGAAACTTCATATTTTACTTAACCGCATTAGTTCTGCAATGTCTGCATCTTCAACATTATGACTTAAACTTGCCATAAAAACATGCAAAACACACAAATTTGCATAATTTGATTCCGTCGCCTGAAACGTTTTACTGTTTAGTTATGTGATTTGGTGCTAAAGTTATATAACCGGTGCAGCTGTACCTGCCTGTATTTACAGGGCCCTAAAACCGTAAATACCATAATTCTGGCCAATAGATGAAGCACTCTTGACAAAATTCTGTTAACATCCGCGCCTCGGGAATATTCTTCTCTGTTTTGCTGGGTCTTGAAAAAACTAACTGCACTCGCATAGCTAGATTATCCGTTAAATTAAAACGACTATTTATTTTAGATTAAGACCCTTTTCCGGTAAGGTTACAATATCATTATTTTCATAAAATATAAAAAAAAAATCTTACATTTATACATACAAACCAGCAAAAAAATACTAAATGCTAATTTTGTCATTCTATATGTAAATCAGTTATTATACGCATGCCATTCTTTCACATTGCTTATACACACGAAAATGCCGGAGTGAAATTATACGTGTTCAGCCAGGAAAACCACGGGAGCAGGCTGCGGGCGCGAGATAAATAATGGGAGTAGGTGAGCGGGCTCCGCTACGGCGTAGGTAATAGTGGCTACGAACTCCGTAGCGGCTCTACGTGGAATTTATGCCCAAAGTTTCTGAACTATACCTTATTTTATCTTAAAATAAGGACTAGAGGATGAATGAAGATGAATGCTGCTATGGCGTGATGATTTATACCGCTATTGAGGCACATATGTTCTTTATCGTGAGTCTTAAATCAGGCGTGTATAAAAATTGTAACCGATTGTAAATATTAACAACTTTTATTTTGGTTACTCAGTGTCTTGTTTCTGTCAGTGTAATAAGTTTTCTTTTTGAAGTACTTAAAGCATTTCACACAGAGAGGTACAGCCGTAACCCTTTCTAAATGATAAATTGAAGGGCAACTCAATATACTATACTATAGTATATAGTACATGCATTGTAGTTCGCGCCTCGAAATACAAAGAGTGCAGAGTGTCCGTTCACCTCGTCGTTCGTAGTTCTTGAAAATGGAGGCCTATGCACTCTGAAAAATGTTGCGCGAGTAACTAAATAAACGTGAGTAAAGCCATTTTTCATTAATAAATTATGAATGGCTGTGAAAGTTTCTATTTTTTATTTAATCAAAGCACATGCTGCTGAACAAATCGAACACAAATGATTAGTGTCATGACGATAACAAAAATGCTTGATCGATGACCGCAGCGGCGTCAGTAACGTAACCTCTACCATGATTTGGCTACAACGTACTCGCTAACACTTGCGTACAATATTTGTACGGACAAATTGCACATGACGTAAGAAACCTGGCGATTGTCAACCATGGTAGGGGACAGATTGCGTGCACTGGAAATGATTAGAGCGGGCGCGAGACGCCGCCATCAATACCTATAAATACAAGCTTGCTTTTAGATTTATTATTCAGAAAAAGCTAACAGCGACGTACGGCATGGAGTTTCATATACGATATCATCATCATCATTATCATCTCAGCCGCAAGTCCACTGCTGGTCTGGTCCAAATATGACTTGTATCATCTTGGGGGTGTAGTAGCCGTAGTCGCCACGCTTGGCAGGTGCGTTGGAAAACGTAGTAGCTGTAGATTGCATTTTGTCGGACGGTGCTGCCTATGCAACGGTTTTTTTCCCATTGTAAGTAATTATTAAGTAAACTTGCGTGTAACTTTCGTCCATAGTTTACTTACTAATTTAATGTTTATATCTCGTACGTATGTATGTTGAAATACAATCAGAGATGAAATTTCGGTTCAATGTGGATTTGTTGTATATTTATTCTGATATCTATAAAATACCACTTTTATATAAGACGATCCCGATGCCTGTATTTTTATATATAATAGACTGTCGACATAGCTCCCGCGTCTTCTCTTAGGTTTGCTTTATAAAACATAATTGTAGTCGTAGTAGTGAAGATGAAAAGTAGAATTTTTTCTCGAGTGGCAGCCTTGAATCCAGTATTACAGTACATTATTGAAGTATACACAGCTCTACGTACCTATTTTTATATCGCAAAACTATTATGCATGCGTTTATAGAGAAAAAAAGACCAATAAAATTATGCAGACAATTTCATAAACCAAACTACGAGTAGTTTCAGTGTTTGGAACAACCTTTTTTTTTTTATGACATAGGCGGCAAACGAGCAGGCGGAATGCCTGGTGTTAAGCAATTACCGTCGCTCATGGGCACCCGCAACACCAGGGGAGTCACAAGCGCGTTGCCGGCATTTAAGGGGGGTTGGAGCTCTGGGAACCTTACTCACCATCAGGAACACAGCACTACATACCTGAAAGGTGGCAGTGCTATTATGGCTGTGGTCTTCTGTAAGGAGGAGGTACTTCCCCAGTTGGGCTGCCCCAGACTCAAGCGTGATGGTCAACGCTGTGCCCTACCTCTCATTGTTGGACGTAGTTTAAGGACATACCCGGGTCCAAAACCTAACGCTTTACCAACTTTTCCACATTGTACAACATTTTTCAGCTCATTTAGTGTCGACTTATGGTTTAAAAATATTTACTTAAGCAAGTTTTTAACACAATCGCTGCCACCCCCTCCAAAATGTATGGAAACGAACGCACATGTGCGTCGGTGGCAGTGAATGCGTTAATGCTGTGCCCTGTGAGGTACATAGGTAATAAATTAAATAAAGGTTTTAGTCAAAATAAACACCAGAATAACATGTAAATAGTAGCAGCAGGAACTGCTTTTTAGAAATATCGTATTTGTATATTTCTAGTGATATCATTCACTAGAAATATATACTCGCATAAATATTACAGAACACAGCCAAATAGCACTAGATTTTATCTTTCTTGTCTTAGCTGCCGGTGAGTTAGTTAGAGATCAGAGCCTTAAAGGAAGGCAACCCGTAAGTGACTCCTCTGGAGTTACAGGCGTCCATAACCTACGATGACTGCTTACGATCAGGCGGACCGTATGCTTGTTTGCCACAAATAATAATATATAAAATGAGTGCTCGTTGTTAAATGCATTTTCTGCGTAACAAAAGTTATAACGGCAGTTATAAAAGTGACATTAAGATCTACAGCGACATTAATTCAGAGAGTTAGGGATACCGGTAAAATACTTAGCGGATATCATTTGAAGGGATCGTCCCACGAAATAGGTCAAATGTGGCTCCGTCCTATGATTTATGAACTCCTAATTCCCGCGACATGAATAAACATTTGCGTTCCGTCAATCGGCGCCTCAACGTCTGTGCCCATTAGTTATCTTTACGTCTTTTTAAAGATCACAAACTCGGCCCATTATTTGTTCCGGTTTTAATGGCAATAAAATTACATTTATACATTCAGTTTGTGTTTCGTTAAAAATGGTTTTAGTTGTAGCTAATAACATACAGCTATATGATTTTATGATATTAACCATTTTATTACTCGTATGTACACAGTATGTTGTTTGTCGATACAAACAATAGACTTTTTAAAATTCAACACTAAATACATCTAACTTTTTATCAAAATCCAATAACTTAAAATAACGTAGGAACTGAAAAAACGGTAAAAATTATCAAGTTTAAAATAATTTTCCTTGAAAGCCTTTGTTAAGCTGTAAATAGCTATATTAAAACGCATTAAACATATGACTCTACAATACTGTAGATTATGTATATTTTTAAATGGATACCATAATTAAATCGAGTTCAAGTATATGAAAAAAAATCTGTTGAAAACTCCCTACTCTAGTTAGTAAAACCGAGTAAATTATTATGTATAGCCTCTATAGCTCAATAAACCAATTTTATATAACCTTAAAAACAAGGGTCTTTTCAAGGCAAGAGTGAACAGGCTGTTACTGAACCAGCGTGCTACACCCTCGAACTCGTCGTCACTTACCATGTACCAACTGTAATGTTTTTATGCATCTTGCTTACGTAAGTCTTTACACAAAACAGAATACCATCTTTTAAACTCATTCTTGTTGTTTTGTATTGTACGGTTAAAGTATTTCTATTTCTTTCGAATAAATTTTCAACAATCATGTTTCCGTTTCTATTACATTAAGTCGTGTTCCTTTTCTCATTCGGACGCTAGGCACTTCGAATAGTACAATTATTTTTCAATGTATGTGGCCTAATGGGTTGGCACTAATCTAGCTACTCCTCGCATTAAACAGCGGAATAGCAAAGATGTCTTATTGTTGTTAATTATCTGGATAAAGTAAAGCCTATGTCAATGTTGTTTATAAGTAGGTAACCCTGATAGGTATACCTATGTAGAATTGTAGATTATAGGTTATTGTATTACCTACATGTTTATTCTACGAGTATACTCAAAAAGTCTGTCCACACTTAATCTATACTAATTTAGGAACAATGTACTCGTATGAGAATACAAGGGGTCAAATATGGCCCATTTTCGACAAAGCGTTTTATCAAATATTGGCATATTGTGTATTGTGAATCCTCAAAACGTAGGTGCATGCAACGCGGCAGTATTTTTTCTAGTCAGCGTAAAACGGTTCTTTATATTATAACAATAAAATTGCAGAAAATCACTGTTTAGTCGGCCTTATGCAACACGCTCCGATCAAAGACTCGATTACATGCATTATCCGATGATTGGCGAGTAACAAGCGGTAATCGATCGAGATTGCAGGCAACGCTGCGATTACTCGTCTACTACTTAAAGCTTAACCTTAAGACTTTTCAGACTTTAACGTCGCTCTTTATCACTACTGTAGTGTCTGAAAGAGAAAGCTGCTTTGAAACATGATTCATATAGATACAAACGCCGTTAATATGTAGTGGTCACTAATGGCTATAAATATGTCTTGGCATTGTTTGGCCAACTGTTTGGGCCCACGTTTTTCACATACTTCGTCATTTATGAGTGTTTCTCACGCGTCCGCGCACCTTGGAGTAGCAATTATTACGTCCTGTTACAGTTTACCTGTTGATATATCGTTTGTGTGAGTAGTGAAAGTAGTTAAGTGGGTGTAATAATGGACGGCGAGTAATATTCGGGGTATTAATAATTCTGAGTATTTGTTTTAATGGACGCACGTTATTAAAGGTTTAGGTTAAGGTAACCTTCATTTTGATAATATTGCTTCGTAGGTAATTTATATGATGCCATTTCAGATGGAAAGGATTCCATGATTGCAAAAATAGAGAATCCTGCGCGTCGCGAGTATTCTAAAAAAACTTCAAATTTATAACACGATGCGTTTTACCTAATTACAGGGAAAATAAATTAAATAAATAACAATGCAAGCCACACGTGGGTCATAAAGCCCCATACTGCGCGCTATAGCGGACAGGCTTGATTGTCCTTATATGAGACACTGCTATGAAATGCACTTGTCTAGCCAGAAATATATAATGTAAAGTTATAGATATAAAATAGAAATGTAATTGATCTCCTAACCATGTTTTAATTAAATATTTAAGTGTTAAATACTAACTAATTATATGAGTCTATGGTACTTGAAATAAATGAAATTGAAATATTTATATTTAGTTACGTCTTTCCTGTGGGCTGTATTTTGAAAGTTAAGGATTTCAAGCGAGAGTTATGATATAACCAAATATTAATATTATATTCAAAATCAATATAAACGGATCGTTTTGTTATATACCTATACAATAAAAACAAGAAGTTACATTCGCATGACTTATCCACAAGAAAAACGATTTATTATTCCTTTCATGTGTGGCCGACATGCAATTGTCGGTTTTCGAAACTATAGTGAGGTGACAATCTACGATAACTAGGATAGAACCTACTCAGTTTGTAGGTACCAATAAATTAATAAACAAATAATTATTTTTTAATCAATTTGCCACGGCTCTTGGGAGCCTGGGGTCCTCTTGGCAATTAATCTTTAATTTTAATTTGATTCCAATATTTAATGAAATAACAAAAACCGTTTGCAGTAACTTTTGGTACGATCTTAAAAAAAGCCATTTAGATTCCCTAAAAATTGGGAAATAATTTTGGGCCTAAAACAATTCCCAACAGTTATTTGAAATTGTATTTCTCAAGAAAGTCCCGCCAATAAAAGCATATTATCTCCGAAAACAAGGCAGTGAAAAGCTGTCAAACGTAAAAAGGTCCTCTGGGTATTTTCAATAACAATAGAATGCAATAAGAATGAAAGCTCGGTAAACAATTTCCGTTACGTCTGTGCTAATATGTGCCGAGTACCCGGCAGTGCCCAGTACCCTTACCATGAGTTGTGACATTGAGGTTTTCGATAACGAGTATCTCGCTTGTACTATTTCAGTGCGAACGAGATGCACAGATAGTAAACTCGATACTCGTCATCGAATACTTTAAAGGCACAACTCATGGTAAGGATACAGGAGGCGCCTTTTATCTTTAAAAGTCAAACATCGATTCATTTTCTTATGGTTTAGATTCCCTGAGACCAATACTTCCGGTCGATTTTTATACTGTAATACATTTTATTATGACTTTTTATTTTTCTGCAATTTAAACTAAAATCCAGGCCTCGTGAGGGATACGGGCGGCTGGATTAGGCTTTCCCTTGATAAAATCGTTGAAGAAATGTGAAATTGATGCTTGTCGATAAATAAATAAATAATAATAAATACATACTTCGGGACAATCTTACACAAATCGACCAAGTCCTACGATAAGTTTAGTAAGGCTTGTGTTGTAGGTACTAGACGACGATATACATAATAGATAGATACATATAAATAAATACTTAAGTACATAGAAACAGCCATGACTCAGGAACAAATATCTGTGCTAATCACGAAAATAAATGTCCGGACTGGGATTTGAACCAAGGACCATCGCCTTCATTGGCAGGGTCACTATCAGGCCAGACCGGTTGTCAAAATTAGTAGGTACCAAGTCGATTTTGAGATTGGTAGTCATTTTTATGACAGGACGCGATGCTCTTTACGGTTAGATAGAATGGCACACTTGCGCTTCTGCTCCTGACTTTACTTCTGTCTGCGCCCTTTCTTCTTTCCGCGAGTATCAGTTTTGTTCACGAGTCGAAGTAGCTTAAGCTGGAATTATACATATTGCCTGAAAAAAGTAGTCATGCTATCGCCTCGGCCCTTCTCGATATTATTGATCACCAGTAATACAGTTTCGGCCCTACCGTAATTAACCGTTCCATTAAGTGATCCTGATCAGCCTTAGTCGGTAATAAAAAAGTCAATATTATGCTAAGTTCCTAATTTAATTTGTCGTGTGTTTACACGTACAAAAGTGAGTGTAAATTGTATATGTACAGGCTACCTGTATGTTGTATCTAAACACATAATTACTTGTTTTGTAGTCAACTACACACATTCCACAATTCCACAAAGGCACGTAAATAAAATTCTTGAATATGGTGATAAGGCGACATATTTCACGTGAAATGTAGCTTGGCAATCAACTAACTCGTAAATTCTTGGTTACAATCGCATTATATGCATATATGTGTCAGGACTTAAGAAAACAAAAGCAATGACAGAAAAAAACAACCTTTAGCATGTTAATGAGTCCGATGAGTCGGTAAGAACGAACGAAGTATCTGAGTAAGTAATATTTGTACGGAGCCTCTAGAAATCACTTATGTTACTAAAACAGCAGTCCCATAACGATTTATGGATAAATCCTTAACTAGTGTAGCAAACAAGAAAAACTATTCGAAGCACGAAGTATCCAAACATATCGGTAGAAAACTTTATTCGTATAGCAGTAACAACGCATCATGATATACAAGGTGGCACATTTAGATCGATCAGCATGTGCCCACACCGAACCACCGGGTTCAATACTCGAACTGAGTACTTTGTTTTTTATTTATGTACCTATGCAGTTTTTCCCTAAGTCCCTAAAATAGATAACATGTTTCCTATAAACACAGATCTTTGTACGTGCTACAGTTACATACTTGCCCATACCGACTGATCTAAAAAAAGGTTCGTAACCGGTATTAATTACTAAAAATCAAACTATTGCCGTTAATTTATATTATACATTGGTCTTTTAAAATTTTATATAGGTAAGGACAATACTGGGCTGGGGATGAGCTAAATGAAATTCAAGAATATGCAATAACAACTAAGATAACGAAATCGAATACCGATAGATACACATTTATTTACAAAAATTACATTCGTATTATGATAACTACAAGTATTTAATTAGTTACAGTATAAAATCAAAAATAATTGAGGCATTGTACCAAGGATGCTGGCGGCATTTCCTCGTTGTATCGCAATGCTGATACCTTGTGCGAGGAAGCCGCCAGCTCTTTGGTCACCGGTTAGATCAACCAGACGCTTCGCGATTATTGCAAAAAGTTTGTGCGCGCTGGGACCCCATGGACCTAGTGTCTCTACGCCAAACTCTGTACCCAGTACTCTGTGCCCAGGCTTTTATATTTGTTACGTTTAAAAATGTCGGCGCTTTCCGCCGCTGCAGCCGCTTTTACATTAGTATGTAAATAATATCGGTATTCGATCCCTGATCTAAAATAACACCTTATATTTGGCAACTTCTGTCTGCTACTACCTAGTATACCTTTTACCTTCTGCGGATTCTGTCACTTGTGTCATCAGCAAAGCGTATCAGCGTCGAACAGATTCAACCTCGTTACAATGAGTGTCTGAGGCAATTAATTAGCTCCGCTCGGCTTATCCGTGCCGCTAATTCCTTTTAATTCTATTTGAGAACATCTGGGGATTCATAAATAATAATTCGTTGGAAATATAGTCAATTGAATGTGGAAAACTTTCAGCTTGAAATTAGTTAGCGAGTTTCGGTTCGTAGGCTCAAGTTGATATTTATTTAGAGACTAAAGGGACGTAAATTGGAGATGTGATTCGCACCATGTGTTTCTTATTATTGCATTAACTTTAAACAAATCTAAATCCATTTAAATTTAATGTACTAAAAAAACTAGTATCTTATCTCCTACTGTTATTCAAATATTCAATACATGAATTTATCTACATATGTATAATGTGTGTAGATAAAACAGTATATATCACTGTACATAATAAGGCTTAAAAATACTCGTTTCATGTTATTAAACCAAAGTTGTATTTTTAAGTTTTACATTATGTAGCCGTAACATAAACTACTATTAATCGCTGATTCAATGTACATGTAGGGATGTTCATTGTATCATAAATATCATAATGTTATTATGTGTCATTTCAATGTCATAAATGTTATAATAGTAAACATGACAATGTTTGTTAAGAACTAGGGTAGGTAGCAAAATAATCAAAAATATTATTTTAAAATCGTATACGAAAAGCTGTAAGTATAGGTACATAGTAGCTCTTTAAGTGTACCAAACAACGTATTGATTTAACAGAAATAAAACGAATACAATACAGTTTCAAATTGATTCTAATTTGCATTATAATTAGCAGTCCAACGCAAATGCTTATGTACAACCACACGAAATAAAAACTTCCAAGACGCACGTAAATTATGTGAAACTATATCGATGGATTGTGGAAATTCAGATCTCCAGCCGAGCCTATTGGCCTCTAATACATTGACAGATTATCTGTTCGACACATAAGCTAGAAAAATCCGGCGACCAAATCTTTACGTATATGGCTAGTTAAACCTGTTTTACACTTACACCCAAATAGTAATAAAGTTACCACAGAACCCCAAAGTTCTGGAAAAGTTTTGGGCAATAAAGCAATTCAAGTGATTTAGGTAATTCCATCGTAGGAATGACTAGCCCGGTCGATAAATTTATTTAGGAGCATTACCAAGAGAAATATTTTCTACCCAGGTCACCTGGGGCACTTAAGTATATTATCTGTCAGTGCCTAAAGCGTTGGGCAATCTTTATTAGTTCTTAATGTGACGTGGATATATTATTCTTCACAATATACCGGGATTTTTACCTGGTTTTATTTTTTTGTGACGCCTCTTGATTAACGGGTGTTAGAAGATGCACTTCGACCTTTTGGGCCCTTTTGTTATGTCGTATTCCCCTTCACACCTATTCCACAGGGTACCCCTTTTGTGTGTGCGAGGCCAACTTTTGTGTGTAGCTTAGTTAGTTTGTAAACCAACTGTGGTTTGTAAGCTATTTGATCGATAAAATGTAAACAAATTTCACGTTATAAGTGCCCTGCACAGGGCAAACATTGAGAATATATTTTTGTTTTGTACAGGGACTTACTAAAACTAATTCCTTCTGGTTTTGAGAATTGTGATAGTTGGCGTTTAGCGTTATTGTACGCTATATTGTATTTAAGTTCAGTTTTATTTTAGATATCTGTACACATATCCACACTGTTACCACTGTAATAACCATTTGTAAACTTTATTGCAACTGTATTAAGGTCTACTGATGATCACTAAATATTAAAAAAAATTATACCACTAAAAAATACTAAGTTTTAATCATTATTCGTTTCTAGAATTGTTTGATACGTGAATTATTAACTGTCCCTACTCGGACTTATTGTTAGGTATTATTAGTTTATTCAGGCGAATAATACTAATATTCGGCCTAATACCGATTAGTAAAATAAAGGCCGAAAAGCGATTAATTCCTGAATTTTGTGGTACCCTATTAATTAGCTACGTACAACGATCGATTGTTGACTAACTAAAGCCGAACTAATGTTTTATAAGTCAGGAAATGCTGAAACTTTTTGCGATTGCTTTTAGCGAGACAGATGTAAAAAACAAGCAAAGCACATTATTTTATTATAACCATTAAGGCTATGGTTCATGTACGGGACGTTGGTTACGGTACAGTGTATTCATGCAGTGTCGCGCAGCCGGCTATGAAGTTCGCCTGCCGTGGATCAAAGGCAGGGAGCACTTCATCTGCCAATTTATTAAAGCTCCGGGCCGGGCTTGCAAGTAGATCATACTAGATGCCCGGCTTACGGGTGGGATCCGAAGGCTTGAAATGTTAAAACTGCTAGGTACAATGATGTCGTTAAAAATAAATAGTACTCATATTAAATTAGTTGTATTAGTTGTAGTTATATTAAATTAGTTTACCGAGGAAATGCTGCCAGCATCCTCATGCATGCCACAGGGGCCGATTTATCAATTAGATTTTGAGTTTTTAAAGTTGTTAATTTTTCATAATTTGTACAAGTTACATTATTATTTCGTTCATTTATTTAATTATTTTTTTGTTAAAATAATATAATACTACATTACTGAGAAATAAATAATAAGGGCTGACTAGTTGACTGAAATCAACGCCAAAACGAAGCCGTTGCATCCATCATATCCTAAAATGGTTGTTTATATACCTGGAGTAAAAAAGTCATTCAACTCTTAAGGAGACCGGGGTTGAAATTTTGTACGGCGGTATAAAGTTTGGGGGATCAACTCGTAAATAAATAAATATTGTGTAATTTTACACAAATCCACCTTTTTCTATCTACAGGAACCCACTTAGATGACTTCCATAACCCAGCAACGGAATGTTCGTGATAAACACAAAGTAAATACTCGAGCCAGGATTCGGGTCCGAAATTGCAGCTTCCTAGGCAGGGTCACTAACGACAAAGCTACTATTTAATGTTATGTGTCAACTTCACGGACATCAAAGCTAGGTGCCTGTAAAATATAGACGAAAACCTACACCAAGTCTGCATGAGCAAATCTAGAGTGAGAAACACGTTTTATTCAAACAGCATTTCAAATTATTTACACACGCCCTCGTTTATAACTTTCAAGTTCAATTTGTACCGTAGGTAACTACATTTCATTTGAGTTATAAAGTTGTAATGTAAAGATTAGGAACGCTTTGAATAATAATATTACTCGTATAGTCGCCATCAAATATATCGGAACAGCCAAGGTATTCAAAAATATCGGAGCATGCACTTTATCGCCTTGATAATAGAGGCGTTGTTCCAATATTTGTGACCACCTCCACAGCTCCGATATATCTGATGGCGAACATGTACATGTATAAATTGTTACTGTTTGACGAACGGTCTGGCCTAGTGGGTAGTGACCCTTCCTATGAAGCCGATGTTCCTGGGTTCAAATCCCTGTAAGGGCATTTATTTGTGTGATGAGCATAGATATTTGTTCCTGAGTCATGGCTTTTTTGTATGTATTTAAATATTTGTATAGTATACGAGTAAATATCGTTGGCTGAATACCCACAACACAAGCCTACTTGAGCTTACCGTGGGGCTCAGTCAATTGGTGTAAGGATGTCCTATAATATTTTATTTATTTATTTTTATTTTAGACGGTAGTCGGCAAAGTTGTACTTAATATAAAGCTATTGGGATAAATGGGACCCAAACCGCAATCAATACAGTCTACTCAATCTCCTGAATACAAAACAAGCATTTCCTATAATCATAATTCAGTTTGCCTTCGGAGTTTTGTTGAACTGAATGAATGGCTAAAAGCAATCACAAAAAGTTTCAGCATTCCCTAACTATGCATAAAACATTAGTTCAGCTATAGTTAGTCAACGATCGTTGTAGTACCTAATTAATAGGGTACCTAAATATTGTAATATGTCATATAAAGCTAGATACTAATAATAATGTTCTGACTCTACCATCTTTCTGCAATTAAAAAAACTCGCTCCGTTACTGAGCACGTATGTCTTTGTGAAATATATACTTACTATATATACTTATATATTCATCCCATCAGTTTCCTGGTCAATACTCATTATACTAAAGCAAGGATTTTATAATTTGTTAATTTTCTTGAATAATTTATTCATCTTCTTCGCAGCTTCGCTTATGCAAATAATGGTCAGTGTAGGTAATTTGCACCAGGTTGAGTACTCCACTTATGAACATAATAGTCTTGTCTCTTGAGGACCTTATTATCGACTCATCAATTCTTTTTGGATCCGCCCTCACACTAAAGACCAGCTGGCGTAGGCGAAGGTTTTGCAATAATAAGCATTTAAACCCTATGAATAATCAGGCACCTGAACCCTGCTAAGCTTATGGAACAATTCAAGTTCACTCCTAATCCAAATTCATCACATACCGTAACAGAGAGATAAATGTCTTAATATCCACATTACTACCCTTCTAGTTACTTATATTTTCTAGCTTAAGTAAAAACGAGAGAGTATTTTGAGTAAATAAGGTGGTCAATGTAGCGTCGAACGGCCCTACTGTTTAAACTTTAACAGGCGTAACGACCCATGCGAATATCACCCTTAACGGGCTTTGTTAAGGTTCAACAACTTTCCGAAGCGTTGCGCATGCAATATGCAGGCCGTCAGACATGCAACCGGCTTTATTCTTGGCGTAGTAGTGGTAGTTTATTCACTCTTGTGTAGCATATGGGTCATCGAATTTTATTTACTGCCTATACATATAGTTTTTACACATACGTATAGGGGGATACCTAGTATTAAAAAAAAAAACCTGTATTTCTAGCACAGATAAAATAACATAAAATAGGTATTTCTCTGTGCGTATTTCTCATTCGCACTAGTTTTTGCGAAAGACTGTTGTTGACCGTCTGAACATGAACAATAATGTAGTACTACTACTGTCGTTTAGCGTTTTCTTGTACGTACCGTCGCCATCAGATATAACGGAGCTGCGGTGGTCACAAATATCTGAACATGCACTTGATCGCCTTGACAATAGAGACGTTGTTTAGATATTTGTAAACACCCCCACAGCTCCGATATATTGGATGGCGATTGTCCTCACCCTAAACTGTCCGCTGTTCGCTGCCCCCATTGCTAGAATTTTACGGACACAATAATGGCGCAAGAACACTTTATACCAATACCTGGCTACGTGACGCTATTTACTCTTGTTCCAACGATCACTCTTAAGGTCCCCAGGGAGTAGTGGCCGAGTCGATCTAAAATTTGCTGTGCGGATCGCGTTAGAACCGTTCACATGTACGTTAAGAGTTGGGTCATGTCATTTTTAACCATCGATATTTAATCGAAAGAAAAATAGAAAAAAGCGAAGCCACAATCACTGGATCACTAGCCCAGTGCACTACCAATTGTGCTATACGAGTACCGCTTAGACTTGCCAATTTTTTACATTAAAATTTACCCTCGTCAATCGTCATATACGTCATCATGGGTCATTTTTTTCTATATTTCTTTCGATTCAGCTAGCAGAGACGTTTCTGCATAATAAAAAAATATTTATTAACCACTTTGACATACCCACAACATCACCACTTTAGCCACGAATGTCCGCTGCTGGACATAGGCCTCCTCCATAGACCGCCACTGCGAGCGATCTTTGAGCAACGCCGTAATCACCACGCTTGGCATGCGGGTTGGCGAGCGCATTACGTGCCACGGCTCTAAAGGGACGCCGCTGCCCGTCCTCCGGTAGTTTCTGTAAATACTCGGGTTAACCTATATTAACTATGTTGCGTAAATAATAACATAAATGAAACAAATAACGATTAATACGGTACTACTCACGTTTATTTAGTCACTCGCGCGACATGTTCGCGAAAGAGTGCGCGACGGGCCGGTGACGCGAGCGGCGAACCGATCGGACACTCAGCACTCTTAGTGCTTGAAAATGGAGGCCTATGTTCTCCGAAACATGTCGCGCGAGTGACTAAATAAACGTGAGTAGTACCGTATTAATCGTTAATTATTAAATATGTCTCATGTAAGTTTAAATACAAATAAATGAAACATTTTATAAATTTAGCTAATCTAAATAACAATATCATCTAAATTCGCTCACCTGAAAAAAGATCTAAGGTAACACATACAAAAATATACCGCCAAATTTTATACCTCTTCCTTTTTTGAATTCGGTTGTTACTATTGTACTCGGTTGACTCGTGTACTCCAAATTATGTATTATTTGAAAGTGGAACTGAACTTGAGTTAATTTCCTTTACACTGCCTTTTCGTGTAAGGTATCTGATGCCAAAGTTTGTGTTGGAATGAGAAAGTAATCATCATTTTTGTTCCTATTTTTACTTGCTATAATAACGTGTATCTACATGGTATTTATGTGAATTACACATCGATGAGAACTCTAACTCATTTTAAGTAATTTGTTTGTGTTATTGCAAAATATTATTTTCACCTCAGCAGCTCGAACATGACTACTTTCCTCACTCCAGGGAGTGAGGAAAGTGCGACTTTCCTCACTTTTAAAGGAGTGAGGAAAGTTGCTACTTTCGTCACTCCAGGGAGTGAGACAAAGTAGCTTTTTAATTTACGACCGGTCTGGCCTAGTAGGTAATGACCCTGGCTATGTAGCCGGTGGTCCTGGGTTTGAATCCCTGTCAGGCCATTTATTAGTGTTCCTGAGTCATGGGTGTTTTCTATGTATTTAAGTATTTATATGTATCTATATATTATAATAGGACATAATGGACCCCCTAAACACCACTAACACGTTCGGAAACTCACAAATTAATAAAATATTATGATTTTCAAATGTAGGTACATAATATATTTTAAAATGAAAAACATTTAAGCAAAACATTAAGTAATGAAGCCAGTGCAGTTCACTGAAATGAATGTGGTTAACTTGATGTTATTTTTTTTATAAGATTTCATTTAACTTAATGTATGTATTTGTATATTTATCCGGGTGGAAACTTGCAAAGTAACTCTAATTTGAAGCAGACATCTTAAACCGATTGAGCTGAAATTTAGCACTCCTATGTAAGTTCGGTTACAATGCAATATTATGGTACCACTGATCTGATCTGATGATGGAGCCAGAATGTTACAAAAGCAACTCCTAAAATACACAAGATAAACCCGTGGTGTTTTAGGCTCATTAGAATCCTTTCGAAGAGTAGATGACGATTGTGAAAAAAGTACAGTCGGCAATAAAAGCTTGTACTAAAAATTACATTTTTGGCAACTTATTTAACCTTTAATATGTTCTCACTACTGAGGTGAAAAGTTGTATGTGTCACACTAGAGTAAAGTTATTTTACATCTCGTGTTTTTGAGTGCCTCGCTACGCTCAAGATTCTAACACTAGAATCACTCGCTACGCTCGTGATTCAATTATAGAATCTTTCGCTTACTCGGGACTCAAAATTAACACTCGCAAGAAAAAACAACTTTCCTCTCTTGTTGCACAAATAACTATTTTGTTATCAAGAACTCTTATCTCAAAGACATTACACGCAATATTTGAAACTATCAAATGGATAAATTTCTGATTAGATTTAGTTTGCTTAACATGTTTCTGTTGTATTTGTTTGTGGATGTAGGTATGATTAGTTCGTGCAGAATTAAATATGGCGCAAATCGATATTAAAGCAATTTATACTACACGGCTTGAGTATGTTTGCAGGCTTCCTTTCATTAATGTCATTAGTGCCTTGTCCACACAAAAGGTAGACACGAGGGGTTAACCCCAACACATTTACGTAGATACAATAAGTTGCCAGTACCGCAGAAGTTCGTAAAGTATGAAAAGGTATTTTACAACCTAAACTCTACAAAATTAGATTTAACTATGAAACCTGTGGCAAGTAGAAATTTAGGTTCTCTTTCTTTTGACGTGCATGAGGAACCAAATCAAAGGTTTAAAATATCAATGTTGCTATATCTGAGGATTAAAACTGAACTTTTGTTTTTACAACATTATTTTAATAGGAATGAGTTAGTCGGTGCATTAATGCGCTTTTCCGCGCTACATTACCATGGTGAGGGTTTTGCTATTTCGCAGCCGGGACGCACCCCCCGTCGAATCGGATAGAAGTTATTTTAATACGAACATAATGTTCATTTTATAGCCAGTGTAATAGTAGATTGTTTGACAAGGGGCTAAAGTAGGCCATAGTACCACGAGATGGTTATTTTCCCGAACGAAGTGAGGGAAAATTGTTCGAGGGGTAATATGGCGTTTAGACCCGAGTTATGCATACTAGTTTTCACTTCGATTGCGAGAAAATAAGATAAAATAACATTTCAACAATTAACAAATACTATTTTATTCACCCGCAATGAATTCTGAGTCAAAAATGTTTAATTTGGCAGTCTGTATTTTTTTTACTGCTTTAATACAGATAGGATATATCTACGCCGTGAATAAATGCCATAGACAACGTATCATTGGGGCTTCAAAGAGTTTGCCAACGATTTAAACTTTTTTTTATGCTTGGGAAGTAGGAACTAAAAAGCACCTAATGCTTTGACAATTTGATTGCGTTTCCTCATTGGTCGATTTTAATATTGTGGTATTGTCTGATTGGTTGATACTTTATACAAAGTTTTTTTTTCATGATTTCACATTTTTAACAAGTACAGATTCTTTTTTGGTGCGAACAGTATTCGCACCAAAAAAGAATCTAGAGTTGCGATTAACTTCGATATGTGTCGTGATTGGTGGATTTAATAAGATGAAGTGTTCTGGTTGGTCAATTTAAAACGTTTTGTATATCATAAATATGTATACATATTTTCCCAAGAGGCTAAATGTATTACTTTAGTCCGCCTTGGCAAGCATAATATGACACACTTTTAGAGCATGAGAAGTGAAAAAGGGTTTACGCAAATGACATAAGTGACGTAGCGTAGTCAACTGTACGTTGCGAAAAATAAGTGATAAGATAATGATACTTAGTTCCTTTGTCGGAAAAAGACATTTTTGACAGATTTTATACAGATTTTGTAGATGGATACATATAGTTAATAAGGGTGGATACAGTACATATGTACAAACGTATCTTTACAAACAATGTATTTGATTAACAAATTCCTAGATAAGATATAGGTCTAAGATTTGTTACATTTAGACTTTACTTCTCAATCATTTCAGAAAGGTAAAAATGTCATTATCATGTTGAGCAATAGGACGTCTTCTCGCATAAACATTAACGAATTACAGTGATGTAAAAATACATAACGTTTAGTAAAAAAAAAAAACTATTTGAGTAAAAAAGATATCATTAGGTATCAAAAACTGGAAAAAGAGAGAGTGTAAAATGTTAAACAGTAAATTCGACGAACTCTTTTCTAATTTGTTCACGAAAATAATAATATTTTTCCCTAAATGGCCGTCCACGCAATGCACAGTTTAAATGAATGAGGGGCGTATTGGCAATGTGTAAATGTGCTTTTTACGACCAGATTTTACTACTATGTCTATTATTTTAACCCTGGAGACATTAACCACTACCCAAATAAGTTCCTGCTCTATTAACTCTAGGCTCCGTGTTGTAAATGCGATAGATAGTTTGAAACGGTCGATGACTAGGTACTTAACGCACAGTTTTATTCACATTTACCTTTGAAAACGCAAAGTTGTAAACATGATCAATTTAATCCTTTCGCCGCCATTGGCATCCTGATATGACGTCCGAAGTTTTATTTCGCAAAGATTTTTTTTTTCGCAGAACCAGGTAATTTTTTTATGAAATGGCGTGTATTCCATAAATGTTCCTGGTAATCTGGTAGTACTTTCTGTCGTATTACTTGGTTTAGATTTTGGAATATATTGAAGATTATAATATGTACGTATTATGAAACGCACAGTTGCCGCACGTCCCTTGGGTGCTCACATGAAACATACATACTATACTAGAGGCGGTCGCAGCCGGGCCGGAAGGCAACAGACCGTCACCGTTCAGCCGCCGGATATTGGCTGGCGTTGACGAACCTCCGCCACATTCCTGACACGATAATAACTAAGCAAATAAGCGACTTACAAATAAGTTTCTGTCAAAAATACAAGTTTTCATTCGATACAAGCTTTTATTGCCGACCGTACTTTTTTGTACAATCAACTATTCATCGAGAATATTCTAACGAGCCCGAGCCTAAACACCACGGGTTTATCGTTTGTATTTTAGGTGTTGCTATGGCTTCCTTCCAGCATCAAATCAGATCAGTGGTACCATAATATTGCATTGTTACCGAATATACATAAGTGTGCTAAATTTCAGCTCTATCGGTTTAAAATATCTACTTCAAAATTAAGTTCACCCGAACATTCTTACATTGCAAGTTAAATAAAAGCTTAGCTTATATTATTATAAATAGAGTCTCAACAGAAAATGCCGCAAATATGTGTTTATTTATTTTTTGTTAAATCAGTTGTAGTTTTTGTAAAAAAAAAGATGTTCATGAATACTATAATACTATAAATTAAAATAGCTTTTAAATATTATGCTATTTTTTTGGGTTCCCTAGTCCTAGTAGTTTCGCCATGTCTATCTGTATGTCTGTCTGATACCGGCTATACTGTCGATTTACACAATTATAGCAAATTACAGCTCTCTAGTCCTAATGGTCACTGTTAAGTATTTGGTATGAATGTGTAAATCAACCAAAGTGATCAAATAAAAATATGGAAATATTTTTTATAGTGGTCGTTAGATAGGTATTTGAAAAAGAAAAGTGGCTTATTGCCTAACATTTTTTTTTTTGATAAAGCAAATATTTTCGGAAACAATCGCTCTGGAAGTAAAAAAAAGGTGTCCTCATCACTAACTTTGAACCGAAGAAAAAGTTATTTTTGACTTAACTTTATAAATATACATAGAAAGGCTTGAAATATATACGGGCGGGTATGCGGGCAATGTTACCCCAGCTACTAAAGTAACCCGTGTTTACAGTACCTAAATACCTATTACTTGTAAAAAAATAGAGAGTAAACAATAGAATATGTATTTAAGCTTGATTGTGCTTATTCTTCAAATATAATGCTTTCACAATATGTCCAAATAACGTCAAGAAGATATATGTACACGTGAATCCACTTGAAAGCCAGGTTTAATATTTATGATCTATTGTAACATTTATAGGCGTAGATAGCATCGCAGTGACGGTGCAAGTACTGTACTAATGATATTTTTTCACCCCTAATAGCGGAGTTCAAACCGACCACCCCTGCCGATTACAGCTTTAGATAAAAAACAAACCTGTCAGGCACGAATTTACAAAATTGGTTTGAACTTGTTCTCTGATTTGTAGTCTGAAATTTCATTTTAATGGAAATATGATTCATACAAAAGAATAAGGTCGATATACATATTCTGATTTATTTACACCTGTGGTGGTCAAACTTTCTGAAAAGTATTTTTTAAAGTATATATCAATGGAGGCAGAGAATAAGTGTATTATAATATCGAAGGACCAGAAGCGGGCCGAATTCAGATCCCCGTATTTTCCAACCACTGATTTACATAGTACCTAGGTAGAGTCTGGCTAGCCAAATATTGTTGACAAATAGGTATTTCCTTTGTGGTCTGTTGTCAATTTATGTCACTTATTAAAACTATTCCCAAACCATATATTTTTTTCGTGTCCTTTACTTAACTATTCAAATTTGTTTCGTGATCTAATTAATTGTAAAGTTCCACTCCCTACTTCAGTAGGTCTACTGTTGCGGATTGAATGTAAAGATATTTTGACATGTTTAGTTTCCTTTTGTAAGTTAAATATGCTGAAATTATAAGGTAAGATTAATTCATTTTTGTAATGGAAAAAGCAACTATATATCTAGTTACGGAATCAAATTTTTTTAATTTCTTACAACATGATGCTGGCTAATGATACAAAGCCATTAAAAAAAAAAAAAAAAACTGTTCCCGGCTTATGAACGGTTTATTTAAATAATATAATACTGACGATACCAAGTGAGGTCCGCAAATTACTATTTAAGCTAGTAAATCATTAAATCATTACAACGAAGTGTTAAGTCGACCGAAGAAGATCTAAATATCAGTGGAGTGACTGGTCTGTAGTAATTTGGGACATGTATATATATATATATATATATATATATATATATATATATATATATATATATATATATATATATATATATATATATATATATATATATGAGCAGGCAACGTGTCTATCCAATTCCTTTACTTACTTAACATAAAGGTACTTACAGACGTTACAAAATGTCAAATACCACCATTGATTGGAATTTTGATGTATGGTCTATTATATATGATTATATTGTATGGTCTAATATTTTTTTATTTAGGTTAGTTTTTGAAAAATGTACGAATACTTTGTCAAAATTCTTTACATTCTTTGCAATTTCTAATAGATTTCAATATATGTGTGCACAGACAATATATAATTATTTTTTAGTATTAAAGTTATAACTCCCACTACATCAAGTGTGACCAGCCCAAGACTTTATGATTTTCCTGCCAAAAATATGGGAAATATAATTCATTAGCCAGACTATAATGTCGATTGTCGATTCAATAAGGGACTAAAAAATCGGTCAGGTTTAATCAAGTGTCTGGACGGAATTCGCTTAGATATTGAAAATCAATTTTTGGTTTGCAAATTTGACGTAGAAGATGCCACTTCTTTTTAATAAAAGTGGGTCTAAAAGTTTGAAAACTAATTAAACAAAAGAAATGCCTAACCCATGACTCAAAAAGAGGGGTACCTATTATAAATTTATCCGGTATTTGTGTGAGGATTAGGGGGATATAATAGTTATTTATCGGGTGAACAGATTACCATACGGTTTTTTTAATTTACGCAGATTATTAGCGCTATATTAATTATCAAGATTGAACCAGCCGTTTTGCATTTGCAAGAAACTCCTTTCATCACATTTTCTTGTTTGGTCTCAAATAAATCTGTACAACACCTATTAACCCCTTGCGACATGATCGGTCGGTGTGGTCTCGTACGTGGCTAAATGCGGGCGCAGCTCGTTGGCTGAATAATTGAAAGCTCGAGTCATGAAAAATATATCCGCGGCTAATTACCGCGCGCACGAATGTCCCTGGAATAAAATAAATCAACACACGGGCTGACAAGCTACCTAATGGCTTGTCTTTACCCGTTAACATGTACTTAAAAAAATATTGTGTCAACCTTCCACTAACCCAGCTGGTCCTAGTAGTGTTAAATCTTTTGAGAATCCTAGACGGTTCTAGCAATCAACTTACAGCTTAAAATGAACCTTCGGACATTTCCAGTACGTTTAATTTCTGCGTGTTATACGAAGGTTATACGAAAAAGTCGTAGCTGTCAAAAAGATACGGAGAACCTAGAATGAGACTTGGAAATAACGAATATAACCGGCAAATACTTTACAGATCAATCCTGTGGGTACATACGATAACTCTTTTCTACACAAGTATGCTGTCAGCACAAATCTTCCTAAGAAACTTAATTGCAAGGACAATAACGCTATAATAGAATATAAAGAAAAATAGGGTAGCAATAACTAGATAATACTACTTTATTTGGTCAGGAAATTCATAAGTGAGTAATATTAATGTGTCTAAATCTTTTTTCGGATTCGGTATATGTAATTAAAATAAATTGTTAAGGATAATAGTGGGATACTTAATCCATCCAGAACGATTTAAGTAAAGTCCGTCATCAGCTAGTTGATTATGTGTTAAATTAGCTATTGTCGACCGTTTTCGTGGACATTTAAATAAATAAAAAATGTTAAAGCAACATACCTAGCCTCGTGTGCAACACAGTCCTTATACAAAACGTACTGTGTTTCATAACATATTATGAAACAAAGTGACCTAGTTGTTGACGCGTTACCGTAATGGAATTATTATTGCAGTTCCCGCGGGTGAGATATCGCGCTTGATTACCAACGTCGACCTACAGGTACAACACTAGTGTTTGATGCCGAACGTAGTAGTATAAATAGAAATAAAACAAATATTTTTTTGGAATTTTAACCAGGATTCAAGGTTTTCAGGATTCACACCGCCCCTTAATAGCTTTCTGTGACTCAACTCCTACGATCCATGTAAATTAGGTTTTCCCTTTTGTGTGGCAACTCCCCCCCAGAAAATATTGACCAGCAGTTAGTTTTATTCATTTCGTGCTTCGAGTTCTCGTGATTACAGTATAAACCCAGGTGTTTCCAAGTGCAGCTATTAGTGAGGAAAAGGGAAAGATGTTCGCAATTACGAACTTCGATGTACGCGGTACCCGGGCCAGTACCAGAATCACTTAAGAGTCATGGTTACGCAATATTAATTTATTAAGTTAGGATTTACTAATCAATAAATTTATATCTGTGGGGCAATCTCACTCAAATTAACCTAATCGTATATACTAAATTATTTTTTATTATGCAGAAACTTCTGGTAGCGAATATCTTCGATATTTAAATCGTAAGAAAAATAGAAAAATGTGACTCACGGCAGGACTTGAACCCACAACCACTGGATCACTAGCCCAGTGCACTACCAATCAATTGTGCTATACGAGTACCGCTTAGACATGACAAATTTTTCTATTTATCCCTCGTCGTATACGTCATCATGGGTGACGTGTAAACATACGTATATACTAAATTTAAAAAAGCCTTGTGGTGTAGTTATAAGATCATACGAGCGAAAACCCCAGTTTGCGCCTTCCTGTCGAATCTCAGCCCTAATTGTTTGGATGGCCTCTAATCGGTATAAATACCATTTCCTGTTCCATTAAAATGGGTGACAAAAATATAACTTATATGCACACAAGCTGTTAACAATTGACCACAGAATAACAAAAAAAATATATTTTGAACTATATTATATATAATAGAGTAATCCATATAAAAACTTAAATACATAGATAACGCCCATAACCCAGATAAGAATATTCGTGGTAAGGACACAAATAAATGCCCTGTCCAGGATTTCTAACCATGAAACTCCTGCTTCCTAAAGACTACACTTAGTCACAGATAAAGGATTTAAAGCTTTAACATTTAGGAAACGGATTATACCTACGATTTACTAGTCACTTCTAAGTTTACAGATTTTTTCCTACAGATTAATTAATAAAGATGTTTTCTAGCAGTGAATATCCGACGTAAGCGTTGGCACCTTATTTAAAATGGAAAATTAGAATCCCTTTGTAAATGTTGAAAAGTTAATAGATACCTAATTTTAGATAAATAAGCTCGGGGATGATCTGTAGCTGACGCGTTAAGCCTCTTTTCGTGTTTTAAATCCTTTTTTCGAACAACGGGAATATTTGTTCATCTTAATTCTGTGAAATATGCGACCGCATCAATTTTATTGACTACGTTATTTGTTAATCCGTCCATAGTCGAAATTGCGATACAAAATCCGCATTACTGTGAATAAAGAATAATACTAATTTAATGTTGCTTTTATTCGTAGTAAACTAATCAAAAAAGCGGGTCGAGGTTACCGATCCCAATGACATTCGCTATAGGAAAGCCTCCCTTTATATCTGAAAGCAGTGGGACCGTGGGAAGGGCTTTCGCGAAGGGTGCGGCAGGCTGCCCCACGCACCTCTTTATGGACGCTCAACACTTACCGCTTCGCCACATGCCGACCAGTGTAACCGATATCTCCTACTCCGCCTTGTTCTCTCGTTTCAAGTTATACTAGCAACCGCTCACAATCCAGGCATATTTTTTTGATATTTAAATAGCACGGCAACTTTTTAAATTTGGCCGGACGCATATGAATGAACCCTTAACCTCGATCCGCGAACGGCACTTATCCGCCTTCACGCCACGACAATGTCGGAGACTTGACAAGGGTACGAGGAAAACTCGTCTAAACTTTTAATACAGAACGGAAAAGCGAGAAAATTGAAATATAAATAGATCACCTTGAACTGTTTCGATGACGGAGGGGATTTCGCTTATATTTGTCACACGCGAGTGTTGCGTGACCGGCTCGAATCGCACCCCTCGCGGGGTCAATGGCCTGTGCTTAAGGCGATTACTTTTGGGCCTTTTAATATAAGATCTTTTGCGTAACCATAGAACGTTGTTATTCTTCGTTAAACATTTTGGACTGATCGATTTTTATTACTGCCCTTCCCTTCCAGTAGGTAGATTACAATATTTATTAGTAAAGATTTTTTTTTAATTAAGTATGATCTGGGACTTTAATTGTTCAGCCATTGTAGGGTTCACTTTACATTGGGCATTAGAGTAAGTAAGAGAATAGCTTGATCCGTAAGTGGCTCAATAATTAAAGTACGGCGTATACTATGCAAGACTGACATTTTGTTACACAGTGCATTTTAGTACACTGTTATTTTTGTTTATAAATATGTTTATCTACGTACATGTCATAAGTGCTCTAAAATGCGTCCAGAAACCGTAGGCAATGACCAGCATTACCAACCATCAGAAAGATTTCAGTAGGTAATGTTAACATTACCTACTGAAATCAGTAGGTTATGAATTTAAATTTGGAACAGCTTTCAAATTCAAGTGGGGTGTCTAATCTAGTACATAGCTACTAGATATTAAAACAGCCATTGATAGAAAACGCCAATTCGTTATGTTTTTTTAATATAAATCGAACGACATTTGAACTCGAGTGACAGTAGAATAGGGAGTTCATTCGCTTGTCTATGGTTTAAAAAAAAAATTGACTGAGATACGAAATACGCAACGCCGCCGTTCCAAGCTGTCATTTGTTTTGTTCGTTGACTTTTTAATGTTTATAAGTAACCCTAGTAATAAGTCATTTCCCTACGGTTTCTGAACCCATCTTAAAACACTTAATGATATGTGTGTAGATAAAGTAGTGTATGTAACTATACATAATTAGGCATTACAACAATGGTGATATTATTATGAAACTCGCCTTCGGCTCGTTTCATAAACCCACACTCTTGTTGTAATGCCCTTCATTATGCACAGCTACATAAACTACTAGTAACATTAAATATCTGCCATTTATCCAAACAAAATCTTATCATAAAACAATCACACATATGTTTGTATGGTAAATGGCAGATTAAATCCAATAAGGTTATTATTTTAGGTTTTGAAAATAACACAGACTTGTCTTTTATTAAATCGATGCGAACTAAAACGGCATATGTACTTATTTGAAAACATAAATTGAAAAAATTGGATTATGTACCTACCTATAAAATTTGTATTGCGTACACCTACTGAGATAAGCTAATGGACCCAAATCTAATATTCTGTCTAAATCCCACTAAATCGCGTAAATTGAAAAACGACGTGTTCATAAAAGATATTGAATGCTATAAGCCTCAGCATCTTTTTAGCATTTGCCACGTCTCAGTATAGACTGAGTTTTAACGGCCGTGTTTAGAATAAAATAAAAGAAAAGACTGTTTCACAGTTTACAAAACGAGTGATTCTTTACCTTTTACCACTTTGTCGCAGGTGTCTCCCTGGTATACATCCTGGCGGTGCTCCCGGGGCTGCTGCCGTGGGGCGGCGGCAGCGGCGCGTGGTTCCTGTCCCTCTGCCACCTGCTGGGCGCGCTGGCGCCCTGGTGCGGCTCCTTCCTATACCACCTCTTCATGAATCACACGCGTGGCGAGCACCTGTACCACCGGCTGCTGCAACTCGACATGCTGGGCATCTGGGTCAGTCAGAGCATAGGTCAGTACCACTAGTTATATATGTATGGCAAATAAGAAAATATGCTTAAGGTATTAACAAAATAAATGTTGCCCAGAATCCGAATGCCGATCTTGTTGGTGATTCTTTTCAAACTCGAGAAGCGAAAGATTTCAAAAAGTAGATTTTAGAGTTCTGTGCGAGTGGGGTTACCAGATTTTAGGAATTTTTATTATTAATTCGATTAAATCAGTAATGAAAAATAACATCAACTTTCAAGCGAACCCCCAAGTCACCGTCGACGATATTGTGAATTTATGAGTGCCTGATAACATAACCCTATGTGCGAGGGTCTCTAGGCGCGAGAGTCAACCAAAATTAAACGCATTAATATAATACTATTAAATAAATAATTGTGAACCAAATCCATATTAACTAACAGCTAACGTAAAAAATGTTACCTACTCATAAATTGAAATTGAAATGAAATAACTTTCCACAGTTGTGTTTGTTGTTCAATGAGCGACTTGTTCGTTATGGTGAAATCATAAAACAAACGAAAAAACGTTGGCAGTAACATGGTCTAGTAGTAAAAGGATTTTTATGTCACTTTCTTACTCCTGATTCGAGTAGAATATATTATATATATATAATCAGCCTCGAAATTCACTTTACTGGCAAATCCGACCCACATTTTAGTATCCGTGGCGAAGTGGGTACTAAGTCAACGCAATCTTTATGGACGCATTAAATACCACGGTGGTTTAACTGTCCAGTAACTCCCAGTACATCAATGCGAACTTCAGCATCACAATAAATGTACTGATCGTTTTACCTATACTACAAGCTTTTATTTAACTTGCAATGCATGTATATTCGGATCAAAAACAGATTGAGATGAAATTTAGCACACTTATGTAAGTTCAGTGAGAATGAAAGTTAGCCATAGCAACTCCTAAAATACACATGATAAAACTTCGGATTTGCAAAGACTTTTTAGAGTACTCTCGAGGAGTAGTTGATGATTGGCCAAAAAGGCCATAAAAGCTAGTATCAAATTTGTGACAGAAACTTAGGTGGAATTTGAAAAAAACTTAGCACTAAATAGATTTCACGCCTGATGTGGTTTCTTTTCATCGAGAATACTGTAGTTTAGAGAGGTCCATGTAGGCTATTTGCTGCATATAGTCTTGTTTGTGCCGCACTACAAGTGCCTCCTACTCGAGTTAAGCTTTGCTAATAAACTTGAATGATGTCTCTTGTTGGCTATGTGAGTGATAATAAATAATAATGTGGCTTGACATTAACTGAGATTCGCAAAATAACGGAACTTAGGAATTTAGGTACCAGCAGAAGGGAATATTCGTAGCACTTGCATCCACGGTTTAAAACTTAGGTGGGCAGTTGGGCACAATTTTTTTCAACTTTAGAAGCGTTTATTTCCGTTAATAGTAGCTCTTTAAGTACTTATAACTATTATAGCAGTTCCTAGTTGACTAAAAATAGGCAGATTATCACATACTTTATATTTTCATGTCAGTAAATTGATTTTCCATATCTTATGTTTATATCTTTACCTCCACGTTACCTCTGAGAATGCATGATTGTTATATTATTATATATTTCCTTCGCTTTACTGTTGAATATCCTACTACCTACTATATGTAGTTCCTCGCCTGTTGTCGTGAAGCGACTTGCCGCTCGCTAGCGCTGTTTTCTCCAGGGAATGCTCATGCGAGCGTCCTCTTAGATTGTTGACGACGGTGTAGTAGCCAAGTTTTGAGTTGTGTCAACTGTAACATATAACAATGGCGACTGTTATATAATCGTATTTTCTTCGCTTTATTATTGAATGCCCTAGTTCTTCGTACGGCGTGGTGAAACGACGTGCCACTCGCTGGCGCTGTTTTCTCCAGGGAGTACTTATACGGCTTCGTTTTAGATTGTTGACTACCGTGTAGTGACCAAGTTATTAGTTGTATCAACTCTAACATCGTAACATTAAAACTCTAAATACTTCATGACTGACGTTATTTACCTCTGCCTCTATCACATCAATAATTAAAGTCTTGAAAATTCTGTAGAAAATTTACCTTTTTACACTATGTTAAACAGCGTAAAACTTGTTCCAGTTTATTTTGCATCTTTAGATACTTTTTTGATATTTCGAGTAGTAGAATCAATAAGTTACTTTTCAAGACCTATTTGATATAGTTTAACAGCATCATAATATCACCATATTCAATAAATACTTAGTTGTAATTAAATAGAAAATAACAAAATTCTTAGATATAAATGAAAAAAAAATAAAAACTGCGGCGTTTCACTCGCCCGGGGCAGCTGATTTTTCATCTATTTCGAAGAATTATGGTTACGTTAGCTAACGTTTCTACTAACAAAAAAAAAGAATAAGAAGTTCACGCGTCACGGTGACTCTTTGTAGGACCATGACTCAAGATAGACAGCAATCCCAAACCGCTCTGCTGCCCTATTGAAAAATATTATTTGTTATTGGTTTGATTTTACTTCATGGAACAGGATATTTCTGTCAGAAGCGCCGTTTGGCTTATTCAGATAATCGTTTTCTTTGTTATCAGTTGCTTTCCAATGTCATATCAAAAAGAGATTGATTAATGTAATACTAGACGTTGCATTGGTAGTCAAAATCACAGTTTTTTAGATGTCATTTGGATGACGAAGGAAGATCACATCAGTTTATGTTTAGGTTATTACGGTTTAAAGTTAGAACACCTCTCCAGGCTAATATAGGTAGGATGTACGTCGTACCTGCCGGTGTCAAGCACTAATTGGCTACCTAAAATTGTTATTGCCCAGAGCGTGGGCATATTAGCATTTCTACCCCGTGTTTTCTAGGCGTGCTCTTATAAAACTGCGCGGAGACGCCGCGTTCGTCGTCTAAGAAAACGTCGAGAGATCGTCGCTAGTGTACATACACCTTAAAGGTTTGAAAGGATATAGCACGCGTGCTATATTTGAATCTTTGATTCGAATTCCTATGCCCTTTACCTACGCGATTAAGTATTCTGAATAGTATATACTGTGCCTACTGGCATTTCGGCTACATGAAACATCAATCTTACTTAAGCAACGAAATCTTAGATGCTCATTGTCATTATCCCACGATTTACAAATTGTTTATAGGTCCTTGATTCCTCTGTGTTTTATATGTATATAAGTAATAAAACTATAATACTAGTTGCCAATGTCAATATTAGGAGATGCCATATAGTAATGGACGATAATAAAATTCTAATTAAAACACATTCATTTGGGTTATCTTTATATTTGGTACATTTAGTTATAAACACAAAGTACCTCCTGTATTGTATTGTAAACTATCGGAACTAAAATGTATTATGTTGCGAATTTAAACATAACTATTTAACTTTGAATATATGGTAGGTTATATAGTCAACATCATCAGGTAGCCGTGTCGAAGTGGTAGCTAAATAACTAAGGGGAATATACGGGGGCAAACATAAGCATGGCGAATGCGACGAGTGGCGTCAGGCCCTGCATGATTAATCACTAGATTACTAAAAGTTTGTGCGAGACGTCGAACGCGCGAACTTAATTATAGTTCATTTCACCATGGCACATGCTGATTATGGCCCTAAACTTCAAGTTATTAAAGTCTAACTTCGTTCAATTTCGCTTTTACGACATTAAATTGTAAACATGTGGGTCTGTGTAGAGTGCGGCATACTTGCTTTATTCTACAAATAGGAGTGCTACGCCGTAGCTCGTAGCAGCATATTCATTATTTAGTAGGAAATATTCTAATTTAATATTATTGCAAAACAATGTATATTGTACAATTGTTAACACAAAAGACGGTTGTATGTACAGTAATATTAAGCTCAAAACAATACAAAACCATCTCCCTTCTTGCGTCGTATTCCTCAGTGATGAGGGTCGTGACCTCATTGCATGAGGAGGTTTTCATGGCAAAATAAGCCCGCTGGGTTTCCATATCCTTCCGCATCAGACTTTTAGAGGGTAGTTAAGTCCTCATGGTCACTGGTTACCGCCTGTGGACGCTAGGTCCCCTCAGGGTTGTCGGGTTAGTTACCGCCGCCCGATGCTCGGCGTTGACTGGTTTACGGCTTGGGTCCATACCAAACCTCCTCCTTTCTCATTCGGGCTTGGGACCGACAACGGCGGACTTTGCCGTGTGATGCCGGCTGACTAGAATAGCACCACCCCATCTCCTCCCGCGGGTGTCGTAAGAGGCGACAAAGGGAAAAAACCTACGGACGGGCAGCAGCGTCCGTCGAAACCCAACCTACAGCTACTGCGGTCGCCAACCCGCCTGCCAAGCGTGGTGTCTATGGCAATTACCCCCAAGATCATGCAATTCATATTTGGGGGAGGCTTATGTCCAGCTGTGGACGATTTACGGCTGAAATGATGAATGACGAAATACAATATATTACATACAACAGCTAAACCGGACCAAAATATCGCAAGATTTATTACGCCTAAAATATGGAAATAGCTTTATTATCAGCCAGAACCCGAAGGAAATAAATATTCGATAGGGAACCGTCATTTCTATCTCCGCGTAAAACTCTAGGATGATCATCTCGTAAGCCCGTGTCGTATCGCGGCTCAATCTCCGACGGGTCGCCACGGGACTGTCATGACAGAACGTATAGGATGCTTGCCAGTTTAACATATATCGCATACCAAACAGCTAAACGTTTCAAGTTTGTTATGTCTGTAATAGGGAACATTACTCAAACCTTACTCAAATAAAAGTAGAATCGAGGACATGTAGCGGCAAGATTCCTATTGTCGTGTATTTTGCGTTTAATTCGATCTGCCCTGTTAGATTAGTTGATTGACTTGTCTTCTTACAGGCTTATACAAAAATGAATATGACACTACGTTAAGAGCTTAAATGTATTGCTAAACTGTGCTAAAAAACTATGTAGGTACTTAAAAAAGTACTTCCAACTATTTGCTTAAAATATAAACAGATGTCCATACTGAAAGACATCGTTGATGCACGTTCGATGACAGTACATACAGTCGACGTCAAAGATATGTGTACACTTTTTCACCTTAATCCCTTGTAATAAGGTGCAAAACTGTAAATATATCTTTGACATCGACTGTACAGAAACGTTTTATAACGTTTTATGCGGCAAACTTACACAAGAGAAAATCTGCAATACAGGCACATCGCGCAGAGGCCGTAAAACGGTTTGTAGCCGGAACTGACAGCGGAGTTTTCGTTAATATTCGTGAAGGTCCATTAAGTAAGATGTTTCCGCAATTCAACCCTAAAGGGGTATAACCGGGTTGAAAGTTTTAACGACTTTTACGCGAACTGAATAGGTAGATATATCCTTGAAACTCGTAATTTCGTTTTTTTTTCTAATAACTTATTGTTACTGTCACCATATTCACAAATAATAGCATAGTTCTTACAAGTTATAAGCTTAATTATACAAATAACCCGTTCCGCGATGTCTGTCTGGCTGTAACCGTTAGTCATAAAAAGGTGTAATTTGGTATGAATATGTAAATCAATCATGCGGTCAAAGTGGTACTTTTTTTCGGTTTAACCCTAAAGTGTGAGGTATGAGTATTTGAAAAAGTTTGGAGCTTGCCTTTATTTATTTATTTATTTAAACTTTATTGCACAACACATAATATGAAGTACAGATGGCGGACTTAATTTAATATTTTTTGATCAATTGAATATTTTTGGGAAATAGTCTCTCTGGAAGTTAAAAAAAAAATGTGTCCCTTCCCCCTCTAGCTTATGATTCTACTTTCCAAAACATATGAAAAAAAACATGGAAGTGCAGCAAAAGACTTTCAAGGAATTTTAAACTAAAACTACGGAACCCTATACTAAGCATGACCCGACATGCTCTTGGCCGGAATTTATCTTTTTTATTAGCACTAGGTACTTGTGTATTAGGTGATATTTAATCAATTTCATATGTCGGAGGCTCTAGTGTAAGTTTCTTTTGACGTAGAAAAACGTTTACGAACGCGTAAGTGCTAATGTTTTTTATATAGGAAACACAAACGCGTTCGTGACGTAAATCTACGTTAAAAACTTACACTCAGGGCTCGGATGTAGGCCGCTATATCGATATGTCGGTAGGTAGGCGATTTCAGTCGGATAATTTGTAAATGAAAATTGCCGTGTGACGCCGGCTGACTAGAATAGCACCACCCCATCTCCTCCCGCGGTAAGAGGCGACAAAGGGAACAATCCTACGGACGGGCAGCAGCGTCCGTCGAAACTTAATCTACAGCTACTGCCAGCCAAGCGTGGCGACTATGGCTACTACCCCCAAGATGATACAAGTCATATTTGTGGGAGGCCCAGGAGTGGACTGCATACGGTTGAAATGTAAATGAAAATGACCCTAATTTAAGATACGATGATCCCGCGGCAGAATCAAACAACCGTGCCGGCCGCGGCGAATGTTACGTAACACAATACTGCTTTTAGTAACACAAGAATTCCAGGCGTCGTCCACGACATGTTTTCAAGCACTCCATTTATTATATTTTTCTCTTCTTTGTTAGGATTTATTAAACTTGCAAACTTTTACGTAGCAACAGCTTCATTATTAATAATTGCCTAACGGACCCTTTCTCGAACACTTCCTGAAAATACCAATATTAATTTGCGTTCTTCAGAAAATAAATCTTTAAAATTTTATGTTTCTCAGCTTAATGTAGATTTTGTTTCTTTTTTATATAAACGTACCTACTCAGGATCTTGTCGGTAATAATAGCACACGTTCCTGACAACATCAACACCTTAATAGAGTATTTTTAAATATCAGACTTTATGATTTAACCTTTCACGTCCGTTTTTTTTTTTTTCAATTTATGCCTAAATTTACAATGCTCTTATGAACATCAAAATAAATCTACCACCGGTTCTCTTCTGATCTGAGAAGATTATTTTTTAGATAGAGATTTGATAGAGACTTATTTCTCAAAACAGTAATGCATAAAATAAACAGATAATAAAAATAAAAGAAAAAAAAAACAATATATTACAGACAATTACCAAAACATGACAATAAGAATTTTGATATGCTTTCTTAGATAAGTCATTTAAATAATGTGACAGTATAGTTAGTCGTAATACATCCTTACTCTTATATGTACGACCGCCATCAGATATATCGGAGCTGTGGGGGTGGCCACAAATATCTGAACAACGCCTCTATTGTCAAGGCGTTAAAGCTGCATTCTCTGATATTTGTGACCACCTCCACAGCTCCGATCCGATATATCTCATAGGGACTGTACATACAAAAAAAAGATGAATGAAATGCTAGACAGTCTCTTATAGACAGTTATTTAGTAGAGGGTCAGTTATAGTTTCTAGTTTGGGCCATGCATGTTTTTTTAAATGAAAGGAAACACTTTTCTTACCGAAACCACGTAAAGCTGAAATTGCTATAGAACCTTGACATGAATCAAGAAAAGTTTGAAATATGCGTTAACATAGCACGTGTCTCGCTGACTACCTCCGCGGGACATTAAGACGTTTACGTGCGTAAGATGGAGACCCCATCACGTTTACAAGTCGTTCGGTGGAGATAAACACGTGCCATAATGTGAGAGAATTAATGCGATATGTTTAGGGTATTTCCAAAATTTACCTTGTACATATTTGGCTTAGGTATGCAGCCCCTGCATAACTCATATGTATTATTAGGCACAGTATATAAAATGTTGATGATGTCTCTGAGTTTCTAGTACCTACTGTGTTCGATACTGCCGCTGCAGACCTGCGCGTAGGCTCGTCACAGAAAATATTATTTACGACTAGCTACCCCGCATTAAGGATGACTCACGTTAGACCGTCGCGTTTCCGCTCCGAGGGATCCGTTGTATGGAAAGAGTCACGTGACCATCGAGCCGCCCGATCCACTCGACTCGGGCACGGGGCGGACGTGCGACGGCCGTTACAGCTATGTTCAAAGGGCTGGACTCGGCCCGGTGATGTGAGGGCGACGGGATGTCGACAGGATGTCGACGGGCGTGCGACGGTCGCCTAGTCGCAAAAAATGGCTCGGATGGAACGGTATATATTGGCCGGACTACGGAGGTTGCAAAATGTCATCAATTTGTTTGCTAAATATGAGGGGATAAATAATTCTTTCTTTAGTCGGGTTATATTACTGGTGCAGAGACGAGGAATTAACAAAGAGTGCTGAATTGACACATTTCTTTAAAAATAATCAAAGAATAAATATTCGTTAATCATAAATAAAAGAACCGAATATTTAGGCAAAGGGCTCATAATTTATATATTTTATTTCAAAACCTCATTTAACATATAACATAAATATTTATCACAAAAAATAAATATATAAACTAAATTTAAAAAATATAATACTAAAATCAAAGTTCGATGTAGGCCCTAGTGGTATGGTAGGGCTTAGGTACAGGTATAGTATATGAATTTTCTTAAATACCAAATGTAAAATTCAACAAATAATTTAATCCCTCTTATGCCCTTTCTTAACTAATTTAATGGACTAATCCGCCTGTTAACATAACCATGTGTCTACATAACCATATAACTATAAACCTGTATGAAGATAATTCGACGAATTCCTCAATAACAATTAACAGTCTTTATTATTTAGTGTTCTGTGTTTGAATAGTCTGAATTGAAATCACCAAAGAGGTTTTTCATGTATCGGAATATACGTCAAAAATATGTGCGTTACAAAATGTCACAAATTGTTTTCTGAAATATGGAAACCCAACCGACATTATATTTAGCCGTCTTAATGTGGCACCTGTAGATGTTCATCAATGTTGCCAGAAAGATAAATAATGATAGTTTGTATATATTACCAGCTTTTGTGCTTTGGATAGAATAGTTATTTGTTCAACAAGAGAGGAAAGTTGTTTTTTCTTGCGAGTGTTTATTTTGAGTCCCGAGTAAGCGAAAGATTCTATAATTGAATCACGAACGTAGCGAGTGATTCTAGTGTTAGAATCTTGAGCGTAGCGAGGCACTCAAAAACACGAGATGTAAAATAACTTTACTCTAGTGTGACACATACAACTTTTCACCTCAGTAGTGAGAACATATTAAAGGTTAAATAAGTTGCCAAAAATGTCATTTTAGTACAAGCTTTTATTGCCGACTGTACTTTTTTTCACACTCGTCATCTACTCTTCGAAAGGATTCTAATGAGCCTAAAACACCACGGGTTTATTGTGTATTTTAGGTGTTGCTTTTGCTACCTTCTGACTCTAGCATCAGATCAGATCAGTGGTACCATAATATTGCATTGTAACCGAAATTACATAAATTAGTGTGCTAAATTTCAGCTCAATCGGTTAAAGATGTCTGCTTCAAAATTGAGTTGCAAGATTCCACCCGGATAAATATACAAATACATACATCAAGTTAAATAAAATCTTGTAAAAAAATTAACATCAAGTTAACCACATTTAAGTTTTTTATTTAAGTTAAGTGTTTTATCTGCAACTGCACTGGCTTCATTACTTAATATTTTGTTAAAATAATTTTCATTTTAAAATATATGTACATTTCAAAATTATAATATTTGATTAATTTGTGAGGGTCCGAACGTGGTAGTGGTGTTAAGGGAGTCCATTATGTCCTATTGTAATAAATAGATACATATAAATACTTAAATACATAGAAAACACCCATGACTTAGGAACAAATATCTGTGCTCATCGCACAAATAAATGACCTGACTAGGATTCGAACCCGGGACCACCGGCTTCTTAGGCAGGGTCATTACCTACTAGGCCAGACCGGTCATCAATTAAAAAGCTACTTTGTCTCACTCCCTGGAGTGACGAAAGTAGCAACTTTCCTCACTCTCTGAAAGTGAGGAAAGTAGCACTTTCCTCACTCCCTGGAGTGAGGAAAGTAGCACTTTCCTCACTCCCTGGAGTGAGGAAAGTAAACATGTTCGAGCTCCTGAGGTGAAAAAAAAATTACTAATTAGTACTAATTAGTAATTATTACGAAATAAAGCACCCTGTGCAAACTATAGGTAGTATTATCTCATGCATTATTTCGGATCACGGTAAAATTTGCCGCGACCAAGTATTAGCAGTATGCGAGCACATTTATGTTCCGTTGTTTATTCCTTTATTTTTCGGGCTATTTTTCACCCCACTTACTAAAATAAAACAAGTTAAATATATGTATTTTTTATTCATTTTTAGATACTATTACTATCTAAAAAGACCCTAGGCGCGCATCCGCGCAACGTCTCAACTGGTAAAGGAACACACTAAACCAGTAAAGGCGTGTCTGGCGTCCAAATGGTATATTATAGGGTATACGGTGGGTATTTTAGGTACAAAGGAAAATAAGCTTATAAGCATAGTTTTTAGCATCCAAAGTATCCAAATATCTCAGTACAGATATTTGTATTTGGGCACTGGTCCCACCGCGAGCTAGTAAGCTATGAGCTATCAGCTATTTCAAGGGACAAAAGATAATCAATCTCGTGTAAATAAGTGACATATTTATATGTCATAGCCGGGCGATCGTAGTTCATTACCAGGCAATGAGATATAAATAGATCTCTCTTTATTTACACGGGAGCAATTATCTTTTGTCCCTTGAAATAGCTGATAGCTCATGGCTTACTAGCTTGCGGTGGGACCAGTGCCTAGAAGGAAGGATTGGCGAGCTATATTTGGCTGCCATCTATATGATATTAGTTGTAATAAAATGAACGGTACTTAAGACTTGAATGAATATATTTGTTACTTAGGGCCAATTTTTCATTTGTCAGATAAGCACATATCTGACAGATACCCATAGAGTTATTCGTCGAATAAGGCTTAACTGACGATTGAAAAATCGGCCCTTAGTGACTTAAAGTTAAAATTACTCCTTTCCCACCTCTGAGAAATAAAACAACACGAAAGCACAATTTATTTCTTTGACTGATAGTAGGCTACTACTTACACGTAAAAGCTGCAGAAAACATAGCGTCAAGTCTATCTGAGTAGAATTACAAACATCAAAAAAATTTTAGTAAACAAATTAAATTAAACAATAATAACTTTTTAAATCTTGTATACATCAGCCAAGAAGGCTCGAGTTGACGTGTGATAAAATCCTAATCCAGAACTTTATTATATTTTTGACTAATGCCCCCGTTGATACAGTAAATGCTCCGTAGTCTCAGCGCTACTGTCCAGTTGGTTGAAGCTTGGAACTTCTCTCGACGTACGTCATATATGAAATTAAAATAAATTACGTTATGATAATGATACTGATTATTTAACACGTAGACTGCGAAGAGCATCACGGGTGCAATATGTGGCCATGAGCATCATTATTGGGATCAAGTCACCTTCCCTGTGTTGCCATCGGCATCACGGGTGGGATCACTTTGTCTTCTCTGTGTGGCCATGAGCATCATTGGTGGGATCAAAAGCTTATGTTTTTGGGTATTTGGGCATGGGATTAATGCTGTAATTTAGTACAATCAGCATCAATAGTAGCATATAAAATAAAACGCACCAATATCTAAGATCTGCCATCCTGTGTATTTTTTACAAATGACATTTTTACAGTTCGCGTTTCAAAGTTTATATCGCATTTTATTCGTCATAAGAAATTAAGAAACGATAGATTCGTTTGGTGCGCTGTTTCATGCGCTAATTGATGCTGACTTTACGGCGGGCAGCCAACGTGTGAACCTTTTGAAAGACCTTCCTCTTGTGTCAAAACGTGTCAAGTACGCCAACGTCTCGTCTCGACGAATTCAAGCCTTATAAGTCAGCAGCAAAATAGCTTTGGCAGTGTCCGCTCTAGCCACTCTAGATGTCGGTGGCGTGGCAGGCACGACATTACTCGACCACTTTAAGGGTTCTTGGAGTTAAGACGGTTAAAATATTTTTGTATCAATAACAGAAATGTGAGTGGCGACTCTCAAGATGACACAAGTCCTATTTGGGGGAGGCTCTGTCCAGCAGTGGACGAGTTACGGCCGATGCAATGATGAATTAAAATTAGAAATATGATATTTTATGACAACGTCCTCAATCCAGACAAAGTAGATTCTTAGTCAGTGACGCTTTTGCAAAGCCACTCGTAATAGTGCTCAATATGAGCGATATAAACTACCTTCTGCTTGCAGTACACTGTGCGTAGAATTAGTATAAAATTATCATGTGGTCAAATTAACCTACTAACTTAAGATACCTAACCATGCATTTGCCTCTCTTATTTATACATACTGTACATCAACTTATAATATTCTAAAATCCTCAAATTAACGTATGAACTTTATATATATATACATACTTAACTATGCATAACACCATTTCTATCGGCTTGCCTACCTATCTTAGTTAACCTGCCTACTTATATATTAAACCGGCCAAATACTAGTAAGAACTTGAAAGGTTCGCAACATTATAGAGCCTAATATTTTACTCAGTATAAGTAGGTATTCGTTAACATAGAGGTAAGTAAAATACATTATCTGTGAACATTTTATATAATACAGCCTGGTGACCTATAGACTAACGGACGGACTGACGGACAGACGGACAGACAGATGGATGGACAGACGGACAGATGAACAGACGGAGAGATAGACAGACGGACAGACGGATAGATGAACAGACGGACAGACGGAGAGATAGATAGACAGACAGACAGACATACAGACAGACAGACAGACAGACAGACAGACAGACGGAGAGATAGACGGACAGACGAACAGACGGAGAGATGGAGAGATAGACAGACGGACAGACGTACAGACAGGGGAGTCTTAGTAATAGTAATCGGACCCGGAACACTTTTAGGGTTGGAAAACCTCTATTCTCTATGTTCTCATCTTGCTAACGGCGAGAACTTGCCCAGACTGACCTCGTAGCCAGGATTATACACCAACAGCTGCCGTACTACAAGTACGCGCGCACAACACACCGACGAATGAGGCTTGTCAGAAGACTCAGAACACAAATAAATGACGTTACTAGGATTTGAACCCAGGACCATCGGCTTCATAAGCAGGATCACTATCCATTAGGCCAGACCTATCGTCAATTGTCTTGAATATTTATTAATGTTATAAACGAACGGATGCACTGTGGAGTAATCAGCACGGATTTAACCAACCATTCATTCAATTAATTATACAACATACAACAACAACTTATATTTACTTACTATCACTCGTCCGCACTAAGATTAGATACCTGACCCTTCCTACTCTTTTTTCTTAGCCTAGTTTATGTCCAGCTGCCGGGACAGGCCTCCTCTCTTTAGTGCGTGTTCCCATCAGTCGCTAAAAACATATAGGTCAGCCCGCCATTTCTTCTTTAGTCTGTCTGTACCTCGGCTAAATTGGGGGTACACTCTATTAAAAAATCCTCAACATAACCTACGTACTTAATGATAATGACTACTAGGTAAATTAAATAACTGTTAAAGGCATCTACAGATCCTACAAGCTTACTTATGTATCACTGATACTTAATGTAGATGTACATGTAGTGTAGGGACGCCCGGCCGGACTCAGGCGGGCTGTCGATAGCTTGTTGCAATCATTCAGCCATACACCTATAACATTAATAATATTATACAACAAAAATTGCAAGTAATTTGCAGTAAACCTTTATTAATATTACTAATGAGACATGGACCCGTATGTCCTTAAACTGCGTCGATGCCCACCGGTATGAGCAGTAGCGACCCGCGTCTACAGTGTATTTTACTGCGATTCCCAACTTGCCTACCAAGCGCGGCGAATACGGCAACACCGAAGTTAAGGCCTTTGTCCAACAGTAGATGGCTCAAGGCTGATGATGATGACTTATGGAAGTCAATGTTTCTTACAAGAAAACATTAGTGGGATAAGAAGTACCAAACACTGCGGAGAACATCGTTAGTAAAATCTGATTTTATTCGCAACTAACCACCTTTGCTCGGGAAAGTATATAATATATTGTAAATACATTACAAACGTACGCCCCAAATCGCTGTGTAAGTACCCATTATTTAGGCAACTACAAACCTTATGTAGTACCACAGTAAGTACCTAGTACTGCGGAAAACGTCATTACACAAATAATAATTTATTGGTAGGTACTAGCAACCTCCTCTGCCTTCACTTTTGGGTAAGTGGTTATAGTATCAACCATATATCGGAAGATGCGGCGTGGGCAGAATCCCACAAGGTGCACTGGCGACCTGGTAAAGACAGAATGAATCTACTGATGCGGGTGGCGGTTATTGTGAGTTGCTTTGGGAGAGGCCCATGTCCAACAGTGGACGTCCTTCGGTACGGTTCGGTACTAGAATGATTGATAAGATGATGAATAGAGCTATCTCAGGACCATACATGGATGACAGTAAAAGTAGGTACCTACATACGTACATTCTAACTGCTAACAGGCAGAAAAAAAGACGGACAGAAGGACGGACAGTAATAGGATTTTGTCAATGTCCTGATACTTACGGTCCCTAAATACGTACATTATATTACATTATTATAACAAACAGGACCTAAAATGAATAGTCTTATCACGGAGAGTTCGCTGTATTAGATGTCTTGTTTGCTTGCAAGAAATTATGTTTTGTATGTCACTATTCAAGTAAACTTGACTAACTTACTAAGTTCCTGTAAGGTACTTACTACTTACCAAAGATTATATAACTAGGACTAACAATTTTTATCCAAAGTCGCGATCCTTAAATTTTTTTATGGAAACCTGAAAATGAGACGAAAATCAGTGAACATATTATTATGATTTAGCAAGACGTCGATAAAATTTTGCAAAAGCATTATCGGTACAATTATGTTGATGGATATATACCGTCGGCCAGATCATTGTCCGACTACAGTTGGTTTAGGCAAGGCACATTACTATGGGAAGTTTAATTTTTGAAGCGGACACGCATGTTTTACAATTAGGTTTATAAACGTCTATACGTACGGTGGAATATAGTCCTATTTGTTTGGTTGTTATGAGACCACCTTGGCTGTAATACATTACACTGTCACATCCATTACACTTATTTTATAGTTTTCTGATGCTTGTATGTTCTAAATAGAAACGATTTACTTTAAAAACGACCTGCCCTTATTAAACATACGATTATTTAGGAACTAGACGGCTTGTCAATATTGACAGAAAGTTTTCGACTAGTAAGAAGGCGGTATACTTATATACTGTTTTGAACGTACAGGCAAACTAGGGTTTTTGTAAATTCCTTCACGCCAAAGATACTCACTAGTCTCACGTTGTTTCTAATCGTGTGATGAATATTATGAATTCAGTATTTTATGCACTTTATTTTATCCAAGGAGAAAATATTAAAAAGATCTTTGTTATAACAGAAAGATCTACGTTTAATATTCTATCTACGAGTATGTGTGAACAAAATAATGCTCATTTTTTAATTGAATAGGTCAGAAACGTACATTATTCTTTGCGGTATTGTAATATGCTTATAATACAGCAACTAATAATGTAATTTTATGGTAAAAATAAGTTTATGGTCTTTTGATATTGTATTTAAAGTTTCGTGAGTCACTGTATCATTTCACAGCCTCACTCACGCGAACTGCTTTGGAGTACCTATAAGATGGTCTAAATTTTCCAACACTATTGTCAAACATTATGTGTCGACACCCGTTTGCTTCAACGAATTGCTGCCTTTGCCGCTCTCGATGTTGTGGCCGGTTCACGGCAATCCTCAACCGGCGCCGTTAGTTTGCTCGGAACTATACTTTACTAAACTTCTACTTATAGTGTTATTAATCGCTTCGCGTATTTTGCGCGATACTTAACATTTTTCCCGAACCAACATCCTTGCTTTGTTAGAAAAACGAAGGAAATGGGATGGGATGGGAATAGGATTTGCTTCGTAAGAGAGCTCTAATTTATCTCCGGAGTTGGAGACCTACCTAAGTCATCTCGTTATATATCATTAGATACTTATTGAACAATAAAATAGCCTGTTTGGATATTATTTTATATATATATCTATACCGTACCAATTTTAAGTAGGCGCGTCAGTACAGAATGTGTTTCGCCCAAAGCAATTTTGGATGAATGTCAGCATTTTTTCAATGCCTCCTCATCAAAGTGCAGACTGTGTATCCTCTGTTCAAATATTGTTCATTTGATGACACTGTAATCAATAAAAGTAATGCTCGTCCTAAAATTGTAAATAATAAAATGCTTACCAAAGACCAAGTCCTACTTCCTTTTTGACTGAAAAATAGGAAATAACGATACGTGGCTACTATTAACCCTAGTAGGCTAAAAGAGAAAAGACCACGATATTGTTTCTACATATAATAAGCACTTATTATACCTATACATTTATTTTATTATTTTATTATCGGTTACCTTAAGCAGGCTGCTAGACGATCTTTACAGGATATTGACTCTGGAGCTTTGGTTATTCATCAACCGGTGCTTAATTTCCTCGTGGTTTGGAAATTATACAAAAATCGTCACGAATATAGTACCACATATACTCTGTGCTGCAAACGTGTGCACCAAAAGGGGTGTAAGCCTCATTGTCTGCGTGATTTTTCTTGTTCTTCATATATATTATAGCCGTGATGGCTAATAAAGTAACAAATTTTTTCTATTTATAATTTTCTATTAGTTCTGCTTTTATTGACAAGCAATTGAATTGACATTAAGTGACAATGACTTAGACAGCTCGGCTGACGTTAGAGACGGGCGGCTCGGGCGGCTCGTGCTCGAGCCGGTGGGCCTCGTGAGCGGAGCGGCGACGCGACGCTCGTGTTAATGTCAATATTCGAGTTTCGGGCCGCTCGGACTCGGACCGAAGGGGTAAGTGAAGCGATAGGTCGACGGTGGGCTCGTGCTCGTGAGGTCGACGTGTAGGAAGCGCGACGGTCTAACGTGAATCATCCTTTACCCTCCCACGAGTTAGGTACTTTGATATAACATTAAAATTAGAAGAGAATTAAAATTAATTATATGAAATAAAATAAAAAGCATTATTTTTAACTTCAAAACAAAGATACATGTAAATATTTAATTTATTTTTAATATCAAGTTGAATTTTAGTTATAATTACTTCAGTTACGTTTTCGCGACTAAAATGAAAGTTAATAGCCCTGAAGGTTACGTTAATAATGTGCAGGGGGCTGAAGGTAAGAGTGTTGCAGGGTGGCTGCGACAAAGGCTCCACAAATGTCAGTAGGCCAGGGCAACTGGGCAACTGGGCCACTTTTAAACCGCACCGCGACTGTCGCGAGTGCAGGATCGCGCACACGGCTAGCTAAACTACATATTATATATGTTAGCTAGTACAAAACATATCGCGTTTTTAAAGTTAACACCTATTTATACATATACTTTTATCGATATTGTGTACAAGTAGATTCAAGACAGTTGGCACCAATGGATTGGACGAAATTAATTTAATTTAATTTATTTTCAATATTTTTGACACATGCGTAAATTTACAAGTTCGCCAAACCAGAGTTTAACGGCGAGGTTTGCACTCTTATCAACCACATTTATTAGCATGCACCTATAGTTTACAAAGAAAGCTTATCCTACATTTAGTGGCGACTTGAGATGTAAACAAATACGTAGTTGCATACTATATACGGTTGTATGATTACTTACCAACGTTTTGTTTAGATTTCATATACCGTCCCTCCTGAGCGCGAGTGTAGTTTTTAAATCTAAGTAATTATACAAGTTTATTTACACTTGTCACTGTGAGTAAATAGTAGCGTGAGTTCCGTTCTTATATAGAGCCTCCGAATGTTTAGAAGTCATGGCTATGTGTTTTATTTCCTCGCGATGTCCCGTCATTAGGCCACGGCTTATAAGGGGGTCGGCTTATCAATTACCCAGGAATAGGCGTAAGCTCTAGTTTTTACGAAAGCGACTGCCATCTATATATTCGGCATATTCCCTATTAAATAAGTATCATCCTGTGAGACTTGTTGAATTAACATAGTAGTACTTACCTAACCTGTAGCAATAATTTCCATTATGAAGCTTTCCTTTTCACTTTGAAACCGAGAGTGTTCAGCAATCCGCAAGGCTTGCAACGAATATTAGCAGACTGCAACTGGGTCAGAAACAGAACTCGCGTTTCATTGCGACTGCACGCGTCACTCACTCACTTTCATATATTTGAGTGGCGACAATATGCGCGTTGAGTGGATGACTTGTTTTGACGTTTTACATGTAGCTATTTCATTATTCAGAGGCATTTCTGCGTGTTTCGGGTGAACTTCTCTTGTTTTCTCGTTCAACTGTTAAATCTATTAAAGCTTTCACAGAGTGCACATTGAATTGCACATCGAAGACAATAATCAAGAAAAGTAGGTCGCATTCCGATTTATTGTTACTTTTTTTTCATCTCGCAGTTTTGGCGGCATTGCCCAAAATAAATGCAAATAGAAATGTCAGCAGGCCGCTGGATATGGGTCACAGATATACAACGCGCGAGTGGCTGTTAGATTCCATCCCTGTTTCAGTCGACCGAAGCTAAACGGTTTGATTGCATTTGCTGCAGTCACACTTTGATTATTTCCGGATTACATTCTGCCCCACGTTTCCCAGACGGATATCATTGCAGGATTCAGTTAGTGTACGCCATTTTTCACTGTGCATTTGCATTGCATATCCGTACATTACTTATGCTCGTCTGCCGCCAGATGTTCCCATGTGTAATATCTTAACACCTTATACCGCTTTTATGGCAGCATTGCTTCCTCTTTAGATTAGTTTAGTTTCATTGCCTTGTATCGTCGATGTTAAATGTTTTATTATTAACCTAAAGCTGTTTAATGTCATTAATTTATTTCCTCTTAACATTTTTTGGATTTTAACAAATAATTTTGTTGATTGTTTCGGCTATCTGAAAGCAATACCTCATATTGGAGGTACCATTCTCAAAGATAATAGAAATAATTCTGAATATGCGCGCACATAATCATTTAAATAACTTAATTTAAGTCCTAAGGAAACTCAAATTCTATTATCCTTTATTCAGTCAGTTGAATTCTTTTGGACGTTTGCCGATCCTCTACCCGCCCTTTAAATTATGATGAAGGGTAATTAGAAATAACGGTCACCGCTGTGCTGTGTTAAGATGGAGCAAGTACAGTCAGCAAGTACAGGTCTTCAAAATGATCTTGATGTTTATGCTCATTTTGCTCTTAACACTAAAGTCGCGTCAAGTTAATTTTGATTACGTAGCTCGCTCAGCTACTTCTGCTATATAACTAATGAAGCTAACGTTAACTAAATATGTATTGAACTTGTATTGTACTACATGTTAGTTCTTTAGTTCTTCTTTGATCGATACTCAAAATTATACCTACAATGTTGAGAGTTACAGTACAAGACTACTTGTATTTAAGTAACTGATAAATTTTTATTTGCATTTTTATTGTATGTATTTCTTGGGATAATAGTGACGAGAAAAACGTTGAAGTAATTTTTAGTAATGTCTAAATGTTTTATGAGTCTATAATCTAAAAACGAATATTAATTAATTTTCATTAACATAGATCCACTACTTTATATAAAGCGGCAATACCTAACTCACACTGCACTGTACTGTAACTGCTCTTACTGGCCTGTATAAGTAAGTAGTTAATAGAGTTTAAAATACTTTTAGAGGGAACCATGCAGCACTCAAGTCTGCTTTATAGAAATGCGATTATTGCAGTTTTAAAGTAGTTTAAAAAAGTGGGTTTTGCGCTTTATGCTTTTAGTTGTAAAACAATTCTTCCTGTTCTAGTTAAAGCCCAGCAGACAGCGGCAGCAGCTGGACTTATGAAACACTAGCTGTACCCCGCGGTGATACCCGCGGTTTATTAGGAAAAAAATGTAGCCTATATGTTTATCCAGGGTGTCCAACCAACTCCATACCAAATTTTATTAAAATCGCTCCAGCCGTTTAGACGTGAAGAAGTAACAAACATACAGACACACAAACTTTTGCTTTCATAATATTAGTACTTTACCCGAAAAATATTTTAGGTAAGTACTTTCCTCTCTAGTAGGTACATAATTAAAAATTATTTACATATAATCCTTAACCCGTTTCAGCTTTTATTTAGATCAAGGTTAGATAATATTTATTTTACTTAGGACAGGAAAATCTATTATCTCGAGACTTTTACGTAGGCTGAAATTATAAGGGATGTAATTTTCGTTAATGGTATGTATATAGCGTATATAGCGTTATTATAGGACTCTATAAAATCCTGCAAGTTCAGTATGTGATACCAGCCGAAGTATAAAATATAGATTGAGAAAATTGAGTTAGACTATACCGGTGATACTTTTTGTATTTGATGGTACACACAGCAACACTCTTAGCTGTACATTGGTGGACCTTATTATGTAAGACATAAGGTCCACCGGTGTACAGCTAAGAGTGTTGCTGTGTGTACCGTAGATTTTGTCAAATTTAAATCTTATTCAAAAGTACCTATGTCATAATTTGATATATATTTAAGAAAACCTACAGTTGTGTTCAGGAAAATATTCCAGCACAAGCACAGTTTTTTTTTACAAGGAACGTTTCCATAGATTTTTTAAACTTTTAACACGCAAGTCCTTGTCGTAGATTTACGAAACTATAATGGATTCAAGATACCACGCTATCAGGGCGGTCCCGCTGCGCAACCGTTCATTAGGTACTCGGCCACAGCTTACATACCCTCAGGACTACGAATGTAAATGCGGAAACTTGCACCACTGCTGCATCCACTGGCTGCATCATATCTAACTTTGATGGATAAACAATACGCTTTGCATTGAGATATGATTTATATTTCAGTTTAGTTTGACTTAGATATTTACAATAGGTACCTCCATAACATGCGTAGTCGGCATCATTTTGGTCCTTTACCGTTTTAAATAGATCAGAATGCTATCAGCTATATGCTGTAGTTTGTGTAGCCCTTATGTATGTCACCGTAAAATTGTAAAATCCGTTAGTTTATAATCTAACTCGCGAGATTGTAAACTACCGAAATATTGTGAACTGTCACACACAGTTCACAATTTAACGCATTAAATTTAGTTAGATTATAAACTATCCGCGAGAAACCGTCAAATTGTCAAATGACACGCCCCTCGATCGCTGATTGGCTACGACTTTCGGTAAGTCATTCTGTGTCCATAGAATTAAGAATGAAATATAGGTGTCAGTTAAAAAAACTAAATGCACCACAAAAACATGAGAACAGGTATTTATTTAGAAATGAAAAAAAAATCAATAGTAAAGTTTAGAGAAATTACTAAAATGTTTATAAATAAAATAAAACCAAAATTGAAACAATAAGTATTTTTTGGTTTAACACATATTAAAAGTAAAAATGACACAATGTTACGAAATTTTGCATCAAAAAATCGACTCGCAGCGGGACTCGACTAGCCCAGTGCCTCTTCCGTTGAAAATATTTGTACTATAGAATCTGAGAAATTCTTTATTTTTATTATTAAATCTTTCCGATATTTATAACATCGTATTTTTTTCAATTATGGTAATGCTTGGTTGTTAGTCGCTTACCTTGAGATTTGATTTTGTTGTGTCTATATTGATCCCATAATGTTAAACTTTCGATTTTTTTAATTGTTGGTAGACATATTGTCATTAGTCATAACTTAAAAAGTCAGAATTTTCTTTTCTGGTAAAAGTTCGTGTCTGTGGGTGCGCAGTTCTAACCTAACCTAACCCACTTTTCTGGTAACAGTTCGTGTCTGTGGGGGTTGCAGTCCTAACCTAACCTAACCCACTTTTCCGGTAACAGTTCGTGTCTGTGGGGGTCGCAGTTCTAACCTAACCTAACCTAACCTAACCCACTTTTCCGGTAACAGTACGTGTCTGTGGGGGTCGCAGTTCTAACCTAACCTAACCCACTTGTCTGGTAACAGTTCGTGTCTGTGGGGGTCGCAGTTCTACCCTAACCTAATCCACTTTTCTGGTAACAGTTTTTATGTGTAGGGGTCGCAGTTCAACCGTAACCCACTTTTCTTTTCTTTTTTTTTTTGAATAATCGTTATTAATTTTGATATTATGCTCATTAATTTAATGACTTTTGTCTTATATGATGTGTAACATTATGGCCTTTAATTATGATGGCAGCCTTCGGGACACTTTGCCCTTTGGCAGCGATTTGGGGGATATATTTTATTTGTAATTTTAGTTTATCCTTTCTTTATAATATTATTGTATTTGTGTTTCTTATGTACGAATAAATAAATTTTCTTGTTTGTAAAAGAATTCCTGAAATCTTTAATTATTATATTTATTTAGTTATATGGCTGATAACTATTATGACTATTGATAGTTATGTGTTAAAAAATTATGCATAACAATTTCTGACTTTCGAAAATCGGAATAATAAAATTATGGGTATCAAAGATATTCCGTTATACTCCTCTAACAATTTTATTCCATTCTGTATTTTTACATATGTCCATTCAATTTTTTTACTACTCGTATTGACACTATGTCCACTGTAATAGTTTTGTAACTCTATGGTAAATTTTTCCTGATCGTCAATTTCTGGTATTTCTAAGTTATGTTGGTGTACAAGTTGAATATGTGACATTGTAAATGTTATTATTTAATATATTAAATGAGATTACATAGGCTCACATGAGAAATCGTATCAAAAATGAGAAATATTACTTAGGTAGCACGGTAACTAACACACACTTCAAATTGCACTTTCTTTGTTATTTGCTGACTCGTTTAACTTACAAAAACAATGACACACAAGTAATTCTAAAGGTTTGAGTTATTTAAAACGGTAAATCTATTTACAATCAATAAAACACTGTTGTTTAGATTCGGTAAGCGCGCCAAATTTACTAACAAACATGGCGCCGCGAGGCCCAAGACATTCAACCAATCAGCGTTCGAGTAGCGTTCTGATACATGTCATTTCATAATTTGACGGTTTCTCGCGGATAGTTTATAATCTAACTAAAATGAATGCGTTAAATTGTGAACAGTGTGTGACAGTTCACAATATTTCGGTAGTTTACAATCTCGCGAGTTAGATTATAAACTAACGGAATTTACAATTTTACGGTGACATGTATACGATATTTCTAGAACGGCCGTGCCCGAGAAACGCTATCTTAGACTTGCTATGGATGCGTGATAACGCTGAAGAATGTACATTGTAGTAGAGTGCATATTTTGAATTGCAGACACTTAGTATCTCTAAAGCGTAAGTTGAAGACGAGAAAATTTGACTGTATTGTTATACATGTAATTTAAGGTGTCAATCAAATCATCATATATGCTTTAAGTATACTACCTAACGACAATTAAATTATTCGCATTGCGTACGGTTAAAACTAAAAGCCAATTATAAAAAATTGTACCTATATACGAGTCGGAGTCGGTCGAAGTCGGTACGGGTTTAACAAACGTTCCTCGATACTTCTGTTTCCATCAGTACCTAATAGCAGCAATACAAATGTAACACCATTTGTTATTTTTGCAACAAACTAATAAGGTCATCAATTTGCGCGGCGGTAAAGTAAGCAGTGTTTAGTTGATTGCCGAGGTGGCTGGGTCCCGCGGGACGAAGCTACCCCATTAATCTCATTTTATCATCCGGCTGTCCGCCCATTTCTCCATCTATCAACGAGGAAACAAGCACACGTCTCGAGAGCTACAGGTTGGACAATTATACATGTAATTATGTTAAATTTACATATTATTGTCAAAACTTACTAAGATAAAAGGATCATAAAAGGTCATGCCTAGCATGTTAGAAATAGATCTTCCTAATCAACCGAAGAAACCTCAAACTTCGTACCGCCTAACATTTTAACACCAAAACATTACCGTTCTTATTTGGATAGTCGGGTAAAAGCAACCTCCATATTAACTTTGTTTTCTGTATATACTATAGATTACTTGTTTCTGACAATCTACAAAATTAAAATTAAATATTTGAACCCGGGTATGTCCTTAAACTACGTCCAACAATGAGAGGTATGGCACAGCGATGACCATCACGCTTGAATCTGGGGCAGCCCAACTGGGGAAGTACCCTCCTTACAGAAGACCACAACCATAATAGCACTGCTACCTTTCAGGTATGTAGTGCTGTGTTCCGGATGGTGAGTAAGGTTCCCAGAGCTCCAACCCCCCTTAAAGGCCGGCAACGCGCTTGTGACTCATCTGGTGTTGCGGGTGCCTATGGGCGACGGTGATTGCTTACCACCAGGCAATCCGTCTGCTCGTTTGCCGCCTATGTCATAAAAAATATATATATATATATATATATATAACCTATACACCCTCATGAATGTAGCAAACAAGGCAATAAATAACAAAAATAATAACGTTTGGCTTTCTACTTCTAATTATTTGAACTAATTACGTATAAACAAACGCACCATTGCATCCTGCCGACTCCATGTCTATATCCGTTATGACTGCTTTACGACTTCGTTTACGTACAATGTCGCCATAAACTTATAAAGCCTGTTGTAAAATTTAAGCACATTTTTAGCTGCCGTAATAGCCCAAATTGTTCGTAACGTCTAGTTTCGCGCCAAATTATTATACTTGCCTCGTAGCCCGCTGAGTCATTAAACATTATTGCTTGCGAGGTAACTGTATTAAATTTTGTACAAACATTTATTCATTTAAGTATGTAAATGAAGCAAGGAGGTAACATGCAACTTAAATGCATGAAGTGCCACTTTCTTTAATTCTTATTTTTTATGCCTATTTAATCGTCAAGCGACCTAACATATTCAAGTGGGTAATTCTCTATTTGAAACACTTACTTATTTTTTCGTGCGATTGTATGCTCTTTTTCGAGTGAGATTGGATTCATATACCTAAAAATTTTAGTTATCAAAAATCATAACAGATTAAAATTACATATCTATTCATCTCAATACGAATAATTTATCAGGCTCGAATCAACTCAGTAGGTATTATTAGATTACCTAAAATGTCTCCACCGTTACTGGACCTAAAAAACTTAAATTCTCTAGCTAGAAAAATATTTCTATAGGCAACTTTAAGTTTTATTCCAGTTGTTAACTCTCAAGTCTCTCATCCAATCAAGATAAAGAAGTGGCCGGCGAGGGCCGATCATTCGCGTCGAGGGGATCGAGAGCCCGTGAGGGCCAATCCGGTTTTACAACTACCTGAAATTATATTGACACTTTTATAAAACCGATTTCATTATCAGAGGATAAGATAAAGTAGGCTTTTTATATTTAGGATGCAGTCACACCACCTTTTACATTCAAACTTGTGAATTGGCTCCCTTGCAAGAGTAACAAGAGAGTAAGTACAAGTTCCATTTGGTAAGTTATTTGTGTAATGTTAATGCTACGCCGTAGCCCGTAGAGTTGTTGAATGTAGCAACATTGTAAGTACGGACACGGGTTAATTGGGAATAATTCAACTGTCTACATTAAGTACATGTTAATTCTCTTATTGAGTTGTAGTGTCTGATTATGTCGAATGTGGGTTTCAATAAAATACTCATATTACGTATTTTCGGTAAATTACATGATCCTTATTAATAGCTATACGCGATCTATGTAAAATCAGATAGCATTTCAAATAGCATTCTATTTATTGGATCTTCGTAAATTCGGACATTTTTACTTGCCGTGAACACTAATGCGGATACATAATTTCCAAATGTATCCATTAAGATACCCATCGCCCGTGGGCTAGGTCGACCTAGGAACTTAATCTAAGCGGAAGGCGAACTTACAAGTAAGGTCACTAACTCTTTTATAAGTATTCTAAGCGTCCGTGAGCCCCTGAACTGGAGGTAGTTCAGGGTCACCGCGGCACGCGAGAGTAGAGCTTCTTATCAAATACTTTAGTGAAGTCCCCAGCTGAACTTGTTACTCAAATAAACGAAGAGGGCGACATGGGCGGCGACGAAATAACTATTTGAATATATCCTATAAAATAGTTTGTCGCTTTCAGAAGCTGACTGAGATTCATATTTGTCCGTGAATTTTATACGGTGGATGACCTGAGGTCACTTAAAGGAATATTTATTAAATTATTTATTCATAACAACATATAAGTTCACACTTATTACACGAAAACATGCTAATAAAATATAGAATAAGTAACACTTTTCTGAAAATGTGATGCATGAAGTACTGTAATATGTGATAATGTAATTCATAATAGGAATAAAACTCCATTCATGATTTGAAAATAATAGGGAATTAATCTTACTAATAGCGTACTCCTACTTTATATTATTCAAAATTAACAGTTACGTTACTTAGCTATATAAAACAAGTATAAATTTGGAGCATAAATCCAAGCTATATATATTAGAAATATTTACGGGAACACTTTCATTATTTCATTTTTCTATCATTCTTCTCCATCTTATTCTACGCGGACAACGTTGCGTTCTAGAATTATCGCCAATGTTTCCATAAATACGAAGCCATATTTTTATTTACAGTATGTAAAGCCGCGAATGTGAACAGTATGTAGAGCGGCTGAATTAGCTTCTCTCCGTATAATGTTCCAGAAAATCCTACCTACATGGAAGTTTAAATAAATTCCTTCCGAGGTTATCGATGGCAAATTAACTTCGTTGACTGGAATATAATGACGACAATTTAGACAATAAGTAAGGTGTGGCCGTCGACGTATAAATGGCATCATTATTCATCGCTAGCTAACATTATTAGTCTATAGTTCTTATCGCTAGCTAACGTTAGTAGTCTGAATGAATCTGCAGTTTTTGTTTAATCAGCTGTAATCAATCAATAGGTATTACGATACATTAAATATTTTGTCTAATGATATCACTAATACCACTGCACTTACCCACTTGTTAACTTTCCCACATGACGGCTATGACTATCACACCATTGGTGACAGAAGATAAAACCCTGCTACTACACCTAGGCCAGCGTTACTACCATACAGTAATCATTATGAAGAAGACCTACCGCAATTTCAGCTATTGTTTTAAATATGTAATGAGCTTGAGTTGTATTAAATCTGGACCAGATGGAACTATCTGCGGAGATACAGCAATATTATTGTTTGAATTTTTTTTTCATAATATTGATGTAATTGGTGACTGAAGAGCTGGCGGCTTCCTCGCACAACGTATCTGTATTGCGATTAGAGATGGGACGCTACCGGTAAGTTACCAATTTTAGTATGGGGAATGTTACCATTTGGGAACATTCCCCGTAGTAACTTTGGTAGCTTACCGGTAGCGTTCCATCTCAAATTGCGATACAATGAGTAAATGCCGCCAGCGTCCTTGGTACAATGCCTCAAGGGCCTTTTTTAGACTTCATGCTGTAAGTTAATTTTAGTTGTAAAAAGTTACCATAATACGATTGTAATTTATGTAAATAAATTTTGAATAAGATAATTAATTAGTTATAATACACCTACCTAGTTACTCATGGTGAGTTAAATAAGTAAGGCTTCGGTAGAACTTTAGTGATAAATATCGCTTCCTAAGCGAGGGTAACTTAGAAATGAAATTTCCGTTTTGCTTTTTATCGCTTTCAATCCCTGCTCAGTTTAGTCTCGTTAAGTCTCGAGTGAATTTTCACTTGGAATAACCCAAATTTTTAATACATATGCCAGTTAATGTTTATTATTGTTAAGAACATTTATATAGGTAAAATCTTACTACCTACTTAATCAATGGGAATTGAAATAGTTATTTGTTATACAAGGGTGCAAGATACATTCAACATTTTTACAAAAGGTGCCTTTAGCTTGGTTAGCTTGTGGTGGTCAGTACGATTTACGTATGTTCTAATTCGATTTTCAACTCGGTGCGTTAGCGAGGCTCGCCCGCGCCCGCCGCCGCCGCCGCGAGGGCAAGTGAGCTGTACTTCGCGAATTTAGACTTTAAAACCGTAGCAATAAGAGCTATGAGAAGTCAACTTACTTTAATCACTAGTGGATAAAATGCGTTTTTACCCTCTCGTATTAAAGGATAAACAAGCGCTTTACGAGCTAGTGAGGGGAAATAGTTATTTGTTATACAAGGGTGCAAAATTGTATTTTAACTGCGAGTGTGGGATTGAACTTCGAGCAAGCGAATGGATTCTATAGTTTAACCACGAGCAAAGCGAGTGGTTTTAAAATAGAATGCTGAGCGTAGCGAGTGTTTCAATACACGAGAAGTAAATTACAATTGCACCCGTGTCTAACACAAAACTTTTCCCCTCACTACAGCGAGGAAAGTGAAACATGCAAAAAAACGTTTTGAAATCACCTTTTATATTAGGTTAGCTTGTGGTGGCCAGTACGATTTTCGAATGTTCTAATTCGATTTTCAACTCGGTGCGTTAGCGAGGCTCGCCCGCGCCCGCCGCCGCCGCCGCGGGGGCAAGTGAGCTGTACTTCGCGAATTTAGACTTTAAAGCTATAGCAATAAGAGCTATGAGAAGTCAACTTACTTTAATCACTAGTGGATAAAATGCGTTTTTACCCTCTCGTATTAAAGGATAAACAAGCGCTTTACGAGCTAGTGAGGGGAAAAAAGACTTAAAGCATTTCATGCCAGCTTTTACTACGGGCTACGCGTGTAGCGGATCCCATTTTTCCGTTTTGAAGAGGAAAGACTACCTGTATAGCGGTATTTTATGACTAATTAATTATTTTGTAAAGTTGTTTGCCTAGTTAGATTCAAAATTGCATGGAGATTGCTGTGTGTACATATACAAAACCTTTACTACGCTGCGCTGACCCGACTCATAGGTAGTACCTATACTTACCTATTTGTTCCCGTCACCTTGAAACCTCTTTACGGACCCAAGCAAAGATAGTTTTCTTCTGGGCGGACAGCAAAGGGTGACATATTAACATAATATAACCAAAACAAACCACATACAATCCAAACTCGTCCATCATGCAAAGTAACGTAACGATTTCTTTCCGTTTAATTTGATTACGCGTCTTACTACTTCATCTGCAAGATGATTCATTTAGTAAAACCTATACAAACAATAAGAGTGTTTTTGGACACAATTGTTCTTCTTCGAGACAAAAAGGTTACTTACGCTTCGTTTTACGACAAAAAGCTCTACTAACGCACAGAATGTAGGCGGACGGGAGATATGGCGCGCACGTCTTTTGTTCCCAACTTCCTTTTACCTACTTTACACGACTAATGGATATTTTATTTCTGTTTCACGGACGTCAAGACGTGACGTATTTATTTCCTTCGTATTCACGGACGTTTTACTAAGTACCCAGTAGTAAAGGCTTTACATTTAGCTCTGAACTAAAGTTTTAGTAACAGCCAGTTGAAGCCACTGAATGACTTAAGTAGCGAGCAGCATATTATCATTCAATCATTGAAGTCATATCACCGAACGCGGGAATTGGATTGGATTGGCTAGTCTTTTAACAATGACGATTTTGCCGAGTATAGCATTTATTTACCCTTCCTTATCTATCGTGATCTACCCTCACGCGTGTTAGATCTTAGTAGTGCGTTTCAGTAGCAGCTGACGAGCTGAACAATCGCCTCCCCTGGCTGCGTGGCGGGGCCAGTCGTCGCGGCCGGCATTCGAAAATAGATTTACACTGTGACCCGTGGAATCTGTCGGTGAATCTAATAGCTGTGCATTGTGCTCGTTCCCTTTTTCTGCACGATTGGCTGGAAACTATATATCTTTCATTGGTATACAACTTTTTTTCAACTTGTTTTTGGTGCGGATAACGGAATTCGCTATTAGGTTCAGTATATCTTATTTGGTTTTTATTGAAGTTGAACACGAACACTGCTATTTTAAAACGTCGGCATATAATTTAAATTCTGTACATGTTATACGTTCCGTTATTAGTACTTTTATTTCATAATAGAAGCATGTCCATACCACACAGATTCTAGTAATCTAACAAAGATAACTTAGATTATTTAAAGACTTAATTATTCTAACATTTATTTTACTTAGGTTTCCAGTCTAAACCCAATTACGTCGACTGACTAACAATTTACTTTGGCCTCATTACGTTCTACGCATGTTCTATGGATTTATACTTAACCCGTCACCGCGCGTCAATAATATTAGGTGGGTACAAGGTGCGGACGGGAGCCAGTCGCGCCGACCTATGCCCCTTCTAATATTAGCCGAACTCGAGACACTCGCAGCTTCAATGGCATTTCAAAAGCTGACCCACTACAGGTAACAGCGCTAATTCTGTCTACTTCTCATCAGTGGTCCTGTAGTAGATATACATACATCTAAGTAATACGTAACCGTTTTCATTAAATATATAAATTATCATAAATTATCATATGGGGGGTATATGCTATAATCGCCACGCTTGGCATGCGGGTTGGCGATCGCAGTGCTTCTACCGCACTCTAAGGATGCTGTTGCCCATCCCCCGGTGGTCTTGGCCGTAGTTTTAGGACATACCCGGGTCTCAGGCTGGAAGGCGCAGGATCGGTCTTCTTGGGTCGTTCTGGGGGAGGCCTACGTCCAGCAGTGGACGTTTTTCGGCTGACATGATGATGATGATGATGAAATACATAAATATACGTCAATTAACAAATCGCAAACTTAAAATTGAAGCGAAGGGATATATTATTTTCAATTTCAAATCGCATTTAACAGAAGCACATACAGCTAGTGAATCAAAAATTACTTGCAGTCAAAAATGAAATAACTTCTACTGATGTAAAAATTCATGCGTCTACCTCAACTCACCTTAACAAATATAATCTCGTTCTAAGAGTAGATATTTAAATATCACACGACATTTACCCCAGTCACGTAAAAAAGTGGTGTGGCGCACCGAGATGACGTCAATTTGCGGAAATCTCGCGACTGCTTAGTGCTTAACTTACATACTAAGTAGGCTATAGGAATGTGCTAGAGTTCCTTAGGACTGGACCAAATAACAATAATACTTATTAATGAGGAATGAACTTTCAAGTCCGAAATAAAGAACTCAGTTTGTAGGTAAACGTGTATTTTGGTCTTAGGATCACATATACAGGTTGTGTCGTTAATACTGGCAAATTAAAAAGGTCTGATTTTTTTCTGTGATCCCATAGACAATATATAGAACCCTAGAGAAATTATTTTATTTTAAATGATTTATGTTAATTGTATTTCAATGTGTATTCGAATTTAATTTATTTCTTTTATTTAGATTTTTATTAATTGTACTTTGATATGGACTTGGACCTTATGGTTTGAAATAAACGACAATTTATTTATTCAAATTGACGCATACCTAATTCATTAAGTTTTCAACATGATTGTGATAATTCGTTTTTTCTCTGTAACTTATATAAGGCTTCTCTAATAAAAATCAAGTGACTAACACCAAATTTCAGCTCTGATAACAAAAAATGCTTTAACTCGATACTTATTTTTATTTAAATATTTATTACCTAAATATTTACTTTGAAAACAAATAAAGTAAATATTGGTAAAAATATAATAAAACTAGATAGCAAATTACAAGTTCTCACTTATAGAACTAGATTACTTTCAAAAAGAAGTACAGCCGAACTTTTTAAAATAAAATAAAATCTTTAACTCTTTACCAGCACTAGTCGTAGCTCGCTATTCATCGCCAATGATTTGTCGTCGCAGTGACGTGCTCTTTCACTGCACTATTAATCAAAATGGCGGGACGTGCGAATTGAAAAGGGCCGTGACACGATGGTTATATCGACGTCGGAAAAGGACGCTTAGTGGTTCAGTGATACTGGCACTTCGTCTTCCCTCGGCCATTACAATGGATCCGAGCTAATAATTATAATTTGTGCAATTAAATTAAATTTCATGACATTTCTTGGTAGTCAGCCGGATTCTTGTAGATAAAGAATTACTTAGAAATACAAAATAATATAATATTTTCTACCCTAATGAATGTTTTCCCCGAAACTTATTGATTTTAACAAAACTTCTAATACACCTAGAATATTGGCACGACTAAATACAACTAATGAGAACTGATCCCCCAACACATTTTGCTTGCCGAGTCTATTTTGACAAAAATCTGAGATTTGTCCCAAGTCTAGCCTGAATAAGTAGATTTTTAATTGTCAATGTTAAGCTTAAACGGTACATACACAGTTTAAACGTTTCAAACGAAAAAGCCTTAATAACTATCTACATAGACTACATAATAAATCACATCACAAACATAAACTGTTACCATAAATGAAATAAAGAGATACCTACAGAGCAGGCGGTTTTATCGCAAAAACAGCATTAAATATTTCATAAATGTTATCTTTGAACAGAACCCGGCCTTCCCGGACTTCCGGATCTAAGTTTACCCTATAAACACGATCTCGCAGCTTTCCGTCGATATCCATTACACCTATACTTTTTTCCGCCCGCCAGAATTTAGAGGTGGGGTAAAAGTTGTTGGCTATTTTATTAGTATTTTGTAAGTATTCGATTCTAGACACTATAGAACCCTTTATAAAACTGAAACATTTTCATTGCTCTTTAGTGTATATCGTAAGTTATTTAATAACTCTTGTCAAGTAAAAGTATACATATCAAATATGTTCTCAATTTTACACAAACTCCCTATAGAAGCAGCATAGAAGTTAACAAGTTCAATTCTAGTTTTTTTTTCAGTTGATCGTAACTAAATAACCTGCAAACAGTAAATTTTAAAATCGTTTATTAACTATATTCGAACCCCTATTTTACGTCGTACTGTTTTCAAAGGTCTTTGACATAGATAATACAAAAATACATGTATTCAAGTGAAGAGAACAAACGTACGAAGAGAGTAAATAACTTGGGTGATTCAGCTAAATAAGTATTTCTTCTTGTTACATTACTGTTCTCTTGATATCAACCAATGTTTGCCATTATCTAACTTTTTTCCTAAATATCTACTGAAGCAATATTTAGATTTTCCTAAACAAAGGGATGAAGATCAAAGATACTAAAGGTTACGTTACCTACTTCATAAAACTCTTACAAAATGAAGACATAATTCTGTTGAGTATATCATGATAGACGCAGCAGCCGGCGAATGGCTAGGGGTAACGGGTAAATGATTTACATTTCATAATGTTTATTTTTATGTAAGTAATAATACATTTTAGCAGAGGAAAATATCCATACGGACTGAAAACGCATTACAAACGTATAGGGTAAATCGCCAGTTACTGGCCACCTTTCAATAACTGGCCACCATATTTACCCTACTATTTTAAATTTCATCCCGACTTTTCGACACACTTTAATGTTATTGGATTTTTATTATATTTCACAAATTTAAATTAAGACTCTGAAAAAGTTTGGTTTCTAAATAAATCCAGAGGGCTATGAATGTTGGCTCGTTAATATCATTGGTGGGTCAACTTTTAGAACCAATATGGATTTTTCTTTTTGCCATGAGCCTAAGGGAAACTGCGGCGGGAATCGGCTTATTTGGACGCGCCTCCGCTGATATGAAAGTATAATAATCTTAACCATCCATAATAATGTACGCGCACAAATATTCTGATTATATTCTTAGCACCGGTATTTCTGATATTTTTATTCTCCAATACGGACGTGATATCACAATTCAAAAAAATCTGCTGTTTACAACACCAGCCACCATCATAAATGCTATTGCAAGTATTTTGGGCATTGAAACAAAAGAGAACCGTTTTACTTTCCTAGGGCTGGATTCTAATTATCGCGGCAACCGAAGACAATATTATTAACATTTCATTACACATATGTTTGATATACTAGGATATAATACGAGTATCATTATTAGACGGCACCGGCACCATAAAATGTTGTGCTCTAAATTTATATTGAAAATATGTATCTTAATTGAAAACATAAACAACCATTCAAATTTTCGCAACAAATGTTTAACCAACTAATACCTGGCAAACTGTTGGCTATAAATAATAATTGATGGCCCCAATATCGCTGTTTACCGTTGCCGCTATGTCGCTGTACGGAGCAATATCAACATCGCTGGCGATTGGGGATACCGCTGCAAACACTGTTAAACGAAATTTGCTGAGAAAGAGACCACCTGTTTCAAAGGACGTCCCCGCACTTAGGCCCCTCATTGTGCCACGGACTGAACAAATATGGCCGGCTATGTGAGTATTGTATCTGTGTATGTTTGCGAGTCTAGCAATAACGCCCACGCGGATACTTATTAATGTTAAGTATTGACATCGAAAGTAGTCCGTACCCTTACCATGAGTTGTGACATTCAGGTATTCGATAACAAGTATCGAGTTTACTATCTGTGGATCTCGCTTGTACTATTTTAGTGCAAACGTGATGCACAGGTAGTAAACTTGCTACTCGTTAACGAAAACCTCAAAGTCACAACTCATGGTGAGGGTACAGGAATCCGAAAGTAACAATAACAAGTATCGAACTTTCGACTGACAAAACAATCCACTACCACAATAAATTTTAAAGTTCGTTGAGATTAATGGGAAGTTTTAGCCTTTAGCGATCCCCTTAATTCAAACATAAGTACATATGTACACGGTGTTGTGTGTCGTGTGTCTAAGCCAATTTATTCTACTGTACAAACATTGCCGTACAAACTATGACTGTAACTACAAAGCTGCTAGAAACACCCTAAAGATAGGGTTATTTACAAATTACAATATAAGATGCAGTGTTCCTCGTATTCATTGTCTGTAGTGTCACGGAGAATAGCCCCTGTAGGTACTATAATAGTGATTTAATTCTACCTACATATTTATATTTAGTTGCATCAGGGTGGACACTCTACCGGCATCGAATAATGCCTAGCGTTTTCTGGTATGCGTTTGATTTGTTATTATTCAATACATTTTATGTCTAGGGTGTCTAAAATTAAACACAGTTGTTGTCAATTTTTATCAGTTATGATAGAAATTAATATTTTGTTCAGACTGATTATGTGGCGAATAGATAAACTCGGGAAAGGATCATTAAAACCCGGACGCCGCGTGTGGCCAACCCTCTCGTACAAATGTCGTAAATTTAAACGTCATGCCCGTGTTAGCACAGCTAACAGCCGCATTTAAATATTACGCCGGGTAACATTGAAATTCTGTTGTGCTCGAATGGCAGTCAAGTTGGGTAGAAAAGCTGAAATGTTTGCTGTGTTCCGCAAACCATAATATAAAAAGTCTTATTTAATGTTTATTTTTCTCAAACTTACAGTACAGTCAGCAGCAGAAGTGGCTAAGCGTTTGAGGTGTTCAAAATGAGTTCAACACATCTCTATTGTCAAGATAATAAGAGCGCGTGTAGCTCATTTTGAACACTTCAAACGCTTAGCCACTTATGCTGCTGACTGTACGATGTTGAAATTATGTTCCTTGGTTAGACGAGAGGAATGAGAGGTCGTTAAGGTTAATTATAATAAGGCTCTTTTTTAATTGCCATTCCACATACCTACATTTGTGACACAACATCATGGCGATGGCGGTTAGCCATTAAAAAAATATTGGTCACATTTGCTGCTTGATTCGATGACATGCAGCCACTTCGCTTATTAAAAACAATAAGCAATTTATGGTAAATTTTGCAGTTTTATTTGGCATATTTACTTTTAATTTTTCAATAAGTAAATAAAACTTTTATTACTTACTTACAAACGGATAAATTCACGTGTAATTATATCGCACTAGGCGACAATGGCTCACAACAGTTTTAATTATATTAAAACTTTTATATCTTGGAAGTTTTTTCAATTATTGTATTGCATGTTTGAGAAAGGCACTATAAACATATACCTCGGTGTGAAAAGGGGTTGTCGGCCTCGTAACAAACCGTCTACGTATACTCGGCCGGCGACTCCTTACTTCCCGGCCTCTGTAGTAATGTACTATTCATATCTGAACTTATATACAAACTCCCCGGCGTTTAACCGTAAGTCCGTAACTGAGTAATAAGATTCTGAACATGTTCACAAAATATAAGTATTTCGAAATCTCGCAAGACGTGACTCGATCCACAGCGGAGTCACAATGCAGCCCTCCGCCGCACAATACGTGGACGCCTACATTTGCTTACCAATCAAACGCGTTTCCGTGTACTCCTCGAACAACGGGAAGGTGCCGAGAGAAGCACCTGCACACACTGAGGGCCCTTTGCCGCTCTTCGTCTTTTTATAAAACAAGGTGTCGCTTGTATGAACTTACGGCGCTATTTATAGCTTCAAAGCACTAGTGGATATAATTATAGACAGCATTATTTTCAAGATATTTTATTATAGCATAAATAAAATAAATAAATAAGTAAAATGTTATAGGACATTCCTAGTCCAAATTTTAGGTTGATTCCTGGAGCGTAAAAGCTAATATTAGTTTTACGCTAATATTATCTTTTTATTGGTGATGCGAGTTCTGATTCGTTCGCCGGGTCTATACAAACTAACTTTCCTACATTTCGACAGTTTTCCTTGGGCACATTGACATGTAATATGCCTTTACTAGCCCAAATACGTAGCTAACATAACCGACAGTAGGTATAGAATTTATGAATAGCTGAAGAGGCGTGCAAAGTAATATTGATTGCATTTTGCGTCGTCTACAGCTTCATCATATCAACTCTGTAGTCGTTACTAATTTGCTAGTAAGTAAAAAAAACCTAGAATAACTATTTTATTTTTCTCTTTTGAAAATTGGCAACAACCTCCACGTAATGAAATGCAAAGCTGCCAGGTAACCTAATTCTATTAGTAGGTATTGCATTTACCGCGGTCCATTGCCGCTGCTAAGCTAATGGAATTCATCCATCAAGGATTGCGTAATAATCTAGCTTAATATAACATAATTTGTGGTTTCTGGGGAACCTAAGTATCATGTGTGCAATTTTATTAAAGTAATTTATAGTTCTTTGACCTAAATATCGTCCAGATCTTCGAGATAGCAACAAACATTATCCGTATTTAAAAATTTAGGTAGGTATTAATTTTATAAAAATGAGTAAAAATTATAAATTATTCTACTAGCCTAATATGGTCGGGTTTTATTCTTAGTCACCATGTTCTAACGACTATGATAATTGATCAGCGATAATATAGCAACGATCCTGTGGGTACTGATTGTAGTAAATTTGTTGCAGGTGCCATCCCCATGGTGACGGCGACGGTGCACTGCGCGCCCGCGCCGCTTCGGTACTCCGTGCTGGCGGTCTACAGCCTCGGCAGTATGCTGGGCCTTTATAAGGTGACCACTACACTCTTATTACATTTATGCCAGGTCATAGTGTTTCTAAAAAACCGCTTTAAGGGACATAGCAAACGAAACTTGTATTGAAATGGCGTGTTATGCGGGAAATCGTATTAAACGTGATCGTATTAAGCGGTTTCTAGACCGTTTTTTAACTTACCTTATGATAATAATAACAAAACAATTTTAATCAATTTATTTAATTTTACATACTTTGGAAAAAAATGGATCAATCAAGTGTACGGATTACGTTCAATTGGTACCTACAGTTTAATATTCTATTGTTGTTACCTAAGATCTACACTATACTTCTCTGGTTGCATGTGCTAAACTATACGTCATTTACTATTTTTATCACCAAAGTACATAAGTCGTAACAATAAAAGTCACCTTACTTTCCATTAAAGAAACGTTGATTATGACTTTAGATAATTGCTAAGTGCTCAGAACCTACTCACGCCAAAAACTCCAAGTGCTAAGTAGAATCTCAACGGCGATGCCAAGTGATGCTCATCGTAACTCACGGGTCTACCTTCCTTGTGACATTTCTAGCGACGTTGCCAACGCGCTGCCGTCACACTGCACTGCCAGTTGGCAAGGCAGCCTGAATGGTGGATGTATAGCGCTACAAAGATTTACTTTTATCTTTTGGTAGCTTGCAGTTGGTCGTTGGATCCATCCACCCCTAGGTATATTGTGCGAAAACCAAAAACCTTACGAGTATGGCTATGAGTACTACAAATTACAGTATACTTACATACATAAACGTTTAATTCACTTTAGAAAATTGAATATTTTCGATAATTTTGTTCAAGTCAGCGATTTGCAGTCGTGAAGATATGTGAAGAGTTTTACAATTTCTACAGTAATATCACATACACCTCTGTACCCGTTCCCAGATAAAAAGAGTTTTTGATAGACAACCGACGATAGGCAGGTGTCGATCGTGGTGCCCGCTGCAGAGATTCACACTACGACCGACGTCACACAGAGTGCTAGATCCAATAAAAATAAAACATTTTGAAACAAAAGGACTGTGTGCGAAATATCGGTATAAATGGAGACTGCGTTTTGCTATTTTAATACACAGGGCATATATACTTTGCTAGCCTTATGGTCGGGTTGTTATCATTTCACAGGTATTGACCTCTCATGCTATAATTTGTTTATCATTTGTCACAATACCTGTCATGCTACAACAAGTATGTGAGTTCGCAAGTGACGGATAGCACGATAGACGATAAAATGACAAGCATGCTATCGATCTACATATTTCCTGATGAAGAGATGCGACTGTGACACGGAATTCACTTAGGTGTGCTCGGTGAAAGGGAAGTGAAGTTGCATGATAATATTTCGTAACTTGGAAGATTTTAAATCTGGTACTTAGTCAATAAAGTTAAGGTTAGCTTTTTATATATTTGCTACTAATTATTAATATTAATGTAATCCTACGTCGATAATGAGTTACAAAATTACTTTAATAGGTTGATTATTTTACACAATCCCGTTCGAACTTATATAAGTAGGTCTCGGGTTGAGATTATCCGTTTTTATTGTTGATTCTTCTAAAACCCCCTAGCCCCATCGTAAGTCAGCCAAGTAACCCGAGTTCAACTGGTTAATTCCATACATGTTTAACGCTTAAAGGATGATTCACGTTAGACCGTCGCGCTTCCTACACGTCGACCTCACGAGCACGAGCCCACCGTCGACCTATCGCTTCACTTACCCCTTCGGTCCGAGTCCGAGCGGCCCGAAACTCGAATATTGACATTAACACGAGCGTCGCGTCGCCGCTCCGCTCACGAGGCCCACCGGCTCGAGCACGAGCCGCCCGAGCCGCCCGTCTCTAACGTCAGCCGAGCTGTCTAAGTCATTGTCACTTAATGTCAATTCAATTGCTTGTCAATAAAAGCAGAACTAATAGAAAATTATAAATAGAAAAAATTTGTTACTTTATTAGCCATCACGGCTATAATATATATGAAGAACAAGAAAAATCACGCAGACAATGAGGCTTACACCCCTTTTGGTGCACACGTTTGCAGCACAGAGTATATGTGGTACTATATTCGTGACGATTTTTGTATAATTTCCAAACCACGAGGAAATTAAGCACCGGTTGATGAATAACCAAAGCTCCAGAGTCAATATCCTGTAAAGATCGTCTAGCAGCCTGCTTAAGGTAACCGATAATAAAATAATAAAATAAATGTATAGGTATAATAAGTGCTTATTATATGTAGAAACAATATCGTGGTCTTTTCTCTTTTAGCCTATTAGGTTTAATAGTAGCCACGTATCGTTATTTCATATTTTTTCAGTCAAAAAAAGGAAGTAGGACTTGGTCTTTGGTAAGCATTTTTATTATTTACAATTTTAGGACGAGCATTACTTTTATTGATTACAGTGTCATCAAATGAACAATATTTGAACAGAGGATACACAGTCTGCACTTTGATGAGGAGGCATTGAAAAAAATGCTGACATTCATCCAAAAATTGCTTTGGGCGAAACACATTCTGTACTGACGCGCCTACTTAAAATTGGTACGGTATAGATATATATATAAAATAATATCCAAACAGGCTATTTTATTGTTCAATAAGTATCTAATGATATATAACGAGATGACTTAGGTAGGTCTCCAACTCCGGAGATAAATTAGAGCTCTCTTACGAAGCAAATCCTATTCCCATCCCATCCCATTTCCTTCGTTTTTCTAACAAAGCAAGGATGTTGGTTCGGGAAAAATGTTAAGTATCGCGCAAAATACGCGAAGCGATTAATAACACTATAAGTAGAAGTTTAGTAAAGTATAGTTCCGAGCAAACTAACGGCGCCGGTTGAGGATTGCCGTGAACCGGCCACAACATCGAGAGCGGCAAAGGCAGCAATTCGTTGAAGCAAACGGGTGTCGACACATAATGTTTGACAATAGTGTTGGAAAATTTAGACCATCTTATAGGTACTCCAAAGCAGTTCGCGTGAGTGAGGCTGTGAAATGATACAGTGACTCACGAAACTTTAAATACAATATCAAAAGACCATAAACTTATTTTTACCATAAAATTACATTATTAGTTGCTGTATTATAAGCATATTACAATACCGCAAAGAATAATGTACGTTTCTGACCTATTCAATTAAAAAATGAGCATTATTTTGTTCACACATACTCGTAGATAGAATATTAAACGTAGATCTTTCTGTTATAACAAAGATCTTTTTAATATTTTCTCCTTGGATAAAATAAAGTGCATAAAATACTGAATTCATAATATTCATCACACGATTAGAAACAACGTGAGACTAGTGAGTATCTTTGGCGTGAAGGAATTTACAAAAACCCTAGTTTGCCTGTACGTTCAAAACAGTATATAAGTATACCGCCTTCTTACTAGTCGAAAACTTTCTGTCAATATTGACAAGCCGTCTAGTTCCTAAATAATCGTATGTTTAATAAGGGCAGGTCGTTTTTAAAGTAAATCGTTTCTATTTAGAACATACAAGCATCAGAAAACTATAAAATAAGTGTAATGGATGTGACAGTGTAATGTATTACAGCCAAGGTGGTCTCATAACAACCAAACAAATAGGACTATATTCCACCGTACGTATAGACGTTTATAAACCTAATTGTAAAACATGCGTGTCCGCTTCAAAAATTAAACTTCCCATAGTAATGTGCCTTGCCTAAACCAACTGTAGTCGGACAATGATCTGGCCGACGGTATATATCCATCAACATAATTGTACCGATAATGCTTTTGCAAAATTTTATCGACGTCTTGCTAAATCATAATAATATGTTCACTGATTTTCGTCTCATTTTCAGGTTTCCATAAAAAAATTTAAGGATCGCGACTTTGGATAAAAATTGTTAGTCCTAGTTATATAATCTTTGGTAAGTAGTAAGTACCTTACAGGAACTTAGTAAGTTAGTCAAGTTTACTTGAATAGTGACATACAAAACATAATTTCTTGCAAGCAAACAAGACATCTAATACAGCGAACTCTCCGTGATAAGACTATTCATTTTAGGTCCTGTTTGTTATAATAATGTAATATAATGTACGTATTTAGGGACCGTAAGTATCAGGACATTGACAAAATCCTATTACTGTCCGTCCTTCTGTCCGTCTTTTTTTCTGCCTGTTAGCAGTTAGAATGTACGTATGTAGGTACCTACTTTTACTGTCATCCATGTATGGTCCTGAGATAGCTCTATTCATCATCTTATCAATCATTCTAGTACCGAACCGTACCGAAGGACGTCCACTGTTGGACATGGGCCTCTCCCAAAGCAACTCACAATAACCGCCACCCGCATCAGTAGATTCATTCTGTCTTTACCAGGTCGCCAGTGCACCTTGTGGGATTCTGCCCACGCCGCATCTTCCGATATATGGTTGATACTATAACCACTTACCCGTGCGAAGGCAGAAGAGGTTGCTAGTACCTACCAATAAATTATTATTTGTGTAATGACGTTTTCCGCAGTACTAGGTACTTACTGTGGTACTACATAAGGTTTGTAGTTGCCTAAATAATGGGTACTTACACAGCGATTTGGGGCGTACGTTTGTAATGTATTTACAATATATTATATACTTTCCCGAGCAAAGGTGGTTAGTTGCGAATAAAATCAGATTTTACTAACGATGTTCTCCGCAGTGTTTGGTACTTCTTATCCCACTAATGTTTTCTTGTAAGAAACATTGACTTCCATAAGTCATCATCATCAGCCTTGAGCCATCTACTGTTGGACAAAGGCCTTAACTTCGGTGTTGCCGTATTCGCCGCGCTTGGTAGGCAAGTTGGGAATCGCAGTAAAATACACTGTAGACGCGGGTCGCTACTGCTCATACCGGTGGGCATCGACGCAGTTTAAGGACATACGGGTCCATGTCTCATTAGTAATATTAATAAAGGTTTACTGCAAATTACTTGCAATTTTTGTTGTATAATATTATTAATGTTATAGGTGTATGGCTGAATGATTGCAACAAGCTATCGACAGCCCGCCTGAGTCCGGCCGGGCGTCCCTACACTACATGTACATCTACATTAAGTATCAGTGATACATAAGTAAGCTTGTAGGATCTGTAGATGCCTTTAACAGTTATTTAATTTACCTAGTAGTCATTATCATTAAGTACGTAGGTTATGTTGAGGATTTTTTAATAGAGTGTACCCCCAATTTAGCCGAGGTACAGACAGACTAAAGAAGAAATGGCGGGCTGACCTATATGTTTTTAGCGACTGATGGGAACACGCACTAAAGAGAGGAGGCCTGTCCCGGCAGCTGGACATAAACTAGGCTAAGAAAAAAGAGTAGGAAGGGTCAGGTATCTAATCTTAGTGCGGACGAGTGATAGTAAGTAAATATAAGTTGTTGTTGTATGTTGTATAATTAATTGAATGAATGGTTGGTTAAATCCGTGCTGATTACTCCACAGTGCATCCGTTCGTTTATAACATTAATAAATATTCAAGACAATTGACGATAGGTCTGGCCTAATGGATAGTGATCCTGCTTATGAAGCCGATGGTCCTGGGTTCAAATCCTAGTAACGTCATTTATTTGTGTTCTGAGTCTTCTGACAAGCCTCATTCGTCGGTGTGTTGTGCGCGCGTACTTGTAGTACGGCAGCTGTTGGTGTATAATCCTGGCTACGAGGTCAGTCTGGGCAAGTTCTCGCCGTTAGCAAGATGAGAACATAGAGAATAGAGGTTTTCCAACCCTAAAAGTGTTCCGGGTCCGATTACTATTACTAAGACTCCTGTCTGTACGTCTGTCCGTCTGTCTATCTCTCCATCTCTCCGTCTGTTCGTCTGTCCGTCTATCTCTCCGTCTGTCTGTCTGTCTGTCTGTCTGTCTGTCTGTATGTCTGTCTGTCTGTCTATCTATCTCTCCGTCTGTCCGTCTGTTCATCTATCCGTCTGTCCGTCTGTCTATCTCTCCGTCTGTTCATCTGTCCGTCTGTCCATCCATCTGTCTGTCCGTCTGTCCGTCAGTCCGTCCGTTAGTCTATAGGTCACCAGGCTGTATTATATAAAATGTTCACAGATAATGTATTTTACTTACCTCTATGTTAACGAATACCTACTTATACTGAGTAAAATATTAGGCTCTATAATGTTGCGAACCTTTCAAGTTCTTACTAGTATTTGGCCGGTTTAATATATAAGTAGGCAGGTTAACTAAGATAGGTAGGCAAGCCGATAGAAATGGTGTTATGCATAGTTAAGTATGTATATATATATAAAGTTCATACGTTAATTTGAGGATTTTAGAATATTATAAGTTGATGTACAGTATGTATAAATAAGAGAGGCAAATGCATGGTTAGGTATCTTAAGTTAGTAGGTTAATTTGACCACATGATAATTTTATACTAATTCTACGCACAGTGTACTGCAAGCAGAAGGTAGTTTATATCGCTCATATTGAGCACTATTACGAGTGGCTTTGCAAAAGCGTCACTGACTAAGAATCTACTTTGTCTGGATTGAGGACGTTGTCATAAAATATCATATTTCTAATTTTAATTCATCATTGCATCGGCCGTAACTCGTCCACTGCTGGACAGAGCCTCCCCCAAATAGGACTTGTGTCATCTTGAGAGTCGCCACTCACATTTCTGTTATTGATACAAAAATATTTTAACCGTCTTAACTCCAAGAACCCTTAAAGTGGTCGAGTAATGTCGTGCCTGCCACGCCACCGACATCTAGAGTGGCTAGAGCGGACACTGCCAAAGCTATTTTGCTGCTGACTTATAAGGCTTGAATTCGTCGAGACGAGACGTTGGCGTACTTGACACGTTTTGACACAAGAGGAAGGTCTTTCAAAAGGTTCACACGTTGGCTGCCCGCCGTAAAGTCAGCATCAATTAGCGCATGAAACAGCGCACCAAACGAATCTATCGTTTCTTAATTTCTTATGACGAATAAAATGCGATATAAACTTTGAAACGCGAACTGTAAAAAATGTCATTTGTAAAAAATACACAGGATGGCAGATCTTAGATATTGGTGCGTTTTATTTTATATGCTACTATTGATGCTGATTGTACTAAATTACAGCATTAATCCCATGCCCAAATACCCAAAAACATAAGCTTTTGATCCCACCAATGATGCTCATGGCCACACAGAGAAGACAAAGTGATCCCACCCGTGATGCCGATGGCAACACAGGGAAGGTGACTTGATCCCAATAATGATGCTCATGGCCACATATTGCACCCGTGATGCTCTTCGCAGTCTACGTGTTAAATAATCAGTATCATTATCATAACGTAATTTATTTTAATTTCATATATGACGTACGTCGAGAGAAGTTCCAAGCTTCAACCAACTGGACAGTAGCGCTGAGACTACGGAGCATTTACTGTATCAACGGGGGCATTAGTCAAAAATATAATAAAGTTCTGGATTAGGATTTTATCACACGTCAACTCGAGCCTTCTTGGCTGATGTATACAAGATTTAAAAAGTTATTATTGTTTAATTTAATTTGTTTACTAAAATTTTTTTGATGTTTGTAATTCTACTCAGATAGACTTGACGCTATGTTTTCTGCAGCTTTTACGTGTAAGTAGTAGCCTACTATCAGTCAAAGAAATAAATTGTGCTTTCGTGTTGTTTTATTTCTCAGAGGTGGGAAAGGAGTAATTTTAACTTTAAGTCACTAAGGGCCGATTTTTCAATCGTCAGTTAAGCCTTATTCGACGAATAACTCTATGGGTATCTGTCAGATATGTGCTTATCTGACAATTGAAAAATTGGCCCTAAGTAACAAATATATAATAATATAAGTCTTAAGTACCGTTCATTTTTTTACAACTAATATCATATAGATGGCAGCCAAATATAGCTCGCCAATCCTTCCTTCTAGGCACTGGTCCCACCGCAAGCTAGTAAGCCATGAGCTATCAGCTATTTCAAGGGACAAAGATAATTGCTCCCGTGTAAATAAAAGAGAGATCTATTTATATCTCATTGCCTGGTAATGAACTACGATCGCCCGGCTATGACATATAAATATGTCACTTATTTACACGAGATTGATTATCTTTTGTCCCTTGAAATAGCTGATAGCTCATAGCTTACTAGCTCGCGGTGGGACCAGTGCCTAAATACAAATATCTGTACTGAGATATTTGGATACTTTGGATGCTAAAAACTATGCTTATAAGCTTATTTTCCTTTGTACCTAAAATACCCACCGTATACCCTATAATATACCATTTGGACGCCAGACACGCCTTTACTGGTTTAGTGTGTTCCTTTACCAGTTGAGACGTTGCGCGTATGCGCGCCTAGGTTCTTTGTAGATAGTAATAGTATCTAAAAATGAATAAAAATTACATATATTTAATTTGTTTTATTTTAGTAGTTGGTGTGAAAATTAGCCTGAAAAATAAAGGAATAAACAACGGAACATAAATGTGCTCGCATACTGCTAATACTTGGTCGCGGCAAATTTTACCGTGATCCGAAATAATGCATGAGATAATACTACCTATAGTTTGCACAGGGTGCTTTATTTCGTAATAATTACTAATTAGTACTAATTAGTAATTTTTTTTTCACCTCAGGAGCTCGAACATGTTTACTTTCCTCACTCCAGGGAGTGAGGAAAGTGCTACTTTCCTCACTCCAGGGAGTGAGGAAAGTGCTACTTTCCTCACTTTCAGAGAGTGAGGAAAGTTGCTACTTTCGTCACTCCAGGGAGTGAGACAAAGTAGCTTTTTAATTGATGACCGGTCTGGCCTAGTAGGTAATGACCCTGCCTAAGAAGCCGGTGGTCCCGGGTTCGAATCCTAGTCAGGTCATTTATTTGTGCGATGAGCACAGATATTTGTTCCTAAGTCATGGGTGTTTTCTATGTATTTAAGTATTTATATGTATCTATTTATTACAATAGGACATAATGGACTCCCTTAACACCACTACCACGTTCGGACCCTCACAAATTAATCAAATATTATAATTTTGAAATGTACATATATTTTAAAATGAAAATTATTTTAACAAAATATTAAGTAATGAAGCCAGTGCAGTTGCAGATAAAACACTTAACTTAAATAAAAAACTTAAATGTGGTTAACTTGATGTTAATTTTTTTACAAGATTTTATTTAACTTGATGTATGTATTTGTATATTTATCCGGGTGGAATCTTGCAACTCAATTTTGAAGCAGACATCTTTAACCGATTGAGCTGAAATTTAGCACACTAATTTATGTAATTTCGGTTACAATGCAATATTATGGTACCACTGATCTGATCTGATGCTAGAGTCAGAAGGTAGCAAAAGCAACACCTAAAATACACAATAAACCCGTGGTGTTTTAGGCTCATTAGAATCCTTTCGAAGAGTAGATGACGAGTGTGAAAAAAAGTACAGTCGGCAATAAAAGCTTGTACTAAAAATGACATTTTTGGCAACTTATTTAACCTTTAATATGTTCTCACTACTGAGGTGAAAAGTTGTATGTGTCACACTAGAGTAAAGTTATTTTACATCTCGTGTTTTTGAGTGCCTCGCTACGCTCAAGATTCTAACACTAGAATCACTCGCTACGTTCGTGATTCAATTATAGAATCTTTCGCTTACTCGGGACTCAAAATAAACACTCGCAAGAAAAAACAACTTTCCTCTCTTGTTGAACAAATAACTATTCTATCCAAAGCACAAAAGCTGGTAATATATACAAACTATCATTATTTATCTTTCTGGCAACATTGATGAACATCTACAGGTGCCACATTAAGACGGCTAAATATAATGTCGGTTGGGTTTCCATATTTCAGAAAACAATTTGTGACATTTTGTAACGCACATATTTTTGACGTATATTCCGATACATGAAAAACCTCTTTGGTGATTTCAATTCAGACTATTCAAACACAGAACACTAAATAATAAAGACTGTTAATTGTTATTGAGGAATTCGTCGAATTATCTTCATACAGGTTTATAGTTATATGGTTATGTAGACACATGGTTATGTTAACAGGCGGATTAGTCCATTAAATTAGTTAAGAAAGGGCATAAGAGGGGATTAAATTATTTGTTGAATTTTACATTTGGTATTTAAGAAAATTCATATACTATACCTGTACCTAAGCCCTACCATACCACTAGGGCCTACATCGAACTTTGATTTTTAGTATTATATTTTTTAAATTTAGTTTATATATTTATTTTTTGTGATAAATATTTATGTTATATGTTAAATGAGGTTTTGAAATAAAATATATAAATTATGAGCCCTTTGCCTAAATATTCGGTTCTTTTATTTATGATTAACGAATATTTATTCTTTGATTATTTTTAAAGAAATGTGTCAATTCAGCACTCTTTGTTAATTCCTCGTCTCTGCACCAGTAATATAACCCGACTAAAGAAAGAATTATTTATCCCCTCATATTTAGCAAACAAATTGATGACATTTTGCAACCTCCGTAGTCCGGCCAATATATACCGTTCCATCCGAGCCATTTTTTGCGACTAGGCGACCGTCGCACGCCCGTCGACATCCTGTCGACATCCCGTCGCCCTCACATCACCGGGCCGAGTCCAGCCCTTTGAACATAGCTGTAACGGCCGTCGCACGTCCGCCCCGTGCCCGAGTCGAGTGGATCGGGCGGCTCGATGGTCACGTGACTCTTTCCATACAACGGATCCCTCGGAGCGGAAACGCGACGGTCTAACGTGAGTCATCCTTAACTTGGGATGGCGGCTAACCCTGGACGGGCCTAAGGGGTAATAGCCCGTTAAAATATCAAGTAGATTGTTTGGCTGTAACTATTAAATGGAGCAATCCTTCACAAATTTTCTTTGAGTAGGTAATCGTGTAAAATCGTAATATTTACAGAGAGTATTAGACATTCAGCCGTACACGATTAATGAGCCCTTGTATTATTTATTACTCTTTAAAAAAGGGCCTGTCGTTTGTTGTGCGCAGGCGATGCGCGCGTGGTCGCCGTGGGAGCGCCGGCTGTGCTTCGCGGCTCCGTTCTGCATGCGCGTGCTGCTGGCCGGCGCGCGCGCAGCCCGGCTCGGCGGCGGCTGCCCGCACGCAATCCTACACGTGTTCCTGCAGGTAATTTAAGGAAAAACTTCTCTCAACAAACGTTGTATATCTACTAAAGTTGAAGTCACGCACACAACGACATCTCATGTAATGATAGGGGGGACATTTTGAAATCACAGTTCTTATTTCATACCGATAGCAAGTTCAACAGTAATGTTTTTAGGTAAACATTATTTAAAAAATAGCTTAGACTTGAATTCAAATGAAAGATTCAAACAAAAAACTAATTAAAATGTCTGATTTCTTGTATTTAATTATTTATAAATATAAATACTGATTCAATTAGTTTTATTTAAAGAATGTTTACCTATATTATCATTTTGTATTTCATTATTTCGTTATTAATATTCTTCAAACATGACCGAAGTAACTGGTTATGTGTTAAGTGTTTCTTTCTAAATTCACTCATTCATTCAAAGCATTCACTCTTTTTGCAATCAGTGGGTAGGTACTACCATATAGTTGTTTGCGCAATTTATTCACCTCAAGTCATTTGAGAAACGTTAATGAATAAGCTGGTGAATTAAGCATTAGTAAAACAGTTGCACCATATATACTAAATAAACTATGTACAAATACACATGAATTGGCCAACAAAAACACCTACATGATTTCATTGCAGTGCAGTTTACAACAACAACACATATTTAATTGTATTACAGTTAGCACGAACTGTGTCAGTTGAAAATATTATTTCCAGTTTTATCCAACTGCCGCGTTAACTAAACCCACGCCGTTATCTTTATAGCTAGGACTGGCATAAACTTAATTTAACTTTGGGTTTAGTTGTACACAACTTTGTTGTGTGGGACGCTGAGTTTGTTACGTATAAGATAGATCAGTTTTATATTTCCATTTGTAGGAAAACTGATTCAATTTAATGTACTCAATGACTACTTACAACATTTCTATTTTATTAAAAGGCTCTAGATCAATGTGCGCCCTTTTACTTTTAGATATTTTCATAATATAAGTAATATACTATAGGTAAAATAAGTAAGTTATACGAGAAAATAATTACGTACATTTCTCATTTGTTGGTTTGCGCTAAATCTTAACAGTACATCGCAGTTAGTCCCGCTGTAATGGTGAGGCAATAGCCGCTGAAATGTGGCCCGCCCCGCAGCGAGCGAGCCTCCAACCCACCCAGTTGGCGGTGCGCCAACTGGGCTGCTACGCCAATAAACTAACCTACGAACTTGCACTGACCTTCGTCGGAGCTAGCATGCGCTAAATCGGACTACCGTAACGCAATTCTTACATAATATAATAATTTGGGAAAGTGAACGCGTGAATGATCCCTCGGTATTGTAAACGTCCATAGGCTGCAGTGACCGCCTTGCATCAAGCGGGCCGCATTCTTGTTTGCCACCTTTGTGGTATAAAAAAGTGCGTATGTCGTAGGTACAAGTATATTACCTAGTTTTCTAATACTACTATAATTACAACATTTAAGTCGTATAAGGGAAATAGTAACAACAAAGATTGTAAGTAATTACTATTTTAAGTCATTTGGGACTATGTTCATGGTAAACATTCTGACAACAACGGGTCTATCAGAAAGTGCCTTAATATGACACAGTATTATTTACGATACGATACCTCAAAAGTTTTAGAGTATATTACGTAGTTGTCAGAACTATAAAACTAAGCAATAACTTATAACGAAAATAAAACACTATTGTTCAACTGCAATTTATTACTGTCGTAAATATATACTATTTATGACTTGAACGACAAAAATTATGGAGGTCATAATTATCTATTATTTATTGCTATTTCATCCCGTCAAGCAAGCTACAATGACATACATACATTTCAACCGTATGCAGTGGACATAGGTAGTTGCCATAGTCGCCACGCTTGGCAGGCGGGTTGGCGACAGCAGCAGCTGTATATTGGGTTTCGACGGACGCTGCTGCTCGTCCGTAGGATTTTTCCCTTTGCCGCCTCTTACGACACCCGCGCGAGGAGTTGGGGTGGTGCTATTTTACTCAGCCGGCATGTTCACATGGCCAACTACAATGAGCTGAGCTTGAAAAATATTCCATGAACGCACTTACTTAACACTATAGAAAAGGCCATCACAAAAATGCCTTCATTGGTAGGTACGCCATATAACCATAGGTTGCACAGGACCGCGGGTCATGGGTGTGGCAATATTGTATAAAAACGAAACCGTTTTTATTGCTACGTAAAAATATCACACTATTTTTTTAAAGCGTAATTGAAAATGTTACCAGACGTTATATGTAAGTTATATGAGAATACATGACCGGGGAACTATACACCTACGTGCCAAAAAATAATTTTCTGACATCTAGTTTTGTTGCCTTTCCACACATCACTATGGAACAATCTCAAATATTCCTAGAACTTTCATAGGGACAGAGTATGTTTCCACAGAGACAGCTTCCTGTGAGAACTTTTAGTGTAATATACGTGATACTCAATTTTATTGTATATTAGGTAAGGAATAATTATCGCGGCAACTGAATACTATTAGGTATAAATATTTAAAAAAACTGTTAATACATACATTTAGTTTCGAATGCTTTCCACGTGTTTTAATAATTTGTCACATTTACATTGTTAGAGAATTCCAAGCAGAAAATTTCGCAACTTTCGAAACTTCTCTTCAGTACATTGCTACTATGGAATAAAGTACCTACCGTGATTTTTGCCGCAATGAGGTCATGGATTAGGATTAGACACATTAGTCACTATTTACGAGTAATGAATCTCCTTCGGCTCGTTAGCCTCTCCGCACCGATAGGTTTATTCGCTCGGCAAACGCGCGGCTTTGTGGCTCGAGACAGCAGGTCGCGACGTCATTTGTAAGGCTTCGCTACAATTAGGAACGCTATTGGGAAAATGTACAATCAACCAATTTGATTTCTGGGTCACTTCATACCTTGCCAATTACATCTTTAGAGGCTGTGCAGGACGCACCTCTTTTTATATTATTTTTACTTTTGTACTTTTGTTTTAGATATTGTTCTAAATGTAATTGTTTGGTTTTTTCTTGATTTATGAGTTTTTAACCAACTTCAAAAAAAGGAGGAGGTTCTCAATTCCAACAATTTTTTTTTGTATGTATGTTACTCGATATCTCCGAGAGCCGCCAAATAAACCACACCATGCAAACCAGTGCCTATACTTTCCCACCACCAACAGAGACTTTCATACAGATGTTCACTGTAACAAGACAAACTCAATATTTCCTGTAGGTAGGTATGGTAAATTCTCTCCGGAATACGGAGGACCCCTCTAACTTTCGGGCATGATGACTTGAATGACGATGATATATATTTAATAAGTTCTGGAATTTTCGCTAAAAGTTTCCAATCTTTATGCAAGTACAGCTAGCGCTATAAAGTTCGCTGACGACTACCCTACGAAAATTATTTACTAGGTACTCTGGTCCGGATTACCGACGTAAGAATATGGCGGTCATTCCTCGCACAGTGGAATCAAATGCCCGACAGCCAATACAAACATCGAAATGAAGTGTGCATATTGGGGCTTACCTTACAAATCATATATTGGGTTTCATTTTTCTTCCTCTTATCTGAATGATTCTCCGAACAACGTACAGTCAGCGTCATATAGTTGGTAGCATCCAAAGTACTCAAAAAGTCCGGTACACCTTAGAATTATTATGGTGTACCGAAATATTTGAGTACTTTGAATGCTACGAACTATATGACGCTGACTGTATCTCCACCACCTGTGCTAGCAACTTCATAACGGACCACAAGTTTGTTGTGATCTCTAGGTACTTAGGAACTTCATGTAATGACTCAATCTCGCACGTCAGAAACAAACGCGTCCAGTCACCCACAAGTTCAGACCTGCAAAACCACCCCTCAAAATACGGGGCTGACCATTTAAAACAGACATGTTGTGTACGAGGGTAGTATTAGCTGCTTTGACCTAAATAATCGAGCGAAGATTTAATTGTATACCATCGGGTTGGGCGAACAATCGATCCTATTTTTCTAAGCCGTAGTGTATATTTGCGAGTAGGTACTGGCTGGTTGGGCGCAATATCGAGACTACATAAAGGTCAGCTCTTATCCAATGACCATTAAGGTAATGAAAGCAGGCGCATGTATCTACTCAAAATAACTTCCCCCGACCCCGACCTATTCGAATTTGGAGTGAATTTATCCGCGGATTATTACGTTTAGGATTCTTTGTATAGGTACATAGAATTTTTAATTTTGTGAGTAAACCTTTGCTCTAACAGTAATGTTTCGCGATCTGTTCATCTTTATACGTATATGAACGCCTTTGTCTTGACCGATTTCTCGTCGCAGAGCAGAAACTACTAAAACTGGGAACTTGAAACTTGCAGTTTAGATTGCATTTTTAATTTACGGTATTGCTTTCCTTACAAGCCGGTTTCAGCGCCGTCAGTTTGTTGCACCGGACGCCTGGTTGCGGATGGATGACTGGTGATCTCGGTCATGCATTATATATTTTCGCACAGCCCCCATATTTTGTGGTACATACGACAGATTTCGGCGACCTGCCTTACCTTCGTCCGTAAGCATACTACATCCACGATTGAACTCACTAAACCAGTGATACACAGTGGTTTTAGATGGAGCTCCATCATGAAAAGTTTTAGTTAGTTGGTCTATGCAATGTTGTTGCGTTAAACCACACCGAATATCGTAATAAATCATAGCAAGAATATTTTCATAAGCACACGACATTTAAAACAAAACATTAGCGTACCTAAATAAGACATAATAATGGCCAATAATGAAAAAAGTTCGAATTTTACCATGGAGGTTTCCCGTTACATAGTAGCCTATGTATGTACTTACTGTTAAAGCCTATATGTACAGTACAACCTATCTTCAATACTTAATAAATTAAATTGTTCGACAAGTTTTCTCGCTCTAGTATTTATTACGGGATGGTTGGTTAACATGATATTCTATAAATAATTAATTGGGTTATCTAGCAGACTGAGCAAAATCAGGTTTCCCTTGAGGGAGTTTGCGACGACGCAACCTCGCCAACTTTGTTCAAACATGCTCAACTTGGAAATGCCATAACTATGACCCATTAACCCGTAATAACTTTCTGCCACACGAATTACAAGAGTGAAGCCTATTAAAGGAGTTTCCGAAATGTTTTTTGCGACATTGCGATAAATATTTTACCGTCTGTTACGGATATTATGCTTTGAGTCAGTCACTCTATTCGTTATATAAAGACAGGAAGTATTACGAACAATTCAGTTTTTACATCACATTTTATTAATCTTTTTATAAAACTATAGTTGTCTGATGTATAGAAATAAACTTAAAAAAGTGTGTGTTATCACTCAACCAACCGAAAGGCGTGTTTTGAACTAACATTATGTTGAATGAATGTTGGAATAAGGTATTCTACAGATCCACAGACAAATTACACTTAATAACAAGGACTATAGGCTTTCTAATTCAAAATTATAGATTTTAGAAGAACAAATATTTAATCATGTCCACCACATGACACGCATAGTTAGACACGCAGACACAGACAGACCCAATAACTATTAAAAAAAGTCGACCCTTATCACTACAAACTGTCCAAAAGACTGTACATATAGTAACGAATACTTAATCAATATCTTATACTAGACAAATAGAATCGGCAGATGATTGATGCCTTAGGAAATAGGGAAGCCATTGCGAAGAATGTTATTGACAATTTGATTGATGAGGTTACAACAAACTGTATGTTTTTAAGAGTAGATGTAGGTAGTCAGGTCGGTACGAGTACCAAGTGACGATGATGAGGAATCGATTGACATTTTGGCTATCGCGGTATTAGCGGTATTTCAATTAAACTTTATATATGGGTTTAAGAAACTGAGCCCATTTATGTATGAAAAAATCATTACGTAAATAAAATCAATAAAAAAATACTAGGTACTTATTACAGTAAATGGTCTTGATTTTTAGGCAAACTATTTAATTGTTTTGCTATGTTAATGTTTTGTGACACAAATGAATATCTCAAGTAACGTAGAGATTAAACTTGGTTCAATGAAGTTCACATATCCGAGCCCTATTTTACCTTTCTCAGAAGTTCACCTCGCCCTATTACCGTATTTTTTAATCACGCCTAGACCATTTCGAGCATAGAGACAGAATAGTAAACCTGTATTTTCCGCCACTAGTATTATCACCATAAAAAAGGATAATTAATTGAAATATTTTCCATTTCAATTTTTACTGATAAATAAATATTGTTTTGGGTCTAGGAGGAATAATGACTGGAGAACGCATACGCGAGCGCCAAGTTTGACAGTTCTGAAGAGTCCAGTTATGTCTATGGTTTGGGTGGACGTTGTTTGGAAGATCTTCAGCATGCGACCAGCTCAGGACCAGCACAAATGGCGCACTTATAGAATATAGGCTTATTCTCAGCATTGGGTGATGATTGGTTTGCTATACCAGACTATAACTAAGCTTTCTTATCAATTTTGATAAAGTAACAAAAGCAATGTCAATATCTTAAAATAACAACTTTATCAAAGTTATAGCATCATCAGATCACACGGGTCAAGTGCATAGACGTTGGAGTTGCGACCTCGTATTTATCTTCGTAGATAAAGCAGCTCTTTCCGATTCGTATGCAAATACATAGATAGTACCTATAAGTGTTCATGTATTTTGAAATTTAGTTAGAAGTCTATTCAAATTCAGTTAAAATTGCACATGTTCTTATTTTATATATGTCCATTGATGTATTGATGAGGCGTGCTATACTTTCAGCTTGAAAATCGTGGATTAGAACCCCATAGACTGAGTCATTGGAACAAGCCGGGGTTTGAAGTCGCACGCTCTCATAAATAGGCCACCAGCGCTTCTATGATGCACCATAATATAACATTTGAAATGTTCCAGTCACTTTTCAAGGAAAGCAAATATTACGAGAGAAGTATGACGGTATTCGTTGCGCTGTGGCAAAGATTTGGAATAAACGCTAGGAATAGATGCTTAAATATTATATAAGTATATATATATCAGGGATTTAAAATACCTAGGAGAAATTATGCATGCATGGCCAAGCGTCCTTTTAAACTTCTATTCATTCCTTCCTTTTCATTCTGAATATTGAAGCCCCCAAAAAACTGTATAATCTCGTTTTCAGGACGCGGTTTCACTGGGCGGCGGCGTGATCGGCGCCATGCACATCCCCGAGAAGTGGTTCCCCGGCGCCGTAGACCGCTGCCTCAACTCGCACAACATCATGCACGTGCTGGTGGTGCTCGCTGTGTACTCCATGCACCAGGTGAGCCCCACTAGTCCCAGGATACTGGAACATTCTGCAAGCGAACAAAGCATAAGTAAATTAAGTAGATAGTGTTGACGGCCGGTCTGGCCTGGTGAGTGACCCTGCCTATAAAACCGATGGTCCTGGGTTCGAATCCCAGTCGGGGCATTTATTTGTGTGGCGAGCATAGATATTTGTTCCTGAGTCATGGGTGTTTTCTATGTATTTATATGTATATATCTAGTATACATCGTCGTCTAGTGTCTACAACACAAGTCTTACTGAGCTTACCGTAGGACTAGGTCGATTTTGTGTAAGATCGTCCCGAAATATTTATTTATTTAAGTAATTTTTCATACACTGTCGAGGTACAAAAGCTAGCGATATACCATTATGAATTTAACATCTCAGGCGTAAATCCATATGTACTCGTGCAGACTACCTAGGGTACCTGAGACTAGAATAGAAAGTATTAAAAGATTAACTTCTAGAGTAAACATTACAGGACTGAACACAAATAGAACATTGCTTTTTGTGTGATCAGGAAGGTGTATGTTTTTCGAAGCAGGTTCATGGATAACTTTCACAGTTTCAGTAATTTGATATGCATCCAGTAAATGATATGACAACAGTACCTAAATACGTTACAAAATCAATAAGAACTTTGGTAATAAGTGTACCTAATAAATTAAAGTATATATGTAGATGGGTGATTCTCCGAGCGTTTCATCTGCCGTCAGTCCCTACACATTTTTTTACATTTCAGCCGTATGCAGTCCACTGCTGGACATATGCCTCCCACAAATATGACTTGTATCTTCATCTTGGGGGTAGTTGCCATAGTCGCCACGCTTGGCAGGCGGGTTGGCGACCGCAGTAGCTGTAGATTGGGTTACGACGGACACTGCTGCCCGTCCGTAGGATTTTTCCCTTTGGCGCCTCTTACGACACCCGCGGGAGGAGATGGGGTGGTGCTATTCTAGTCAGCCGGCATCACACGGCAAGGCAACACACGGCAATTACGCTACGTAGACATAAGTAATTGAAAAATGTGTGACTTTATACCTAAAAGTCGATTAATTGTAGCAAGAAATACGGTCATAGTCATAGTATATTTCTGAATAAAAGTCTGCTACTTGATTAAACCCAATTTTTCAATATTATTGACTAGGGACTAACGACAGCTGAAACGCTCGGAGAATCACTTAGGTACCTATACATAATTACCTACACATAGGTATTGATGGAATGTGTCAAAGGAGATTCTAATCATAAATAATAATGCTCACGATCGTCGATTGCAATGATAATTAAAGTCACGATCAGCTTATCCTTATGAATAAATAGGTAAGTAGTGTAATGCGAACAGTAATACATAAAAAAATAATGGAAAAAATAAATAAAGATTAAAACCCAAGAAGGCTTGTGTTGTGGGTACTTACATAACGGTATACATAATATACTCATAGTTAAATACATAGAAAACACCCGTAACTCAGGAACACTGATGTGTGTAATAAATGCCGATTTGAACCCAGGACCGGCTTCATAGGCAGGGTCACTACTCTGGTCGTCTGGGAAATTAAGCTGGAAAGCTATTCTGGTATTCTGGCATCGTTGCTTTTCTCGAAAACTCAATAGAATAGAACGATGTTAATCATTAAACTGCCCATACGGAAATGTCAATGGGTCAAATGGTTATTTGTCAAAAGGGAGCCACTTTTTGGGAGTCGAGTACTCGAGTTAACATTTCAAACTCTGCTCTGTTAGAAACGTGAAAATGAAAAATTATAAATATGAGTCATTACTAGGAATTAAAACATGGCGTTGAAACCATAAACTATGCCAAAATATTAGGGACAAAGTTTTTATGCGACTATTTTCGCACTGTTAAAAAATTCTAGAGTTCGAAGTCGAACCTCAAAAATCCGCGACCACACAAACACTAGGTACCGACACCAATCCTCGTAAATATAAGAGGATACTGATATTTTGGATTTGGTAAATAAGACGTACAGGTATTTGTGTGAGCCTGCCGGCACTGTTGTAATCTGGGAGTACACATCTGATCTGTAATGTGGTTCCTGTACCCTTACCATGAGTTGTGACTTTGAGGTTTTCGATAACGAGTTTCGAGTTTACTATCTGTGAATCTCTTTCTAAAATAGTACAAGCGAGATGCGCAGATAGTAAACTCGATACTCGTTATCGAAAGCCTCAATGTCACAATTCATGGTAAGGGTAGGTCGTACTGTAGATGTAAGTAACAAACGCTGCGTCGCAGGTGACGACGCTGGACCTGGCGTGGATGTCGCGCGTGGACTGCCGCGCGCCGCTGCGCACGCTCTGACGGCCCCCCGGCCCGCTCGCCCCGATCCGTGCCCGACTCCTCGCTTCACAATTCGCCTTCTGAGAGACTCTGCTCGCCGAAAACGCGAAAGCTAGAAACTTTCTTACTCACTCACGAGTCTCCCTTTCGGAGCTGTGGAGTTGTAAAGTTTCGTTCTTGCCGACAAATAATTTGAACATAGTTTCCATCCGCATTATCATATATTACAAGTTCGTTTAGTCGGTGATCGCTAAAGTATAAATTAATTATGTTATAACTGACTTATAAGGCTCTATCGAATGCCGGAGCAACCTATTCATTGCAAAGAAGACAAAAGTTTTATCTTGTCTTTACTGGGCGATTGTAATCGTCAACCTGAACAGTTTGTATAAAAAAGTGGAAATTTAGTGGCTAAGTAAATAAATGCTAAGCTATGTAAAAGCTAAAATATGTAACTAAGTTACTTCCACTTCTACTTACCTGTAAACACTGTTGTCCTACGGTAAATTCAAGTTTAATTCGACCAGTTTTTGTAGTCGGATAGGTAAGAGGCAAGCCAGGCTTCATTATTTGTGATATTTTGTATTTAGAAAAGATAATACTCGTATGACTTGAAAAATGGCTTGCTGCTCTATAACCTTGATTGGCTATAATAATAAGAAACACACATACTAGACATACAATTTATTTATTTAAACTTTATTACAGAGTACATAATATACAAGTAAGAACAAGTGGCGGACTTATAATAATATAATAACAGTTACAATATTCAGGATAATCTGTTCAAAGATTACGGAAGCCGTCGTGCTCCAAACAGGAATGTAAATTGTCCGCTGACACCGAAGCGAACCGAACAAACATGTTGTATAAGTTTATGCTAATAAATTTATTATAATTATGCTAACTTAGTATAAGTTTGCTAAATTATAAAAACCTATGAGTTATACGTCATTCATTGTCATATATAATTTCATTCACAGAATACGTACCTTTAAAACATATCTTTGTACAAAAATTGTTTGCCGTCACATTGTTAAAGTTACATGAATAAAATATACTTAGTGTATAACACCGATAGAGGTCGCTTAGGTTGTATAGCTTTAGTGCAGTGAAGTCCATACCGCGTCCACCTTGGCCGCCTAACGTTGCCACCGCACGGTTTTCTGTTGTTGTTCTCCGGTACCAAATGAATAACTGACCAAATGTAATAAAGTTTTGTCAGGGCAGACGAGGGTATGGACGGTGTACTACCTTAGTGCACCTTTCTCGCTACTGCGCTACTAACTACTACTGACACGCTATTGGTCATCTTAGGAACTCCTCCATTTCACGGCGTTTCGGAATTGGAAATAAAAGGTGCATTGTTAAGGTTGTTCAATTCGTTACAAACACGAGGCATGCGCGAGCAATCTGTGACTTATTAATAAATTTTGTAGTAGACAATATCACGGCCTACCAATTCGAATATAGAATAAAATAGATTGCATCGTTAATAGTTGTTTTGTCGAAGGTAACTTCCTGTACGTACGTACCTGTGCCGAAGCCACTTTTAACAATAACTAGACCTTTAAAAGTAGGTAGATAGCGTTTCCTCGTAATAGCGAATTAGAAGTAAGTTTGACACTTAACGACGTTTTCCGTGATATCTAGTTGCGGGTTTCCGTGATAACTTAGAGGGCGCTGGCTCACATCTATGGTTACGTTAGGGATGTTGTAATATCAAAGGTATCACTGAACTTGCTGGCGTCGAATCTGCTTAACCAGATGTGCTGAGGTCGGAGATCTGGGCGAACGGCTAGCACTGTTATGAGATGGTAGTCCATCATGCTATCTATCTGATTAATCTGATTTGAAGTTGACAACTGACGAGATACCCTAAATCGGCTAACCGCTATTTACCAGAGAAGGGTGGAATAAAGCCCACACAATGAACTATACTCCATAATGCACAACAGTGGAGTAATAAGAGAATATGGGGTGGAAAATTATTCTTAAACTTCGAATTACATAAAATGTTTTTCATCATACTTGCGAAAAAAGAATTCCATTTTAAGACAATATTTTCTTAGCATAAAGTATTCAGGCATAAACCCATTCGGCGGTCATACAGACATCATAGAAGACATTAAATCAAATACTAAATTATCCGTATTACATTAAACGTGAAGTACTTACTACCTACATACTTAGTGACTAAATATCAAAATTAAAACATATATTAATAAAGTGTTAAGGTAATAATAACAGCTTGTAATATTCGTACGCATGCGTAGGAAAGCGTACCGTCATCCCACCCCGCAAGTGCGACGAAAACACTTACCTGTTTTTTAACTAGTTGTTCTCTAAGTAAGAAGTTTTCAAGTGCCGAATAAACGGGAACATATGACCCGTTCATACCTCATTTTGTAGTGCCCTAAAGCAACTTCGTGCGTTGAATAAAGCGGGTTGCTCTGTTCATAAGTTCTGCAGTTGCGATTGCTGCTAGTAATATTCATAGTAGTTAAGGATTATTACAATACATTTTTATTCAATCAATCTGTCCTTTCTAGAATATAGCTTTATGATACCCTTTTCAAGGTGCCACAGGTACCAGTGTTTTTACTAATCCTTCACTTTCGTATGTTTTCTTAATATAAAACTTATTACGAATCAATACTTGTAGGAGACCGTATTAAGTCTCCTGAAGGTAGAGAGACGTGTGGTCCGTTGAAGTCTCGCAGTACGCGACCGAGTAGTTTTGGTATCGTCTGCCGAGTAACCGTGTCCCATTTGTAAAAGTACAATTTGGATACTTTTTTATATCAGTCGGATTTAGAACTATACTCAGAAAATTACGAGTATGAGTCTGTTGAGTATATTTTCCTGCGATGTTAACCTTGATCGTATCGGTTCCAAGGCAATCTACGCGCTTTCTGGGACGCTTAAGTCAGCGACCATCGAGTATCCAGGCTTATCATGATTAAATACCATGTCCTTTGAATAATATATAGGTATAAGAGAAATACTTAAATAATATATTCAGGTTATTTAAACAATGTAACAAGGTTTCTGTCCCGGATATCATTAACAAAATACCAGGTCAATAAATAGTTGTGATCTTAGTGACTATATGATAATAAAAAGAGCTCCTAGGCCCATCGCCCAGTATAACTCCGAACAAGATTGTATTTTAATTCGTACCTTTATTTACTCGGTGGACGACACAGAGCCTCGCGGATAATGTTATTTAACCTACTTTCAGTGACCAATGAGTGGTATATTTTTGTATAATCGGTGTTGTTTGCTTCGCAGCTTTATTACAAGTGAGCATCGCGGGTGAACTAGAGTACCTTTGCTAGTTTGATAGTTTAATCCAATAACCTAGTTGTAATATGCAGTAGTACGAGTAGATAGGTAGATTACAAGCAATAAATAATAGACAAAAAATATTGTTGAGAAATTTGACAAAAGTAGTAGAGAAACATTAAATAATGAAGGTACTTTACACAGCAATTGTTGAGATTTTTTACCACGTCTTTTGATAACAATTCTACTTTTGTCAAAGTTCTGTTGTTTTGATTATTAATTTAACGTGAAAGAAGTAGTGTTACTTAAATAAAACGAAAAGTGTACTTGAGGTTTTTTACTAGATGTTAGAACGGTCGCACTGCTGTTAAGCCGTCGTCGGCATTTACCAATTAATTACTAATTTATAACACCATTCATATTTTTGGAAAGCATTCCAACAACTTGTTAACAATGGAATAGCATTTATCTCCTGTAAAATGACCTCCTCTACTCAAATGTTGACCTACCTAACTATTTTTGGTTATTGTCCAGTCGTTGAAATCAATCTTTAAATAGTACTTTTAGGGCTGCTATTTAAGTTGTTGACACTAAAATTCCTAAACCTTGTAAATTTTACAAATTATCTCGCCTAAATATCAATTATTTACACGATTATTATATCATTAACTTAATCCACGTTTTTATAAGTAGATAACTTGTAGAAACCAATTAAAATTGTTTTAGATTGATCTAGCGTAATACGTGGAGTCGATAATGTGAAGCCCGGCGGCGCCGCACGCACCCTGGACAGAGGACATGGTTTCCTTAGGTATTTGGAGAACGATATTTTGAATAGGTTACGTTAAATAGTGAATGTAGAGTGATATTCAAGAGCAATATAACAGTATTTAGTGTGTTAAATATACCTCTTATTTTATATGTTTGGTTTTTCATCAAAGTTTGTAACGTAATTAAACGCGAGTCCGTCTCGGGTATTACCTAGTTGTAAAGATCAATGATCAAATTCTCAAATTGTAGCCATTGACGAGAAAGTGAAACTATTCATTAAATTTTATTTGACTCATTGTTGTCTTTTATTTATTTTTGAACAACTGTTTGTTTTAAGAATACCTACCCCCTGCCCTGCTTAAGGCCGGAGTCCCATAGCTGCGCACGAGCTCGCTGCGCACGAAATGACGTCACTGATACACGTGTTCCGAAGTGCCTGCCACGTACACGCTAGCGTGGCAAGCCAAGCCCCACTGCGACCCAGGCTGTCCACGCTACGACGAACGCCGTATCTGCGGTACGGTGCCCTTTAGTTGCAGTGGAAAGGTGGCCTCAAGTACGTAGTGGGGAAAGTGGACACACGCAGCTGACCAATGCACCCACGTGGCTACATTGACCAGCTGTGTGTCCATTGGTTGCTATGAAAATGTTGTCACACGCAGCCAGACCAATGGACCTTTGTGGCGACGTGTAATACGTGTCCGTGCATAGCGTGGGCAGCAGTGGGGCTCCGGCTTAACTTTTTTTAAACATTTAATACACGATGACAGTCATCATCATCAGCCTAAACACCCCTTCGACAGTTTTACCGAGTAAGATTTAAAACTATGTAGTTGCGATGCTTACCTTACATGGTACCGACCTTATACTTACCTATTTAGAGTATTTAGATTTTTGTGCCAAAATTATTGTGTTTACTTACCCGTATTAATTAATTGTATATAACTTAGTTAATGTGGTTTTGAATTCGATACAAAATGAGTACTCTCTACAAACAACCTCCACAGCGACAAGCAAACAATAAATAATAGTAACTTCCCAATAACGAGCAATTAGATGCATGCTAATGATCTAAAGAATTTATATAAAGGTGGAATTGACACGAGCGAGTGTAGTGTGTAATCTTGAGCCCTGAGTGTATGTTTTTAACCTAACTTTACGTCACGAACACGTTTGCGTTTCCCATATAAATAACATTATCACTTACGCGTTCCTAAACGTTTTTTTACGTCAAAAGCAACTTACACTAGACCCTCTGTAGTTAGTGTGAGAATGAATGCGTTTATAAGTTTGTGTGTGGTGCTGGCGGTGCCCGGCGTGCTCGCTCGGCCCGGCTCCGGGAGGGACGCCACCACACCTCACTCCGACTTGCCGGATATAACTGAACACCGTAAGTAACTACTTTTCTTAATGACTTTTACTGCAGTGAAATTTTGTTCCGATAAGCAATAGCTGATCAGAAGCAGAGACTACTGCTTATCAGAGCCCTGAGTGTAAGTTTTTAACTAACTTGACGTCACGAATGCGTTTGCGTTTCCCATATAAATAACATTACCACTTACGCGTTCGTAAACATTTTTAGGTCAAAAGAAACTTACACTAGAGCTGAGGCTCTAGGAGAGTTTTGCCAATGACGAGTTTTAAACACATATATATCGCTAATGAAAACAATTACCAGAATGAGAATAGTTTATTTTGGTTTTGTGGAAGGATCAGAAGCTTATTTCATCACAATCATTCACCACAAACGCAATATCTTATTCACCTATACCTATTTATATTTCGGCTGCTAGAAACATACCTACATATATCACCATGGCTACATCAAATTAATATGGTCCAAATCAAGAATAAAGTGATTAAGACTAGTTTACCGCATCATGTGTCACTTTCGCGCTTATTTGTTCGAATGTGTCAGAACAAGACAGCTGGCCTGATAACGGCAGATATCATTAGCAAATGGAAATAACGTACATCGCAAACCCGTTTAAAGTCAATTATTATCTTCGCTCGTGTTCAACGTAGGTTACATTTGCAATAAGAATGCACCAGTATGATATTAGCTAGTAGGTATACAATTCTGACCTTTAAATATCAAACTCTTTTGTTTATGTTATCCTTATCTTAAAAAACTACTTGAATGTTTTTTTTTTTTTCGTCTTTAAGGTGACCTCTACGTAGTCATAAGTAGCGTTGAATCAGATATTCTTGCATATGCTACCCGCTCTTGTGTACCTCGAGCTACGAACTTCGATCACTTAGCGAAGTTGCCACTGTTATTTTCATGGCTATCATAGTCATCGTACATTTAACATTCGAAAATTATATAACTAGCTTAATTAAGGCCTACTATTGCACAGTCGATTAGAGGTAACGATTAACGAAGGAAGTCCAACTAGGCACTGACACAAATAAATCACAAGTCTAATCTTACGTACAGTCAGCAGCAGAAGTGGCTAAACGGTTGAGGTATTCAAAATGAGGTCACCAAATCTCTATTGTCAAGAGAATAAGAGCGCGTGTAGATAATTTTGAACACTTCAAACGCTTAGCCACTTTTGCTGCTGACTTTACCTACCTACAAATAACCTGTTTTTATTTCCGATCCCGCTCAAACATGTTCTTGTTATTTTCCTGACAAAATTATAAGGTATATTTATTAATACCACTTTTTTATTTTTTATAAAACTTAACATAAGTAAGTATATTGTAGATAAATCATTTATTTCTGTTATTAATATTTATTATTACAAATTTATTACAAGCTTAAACTAACTTAAGCCTAGTCAAAAAGCCCCCCTTGAGTTGTCCCCGGCGCAAAGGTACCCATCATAACGCTAGCCGCGTACCGCGCTGGATAGCGACGGACCACTTATGAACCAGGTATTGTAGATTAAGATAACAATTATTCTAGTTTTTTTCTGGTCCAACAAATATGGTATATCATATCATATCACAGCGAGGTAACGCTGCCAGTATTTTTGTTACACTTGGGATGAGGGATGGGAAACATGACACAGTGGAATGTGAACTGTGTTTTAACACCATTAATCAATATGCGATGGTGTGACTAGGAATTGTGTATGTGTTGGTGATGGTGAGTAACGGGGAACAATCAAACCCAAATTAAGTGCCCAAAGGGAGTATTTCTAACCACATATGCACGTGAAGAAAACAATGTCACACTAACTACTTCATTGCGGGATATATAACATTAATATTATCAACCAGCTGAAGGGATAAATAAAGTTGCCCGAGTTTATCGCGAAGAAACACCCATAATTAGATTTTGTAACCCACAGTGGTCTTATTGCGTGAACTTAGACCGAAAACTACTACTGACAAAACAGCAGAGATATTCAAAAAATAACACTAGTTTTAGCGTGAAAATAGCTTACAGCAAGCATTTATTGTAACAAATTGTTCTGGTATTGTTCATAATAAACATGGCCTTCAAAACATTGAAACCTTTGTTTTTCAACAATACTGTCCGAAACCGATAGGTTTCATAGACACATTACTAATAGTGAATACCAACATTTAGTCTCGCCACAGATGCCCCATGGTCTTGTTGCGCACGAGTCCCATTGTTGTAAATGTGACAAATCGATAATCAGCCGAGCGAAAAATAACTCTTGCGCACTGCTGTTTCTTTCCAATGTCTTGCAAAATGCTACCTATGATAGAAAGTTGCTTAAAAATGTGTTTGTCAAAAATCGCATTATGTGTAGTGTATCCCTGTTGCCCAATCAGTAACGGGTGTAAAAGTAATCAATAATGATCGATAAAACAACTATAATACTATGTTTATAGTGACTACTTAACTGACTATAACAACTTGCAGCGATCAGCAAATCCTCTGAGAATGATACAGCGACGGCGGTGCACCGGCGGATCCCGTCCGCCGTGCTGTTCGGCGGTACCTGCGGCGGCACCGTCATCGGCGAGCGCTGGGTGCTCACCGCTGCGCACTGGTCAGTCACGTACAACTTCACCAGCTGTTATGAAGTTTCGGCGGACACCGGCGGCTCCCTTTCTTCTCTGGTTGTCTGTGCTATTGTGCTGTTCGTTGATACGTGCGGCGGCACCGTCATCGGCGAGCGCTGGGTACTCACCGCTGCGCACTGGTCAGTCACGTACAACTTCACCTGCAGTCGTGGAAGTGTTGGCGGACACCGGCGGATCCCGTTCTTCTCTGGTTCTCTGTGCTGTTCGTTGATACGTGCGGCGGCACCGTCATCGGCGAGCGCTGGGTGCTCACCGCTGCACACTGGGCAGTCACGTACAACTTCACCAGCTGTTATGGAGTGTCGGCGGACACCGGGGGATCCCGTCCTCCTCTGGTCCTCTGTGCTGTTCGTTGATACGTGTGGCGGCACCGTCATTCGCAAGCGCTGGGTGCTCACCGCTGCGCACTGGTCAGTCACGTGTAACTTCACCAGCTGTTATGGATTCGAGTGTCGGCGGACACCGGCGGATCCCGTCCTCCTCTGATTCTCTGCGCTGTTCGTTGATACTTGCGGCGGCCTCGTTATCGGCGAGCGCTTGATGCTCACCGCGATGCTCAAGTCAGTCACGTACAGCTTCACCAGCATTTATGATATGTCAGCGGACACCGATGGATCCCTTTCACCTCTAGTCTTCTGTGCTTCACCAGCAGTAACCGAGTGTCAGCGAATACCGGCGGATCCTGTCCTCCGTACTATTCGTCGACGTTGACGACGAGCGTTAGGCCATCACCACAGCGTACTGGTCAGTTGCCTATACCTACCTAGTAGTGGATACTAGTAGTAGGCAGAGGTATAGTCGAACACCGGTGGATCCCGAAAGCCGTACGGTTTGGCGGAAGATGCAGTAGCGCTGTCATCGCTGACCGCTGGGTATCCGGTGCGTTAGTCCTTTTAAACTGAGTCAGAGTATCGGTGATCGCCAAAGGATCCCGTCAGTCGCGCGAATTAATGCGGGCGATAAATAAACCTTACATGACATTTAGCAAAGGTGTTAATTACTTGATAGTAACGTTTCCATTACTTGTAAATCAAAAATAAACGTTTACAGCACAATATTTTCTGCGGCGGACTCCGTGGTGGCAGGCACTGGCCACACCGACGACGACAGCGGCGTGCAGCGAACCGTGAAGCGGCTGGTGGTGCATCCGCGCTTCACCGTCGGGCCCTACTGGCTGAGAGCTGAGGAGTTCAACTTCACACAGGTAGTCATGTTACTAATGTTATTGTTGCCTACTTTCCAAGTGGACATTATAGCATTTTCATTTAAAGTTATTCGAACGTACAGTCACCGACTTTAATTGTTGAGCCACTTACGGTTCAAGAAATAGTCTTTTGTTTAGTACTAAATACATTAAATCCCCAATGTAAAGTGAACCCTAAATGTCTCAACAATTAAAGTCCCTAACCGTACCTACCTATTCATATGTATATCTTCTAAGCGCCAACCAATTTGCCTAATCGATTCATAAATTCAAAAACCCAGCTTGGTAATATAATAAACAAAACGATATTTCATTAGTGCGCTTAGGGAACTAAAGACAATCTAATATTATCAGTGCATCTTAATCGTAATGCATCGTGTGCCATAATACATCTCGGATGTTTATATTTTAATTAGGTAAGCCTAACCTAACGTACCTAACCTAAGATATATAAATATGTATTACTATTTCAAAAACAAAAACAAAAAAGGGGGTTTTCCTAAATGCAAGCATTATCTACAATTGAACGACAAATGACAGCAAAAAATACCTGTTTCCGGCTCATTGCTAAGAGGATACTATACCTAATATCCGTTAACTTTTTTGCTGCAATTTTGTACGTGTTTTTTATCTACATATATTTTAATTGGTCGTCGTTTCTCAGAAATAAAATATCTTATAAAACGTACGTATTAAAATAGTCCTCTATTTTTAATTATTACGCTTTTTAAAACATGAAAGAAGTCATAACTTAAACATAAATACTTATATTCAAATCAATATAATTTTTCAAAATATTTATCTGACTTCATTTCTGAACGGAGTACACCTATTTCTATTATTTTTTCAAAATATTTAGTCGTATAATGTTGCGTATCTACCTATGGTCTGTGCTATGGTTCATAACGGAAAGGTATAAAGTAATATCATATACATACTACAGGGATTGTTCATTCACTTCTATTACACAGAATCCTATCATTAAAATGTGAACTGTCTTTTATTTTAGGACGTATCCTTTTCAGCTACGTGCCCCTCAATTTCTATTCGTGATTTTACATATGCCTTTAGGCTTAATTAAGGACATCATTATTTATAGAAATGAGTATCAGTTGATTGTTACTTGTTGACGACCGGTTTGGCCTAGTAGGTAGTGACCCGATGGTACTGGGGAGTGATGAAGCCGATGGTACTGGGTTCGATTCCCAGTCAGGGCATTTATTTGTGTGATGAGCACGGATATTTGTTCCTGAGTCATGGGTGTATTCTATGTATTAAAGTATTTATGTATTATATATATCGTCTTCTTACTACAATACAAGCCTTACTGAGCTTACCGTAGGTCTAGATCGATTTGTGTGACATTGTCCCGAAATATTTATTTTCCTAACTAGTGCGTAAAAAGTGCACTTTTCGCACGCTTCGCGTGCGTAAATTTCACTTTTTACGGCACTTGCTATGAAAAATTAGGTTCGATACTCGTGTAAAAACTTTTTTTTTTAGTAGTATCGAAATGTACTATTTTATACTTCTGGTCCCCAGGTGGGCGCGCACTGGGATTTCCTGCTGGCGGAGCTGGACGAGCCTCTGCCCCTGGACGGGGCGACCATTGCGGCAGTGCCTCTGGACGACGAGGGCTTCCTGCCCCATGGCACCCCCGTGGCGTACGCGGGGTACGGCGCCGAGAGCCACGGCGTAAGTGTTACGATTACGTTTTATACCTACTCTTGTTGTTCCACTTTTGTATATAATGCCTATTTTAATAAATATTTTGATCGCTTAACATTGGAATTGACTACAAACTAACCTTAAAAGTGTATATATACTTTTCATACATTTTTTTATTACACAATACAAGCAATTTTGACAGGAGAATTACGGGCTTCCGCGAGATTAGTGCAAACTGTTCCGAACCTACCAGATGTCTTTAACCCTCAATAAAAATTTAGAACAGATCCCTCCTTGTTCTGTCCAGGCTATACAATCAGCAGAGGAAGTTGTAAGCGGGCGACATGATGATCTTGACACGCTCTTATTCTCTTAACTATAAAGTCGTGCCAATCTCATTTTGCACACCTCGCCTGCTCAGCAACTTTTGCTACTGACTGTACGTAATGTTGTTTTTAAAAGTGGGTACTAATTAGCAAGGAAATATTTTAAAATGTTTAGATAACACAGTCTTACATTATACGCTACGAAAAACATTATAAAAGATTTATTTTTATGGCAGCTATATCCAGGCATTCGCCTGGAGCCTTTTAAGTATACTGCATACATCAAATGTGTTATCAACTACCTTTAGGTAACTAAAGAGGCATGTGTGTATTTCTAGGAGACGATGCGCAATGAGATGCATGGCATGGAGCTGGAGACATTAGACAACGAGGCTTGCGCCGAACTGGAGCAGTTCACACCTGAAGACATGTTCTGCGCCAAGGGCCGCGCGCCCAGGTTCGACTCTGCGTGTAACGTGAGTACTCACTGGAGACGCTAGACAACGAGGCTTGCGCCGAACTGGAGCAGTTCACACCTGAAGACATGTTCTGCGCCAAGGGCCGCGCGCCCAGGTTCGACTCTGCGTGTAACGTGAGTACTCACTGGAGACGCTAGACAACGAGGCTTGCGCCGAACTGGAGCAGTTCACACCTGAAGACATGTTCTGCGCCAAGGGCCGCGCGCCCAGGTTCGACTCTGCGTGTAACGTGAGTACTCACTGGAGACGCTAGACAACGAGGCTTGCGCCGAACTGGAGCAGTTCACACCTGAAGACATGTTCTGCGCCAAGGGCCGCGCGCCCAAGTTCGACTCTGCGTGTAACGTGAGTACTCACTGGAGACGCTAGACAACGAGGCTTGCGCCGAACTGGAGCAGTTCACACCTGAAGACATGTTCTGCGCCAAGGGCCGCGCGCCCAGGTTCGACTCTGCGTGTAACGTGAGTACTCACTGGAGACGCTAGACAACGAGGCTTGCGCCAAACCAGAACATTCAACAATTTAGAAAAAAAATGTGAATAATAATCTATCTAAGAACAAATCAAATTCTTTTTTATTCAATATTATTGTTTTGCATTGATTTTCCTGCCTCGGAGTATCTGGTCAGCTATTCTTAAATAGGTGTATTGATAAACTACCTGTCTCGACTATTTACCACTTTTTCCTTATTTGCCCGCACTGGAAATGTTATCTATTTCTGTGAATAAAGTCTGCGTATTTAAGACGACTTCGTGACCTCTATGCCGCTATCGTATTCTGTATCGCATTTTGAGTGTTACTTCTTTTGAATTGTAGATCTTGATTATGGCCGTGCCGACGTGAGTAATACCCGCATCAGCGCAAAACCACGTCGAATGATAAAACATCGTGCATATGCAGTTGTTAAATACTTTGTTATAATTACCTAGAAATGTTGACGACGGAAAACTTACCTATCGACATTTAAGTATCCCGAATCATCTAACTTAGACCATTCAAGTAAAACTACATACATTACAAACAGAGATGTACAAGAGATCTCATAATGTAAAGTATATGTATGCTCGATACGTTTAGAACGAGCGCAAGGTTTTTTAAAATTCTCGCCTGGATAGCAACCCATAATTCCATTTCAAACTATATTCATCTAGATTCAGCTCTTAATTTGAAAGCAAAAGGTTCTATTCCTATCTGAGTTGGTGGGCAGGAGGGTCGAGCGCTGTATGATATATAATTTAAAAAGTAAAACGTAGAACAACGATTTAGCTCACTCGAAACTAAGCACCCTAATGACAAAAACTGCACAGCAATGTTCCTGCTATTACGAGTATCTGTTTTCCCTATAAATTCACCTTAAACACTATTTTAAAATTGCAGGGCGACAGCGGCAGCGGGCTGGTGACCGAGGGCGAGGGTCGCAGACTGGTGGGCGTGGCGTCGTGGGTGCAGGACGACGCGCGCGTCTGCGCCCCGGGGAAACTGGTCGTCTTCTCGCGAGTGTCCGCCGTACGCGACTGGATTAAAGAAGTCACTGGCATATGAGACACCAGAACGTCTACCATGGTTGACATTTTATCGTCTATCGCGCTATCCGTCACTTTCGCACTCACATACTTGTTACAGATATTGTGACAAGTGATAAAAACCTGACCATATTAGGCTAGCAGCACGCAGTCTTAGTCATCAAAATCCTCTTACTTACTCAGGATTTAAAGCAAAAAAACTATTTTTTTAAGCAGAAACGTCTGCTAACGAAACCGTAATCGCCCGGGACAGTTCATTTTTCCATTTTTTCCTATTTATAAGACTTGCAAAAAAAAAATTGCGATCTGAGTAGCAATAGCCGGTTTCCCATTTTTATTGCAAATGTAACCCGTAAGTTTAACCAAAAGGCTTTTCACCTCACTCACTCGGAAAACCTTAGTTTATAGCGCGAAATCTGCGTGGAAAAGCTTATTTTATCCGCTAGCGTGGAAAAGTCATTCGAATTTCGAAGCCGATTGTTGTAATTCTCTGTGGTGCAAATAACTTTTTTTTAAATATAAAACTCCTTCAACGCATGACTGACGCCAAATTCGTAAATTTCGGACTATTGTCTCTGTCACTCTCATGGGAGTAAAAGAGAAAGATGCGCGCAATATACGAACTTCGATGTTCGCGGTACCGAGCCCGAGTTCATATTAACCAATCAGAAACCTGATTTGATTACAGATTTTTAACTTCTTTATTTTTACCTACACTTTTTTTTTGTCAAATAGGTTTTATTATAAATACTAATATTTTATGTCAAATTGGTTTTATTGTAAATACTAATAGTATTTTTGTTATAGTATTTATGTAATTTACATATTTTGGCTCATTAATCCATTAAATAAAACACAATTATATTGTTTATTTGATAAAGAAATTGACATGTACTTAATATTGTAATATCTGAACGCAACGGAAAAAAAAGAAAAATTTAAAAAGTTTTAAGTATCACAATTCACGTAATCGCAAATTTGTCGGATTTGTCCTGTGCTAAGCTCTTTGAACTCAATGTTTGAACTATAAAAATGTGTGGTTCTACCAGCGATGCCGATATGATTTACTTAAAAATCGCGCCATATTCTCGCTCGATTCGCTTCGCTCATGGTTCAATCATAGCTTCCTTCGCTTGCTCTGCTTTCAATTTCAACACTAACGCCAAATAACCACTTTGCAGCCTTGCATAACAAATAACTATTTCTTAATAGAACTCCATGGCATTCTAAGTACTTAGGATATTAATTTTCCACAAGGTTCTACCGTTAAGATTAAAGGCGTTGTCTGTGAGTCGTGTCAGTCTAAGAACCCCGATTGGTTTTGTTAATAATATAATTCAACTTCGTGTCAGTAGGAAAGGTCTTTACTTGCGTAATTAACAAGTAGGTACCTACGATTTGGACGGAATGTATGGAAATGAACGCACCTGTGCGTTGGTGGCAGTGAATGCGTTAACCAATTTAGTACATAATTATCAAGTAATGGTAACGTGCCTTATCTGAATCTGAATCAGAAATGTTTATTGTATGCGTATTTTCATTACTAACTTATTTTAAGAGCTCATTATTTATAATTTATTTCTCTTGGTTACGGTTTGGCAACTGTGTATCTGATGCTGACAACCAGAACAGTATTGTACTCCGTGGAACGTGCATAGAACAAACACTACACTGTAATTCTTATTGTATAACTTTCTGTTTGCTTGTACAGTTGTTTGTTATCCCTAAAAAAAATATTTAAGCATGTCATTTAATGATTCATAATATGTTATGTTATCTAAGAAGGTAAGTAAAAATATAAGGGAGCGGAACTAGGAATTAAATAAAAATATTCTGAATAAAGTAACTGATGAATAAATAAATAAGCTCTACCGTGCGAGAAGAATAGAAAATACAATTTGTGATTTATTCCTTTGCAATAAAATTAAATGTTAGTACATACATATATACACGTGTATTATTCCAAGAACCAGTTGTATTGTAAATGCATTAAATTTGCATTATACATGAGGAAATACGTTACAGGCATCCTTAACAGATGATGAATAAGTTCAAGTGCCGACTAAATTCCTACTAGGGTACCTATTAGCTGCTACTTATAAGTCTATAGTGACTCTTTATTGCACAAAATTATAAAGGTTGTACTGAAAGTGTTAAAGTAAAAATAAGAACAAAGGCGAACTTGTCCCCTTAAGGGATCTCCTCCAGCTAACCTGATACGAAGAGAAAATTAATTAATTGACATCATAATGTATATTATGCAAATAGTTATTAAAGAATGCAGAAACAGATGATAAAGAAATACTTAAAGGTTTGTTGTTGTATGAGAGTCCCACTTAAATATTTATATAATTTTAATATTTATTCATTCTGTTGTTATAGCAGAAACAGAAATAATACATCATCAGACGATCAATCAAAAATTACAATAACTTTTAAAGTGTATTTAATTAAGTTATACAAACAAAATATGTTATAAACTTAATAATATAGCGTATATATTAAGTGTCCTTAAAAATATAGTTATTAATAAAACAAACAAAATTGTTTTTTAATATATTTATTCCTTATGTATTTGCAGGGTCCATGTACATATTTATGTATTTTGGGTTGCAAATAAAGATCTCTTATCTCTTATTTGTACTCCTTTTGGGAATGATATTCCCCTAACAATAACTTCAGTTAATTAAGCTATAAATCATGGATCAAAAACAAAGTTTTACTGTCGTCTTTTTTCTATACATAACGACCAAAGTTATGTTAATCTTACCTAACTTTTTTTATGGACTTATAGACAATTAGCCAACAAAAACCTTACTAATATTCAGGAGAAACAAAAGCAACAGGAATTGTTACTGAGACGTATAAGTACCCCTCATAGTACCTACTCATTCTTTACAGTATATTTGCCGTAAACGCCTCACATTGTGACCTGTCTGCGGGCATCCCGAATTCCCAAAAACATAGACCTTAGCCTTACACTGGCTGATGACGTATGCGCGGCATGAGTGACGCATCGACTATATAACATGGCGAGACGGGCGCGCGCGCTGAATCCGCGACCATGCTCCGTCTCGTGTGCCTGCTGGCGCTCGCCGCCGCTGCGCGCGCGCGCCCCGACGCGCAGCCCTCGCTACTCACCACCGCACGAGTAGCCAATGGTAAGAATCACCAGTGGTCATGTGTCAGTGCCCCAGCCCCAGTGAAGTGTGTTTTACCCGCTATTAAAAATGTTCATTGGATTATATTACTCCAAGTTAAAACAAGTTTTATAAGCACAAAGATGTCTAAGTAGTATAGTTACAGTACCGAAAGTAAAGATGTTTGTGTATGTGTTTATGTGTGAGAAATGAGTCAGTAGATAAACATGTAGGTAGGTAATTAGTGTAACCGTCTAACGCAAAACTACTCTTATAAAATTTTGAGCGTCATAGGTTCGTAATTCTAATTATAATATAATTCATAGAATCGGTCTGATAGTAAAGTCACCACTTATCAATATGCTTTAATAATACACGGATTCGTTTAAGATAAAGAACTGATATAAATTAAAGGAAACAATATCACTATATTACGGCTTTTAGGATACCTAGTAAAGTTTTATAAAACAAATATACGATTTAATAACATAATATTTATAATTATAAAGCGTGCACCAATAAATCAGAACAATTTGACACTTGATTTGATATTAAAGACTAGTCTCGCTTAATTCACACGCCTACGTGAGACGCCATGCCTTTTCGTAACAGAATAAACAAACAAACAACTAGTATGTGAGTACATTGACACCACATCGCCTACCTCACTAATCAGTAACCTAACGTTCTCTTCTGTAGGTGTACATGTAGATTCCACTGATGTAATATATTCTTAGCAGTCACTTAGGTAAACAATATTTAATACCTAATTTATAATAACGTAAATAGGTATGCCGAAGCAATAACACGGGCATTTTTTATACGGAAACAGCTAATTAGACTGCCTGTCGAAAGGCCATGGGGAAAAACGTTGTTTTGCAGCGATAACAAATTCACCTTCTGTCGTCACCGCTACCCACACGACAATTAACCTGCCATTACAAGAACAATTATCCCTGCTTCATTAGTAGCTTCGAAGTAGGTACTTATACCTGCTTACATGTGCATCAAATGTTAAGTAAATACCTACTTAGACGGTTTATTATATTGATACGAAAAATAAAATATCATGTTTAATAGGTTGATGTTACTTCCATAATTTAGAAGTGGTCATAGTTTTTGGCTATTTAGTAAATATGTCTAACCACTAAGGTGTGACGAAGAAAGAAAAACTCCTTTTGAGAGAGGTTAAGAGAATTGCAAGTTGGATAAAACCATAATTCAATTACATTTATTAACTTCTTACTTTATTTGTCTTATGTGCGCTAAATAATCCCGACTGCCTCAAAATCCCGCAAGGTTAATTAATATACACCTATCCAGTAATCACTTTACCTACTAGGTACCTATTAAGTTGATTGAACGACTGTACTACCACTACTACTACCCATGGCATAAGTATATAAATCACTGACACTGGTACTCCCTAGATAATCCTACAAAAGTAGTAGCCGACAATTACTTGATTTTCCGGTACAGAACTGTAAAATCTATATTTTACATAAAGCACAAATATTATAAAAGTGAGTAGTCGGATAAAAAATATTGTATAAAAAGTTGTATGTATATATAAGTAGGTCAAAATTTCTCATGGCGTCTTAAAAAGATAAAAGATCTTTATTTTTTAATTTAGGCACATTACATGCACTTATGAACGTCAAAGAAAATCTAATCCGGTTCAAACCCTACACCTCTGACCCGTGAAGATACCGGCAAGAAACTACGGCGGGACTTATTTTTAAATACAGTGATACATCAAATCTTAAGTACGTACATAATTATGCGTACCTAGTCCGATAAGAAAACATATCAAACAGTTTATTACAAGATATGAAAATACTAAAATATAAAAGTAAAAATAATAATGTATAAACAAATTCGACTTCACAAATTAGACCTACTTTAATATGCTTTCTTATCTTACTTAACAATTCCCAATAAAATGTTTTTATTATTTATTTTAAATATGTAAGTACTAGGTATTTATGTTGCTTTAAGATTTGATATTTCGTTATAGAATACCACTTTCATATTCAAATTCAACAATTATTTTATCGTAGTTACGTTACCTCAGTACTGATATGGATCAAAAACGTAATTTAATTTGCGACATTCCTGTGGAGAATGTTAAATAGTAGATTGTTCAAGAAGGGACTAAAACAGGCCATTATGACACGAGACGTTTATCCACCCGAGCGGCGGCGAGGGTGTATGAAGTTCGAGTGTCATTGTGGCTGTTTAGTCCCACGTTAAACACGAACGGTTTTCACTTCGAAAACAACTATGTTCTACACAATCACAATATTTACTAATAGAAAGAATAAAAAGTAACATATATACCGTTAACGTTATTGTGGTTTTGAGCATGGAATATATACTCCAAAGTGATGGCGGTTGATATTTTTTTGATATTTCATCAAAATATGTCAGAAACACACCTTCCGATGTAATTTGTTTTCCAGTTTTTCAATCAATAAAAGTTTGGTATGCTTTTGAATAAATTCCACTGCATTTCGGCGGCAAAAGATTTTACACCACCTCTTTGCTTTCTTCTTCATTTTGGATTTAGGCGATAATACCACTTCATCGGATGATGATGACGACATCGTAAATTATTCAATTTCACAATTAAGAACTTAGCTTAATATTACTTATGTTATATTATGAATTATGATGGCAAGAATCCAAATAAGCAATCAAATTTGTTCCGCGTTTCAGTTTTTTCTGTTTTTTTTTTTTTCTATGTATTCCTTTTACGAAATGTGACGTTTTAAATATGTACTTGCATATTTAGCCAACAAATTTTAACTATAAAACTAAGCTAATTGGCATGCATAATAAATTTAATGCAATCTTAATCATATTAAATATACATGTATATCAAGAAAATAAATCGATTTTCTTAATATTTTTGTACAATTGTAATTTTGAGTTTTGAGGTTATTTTCAATAGCAATAATCGTTCGTTCATAAACCGGGAGTGGTTGTTTAGGGGTTTCCAAAGTCAATTAAAAAGTTTGAGGTTGTTTCCACGGCCTAAATATTGTCTTTTAATAATTGTAAAGTAAGAACTATAAAATACCTTATGGCTTGAAACATGAATTACGTTCTCTGAGTGGTGAATTTTAATATATCTGAAATCTAATTGGTTGATACCAAATACGAAATTTCTCATATATACTCAAATAATTACCAGTATACGTACTAATAAAAAACTTATAGTTCCGATTAACCGCCGATGAGTGCTGTGATTGGCTGTTGTGAAGTGTTTTTTAAATCAAAAATATGTATACTTTTTTGCCCGAGGGACTAAAATACGATTTTTGCCCCGCTCTGCAGGTCTTATATGAAGCACTTTTAGAGCATGAGAAGTGAAAATATTGTTAAGTGATTACACTTTAATTTTTTTTGATGGACTAATCCGCATAAAAACAACATAGGTATATGCACACAAGCTGGTAACTATTCACCACAGGAGAGATATATTTTAAACCATAATTATGTACGCCACAACAGCCTGGTTTCAGTTGTCACTCTTACTTTACTTAGTCAAAATTGTGTAATTAGTGGAAATGGAATTAATAAATTAAACTGAAAGGCCAATATTTTCGTTTTCAGAATTTGTTGCACTATTCTCCAGAAGCGGAATGTGTTTATGCATTCCGGATGGTAAGATTATAGAAACGGGATTTTTAGATATACCAATAGTGCGTTATATTCAGTAAATTATATTATTCAACTTATTTCCATACAGTCTTTATTCGGGAATCATCATTTAATTTATAATTATAAAATAAACAATACATTTATTCGGTCGGTCCAGCTCGCAGTGACAGTGGCTAATAGTAATAACCGAATCCAGATTGTTTTTTTTTTCTCCTCTTTACGAGCAGTAAATATTCGACTGGCTGAAAATTAGCCGTAGTACGTTTGGGAGCTATATATGTACGCATAGCAATAAGCCAAAGATTATAACCCATAAGAAAGAATGGCCCAAGGTTCCTGTTATTTTTAATCTACGACCGAAATCTCACTACATACACATACAATTTAATAAAAACTGCTAATAACTGCACTTAAAATCGCCAAATTAGTTGGAAATTTTATTCGTTTCGTTTTTAAAAGTGCACTTTTTTTTCATTAAATCAGTGTAATAAATAAATAAATCGATGTTCACAAGTGAAACCTGTTTCCACCTTCAAATGTAAGCACCGATTGTACTAACGGACTGAATCACTAATTGACGATAACACTACTTTTAAGTAGGTACATCAAATTTATAGTTTTACATTTAATCCTTAAAAATATAAATAAGTGGATACCTACGTTTCTATATACATAGATCACATCCATAACTTAGTACATTACAGTAAAAAGGTTCACTTATCACTACAACGAAGGTAAGGGTTGTTCAATTATTTTTTTCAGTTTTTATTGCCCCCAATAATTCCAATATAACTACCGACTAGGCTACGACGGTGGAAGTCGATATACGTATGTAGTTATTTCATTCAAATTGCAAAATTTAATTCAAACAGTTAATTGAGGCTATCAAATTTCATCGTTTTAAGTATGATTAAATTCCACTTGCAAAAAGGGCTACGTATTCAGGTTCACTTCTTTATTTCAGTTGCAAATATGAAGATCTATTTCGGTTATACAGAATTACAGACGTCCAAAGAAAAAAGCCCTTTTTTTTATATCTCAGCGAATTTCCACAGTGAAACTGTCGGATGTATTTTGGGTTGCAAAATTGTGGATATTTATGTTACACCGGCATCCACAACTGTTTGCAATTTAAAAGACGATGTATCTGTATGACCGATTATTCGTTTGAAAACTTTATACTTTAGCATTTAAATGGAATTGTCTGATTTAATTATTCAGTTGTTACAGCATTACTTATGTAAGTAGGCAATTATTACTGCTCGGCAAAATAGAAACTAGTTAAACCAAGAAGTGGATATCGCGGCATTTGTTTATGGAGAAAATTATACTGTCCGGACTGCCCCCGTATAACCATATTTAGGGGAAATTGTGAATATTGTGTTTCACAAACAAACTCTATATCAATTACTAAATGCGACTGATTACCTGTTTGATATATTTATACCAACATAAATGAATTTGCCCGACTGCATTATTCGATTGTTACAGATTCAATTTTCCTTATTGTGAGCATTTTGTAGCTTAAAGAGTAGGTCTTGTCTTTTCAGAAACATGTTCAGGTACTGAAATAAATTTATTTATACTTAATTAGTTTCTAAATCAGTACCGAAAACACTGTAAGACTGTTAAAAGTGTTAAAACGAGACTGTGTTTTAAGAACCAATGAGATTTTTGCACGAGACTGCTCTGAAAGAGGATTGGTAAATTAGCTGATTTTATTTATTTTTACCAAACGCATTCTCGCTACGTATCCTCACACTTCTCTTTTAGTCCGGTGGAAACGTATACTTGAACTAATGAGATGTATTTTTTTAGCAATAGCGAATGAAGTGGCACAAGCAGAGTTGCCGACGACGGAGACGCCGGTGCACCGGCAGTACCCTCATGCTGTGCTATTCGGCGGGACGTGCGGCGGCACCATCATCCACCCCAAGTGGATCCTCACCGCTGGTCACTGGTAGGCTAACACATCAACACTTCATTTGTGTAAGGTGAAAAGGTGTCCATAATAACCTGATTAACACAGAAATAGCAGTTTTTATTATTCGCTTTTATATATTTGATGTTCATTGCTCACAAAAAATAATGAAGGCCGCGTTTAGATGAGGAATTTTACGCATGACTGCTCCGTGCTAACGTGTGAGTACGTACCTACACCAAGATTAGTGTACGTACTTAAATACAATATACTGTGTATTTACTTGTCGCCGAAAATCCTTCACTAAGTGGTTTTAGTTGGTTTACTCGTACCAGGTTTACAGATCGAGAATTTTCTACGAAACTGATTGAGGTTACCTGACACTCGCACCGCAGTGGTTTATAAAACCGATTCCTCACGGCTCGGTATTTTTTATATAGTTTAGCGCGTTGTCATCGGATCCTATAGTAAAGGAATGCCCTATTGGCTACTACTTGCCTAAGAAAGATCTTAACTCTCCTGGAGGAGACCGACCGGAGGAGGTGGACCGGTAGGTGCTCTGAATAAATGAGTATGTACCTTATAAAGATACTAGACTCCTTGTGATCGCAATAAAATAAACTTGTTAATAGAATTTAAAGTTTTGGAAGAACTTGTTCTTATCCTTCAGCTCTACACGGCGGCCAATGTATCAGAATCTGAATGGGGAAGAATCTTCGATCCCCTCAACAGAGTTACTATTTCCATTTATGAAACAAACAACGAGAAAACGTACTTAGAATTGACTAGGACAAATGCTTAATCCGTTGCAACTACCTATTTCACTTTAACAACATTTTTTTTTCTTGTAGCTGTAATTTTATAATATAATTATAATAAATTCAGAGCAATTCATTGGTGCGATTATATATCGAAAAATGTATTTGCATGGTGTAGATATATACAAATTTCACAATAGGACTTATCATAATTACTTAATTAGCCATGACACCTTACGGCCACGTTTTAGTTTATAAACGTTTAAGGTTAACATTACCTACTCCACTTGATAACAATTGGGTTTAAACATAATTACCTACCTAGTACCTACTTGGTCTTAATAGTCTTAATATTTGAGTTCCATTCTTGTAAACAATGGTCTAATAGCGATCTACTCATATGTAGGAGTACCTATACTCGGTACTGGAAGTGAAGAAGTAAGTTACGAGTAAAATAGACCCTGAAAATGTGAACCCGATTTCTCTAAAATTGTCAATACTAAAATTGCTTTTCTTTAAACTATATTACTTCAATAAATTTTCTACCATCCATTTATTCAATAATTTGTATCAGTAAAGAAAAGTAAAAAAATAAGCATTATAAAATAATTATTTAAATTTCCACAACAAATCCCTACATTTCCAAAGATTATTAATTTAATCCTGAACTTCCAGGGCTGGAGGTTTCAATGAAAGAACAAAAACTAACAGTAGGTGTTGGTAATTATCTATCGGATAATGTACAAGTAGCACAATACACAATAGATCCAATGTTCTTTCAATTTCAATTAATCAATATTATATTTTCAATAAACAAGAAATGAGTAAGGAGAATGATATTCCCTTTCAATTATTTCCTGTTGCAGCAACATTTGCACATACCATGTATGTATTCTAGCAATGCGTAATTTGAGAGCAGCAAATTGAGCATGAAAGTATATATAAGACTGAATAAAAAACTATGGTTGTGGTTCCTCTGGTCGGGGGGCCTGATTGGTCAGGGCCTCAGCCACGAGTGCTGTAGCCGCGGGTTCTGATCCTGCCTCAGACAAGCTCACCGGCTTAGTCACTGTTTGTTAAATATATATCGTCGTCCATTTTAATTTATTATTTATACATAATATAGTAGCGTTAATACTTAAATAACCACAAAGCACTTAAAAATAGATAAATAGGTACTTAATATGATTATTTGATTTCTTACATAATACTTATTAAACTTTCGCGGTTTTTACATATTATTACAAAATAGCTGTGTCCCGCGGTGTCACCGGTCTCTCCGGTACTCGCGTACTAAATTTTATTATAATCGCTCCAGCCGTTTAGACGTGAAGAAGTAACAAACATACACACTCACAAACTTTCGCCTTTATAATATTAGTGCAGATAAGCGTTATGAACCTTGTATAATAAGTTTAAAAATGACCTCCGTCGTTTCGAGAACCCACATTATCCTCTTGGTCTCGGATGAAACTGGCTAAAGTTGACATCAACATCTTCTAGCCGCACGATTTTTTCAAACAACTGAACGTTTTGCGCACTAGGGATATAACTCGGTCGACACACTCACACTACACTAACGATATGGGTATTGTTAACTGGTGGTATTTTTTGACGTCTCCAAATGACTGGATTCCATGAGGATGAGATCCTAAAATCATAGTCCCGATTGAAAACGGGTTCACGAACTTTTCTATTATAAAAACGACGATTCGTATTTAAAGGATTTTAGGATTATGAGGCTCAGAGTTATAATGTTGGTGTTACATCGTTAAGTACACGGCGTTAAATTCCGTTTATTTGTAGTAATAATAATGAAATTGTCAAAAAACTATATATAGGTACGTATACAAAAAATATATACAATTTCTGAGAATATTAGATTATTTTTATTTATCAATTTACTTCATGCATTAGAAAAGTCATCCTTGACAATTTATCTGTATCCTATGCAAAAACTACAAAGTACTATTAAATAGATGTAGATGTATAGTGTAGGGACGCCCGGCCCCATTCAGGCGGGCTGTCGATCGCTTGTGGCAGTCATTCAGTCCATACTATTAAGTAACTCTATTATATTAATTTACTAAGTCTACGAGTAAGTTACCTACTTATACAAATCTAAAAAAATAAACTACGTGTTTCGTTTAAAGTCAATCGGTATCGAAAACACTCCTTGAGGTTATTATCGGTGAGACGACTTTCAGGGCAAGTAGATAAAAAGATCAAACAGGGTCAATGGTGTTGTTAAAAGAATAATAAATAAATAGATAGGTATACAACTTTACAGTGATGTAAGATATAGTGGCCAGAGGGACGCGTAAATAATTAACCTATCTGGATTAAAATTTTGGTAGAGAGAATCGACAAGTATTTTTAGATATTATTTATTAGATTTTTTTTATTCTAAAATATATAGAGTTGCTATTCCCTATATATTTTTAGATCGCATAGCGGAATTAAATTTGAGTGCTAAGGTACTGCCTAATTATTATAAAATAACCTAGTTTTTAAAGTTATCGGTGTTTTTATAATGTGCGGGCTACAAAAAGATCAGATTTGACTACCTACTCTTAAAGGTCATGGGAATTTGGGCTAATTCAGCTATTCATGTGATTCGTCTTTAATATCCGGTTGATTTTTGACTCTCAATTAAATGTGCATCGATGCGAATCCCGCTGTACTATGGATTGTAAAATTATGGCTACGAAATAGACAAATTAGATATACCTACCTAGTAGTACTTACCTGCTTATACTACTTAAAGTAACTAAGTAGAAAATTAAAACATCACATAGGTACTCACCGCTAGATTTCACTAATCATGCATTGGCATGATGTTATATTGTGTTATATTATGTTATGTTGACAGAATAGCCTGATTTAAAATTGTAGAAATGTTGGAGTGATATAAATTTCGACGAGTGATTTAAATTTTAAACGATTTAAATTTAAAACTCATGATGATAATCATGCTGGAAAGGAAAAACTAGAAAAGGAGTGGGTATCCTCCGGACTATTATCTATCGTCTATTTCAGGGGGAATAGAAGATAATTTATTAAAATTAAGAAAAAAGTCATCTAGGTGGAATAGTATTTGGACTCACACTTGGTGGGTTGGTTTTAATTAAACAGACAATAAATTTAACTTTTAGGACTTACCGACGTTCCCTTATTTTAATGAAATAGGTAACCTACTTTTTCCTCTTTCGTGTCTCATTTACCTAATTGAAGCTTGATCTTACGTGGCTAGAAGTTCTACCAGTTCCAATAAAATCATTCAAAAGTGTACATCAATTTACGCATGCATGATACAGCTTCCAATAAATATCATATCATTTACATGACTCCCTCACATAAATGACGAAACTTGATACGTCTAACTGACATACACGTTACATGATCACATCACAACAAGCATGCATTGAATAATAGATGTGCACTTTTATTAAACAACGCTCTAATACTTAAATCTAGTTCCCTTCAACGCAGCACGCTGTTCACGAGCGGGAACCGCATCAAGGCCGGCACGGGCAACTCGCAGGACGGCAGCGGCGTGATCGTCCGCGTGAAGAAACTGCACCTGCACCCACTGTTCGCCGTCGGACCCTACTGGGTTAACACACATGAATTCGGCATTAAGCAAGTAAGTGTATTTACACCCCTACACTTCGCTTTCACGTACAGTTCCAACTAACTATGCGGCCTGGGGATGAAGAAGCTGCTGCACCCGCAATAAGTGTTAAAAATAATACTGCGTAAGACTACGCACGAAAGGTTCTCACAATTACAATACCGGGATTTCCTGAACCTCGACCCACTAACTTAGGGGGACGCTGTTGTTGTTGTTCTTTTTGGACCCGGGTATGTCCTTAAATTACGTCCAACAATGAGAGGTAGGGTACAGCGATGACCATCGCGCTTGAATCTGGGGCAGCCCACCTGGGGAAGTACCTCCTCCTTACAGGAGACCACAGCCATAATAGCACTGCTACCTTTCAGGTATGTAGTGTTGTGTTCCTTTTGGCGAGTAAGGTTCCCAGAGCTCCAACCCCCCTTAAAGGCCGGCAACGTGCTTGTGACTTCCCTGGTGTTGCGGGTGCCCATGGGTGACGGTAATTGCTTACCATACCACCAGGCATCAAGCCGCCTGATCGTTTGCCGCCTATGTCACAAAAAAAAATATCCAGTCATAAATTATACTTACATCTTAATAAGATTCGTCACATAGTATAGAATATTTCGTTATGATTTTAGGTGCACGCTCGATGGGACTTCATGTTGGCGGAGCTAGAGTCGCCTTTGACGCTGGACGGCGTGAACATCGCGGCCGTGCCACTCGACGACGGAAGGGATATCCCGGACGCACTGGCGGTCGACTACGGCGGGTTCGGCGCTGAGTTCCACGGGGTAAGTGTGTCTGGGTCAATACCTTGTTGAAAATGACGTCATATCAACTTAGTTTACGATTAGTACCTATAGTTATTTTTTCCTAATACCTACCTACGTTACTCATTAGCCTGTTAACCTCTTGACCGCCAGAGTCATCTAATCCTGACAGCCAATGGAATGCCCCACACGCGTCATCAAGTCATCATTATATGAAAAAAATGTCCTTAACTGTCAAATCGTGGAGTAGCACGTCAATTCACGCAGTGTGGTGATCAAGAGGTTAAGCGGCGGCGGCCCTTTACTTAGTTGGTTACCGTAACCAATGTATAGCCCAACTTTATAGTAACGTAGTACACCCTGGTACCTACACTCCGTCATTATGTCTCACAGTTATTTTTTTACATTCGTTGTCCAGGGCGTGATGCGGCCGGACATGCACGGGATGAAGCTGCGGACGGTGAGCGACGAGCGGTGCGCCAGCCTCCCGCAGTACGACAAACAAGACATGATGTGCGCAGAGGGCCGCACGCTCACACGCGACTCCGCTTGCAACGTAAGTTCTTAATACATATGAAATTCTATGAACTAATTATTGGGTTTTGCATTATTTTGCTAAGAAACTGATTACCTATTTGACCTGCTTCATTCTAAGAGACGTCCTTATCTAATAAGTGACGCGTTTTATTAAACATACAGTTTAACACTATTTAATGACGTAGTTTTTTACCCCAACTTACAAGATGTCGTCGATGTCTTGCGTACAGTGGCCATCAAAATCGGAGCATGCACTTTATCGCCTTGATAATAGAAGCATTGTTCCGATATTTGTGAACACCTCCACAGCTCCGATATATCTGATGGCGACTGTACATATGTACATAATGTACCTACATACCTAATCTCGAAAAACAAACAATAGACAAAAACCAGAGCCTACCTGATTATTCATAGCCTGGCGTACCTACTATCTGCCTGGTGTATTTGCATACGTATGTGCTGCTCTCTCTTAGCAAATTAACCTAATTCGCCGCTACAAGGTCCTGATTGATCGAAGTGGCCGCTAACATAGTTATTTGACAACTAGTGAGAACTTCGAAACAATAGGTATAAAATTGCATATATTAAGTGGTTCCGTTATCGGCAGGGTGACAGCGGCAGCGGCTTGGTCAGCAACGAAAACCGTCGCCTCTTGGGCGTGGCGTCGTGGGTGGAGGACGACGCCCATGAGTGCAGCCCTGGCAAGCTGGTGGTTTTCTCCCGCGTCTCCGCCGCGCGCCCCTGGATCAATAAGGTCACCGGCCTCGACTTGTAACCCCGCGAATAAACCGCCTTACTCAAGGACTGCTTGACGAAAGTCTACATTCCGAATCTGAAGTGGAAAAATGACTTTTACCTGTATATATATTATAGTCCTGAAGATTAACTTTTAAGTGATAATTATGACCACTAAAATTAGTTCTAAGAATTGCATTTAACTTAATTCGGGACGGAATCTGCACCATTTCAGTCCGGTGGCTGTTTCCTGTTATCCAGCTCGAAAAACATTGAAATGTTAACGCACTCAACAAAAGCGCTACGCCTAATTTTTTCACCAATTGTGCTTGTAACGGAATGATATAGGCAAGTTTCGTAACAATCTATATTGGCATTAGCTAAATATATAAACACAGAGATTATTTTATCTGTGTATACAAGTTTTAGGTTATTAAGGATAACAAGTGTTATCGATCTTGTTATATAGGCATCGTTAACCGCATCTAACTGTAAATAATAACTATAATAAGTTAACTCGCGCCGTCACTGGACTGGACTGAAATCGCTGGAGTAGTACCTATATGTAGTAGTAGTAGGATAAGTTAGCAAGATGTTGCTAAGATAATGTATATAGTATAATATGACCACTTGACCACCTAAAAAAAGATTTGTAAACTCGTGATCCCTCACAAATCAAAAAAGGAATCACGATTAATAAAGGCTGTCTGTAATCCAAGACCTGGAGAACTAAGTCGGGTTGTTTAAATGTTGATCAGTTGTTTTCGAATGCCAGAGATCAAAAGCAGTTTTATAGCAAGACGTGTGGACTTGTGGAAAAGCAGATTGTTCCGCTTGATTATAAATTCGCTATGAACTAATAAATCAGTGATTGATTACTACAGAACAGATATGCTTCTTGTTGCACTACCTTCATTACACTGTTTACTCTGCTTATTCGCTTTGTTCATACTGACTAGTGCAATGTCATTTTAGTCTTATCCTTATCTACTCGAATACACTGTACGTAGTTGGCACATACTTACTTAAGACGAATGTGCCATAACAACACTATAATAACGTACTAGGTTACGTAGGTATACCTACTTTAATTATAAGTTTTTAATGCTGGACATGACAATGGCTTATACATTATTTGTGGAAAAACATAAGGATTAACAATGTTATTTTATTATGTAAAATATAAAATTTTGCATAGTGTTGTATGAAACTATTTATGTCAATGATATCTGTGATTTCCATAAATAAACTCATTTATTTATTTATACGAAGTTCATCACTGATACCCCAAATTACTTTAAAACAAAAACAACTAAAAAAACATACACAAATCAACAATTTAAATAAATAATAAAAATTCAACTAAGACTAACATAACATATAAAGTTCTCATTCCCCGAGACGACTGGTACCTGGTGCAAATGTGCCAAAAATACTGGCGGCATTACCACGCTGTAGTTATTGCCAGCGATATTTGTTGCACGAGGTACGAGCCGGCCCGGGGATCACCACCTCTCTCCCTTAGGCGTCGGCCTAGATTGGCAATATTTTTTTTGCCTCGGAGCACCAGGGTCCGCTCGTTTCCACAGCGACCGGAAAAAATCCTACACTGGTTCCAGGTTCGAGTACTTTTGAGTGCTTCAGCTTAGCTGCGTTTTCAGCAGCAGCCCCAGCTTTTCGCACTGTATGGGCGAGGTGTGAGGGCGCGAAAGTGCTAACGCATGTTGCGTCCCAAATTAAGCTTCTGCCCCTCGCCCATGGAACCAGTGTCAACCCGTGCGGTCTCTTGCCATCCGTTCTGCTAAGACCCTGGGGCTCCAAAACACAGGGCAGATTCGCGGAAACCATCGCGCGACGTATTATATCGTTTAAGGGATGATGTCTTGAGAACCTACCCGCGCATCGCAAACAACTCAATCCATGATATCCTTTACCTTCTACAGCTGCCCCACAGACACATTGGTGAGGTTCGCAGACCGAGCAACCTAATCTGAGTGCTACTCCGATTCTAAGTGAATCGTTGTCGAGTAGCGTTCCGAGATTAGATGATGGCAGCGCGTGCAGCCATGCCCCTGATTCTGGTACTACGACAGCCTTTAACCGCGCCTGGTCAGGTCCAACCGCCGCGTCCAGGAGACCGTCGTAGGTTTTTTGCTTGAAATGTCATCCCAAGATCTTTGTAGTTTTAGGTTGTCTGGTCTTGAATCGCTTGGGAATCTAGCTCTCCACTCATAAAGGGCTTCTTCTAAAAAAGGTATACGAACATTGCCACAGTTTAAGGATATAATACGAGTGACTAGTTGTTTACTTTAAAACAAAAACATATTAATAATATTTGTTATGACAGTCATATTCTGAGATTTATTTATACGCCCAACACATGGCCCTTCATGCTGTAATTAGCTACACATTTTGAACAACTTGGTATTACAGGTTGGCAGCGTTTCACTTCTGGACCTGGGATATATAATGTCGGTACTGGTACCTATATCCAAACTTTCACTTGCATTGATAGCTGCAGGCGCCTCTAAATATTTGCTAGTCAGTTGCAGTTGTGGCGGCAGTTGCCCACGAAGACCGTTACAGTAACTTCTATGACACTAGTAGTATCTATTATCTTTTGGGAGAAGATGTGTATAGGGTTAAAATTAAAGAAAACAACAACGTATCATGTTCCTGAAAATTTAATGACTTTAATAGAAGAATAACTAAATTAAAACAGCAAGTTAGAAGAAAAAAATATTCATTATTAACATCATCTTTTTATCTGATTATGTTCAAGCAAAAAGACCAAATTAATCAATGACCTAACAAAATATACAACAAAAGTCATTAAATAATTAAGTCCAACCAATTAGTAAGTCTACCGTGGACAAACGACCGAAACAATAGATACGTAAGTATTATTGATCCAACATCACCACTAAATGAACAAGTTACATAATAAAACATACAATTTTGAATAATATTGTGATTAAAAAGAAAAAAGCTAAATAATTCTTTCCTACTTATATAATGTGTAATAATATAAAGTGTCGACTACTTATAATATGTATAACTATCCATATGCTTACTTAAAATTTTCACACAAAGAGCAGTGCGGGGGAGGGCCGGCATCGCCCCGACTGCCGGGCGACTGCCGCGCGACCGCCGAGCGACCGTCGCGCGACCGGCGGCAGTCGCTCGGCCGCCGGGGCCGGCCGCACGCACGCTCGCCTTATCCGATACACACCACAATCTCGCTAAACACTAGTCACTTACGCCAATGTTAGACAAATAATAAAGCGACGACTTCCCAAACCAAAATGACAGTACTGACTCTGCGTAGGTCCGTGGCGGCGGAGGGCGCTGCCTGCATGCCGCCCGCGTGTAGCGTGTACTGTACACGAGAGCGACTCCCGCCGCTCGCCGAGCAGCTAACAATTGTTACTTCGTAAATGTTAAGCACGTTATGCTCTCCGTCGGAATCATAACAATGTAGCTTTTTTTGGAGTTTTAATTTTTTTACAATATATAGGATTTGTTTCTATAATTAATTATATCTAATATTTACAATGGAGGTGAATGGACAATATTCAAATCGCTACTCGTTATCTCGAAATTAATCCTGAAATCCTACCCAAATGAACTTTATCTACAACTTTTAATAAAAATTTAAAAGTAAACTCTCGCCACAAATAAATCTAAATTTTGATGGATCGAGTCTGCGCGTCCGATTTTCCGATAAAAATTGCCATTTATGATAAATTCTGTCCGAAAACCGTCAAAACGTAAAGTCCGTCGAAGTGTTCGGTAAGCTAAATACTAGGCGTCGCGGCGGCCGCGGCGAGTCAATCTACATACGTAAATGAGAGACACAAACTCGATCGACAGTTTATTTAGAATAAAGGATAGGGGTACGGTCGACAGGGCGACGGGGCTCATATCTTGTGGATCTTCTGCGACACGACGACGGGGTTGTTGCGCCGGATCTCCTGCGCGCCCAGCTCCCGGTAGTCGAACGAGCAGTCGTGCTTGTCGCTGTACCGGTGCACGGCGCAGAACAGCCCGCCGCAGCGGCACTCGAACCCTGCAACCACACACCACCACGCTTACCGACCACTCACTCTATTTTATACAATGCGGTAGTCAAAAACCCGCCTAATAGCAAGCGGTGTTCGAAGCCGCTGCAACTCCAGTGCAGTTACATGCGAGTTACTTAAAATGTAAGTCACGCTGACTCTTCTTAGTTCGGGCAAAGAATATAAAGACGTAACGCGCGACGACGCGGTCGACGACGACGCGAGCTTGACGTCTTTACTATAGACTGCGCTTACAAGGAGCCCTAAATGTTTGTTGTGGCAACTTAATTGGCTAAAGTTAACTTTTGACAACTAGATTGACCGCATAACATGATATGGGGCCAGTGGCCGTAACTTCTTAATGTTGCTTTCACACTTACTTATTGTACCTAATTATTTAAATTATCAAACTTAACACTTTGTTAGGTTGTGGCCAAATCTGTGTAAAAAATTGTCTCCTAATATTTGTTGAATTATTTAATTAGTATCAGACCCAGTTCATAATTTGACTAATTAGTTACGCTTTTTATATAGAGATCAATATCGTATACAAGTTTATTCCGTATTATTAAATGGATAAACGAAAAGCAAAATACCGGTTTCCGATTCCCTGAGTGTAAAGCCCGTTTCACATCAAGCGCGGGCGCGTGTCAACGCGGGCCCGCGACGGGCCCGCGGCGGGCCCGCGGCGCGATTGTTCAGCTAGTTTTAAATGAACACCTTCACACAGCGGCGTGCGCGGGCCCGCGGCGGGCCCGCGCCACGCACCCGCCCGCGCCCGCGCTCGCCGGCAATCGCGGCGGGCCCGCGGCGGGCCCGCGCTTGCCCGCATCACAGCGCCGCGGCCGGTAGTCTGTACCAAGATGTCGGAGAATACGGACACAGACGAAGAATTGTTATATCTACTTATTTTGAGAAATAGAGTACGAAAAAGAAAAAGACAGTGGGTTCACGATATTAATAAAATAAGGTTAGAATTTGGAGAGTACTCTCGACTATGTAAGGAATTGGAATCATATGAAGATAAGTTTTACAAATATTTTCATATGTCAAAGGCAAGTTTTGAAGAATTACATGACACACTGAGTGCAAGAATATTCACACAAGATACGAATTGGAGACCAGCGATCTCGACAAAAGAAAAACTTGCAGTTTGTTTAAGGTAGGTATTTATTTAGATTCAATCTTTCTTTTTCCCCTGAATTGTTATTGAACTTTTTGTGTATTTTTTTGGTCTCTATAAATTGTCTATGTGAGTTGTGAAATATTGAGTAGGTATTTTTACTAAATTCTAAACATAGACATAATTTGAAGCATATAGATATTACTATGGTGGTGGGGCGATCTCGTGAATTTTCGTTCAAATATAATAAATAAAACAAAGTATAATTATGTACAGCTATAGTTTTATCTTGGTAATTTTTTAATGAAATCGACAATCACAGAAAAATCAACTTAGCTTCTAAATTTTAGCATCATTTGTAGCGTTAATTACTTTCCATCAATCAGGGTGAAGCGATATCATGAAATATTAATTTGTATATTATGAAAAGTAGTATTATTATGTTTCAGAGAATTTTAACAAATATACTAATAGAGCAATAATAATATTGTCACATTTTACCATTTTAAATAAATGGAATGTTCACACTAACTTTCAATCTTATTATATTTATTATTGAGATCAACAATCACAGATAAATAAACTTAGCTTAGGCAGGTGCGCCTCTATTTTGATTCATCATCATCATTATCATAATTATAATTACGCCGAAAGACTTTCACTGCTGAACGCTGAACATGGGCCTCCCCAAGAGTCGCCATATCACTAACAAATATACTAATAGTTATAATATACTAATTAGGCACTATAGTTAGGAAAAATATACTTAGGCTCATAAAACTTTATACCGGTATATGACAGGGCTTATAAATATCCGAATAATTAGGTACCTAGTAGGTAGCCTACTACCTACCTACTCAAGGTTAAAAATGAAATGAAAGCGAGTTTTTTAACAGAATAGACATGTAATAATATAGTAATGGCACTATTTTCGTATATAGGTTATTACCTATATACGAAATAGATTATTACCTATATACGAAATAGATTATTACCTATATACGAAATAGATTATTACCTGTAAACCTACAATTTTCACTTGACCCAAATGACGAAGATGTTAGTAGTTTCAACAGGAACCAGAAGGACCAAGAGACATGAACATTGAATTTTTAAAGGATACTTTTGTAAACTAGACGATTAAATGGTCTTTCCGTGTTGTTTACCTCTTGTATTGGCGTACACATTTGTCACATTCGATCATTCTTTCGTTGGAGTCCATATTATTTTGTAATAAAATACAACGTAAATGAAACGCACGCGCCCGCCCGACCCGCACCCGCTCGCTGTGTGAAAGGTTGTTCATGAATGTACGTGAGACAAAAAAAGCTCCCGCTCGCCACCCGCGATACCCGCGCTCTGTGTGAAATGGTGTGGCGAGCGGGCGCGGGCGGGCGCGGGCGTGCGCGATTTCCGGCGAGCGCGGGCCTCGTTTTCATACAAAGAGCGCGAATCGGACCCGCGGCGGGCCCGCGGCGGACCCGCGGCGGACCCGCGGCGGGCCCGCGGCGGGCCCGCGCTTGCCCTCATAGCAGCGCCTGTGCCGGTAGTTTGTACCAAGATGTCAGAGGATACGGACAAAAACGAAGAATTGTCATATCTACTTATTTTGAGAAAAAGAGTACGAAAAAAAAGACAGTGGGTTCACGATATTAATAAAATTTGGAGGTTAGAATTTGGAGAGTATTCTGGACTGTGTAAGGAATTGGAATCATATGAAGTAAGTTAAGTTTTTCAAATACTTTCATATGTCAAAAGGCAAACTTTGAAGAATTACATGATACATTGAATGCAAGAATATTCACACAAGATACGAATTACAGAAAAAAATGATGGAATGTGTACGCTAATACAAGAGGTAACCAACAAGGGAAGATCATTTAATCGTCTAGTTTGCAAAATAATCCTTTAAAAATTCAATTTTTATATTTTTTATGTCTCTTAGTCCTTCGGTCGACCAATTTGTCTGTAGTGCGAGTGTCCTAAAAAACTACTAAACTGCTAAAATCTTCGTCATTTGGGTCTTAGACGAAACTTGTCTTACCTGTATACGAAAAAAGTGCCATTAACATTATTATATTATTTCATGTCTCTTTTGTTAGAAAACCTGCTTTCATTCCATTTTTAACATTGAGTAGGTAGGTAGTAGGCTACCTACTAGGTAGGTACCTAATTACTCGGTAAGCCCTGTAGCATTTCTTTATTATTAATATCGTGAAACCACTCTCTTTTTCTTTTTCGAACTCGATTTCTCAACATAAGTAGATAGGTATAGCCGCAGCGCTGTTTGCCGGCAAGCGCGGGCCCGCCGCGGGCCCGCCGCGGGCCCGACCCGCGCTCTGTGTGGAAGCTTGAGGCCCGTCGCGGGCCCGCCGCGGGCCCGACGCGGGCCCGCGTTGACACGCGCCCGCGCTTGATGTGAATTGGCCTTAAGTTTCAACGTATCAAAACGTTACCATCGCGTTAGAGTTATAACCATTTAAATAACATTATCACTTACGCGTTCGAGACATTTTTTTACGTCAAAAGAAACTTACACTAAGTCTCGATAGTAAACTGACGTTCAAGCTAAAGTTGCCGGCATGGGCGACGACGCAGGTGACGGCGCAAGGCGCGGACCGAGACAAAACTCGCGCCTCACGTCATCGACGCGTGATAACATAGATTCTCTTATCGTAAATCGAACATGGCCGAACGCTTCTACGGACAAAGTGACGCACATTTCGCACGTTATGCCTATTGCTACATTATCGTGCTACAAGACCACATTAGGCTAACTCCTGCCATTGTTATAGATGAATAAAATGCATTCACTCCGGATTCAACTATTTTCTTCTTTGAATATAGAACCGTCTAGAAAGATTGCCATGATTCTGCTGACAGTAAACTTTCAGAACAATAGCCTGATCGCGGTCGTACAATTCAAAACGAAGTCAGATAATGAACATCCTCAGTAAGGACTATATACATTGTCTACCGATCTATACTTTCTCGATTCGCACACATAATAATAAACAGGGATCTGATATTCGAACATATATTAGCTTTATTAGCTTATCCTAAGAAAGGCCATACAAGCATAAGCCATTACATACTATGTACGTCACGAATTGACAGAGTAGCACATATTTTAGGTTTTGAGGTTAACGCGATAAGACCCTTTAGAATTATAACTACACATAGACGGCCATTTTCGTATAGATACAAATACGTACTAGGCTTTACACGTTCCCGAAACCAACCTACATTATCGTAAGCATGTAGATCATATTTACCTGTAAGTCCAACCTTCTTGCGGCAAACGGCGCATCTGTTCTTCTTTTTCTTGTCCTTGCTGGGGTCCTTGTCGTCCGCGTCGGTGTCGGACGTCGTGCTGGCGCCGCTCGTGCCGGCTCCACTCTCCTCTTCTAATTTCTGAAAAATTGAAAAAAATATTCAAAATATGCCTCGGGGGAACTTGTAAATTTTCCTGTGATAGCGTTTACTGTAACTAGATAAACTAGCTACATAACGGGGAACAAGCTTCCTAGTTCTTGATAAGTTAAGTATTGGGCCGTATGATAATAACTAAAATTTGGTGCCAACCAGTTTCACAGTTAATAACCAATTACGAACTTGCCCCTCGTGCTACCTTACGGATTAAAAACTATGTTTTGAAGCTGATTGCAAAACGTGTTTACAAATTGGTAGCTAGTTACCGTTTACGATTTTGTGGTGGTGACCAATCGTCATTAGAAATCAGTCAGAAACCAGTTTGGGTATTTTATTCTCCTTTTAAAACTTGGACTTATCTACGTATTTCATAGGCAAAAAAAGAAATGCTGCGCAGTTTTATTTACCGGGTAGCTTACCTGAACTGCATCATTAATTACGTGGTAGTATAACCATTTCATTTTCATTTCAACTAATGCAAATTATAACTTACAAAATTTGAGTTTAAAAAATCTATGGAGATTTGTTTCATTCTGAATTAGAATTCTGTGCCATTAACGTGAAGCGTCTCTCGGCAGCCAGCGAGACAGAACTTTAATAATTGACATCAAGGGTAAACCCATTGATTAGACAGAACTATTGATCAACGCAACATCTGTTAAATCACACGCGTAATTGATATTCACGGACGAAAAACCTACAAGTAACATTTATAATAATAACTAAATCAAACTCGAATGCTTCAAAAGACAGCTACATAAGCAACGATTAGGTACATCATGAGGAAAACCTCTACTAAAAACACGAATTGCCGAAAAACTTGCTACGTCCAACTGAAAGAACGTCGTATTATCAACGTAACACACCCGTTTTAGAGTTTTTTTGCTACTTTCCGCGTCGGGAGACCGCTGCGCGTCGGGTGTTTTGAACTGATCGGTGGGGTCGGTGGGCGGCACGTCGGGGTCGACGGGGAAGACCTCGTTGCGGCTCTCCTGGATGTCCACCATCTTGGAGCGCAGGTCGGCGGGCGCGCGCTCGGGCGGCGCGGCGGCCGGCGCCGGCAGCGGCAGCGGCGCGCTGTTGATGACGTCCAGGGCCTGGCCCTTCTTGTCCACGCTCTTGGCGCGGCCCGCGGACGCGGGCTCCTGGCCGGAGCCTTGGCTGTTGTTGCTCGTTTTGCGCCGCAGTGCTTTTTTCAGTAGCCGTTTACCCTTCGATTCTTTTTTGTTGGGGTCATTTTCCATTATTGGGTTTTTCGGTTTGTTTCAGATTAGACATTTTGACCGGAGCATGTTATTAAAACCTCGGCATTATCTGTTGCCGATGATGACACCGAGCTAGTTATTGTAACTGCGACTGTGCAACTGTGTTACCGTATATGAGAGCCGTTTACCGCGTTATAACAGAAAATTGCCCCCCATCTCAAATCGTTAAGACCGAGAACTGTTTCACAAATTATTAACAAACAATAACTATATTATTTAGATTTTTATGGTAAAATAAATATAACTAATCTGAAATATGTTGTAAATATTTTTTTTGATTTAAGTCACGAATGTCAAGCTTGTCAATATGACATTATTTAAATTTGAAACTTTCTTTCTTTTAAATCTTTTTTTAAAGAGGTCGTTTATGTATGAAGTATGAATTCGAGTAGAATGTCTGTAAAGTCGTGTGCAATGGTATACGAAATACTAATAAATGTGATCTTGTTGACATTACACAAATCCACCTTGTTGAATTTTATTGTTGTTTTAATAATAAATAGTTTTTGTAGTCGCAATATTTAATCAATATTTTTTAACTACAATGTTTATTCGTGTACATTGTTAATAGGGCCATTGATGTCCTAAGTGCGTGATTACGAAGTAACAAGGCAAATTGGTTTACATTATCTGCCATTTATAATGAATTTGTGTATAAAGATAGCCGACGTTATCAAGATCCATACTTACCCAACACGGTCATTGTTATTGCAGTTACGAAAAAAAAACATATTCCTCACAATAAAGACGTTGAGCGAAAAACCTAAATATGATTTTACATTCCATATTTACGGTTCCATTATTTGGCAAAATTTTCGCTTTGAAACAAAATGCTAAAAGTGAGCACAGGGCACGTGAAGATAATATTTAGAACAGTCTAAACATGCGTCCACTTGAATTGACATCAGTTCCCCAAGTTTATCTCAAATACGAAACTAATATCTCATCAAAAAATAATTATAATAACCTCTAGTTTCATACTAATTTTATAAAGTAGCTGACAAATCCAGCTGAGGCTGACCTTCAAATGCTTAAACAATGTATAGTTTATTGCTATTAATTTTATTTATTCAAATGAGGTTTTTTTTTTTTTTTATAAAAGACTGACCAGCGTTTGACCTCAGTCGCACCTGATGGAAAGTGACGACGAGGTCGAGGGTGTAGCACGCTGGTTCAGTAACAGCCTATTCACTCTTGCCTTGAAAAGACCCAAAAAAAAAAAAAAAAAAAATGAGGTAAAATGCACCGAGAAAGATAAGTTAACATTTTGAGGAACTTGACTGCTAGCCACCGGGCCCCACAGATAGTGCATCTCGATTTCGGCTTGCTTTACAAGCTAGAGTTAAATCAAATTAGAACTAATTGTCTTTGAAATAAACAAGTCTGTTGTCCATTATAATGTTGATAATGAGTTCATATTCATCAATTTCTTAAACCAAATCCTAGGGAATTTGAATAACAAATTAAAATGGGATGATCCCGTTGCTGTTTGTTTAACGAACACGCTAAATCTGCGAGCAGGGCGTTATTGTCATTCTCGGCATTTGAATGGTTTGCGTATGCAGCGCGTCACGGCTGCAGTTGTTACACGCGTCTGCATTCTATAGGAGCTGACGTGCTCTAAGGCAACCAGTATACATCGGCCTCAATTGTCAGATTTTGGTTTTTCGTATGTAATTTAAAATTTACCGTATAGCTTTTTCCCTTGTATTACAAGCAAAGTTTTTGTGTATTCAGATTTAGTTAATAAAATGTGCTCGCGTGGAAGTCGGTGGGAATCGGCATGTATGGACACGCCGCTGCCGGGACACGGTACAGTTGCATTACGAGCACCACATCTTAGCTTTAACTAAACAACAGACATGTGCACCTGTACCTGTAGTATCTACATGCTACAATGAGAGGTGTGTCAAGTGAGAAAGACAAGAGAATTTTGGCCTCACGTCTGTGTGCTGCTGCGGCTGGGCGGCGAGGATGGGCACGGTGGGCGCGGCGGCGGCCAGCGGCGTGGGCGCGGGCGCGGGCGCGAGCGCGGGCGCGGGCGCGGACGGCACGAACAGGGCCGCCACTGGCGAGGGCGTCGTGGTGGGCGGCTGCTGCTTCTTCTTCAGAGCCTCCTGGAATTCAAACACACGTCTTCTTGTAGGTAAAACTAATCATGACATAATCGTATATATCGCCAGGTTAATGACAGAATCAACTATTTCGTCCAGTCATAAGAGTTTTAACCACTAGGGTCTTTGAATCGGCGATATTCTCGTTGAACAAGTTTGGGTGTATTAGATTAGCCAGCAAGACAGAGTACTATTGCTTTAAATTTTGATTACCTAGTTAGTAGAGTCAAGTTAAAAATGTCTAGACATTCTAATCGGCTTAAGATATTTTAATACTAATCGTTTATATGTTTTATTAACTTCAGCAAAACCATTTAAAATGTGATGTAACTATTATCCTCGCATTAGTGTACTGGAGCGGTACCGCGAACATCGAAGTTCGTATATTTCGGGCATCTTTCTCTTTTACTCCAATTAAGGTGTCATGAGAGTGACAGAGACAATCGTCGGAAATTTACGAATATCGTTGTTCGCGGTAGCGCCGCTGATATAAGTTGAATCGCGAAAACGCAGCTAAGCGACCCTAAATATTCTATTGTAAACCTGGAAGTTAGTATTCGGACCCGCCATACCGGTATCATTGGGCCCGTCCAGGGAGCTATTAATGAATATTTGTTAATCTATTGTAGCACTAGAAGTTAATATTCGGACCTGCCATACCGTCAAAGTCACAACTTTTAGTAACTTGTATCGAATTTGACTTTTTGTGTTGACAAATTCAACAGATAGATACGATGATGCCAGTTTTTGACGCTACATCAATTCTGGTACCTTACACAGTACTTCACACAGTTTCCGTTACAGTGTACGCGGAACACGTATTATTTTAGACACCAATTTCGACCATATTATCAATTCCCACCATAACAATTGCTAATATGGTCTATTCAATCAAAGACATTATTAATAAATGAGAGCCCTCATTACCGTTATTATTAGTATTTCTCCAAATTGTACAATGTCATTAGGGAATCCACATAAAATATAAAATACACTATAGGATATAGGCAACTATAAATGCGCCTAGATATTAAGACACATAAAAGTTCGCAAGTAACCTTGACGTATTGTGCAAATGCTTCTGTTTTCTTAGCATATCTACACGATGTGGCAACGTCTAGCAGCATTTCTGTGTTATCTTACACAAAAAAGGTAAATTGAGCATTTCTACGTGTCCCTGTGATATCGATTTAAGTATTTACGCAACCGCGCGTTGCGTTTGGTTTAGTAGCAACTATAGCAAGAGGCCTACCAGCTACCAGCTGGCAAATTAACAAATACTTTAAGTGTGAAGGTTGTTGGTGGCGGCAAATCGTGCACAATGTCATGCACATCGGCTAAGCCATTGACGACTTTGGGTATTGTACAGAGCAATTAATTAATCATTTGTAATTTATTTATAATTATTAATTATTATAATGACAACATAGAACATGGTCTTCCAACCATCTTGCGAACACATATGTATATTAAACTATTCGTTTTAAGGATCTATTAGTATAAAAAATATATGTCAGTCATGCTTGAGATTGACCACAGAAGGCGGTAATCCTGGATAAGGTGCGCATAGTCCGGCGGTTCCTTTCTCTGCATCCCTAACCACCGGCAGCCTCGGCCCTGCCCCGTTGCCGGCGGCACCCTAAGTTAAGTTAGGTTAGTTTTGATACGTTTTAGATGTTTTTTATATATTTGAAAGTTAATAAACAGAAATATAACTGACTTAGAGTTCAAATAAATAAACAGAAATATAACTGACTGGTTATGTAGATAGTTTTTTTTTACTGGAGTAAAATAAATATTTACCGACACCATGTTTCCCGTCAGTTTTAAACAAAACTGATAAAGTGCCCAAAGTCCCCAATATTTATCCTGGCCACAGCACAAAGCCTTGCACTGGGCCAAGCGCATAATTGGCGCGACAGTAGGTATCTCGAGGCGAAGTGTCACGCGTAGGTACAGTGGAGTTCACAAATATGAACGCATATCTTCACACTGAACCAAGGAACCAGTAACAAAGGTAGAATCTCATCATTTTTAACTTGACTCTACTAGTTTGTCTTATTCCGTTTTATGTTATTTTGTAATTTTTAGATATCTATAAATTACCTATTCTCGTAGAACCGGTTGGCGTAGGCGCTTTACTCCTAAACTTGTATAATTACTACGTGTAATTAAGTAAATATTATAAATATTCTGATCATCATAACTGCTCTTTTAAAACTTGAATAATCCAATAGCACGATTATAGATGGAAAGTTTGCAGAACGTCGGCAAAACATACCTATGCTTTATTTAACAATTTACAGTGATTTAGATGTATCCTCATTTAAAGAAAAATACACTTTCTAATTCTCGGCTTCTTTCGATTAATTACAGGCTAGTAAATATTAAAGACCGGCAACGTTAATCTCTAGTGGACTTCCTAAAGTATTAGAACTTAAAACACTTGGCTCATTTGATATATACGACTAATTAAAACATAATCTAGTTCCTAATAGTTGGAAGGTCAAAAAGTATGTTTACGTAAAGTTTTGTCAAACATCATAATTAGGTTGCCGAGTCGACTTGATGAAATTAGCTCCAGCTTTCTAAAGAATGTGGTGATTACTCACGTATTATGTTATATGTTATTATAATCATTTGGGCTTTATGTAAGTCAGTACAATATTTAATTAACCGAACACAAAATTGCATTATTTGTGTAGGTATATAGAGAATTGAGAATAATGATAAAGCCCAAATTCATTGACAGTAGGTATAAACGACAAAAATGAGGAGGGAAAAACCATTGAGCAGGAAATACGTAATATATTAAATATAAGAGGATAATTTTAATAACCACCAGGGAAGGCTAAAACAAGTATTATTTTCTTACAACTTCCACTTGAATCATATTAGAAAACTTTTAGTCACGTTCCTGAACAAAAAGCAGGCGTCCCACATACAGGTTACGCAACCTAAGTTCCCTATCATCTGTCAAGTTCAACCTAGCTGACCTACTTCACTGACATTTATAAAATGATGCAGTAATTGAGTAATTATACGTGTGCGGACCCTACACACGGTGACTCACTCAATGACTACAGTACAATATGGGAATAACCGTGCAAACCTACCCGTAGATAGATGTGGTGCTGAATGCATTAAAATAATCGTACGTTATATTAATGTATACGTTTTTTATGGATAATTTAGATCCTAAAAAACGTGAGTAAAAGAAAGTCGGTTAGCTATATGACATGACCTACGCAATATTGCAAGAAGTCCTGCGTGGAAGTTCCTTAATAATATAATAATTAATATATTATGGAGATGTGTGTCAATAATATGTATTTTTGTAATTATTTTCTTTTGTATGTATGTATCTTTGTTATATAAAAATCAAAAAGACAGAGCTGGCCGGCCTTTTGTAACTATGTAATTTTGTGATCAGATTAATATATTTTTAAATTTACCTTTATTGCTAATGACTTATGATTATGACAAACTACACAAATATAATATTGCTTTGTAAAATGCAGAGCTTCATGCAAATTAAATCTGACCAACAATGTTGGGTCTCAAATCTCAATCTTGGGTGCTTTGAATTTCTCGCACCTTGTGCACTTTTAATAAAAAGAAATAACATTAAGAAACATAATGTTGAAATTTGTTTCAAGCGCATATTCATTTATGGCAGCAGTAACAATAGCAAGCTTAACTTTGTAGTTCTATAGTTTGACTTTCTCGTACACGAAGCCTTATAAAAAAAAGATTAATCCGAGGTTCTGCCAACGAGCAGAGACCTTTTTGTCAGTTTAATTCAATTTGTTCTTTATAGAGTCAAAAATCTACGGATCGTGCAAGATCTTGTACGATTCCACTTTTAGACCAATATGATCTGTGGGTTAATTATGAATGTAATTGATACAATAATTAGCCAGCAATATTTTTCGTTCCTTGTTATGATAAAGTTATTTTCCGTAATTTCCTTAATTATGTTCAGACATAGGGAACCTTGTGGACATGTTTCCTCGACAGGAAATATTTGGCCTTGCACTATCTACCGAGAGAAACTACATGCTTATTGTAGCTAGGTTCCTATAGCGTGTATAAGCGTGTTTTATGTTCCTTGGATTATTTCACATTCGCCAAATGTGTTATTTCCTGCTACCTACTTGTGCTTGTTGCCTTACCGAGTAAAAGAAGCCATTTTGCTATGTTTACTCAAATTGTTCAGAACATTTTTAAATAGCGGAATAACTAAAGCTGTCATCCAAAATACAACAGACCTTGACGCAGCCAGCATACATTCGTCTAGATTTTTATGTCGAAAAATATCTGTGTCAACACCAGAAGGCCAATTCTTGGGCCGGTCGAGATTATCACTCTTCGAGATGATCTCGAAGGACGTAATATCTATTGAAAAATCTCACGAAAATGTCGAAGGATGCAAAATTGCGTATTCTCAGCCACAATAGACATGAATGTCGAATGGTGATCTCATCTCTATTACAATAAGTGTTCCGTTTTTCTCGATTGTGTTTGTTTTCAATCGAGTAATAAAAATACACTATCGAATTAAATATTTCTCATGCAAAAACCGAATTTATAACAATAAAATGCAGTGTTATGGTGTATTTAAGACATCAAAACCATTAATAATATTTTTGGTGCCACCAAAAATAATTAGGTAAGTTTTTGCTCGCTTATACACCTACGTAAAATGGAGCGCAAAATCGCGCCTGTATAGGTTTGACAACTTGGTTTGCCAAACGAAAACGCAGTGTCTTAAACTTATTTAAGTTACTAATTACTATGAATATTAATATGAAAGTGGCAAAATAAGCAAAATAGCAAAAGTTAAAATATTGTGTTTTCATAACCTAGTCATGATTTACATATCAGTGTACGATTAGGTAATAGGAATATCATTATTATTGATTAGTTACGTAGGAAAGATCATTGTGCTTATTTTGGTTTGGAAATCGTAATAACTATGTGAGACTACGGTTCCAGCTAGACTATTGAAGGTCTTATGAGCTCCTTAGAGAGCCTATAATGTTTAACGAATTAAAGGTCCCGTGTTTCAAACGCATTTTCGCGCCATAGTGAGCCTCGTCTTACGCCCCCGCATCGTCCGCTAAAACTTGGACGATGTTTTTAACATTTTCAACTAACTCCATGACGTAAGGCGTTACAATTTAATTAGTAAGTATATTAATAAATAATATATTCATTTTCCGTAACTTGACTTCACTTTCGGCCAACTACTAACCTTTCAAAGATTCCCGCCACTCAAATTTCATGTAGATCAAATATCAAAAATCAGTGATAACACCATCTCGATTGCTAACGACCACTCGTTGCATCTCGAACGCTGGGAGTAGACATATCTCGAGTGTGAGATTTCGAGAATACGCAAATTAGTTTTCATTCGACATCCGCCATTTTTTTTCGAGATATGTCTAATAGAGATCATCTCGAGCGGCCCGAGAATTGGCCTCCAGGTCTGTGGCTGCAGGTTAATTTGCTGTCCCCAGAGTAAGCAACTACTATGGGGACAGGCTCATAGAAAAGCGTTTACCATACCTACTTAACGCCTTGCCTGCGGTTATTGGAACGGAAAGAGACAAAAATAAGTTCCTATAAAAGAGTCTTCTTCCGTCACTACTTTAACAGTATCTGAATATTTTGTTTTGAATTTTGCCCTTGTTACCTCCTACCTCTGTTTATACTTTGTTTGTCACTTAAAGTAACTGTCATACCCATGTATTTAACACAAATTACCATAGCTTACCTACCAATTGTAATTGTTATAGTCTCACTCAAGGATCCCAGAGTCTGAGAACTGTGAAAACGGTTTTGCGGGACAATGTTTTTATTTTTAATTCATTGTTCATTGTTTTTATGATATAATTAATAAATAATCATAATAAATGACATTTATTAAACACGCCACGTAAGGTAGGCATTTTGAAACTGTATACATATTTATGCTATTGACTGTACAATACAGGACATACAGAGTAACACGCCCCAAAATTTGCAAAACTGTTTGTGTGTCACACCCTCACGCCCAAGACTTCAGTTCTCAGAAAACCAATTATTAAGCGATAGACCTTAAAGATTTTTGAATTCACGATCCCTAATGTTATAGGAGCGACATGAATGTTTACCTTAAAACATACTGAGCAGAGTCCGTCTGTGGAAGGGTTTCCATAGAAACCACACCCCGACCGGCATAATGCCTCCATGGGATTCGATTCACGCTCCATTGTCCACTATTAATTTCACCACAATATACAACAATTCACTTCACTGGCAGTCGACAGTACAAACGATTGCACTAAAGTATATTATTGCACTTGTTAATAGTCACAAATCACAGTGATGTGATAGAACGTTTCAATTTAGACGGGAGGTAATTTCTGGGCTGATGTAGCCGCGGTAAGTGGCTTTCCTTGCCAACGTGCTGCCGTTCTTGCTATGTCAGGATCGCAGAGGGCCCTGTAAACAACACAAAAGAATCACGTTAATGCCATCATTACACATCTTAATGTTTATGAAATTAATTACCAGTTCTTGTCGAGAATGAATTGTGATTCATTAATTATATAGGAAATGGCAAGTTTATATACCACGTTTGTATTACTAGTCAGACACGAAAGTAGCTTAATGGCAATAAGTACAGCAAACGGTTTCACTTTTTGTCATCGCTGAACATTACGTAGGCAGACTTGGCATTGGCAAATCGACAATCCTCGATTGAAGATAAGCCGGCTGTCGTAAAATGAACCATTTCCAAATCGCGTTTTGTTTATAATCTATATCATCACGAACGCCAACACGAACCAGATTCTAACAGTAGAAAGTGGTAACTGGGTGCAGAAACGTTTGAGGCAAAACATAATATGCATAACGACGGGTTTGCGTAACAAGAGAGAGCTATGGCAGAAGTGGAACGCGTCCGCGAAACGGGACGCCCGTGCCGCGAGCCCCGCGCCAAGGTCGCGCCGCCGACTGCATCGAGACAATCGTGTCGCACAGATTACTATGATAACCATAGTCCTGATACTACATTTACACATGTTTCTTAAGCTTTGTTTAATACGACAGGGTTTGCCTTTCCTAGCGGTATTTCCCAATGTGCAATAGCATAGCTACTTATTTAGTAGTAAAAAAAACTAGTTAGCAAGGAGATCGCGATGTAACAAGCCTTTTAAAATTCAATTGATGCGACGAGTTTATGTCGCTAATGCGTGTGGAGGTTTGATGTAAACGAGTGCCAGGCCATAGGCAGTCCTTTTAGCGAAGTAATATTTACTAGTTTTTTTTCCACGAGCAGCTAACAAACACTTCTAAGTGTAGATTGGGCACTGTTATTTTTAAATAGAATCTTCCTAGGTAGGTATTATCAAATTTTTCAATCAATCTCATTAATCTAATTATGCATTTAAGAATATAAATGTACCTATATGTTGTATCTTGGGCGACTTCATGGATCCCAAGTAAACGTTAATTATTAACATGACTTGCTAAAGTAAAAATATCTACTTCTTATGGTTCATAGGATTGACTTGACCTCATTTAACTTATCGAACTGGGTATATTGTTTTTCACCTACATTGCCAAAAGCTCACACAGACAACAAAGGAATCGTACCTATTTACTGCGTAGTATGTAACCTCGTTGAATTCATTAGAACCGGGTAATCAAGCGAGCAATACCTACATGTATAAGTCGATGTATCTATACCTACTAAGCAAAATCTCTGCATAAGGACTCGTCAAAGCCACAGGTTATCTAAACTCGAAAGGTCCGCAGTTACCACCACGTCCTTCATACAGGCATTACTAAAAAAATATTTGGTAAAACTATGGCAAACCAAATCGTATATAAACGCATTATTCGTATTATTCTAATTCTCGACAGGCAGAATTACAACGCACACGTACAGAGAGCGCAATATGTACACGATCAAATATCTTCAAGATATGTGACATACAAGCACGTATGCAGATAATAAATGAGACGCGGCCCGTTGATTGGATATCACGTCTAACGACGCGTGTAGGTAATAAAACGGACTAGATTCGCACAAGTACAGTTAGAATATATATATTAATACATCATGTTTAATATTCAACGGATCACTAAATCGCGGAAACCATTAGAAACAACTTGCAGTTGACGATGTACAGCGGCGCTACCGCGAAGAACGATATTCGTAAATTTCGGACGATTATCTGTCACTCTCATGAAACTTTAATTGGAGTAAAACAGAAATATGCCCGAAATATACGAAGTTCGATGTCCGCGGTACCGCTCCATTAGCGTTATATTAAATATTACCATACCTACATGCATAGAAAATATAGAAATAGTATTTTTTTACAAGTATGCCAAATTAACTTGGTTTTCCGAACGGCTTATATATCTGTTACTTTCCACGAATGATCGAATAATCAACTAGTTACAATTTTATTTTAAATATGTAACATTCTTACACATTAAAAATTAAAGTCCAATTTCAGTACACTCACGCGTCCCAAACGCAAGTGTTGGCGTCGTAGCGTGCACCAATTAATGCAGAATTATGAATGCCGTGGAGAGCGCCGAGGTCGGTGGCCGGGAGCCCGGGGGAGCATCGACCGGCGCCGGCGCAGGCAAGGGTGCGCGGGCCCTCGCAACACCACGCTAATCACGCGAGCATGCGAGGAGCATCCACTAGGAACACTCCCCCACCACATGATTTTTCAATTAATATACAATACAGATCAAGAATGCTATGAATTCCCTGATAAAAAATGATGTTGCGAGTGGTTGCGGACTCGTGCACTGAGGAGACGGTAAAGATACGGTTTCATACGTAAACAGAAAAACAAACTTAGAGTCGATAAATAAAATTCAATAATCAGAGCCCTGTGCCCGTACCATGAGTTGTGACATTACGGTTTTCTATAACTAGTATCGAGTTTACTATCTGTGCATCTCGTTCGCTCTAAAATAGTACAAGTGAGATGCACAGATAGTAAACTCGATACTCGTTATCGAAAACCGTAATGTCACAACTCATGGTACGGGTACTGAGTGTAAGTTTTTAACGTAACTTTACGTCACGAACGCGTTTGCGTTTCCCATATAAATAACATTATCACTTACGCGTTCGTAAACGTTTTTTTACCTCAAAAGAAACTTACACTAGAGCCTCAGGCGACTACTGTAGTGCTGTACATCTACGGCGTCTTTCATGCAGTTTGAAACCCAGTTTTACTGCAGCCGCGCCCGGTTACGCTCTCCCTACGTTTACAGGTTAAACTTAAAAAAGAGCCGTTCATTGATTGGGCTACAAGTCCAAAGTCCACGTGCATCTGTCGAAACAGCGCGGTCGCACCGCGGCCGCGACTTGCTCGTGTTCCGAGTCGCTAGTTGCCTACATTTTGTTCTCCTTTTGTATTCTTGTTGAACGCGCCCGACGGTCCCCGCGTTTACACGTCGACATTAAGCATGTTTCACTTAAATTTATTGCACTAACAGCAACCTTATTTTTATTGTTACTAACTTCAACCGTGCGCAACAGTAGCAATTATAATTCTTAGAAATAAAAATGAAAAAAATTACTGCACCGTGCGAGACTCGAACTCGGGACTCTGGGATACAAGCCCATCGCTCTACCAACTGAGTTACAGAGACTTGCCCAGAGGCTGCAAATTTGTCCACCGTATCACCGTATCATATTCTAAAGTTTCGTTCGAAGACGTTTCTGCTTAAAAATATAGTTTTGTAGCAATTACTTTCGTCAGTTTTCTTTTATATAACGTATAAAATACGCTTTAATTAGAAATATATTCCACTAGCTTGCATTTTATTAAAAAAACTGACTGCATTAACGTTCACAAAGAAACCTTATCTCATATGTTGAGGTTGTCCTTAGTAAACAACTTTACGAAACCTATTAAGATTAAATGCGTCGAAACGACCATCAAATAATTAAAATATACATATTGGCACACATATTTGAAGCCATGCGAGGCAAACTGAGCGTATATCCGAAGATATTGGTAAATAAAAAGGCACGTAAATTTGGAACGAAATAACCGTGCCAAGGTGACTCCTCGACGGAAACGTGATGTTCAATTATAGCGTTACAATGCCTAGCCACGTTGCAATGCCCAGCTAGTTGCCAAATTAACTGCAGTGCCCATAATTTTACAGGTGAGGCCTATATTAATTTTTAGGAATCGTTTAGACAATGGCGACAAATGGACCCATTGTTGAACTCAGCAGCATACATCGTGATATATAATGCGCAGTTAACGCATTTGTCCTTTGTGTCGCCCGTTAGAGCGCTGCAAATATGACGTAAGTACCTAATTATATCGATTTTGATCGAGTACGAAAGTCGCAAAGTGAGGCTAATTAAAGGTTATTTCCATTGAGATAAGTGTTAAAGGTATGCCGAGATAAGCGTGTGGGAGCTATATGTGTGTTGTAGTCGGAACGGGGCGCGTCGTTGCGCCGTGGCCCAATGACCCAGTTGCCGAGTGCCGAGTGCGAGTGCCGCCGCCACGCACCGCCCGCGCCTGCACCGAGCCATGTGTCTACCCTGCACCCTTCTGTGACGCACGTGTGCCCAAAAATTCCAACATAAGCCCATATATTCACCTCTTAACGTTTCTTCAACTGGTCCGAGTGACTCGTTAGCCACCTCCCACGGTCTAGTTTTGTGATAAAAATTTGGGTCGACGTTATTAAACTCATTTTAAATTGTGGTTTTATTTTTATTGCGCATCGGTTCATAGACATAGATAGGTAACGTACACGCGATGATTTCGCTAGGATTTTTATCATAATACATTTTTAACGATTCTGAGTAAACTTAGATATAAAAGTAGTTCTAAATGAACCCAAGCAGTTAACAATGCAATTGAGACGATTTTGCTATTATATTAACTGAATATGGAGTAGACTCCAGTGCTCGAAGCTTGCCCGTCTCTCAATAAGGACTCTCCCACCATTCATCATTGTAGATACAGCCACTGTAATCAACAGTGACGACCACGAATGGCTCAGCGCCCGTCGCGAACGGACAATAAATGAGCGGCCAACTTACTCGTTACGTCTGCCTGTGAACACTACTTATATTCAATGCTGCGTTCTACTCGTAATGCTAACCCACGGACCAGAGTTAACACGCAAATCATTGAAAAACATATTGAGATCATACGACGTCGGATTCTTAAATATTTTCTCTAGACTATGGTGTTGTATACCTACCTAAATTTAGAAAGATTCATTTCTAACTTCCCTATGTAACTAACAAGCTCATACAGATGCATAAAATGTTTTAATTAATGTATCTACACAGGTACTTAAAATAGTTAAAGACAGACTGCTGATCCCACAGTCAAACTCACTTATTTATGAGTTCTGTGGGGCAATTTTTTAGTAACTAAGAAAAAACACATGTATTAAATATATATAAACACCCATTCGTAAAAACAATATATGAACAAAATGTGCATTCAAAGACAATCCGAAATTTAAAATTTTAAGCAAGTCGTTAGTAACGCGTATTAACATCGAGATTAATTCAAGTCTATCAAGGCCCACCGCGAGGCCGACCCCACACGCATACGGCCAAACATGTTTGATATCGCGCCCGCGTTGCTAAATACAACAGTTTTACACATAGACACATCGACGAAGTAACCTGTTGAGCTAGTACACATAACTATATTACATGTTGTTGTTTATTAGTACGATTTTATCATTTATTTTAACCATAACCATTTCCTCATAATAAGTATGATAAATAAAAATGTACATGCGTAGGCCTGACGTAGTCTTACTAGCAGAGATATAACCAAAATAATGGCGCATAGCCGTTAAAACTATAACACCTCTAATGTCTCAAGTAGACTTGTCTTGAAATATGCATCCATTTACGTGCAAAATGCTGCGGACTAATAACGCCGAATAGCCAACTGGGGCACGAGCGGACCCATCCTCTTGCCTCGCTACCTCCCAGGCAGGCGGAATATAGGTCGAACCATAACCGCTCTTCAAACGTTAAGTTGCTACAATTTTCTAAATAACATCGAGACTTCCCTACCTTAGGTTGTTAGGGCAACGTGAAAAGAGAGTAGAGTGAAAATAAACCCTTTGACAGGGTTTAGAGAATAATTGTTTACTCTTCACTTTAGCAACATTTTCGAGTAACTGATTAAACTTTAAAAAACAGATTTCGTGTTTTGTCCCCGACCCCTTCGGTTTTAAAGAACACACTGGTTGTTACAATTTAAAAGTTTTTACTGAGACAAAATACTGGTCTGACCACTTGATCAACGGTAACCGTAACGGGAACCTAAAGTAGAGGCACAAAAATCGTGCAGTGCACAGAAATCCTTCTGATTCACGAAATGGAGATAAAATCTAAAACCGCACTTTCGCAAAACAAATTTGCAGTTAACGAGTGCTTGAGATGAATGGTTTCAATTTTCAACTTAGTTTTTGCGTTTGGCATGAAAGGCCAATTGGGGGGTTAGTGAGGACATGTGATGAGTGCAGATTGTTCAATTTTCCAGGCTTGCAATCGAAAACAACAACATTTAATTATCCGCACTATACCCGCACTAAATGTACGCGCATATGCAACCCGCCTAATAAAAACGTGGGCTTTCTTTAGTCCGATAAATTGGGTTATTTCTAGTTTCCATTCGTAATTCGAAGTTAGACGGAAAGTTCAGATAATTTGCTATCTGCCAATCCCGAAAACTTTAGTTGGCAGAGTTCCGGACTTTGCGAAAGTTTTTCTTTGCTAAAAGTTGCAAAAAAAAAATTGAAGATCTGAACGTATGCAGGTGTTCAGAATCAACAACTGAGCAAAATGCGTCTCTAGTGTAGAGTCTACACCGGAAATAAGACGCTTACCAAATTAGACGCGTCAGGGTCTCGCATCCGAGCGCAGCCTTCCGCGTGGTATAGCAACAAGGAAACAAACATTTAGCACCTTAATAACACAACAGGTTTATTGCACAAAGTGTCAAAAGGAGCTAGAACGGGAAGGGAAGGACAATGACATTAGTATTTGAAACGCATGCGTCACTGTTGAGCGCAGTGACGCGGCGACAATGGAGCACGCATGGCAAGATGGCCGCCGCAGCGTCAGCTGATCGCTGCGGCGCACACGCACCGCGCCCCGCATCAATCCGTCTTGCTCTCTCCTTCGTGCGCGCTAGCGCACAATGGATGAGCTTTATTATTGTTTGGAATACAAATATGTGTGATACAAAAACTACGCAGACACGATACGCAATACGCAGCGCAATATAAAAGAGATGTTCATTTAATTTATTCTATCCATAAGCCTGGTATAGGAAATTTTCAAATTCTTATACAAAGATTTAGATTATTTTCCTTATATTCACATTTACAAACTTTATTAAATTGAGAAAACATACCTAGACTTAAATCATTGCAATTAAAATCCCACGAATACGTAAACATTTGATCAATACTGCTCTACCTACCTATCTAAACCATAAGAAAATAAAACATAATTTTTATTTATTTAAACAAAATTTAACTCCGGTACCATATGCGAAAGGAAATAATCTACAGTAATTGTTAAGTAAGTACACGAAAGGGAAATTAAATACTTAATACTGTTCAACGACATTGAATATTTACTAAATTACCTACATGCCTAAGTGCATCAGCCTACTTTGCTTATTACTTAATGCCATCTAAGTTACTGGGTAATTAAATTAATTTAATTGCATGCTGAATTCGTAGGTACCTAAGAAGTCATACGATTTTCTTCTTTGCCATCATTAAAAATAAACGATTGTGCACAAACAGAAAAATCAAATTGTTTTGAAGCTTGAACTAATCCTCATATTAAAAAAACTAGAAGACCAAAACAGGTCGACTACAATAGGGCCCCATTCAAAATTGCATGTCAAGTTCTAAACACGTGAGGACGTCGACCTTCTGCAGCAAGGTCGAGGCGGCGGCCTTCAAACAGTCTCGTCTGTCTGCGAGACTCCTCTCGGTCCACGGCACTCACACACACAATTACTTAACACTACCAATATTACCTTCGAGTAGGAACTAATGCCCATGGCCACGTAAAAACTACGCTCGAAAGCGTCACACTATCACAAACATCACTATGTAGAAATACGACGCGAGCAGACTAATTCCCTGTTATCCGACTAGATAAGTTGCACTAGTCGCGTACGCGTTAAGTATGTTGCAAACAATCGCGGCAGAATCGGCCTCGCGGGGCAAGTAGCGAGCTCCGTCCGTCGCGCTCGGGCTGGCGGCTGGCGACTGACGAGGCGCGCGGCGAGGGCCCGCGGTCGCCGCCCGCCGACATCAACTGTTCGCGTCATTCCACTCCACACGCGCACGCACTCACAAATACAAACAAGCTGCTCGCTGCCTGATAAACACATGCTCGCTCTAATGTCTATCTCGCCATCACAACACGCAGCAGGCCATTATCATCGCCACCAATACCCTGCGAGCTAGTTTCAACCGCTAGTTATTATTCTATAATATATATAACATGTACATCAGATATAGTATACAAGAATTCAAATTCAAACCCTTGAGGTGCGCATAAAGAGTGAGTCACATAATTTAGGACGAAGAGTGGTGTGAGTCGAGTAAACTCACTCATTAGTCATCGCTTTTACACACCCGCACCACCATTACACAAAGACTAATTTATAATTATAACAGATAAGATAAAAGTACATATATAAATATCGTTTATACATTAAAATGCCTATTTCAATTAAATATGTATTTGACCGATGAAAGTGAAAATCCACGAGGTCGATAAACGAACGAACTTCAAGGATCGTTGAACTCAAAAAAGTAAACACAGGACACTGTCTCAAATTGCACGAACAATAAGATTTTCCGAGTTCGTCAACAAGGGCAATAAATAAATAGTTATAACACGACTTGCGAATTTAATTTACAAGTCTCTGTCTCTTGCGCGGTTGTTCATTGTTTAAGAAAATTAATTTACATGGATAAAAAGGTCAGCGTGAGGTGATCGCAAAAACAAACAAAGCCATGTGTGCGAACGAAACATCTCGACGAATGGCCGTGGAGACGGCGGAGCGGAGGCGGGAGCAGACAAAGCCCCGACGGCGGGGCATCGTCGATCTCCCCCGAATTAGTCCTGGGCCAGGGCGCTGACCTCACGCCACCGCCACGCGCGCTTCGTAAATCCACGCCAATGCCAACCAGGCACGGCCAGCATCACTAAAGACCCCTCCATTGACTCTACTAAACTAATCTAGATTATCAGGCCGTAATCCTAATTACAATTAGGTCCTTCATAGATGCTGAACGAAGACAGACAAAGAAAGCGATGAAACAACACGTGGATCACGCTATAGCCGTACAAATACGACGCAGTTCGCTACCGTTATTTTAAGTACCATAATGTCCATAATATATGCACGTTTGTATGCGGTCGAGGAATTCCCTTGTTTTTGTTAAGGAGCGAGTGGGAAAACAACAGCAATTCACGAAGATAATAAAAGACAGAATAAATTGCAATTTTACAAACAAAGAGGTTGGCCAACTGTTGAATTGCTGCGTACTTTAATATATTACAAGAACAGATCTCAGATCAGAATATAGATACAAATATGCTTGAGCCTTCTACATTAATGTTGTATACTGTACTTAATTAGAATGTAAAGTGGGTCAACGTAACTATAAACATTTATATAACTTATTAATTATGCGGAATAAATGGTATAACAATACTACACATGCGGGCGCATTATCCTAGGGGCGACCGGATCACCGCCGCTAGATCGTCCAGATTTTTAATAACTACGTTTTTTATCCTCGATTTTATAATGGGGTTTTCAATACACCATTGGTTACTTGCATTAATTACTAAATCGTAACCGGTATCAATATATTACTTGATTAGGATTATATCAGGGACATACCTACATTATCCTAGCTGGAATTCGGCGTCATAAACGTTTTTATCACAAAAACGACATTATTAAACGACAAAGAAGCACAAATTGTATATAAGAATTAAGAATACCTACGTAAGATCTACGTCGACATGAAAGCCAGATGGGTGCCGTTGTCGAAATAATCACAATAAACCGAGGCTCCAATTCGGCGATCGACTTTATTCTATCACTGCGACCATTGATCTGTTCTCATATATTAAACCAGACGGATAAATACGAATGTTATACGTTACACGTGTAGGTAGGTGTGTGCCTGGCTGTAGCATTGTAGTGTTTATGCGAATATTTATTAAAGTGAGTCTTTTTATCCAAAGCCATGTGACAAGATGGTTACTATTATAAGACTACATGTGAACCCAGTTTGGGACGGGCACATTAAACCTACGCGGACCAACGGCCGGTCAAAGTTTCCGAACGCACCCCGCGCACCTGTACCCTTACCGTGTGACATTGAGGTTTTCGATATCGAGTATCGAGTTTACTATCTGTGCATCTCGCTTGTAATATTTTAGTGCGAACGAGATGCACAGATAGTAAACTCGATACTCTTTATCGAAAACCTCAAAGTCACAACTCATGGTAAGGTACTGTGACCTGTCACTGTCAAGAGTGTCAAATTGTCAATCAACAAATTGAATACGGCCGATCAATTTGTCATTATTTTTTTTACGCAAAACATTTAAGGCTGCATTCCCACAGAGATGAGCGAGGATGTATAGCGAGGAATGTGTTTTTAAGAACCAATAGAATCACATTATTTATCGAGGATTACGTAATTCTATTGGTTGTTAATAAACACATCCCTCCATCCTCGCCCATCTCTTGTGGTATAGAAGCCTAAACGCAAAATATGCGAACGACTATTGTCAAACAAATATTGTCTTAAATTTTCAAAACCTTTTCCTTTTTTAGAAACTATTTTCATTTGAGTATCATTTCGTTTGGGTTTGCCGTAGCCCTCTTATATATATTAATAAATTAATTCCAATATATTTATTTCAAATGGGAACAACTGGTTTAAAAGTCTCGGCCATTATAAATTCCAAATTTTTGTGTATAATTTTTGAATCATTTTATATAGCGTAAATAATCGATTTTCGAAAATCGTTATTCCATTTGCTAGTTTCTGATCCAAGTTTCGGTTCCGGATCTCGTTCTACTAACTTCAGATGCGTTCAAAAACTTTTGAACAATAAATATAACAGTAGTCTTTGCATTATCATATCAGCCACACGACGCACTGCTTGACTAATCCCAGAAAAGGACATGTATCGCCATAACAGTGTTAACGCCCGTTGGAAAATCCGCCTAGTGTATGAAAAGACAACCGTCGTGGGGATGGGATACGAAATCGTATTAGTATGTTTAAGTTTTTACAGGTTAATTGGAAATAAAACTACACAGAACGCGGAAAGAAGTAAACCACTTTGTCATAGAAGTTTCACTGGGTTATGTTGCCAATCAACAGTAATAGAACGTGTGTTTTACTGTATTTTGTGCCACGACAGTTGTCTTTTCCTACTATTTGTGAGGTTACGCGTACGTACCTGATGTTGGAAAAGTGAATTCCGTACCAGACAAATGTCTTTCCAAGTGCGCAGACCCTTATGCTCACAGCCAGGTGACACCACGTCTGTGCAGTTGAGGTCAGCATCCACCGGCATCACAATGAATGGATACACCACCTAGAAAAATAAATCTATTATAATAATTCAGAATTATTAAAGCATCATGCATGCATAAAGCAAGGAGGGCCGGGCCTATGCTAAAGTCCAAGACCCACATTTGGCTGATTATTACGATTAGGCTACAGTATACATCAGGTTAAGATTAACTCCCTAATTTATTTATTAATGATTGTTTTATGTTTGTCACTCTCTTCACGTATCTATTGTCACGGTTTAATGGTTAAATTAAGGTGACGAAACAAAACTGACACAAACTAGGCAAGCCGGAGGTTATTCGGCTCATTTCTTCAATTGTTTTTAAGAAACATGCGGCTAGGAGTTTCTTCAAACGGTCCTACTACTCAACGCTGACTGACAACAAAGACTTGTATCTGCAAAAACATGTTTCTTTTCCTAATCAATCATCCTTCAATTATTATTTAAAACTAACACGTAGGTACATTATATAAAATAAGTGTGGACACGTAACTAGTTATTTTCTTACACTAATTACGAGCGTACTGGTTGAGTTACGTGCAAAATCGTGATCACGAAAATGTATATGTACCTATTGTACCTACCTACCGACTATGCTACTGTAAAGAAAGTTTGCGAAGTTAAAATGTGAGAGTATTAGCATTTTCTATTAATTCGGAGAGATTTATACGGCTTTATTATTACGAATGTATTAGTTCCGCGTAATCGGCGTAGAAAAATAGGCATAATTAGATCGAATGTACGTAACTATTTTTCATGCCTTGTGACGCAAATGCTATATGATTTGGCCCATATTCAAAGAAAGGTAGCAGCAGAATCACCGGTTACTAAGATTTTTTGGAATACAATCCCAGGTAGACACATTGACAAATTGGTGAATATCTCCACTCTACCTTCATTCTTCATTCTACTACAATTTATGATTAAATCTTTCAATACATCAAAACTTATTGAGAGATTTAATCATAAATTCTAAAGACAGAAATTTTTAGCAACAATAAAAAATGAGTCAAATACGTGTCATTTTTTCGTGTTCCGTAGCCAAAATGGCAAAAAAGAAATCATAGTTTCGTCGTGTCCGTCTGTTCGCCCGTCTGTATGTTGCAGCCATTTTACTCGTAAACTACCTATTAACCATATCTTAATAGAATTTCAACATTTGATGCATTTTGTATACCTATCACTAAGTACTTCATTATGTTGGAAAATTGAAAAAAAAATAGTACATTAATACAGAGGCCGGGAAGTAATGGGTTCCTAGCCGAGTATATACTCGGCCTCGTAACAATCAGTCTGTAGGTACATATGGACAGACAGATGTGAGGCCGACAACATCTTTTCACGTATAAAAGTAAACTAGGCATTAGGTGATCACAGGAGTACATGATCAAAATAAGATCGTATTGGTTTTAGGTTATTGGTATTTAGACATCAGGTTGTTTTGAATTAATGTTTAAATATGTGTTTTTGACATAAGGTTGTATTGTGTAATAAGTTAATTTGAGTTTAGGTTCTAACGAACCGGAAACTAACATAATGACAACATTGTAAGTAGTGCATTTTGGGAAAACATAATTATTTTTAGTCATGTATTTTTTTTTGGAAATAACATGTCACATACCAATCAATCTGTATTTTAAAATCACATTGAGGTTTGTTTCAACATTTTTGATTAAGTAAATATTTTCATAAATCATCACCACAATTGTATTCAAAATATTATAGTTTCGTTACATGTTGACAACATGTACCTTATATTTTTAATCTCTAGCCTCCCAATGGTGTACAATGGTGATATAGGTATATTGATATCTTAAATTACTAAACTTTAAGATATCAATATACCTACATATCTTATTTTTATTGTTATATCCTTACACCTATATAGGTACCATAGGTAATAATGAGGCACTAAATGAACTGAATAATATACAAGCTAAGCTAAACAGTACATTCCTTAGGTTGTAAATAAGCAAAATGTGTAATTATGTAACTCAATGCCCATTTTCAACCTCTTTCACAAAATCAAACAACTATACTAAATTCCTCTAAATCATAGACTGTAACACAGACACATATGATCCTAAAGGCCATTAGGATTCCACAGTAAATCTTCCATTGGATAAATTTCGTTTTTAGTGAGATTGTTATAAGAATTTTACTCATATGTATGAGAAACTGATAAGAAATCTCAAACATGAGCAGTATGTATAATGTATATGATATTGGAAAACACTGATAGTGGGGTAGTAGAACATTGAGTATACTTTGGTGTATTGTGATATAAATTAAGATGTTTCACTTTTTCACAACCACATCTATGAGCCCTTAACAAAAACATTTTCATATGGCAAGCTGTCTTTGGTGTTTGACATGTAAGGTATCAATTTGTGGAAAAAGAAAATACTATCCCAAATCTTGATGATCAATATAATAATAAAATTAAAATGCATCATCTAGTAATAATAGAGGAACAAAAAACGAAAAATATTAATCTTTAATATTTTCTCATTAATATTAATGAGTTGTTTATGATTTATGTGAGAGTGTAAATGTTTGTAAGTAGGATCCCCTTCTCTTGATTGGCAAATTATATTCCTCATCATCATCATCATCTCAGCCATAAGACGTCCACTGCTACCATATATGTATATGAGCATCCTACATTTTGAAACCTAGGTGTACAGCCAGTAGCTAAATTATATTTTTCACTGCAATCCTTACTCAACTATATTATTAAAATAGACAGAATGAAACTTGAAGTTTATTTGCACCTTAAGATACTTGCCATCTAACATAAGGTATATAAAATTTAGGTATATGAGATATGAAACAATACCTCATCAAAACAGTTGCTATGTATGTATTCATGCAACCAACACTCATTTACTGATAAGAAACCACTGTTACCTCAACAATAACACACTGTATTTTTGTGGTTTCCAGGAATTCATAGTACCTTGATCAAACAATATATATGCCAGCTGATAAAGAAGAACAAACATGTTACTGTAGTTACAAAACATTGAGTTTCCTCTGACAATGTTCTATTCAAGATATTTGGCAATGTTAATAGCTAACAACAGTCTACTCAAACAAAGGCATCATTTCTGACATCAAAAATCAATAGAAAAAAGTTCTATTAAAAACTAAAACCATGATTGATGTCAATTTCCACACTAACAATATTGAAATAACAAAGCAATAATAAAAAGAACACTCAAGAGATGGTATCAAAAAATTTGTACAACCATTTCAGTCAAGTCTATGTCTGATTAGATATTCTTTAAAGACACACAAAATAATTGGAAATAATTACTGGAAAACATGCACAAAATAGACCACATTGTAGAAAGGGCAGTACATATGAATCTCACAATTTTTAGTATCATCAGATTCATAATTAAAACTACAGCCATATAGACAAAAATACAAATTCGGAAGATCAAAGCTACTGTAAAACTTAAAGTTCTAAAACATGCAAGTTCTTCAAATCTCACTTAAGGTTTTATGATAATGTTGTTGTGTATTCCGGATTGTTTAAATTTTTTAAATTAATTGTAATCATCATACTGTCACATCCACTTTTCAGATCTTTTGCAAAATAATAACTATTTAGTCAAAGTCTGTTCCTGAAATTACACACTTTCACAACAATATAAAATAATTCTTAATTAACAAGATATAGTAGTTGAAGTTTGAACAGCCGTTTGTCACTGTCACTATAATTTTATAAATCATATTTGTAAAGTTTATTTCTCATCATCATCAAGTCCCACAAAAGGTGCTCAAAACAAGTGGAAATCAAAACCTGTCAACAGCATTTATAATAATTAGTATTATCATGGCTCATAGCACTAAATAAATTTGTCTAAATATCTTATTAGATATTCTCACACCTAAAAAAATCATTTTGTTTCCATCACATAGCTGTGATGGGACACAGACATATACATGTTCTTATAGTTTTTTTAATTGATTGCATTACTCATCACTATTTCAAATAATACAAGATAAGATATTGCAACAACCAATATTCTTTTTAATCATACGCGTACCAAGACCACACGGTGATCAAATGGAAAGTTCGTGAATAGGCACCAGTTTACAGCACGTTTTTTTACCAGGAAGTTGGGTATTGAAAAAGTGGGTACCTGTCATGTCACTACTTAGAGCCACTTGCATGCCTTTGATCAACTTATTGAATGATGATAAGTAGGGAACTCATATAAAACAGTGGACAAGAAACCTATCAACACCAAAGGAAGAGACTGCGCCTTCTTCACGTAGAACCTATCTGGCAAAAAATACAAGTCGAGTGCACTGCCTATCTTCTAAGAGCAATCTAGTCTACACACAAATAACTGCACAAGCTTACCAATCAAAAACAACACTTTAAACACACAATAAATGCTGAATACATGACCGAAACAAAGAAAATAATGAAGAATTTAGATAATTGGCATTCACGAAGAAAATGGCGTCATATCACTAGTCAAGGAACAAGGTACAATTTCGTCATTCATAAACACGAGACACAACACCACAAAAGCAGAACTAAATACTGTAGCATGCTAATCATAAGGTTTTGTTTAAAAAAGTACTCACTTTGAATAAGAATTCCAAAGAAAATCATCCAAAAACTTTTAGGACTGATGACAAGGCACTCCACTCACCGTTTGCAAAACCAGACTAATTTATCACGTGACCAAAACAATGTTGCCAATACAAAAAAATACTTTGTATTATAGTAGTTTTATCTAAAGAAATGGTAGGAATAAGCTACCAACTAGTGCAAATAATAAACGTTTACTCAACTTAACTGACTTTACGAGACACTTGTAATCGAGGTAATATTAACTGAGTTTGCTGATATGTTTATTATCTAGTGTAGATATTCAACTTTGTGTTCATGACAACTTCTTTTAACTTTCTACACCTCAAGCTGCTTTACTTTACCTTATCATCACCTATATCGATAAGTTTATTCAACGTTTATATTGCGAATGGGAACTCGTACCAAAAACCCAATCTTCTAACATTGTAAGACTTCACCATAGAACTAATATTGTCTTCGGTAATTACTCATGAAATAAAACAATGAAACGTCGGAAGGTTAAATTAGTATACGTGATATAATCCGTTTCAGTGGTTTTAATTCACCACAGAATTAGAACTTTTTTTTTTCTATGAACATTTCACATGCTAACACATAATTTTTTAAATGCCTTTATGTATCGGATCTAGATGTAATCTGTATATATTTACACTAATTAATGAATATATTGACGTTATGTCTATATATCTTGATAATCTAGCAATATTGTTAAGCAAATTCTACCACTTAAGTTTCAAAGTACCTATAATACTTTAAAATATTTGTACAAGTCGTTAGTAGAATCTATCATAGGCTATCTATGCCCTTAACTGTTTCAGATCAACTTTCAAAACAAATTTAACTAAAACAGACAAATCGCAACTAAGATTCTTGAAAATTCTAGTCAATAGAATGGGGAGAGGGTAGTGGGATTTTATAGGGGCCTAGACTGAAGGATTTGTTATTTTAAACAGCAGCGGAATAATTAATTTCACGATTAAACTTGGAGGTCTAATAAGTTGTCCAAATAGTGAGTACTTACTAAATCCTTATAACAATATAAGATCAGTTAAGTGTGCAGAATCGAGCCATTAATTTAAAGCCCCTTAGTCGAAGGCACGCAGTCGAGTTCAAAATTCAATAAGTATACACTCTGTAACCGTATATCGCTGGGACCAGATGACGAAATATGTTGATGAACTCTACTGTAGTTATTTATATATATATATATATAAATAACTACAGTAAAAAATAAAAAATCAAATAAATATGTATATATAGAACAATTAGTGAGACGTGAGTAGGAACGAGCCCACAGACACAGTAAATGATACTGTATCGTTTCGTATTGCACTTAACTAGAACACCTGCACCTTTTTCTTTTTTTTCAGTTTTTACTAAGAAACAATTGGTCGAGTGTGTTAAATTTTTCAAAACTTTTATTGCATAATATCTACCGACCATGATAATTTACTATGGAAATTAATTTACTTATTTAACTTATTATTGAAATCAAATCACATTAGTACGACTCCTGCACAAATTTTCGGTGCATTTTTATTTGTGTTTTGGATCCGATAACAATTTTCTCTTATACAAATGTCGTCCGTTTGACACAAAGTCGCAAAGCCGACTAACAGCAGTTTTGGCACTGAAATGTCATTGAAGGACTCGGAGCAAGTTTACAGCGTCAATAACTCTTCTATGCTTATTATATTTGTTTTAATATGTTTCTGTACAATCATCCATTTACGTCACAAACAGTAAACATGTGATATTTGGTAGAATTTACAGATCGTAATGCGGTAACCCTAACATCTACTCCGAATATATTTTTAATTTTTTTTCTATTTATGATTTATCAATGCACCACCTTCGATAATAGATCAAAAATTGAACTTAAATATTATATTATATTATTAGCATTCACACCATTTGAAGAAATATAATTTCGACAATCTCTGAACGACAGCTGTCGCCTGTCACTTATCTCATCACTCATGTCATGTCAATGTCACTAAGACGTGTAGGTACGGTGCAGGGTAACCTAACATTAAAGGAGACTATCATATTATTGTAGGATTGTTCAATTTCTACCATTAATTGTATTAATATAATTTAGTCAACTAACAAACGATGCCGACGATATCTGTTAAACGTGATTCATTATTCGCTGCTCTTGGAAAAACTTACAGTAAGGTCCAATGTTTGGAGGAATGTTATTTTCTATTTCTTTAAAAGTTTAAAAGTGTTTTATGAACATGCACTCTTTTATTTACAGCGGATGAAGAGTTCCAAGACCTTTGTTTTGAATTCGGGCTAGAACTTGACGAAGTGGTAAGTATATACATTTTAAACATAGTTACTAAATGTTACAAGTTACCTGCAGATTTTTTGCAAAATATGTCATACATCATACGTGGTATTTACTGATAACCAAAACACGTCTAGTGAGCAAATGGGAGTGTTGCACATTAAGCATTGCTCTTATGCCAATATGTTGTATAATATTAATATTGTTAAAAAATGTATAAGTTTGTTTGTCATGTGTAAAATGTAATTAATTTACAACATTGCTGATTACATCAATGTATTTTCTACTTCATTTTATAATTAATGTTTAGTATAATAAACAAATTATTTGTGTTATAGAGTTGTCTGTAAAATCTCATTCATTTAGGTAACATAATAGTGTTAGAGCAAAACTTTTGTCTTGGTCTAATATAATATTGAAAGTAACCCTTTACTTTAAACCATTCAAAATATATACTTAAATTGATATTGCTTACTTCACATTCCTTAGACAACGGAAAAGCAGATGTTGATGAAGGAGCAAGGGGACCAAGCCGGTGCTGGAGTATCAGAGGAGATTCTCTACCGCATAGATATCCCCGCTAACAGATATGACCTTTTGTGTCTTGAAGGATTGGTCAATGGTTTACTGGTATTCCAAAAAAAGTAAGTTTTATATAACTACTTCTTATTTATTAGAGTAAGAACAAATAGTTGACCAAAATGTAAAAGGTATATTCAGGTCATTTTGAGTGTATAAAAGCGGAATAATTTTGAAAATTAGTCAAATATCACATGTATTCCATTCAAATTATGTACCTACCAACCAGCTTTTACTGGTGACTTCGTCGGCCAGCCATATCCATCTATAAAGTATGGATAAAAAATATTCTATGCCCTTTCTCATAGCTCAAACTCTCTTCATACCAAATTTCATCCCCATTAGTTCAGTGGTTTAAACCTGAAGAGCAGTGATTGGTTTTTTGGATTAGACACGGGGTGAACAACCTCAATCATTATGTTAGTATGGACATGCCCCGGGAATCTGGGCTTTATGTTGTTAGAAAAGGCAAGAAAATACAATGTGTTTATTTTATTACACTTTATAATATCTAAGTAGCTGATAGACATGCATAGTTACTCGCCATTCTTTTGCCCAAATCTAATAAATAAGCACAAGTGTTCACACTGACAGCTCATTTGCTGCCACCAAAGCAGCACATTTTGTACCGATTGTATAAAAATTCGGCGAGTAAGTAAAAAATCCCTTACAGACAATTTCAATTGTTTTATTTTTGAACGATTTGTTCGGCATCGCGGCAAACTGTCGTATTTATATTAACTTTTCTACGTGATATCCCGCGAGGGAGAATCCAAATAACGGATCACAGGTGAAGAGGTAATAGACGTTTGTCTATTGACAAGAAAGTTACTTTCGCCTTTATGATATTAGTACGGAAGTATAGGTAGATTACGAAAACTCCATGCATCTATCTATAGCTTTTGTTTAAAATATCCAAAAAAAATTTTATGCTCAAGTAATGTAACAAATATTCCCATAAATAATTTCAGAAAGGAACCTCCCCAATATAACGTGACAAAGTACGAGGACTGCCACTCCCTGCACCTCACGCCGAGCACCGCGCAGATCCGGCCGTACGCCGTCGCCGCCGTGCTCAAGGGCATCCACTTCACCAAGGAGTCCTACGACAGCTTCATCGACCTGCAGGTAACGTTTTTTTTATGATATAGGAGGCAAACGAACAGACGGATTGCCTGATGGTAAGCTACTACCGCCGCCCATGGACACTCGCAACACCAGAGGAGTCACAAGTACGTTGCCGACCTTTATGGCTTGGGCAGATAGCCGCGTTTTGAGAGCGTGGTGCAGCGGGGCGTGACAGCGGTGTGGCTAATGTAACGAAATAAGGCACAGATTCGGACGGCAGCGTCGCGCCCCGCTGCGCCACGCCATAAGACGCGCCCTATGTGACCAAGCCTTTAAGATCTCTATACGCTCTTTTCTTGAAGGTTTGGATGTCAACGTGACTTAACTTGCATCCTGTCACAAGTTTATAGTATATTTGTATGTGTTTTGTTTCTAGAATGTGTTTATAATAATACTACAAGTATGTATGTGTAGTATGTATGTGTGAAAATGGGATCAATATCAAGCATTCTTGTTTAAAAATTACTAAAATAAAATAAGTACCTAGCCTTTATTATCAGCAACAAAGAAAAAAATACAGAGTTATCTTTCTGTTTTTTTCTTCCATCTTCTGTAGTCTGCTTCTCCTTCGGGGAAGGCCTCCTTTAAACTCCTCCATTCACTTTGGTCTAATGCCACTCTGCCCCATAATGACATCTCATTAGAGGTTTCCTCACCTTTCTTTTACTCTCTCCTCTCTTTCTTTTAGCTCTCTTGTATTTAATGACAAATTCAATTAAATTCAAGTCATTTAATGCCATGACCATGAGATAAAAACACGTCAAATATAGACAATAAGCTTAATATAAACAATAAACTTTACACAAAAGGTGGGGACCAAATTCTAGCTGGACTCACGCTCACCACCATATGCAGATGACGATGATAGTGTTACAATTTTTTTTCTATAATTAAATATTTAATGAGTACCCTGAACTACGCAAATAGAACTACTCATTATTGTAGAGGTCCTAAAATGTACTACGGTAAAATAAAAATAAAAGATTAAGACTAGTAGTTAGACAAAGATTAGTTCGTATCTATCAGTTTTGAACGTGCACGCAGGCATAATGAAACTAAGGTTGTATTTTATTTTAGCCATATTTTCTACAGGACTGTTAAAACACAAAATTTGACAAAAAATTGTAATTTTTTAATCAATATGTTTGTATTAAGACGTCTCTAGCGGCCTGGCGGTAAGAGCATGCGACTGGCAATAGTGCCAATCCTGCATGAGATCACAAGTTCAAATCTCGGCTCGTAGCAATGAGTTTTTCGCTCCCGTCGCTTTTCAGTGGAAAAAAACACCATGTCGGACTAATTCCAATAAGGTCAAATTTAACTGCTGGGTTGGAAGGTCAGATGGCAGACTTTGGTAAAAACTAGTGCCTACGGTAGGAATTGTCCTAGGACTAGTTGACAAATGGGAGCCCATGAGCCGTGACTAAATATCGGGACCACGCGAGGAAGGTCATTATGAATATGTTTATAAAAAGGATTCAATACTTTTTCGGTAGATGTCGCTACACGTCACCCGTAATGACGTATACCAGGAAGGATAAAATAGAAAAATTTGACAAGTCCAAGTACAAAACTCGTGTAGCACAATTGGTAGTGCACTGGGCTAGTGATCCAGTGGTTGTTTTTTTTAATGACATAGGCGGCTAACGAGCAGCCGGATTGCTTGGTGGTAAGCAATTACCGTCGCCCATGGGCACCCAGGCAACACCAGGGGAGTCACAAGCGCGTTGCCGGCCTTTAAGGGAGGGTTGGAACTCTCGGAACCTTACTCACCATCAGGTACACAACACTACCTACCTGAAAGGTAGCAGTGCTATTATGGCTGTGGTCTTCTGTAAGGATGTGTGGGTTTGAGTCCCGCTGCGAATCAAATGTTTCTTTCGATTTAAATATCGATGATATGCTAGCAGATGTTTCTGTTCAATATAAAAACAATATGTTTGCATTTGTTGGCAGGACAAGTTGCACCAAAACATCGCTCGCAAGCGGACGCTGGTAGCCATCGGCACCCACGACCTGGACACCGTGCAGGGCCCGTTCGTCTACGACGCGGTGCCGCCGGCGGACATCAAGTTCAAGGCGCTCAATCAGCAGAAAGAGATGACCGCCACTGAGCTTATGGAGTTGTATTCCGTGAGTATATATCATCATCATGGGCGGTTGCCTACTCCAGACGATTTATACATGCTGTGAAGGCAAGGTGTACATTAAAATTAAAATGAAAGTAACTCCACTTGCCAGTAAAAAGGGGTTTAATTTTCATGTAAGTTGTAAGAGTCGCCTATCGCTTTCTCTAGAGCCACAGGTTAAGCCTAGAATATAAGCACTGGAATCCGGAGTGAAGTTACTATTTAAGTTACTTAAACAAGAAGATCTCAATTCATTTGAAGATTTATTTTTTCTACATATTGTTCTAAAAATATGATGAAGATTTTGTATGGAAAAACGGTCTTTCCCATGCTAATTTCGTTATTTATTTATATGGAAAACCGGTTCGCAAGCTTATAACCCTCTAACGGACATAAGGGTGTCAAAAACTATGCATAAATGAACCATATTACTTGGAAACAAAATGGTGGGAAATATATTTCCTATGCCTTAAAACAAAATCGGTTGGGTCCCTTAGTTCCCCGTTTATCTCCAGAACTGACACTTTCCAGGTGGTCACATTCAAACCAAATTGCATCCCAGGACGGTCAACTAGTGTTATGTTGGTTCCAGACCCACGCGCAACTGAAGCAGTACCTGGGCATCATCAGAGACAGCCCCGTGTACCCGGTCATCAAGGACAAGAACGGTGTGGTGCTGTCCATGCCGCCCATCATTAACGGGGACCACTCCAAGATCACACTTAACACGAAGAATGTTTTCATCGAGTGTACTGCGACAGACTTGACTAAGGTAGGACGAATAAATTAAAATGTGGGTAGTAATTAAAACCCCTAGGCGTAAAGTGCATAAAACTAGAAGGAATAATGACTGCAGAACGCATCCGCGTGCGCCAGTAAGGGACAAAGATATTCTGGCTTTTGTAGCCCAAAATGTAACAATTCACTATAGTTTTGCTTTACAGGACATTCTTTATAACTAGAATATTAGCTTATTCTTTATAAATTACCGCAACTTTGGTTGAAAACCCAAGAAAATTCCAATTATATTTGTTTGTTCCCCTCCAACTTTGACAGTTCTGAAGGGTCCAGTTTGGAGGGGAATAAAAATGTGTGAGACTGACAAGCTAGACTGACGAAAACTGCCGTACCTATGAAAAGTTACATAAGACCATCCCTATCGTGGTATTATTATTAGCACGCTCCGTCTAGTTAAATGGTATGTCTATTGGTATAAAACGAATCAATTGGCGCATTTCTTTTTAGTCGCGCAGCAGCAATCGAGAGATGTGGATGTGCTGATGAGCTCACATTATTCACGCCAGAAAAAGACAAGCTTTTACTATAACAACGAGAATGACAAAGATGTAATTATAATAAATGTGTCGCTTAACTTCAAACTCGGGTAAATCCATTCTGCTGTAAAAGAAATGTATAATAATCTGAATGCTTATCAACCTTAGAGCAAAATGGATTTACCTGAGTTTGAAGTTAAGCGACACAAATATGCGAAACAATTGAATTATTATTAGGTTATGAAATATATGGGTCATACAGACTGATCATAACAAAAATCGTCTTCCCCATTGACAATAGTTAACTTGTGATAGTAAGTGATATTTTCATCGTAAAAATTGATACAAGATAATTTAGATACCTAATGCACCCTCTGTACTCATAATGAGTTCAAACAAAAAATAGGCTTTAAAACCAGCCCAACGCGGCAATGTTCTTTTTTTTAATTGCCATTCCACAAAAAAATGTGACACAGCATCATGGCGATTAGCCATGAAAAACAATGTTGGTCACATACTCCTATGAAAAAAAAAAAAACAATTCATGGTGTTTTATTATATTATATTTTATTATAAATGCTGTTTTATTAGGCAAGATTACTTTTACTTTTTCAAAAATTAAACCTTTTAGGTTTATCTTTTTTTTATTTTGCATGTTTGAGAAAAGCACTATTGCGTGAAAAGCAGTTGTCTACATGTACTCGGCCGGAAACCCCTTACTTCCCGGCCTCTGGAGTAATGTACTATCGTGTTCTTTGTTAGAGAATAACCTATCTTAAGCAAACAAAATATTCTATATGGAACGAAAACGAAATAAGATATGTACGCCGTTGATTGTACTCGTATGCCAAAAATTTCCTTCTTTTAATATTTGAATTTAAATTAACTAGGTACCGATTTTCGCCGGCTTACCGTGAACTAAAGCAGTCTCCCTTAAAGAGAAAAAGTCTTAATAGCCCCGGCTTGTCCAGGAAAAAAAATACGCGCCGCTACTGCTAAGTACTTTATGCTCGAATGTACTTTAATGCAATATTGTTTATTCTTAAAAAAAAATCCTATTGCAGGCTAAAGTGGTGCTAGACACGATAGTGTGCATGTTCGCGCCGTACTGCGACCACCAGGTGCAGCAGTGCAAGGTGTACTCGCCCGACGGCACCTACGAACTGTACCCCAAGATGGAGACCAGGGAGGAGGCCATCAGCGTGGACAAGGCCAATAACTATATCGGCATAAGGTTAGTGGCCTATATGTGACATTATCTAGCAAAAGGGACCTTATTGTCGATGGCGCTTACGTCGAACCACATTCCGTTTGTATTGCGGCATCTTGAACAACGGCGTAAGCGCCATCGACAATAAGGTCCCTTATCATAGAGAATGTCACATATGAATTGTTCTACTCAGCCAATGATATACAGAGCGGAAAGATTGATTTCTATATGGATAACAAGTGCCTTAAATATTGTAAATAGCACATTCTCTATTGTGGACACTTTTCTTTGTTTTTTAAAAACAATAAATTCTGCATTTATGGATATATGAAAAATCGCTTGCCTCAGTCGGGACTCGAACCTGTCAAATGTGTCAAAAATAGGGTTATAAATATTTGTTACTTAAAGAATAAAGAATTCTGTAAATCTGAATTTAATATGGTTATTTAAATGAAGGCAAGGCAAGAGTGAATAGGCTGTTACTGAACCAGCGTGCTACACCCTCGACCTCGTCGTCACTTTCCATCAGGTGCGACTGAGGTCAAACGCTGGTCAGTCTTTTATAAAAAAAAATATATATATATATATACCTACGCCTTATATCCGACAGGGAACTCTTGGTTTATATTTACAAAACTCTAGTACAATCGGTTGTTCTTTACTGTTTACCAGTCTGGGGAGGTTCTAAAAAAGAATTGATCATTGTGCCCGTTCAGAAATAATAAGCTTTCCTGAACGGGCACAATGATCAATTCTTGAAATACTTCTTAGAAAAAACATTCGCTTCAGTACTACGGACGTTTATAAAGAGGCAGATGTACAGTCGACTACAAAGATATGTATACATTTTTTCACCTTAATCCTTTGTAATAAGGTGCAAAAGTGTATACATACATACCTTTGTAGTCGACTGTACTTACGGTAAGGTAATTATACATTCTGAATTGCATCTTAAATGTTTACAAAAATGTTAAACCAAATAATAAAATAATAAATAAACGTAGCCAAATCTCGGTAATCTTACAAACAACTACTAGTAGAACTTCCTTTACAAGATGTAGCATCAACTTATTTATTTAATAAAGTTAACAGGTCAAATAAAATATACAACAAAGCATTTGGAGAATGTAAGAAACAAATCACAACATGGTTAAAGGGTAAAAACTACGAGGAAACGGAACTACTCTTATAACGAATATCTTAGGCACCTATTTTTTATCAACATACCTATGTATATGTAGATGCTTCTATGGATTACAGTGGCAATCTACACAAGTATCCAAGCATAATCATATACATATTTACATACGCATACAGTCAGCAGCAAATGTGGCTCAGCGTTTGAAGTGTTCAAAATGACCTACACGCGCTCTAATTCTCTTGACAATAGAGGTGTGTTGACCTCATTTTGAACACCTCTAACGCTTAGCCACTTCTGCTGCTGACTGTACATATTTACCGACACATAAACACACACACACTCATACAAGCTAGCACTCACGCTCACATACTCGTACACACACTCTCTCTCTCACACACACTCACATAATTACTTTAAGAAAAAATAAAAAAATAAAACGAAATCTATTACTAACACATGTTTTGTATGAGCATACTCGTTGAGGACGTGACTGTAACCTATAATGGCATGGCATGACAATGTAATGGGCAGTTCTCACCAATTTCTTTAGTTTAAGTTAGTTAACTTTGAAAAAATTGTTTTGGTACTTAATCAAAAGAAAGATGTCGTTATATATGATACATACAAAATTATTTCATTTCAACTTATATATCAGTTTCATGATGTTACATCATGTGTTCAGTGCATGGATGTGTTTGCTTATAAATTATTTAACTTAAATCTGAACCCAAATTTAGTGCAACAAACTCTTTATATATTGTCAGTGTGTCACAATACATTGTTGTATTTAACACGGATTATAACGATTTGCAGCGAGAGCGGAGAGAAGCTAGCTGCGCTGCTCTCTCGCATGTGCCTGCAGACGCGGCACGAGCCAGAGCGAGACGTCCTGCTCGTCCGCGTGCCGCCCTCCCGGCACGACGTCATCCACGCCTGCGACCTCTACGAGGATATCGCCATCGCCTACGGGTAACGTAGTCATTAATACATGCCTAGTATAAATCACAGTACATTACTGCAGAGGCCGGGAAGTAACGGGTTACCGGCCAAGCATATGTAGGCCGACTACCCCTTTTTACGCCCAGGTAGTATAGTTTTCTCTTACATACATTTCAGCCGTATGCAGTCCACTGCTGGACATAGGCCTCCCATAGATATGACTTGTATCATCTTGGGGGTCATTGCCATAGTCGCCACACTTGGCAGGCGAGTTGGTGACCGCAGTAGTTGTAGATTCGGTTTCGACGGACGCTGTAGGATTTTCTCTTTGTCGCCTCAAAAGACACCCACGGGAGGAGATGGGGTGGTGCTGTTCTAGTCAGCCGGCATCACACGGCATTTCTCAAACATTCAATACAATAATAATAAAAAATAAAATGGAGTTTTTTTTTAGAAATATAAAAGTAGACTTGCTAAAATTTTATTATTTTATAGGCGTTGTGGCAGAATATTATGGAATCAACCAGCAAATGTGACCAATACTTTTTTAATAGCCAATAGCTTGATGCTGTGTCACAACTTTATGTTGAATGTCAATTGAAAAAGAGGACCTTGTCGGCTTCTCTTGACTCTCGTCTATTATAAAATATAAAATATATATATTTAATAATATAAAAAAACATAATGTCATCATTGTATGTCTGAATACATTTAGACTGAAAGTGAGTTAATGAGTTAGTGGTGTTGTCAATAAACTACGCCACCACTGGTCACAGGCAGCGTCCCTTGGTATGGTGGGACCAAGTGTGGCGATAACGCGTTGGCGCTAAGATAAGCGTCTACAGCAGGTATAACCCAAGTTATGAGACAAATAAAACAAAACGTTATTGAAGATGAAAAGGTGAATTAGACCGTTCTTTAAAACGTTCTCGATTTCAATTATTTTTACCAATATTACTAAAATTCTTAATTTTCAACTTTGAATCCGGGTTTTACCCGATTCTTAATATGGTCGGGTGCCGGGGTACTCGGGTTTTCGGGTGTTCCATTCGTACAAAAACAAGATAAAAGATCTTTATTTTGCAATTTAGGCACGTTTCAATGATAAGTAAAATAAATTAATGAATATCCGTAGTAAATTGACAACATTTCATATTTTAAACACGTCATACAAGTGATTCAGAAGCATTTTTCCTCCTAATCACTGCAATATATTTTGATAAATTGAATATTGCTAATAATAAAAAATACAAAATAATTAAAAAAATTATCTAATTTTACGATTTCTACGACACAATAGGTGAAGTATCATAGCCTTTATAAAAAAAATAACTGTCATTAGGTACTTTGAATTTGACATTCTCAATGTCGAGTCCGGGTATGCAACCCAACAAATGACGACCCATCAATTGGCGACCATTTTTTTATACGCGGATTGATGGGTCGAGCAATGTTGCCCTGTACAAAACGTGGCTTCGGATTGCTGCCCCGTAAGGCATTTGTACGGACCGAGAAAGCACAACCCGTGTAGTAGTACATCATGGTCGCCAATTGATGGGCTGTTCATTCCGGGGTCAAGCATTGTTGGGTTGCGTTTTGATGGTGATATTTATAACATTCACAACGTCAACGTCAGGTTAATTAACTTTTTTTCGAGACAAGACAAAGGTAAAGGCTCTCATCTACCGTAGACTTACGCCATTTTAGAATATTACTTAATTAATAATAAATTAAATTCAAGTCCTAGTGCAAAACAAAAATTATGACCGTATTCCACTTTTCAAACGAAATGCAGAGAATCAATAAAATTATAGGGTCAGAAATATGAAATGTTGTCAATTATCATGGGCGATATTATACAATGAAAGTTTTGGAAAATATAACATACTCTTATTGTTAATTCCAATAGACTTCAGACGAGCTTTTGTTAGTTTGAGTTTACATCGTTTGAATGCTGAATTTTTTCCTTTATTTCTGAACGTTATGTTTTCATTAGCAGACGTTTCTGCTTAATAAATTAAATTTAAATGCTGTAATTGTTTTCAAGTCATTAAAATCTATGCAGTTTAACTGCATACATTGAGCCTCGCAATCATTGCCTAGGGTTTATAGCACACGACTTCCAAAGATCAGACTGTTATACGTAAGCAAAACCAGAATAAAACTTTTTAAAATACTCTGCAATCCCAAATTTTACAGTTCGTCTTGCATCGACGTCGTCAATATAATACTCATTTTTTTTACAGTCGAGTACATAATAGTAGTTTATGCAACTGTGCATAATGAAGGGCATTATAACAAGAGTGTGGGTTTCACACGCTCACACGAGTGTTGTAATGCCAAATTATGTATAGTTGCATGTACACTACTTTATCTACACACATATCATGTGTTTTAAGATGGGTTCAGGAACCGTAGGGAAATTATTACTAGTGCTACTTGCATAGCCATACCAATTAACTAGACGGTTCGTGCTAATAATAATACCACGATCGAAAGGGATGGTCTTATGTAACTTTCCATAGTTATGGCAGAGACGGCGCTATTTTCGTCCGTCCTTGTCATAGTCTCACATATTATTGTTCCCCAAACTGGACCCTTAGAACTGTCAAAGTTAACAAACAAATACAATTAGAGTTTTCTTGGGCGTTCAACCAAAGTTGCGGTAATTTATACAGAATAAGCTAATATTTTTGTTATAAAGAATGTCCTGTAAAGCAAAATTTTTGTGAATTGTTACATTGTAGGCTACAAAAGCCAGAATATCTTTGTCGCTTACTAGCGCTCGCGGATGCGTTCTCCAGTCATCATTCCTCCTAGGCTACTTGTAAACATAAAAAGTCAACGAACAAAACAAATGACAGCTTGGAATGGCGGCGTTTCGTATTTCGTATATGTGTCAAATATTTTTTTAGCCAAGACAAGCAAATGAACTCCCTATTCTATTGGCACTCGAGTTTAAATGTCGTACGATTTGTATTAAAAAAACATAACGAATTGGCGTTTCGTATCATTGACTGTTTTAATATCTGTAGATACTAAAATAGACACCCCACTTGAATTTGATAGCTGTTCCAAATTTAAACTCATAACCAACTGTTTTCAGGAGGTAATGTTAACTTTACATCTCCCTTAATTTCTGATGGTTGGGAATGCCAGTCATTGCCTACGGTTTCTGGACGCATTTTAGAGCACTGATGATATGTAGTACGTAGATAAAAAAAAATAGGTAGTACCTATACTTATTTATAAAGTCGACTGTAGGTAATATGTATGGTAATATAAATGAATGAATTATGTTCACATTCATGATATTTTCACAAGAAATGCAATCTAAAGAATAGTCTTCTTGAATCATTTATCCCAAATTACATCTAACAGCATTACAGCAATCATGCTAATCTTCTCTTTTTGGGATTCACGGGCTTGTACATCCCGGACATTTAACCGATTCTTTGCGTCTTCTATTTTCAAAAACTTTTGTCTGTGGCGGCGAACAATTACTTATCTCATGACGCGGCATGCGTGCCTTACGCCATAGAATGTGATGACACTCCTCTCGTGTCATGTGCCATATGTCTAAAACATTGATAAGGCGCCTGTCGTGCTATTCGCACCGAATCGGTTAATAGGCTTGCGTAGGGATACAGATCCAACGTGTTTAGACCATCTTAGATATGTTACGTTTCCGAAAAATAATCAGTTCATGAATGGTACAGCTACAACAACATCCCGCGGCGGCCGCTGCGCGTGTGCACGGCGGGCGGACAGGCGGCCGGCAGCAAGCTGGCGGAGCAGCTGCGGCGCGAGTGCGCGCACGCCGGCTACACCGAGGCGCTCACCTTCACGCTGGTACGTGCGGCGCCAGCAGTGCTGAGGTCTAGCTCACAGCTGGCCAGTGGCAGCGGCCGGCAGCAAGCTGGCGGAGCAGCTGCGGCGCGAGTGCGCGCACGCCGGCTACACCGAGGCGCTCACCTTCACGCTGGTACGTGCGGCGCCAGCAGTGCTGAGGTCTAGCTCACAGCTGGCCAGTGGCAGCGGCCGGCAGCAAGCTGGCGGAGCAGCTGCGGCGCGAGTGCGCGCACGCCGGCTACACCGAGGCGCTCACCTTCACGCTGGTACGTGCGGCGCCAGCAGTGCTGAGGTCTAGCTCACAGCTGGCCAGTGGCAGCGGCCGGCAGCAAGCTGGCGGAGCAGCTGCGGCGCGAGTGCGCGCACGCCGGCTACACCGAGGCGCTCACCTTCACGCTGGTACGTGCGGCGCCAGCAGTGCTGAGGTCTAGCTCACAGCTGGCCAGTGGCAGCGGCCGGCAGCAAGCTGGCGGAGCAGCTGCGGCGCGAGTGCGCGCACGCCGGCTACACCGAGGCGCTCACCTTCACGCTGGTACGTGCGGCGCCAGCAGTGCTGAGGTCTAGCTCACAGCTGGCCAGTGGCAGCGGCCGGCAGCAAGCTGGCGGAGCAGCTGCGGCGCGAGTGCGCGCACGCCGGCTACACCGAGGCGCTCACCTTCACGCTGGTACGTGCGGCGCCAGCAGTGCTGAGGTCTAGCTCACAGCTGGCCAGTGGCAGCGGCCGGCAGCAAGCTGGCGGAGCAGCTGCGGCGCGAGTGCGCGCACGCCGGCTACACCGAGGCGCTCACCTTCACGCTGGTACGTGCGGCGCCAGCAGTGCTGAGGTCTAGCTCACAGCTGGCCAGTGGCAGCGGCCGGCAGCAAGCTGGCGGAGCAGCTGCGGCGCGAGTGCGCGCACGCCGGCTACACCGAGGCGCTCACCTTCACGCTGGTACGTGCGGCGCCAGCAGTGCTGAGGTCTAGCTCACAGCTGGCCAGTGGCAGCGGCCGGCAGCAAGCTGGCGGAGCAGCTGCGGCGCGAGTGCGCGCACGCCGGCTACACCGAGGCGCTCACCTTCACGCTGGTACGTGCGGCGCCAGCAGTGCTGAGGTCTAGCTCACAGCTGGCCAGTGGCAGCGGCCGGCAGCAAGCTGGCGGAGCAGCTGCGGCGCGAGTGCGCGCACGCCGGCTACACCGAGGCGCTCACCTTCACGCTGGTACGTGCGGCGCCAGCAGTGCTGAGGTCTAGCTCACAGCTGGCCAGTGGCAGCGGCCGGCAGCAAGCTGGCGGAGCAGCTGCGGCGCGAGTGCGCGCACGCCGGCTACACCGAGGCGCTCACCTTCACGCTGGTACGTGCGGCGCCAGCAGTGCTGAGGTCTAGCTCACAGCTGGCCAGTGGCAGCGGCCGGCAGCAAGCTGGCGGAGCAGCTGCGGCGCGAGTGCGCGCACGCCGGCTACACCGAGGCGCTCACCTTCACGCTGGTACGTGCGGCGCCAGCAGTGCTGAGGTCTAGCTCACAGCTGGCCAGTGGCAGCGGCCGGCAGCAAGCTGGCGGAGCAGCTGCGGCGCGAGTGCGCGCACGCCGGCTACACCGAGGCGCTCACCTTCACGCTGGTACGTGCGGCGCCAGCAGTGCTGAGGTCTAGCTCACAGCTGGCCAGTGGCAGCGGCCGGCAGCAAGCTGGCGGAGCAGCTGCGGCGCGAGTGCGCGCACGCCGGCTACACCGAGGCGCTCACCTTCACGCTGGTACGTGCGGCGCCAGCAGTGCTGAGGTCTAGCTCACAGCTGGCCAGTGGCAGCGGCCGGCAGCAAGCTGGCGGAGCAGCTGCGGCGCGAGTGCGCGCACGCCGGCTACACCGAGGCGCTCACCTTCACGCTGGTACGTGCGGCGCCAGCAGTGCTGAGGTCTAGCTCACAGCTGGCCAGTGGCAGCGGCCGGCAGCAAGCTGGCGGAGCAGCTCCGGCCGGCGCGGCGCGAGTGCGTGTAGCATTCTGTTTTTTTTTTCATGAATAATCATCGCGGCAACCGAAGACAATATTACGCCTATAAAGTTCTCAATTCACATTTCTGCTGATATTACGTTAGTTTTTTTTTTATATAAAACTAATATTTTTCCAGTGTTCCCGAGAAGACATATCCACAAAACTGGGCGTCCCTATCGAAAACACGCCTGCCGTCCACATCTCGAACCCGAAGACCTTGGAGTTCCAAGTGGTCAGGACTCGTTTACTGCCCGGTCTACTGAAGACCCTGGCGGCTAACAAGAAGATGCCTCTCCCGCTCAAACTCTTCGAGATTAGTGATGTAGTTCTACAGGATACTAACGCTGGTAAGCTATAGTTTGGCTAGGTTGTTACTTAAATAGAGCATGAGAGTTAATCAACTATTTGTTGTTGTTATTCTGTCCCATCAGCCAGGAGACAACTGAAGCGTAGTTCGTCGTAACCCATGAATGGGGCACTGTGGACGTGTTAAGGCTGCGCCGAAGAAATGACAGCAGCATTTCGTTCGGTTTTTGGATAGTTAATCCTTAATCTTAGTCTTTGTGCGTCATAACTTACATATTTAAGAATTAACTAAATAAATCATACGATTCAGAAACACGATTACGTTACAGAATTTACATCCAAAGTATCCCCTAAAAAAGAGAGTTTTCACTGAATACGTTGCAAATACTCAACAGAAGGTCATAAGTTTTTTAATAACAATAAAATTATTTATTTTCTATAATATATACGTCTTACATTTGTAAAAAATGACATTTTTTATAATTATACGAACGAACATTCCTAAATTCGCGTGCGGTTCGCCCATCCTTACCTGAGCCGCCATCATTAGATCGAATCGAGTAGCTTTCAGCAGGTGTACACCTGGGTCTCAACGGAAGAACGGCGCTGGCTTTGGCCGCTACAATTCTGAGTTGTTTTAATACATGTTTATGGTGTTTTGTTTTGTGTTGTTTTTGTCATAAATAAATGTTTTTTCAGAAACGGGTGCCCGCAACGAGAGCCGACTGTGCGCGGTGCACTGCGGCAAAAGCGCCGGCTTCCAGTTCGTGCACGGGCTGCTGGACCGCGTCATGCTGCTGCTGCGGACGCCGCGCGGCCCGGCCGGCTACTGGCTGCGGCCCACGCAAGGTCAGACACACCGCAAGCCCTGTCGCATTCTTTAAAAACAGATAACAAAATTGCATTTATCCACAAGGGAGCAAAGGAATGTATACAAACTGAGTGTTTTGCGACTACCCCCCAAGATAATAAGTCATTTGACGACCGGTCTGGCCTAGGGGTAGTGACCCTGCCTCCTGCCTATGAAGCCGATGGTTCGAATCCCAGTCAGGGAATTTTTTTGTGCGACGAGCACAGATATTTGTTCCTGAGTCATGGGTGTTTTCTATGTATATATTTAAGTATCTATTATATATAATATATCGTCGTCTAGAACCTACAACACAAGCCTTACTGAGCTTACCGTAGGACTAGGTCGATTTGTGTAAGATTGTCCCGAAATATTTAATTATTTGAGAGATACATAGGTATCTCTAGGAACATAGGTTCAGCAATGGGTTTACAGCTGAAATGATGATGCTGAATTGGGTAAAAAATAAAGTTTTTCTTATTAAGTAAACCAAACCTAATAGAATCGTAATAAATCTTTTATTTTCTAGACTTTGGGTCTTACCTAACGTTTTTAGAATGGGGATAACGACACATGTTACAAATGCTAACAAAATTAAGTAAAATGGATATCATATGAGCATCTTATCATCATATCTTAATAAAGAAACATTAAATTAATCTAAGTTATATAGAAATAAAGAAACATTAAATTAATCTATATTACCTACATAGAAACATTTACAATTTTACGGCCCAAAGATAAATGTCAGCAACGCAGGCTTCATCCAAAGGATACAAATGAACATCGACAACAGGCCTCATCACGTCACCTCTGCTCATACAATGCGATAATATCAGCCACAGGCTTTGTCAAACTTGAGTAACTAAAACATAACAGTTAAGTAAATGTGCCACCACGAATCGTAGCCGGCTCAAAAGTCCCCATGACTCTGGCAACGTTGCCACGCCGAATCGCCAAGGAGATCTGTTGAGCCGATACGATCCGGAGCGAGGATCGCAACCCCTCTCTCAAGTCGACGACCCAATTCCCACACAAACTCCTTAGCCTCCGCACCTCAAGACCCTACCGCAACCGGAACAAAGTCGTACATTGGTTCCAAGGCGGAATACTTTGCAAGCTTCAGCTTAGCCGCACACACCGCAGCAGAGCCCGCAGTTTTGACGTTGTGACACAAATGGGACGGTGCAAAGGTGCTAACACATGTGGCGTCCCATAAGGGACACCGACCGTTCTGCCAGGGAACCAATGTAAGACCATCTGGCCTTTTACCATCCGAGCAACACAACCCCAGAGGCTCCAGGACACAGGGGAACATTGGCTGAGAGGCTGAGACCAAATAAATCTATTGGAACGTTTCAAAGACAATTGACCCTAAAATGATAAACAATTAAACAAATAATTATATTCATTTCAATATAAGTTATATTATAATAATTACATTTATTATGTAAATTTCAATACCTTACATTGTTCTTGAAAAATAAAATGTAGGTATGGTATTGTAACTACCTATATGAAGCATTGTTTTGTGATCAAAATAACAATTGCATTATTTTTCCGTACCTACTTGTACTTAAGTGGGCGAAGACGGCGTGACGTCATAGTTCAGTACATTTTGTAAGGAGCGTTTTGAGCGGAAAGTGCCAGTTTTCACACTTTAACTCACATTCTAAGGTTTGTTTAGTTTTTACGCATTTGATCCCATAGCGCTACATATTTGACCTCAATTCCTTACAACGAAACAAATCGATTGATACCATAAATAAGAAAAATTCGTCTCGGCTATATGTTAGGAAACGCTCCAACAAGCGAGAAACACTAATTTGTAAAGTAATATTTTCCAGATCCGGCATACTTCCCCGGGCGCTGCGCTGAAGTGGTTCTACATGATGTGGTGATCGGCCACATCGGCGTGCTGCACCCCTCCGTGCTAGCCGCCTTCGAGCTGACCAATCCCTGCTCCGCTCTCGAAATCAACCTCGAACCTTTCGTCTAACCGGCTAGCCTAAAATGGTCGGGTTTTATCATCTGTCGCCTTCGAGTGGAAAATTGACGCATGATGCAACAGACGGTAAAATAACGATCCTATCCGTTCTGGATGATATTTATAGATGTTATCAATAAATCGATATTTATAACTCTTCGCTTTTTATTTCATGCCCACCCAATGAATCACCATATTTTCAGATTCGTTTATTATATTCATCAAGCCAGAGCGTGGTATATGTCATTTATGATAATTTTGTTACCTATTGAGTAAATTAACAATTTCATTCTTATGGAAAATTTAAACATAAAATGAACACCACGAGTTAATATTTCAATTACTTTTTTATGGATTGTTTATAAATACTTACATATAATATAAGTTTATTTATTGAAGAAATTAAAAACAATATTCAAAAGTACATATTTTTATTATGTGTAAATGGACAATAGAGCAGCACAAACAAGTGAAGACAAATAAGAGAAATCACATAGTGTTTATCTAATTAACATAGTTTGTTTCAGATGGATTTACCTAATACCTACACCTTACTGTGAACAATGTTGGGCGCAGTGTAAACACAATCGGCACCCTCAACATATGAATAAATACTTTGACTGGTTAAGGCACTTTTATCATAATTGACAATGCTATTGAAAAAAAGGCGGATAATAATCAATATTAAAATATATATTATGAAGTAGCTCCAAGTAGTCTGCTGCAGGGGTTTTGAACACGCCAGCAGCTGACTGTACATTGTTTCTGCCACATAGACACCTTATCTATTTTAATACTTTTCAATAAGCAAAATACTGAAGTTTATTACTAGCATGGACCGTTGTAACATGTTATATGTTACAAGCACAACCTCTGGTTCACAAAAAGTTTAGTTCAATTCAATATTCATAAAGAACATGTCAATTTGATAGCAATCTTCTAATAACAAGATCATAAAATACTATACACACAAACACATTTATTATAATTTAAAACTAACTGAAATTTTATCATGTAATACACCTATTTCAACTAGAACAAATCCATTAATCCATTATATGGCAAATTTGTTTTATGTTTACAGAATACCTAAAGTATTACCATTTCTCTCATTGTAATTACACTTATTAAACACTCAAAAGAATTCAATAAAATTCTACTAAATTATATTATACAGTATCATAAGATGAGAATCATTTAGTCAAGGAGTAGTTGTATATTAAACATATTTTCCAACTCTTCTCGATTAAAACCTGGTGCACAAATAAATGGGCACAAATAGAAAGACATTTCCTCTAGATTAGGTGCACTGGTTTTAATAGCCCGGGCCACCTGCATGGTCACATGTGGACAGCGAGAGAGACTCAAGTAGGTCAGGTGTTGGAACACATGATTAGTAAAGTATCCAAGTAAAGCTGTTGTTGAAAAATACCCGTGTCGCAGTTTGAGTGAACGCAAGTTCTTTAACCTGTTTAAGTGCAACAAACTAGAATCAAACAGTGTTTTGCAAGTCATGATATGAAGGAATTGTAGAGCTTTGCAGTTTGATATGTAGCGGACTATATCATCATTTAATGTGTCTCCATAGATATACAATGCTTCAAGTGTAGCTTGCTTAGTCCGCAGCAAAGATTCTAAAAAATCTGCAGGGATATTTTTCATTTTTTCCATATTAATACTGACTAAACTGCTGCATTCAAGCATACTGTAGAGGCTGCCATGTGTAAGAGCAAAATTGGACAGAACCAGAGTTTCGAGATTTTTTAATTTTTCAAAAGGTAAGTGGTACACAAAATTTCCATTAGCATTTTCTGGGTGTTGTACTATTAAAGAATTACGAAAACTCAGAAATTTTAAATTAGGCCAGTGCCGCAGATCATCAAATATACAACTATCAACCTGAGATATGCTAATTTCTAGACGAGTCAAGTTTGGACAGTAGCTAATGAGGGAAGCCCTTACTTGAGAATACAACTTGAAATACTGTAATTTTACATTTTTTAAATACTTTGCTACAAAAGGCACAATGTTTTCACTTATTCTCACATAGTTTTTCATACAAACAATGAGGCGTGTGTTGTCCCACACACATGGGGTCAGACAGAGTTGCTGCCATCTCACACAAACTTTTGCCACAGCCAACAATGATTCAAAATCTATTTTAGAAAAAATATATATCAGCAATTCATTGGGCAGATCATTTATGGTTAACGTGCTGCAGCATTGTTGGCCCCCCGTCATCTCCAGGTGCACCATCCTTATACGAAGCGCGCACTTCTACGATCCTGAAAGCATTATGCTGGGCTTTAACAATTAATCATATAGGATACCTACGTATTGGTCAGCTCTGCTTAATATTCTGAGGAATTAAACACGGCCAGTAATCAAGTAAGACGGTTCAAAATATGTGAAACCCACATATGTGGCTGGGGAACGCAACAGAAAGGTCATGAACCTTGAACAACGGTGGCAGCAACCGTAGGAAAAACAACTATTTCATACAAACCTGCCAAGATCACAAATAACACCATCGTTAACGTAAACTATACCTTGTGAACACCTTGCTTCTTATTCGCGAGAATTGTACTGTTTGCTTTATTAAAATCATAATTTATGTAAACTTTGCTTCTAAATATAGATTCAACGTTCACAACGTAACAAAACAACTCCCGAAAAAACAAAATTTAAGTGGGATTGCACTAGGCATTTTAATATCAAGAGAAAAATCAAAATTTAAACTAAATAATTAAAAATAACTTTCATCTTCACTTTTTTTTTATGACGTTCTACGTTCATTGACAGGCAGCGTTTAGTTGTCAACAGATCAATGGCAGTGCTGCTCGAATCTCGAATGTACGTTTAAACTCAATACTTTTTTAGAAGTTCAAAAAAGTTTAATACATATTTATAATGTTGCTGATGCTGAGTAGAATAACCAATAGAGTAACCTTATTGAATCATTCTAATTTTGTAGGTACTTAATTACAAAATTAAGAGTAATCTCATATTCTAGTTAAAGAATAAAGCTCATTATATTATAGTGCAAAAACAAACTACCTTTTAGTTTATTGACAGTACAGTTAAAATATACAATAATTACACGAACAGACAGTAAAAAATAGCTGATTTATTTCTTGAATACTGGTGGTAAGTACGTTGCAGCTGGGGTGGACACGGTGCCTCGAGTTGGCGCGGGGGATTGGACGGGAGGTAAGTATCCACTTGTTGGCGGAGGAGGCGGAGGCGGAGGCGATGGTGTACCGGCTGGAGGCGGATTACCGACTGACGGCGGGAAGGCAGGGGAAGGAATTGGCAGAAAATACCCGGCACCTGGATCCTGTCCTGGAGGAGGCGACGGTTGAGGCGTCGGTAGCGACGATGGAGGTGGGGGTGGAGCGGGAGTAGATGGGTTCGGAGGGAGATACGAGGCTGTTGGCGTTGGAGCCGGCGTCGGACTCGTCCCAGGAGTAAAGCTCGTGCCCGCAGTCGGACTGGATCCAGGGGTGGGGCTTGTGTAACCAGTGCTCCCGCCTATTGATCCACTACCACGCCCAACAGGTGGCAAGTACTCTGGTGCATTAGTAGAAACGGTGCCTGGGGTACCTGGTGTTGGGCTCGGCCTAGGTGCCACAGTTGTGGGTGCGTCGTATGAATACCCGGCACCGCCACCAACGCCGCCGCCACCACCACCACCGCTTGCGCTTCCACCGCCACTGTAGCCTCCGCCGCCCCCGTTCCCTCCATAGCCACCGTCGCTCCCGCTCCCTCCATAGCCACCGCCGCTCCCGCTCCCTCCATAGCCCCCGCCGCCGCCGCCTCCTCCACTTGCTTGCGCTCCTCCATAGCTATACCCCCCAGCTATTGACGCTGTAGTCCCAGCAGTAGAGCCAGTTGTGGAGTACCCTATGTCCACGGATCCTCTCGCGGGCGCCGGGTAGGCATAAAACATCTGTTGCGCTCCACCTTGTGTCCTGTCAACATTAGGGGCTTGAGTGCCTTGTGTAGGTAGCGCCGTTGTACGAGGAGGCAGATCGAAGGATATACTCGGCTTATTATACACGTACCCGGCTTGCCGCTTAGCTCGGACATCTTCGGAAATGACACTTGAAACTAGAAGTGAAGCGTGTAGAACTTTTAAAATCAATGATCTTGCAGTCATTGTAAGGATAACCTGGGATTTGTGGCTGACTTCATAGATCCAGCTGCGATAAAGACGACCTGTATGGTGCGTAGCCCTTTTTATAATAATTTAGAGGAAGTTGTGTACGTCAGCTGGGTTGTGAAATACCGCAGTTAACCCTCAAACGCTTAGGTGTTGAAAAGAGCTAGCTCAATTTAAGTGTCATTAAGAAACGTCACGAAAAATGCCGAAAAGTTTATGCTGGGTGATCATCTTATGCTATGTAACTTATAGGTACCTATATTATATTTCTAAAGTCAGATACCTAATAAGTATATCTAAGTACTTAGCAGTAGCGGCGGCTAATTTTTTTTCTTAAGCAAGACGTAGTTAATTAACGTACATGTACTCGTGATATACTACGTATTTATATCAGATATATGTGGTATTGGTCACAGTTTAAGCCATGGTCAGTGTTTTATTTTCTAACTAACGTAGGTAACCTACTTAAGTCTGTATATAGTTGTTGATAAACGTGCGCAGGCGTTTTGTAATGGTAATGTGCAATGGGTATCAAACGACCTATCTATTTTAAGGAGTGAAAATATTCATTTCTCTGAGTCTCACCAACCTCTTTCGCAGTGGAGGGTTTTATGATCACAGAACGATTCTGTGGTTAAGGTAAATTGCAAACGAGAAAACAATTTTTGCCTCCTGTTCCTATTTAGATTCTTTGTAACGCTACTTTACTTTCAATTATGCCAAGGATGCGCCAACAACTAAACTGTAGATAGATTAGTCACCGCACAACTCGTCAACCAAAGCATAGTAGAAAATTTCTATAAACTGGATAAGTTTCTCGTACTACGCGATCATTAATTTGGATACGTCATGATGACACGTGATGCTCGATTAATATTTTTTGAACACAACTCATAACATTGTGCGGTGAAAGGAGCTTGCCGATGTCGGCTGCCTCGCCGACTATACCTAGGTATCTTATGCAAGCCTCACCACCGCTCCGCCGTAGTTCTGGTTTTTATCTCATTTGATAAAGACGTAGCGCAGCGGTGTTGTAATTAGAATCAAGTGAATTAGGGTTAGTATCACCTTAATATTACCTTTAACATTTAACCCGTAATTATGATTGTGCTACTCGGAACCTTTTGACTCATTATTTCCTACTTTTGCTGTCTGGGTTACTGGGAGGAAAATTAACTGCCACCCGGTCCGTTATTGTCATGCTCGCTCTGGTTACAACGCCCACTAAGTACTAAATATCTATAACACTTCAACGAAGCATTCCATGATATGATAATGAGTATCACCTGCAGTGTTTAACCATCGCATAACTCTTTGTAAAATTCTTGCCAAGTGTTTGTTTAGTCTACATATGTTGTTTTAACTTTTGCTTTGTTCCAAACATGTTTAAAAGTGTAGTGGTTACAGTGCAAACAGCAGAACTCGTATAAGCACGTATATCATATAAGTTTTTTTTTAATTCAACGCGGAATTAGGATAAGCCAAGGACCTTGAGTGCGTTGTTTCGTTAATTCCGTACCGCAGTACGTGCCTTGTGTTGATCATTCATATCGTAAACTCAGTCATTAGTCATTGCCTGAGATGAGCATAAAACCCATCGGGCTAAATAGGTAAATTGATTACGTAGGTAGGTAAAATGCTGACATTGGTTAGATACATGCGTTTATGGAGTCGTCTGTTGTGATTTAAATTCGGTAAGTATGCTAGCTTGTTAAACATAGATATTTGAGTGACATAAAATTAATCACTTTACCTTTACAAACAATTAAGGGAGGGAGAAATGTTTACGTATTTGTTCTAGGTAGTGCATAGCATATAATAATACCTTGATACGCGAAACATTATAAAATAGCCATGATCATGACCGTATGTCGGTGATTCAAAAAGTTACATAAAAGTAGTTCCAACAACACACGAGAGGTAAACTAACATTGGTGCCGGGTGCCGGGTGAACGTGTACACAGCCGTGAGGAAAATACAAGGTGTAGGTACAATATTACAAATCTAATTCGAATGACTACTTGTAGTCTAAAGTTGAAGCTTTAAAAGTTTAAACTGACCAGTTTCCATTTCAGATAAGTTGAACTAGTTACCTATATAAGCCCTCTTAGTTATAGCTAGCCTTAGTTAGGCACATTTTCTGTTACCCCCTAAGAAAATAATATAGAACTGATATTGTGTACACAGGAGGATGGTCCTGAAACTTTACGTGGTGTCGGACGGGCCGCCGTCGCTGTCGGTGCGGCAGGCGCTGGCGCTGCTGGAGATACCCTTCCAACAGGTGGACGTGGACTTCGGCAAGGGGGAGCACATGACCCCAGAGTATGCACTGGTACGTTCATGTCTACTCATATCAACGTCTTGTATCAAAAGCTAAGCAAGTTTTCTAATAGCTATGGTTAATGGACTGTCGGTAAAATGTTTGTTTTTAATTTTCTTAAAATTAACTTTTTCAGCTTTAAAGTCATCTAGGCAGGCACAATATGGACAGAAAAAGTAGAATTATGCAATTAAATTGCAACAAATTTTGATATTATATATTAAATGAAATAATTGATGTATTATCGATGATGGTTTCCGAAGATTCCAGACTTGTTCCATTCGATAACTAACTTTTCTTAGAAACCATTGTTCCTGTAGTCAAGTTACGTGCCTTGAAAGAGTATACAAGTCCGATATTCTTACGAAATCATCCTTCCTGCAGCCAAGTTAACTGGCATGGCTTGAAAACGTACACTTCTGATTATTTCCAGATGAACCCTCAAAAGGAGATCCCAGTCATGGACGACGATGGCTTCTTCCTCAGCGAGAGCAACGCGATTTTACAGTACATATGTGATAAATACCAACCTGGCTCGCCTCTATATCCATCAGACGTACAGATAAGGTAATGTGCTAATTGGAATTCCAAGCGGTTCGCCTATTTTGTGTCATTTAATGGATCATCTACCCATATTCGCGTTTGTCTCGCTTGGGAATCTGAACCTAATACGGTTTTCTATTGTCAGTAAAATCCGGGTTTTCTTTTCAAGACTGATCCTATAACTAATTTCAAACATGATAATGATTGAGAACAACTAACCATAACTATTTGGTTATTTTGCAGGCGACTGGGTAAGTTGCTAAGTAGCCTTGCCTTCTCGTATATGGCAAACTCTTAGGTACACGAGGTACCCAACATATTCACATACGGAAGTTTCGTCTTTCACAATTAGCCAAGAATTCAATCCAATAGAGCCAATTAATATCTACGTTCAAGAATTTAAACCAGAAAAGCTTGAGTTTCTTGAAAAACGACGAGTCGACGACTGACGCTATCAAGTTAGTCATTTTATAATTGGCTACTAATTGGTTTCTATTTGGGTTTTAAATTAGCCAGGCGGCTGTACCTAATTTATGGTTTCGTTGTTTCGTTAGATGCTGAACCGCTTATTAGGTACATTTGTTAACGATAAAGAAAAACTTATACTTAATCCTATTTTGTTTACTTAACTTAAATAAGTTAAATTCCTTTTGTAGGCAGGTAGGCACTGTCAAATTGATGGTACTTATCCATAGTATAATATTATAAATGCAAAAGTGTGTCTGTTTGTTTGTCCGTCTTTCACGGCAAAACGGAGCGACAAATTGACGTGGTTTTTTAAGTGGAGATAGTTGAAGGAAAGAAGAGTGACATAGGCTACTTTTTCCAGCGGGAAAACATCTCATTCCCACGGGAAGACTCAATATGTCACATTTTCCTCTAACCATGCGGCGAAGCCGCAGGCGTCATATACTTAATAACACTTACGTGTACTACAACGAACTGCGAGTCGTGGTCATAGTCCCAACAAGGTCCATCATTGGTGGCTGTCCACTTAGTGATTAACATTGTAGCCATTGGTAACCCTATAGCTAGACTGTGAAAGTCGTCCCCAATAAAACTGCATTGTTCAACTTCCATGATCATCTGACTATTTCTAGAGCGGAACGGGCCAAGGCCTATGTGACGTGTTGCCTACGGTGTATATCATCCAAGTAGTATCTACAAAATGTAGAAACCACGTTCCTATGGTTTATGTACATATCATACCTCATCTGTCATCTCTTCAACCATCCGTAATGTAGCCTTATCGTGCGATAACATTTAATTAGACTTTTATTTATATTTCCACGGAATTTTTTTATTTTCAAACATTGCTTAATGAGAATTTTATTGCCATAGTATAAAATATTTGGTGTAAAATGCGAATAGAAATTTGCAAGTAACATACAACAATGTACGGAGAAAAGTGATATCCAATAGAGCAGTGAGGGAACAAGGTACAGTTGTACATCAATCAGCATCAGCTAGTGAACGCCTTTGGCTAATAAGATTATACTGAATTTAAGGTTCCGTACATACAATAACAGGAAGGCTTTTACGTGCTGTATAGTTACTTTAAGCTAAATTCGACTAAATGTCTATAAGAGAAGTACATAATAGAAAACAAATCATCCGTTACTCAGGAACAAATAGTAGTCATAAATACCCAAGTTTACCAGGTTTCGAATATAGGATACAAATTACTAATTAGACATGTATATTGTTCCAGGGCCGTAGTAAATCACCGGCTATGCTTCAATCTCTCCACCTACTACGCGAACATATCGGCTTACACGGTGAGTCCATTCATATGTATATACTTATATCTACATTTATATGGAGTTCATTCATGCTCTTTATTGCATGCCAAATGAGGCGTGAAAGTGACAATGGTTGGCATTCTTATGGTACAACCAATGAGCGCCTCTTCAGAGTCATCTTTATTTTATTTTATTTCTTGCATGTAAGGAGGTCGAAATCAAGGAACCATGGCCTGGAATTTTATCTTAATTTTCATTTCTCATTTTCTACAGAGTAAAATTTACTCACGTAGATTCAACGTCTCAAGACTCAAACTTTTATTTTTATAGGTACTCTCTACATACGAACATTCAACCCCCTTTACTCTTTTTCAACCTTATAGGAATCGAATTTTTCAACAAGTAGTTGCATTTATAACCCCGATGACAGGTTTGGCCTAGTGGGTAGTGCCGCCTATGAAGCCGATGGTCTTGGATTCAAATCCCAGTAAGGGCATTAATTTGTGTGATGAGCATAAATAGAGGCTCAGTCAATTTGTGTAAGAATGTCCTGTAATATTTATTTATAACTTGTAGCTTTGATAGTTTCGCCTCTGCGTTGATTGTGATAAAGTCATCAGTCCAAAGTTAGCCAGTCTTTTGTCTTCCAAATATGTATTGACTTCCAATCAAGTCACTGGTTTAATGCAATCCTTATGCTTCACACTTTTCAATTAATTGCTCATATTCATATTCCACGCACTAATATTAAATCTATCCTTATTCCAAGATGGCGCCGATATTTTTCGACTACGAGCGAACACCGCTCGGCTTGAAGAAAGTTCACATGGCGCTGGATGTGTTCGAGACGTACCTGACCCGCGCTGGTACCACGCACGCCGCCGCCGACCACCTCACCATCGCCGACTTCCAGCTCATCAACTCCACCATGACCCTTGAGGCTATTGGCTTTGACTTCTCCAAATACGAAAAGGTATGTCAGGAAGTTATCGGTCTTGGAGACGGTAGGTAATTTTATCTCCTTTACCTCCTTTAGATTTAAGAAATCTACTACTTGATCGCCGCCTACCGAGAGATATATATCACTAATGCTCGATTTTACATATTACTATGATATAGGTGATTTCTGTGGACCAGTATACGTAACTGAGTTATATCGCCGGAGATATTGTATTGAAGGATTTGAAGGAATCATTTGTAGCGATGAAAATTATATATAAAAATGTGTCCTTCAAAAATCCGTAAAATTTCTATAATAATATATATTGTAATCAGAGTATGATTCCGGCAGTTTTATAGGACGTCTAGCTAGAGATAAGTACCTGATACACGTAATGGGAAAATAAAAACGTGTAATTTAATGAATTCCGGTTTAATTAAGGCTCTATTTTTAATTGCTTACAGGTCAGCCAGTGGTACGAGGACTTCAAAAAAGATTACCCTGAACTGTGGAAGATCTCGGAAGACGCAATGAAAGAGATTCAGCACTTTGCCGCCAACCCTCCAGATTTGAGCCATATGGACCACCCAATCCACCCCATACGTAAAATGAAAAAATAGGTTTTGTATATTAGCAAAAAACTTGAGAAAAAAGACATTTGTGTTTTATGCTAGATCTAGATGGAAGTTCTGTTTATAGTTAAAGGAAAAAAAGTACTTAAAAATACCTTTATCTATGGACCTTGTGCCATTGAATACCACGACCAAGTGAATGTGTGTTTTCTCAAGTTTTCATTAAAGTCTAAGTAAAGAGCATTATGTTGAAGCCACGGCGCTATCCAGAGCCAGAGACGCAGCGCCTCATGTAACCAAGGCAGGCGTTGGAGCAACATTCCGAGTGGTTAATGCACTGTAAATAAGAATATAATTTAAGAACAAATGTTATAGTATTATTTACCTACGTGTGACTTGATTATAGATATGTGACTAAACATTAAGCAACCATACGCACATTTTCTAAAGGTACGTACCTAATGTACTTGTAAGTTTTCAAAAACGAAATGGTATCGTCTAATAAAACAACTGCATAAAAAATCCGCCGTGCCAGTCTTCTTATAACATGTATCCTATCGCTATATTTACCGATATTTGTGTTTATATCTCCTAGGAAGACAGACATCCGCTAGGAATTAGTAAATTTTAAAATGGTAAGAAATACTATAAAATCCGAATACAATTGATAGGTACTCACAAAAGATCCGATTTCAGCACATTCTCGAGTATTATTCTCTTCGATCTTACTACCAACATCATCTACCTCCAGCACCTCTGGAATTTCCGATCCCTGTATATCATTGTCCTCTTTTGGCACCGGCACATCCTTAGTGGTAACATCTTCTATCCTTATAGAGCTAGCATTAATTTCCACCAGCAAAATCACAGACAGGACAAAGGCAAGTTTCAAAAGGCAGTACATGTTTGCGGTTGTTTGGCACACTGAGGTTGCGATGCGTTGGGCAGCGTTTATATTTTATTTATTGCTGATATACGGCCAGGGTGAGGTGACGACACATTTGCGAGTTCATGCGTACAAACCCTGCATTTCTGTGATCGAGTCAAGCAATAATGCTCTCTATATCAATGGGGTAAGCTTTTCACAAATCAATCAGTGGAGCTGTGCCCGCATTAAGTGTTGCAGATAAGGTATTACCCTAGTAAACAGATTTAACAGGGCGATCTATATTTTGTTAGGCATCATTAGATACCTACGATGAGTAAGCTAGGTGCCCCTATGGAACCTACAATATCATATAGGTACACAGGTTTTTCATTGTCTGTAGTGCGGTAATGAAAAACAAATATTCAAGCTTATCTATTTAGGGCGTCTAAGCGACCTTGCCTTTTAGTTCATGAACGGCATTCCTAGCTAAAATACTTACAAATAATAGTTATTTGTTATATAGTCAGTAGCAATAATAACGTATGAAACAACGCACCAAAAATATCTGACATCATGTGTATTTATTTTACAGGTAACATATTCTCTACACTTCGCGTTTCAAAGTTTCGTCTTCGCATTGTTATTGATAATCACGCAAAAATTTGTCTGTTTTAGTGAAGCAATTTAAAAACAGTAGATACTTTTGGTGCACTGTTCCATACGCTACTATCGCTAGTCGCGGTCTCATAATTTCCAAAAAAAAAACAGGCATACGGCCTTACTTATTTCGTTTTAGATGGTTTTAGATATTACTGTCAGACATTTTCGTGCTCAACTCCACCTTCATTTTTAAATTTCGAATGGCAATAAACACCAAAACCATTTTTTAGTTTATTACTTTATTAGTAATCATAGAATGGATGTACCCGTGCATTTTCCTGTCCTGAATTCACAATTCGCCGCCTGTCTTACCCAATACGTCAGCGTTGTGGAAAAAAAGTTTGTTGTTTACCTTAACGAAATGGTCTTAGAACTGCGTGACGCTTGGTCTTGAATAATAAAGTGGCTTATTTGAACAACCTGTACCTCCTTTAAACTTAGTGATTAAATAATTGACTGTATCCTTGTGAACGCAATAAATCGATATTGTTGTTATCTTATACGCAAATTGCAACACCCCAGCACTCGACAACTCATCGTTAATATTGCTTAATAGTGTTCTGTTTCTGCTGCCTACTGGATGTCGTGATGGGCACTCGAAGATACAAAACGATCGTCGGAACAGCGCACTAATTCCTGGGGAAAGACAGTGGGCGCCTTTCAGTCAATGAAACATTCAATAGAACACTTATAGGACATTGAGTATTATAAGCCTTAATACTCGAAGTTATAGGACATACGAATATTTAAATCTTTTATTCTGATTTATAAAATGTATTCTATACTTTAAAATCTAAAAGGCAAGTTAGGGAAGGTCATGGAAGGGTTCTGCGTGGGTTTCTGAGCTGTTTGCCGCTGACTCTGCGGCTTATTTCCTCCCGTTAATCCCCCAAGACCGCCCAAACCTCCCAACGGGTTTTTCCCCGAGTTGCCGCCCAAACCTCCCAACGGGTTATTCCCCGAGTTGCCGCCCAAGGGGTTGCCCAGGACGCCGCCTAATGGGTTAGAAATGTCCGGGGTGACGATCGAGTGAAGATTGAGAAGGTTGCCAATGAGGTTCTTGCAGAGCGCGCCTGTTAGACGGTCGGCCATGTTGCCCCAGAGACCCATTTGACAGTATCTGCAGAGGAAAATATAAATTAATACATAAATATATATTTCGGGACAATCTTATTGTCTTGCCTAGTAATTATTCATGTTTGATAGAATTACGACATCCATGAATCACATGACAATGATACTTGTATAGTATGATAACCACGATCATACTATTCGCGGCTGATGCCCGCCCTCGCCTTCAATTTATAATATCAATACAAATAAAAATATTTAATAAAAAACAATTTGAATTTGGAGTCCAAAAGGTTACATAATTGCTCTTAGTTGAACTAAGTACGTCAATGTTAAAATAGTCTTAGGAGTGTATGTGCATAATCGATTATAATTTTAACAAAAAAAACAAATGTCTAAGAACAGAAAAGTGCTACTAACAAAAAAGTAATATAAATCTTTACAGAAATTGACTGAGCCCCACAGAAGTGCCTTATGTCACTTATGTGAGGTGTAAAAAGTGTACTTTTTGTACACTCGAAATAAAACCAATTTGATGCAAATTTAGACGTCTTGTTTAGTAGAATGTAGTATGTATTGTATAACACTTGCTGTCTAGCAAAGGTCAACGTGCGCATAACGGACACTTAAAGAAGTGATTTTTGGGTCGTTCTTGTGCTCTATGCATTAGAAGCACTATCTATGCGTCAGAATCAGAATTTATGCATGCATCAGAATCCAAGAAACCCAAGCTACTCAATAGACAAATCATCATCATCATTTTAGTCGTAAGACGTCGACTCCTGGAGATAAACCTTCCTTTTAATATAACTTGTATTATCTTGTTGGGAGATGAAATAGGTGCCACGCTTAGCAGGCTGGCTGACGACCGCAGTCGTTGTTTATTCGGTTTAGAAGGACGCTGCTGCCCATCGGTTTTTTTCCCTTTGTCGCCTCAAACGACACCCGCGGCGCGGAGATTTGGGAGCATCATGCCCATCTAAACTCCTTTTGAGAGCTAGCTTTTAGATTAATATTTCCAAAACAGTTCGAAATTCATGCGCCATAACATAAAGACGAGTGATCACAAACCTAAAATCCTTATCCATGGTGACATCCTCGTCAATCTTCAAGAACTGCTCGTTACCCTCCGAGAATGGCAAGAAGCCGGCCAGGCCAGGCCTCTTAGTGTCGTTCTTGGCCTCCACGGGCGTCAGCTTGTGAGCGAATTTAGCGATGATATTGACGAAGTTCTCTCGAGCGCGCGCGTCGGATGCTGGAAATATCAGAAGATTCATTAATGACGGTTTCAAGTTATTTCTGGTTACTATAAACCAAGTTATACTCATGGTCCATAGCTTATCTCTACCCTATCGGTTATATAATTTAAGTGTTTGTAAATCTCACCTGACACCTCTCCGGATATGGATTTCCCGCTCTCATCCAGTGGCTCGAATATGTAAGCAAGCTCGTCTCCATGGGAAGGCCCCGGCTTCGCTTTGGGCTTTGTTTCCCTCTTACTTCTAGATATAGGGACATCCTCTGTAAATAAAGAGTCCAATTTATTGAAAGTTTATAAACCTATGTGAATGTAAGTAATAAAGTCTATCGGAAACCGGCTCTACGTGAGCATGAGTCTTTGCTGGTTGACTAAATAATCGAATCTGCATTGCCGAATTTTAGCTCATAAGAACAGTTATGGCTCCTTTACATGGCCCGGCCTGTTGAAACGCCACTACATGATAGCGACATTCAGTTATGGCGACATTATGGCCCACTCCCATTGATGTTTGGTCGAAAACCCGACACCGCGACCATCCAATCGCAATCCTGCCGCGCCATAAGCCATACTCTCTCTACACGCTGGCTTATAGTAGTGGTTAGTAATATAGTGTGTTAGTAGAGTCAGCATGATGGGCCATCATGTAGAGGAGCCATTAAACGTAAGATTACCCGCGAGCGCCACGCCGGGTAGAAAGTGCGAGCCCTTGCTGAGATTGCCCACGTGCTCGAAGCTATAGAGGTAGGCAGGCCCGCCTTGGCTCCATTGCTTCACACTCTGGTATGCAGGGAAGTTGAACAGAGCGTCACCTGAACGGAAAAACGTTAAAACATAGCATTTTATTATAAGTTTAAAACGTATTACGTAATAAAGTGTAAAAACCGTGAAAATAATTTATTTACGATAAATCTTAAATTTGCAGAAAAAAAAACCAAACTAAATTCGAAGGATCTATTGGGGCGGTTTTCATGGCGACATGGGTCCAATCGATCGGTGAGTATATGGGTACGGTGAGTATATAAACTAGAAGCCAAACAAAGATTTGTTCTCAGGCAATTTATGGACCCGGAGCTCGTACCGACTGCATCACCTCAGACGCAGCCCGTGTGTATTGTACGAGGCAGTTCCATACAATGCAACACACACAGAACAGTACCATACTACACCAACAGTGAGACAGCATTGCTTTTATTTAGTTATTCAAACTTTATTAAACATAAATAATAGTACAAAATTAATGACAACGCATTCGACCATTTATTTTCCTACATTAACTCCTATATCTGCTTATATGTGTGTATTCATGGCATGATTTAAGCAGCAGAGAGGAAAGCTCTGTCACGACCATATAACCACACAACTACTTAATACAAACTTACACTTTTTATTGAGCTTGACAGGTTTTTTTAATCTGACGACTTGACGAGTACCTAATCAATGTTTGTGCGCTTATTTTCGCGCAATACCCTGCGCAATGTAACTACATGTTTTGTGCCTAGATAACCTAAATGTATTATTTGCCATTGATTATTATAAGGCGCAAAATTCATAGAGCGTAAGTCGCCCCATTATATATTACTGTTGCCTGTTGCAACCGGCTCAAGGGTTTCTATTGATGCATCCGTAAATGAGTTCTAGTCTAGCACGCATTCGCGGGGTCAACTAGTAATTTATAAAAAAAAAACATCCTTTTTATATTTGGAGCCCAAATCATTCGTTGACAAAGAAATTATTTAAAAAAAGTTTTAAATTCCAAGGGGCCCCTGTTCAAAAGTGAACAAAAACTTGCTACCTGGGGCCGCCATTGCAGAGGGTTACAACATAATCCAACCCCAGTTTAGGGTTCTCAAAATGCCATTTGAGCTCACCCCTCGTACAATCAAAGATGATTTGAATTGTACCTACAAAGTATTGTACCTAACTTTATTGCGCGGTCTGAGATGTATTTAAAAAACACGATATAGGTAGGTATACAAGTTCGTGAGAGCCAGAAGATATTACCTACATATATACTAGTGGCAATAGGTAATTTTTTTTTCACCTCAGCAGCTCGAACATGACTACTTTCCTCACTCCAGGGAGTGAGGAAAGTGCGACTTTCCTCACTTTTAAAGGAGTGAGGAAAGTTGCTACTTTCGTCACTCCAGGGAGTGAGACAAAATAGCTTTTTAATTGGCGACCGGTCTGGACTAGTGGGTAGCGACCCTGCCTATGAAGCCGATGGTCCTGGGTTCGAATCCCAGTCAGGCCATTTATTTGTGTGATGAGGACAGATATTTGTTCCTGAATGATGGTTGTTTTCTATGTATTTAAGTATTTATAAGTATATATCTATTATAAATATCGTCGTCTAGTACCTACTTACTGAGATTTCCGTAGGACTAGTCGATTTGTGTAAGATTGTCCCGAAATATTGATTTAATTTAGAGAAGGCCATAAACTGCCACTTAATTTTTCGGGGTATATTACAAATTCGAAATACATTAGGTATTTGAACTTAATAGGCTATCTCTTTCTATTCTTTAAGACAGAAGAGCAGAAAGTGATAGGAATAGGTCGATTTATAGTTCTTATTTAAAATTTTATTTTCGCACAAGGCACAAATTGATCAAATATTATAATTTTCAAATGTACATATTTATAAAATGAAAAAAAAAAAAAAAATTAGTATTTATCCTAGTGCAGTTGCAGATAAAGCACGTAAATGAATGTGGTTAACTTTATTTGATGTAAAAAAATTTACAAGATTTTATTTAACTTAATGTATATATATTTAACCGGGTGGAATCTAGCAACTCAATTTTGACCTTTTGATCTTTAACCGATTGAGTTGAAATTTAGCATACTTATTAAGTTATTATGTAAGTTCGGTTACAATGCAATATTATGGTACCACTGATCTGATCTGATGCTGGAACCAGAGGGTAGCAAAACTCCTAAAATACACGAGATTAGAAACCTTTCGATGATTAGATGACGATTGTGCAAAAAAGTACAGTCAGCAATAAAAACTTGTACCAAAAGTGACAATTTTGGCAGATACTTATTAAACCTTTAATATGTTCTCACTACTGAGGTGAAAAGTTGTATGTGTCACACGAGACTAAAGTTATTTTACATCTCGTGTCTTTGAGTGCCTCGCTACGCTCAAGATTCTAACACTAGAATCACTCGCTACGCTCGTGATTCAATTATAGAATCTTTCGCTTACTCGGGACTCAAAATAAACACTCGCAAGAAAAAACAACTTTCCTCTCTTGTTGCACAAATAACTATTCTTTGGCAAGCTGAGCCTTTTCTTCATAAGCCATGAGCTCAAGGAAAGAAAACTGTTGAATCGTAGGAAAGTTAGTAGCATTTAGGTAATTTTATCAGGAATCCGTTATTTTAAGCATACAATGTCGGTGTGGTATTAATAACAAGTTTAGGTTTGAGACAATCTGTAGTAATAGTATTACTAATAGTAAAAGTATAATAAATAAAACACGCAAAAATAATCTAACTAAATAACTTTAAGGTCCCACCTTTCATGGCTCTTGTGCGTAGAAGAAAGACATTCAATGCTTTTTACCTTTTTAGGGTTTCATAGTGAACTAGGAACCCTTATAGTTTCGCCATGTCTATCTGTCTGTTCCTATAATAGGTATGTGTAGGGCTTTCGAATGCACTCGGAATAGGCGTCATAAAGATCTTATTTCACTTTACCTGTAGCTTCAGCAATTTGTATCAGCCCATCGACAGCGTTGAAGGAGCTGTCGAACAGGGTCTGGTAGTAGTCGATCTGAGGGAGTCCTGCTGGCAACTGTTTAGTCAGGTCAGGGATCAGGCCCTGGACGTCAGACACCACGCCGCGGAGACCGCCAATCAACTCGTTCTTTATGAAGTTCTGGACTTCGTTTAGCTTGCTGGTCAGGAAGCCAGCGTATTTGCCTGAAACGAATACATAAAGTTTGACCATTTGTTAATAAAAATTTCGGATGGAGCTATATTTATTTAATTCGAAAGAAAAATAGAAAAATTTGACTCGCAGCGGGACTCGAACCCACAACCACTGGAATATCTTTGATATGCTAGCAGACGTTTCTGCTTAATATAAAATAATTTTGGAGCTATATTATTATCTATCTATGTAAAAACAAGTGCAAGTCGGACTCATGCTCTGAGGGTTTTGTATACCTACATCCTAATAGTGCGAAGTAGGATAGCATAGTTATACAATGTCATGTACCGGAGAATCAGATCAATCGGTTTTCAGCAAGTGTTTTCAGAAATCAGTCGTATGAACTAATTTATACCGTTTATATTTTTTATTGAAAGAAAGTATCTAACTTAGCAGATTTTTAGTAATGTAAAAAGTTCAAGTATCTAGGCGGGAAATAGATACCTTGAACAGCTCGTGCGGTTTCAGCCGAGACTACACCAGTCAGCATGGGCACCCGTTTAGTTTTTTTGTTCAATGCATCAGCTGGTTGTTCCTCTACTATTGGTGGCAAAGCACGAAGGTCGTCCTGGCCTTCTACGCGTGCTCCAGCACCTGAAATGTCAATCCGTAAGTCGATCCACCTTATAAACAAATCATCAAATTGCAATTATTGGCAAAGAATTCAAGGTACTGATGTATACATGTAGGAACATCTAAAGGCTTGGGCAGATAGGCGCGTTTTGAGAGCGTGGCGCAGCGGGGCGTGACAGCGGTGTGGCTAATGTAACGAAATACGGCACACATTCGGACGGCAGCGTCACGCCCCGCTGCGCCACGCCACAAAACGCGCCCTATGTGACCAAGCCTTAAATCTATAAGTAAAATTAACTGAACAAGAACATAATTAAATATGAATTATATAAATGATAATTGATAACTTACAAATGTTAATTGAATATATTATATTATAATTAAGTTAATATTGACATAATAATTGAATAATCTACAAACCTGAACGGCCGGAGATATCATTTAAGAATTTCTCTGTGTCGACCATATTCATACTTATTTCGGAGTCTGCCTGCAATCAACAATGAAAACATGTGAGTTCACATATCAGTTCGCATCACGAATTTACACCTTGGCCTCAGTTCTCACCAAAACGATCTTCTCCGGCGGTATACTCCTCAAACACATTAGCAATCTCTCAGGTGGAGAGTCCGGACAGTTTGTTCCCTTCGCCAAAGCTTTAGCATGACTGGCCGGATCGGTCCTCACAGCTCCTGGAGACAGCGGTGTACCGGATAGTGCGATGACACCGGTGGCCGCTCGACCTTCGGAGGACATGGCCATGAGGGACGCGGCACTGCCGCCAGAACCCTGACCCATTACGACTATGCGCTTTTTGTCGCCACCGAAGAATTCAATGTAGTCGTTAATCTAGAAAATAAATATTCAAACGATATAGCTTCCATAGCTATAGGTATGCCATGTCTGGTATGCTAGGTATTTATTTGGTCTGTGTAGAACCAGAATGTCTCTAGGTAACTAAACAACTCTTGTAGACTTACATCTTACAATCAAAGTGGGTAGACTAATTTCATTCATTTAACTGCAATTAAGAGTGAAAAAATGTAACAATGAGTATCCGAATTTTGATGGAAAAGAACTTGAAAAGAAGAATGGGGATTTGGGAATAGGGATTTGGTTGGGTGTCTTACTTATGTTAAGAATGAAACATCTGTTCTTACCCATGCCATAGCTGAGCGCAGGTCGAACAGACCAGCGTTTCCAGAGGCGTCTCTCTGACCCGTACTGAGATATCCAAGCGAACCTAACCGGTACTGCGCCGACACGATGATAGTGTCCTTCTGCGCTAAGTGCTGTCCCTGTAGACAACGATGATGATTAATGAAAACGAAAAAATACAGCCTGCCTTCGACTATGGAGCTTTAAATCAAAGGCCCAATACCAACGCCCTGTATAAGTAGGTAATATAAAGAAGGTAGATCGAGCACACTTACACCATAGGCAGAAGTTGATCCTGTTCGGTAATTGCCGCCGTGAATGTAGAAGATCACCGGACTTCCTGAGAATTGATAACAAGATTATAAATTATAATTTCCACATAATACAAGAATTATGCTAATAGAGTATGGTTGTGGGCTGAGATGTGCTCTTGTGAGATTTGTGACATAGGACATTTGTATAAAAGATCCTTCCTAATTGTTTCGACATTTTCCTAACTGACAATAAGACCTGCCATCTAATCTCAATTTGCCAGTATGTTAGTGAGAGAGTACCTAGTGCCGTGTGTTGCTCAAACATCATACGAACCTTCCTCTTCGCCTGGCATCTTAGGAGAGAACACATTGAGGCACAGGCAGTCTTCCTGGCCGATGACGCGACCAGGGTTGCGAGTGTCGGGCTGAATACAAGGCGGGCAATAGAGGGTGGCGTTCACGTCTCCTGTTAGCAACCGGCGCACGGGTCTCTGGAACCGCCGCGGACCGACGGGCGGCTCCGCGTATCTGATGAATAAGATGAAATTATACACAACTGAAACTTTAAACAAAATGTACGTAGTTTTTCTTACTGTATTAAAAGGAGATCGTGATACCTACTGAAAACATAACTTAAAATGACGAGACTTTAAACAGTGGCAATTTAAAAAGAAGATACAATGAAAATATGTAAGCATCGAAAAGATTTCTCGATACTATCTAATTGATACTTTCATAATCTTGGTAAGAATGGTAGGGATATTGCTCATTTCCTATCCATTGAAGTTTTTGTTACTTTTGACATGCGTCGTTAATGCAATTAATATAAAAATAAAACAAAAGTCAAACAAATAATTTGCTTTAGTTATGTTTTTAAAAGCTATCATATCAAAGCGAATTTGCCAGGAACTGTTTATCACAACTTCCGCTTGTCTCGTCTGACATTGGACGGGACGATACGATTGCACTGCAGAATCACAGTTTTACGTGGTTAAGAGGAAACAGGCCCGGTACCGCGATCGTCGAATTTTGTATATTACGGGCATCTTTCTCTTTTACTCCAATTAAGGATGTCACGAGAGTGACAGAGCAATAGTCCGAAATCCACGAATATCGTTGTTCGCGGTAGCGCCGCTGGAGTATGAAAATTCCCCTAAAAACGCTCTCGACTGATTCCTCCCTGGTTTTTAACCCTAGAGCAGTGATTTTTCAGCACAGATTGATATTATCGATATCTGTGTCGGACTGTTTAGTTTTTTGGATATTTTAGTTTCTTTAAGTTTTATAGCTCTGTAAACATTTTAAAAACGGCTCATTCAACTCACGCCGGGAGGGTGCGCGATAGAATCTCAAATCCGAAAAAAGGCTTCGGTATCATTACCTCTAAGTCCTCGTTTACTTGTAACAATGTATACACTTTTGCACCCTATACCATTGCTATAAGTTCTATCCAGGATCTATCGAAAAGTTGACATACTATTTAAATTAATTAAAACAATCTGGATCACAAAAAAAATACAAAAAGCTCATTCGGTACGAGTCGGGCTTAAACCCGCGACTTCCGAATTGAAAGTCGCACGCCTTACCGCTGGGCTACCAACGATTATTATAACGAACTATCAATTCTGTCAACGATGTAGTTTTACCCCCTGCCTACATATGTCCTGCTCATAGTACATAGACAGCAAATAAATGTTAACTCTTTGTCAATTTGACTGAGTTAAAATTTAAACTCTTAAAGTACTTTAGTTAGTAGTTTCTTTTCTTTAAAAAAAAAATCATGAATACATTTAAACATCTAAATAAAGTAATAAATTAATTGTTTAAATATAATTAAAGACATTTTCGAAAACCGTAAAATGGTTTAAAGAATAAGTTTGCCTTATTGTACCAAGCACTTTGTCGAAGTTAAAGGAAATGGTCAAAAACACCTTGTACAGGAGCTGTGTGAGGTGATCACAAATATTTCTGAAGCAATGTTGTTCAGGCGATAAAGTGCATACTTTATCGCCTGAACAACATTGCTGTGATATTTGTTGTGATGTTCAGATATTTGTGACCACATGCACATCTCCGCTATATCTGATAGCGACTGTACAATAACTGAAAATTATGAGCTCTACATTAGGGTCCTGTCGCATAACAAATGGACATTATGAGTATCTTTGATTCACTTTTTTTTACAAATTCAAGGAAAACTTACTTGATCCCCATAAAACTGTAATATCCAAGTTTATCATTCTTGATCCCTTCTAGTCTCGCGCTCCTTCCATACTTCTGTACGAAGACCACCGCAGCGTCAGGCTCCGGAGCTGCCGCGGGAGCACCTCCTACCACGGCCTCCACAACCATCGGGCTGTATAGCACTGCCCCTAGGGCGCACCACAACTTATACATGGTACACGAGCTTAAAACCCTACAGTTCTGGAAATTCTTCGATGTTGTTAGGATTCATCAAAGAAATTTGGTTACTTCTGTGGGTATTTAATGGAAGCGTGCACCAGTTAACGGTATGACTGACTGAGCTGGGCGGCGGAAACGCCGGGAGTGATTACAGGAACCAAATTATCGGTGACATGATATGTTGCTACGTTTTATGTTTAACGTTTTAAGGTTTTATGTTGTGGATAACTCACTATCACTATATTTCAAGAGAACTGTCGAATATTGTCGAATTTACGAAAACAAAAGCAAAGATTTGACAAAAGTACAGGGGATATCACGATTTAGCGAAGTAAATCAAATATCAGGGTGAACAGCTTGTGTACTAAGGCCTGTACCGAAAAGTTTTTTTACAAAGTTTGCATATTACTAAAATACTGGCTGGTAAATATTTTTTTTTTCTGTTTATAATATTCAGCTTGTGTCATATTGATGTATCAATTGACATTGTTAATTTTGGCTACGCATTGTTTTTATTAAAAATGCAAGACGAAAAAATAACTCGGAGAGAAATTGTTTTGCGAACGTATCTGGAAAATCCTGATTCATCTTTTGCGGCGGTCGGAAAGATGATGAATGTAAGTCGTGCAACAGTGCGAAATATAGTTAATCGATACTTCAATGAATACAGAATTCAAGACAAAGCTTGAAGTGGACGCCCGAAAGGTCCGTCAAGTAAAACTTTAGAAAAGAAAATAGTGACTGCTTATAAGAAAAATTGTAGTTTATCGGTGCGGGATGTGGCAAAAAAATTTAAAACTAGTACATCTATGGTCCAGAGAACGAAAGTACGTCAAAATTTAAAGTCCTATAAAAAAGTAAAAGCCCCAAAACAGTCGATAAAACAATTCAATAGTTCCGTTACAAGATCAAGAAAATTGTACAAGCTGCTTTGCGATTTGAACGAAGCATGCGTTCTCATGGACGATGAGACGTATGTAAAAAAAGATTTTTCGACTTTGCCTGGTGATCAATTCTTTACAACCGAATCTAAGGGCAATGTAAGCGATCAAAATAAATATATTTTTATGGAGAAGTTTGGAAAAAAATATTTAATATGGCAAGCAATATTTTCCTGCGGAAAACGCACTGGGTCATTTATCACGAAAGGTACCATAAATGCAGATATTTATGTCCAGAAATGTATACAAGGTTATATTTTACCATTTATACGGCAGCATGAAGGGGATGTGTTGTTTTGGCCCGATCTGGCTACTGCACACTATGCCCGAGCCACACAAGAGTGTCTGGCTTCAAATAACGTGCAATGTGTGGCCAAAAATATGAACCCCCCGAATTGCCCCCAGCTACGGCCCATCGAACGTTATTGGGCATTAGTAAAAGCAGAGCTGCGTAAGAACTGTTCACCAGCAACGTCAGAGGCAGATTTTAAAAAGAAATGGAAAAAACACGCCAACAAAGTCACCGAAACCACTGTGCAAAACTTAATGGCAGGCTTGAAGAGAAAAATCCGCTTATTCAGCCGCAAAACTCTCAAAAAATAAAATGTATATATTTTTAATAAATAGACACTATCCATAATATAACTAAAATAAAATATCTTTGCTGGTTATAATAGTTTCATTAATATCATAAATATAGTATGTAAAAAAACATTTCAGTACAGGCCTTATAAGCTGTAAGTTATGTTTTTCACTATTAATATTGTTACGAAGACGGGTTAGGGACAGCATCAAAGAAACGTTTTTGTCGATTTTCAGTTACTTACAAGCGTTTTCAGCAGGCTGAAACACATTTGGACCCGGGTAATGCGCGGAATACACGAGGCTAGTTTTTCAAGCCAGTATAGTAAGCTAGCAAGCTATAGTGCGTCTATCTTCGTGTATACAAAACTAGCTTAACTTTCAGGCTAGTAAGCTAGTGCTGAAGCCAGGATAGTTTTATTAGCTTGCCGTTCTATTTTTTGAGCTAGTAGCGCCCCCCACCACCGATTTCGCTAGCCTGGCTTGTGTACTATCTTCGTGCGGCCGGTGAAGCTAGTATCCGTCCGGCTAGTGCCATTTGTCGATACACGTTTTTTTAAATATATTTTCAAGTAATTCATCTAGTACACATTTACATAGTTTTTTAAGTAAGTAATTGTTTCATTCATGCTATGTTATTTTTTACGAATTAAGTTCATATTGGACGATTTTTTTACGACACTTTGCAAAGGTACTGGCACTCGAACTGACTTAAAATTACTGGCATCATGTAGACAGCACTAGCCTGGGTTCAAGCCAAGACAGTTTTACTAGCTTACTAGCTTATTAACTAGCTTACTATACTGCCTTCGTGTATTCCGGGCATAAGTCCTTAAACTACGTCCAACAATGAGAGGTAGGGCACATCGAAGTACCATCACGCTTGAGTCTGGAGAAGCCCAACTGGGGAAGTACCTCCTCCTTACAGAAGACCACATCAATCATAATAGCACTGCTACCTTACAGTTATTTTTATGTAGTGTTGTGTCCTGATGGTAAGTAAGGTTCCTAGAGCTCTAACAACTTTTAGGATAGGCAACGCGCAGGTGAATCCTCTGGAGTTTCTGGCGTCCATAGGCTACGGTAACTACTTACCATCATCGTATGCTTGTTTGCCACCGTCTTCTGACCGTATCAGAGGAAGGCCTAACATTTCCTCGTTGTATCGCAATGCTGATACGATGTGTCAGGAAGCCGCCAGCTCTTCGGTTACCAGTTACATCAACCAGACGTTTCGCGATTTCTGCAAAAAGTTTGTACGCGCTGGGACCGGACGGTACAAAATGGTACTCTCTGCCCAGGCTTTTCTATTTGTTACATTTAAAAATTTCGGCGCTTTCCGCCGCTGCACCCGCTTTTACATTAGTTCGTTGGAGATGGGACACCCAATACACGAGGCTAGTTTTTCAAGCCAGTATAGTAAGCTAGCAAGCTAGTGCGTCTATCTTCGTGTATACAAAACTAGCTTAACTTTCAGGCTAGTAAGCTAGTGCTGAAGCCAGGATAGTTTTAATAGCTTGCCGTTCTATTTTTTGAGCTAGTAGCGCCCCCACCACCGATTTCGCTAGCCTGGCTTGTGTACTATCTTCGTGCTGCCGGTGAAGCTAGTATCCGTCCGGCTAGTGCCATTTGTCCATACACGTTTTTTTAAATATATCTCCAAGTAATTCATCTAGTACACATTTAGATAGTTTTTTAAGTAATTTTTTCATTCATGCTATGTTATTTTTTACGAATTACGTTCATATTGACGTTTTTTTACGACACTTTGCAAACGTACTGGCACTCGAACTGACTTAAAATTACTGGCATCATGTAGACAGCACTAGCCTGGGTTCAAGCCAGGACAGTTTTACTAGCTTACTAGCTTATTAACTAGCTTACTATACTGGCTTGAAAAACTAGCCTCGTGTATTCCGGGCATTATGCCCGTTATTGTAGACGCCTTCCCTTCAATTAGGATTTAATATACGCTCGCAGTAAATACGTAATTTTGCTCCCTTGTGACACAATCTACTGTTTCACACCACCTGCTTGAATAAGGCACTTTTTCCCTGCTGGACGAAACAAAATGTCTGTCTGTCTTTGCTTTTCTTCCTTGTTGGGAGCTACCTACAGGAGGGTTTACATAAAAGAGGATACCATATATTTAACTCAATTGCATGCATTCTTTACATTACACGGTTAACGTAACAGCTAATGAAAATAAAAGGACCCAAGTTTGGATTCTTTTTACCGGCAAAATTTTCAACAATTGTGTTTCGGCTTTTATCAGATACTTACTTACTACTTAAAATATAAATATGCTATAGCCAAAAATGTATATCCGAAAATAAGTCTTCTAGTTTTGTATCTGCACGACGCGCAACGTGTATTTGCACGACGCGGCAACGTGTGTTTTCACGACGCCGCAACGTATATTCTCACGGTTGAAAACGTGCCGCGCTCTGACGCGACACCGCGTCGTTTTCAGTTTTCGGCGCTGTGACGTGGACATGTAGCCACGCCCAAGGCCACGCACCATGGAACATGGAACTAATAAGCTTATTTGGGAACTAATAAATTTGAATAGGCTAATGCCCGGAATACAATAATAAAGGTATTTAAATTACAGACTTAGTATTTTCTAGTCACAAATTCACAATAAACGGGTAATTATAAAACATTCAAAGCATATAATGTAATTTAACTAAAAATGACAGTACTAGTTTCAACAATTTAATCATCTATTAGTCGAAATCAACAATATAATAAGAAGTCAGAATTTTTAGCAATACAAATAAATTATAATATCACAGTACTATAATTAAAAACCCCTTACACAGTACTAATTCAATTTGACCCGATATTGTCAATTAACGACGGCCAGACACCATTGGAGGACAAGCAGCGTCCCTTAGAGCGGTGAAATCAAGTGTAGCGATTATGATTCGACATTAAACTGTGGTGACCTATGGCGGAGGCCCGAGTTCAGAAAAAGTTGTTAATAGTCTTAACATTCATGAAGCTAAGATAAGCGTATAAGCCAAGTTACGAGACGATTAAATTATTATTATAAGGCTTAAAGGAAACGCCAGAATAACCAAACGTATATTTGTTTCATAGTTAAGGTTAAGCCTAAATAGCCTACTAAATGTTTAAATACAATAATTAATAGGAAGTGTTGGTTATAAACATATTTAGTCAATAGTCATGCTTATTTTTTTTAAGTTCGTATAATAAAATTGTTTTGACCATCAACCTATCAGATTTTGTAAGAGTTATTTTGCCATATTTTCCATGTGGTGTTTAAAATGTATTTAGAGGCCAAAATAAAATGTTATTTAAGATTAAAAGGTGTATTAGACCATTCTTTGACATTTCGTTCGCGTTTTTAAATATTTTTACCAATATTTCTTAATCTCGGGTAAACCCGGGTTCCATGTTGAAAACCCGGGTTTTACCTGACCATAAATTTGGATGGGTACCCGGGTAACCGGGTACCCGGGTTGCGTTCCCTGGTAAGAGATTAGGTCGAAGGTACCGGGTTCAAAGCCGGGCCGTACTGAGCTTTTCGGAACTTATTTATGAAATATCATTTCGTATTTACCAGTCGTTTTTCAGTGAAGAAAAACGTAGTAAGGAAATTGGACCCAATCCCAATAAGGCTTAGTTTCCCCTCTGGGTTGAAAGGTTAGAAGGCAGTCACTTCCGGAAAAAAACTATTACCACGCCAAATCATGGGATTAGGTTGTCAAGCGAACCTCAGGTTCAATTGAGCCGTGGCAAAAAGCCAGGACAAACGCTAGGAGGATGACGATGGTTGTTGCAAATCCCTAACTATTGATTGTATATTGAACTCACAATTAATAATTATAATACTGTTTTCTTTTATTCAGTTTTCCTAAAGATCTATGGAAAAAATAATCAATTTGAGAGACAGGAAAAGAAGGAACAAAAGCAACAAAATTTTATTGCTACTATTATACTGCTTAAGACGCTAACACACAAATTAAACAATAAAAAAAATATCACAGAAACACCGAGTCCTACGAAATGTCTATCGGTCTAATTTATTTCTAGTATATTACTCTTGCTTTGTTTTCTTCCACTTTAGTACTACTAGCACTAATATTTGGAAAAAACAAACACGCTACATTGGGGTCACTAGTATGTGACCAACATGGATAACTGAGTTCATGGATACACGGCCTCGCTACCTGTCATAAAATTTTGCGTCCTGAATTCTAATATGAGCTTATAACATATATTTGCATAATTATTGGCAATAATCGATCTAACAATACGTAAAGCAATTGTACCATACGTACCTGATCTCTAGTAATATATAAAATTATACTAGCTCAAGTTTTCTTGTTTGCTTGTAAATGTAGCAGCAATGACTTAGTTTCTAAAATAGTGTTCGAAAATGTAGATTGTTTTTATTTTATTTTGTACTATACTATCAATACCATACTACTATTCATTGAACCCCTACTATTCCTATTTTTGTCAGCCTACGCATAATGTGTGTACATGTTTTCAAATGTGTTTGACAAGATTGATATATCATTCTTAAATTGACATTTAAGCATGGGTACGTGAATCAGATTTACGCACTGCCCTTTATCACATTGATAGTTACATACCGGGTGTGACCTGTAATAGACGCTATAACTTTAGGGATCGCTTCTACACTACGAACGTAGCAAAATGTTTTTCTACAACTTACAAAATGTGACTTGTGTAAGTGGAATTTTTTTAAATATTATTTTCAACAAAAAGCACCCAATAGTCCAGTTGACATTTACTTTCTGCCAATCTTTTTTTAATAATGTTTAGTAAATTATAAAAAATATTATCAAAAGTCGTAGAACAAATGTTGATACGTTAGTGGTGTAGGAACTATGGCTAAAGTTATTGCTCTTAAAAAACACCCGATGTAATTAAAATAATAATAATTCGTTGTTGCCGCTGCCTCTGATGGCGCTGCAGCGTTGACCGAGGTCTTTGGAAGGTAGGAAGGCGCAAAAGTATCCGCACATGTGGCGTCTGAGACAAGAGGCCTTCCTAACTTCCAAAGATGGTATGACCCTCCTTCATGCCATCCGGCCGCTTGCCATCGTGCCAGCCAGTCCCACAGGACTTCATAAGGATCGAGCAAGGAATATTCCAATGTGACAGTTTAAGTCCCCTATGGTTCTGCTTAGCTCTGAATCCGCTCAGTACTTTACTAAAGGATTTGGGACTAGGAGAGAGGGTGAAGTCATTTCTCACCTTCTATATATGGACGACCTCAAATTATTTGCGCCAAATAACCGAATCTTGCTGGAACTACTGAAAACCACTGAAGTGTTCAGTAGTGCCATCAAGATGGAGTTTGTTGTCGATAAGTGTACATGCAAGTGGTTCTGCATGTACAGCGAGGGAGAGTAGTAAATTCAACAAATTTACAGCTTTCTGAGACGATATCGTTCAGATCTAACGTATGCGGAGTGAAATTTGGACAAAGTTTGAATATATAAAATGTAAAAAACAAAAATCTAAAAAAAATATGTGTGTATGTCAATATCAAGTCTATATATCTGTCAATCAATCTGGTAAGTTTCATAAGGATTGGATGTTTGATTTTGTAATTATGGTAAATAACCAAGAACGCCGTCGCAAAACTGTATGTAATTTCTACAGTATACATCCCCTATGGCCGAAATCGAAGGTGGTGGAACATTTTGTACAAATGGGTGAGAGTCGAAGCATCATTTATAATATTTTAGCGTCTTTTACCTTAAAAAACAACCACTGCTAGAAAGCCTGGTTCTGGAAATTATCCCAACTTGAGCAAGTTTTCTGAGAGAGCTCGACTAAAGAAAATTACCGCCGGCCGTATTGCTAAATCTTACAGAGAGCTCGGAAGAAAATTTAAATGTGACGGAAAAACTGTCAAAAAATATCTTGATGACATGGGCATCGATAAGCGGTGTAGAAAATTTAAATCCACCGTCTCCGAAAATCAAAAATCCACTCAGAAAATACGGCTGCGTAAATTGGTCAAAGAAATATTTTACGCCAAAAACAATGTGAGTTGCGTCATGGATGACGAGTCATATTTCACGTTAGATGGAAACTAGTGGCAAAGCAATTACTATTTTGAGAAGACCTTTGGTCCAACTGATGAGAACGTGAAATATGTTGAGCATACCAAGTTTCCTAAAAAAGTTTTGCTATGGCTTGCCATCAGGAACGCGGAATGTCCAAGGCGGTGTTCTTTGAATCAGGTTTAACTGTGAACTCCGATCGCTACATAGAGCGTTGTTTGCCATTAGTGCGAAATTTCATAAATACGAGTCATAGAGGAGAAAATGCTGTGTTTTGGCCAGACTTAGCCTCAAGCTATTATTCCAAAAAAACACTTAGCAAAATGGCGGAGCTAAACACCCCATAGGTACCGAAGACATCAAATCCACCTAATGTTCCGCAACTTCGCCCTATTGAAGATTTTTGGGCAAATCTGAAGAGGCGAGTATATTGCGATAATTTTCGGTCCAAAAATGTGCAAAGCTTGATTCGTAAAATAAAATTGGAGTTGAATAAAATGCCCACATCTATGTTTTCGACAGCGATGGACAAAGTTCCTCAGAACTACCGTAACTTTTAACTTTTTTTTACATTAATCATTATTAGGTACTTTATTATAAAAACATAACTATTTAAAAAAATAATGGTGTTTTTTTTATTTAAAACAACATTGCATTTTGTCCAAATTTCACTCCGCATACGTTATCTCCAAATCAGAAACCTATAAATACCTTGGTATGTCAGAGTCTTTGGGTCTCGAGGATGTGGCTATTAGACAGGCGGTGAAGGAGCACTTCTTCGGTCGACTGACAATAGTACTTAAAAGCATTTTGTCAGCTGGCAACAAGGTGAAACGCTTGGGTAAATACCCTTACTTATACACTCCTGTGGCACAGAAGATCCAACTCAGACCGAGGTGGATGCCCTGGATCGCAGGGTCCGACTACTAGTCACCACACATCGCCTGCTATACCCACGCTCGTCGGTTATGAGATTGTATATCCCACGGATGTGTGGAGGCCGCGGCTTTTTAAATGCCAAAAGTCTCTATAACCGTGAGGTGTGCAATCTCAGGAATTACTTGCTTAACCACGAGTGTGGGATGCATCGTGATGTGGTGGCAGTAGACAGGAAGCTCACACCACTCTCCTTGGCAAGCACCGAGCACCGAGGACCGCAAGGCCGTATGGAAGAGTAAGGAGCTACATGGGCGGTTCTACAGGGCCCTAAGGGGACCAGACGTATACCTGCCCGCGTCGGTGAACTGGCTACGATTTGAGGACCCCTTCGGAGAAACCGAGGGTTTTGCAATTCACTGCATTCAAAGTCCTGTGCAATTGCGGATGAAGTTATCATGACGAATAACTACCAGAAGTATATCCTGAAGGACGGTACAGTCGACATTTGTCGGGCATGTCGCCGTGCCAGAGAGTCACTCAGACATATAATTTCCGGTTGTTCTCATCTTGCTAACGGCGAGTACTTGCACAGACATAACCTTGTAGCCAGGATTATACACCAGCGGCTTGCTCTTATGTTTGAACTTGCGGACCACGAAGTGCTGTACTACAAGTACACACCTACGCCAGTTCTCGAAAATGGTCGTGCCACGCTCTACAGGGATCGATCTATTATCAGGCCTATTGTAGCCAATAAGCCTGATACCGTGTTGATAAATCGATCGCAGCGCCGGGCAATGCTCGACGACATCACCGTCCCATATGACGAGAACCTTGTGAAGGCCGAGAAGGACAAATCCAGCAAGTACTTAGACTTGGCTCACGAGGTAACCGCCATATGGGAAGTTGATTCGGCGATCATTGTACCGATAGTTGTTTCCGCGAACGGTCTCATAGCGAAGAATCTTTGAGAGACTCTCGCTACGTGGTTGTGGTTAGATCAAGGGCCAGATTCAGAAGGCAGTAATCCTGGACACGGCGCGTATAGTCCGGTTGTTCCTCTCTCTGCAGCCCTAACTACCGGCAGCTTAGGCCCTGCCTCGTTGCCGGCGGCACCCTAGGTTAGGTTTTTTTTATAATATGTTTATTGGTTTGATATTTTTTGGATGCATTTTTACATTCTACTTTTATAAAAATATTGTAATAAACCTACCGTAATAGATAAGATAAATAAACGATAAATAATAATTACCTGGGGTGCCCTTTCGGACAGGTGGGATAGGTCCCCTGCCTCTAGCTTGCCTTAACCGGCCGTCCAGAGTCGGGTCGCTAGAGCTACGTTCTCGAGGATAGATGTAGAAAACTAAGTGGCGAGTTGGCTATATGTTTTAAGTCCAGTGACATATCTCTACCCTTAGCACCGGTGTTACCCTTGAGACATCTTTGATGTCGCTTTTGTGGGGCCCATCTCGCATAGGGCGAGTCACCGTCTGCTGGAAATACAATTGTATACCATTTTATTAGGTAGAACTCCGGTTTTTTATCCAATAGCCCAGTAGCTAATCCACCCTTTTCCACCCAATAGCCTCGTACATTCTAGATTCCATTAAGACTCAATAGTTATTACACCATGGCCGGTGCTGTCTCTGTGCGCGTCCCGTGATACGGACAGGGGCATCGGCGAAAATGATAATAACGCATAAAAATACAATTTCAAATTATTATTTGATTATAAAATATATTTTTTTATTTTACAACATTTTAATGTATTTATTATTTGGTATTAGTTATTTGACTGTCACTTTAATGTATTGCATAAACCTATCCATGTCATCTGAGGGGCTATTGCTAATCACCTTGTTCGTTCGTTTGTCTCCATCGCTCTTCCATATAGGAACAATAGAGAGCTAAATAGACGAACGAATGAAAGATGAGGTTTAAAACATTTTAAAATAGGATCCCTGATGAAGTATGATTGGCGAATATCTCTGCTGCTGTCAAAAGCCTATTAGCCGAAATGTTGGTGCCCTTAGAGATTGGTAGTTATTGCCTAAATATGTGTTTCTTTTACACGTTATTGTGTAGAACAGTGTAAAAGAGATGACTATAATTTCACTTAGTATTTTCGAATAAACGCTGTGTATATATAACGTCATATTTCAATGTGAGCGTATTTGTGTCTGTGAGATAAATGTCCCGATAATTTTAAAGGTAATGTTCGCGCATGCTGCTTCCATGTTTTATTTCCGTTCACTGTCGCCGCTCGCTCCCTTTATTTCCTACGAGTTCAAAAGAACGGGTTAATATCGTTCTCACGAACGGTATTGACTTACAAATGTTCATGCCTAAAACCATTATAAATACCGGTAATCAGTACCAAGAACGCTATTGAAAGAACGGTTCTTTTCCTTTTGTTCAAATTCAAAAATACCGGTTAATATCGTTCCTCGGGAACGTTCTTGCCTTGCAAACGTTCGTTCTTAGAACCAAACCATAAATATCGGTATCCGCGAACGAGAACGCTATTAATTCGGTTCTTGGCCAATGCCGAGAACGGTTCGCAAATAATACCGGTATCCGATCCCTGGTTTTCACGACGCGGCAACGTGGATCAGAGCCCTGAGTGTAAGTTTTTAACGTAACTTTACTTCACGAACGCGTTTGCGTTTCCCATATAAATAACATTATCACTTACGCATTCGTAAACGTTTTCTTACTTCAATAGTAACTTACACTAGAGCCTCTGCACGACGCGCAACGTGTTTTCACGACGCGGCAACGAGTATTCGCACGGTGCATATAACGTGCCCCGCTCCGACGCGACACCGCGTCGTTTTACGTTTACGGCGCCGTGTCGTGGACATGTAGCCATATAGCCACGCTCTAGTGTGGCTGGCCACTTAGGCCCAGCACACATGGTGAAACGAAACTGCAACGAAACTGCAACTACTAGTTACTTTTGAGTTTCATTTGAGTTTATGCCATAGATACCTTTGAGAGACAACACACGACGCAACTAGTTTGAAATCGGTTTGAAACGCGTTGCAGATCAGTTGCTTTGAAACCAGCGTGCAGGAAACTCGTGTCGGATTTGGCGTCATATTTCATGAAATAAACTAAACTAAACTAAACTAAACTAAACAATACAACACTTCCTCAAGCTACTCTCGCAAGAATGAGACTGATAAAGCATGGGCTCAATGTAGGGATGTAACCACATACTTCTTCTTTTACGCCTCCTTCTTTGTCGAAGATACAAATACAGAACCAGAACTTCTTCATCACTTAAACTAGATATTTTGGAGACGTCTGTCTGGTCTTAAAATCGGAAAGATTGCGACTAATTTCATCATATTTAGGTTGCGGCGTGTGTGGAAAACGTTTGGCACTGGTTTCAAACCTATAATTTCAAAAAGGTTTCGTTGCAGTTGCGTTTCACCATGTGTGCTGGGCCTTATATAATGCTGAAACTGAATCAATACGAATAGGTGAATTAATGCGGACGCCTCTTCATACAAAACAAAGATATTGCCATAAGCTCACGGAGTACTAGCTATCTGTGCATAAGTTAAAAGAATTGCGATTCGATACTGATAAGTGTAACTCCTTCCCTAGACGGCAATAGATTTTGGACAGCAGTTGAGAGTATGATGACGGACTGCACTCCTCTTAATTTTATCGCAGAATAGGTACTTCTCAGACACCTAAAGTAGTATGCGCGAATGTTAATTAAGGCTTGAGCACATAGGTGCGTTTTGTGAGCGTGGCGCCGCGGGGCGCGACGCTGCCCTCCGAATGTGTGCCTTATTTCGTTACATTAGCCACACGCCACACCGGTGTCACGCTGCGCTACCGCCACGCTCGAAGAAGAGAAAAACTGTCTACTAATCTATCGTCTATATTAATAAAAGAAAGTTGTGTTAGTTCCGGCTTTTATAACTCGAGAATCGTTAAACCGATTTGGACGGTTTTGGGTATGTTGTGTTGTAGACGATCGTCTTGGCCAAAACTGCTTCATAAAGAAAAAAAAAATCAATCAATCAAAAATACCCCATTTATAGACTTTCTCGCTGTACAAAGTTCGCCATTCTCCAAGACAGCTAGATAAAATGTAAAATTAAAAGTTGACAACATTCAGTAGCGTAATATTCCACAAAATCTAAATATTTTTTAATGTCGCAACATTATTGTGGAAAATACAAGCAATCTGTTTTGAACGTTATGTCATTCACAGTAAGCCTGTTTTGGAATAAAGCTAATGTCATGGGTTCATACACTAATGCTATCTCAACTCTACGGCGTAGAACGCTAATGGTGGTTTCAGTATTACTTTTTAGACAACGCGTAATTTTATAAAATATGAAATACATCTATTTTTCACGATGTTTTTCATATTCTAACCGTACTTGTATTTGCTTCATTTGTGATAATGTTGTATATGTGAAAATGTAATAGATGAAGAGTAAAAGGTAATTTTAAAGTTCCTCTAAATATATGTAATTGATAGAAACGCACTAAAATTAAAAACAAAAACATTTATTGTATTGTGATTTTTATTATTTTTGTAGATTAATTGCTTATTTACGCTGTCATTCCAGGATCTCGTGGCCGTTAAAAAAAAAAAATATTCCTTATGAAGTCAATGAGAAAAAAAGGTAATATTAAAAAAGAAAACAAGTGAAGTTCTATGGTTTATCAGAAAAAACATCAAAAACAAATTTTGTAAAATAAATTGATGACCTCGTCCGGCTACAACGCCGTGAAAAATAGCTTAGCAACACTAGTTCATTTTAGACTGTTTTCGTACATTTGAGGACATCATTTTGTGTGGAATTTAAAATGTGTTCTGCTACACTTATTTTTGTTAATTTTTAATAAATATTTCAGGTTTATTTTAAGAAATTAATTTTCGTCCCATATTGTGGAATATCCCCACTCCTGTGACGACACAGTACACGTCGCGTTTGCGTCATCATACCGTTAACAGCGCTCAAACGGGGAGGACGTGGGATGAACAAGTGTGCAGTGCATTATTAGAAACATTGTTTTATTTTTTTCAAATGTTTCTAATATCGGAATTATAAAGTACAAAGTATTAGGATAGGTAAATATTTATTAGTTCACTATCGGTAAAATATTGTAAATATGGTTTTTGATGCCAGTTATTTCATTATTAGTGTGCGGTGTATTATAACTTATTTTTTTCGGTTTTCAGGGTTCAAGAAATAACGTCGCCATCATGGCGTCGGACGAACAATTTTCATTATGTTGGAACAATTTCCACGCGAATATGTCAGCAGGCTTTCATGGCCTGCTGTCGCGTGGGGATCTAGTGGATGTCACGTTAGCTGCCGAAGGCAGGCTATTGCAGGCACACAAATTAGTCCTATCAGTATGTTCTCCCTACTTCCAGGAGATGTTCAAGATGAACCCAACTCAGCATCCAATAGGTAAGGATATTCATTGGTTTAATTCATTATTTTTTGAATAGTCGTTCCATTGATCTAAGTACTAATTGAATTCTCTTTTGTTTCAGTATTTTTAAAAGATGTTAGTCATTCAGCGTTAAGGGACTTATTACAGTTTATGTATCAAGGTGAAGTTAATGTTAAGCAAGAAGAATTAGCGTCGTTTATTAGTACCGCGGAACAACTTCAAGTGAAAGGTTTAACCGGTAATCAGAATGAAGAAAGTTCCACGCCATCCAAACCAAAGCCGACCTCAAGGCCAGGCCCGAGGTCGTCACAACAAAGGCAATCTGTTATGACTAAGTTAGAGACTGATTTAGATTCTAAGCCCTCCTCAACTCCAGTAGCAATTAAGCGACCAAATAGGCCATCAATAGCATCAAACAATTCGTCATCTTCACAATCTGGACCCGTGAAAAGAAAATGTGTAGACCCATTAGAAGCCGGACCATCTGGATCAGCTAAAGAAGAATTTGTTACGATACCTGACGAAGATGAAAATAACGCTGTGGCACCTAAAATGGAACCTGAATTTGTTAATGAAAGTATGTGGGATGATGACGATGATGGAACGAATAATGATGAAACAAATTTCGGCGAAGATGACTCAAATATGGAAATGACTGGTAAATATTTACTATCTTTTCTTGAAGTGTATATGCGACGCGATTGGAAATTCGTTTCAACAGTTCTGTTTTTGTTATAGGTTTTGATGGCTCAACGACTGGCGATGGCAATTTGACTGGAGGTGCGGAAGGAGGGGCTGTAGGTGATGCGCAAGGTAGGTTTGCACACTCCGGTTCAACTGATCGGGCAGGGCATACTATGGTCAGTTATCGTATGTCGCGTCCGATCGATCAGATATGATAAGCCTTTTTCGTTTCAAGTATTTGTTGATGTAATTCAAAATCCGGCTTATCATATCTTTAGATGTAGGAATGAAATTTGTAAGTTAGTTAATAAGTAGTTGTAGTTAGTAACGTAAATTGCCTGTTGCAGATATATTTCCTTAACTATACTTCAACGTATATATTACATATTGTTGAAGTATAGTTCATGTTGGTATGGTTTGTGACGAGGTAAAATGTTGCGGTAAAATTGTAAGGTAAACCGTAAAAAAAGGTAATGTTGTTGGTAAGGTAACAAGGTAATATTGGTTGTACATTGGTCATGTAAGTATCTTGTGGTAAACAAATGCAAATGTTACAAGTGTGCATAAGTTACTGACTTGTGCTAACTTCAGGTTGCGGTAAATTATAATTGATATATTGGTGACATCGCAGTTTCTCGCGCCGGGTTCTCAATTGGAACTGCCGCCCTAAGCTGCGATGTCAAGCCATTGCAGAGTTGTAAGGGCTTGAATAAATTTATTAGCGTGTAATTTTGGTTCTCATTAGTAACAAAAGAATTATTGGACAGTAATCTGGGTCCTAAGCAAATTATAGCTGCCTACTGCGAAAATCGTTCATTAATTCGAACAGAAATTAGTGCTCGAAATTTTAGAACCAGCTGGTATGAATCTAGAATCATAAGGTAAAGATTCGTAAGCGAGACAGGCGACTAACGACAGATACCACAGAGCAGAGTGCTTTTGGGGTTACTAGCGTTAGTCACGTTTTCTCAGCGTTCCCTTATATAATTGTTCGCGTTGTGCAGACTGTTACGGAAACTACTGTACAGTCGGCGCCATATAGCTGGTAGCATGTAATCGTAGTTCGGTACACCATACAAATTCTATGGTGAACCGAACAGAGTACTTTGGATGCTAACCAACTATATGACGCTGACTGCAGTCGCCATCAAATATATCGGAGCGGCCAAGGTCGCAAATGTCTGAACAGCTCCTCTGTAATCAAGGCCAAAAAGTGCATGTTTCAATATTTTTGGGTACCTTTGATGCTCCGATATATTCGATGTGACTGTACACGCGCCCTAGTTTGGTACAATCTCAAATTGACTAGCTATGACAAGGGATGGTTGTTTCAGTGTTGCGGCTGGAATGTTAACTGGTTTGTATAAGCTACGATAATCAAGATGAAATTAACCTTTTGACCGCTTTTCCTGTATCGTGTACAGTCGGCGTCATATTGTTAAATATATCGATACAGATCTTTATTTATATAGCAGTAAGGATGTGTTACGATATATATGGCCTAACTGACTCCGACTGTGCGTCGATATATCGACTAGTGAAATCAAATGTGAACTGTCAGCAGGACAATGCTTGACTGTGTCCGCTAGTCACAAAAGCCGATGGCGTGGCACTGGCAGCTACTAACAGTACGCGATCACTTAACGCATTCACTGCCACCCTCTTTTCCTTGCCATTCGCCAGGTGCCGCACTTTGCTGGGTGCCTCTAACGCATATGTGAGTTCAACGGATTATTACCCAGTGCCTCCGCCGCACATATGAGTTCATACTAATTTGACAGTGGTTTGTTCGCATTGGTACTAGATAATTATTTTAACTCTAGGAAACATTGTTTTGAATGAAACACGGTAATTAATATTTTATATTCTTTAATCACATTGAACCAATCGATTGTAATTATGCTTCAAATATAACTAAAATTTAACTAAATCGAATACAACTGAATCAACTAACAGAACACTATTGAAATAAGTTCAAGTGTGTACCTCTTCAAGTCTTTTCATCAGCATTATATTTTACTTACTTAATTTCTACTACCATTTATATCTGATCCAACAAGCAAAATTTTACACGTAAGAGGAACATTCCAAAATTTACAACTCACATATGCGTCGAAGGCACTGGGTGAAAGTCACTTAATACTATGAACGCGTCTGTGCGTCGAAGGCACTGCGTGAAAGTCACGGTGACGCATATATGCGGCAGTGGCAGTGAATGCGTTAAGTGGGATCTTGGCGGTCAAAGGGTTAAAATAGAACTGGAAGCCGTCTGCGAGATTATGCCCTTCATCTGGTTATCTACTGGTGAAGCAAGCTCGTTTTCGATTAGATAAATGATCAATTCGGTGTAGCAATGCCCATCACAAAGTAGCCTTAGGCTACGTCTGCAGTGGCAGGTGGCTTTCAGTCGGCGCGTCATGTAACGAAGTAGCTAAATAACACCAACTTGAATGTTTGCGACCGGCCGCACTGCGCGCTTGGCGCCTTGCTAGTCGCCGTGTCCAAGCAAAAAGTGTTGGTTTTTGTGGCGAGGCTACTAGACGCCAAGCAAACCGCCTGCTAGTGCGGACGCACCCTTAGAACGTGTGGTACTATACAGCACGACCAGGGATGATTTTATTATTACTTTTGCGGTACATATTCATAAAAATGGACTTATGTACTTAACTTTTTAAAAAATGTACCCGCACGGGTTCCGCATTACGACATAAGGTCGTGGTCGTTCTGGGTAGATGCTCCCTGGCGCGACCACACTATTTAATGCTTAATGGTCAAATGCATACAAAACAAATGTCGTGCTGTATAGTACCACACCTTAGAATGCTTTGCTTGTAAAAATATGTACACGCCAACATCTCTTAATAATTTAAATCGCCAAAGGTTTTTGCAAGCGAAAATAAAACTTGTCTCAGTAGGTGCAAGACATCGACTTGATGTCAAGTCGGCGTGTGGGTACGAAATGTTCGCGACTATCGTCAATGGCGAATGGAGGCGTAGAAAAGGTTACCCTTTGAACGCAAAGAACCCCTTAAGGGGTCGCGTGTGATGTCGTGCCTAGCAAGTGTGATCAGCTAGCCTAATATGCTTGGGTTTTTATGACTTGTCACAATATTTGTCACGGTCCAACAATTTTGTGAGTGCGAAAGTAGCGAGTAGCGCGATAGACGATAAAATGACAACCGTGCTGCTATTGCAGAATGTATTTAGGTGATAGCTAACTAAAACGTAACTATGGACCATGACTATATTAGAAATCGCATTTTTGTAACCGAGACCACCGAAATAAGGAAGCCGGACAATGTTTCTGATTAGAATAATAAAATGTACAACAGATGGCGCTAAGAGTACTTAAATGAACTGAGCTATTTGTATGTAGTCAAGTAATCGATTTTTTTAGCACTAATAGTGACAACGTAACTTACTATAAAATATTATTTCATTACGATATGAATAGTTTGATAAAAAATTAGATTCTACTTCGATCAGAATGCCGAATGTGCTCGTCAGATCAGTTTTTTTTACATTGACAATAATTTGTTTTAAACTTGAGTCATCATCATAATTTCTGCCGTAACGTAAGACGTCCACTGCTGGACATAGGTCGTCCCAAATTTAATATGACTTGTATCATCTTAGGGGGAGTTGCCATAGTCGCCACGCTTGGCAGGTGGGTTGCGACTGCAGTAACTGTTGATTCAGTTTCGACGACGGATGCTGCTGCCCATCCGTCAGTAAAACTGAGTGTTAATACGTTTTTCAGTATAAATGAACCTGTGTACGGGTTATTTAATATATTTTATAAATATACGTATATATCTATAAACAATAAAATGGTTTTATTTTAAAGCACCTATCTAGTCTACCCTACCCATCAGTCACGGATGCCCACTGCATAAACCTCCCACATAGACCGCAACAACTGGTTAACAGTACAACTAGATGGCGCTACTAGTCTCATTCTGTCAGAATTTATGTTGCATCTGCATGGAGAAAATTTAGTTCTTCAATATTCTTAATTATTTCATTTGTTTAGTGGATATTTAAATCTACTTAGCTTTTTTGATATGGTTTCTCTTATTTGTCCATGGCCATGTATTTTGAGATTTCCTGTTGTTCAAAAATAAGTCCCGCTGAGTTTCTTGCCCGTAAAACAGTATCCTCAGGTGTCAGATGTAGGGTTAGAAATTAGAATAAGAACCAGATTTTTTATCTTTTTTATTTTTACTTTACAAACACACTTTCACCCCTTGAACGCCAAGTGGTCGCGTGTTGTCGTGCCTGTCGCACCGACTCCTAAAGTGGCTATGGCGGACGCTGTTTAAGAATTTTCCTGCTGACAGATGAGGTTTATATTCATTCCTCACTAGTCAACAGTTGGCGTACACTTTGTATTTTGACGCGAGAGCGAAAGCGTTCAAAAGGTTTAGTAAGCATCCCAAGTTCATGAGGTGTAAAAATTGCCACTTACTGTCTAAAAAAGGGTACAATTACATTTTTCTCTTAACCCTTTATTGCATAACGATATAAATATTTGTTTAAATTTAACTCTAACACACCAAACCCAGACAGTGTCAAATATGATACCATATGCACTATTATGCAGTAAAGGGTTCAAGTTTTTCTGAGATTGCGTAGTGGCCCTTATGACAGTGATATTATTTGATCGCGTAGCCTTAAGCAAACCTCAAGAAGGTTTGTGTTTTGGGTACTCAGACAACGATGTACATATGATATACAAATACTTAAGTACGGGACACATACTAAGGAACAAATATCTGTGCTAGTCACACAAATAAATGCCCTTGCGGGGATTTTAACCAAGGACCGTCGGCTTCATAGGTAGGGTAGTGTGACCCTGCCTATAAAAAGGGAAAACGACAGGTACCTCAAATGAAAAAAAAAAACTGGATTTATAAAATAAAATAGATTGTATTATAGGGCGCCACAGATCATACAATAAGGTTAAAAGCGTAATGTTTACTGAACAATGTATCCGAATACCTTGTTCAATAAACATCATTCAATTAAATAATAACTTGACGTGGTAAAAGTCGTACACCTATAAAGAAAATGCTATTTCGAAGAATATTTTCTTCAATCAGCAAATCAACGAACGCATTACTCCAGAGTTGTCATTAGGTAGGTACTATGTCAACATTTTCTATGAGTTTTATGTAAGGTTCTTATGCGTTAGGCCAAGTAAGGACGAAAAGGCCTTACAGTGATACTGTCATACTTAAAACAAAAATCGTCTTTTGTATGGTCAATAGTTACAGCTTATGTGATTACAAGTTAAGCTTTTGTGGTAGTGTTACGTACGAGCGGGGAGCGAGGAGCGGGTTATGTATGATGTTGATGATATTATAGAATCAAGTATTTGCCTTTAAACTCCTTAGGCCTACTGTCCACGAGGCGCAGCATCGCCATGCAGCATTCATGCAGCCCGACGTACTAACGTTGTCCACGAAGCGTAGCGTAAGCCTATGGTAGCCTATATTTCCTTTCATTCGTGATGATGTCGTCCAAGCGGTTATTTTTGCCTATTATTATCTTCGAAGTTGGCGACGACGCTGTTTTTATTGGATACATCCACATATAGAACGAAACATACATGGTAGACTGTTCGTAGCTGCAAGAAAATTATCCCCAGATGACAACGTATAACACGGATATTTTTTCCACTAGTTGCACAAACTTTGCAGCCGTTCCCATCATTTTATCTCACAAATACTCAACGGCTGTTCTGTGCGATGCAGCCCGGCGTATAAACACGCTGTACGCCCAGCGGCAAGAAGCTTGTACGCAGCGTCGCTGACGCAACGTTTCCGCTCCATGGACAGAATTGTGCGGTTTTGTATGTAGGCTGCAAAGCAAGCGTACAATGACGATTACGCATCTATACAGCTACGCTTTCGTGGACAGTAGGCCTAAACTTTCACAATGTCCGCAGGAAATATGCGAACCTAATTAATCTGTATGACCAACGGTTTCAAAATTAGGCTCTGAAAATTAAAGCGTCTAGTACTCGTCGCTCAAAAATTGCCCCCTGATCCACGAGTACGAATAGTTGCTGCTTTGCTGTTGGAGAGTCGAGTTTAGGTCTCAACATAAGTTGCAGCCGAAATCGATGAAATCCCTAATACAGGTATAGTATGAAGATAAGAATTCCCAATTCAAAATGAGGTTTTCTATTAAAAATCGGTAGTTTGGCCTCAATTAAACCATAGAAAGAGAGACTGATATCGTCTTTCTTACGCTACGCTAGTAGTAGTCTAGTACCTAATATGGGCACAAAAAAGGATGCAATACCTGATAATGTTAGTCCCTCTCCCGGCTAGGCAGAGCTCCCTCTATCTGTAAAAAAACTGGATGGGTTATTCTTATTATTCGCTGTCTCTTTGTACTGTGTCTGAAACTGGACGTTATTTATTATTGAAATGAATAGATCCAGGTCCGTTAATTTAGATATAACGATCATACTTTCTAGCGGTAACATGGTATTGTTCGGAATTTAAAACTACGGATTAAGTCGATGTATGTGAAATTGATTCAAAGTATTTATTTATTTTATACTAATAATAATATATTAAAATCGATCTTTATGTGTATACAAGTAAGAATATGTTAGCATAAAGAATCTGATTAAGGCCACTTTGACTTTACTAGTAACTATTTGATGCCGACTATTCTAGTTTAATAAAGACCGGCCTACCCAACCTAGCTAAAATATAGTACAACTCCAAGTTTAAAAAATGACAACAACAACAACAAGAGCTAAAGTAAAATCATGTTGGTCTATTAGTTCGACCGAGCAAAGCGTACTGCGGAACGACTCCGTTTTGTTGTTTTATCTGTGGTCGTTTACGCCGTGGGATCTATGGTTGCAATTGTGTCACTAGATGATTGTTTACTAATTCAAGGAATATTAAATCATTATCTAATGATTGTGAATGATATTGTGGCTTAAATAAAAACGAACTATTAAATCAGTGTTAGTAACTTCAGTGTTTAACAGATGTTACCTATTTTCGAGTAGCGTTATCTTTTCAGCCTTGAGCGTGTTTACGTCAAATGTTTTAAATTATTTAATGTTTTGAAGTGATAATAGCGTGGAATATGCAAGTGCTAAAAGTGCAGTGGTGATATATTTGTAAATGGTGTTATTTGTTGGTTTGGTTCGACGAATGAAACATGGAGAAAGTCGACAAGTAAGTTAACACGACATGTAAACGATTGCAGGTTGTCATCTCGGCTACCACCGTTAGCTTACAGTTTTATACGGAAATCCAGTTTATTTACCGTAAAATATTATAAGGGTTTTCTTTGGATTAATATATCCGCATTCCATGCAGGGTCCTTCATATATTGCGCGCTTTTTTTGCTGCTTGTAAACATAACCTACAAAAATCCACGGCTCGGGTATTTACTTCCACGGAAGAATGACCTGTATTTTGATGGTAAATTATGTTACATTTTCTCTAAAATGATTTACACAGTTATATTTATATCTAATATTGGCGAAAAATAACCTATTACACATCACTATGCTTTGACTTAAGTAAACATTTCACAAAAAGAAATACTATACAAAACGTCAAATTATTTATTGTTTCAATTGCCCCAAATATAAATTTGCTTTAAAGTATAACATATGTTTTTTTATGTAAGCATATAATTTGGTAACTATAGGTATTATACAATCTAGAGCTAAACTATTTACGTTTGTTTTTTATACATTATCGGTTGGTAACTTAAAAGTAAAGCTCTTTTGTAGGTTGCAGTGCGAACTATATATATTATTGATAACTCGCCATACTTTTTTACGTCTTAAGTAATTTTCACACTTCGGCATATTTAAATTGTTCTGTTGTCATATAGCTTGATAAAGGTACACTAAAGAACTTAAGTGACGCTAAACTTAATCTGGATCTGTGAAAACTATAAAGGAAATAGGTAATAAAGATCAGGATATATGAACAGGTGTTATGTAAATAGAATATATAATAGTATTTTCTTGTACTTTTTACACCTGTTGTTTACTACTATTATACATTGGGCTATTTTCTGTCAGTGATCCTGGAGTAATTATCAAATCAGTACAAAAACTCAATCCCATTAAATCTTAATCTTAATAACCTTTATTGCTGATAAACTTCTTTTCCATTTATCTGCATGTCTTTAAGACACAAAGGTCTCCTGCAACACCCTCCTCTCCTCTCTATTAAAGGTAGTTCGGTACCATTATGGACCTGCAGTCTGCTTTATCTCGTCCAAAATCCCATTAAATAGCATGCAATAAATTTATGGCTCAAACATTTGGAACTAAAATTTGCAAGATATATATTTATAAACACGCATCAGCTTAAAGCAGCTAGTGTATTAACCAAATGTTGTATTAAATTTAAAGAATGTGTGAGAGCATTGTTATGTACTATGTGTACACCAGTGTCTGTCATCACTTTGGTCTTAGTTTAACTGTGGGAAAGTTAGTGAAGCCCGCAGGAATCAGTTTGTATTGACATGCCGCTGCAGGACTACATTCACAGGCACTTCTTTGAAAGCAAAGCTTACGGACATACTTGTATACCTATTTGACTACACAAGATAAATAATCCTCAGAAGTAAGTATTCTGCAAAATGTTAATCATTGGATAGTAACTTAATTTTTCTTCTTACTTAATAATTATTCTTTTTGCAAATGTCTTTAAACATTGTTTTATACATAGTGGCATTTAATGATAGATCATTGGTACCTACAAATGCAGGATATGCTGACATAGGCCTGATTTTGTTCTTATCCAGCAGTTCCATTATATTATCAGTAATATCTGACTAGACAACAGAGGCAGAACATCAAAGATATCAAATGGTACTGGTTTGGTTTGCTTTTATAGTGTTACATGTCCAACTAAGGCTACTATAGATGTATGTGTTACTGCTGAACATCTAACATACACAAGATATAGTAGGACCAAGGCTTGGACAAACACCCGTCATTTTGAAAATATAACCCTGTGGCACACAATGGAAACTTCCTTGTGATGCTACTATATTATATTTTATATTGTATATTCATGAATCAAATTATAAATGCAGTGAATATTTCACATAACCACACTTACCATTCCAGTGCCATTGATTAATTGTCACTGTAGATATATTTTTAAATTATGATATACAAATATATAAAATAAATATATAAAAGTCTCCGTTGGCTGGAACTTTGTTATGTTTTCAAAATGAAGGGCATTTTTCCTAGACTTGATGACGACACATAGTTTCAATGGTTTTTTAAAAGAACTAACACATACGCCCAGACCGTATATAAAATAAGATTAATTTGAACTTAGGGTTTAATAGGGTAATATTGTGGAGACATAATTAAAAATATATATCTGTTTTAGAATCTCCTACAATGGTCAAACTAATTCTAAACCATCGCTTAGAAGAAATTCCTCGTCGTGACAATAAGCTTGTTAGAAAGAGATGCGTGAAATGTTACCAGAACCTGAAATGCCAGGGTAAACCAGCTATTAAGGCAAAAAAAGTCAGAACTGTATGCAATGAGTGCTCAAAAGCATATTGTCTGAATTGTTTTAATGAAGTGCACAAATGAATATTAAATGCATAGAAGTAGTAAACCTACAGAAGGAATCCACCGATACAACGAGTTGTGACGCGTAATGGCGGCCGCTTTACATGTGTGCGTATTTCCGTGTGGTGCCAGTTAAAAAAAATATCCCAATTTCAGATTAAATATTTTAGTATAAAAAATGTGTTATGAATATACATATTTGTTAAATAAAACGACGATATGCGTATCATACGCTTATCGTCGTTTTATATTATATATATTATTTATAAATATAGTAAAATATATTTCAGAAGCGGCGAATTTAACGAAAAACAGCAAAACTCACTAATATTAAATTGATAAAAGTACACGATTTCTCACTCTTCTCGACCCGATACTATAATTTCAAGCACTTTTACTATACATATTTATTAATTATGAGGCACAGCAGTGGCCCCGCCAAGACAAAAAAAAACTACTGAATTTCAAATCCTCATAGGTTTATCCCAGATAACACTTCAGAGCAAACATTTACAGGAGAAAATGTGATTAGTACGGAAATATAATGTACAAAAAAACAAATATACTTTATTTACTTAAAACACAACGACTTGGCCATAGAGGTCTATTGAATGTTCTGACTTACCTACTTAGTATGAAACAGCCAAGCCATAATTTTTAAACCAAGAAGTAGTATCCTACACTACTTAAAGATATTCATAGCCTTTATTTGCAATTTCATAACTAAGATTGCAAAGCAACAGATCGCATAGTTAAATTATGACGATTTGTCGTGACAATTTATGGTGGTAGTGTATATGGGTTTACCGTAGTCTTTAAAAACTTATTAAAATGAAAAGCTGGTTGCAATTACATAGGTGATACAAATAGGGTTATAATTTGCAAAAGAACACTGTGTACTTTTTTTTGGTAAAGAACGTTACTTAATAAAATTATAAAATTTTTATCAACATTATTGGTATCCATTCGTTTACAGTTGTGATAAATAAAAGAACATAGATATAAATTACAAAACAAAAATTAATTTAATTAAAACTAAACTTAAAAACCTGTACTTACACCAAACCCGCTCCGCGCTCATACATAATAGTTAACAAAATGGAACATCAATTACCCTACGTTCGGAAAATTTCTCCGATTTTGATTGACCCGATTGTCTGGCAACACAGATGGCATGAAGTAAATAGCTAGCGAATTTACAAATTTTTAATGTAATTACGTGGTTAATTGTTTATTTACTGATGAAAAGTGATTGGGGGAGTTTTTTTGTGTCTATCAGTAGCATTTTTACTTGATCTTACAGCATATGACGGCATATTTTAATATTTTTTCGTCCACTGCGGCGTGCTTTGACGTTCGGAGGCGACTGTTGGGAGTCCCGCGCATCAAGGCCTTGCGTATGTGTGTGAAACCCGTAAGTACGAGCCGACCGACGCCATTTGTATTCACAATTTGTTGTTGGCGGCGTGGAGTCTAATAATATTATATAGTCTAAGATTAAATGTTATTCATTTGTATGCTCAATTGCTCAAAAACATAAACCGTTTTAGTTTTCACCATGCCTTTGAACTTTCTCATGACTATGACGTGAAGTGTTAGGTTAGTAAAGTATCTGAACTTGTGCCTTTTAATAATGGGTCCTAATTTGAAGTTTGAAAACAGAGTACAGCGAAACTTGAAGCTATATGTATGGCCCTATTTTGTATGTACAGTCAGCAGCAGAAGTGGCTAAGCGTTTGAGGTGTTCAAAATGAGGTCAACACATCTTTATTGTCAAGAGAATAAGAGCGCGTGTAGGTCATTTTGAACACTTCAAACGCTTAGCCACTTTTGCTGCTGACTGTACAGAGCTAATGAAATATTTTACTTATCTACACTCGTAAGTAAGTTCTAAATACGTACCAAGTCCTGCTAGATTAACCTTCAAATAGAACGTAGAATGAAATGCTTGATTTTGGTTTAGGTATTTTAAAATCAAAAACCTGTCCGACAATTTGAGGCAATCAACCTTCTTTTAGTTTTTGGTGTAATATTATCATGTTTGGGTTTTGGTCTATCTAGATGGAAAAAAACATTTTATTATTAATATGCTGCCTCTCCCTTGTTCTGTTAAACTATACGAGTAGTTAGCATTCTAAGTAAAAAGTAAAGTGGTTATTTACTAAGCAACGGAGAAAACTTGTTGTTAACCTACCATTTTTTAAGAGCCGACTAGAGCAAGTAAAAGAGAATTTCAAAAACCTGTGGAAATTTGAGCATTGTAAATCTTTTGCAGATTAAATTTGTAGTAAGATTTTTCATCATAGGTTCGTACCTATGAAAAATACAAGCTGTAAAACATTAAAATTACAATGAATTCAAATTAAATGCATTCAATTGTTATGCAGCTTATATGAATTAACACTTGGAAATCAGCAACAAATTTTCACAATTAATTGTGGATAAAATTAAATTTTTCCCACTGTTCACGATAAAAACTTAAAAGAGCCTTTCAGCACGGTGGTCGTGTAAAATATTTCTCGGAATATTTTCATCATAAACGAATAATAAAATTATTTCTGACATCATTTCATTGGTATTTCTTTTCTTTCTTCCTGTTACACATTAATTTAAATAATGATGAATCATACCTTCATTGACTAACAACTTAATTATCTCTTTAGTTCTAGGATCAATAAATACCAACGTAAAACGAGAATTACATTTTATTCAAACGAAAAGTGGACACCTGCAGTTGATACACGAGTCTTACATCTTTGTGACTGACAGCGTGCGTAGCGGTAGGACGTTCTGGCGGTGCATGGAGTACGGGAAAAGGTGTCGCGCAAGAATCACCTCTAAAAACAACGTGCTAAAGGTCACAAACCCCGTACACAATCATGATGAGAACCACTTGGAGAAAATTACCCGAAAATACGACCTCGGAGAAGTGGTCACTTGCCCCTCAGTGTAAATCTTGCCTTTGACTGCCCCAAAAGTTGTTTTTGTATTTATTTGTGTATGATGTTCTTGTGAGTGTAAATTATTTTTTAAGTGGTAAGTCAATGTGGGTAAACCGTCTATCTGGAAAGACCGTCTAACAATCAATTTCCTACATTATCTCATAGGTATAGTGTCATATGACGGACTTCCCTTAAAAATATAGTATGGGTGTCTTACCCACATTGACTAAGTTTAGTCAATGTGGGTAAGACACCCATTCTTGTGTGAAAAACTTTTGTAAACACTTTTAAGATGAATTTTTGGCTTTTTGTTAAAAAAATCTTTTCTTTTTGTATTAATAACAGTAAAATGAATCATCATTCATTAAAATATCTAAATACAATTTTGTAACGTAAAGAAACTAAAATTGTCACATAGTGATAAAGAGGAACGTGAGGTCGCTAGTTTAAAAACAGACTCCTACCTTTACAACATCGAAAATAAAAAATTCGTTATCCCTTCTCTAATCCTCGAAAATTCAAGAGCGATACAGAAGCAAATAGTCAATTTAGTAATTTCGATGCTTGCAAGTGGGTCCATAGTTTTTTAATTTTTAATGTTGTAATTTTAATCAGCATTGTGATCCAATAGTGTTAAGAATGTAACGTAGGGCTTTGAGTAAATTAATTAAGAACCAATAATTTTTGTGTTTAATTTTCTCAACTTAAGTCGAAGTTTGAGATTGTTGTTAAAATCAATGTTTAGATCTCTTTCCTGCCCCTGGGACCAATGGTACGATAGATCACGGTTATGCCTACGATAAAGAAAGCAAATCTAGTACAGACAGTGGTCTATTATGAATCTCTGTGCGATATTCAGGTCCACAGCTACAGCATGTGGTCGTGTATTTTGTTGCGCAGCGGAGGTGCGGTACACAGTGACGCGGCGCGGCGCGCCGTCCTTGGTGCTGGACGGGCACGGGTTCGTGGCGCGCAAGCGGCGCGGGGTGCGCGTGTACTGGTCGTGCCGCGCGCGCGCACGGGGCTGCTGCGCGCGCGCGCTCACCGCCGACGGCCGCCTGCTGGCGCGCGCAGGCCACCACAACCACCTGCCGCACCCTCCCGCGCTGGATCAGCACACCACCGTCGAAAGTCTCATTGAAATCGTCGCCACGCAATAATTTGTGGCCCTTGTATAACTGTTAGCCCAACAATGCTTCTTCCTTTTGATAAAGTACTATTATATTTATCTAAACGGATACATGATGTAGTTATTCATGTATGTAGTTGTTTTTTTTTTGTTTTCGATATTAGGTACGTATTCAAGAGTTTGATAATGAATACTATTCTGTTCCACTTCCAGTAAAAATGCCGCTCACGGCAGCAGAAAGACAGAGACGGTATAAAGAAAAAGTTAAACTTAATCCTGAACTGTATGAATCATACAAATCTAAGAAAAGAGCAAATTATCACGCGAAAAAAAGACTAATTAATGATTTATCTCCAGATGAAAAGTACAATGCTCGAATACTATGGAGACTTAAGAAACAAATTATTAGGCGCAACAAGAAAAATGTAGAGTTTAATATAGAGCCTAATTAATTGCAAAGCGCCACGAATGGAAATTGACAAGTCAAGTACCTAGGTAATTAAATGTTAAAACAAATAAATTTGGTTTTATTGTCAAAATTATTACTTAATCTCTACGCAACATACATGTAGGTACAATATGTACATGCAGATAACTAATGAAGTAATATTTTACGCATTGCATAGATATGTATTAGCGATTCTAGTTATAAATGTTACCAGATATACTTGGACTTCTCAGCACTCAGGTACTTCTTGGTGTTCACAGCCTGTCAATATATTTATCATCCACGGTCATTCATTACTAACATTGAACGTTGCATGCCGTCATATAGGATAAGGGCGCAGTTAGTGACGGTGGTGGTATTTTCCAGTTGAGTTCGTGATATCGAACCGAGGGCGGAGGCACATGAAGCTGGGCGGGTTCTCTTTCTACGCGGAGAAGGTGTTCCCGGAGAAGAATAAGGTGCGGTGGCGATGCACGCGGCGCACGTGTCGTGCGTACGCGCATACCCTGCACGACCGGATCTTCGCGCTCAGCAACGTGCATTCGCACGATCCGCCGCAGCCCTCGGGCGCCGGCGCCGCGCACAGAGCCCTGACCCACGCCGCTCTCGCCGCTCAAGCGAAGGCTCTCCAAGACGACTAATCAATACCATAAACCTTTTTACACGACTAAATTTAATCTTTCGTGTACATTAATCGCAAATAATTTAACCTTTTTGCATGGATAACAATTCATTAACATGGTGTGGTATAATTTGAAAATTAATGCATATACTTAAGAAAAGGTGACTAGGACCTCCGGCGTCCGAAGACGATTCGAACCCTCATCTTCAGCCATCGCGGCTGGCGCCTTAACCAATGGGGCCGCCATCATTGGTGCATGCTTTTCTGGTGCTGGGTTTTGTCGAACAGTTTCACATTTTAAGGGTACGCAAGCTTTAAGCTTTGGTCCATGATTTGATATGGCACGATTGATAAAATGCCGGCTCGCGTTTTCTTAAAATAACATATCCATTAGACTTGTAAATTCCTTCTTAATAATACCTTTATTACAACCGATTAGCAAAATAGTAGGTACGTTTATCAGTAATATTCGTATGTATAGTTTAGCTATGGTCTTTGTGTCCGAGGAGTAGTGAAAGACAAAAATAGGCTGTATTCATCGTTTGTATGTATGTTCACTCCTAAAAACGGGACGAGTATAGTTGTTTTTAGTCTAATATTTAAAATTGGTTAGCGAAACTATACTTTCTTACCGTATTTGAGTGACCATAAGATGAGTTTTGCTCTACGTAGCAACAAAAAAAAGCATTAGGTATGATCTAATGATCACTTGATCACTAATGATCGTTTTCTCGTATGACAGGGTGCTCTCTCTCGAATGTTCAAACCCGCATTGGGCGGTTTGTGGATCTCGTTGTAAATATAATGACAATTTAATCGTTAGTACCTAAGCTAATGTTTTTATTAGCAAATTACTCAAGTCAAGCGTGCATTTCAGTTTCTAGTCAGCTAGCAGTAATAATAGCATATATTTATTGATAACATAGTAAAAGAGCTTAATCAGCAATAATAAGCTGTTTATCTAGTGTCGATATATTTAGTGGGTTACAATTAGTGTGTGTTTTTTTTTAAATTATAGTCAACGAAACATAAACATTGAAAAGCACAATTATGTACCTAAGGGGTTGGAAGATCAAAGTTAGATAAAATAGAGATGGACTGAAAGCAATAATTTAGCTAAAATTAATTATATTTGGTAAGCAAGAAAGAAATGAGGACAAAATACCATTAATAGGTATCATGGTTGCAATGTTGTACTTACTGTAAATACATTTGTGTTCAGTGTAAAAAAATAACCTCATATCATATCCCATTACAACGCTTTCATTTAACCCAACTGACAATCGCATGTTATGTTACTTCTGGCATGCGCTGGATGAAACGGACGAGAAAATGTGTTCGAAAGAATATTCTAATTTCTTCAAGTTGCTATATCTTGCAGAACACATTTTCTCCGAACGTTTACAGTTGCATGCATATATTGCATAGATGTATTGTCGCGCATGTACTGGGTGCGGTCGGGCAGTCCGTAAGGGTATGTTTTGTGTGTGTAGAGAAGTACGTGCGGCTGTGCGTGGGGCCCGGCGGGCGGCCGCGGCTGTGGGTGCGCGGGCGCAGCTTCTACGCGGCGCACACCATGCGCTCGGGCGTCGTGCGCTGGCGCTGCACCATGGGCGGCTGCGGCTGCAAGGCCTACACGCAGAAGGGCACCCTGCACAAGCTGGTGGGCGAGCACAACCACGCGGCGCGCTCGGGGCGCCGGCCCGCGCTCAAGCAGGAGCTGCCGGTGCCGCTACTCTTGCCGCGCCCTCCCCGCTTAGACTTCGACAACTTCGACCCGAACGCTTGGGTAGTCAAATACTAATTCCTGTTTCATCCGGATGGTTGCCATTTTATCGCGTCACACTTTGCCCTTGTTAGAAATGACAGCTATGGTGATACGATAAAAAAATCCAGCCACCTTAGCCTCCTGAGGCCGAACATACAAGTAAAATGTTACTCGAATGCGTTCTTTATAGTATAGGAAATAAAGTATAGTTTCTATTGTATCAAAACCGAAGGAAACAATCAAACAAATCAAACTCAACTGTTCCAATTCTATAAAATTCAAATTTCTTTAAAGTAATTACTTACTACATGTAGGCCTGTGGACCTCAGGAGGTTAGACTAGTAGGTCATGTTGTATTCAACCATGCAACTGACACTGCTATTTTTCACATATTCACTGAGTTCTAATATTACACTTTCTCAATTTGCTGATAATATGTGAAAGTGACTATTTTATGAGTATCTTCCTCAACGCAAGTAGGATATAATGACTATCGCCAAAATTGTCGTGTGTCTAGTAATAATAGTAAAAGGGTATGAAACTGGTTTCGTCTTCGCACAGTAAAGGCATATTTTTATAGAATAATTATTTATACCCGTCTCTCAGCATCGACGTAACAACATACCTAAAGTCGATGCGCGTGTAAGTATAGGCTCATCCATTAAATTAATTTAAGTGTTTTGATATAAGTGCGAAAAATGCTATGTAAGTAGATGTTATTTTTTGATTGCAAGCCTGGATTTTTCTTGTTTGTTGAATTTTCTAGTTGTATTGTGTTGTTTCCAATCAAAAACATAACATCTGGTACTTCTGTAGAAAACTGGATCACGTTACGCAATTATCCCAACTAACTTTACTGTTATCCAGTGCCAAACAGACGTTGTCATACGTCAGATTATAAAATAAATGATTTTAGTTTAGTTGTTAACCTAGTCACTATACAAAAACTTATTTATTTACAAATCAAGAACAGTGTATACAAGGCTCACTGGTGAATGATCTCAATTATGTATTGTAAAATAGGTGCCAAATAGCTAATTTTGAATTATGTAAGGTGTAGTTAAGTACCAACCAACCTATTTATTTTAAGATTTAATTGGTACAAAGGTAATTTTTTAATGTCAGTATTAATTAAGTAGGTGGTTAATAAGGTAACATGCTAGTGTAAGTAGCGTTCATCGAAGTTAGTCTTCCGTTATTTTCGTTTTGCGTCTTTTGTCGTTTCCGTTTATGTTTCGCATATCTGATGATAGAACTTCTAAATTATCTTTACGATCGTTATTTTGTCTTCCCTTCCCTGAACTTGCGTTTTAAGTTTTCATGAGTTTTCTTAAAGTTATTTAACTATGTGCCAAATACTTATTGCTCATTTAGTATTATTGTCTCAAAGAGAATCAGAAACTCTTTTTAAAGTATTTTATAAGTAAAACTATTTAATGTTGAGTTGAGACCGAGTGTACGTGTTATTTGTGCAAGTGAAATAAATAGGCCAAACCTTAAGGTGTTTTATTTAATCATTTAAAAGAATTACATATTAAAGTATACAATATCAATCAAATGTTTTTCTCAGCATGACTACACCCCTTTAATAGTTCCTCTTGGTTATCTACCGAAGGTCAAACGAGTTAACTTCTCGTCTTACCTTAATGCATGTTAATACTAGTTAAATATTAGTAATAAGAACTGGTAAATTGAAAGTAATACTAACGAAGTAATGTTTTTAGCAAAATTCATCCGCGCGGGTAAGGGCCGGCTGCTGCTGCACCGCGGCTACACGTTCCGGCTGAAGAACAACCTGGCCCACGGCCGCAAGCAGTGGTACTGCTCGTCGCGGCTCACGTCGCGCTGCCTGGCCGACGTCAACACCGAGGGCCCCGAGGGCCACGAGCGCATCGTGCGCTCGCGCTACTCGCACAACCACGCCCCGCCCAACGTGCGCCGCTTCGCCGACGGCCGCTACGTCGTCCGCACGCCGCACCAGAGCGGCCACCGCGCGCCCGCGCCCATCGACCCGCACCACCAGCTGCTGCAGCTGCAGCACGCGCTGGCGCTGTATGCCGCTACCGCGCACGCGACCGCCACCGCGACCGCCTCCGCCAACGCCACCGCCGCGGCCAACGCGGCCCCCGGGGGCCCGGCGCAAGCCTCGCCCAACTCGCTGTCTTTGCCGGCGCCCCCGCAACATAACTCGGCCGCGAAGCCGCTGCTGGTCGATACCCCGTGCAATGAGGAGGACTAGGCAAGACTTATAAAATCGTACACGACTTTTTCGCACAAGTTCGATGCTCGCACATGGATGAAACTGGACTTTACTAAAAATCTTTAAGTCTTTCAAACGAAATGAAGTCGTGTATGATTTTACAAACGGAAGAAAGTTCGTTATTCTCAGCTGCCATTGCTCAGCTGGCATACATTATAGGCGCTCTTCACGAAAACAATATCGAACTTTCGAAAAATTTCTGACAGCCTTTTGGCACACGAAATAGCATAATTTATAATTAGTGTAGTAATTATGTATAAGGGGATAAGGTGTCGTTTGCATAGATTTGAGCGGTGGCTATTGTCAAGTTACTTAATGTCGGTAAAATGGATGTATGTGAAACGTCGTTTAGGTTGGTATATGGTAAGTTACGTGGAGTTTCGAAGTTGCGACCAGTGGAAGGATATACCTGATGGAACCAGTGAAAGGTCATCGTCGTGACGAGTAGGTTAGGATATCTTCGAGATCATTAAGATAGGTGTGGGCTATTTATCGAATCGTTTAGGAAGGCTAAGGGGTGTTAAATGTGTAAGAACTCTGAATGTTAAGTGTCAGCTCGTATGGATGTGAAGCTAATTACGTAGGTTTTTGTCAGGATATGGCCATTTTTAGCGTTTCGTTTAATGTTGGCTCAATCGATCCGAGCATCATCGCCAAGGAAACAGAAACGCAGTGTAGCGCAAGACGAGGAAAGGACGTATCAGATCAGGTTAGCAGTCAGGATAGTCGGCAAACAGAATCAGGATTAGGAATGTACACTGGTAGGTAGGAGTCGGCACAGGAACGAAGCCAGGCCGGCGGCCGCAGCCGCGGCCGGCGGCGACGCGTCGGCGACTGAGACACGAGGTTCGGAAGAAAGCAATATGTGTCCCCGGACTGAATGTACTTAAGATACTTAATTTATTTTGAGAGTTTATACTTTACAATTTCGTACTTTTATAAGAATAAAAGCTATTGCTAGTTAGAAAATTAGACGTCCGCCTCAATGAATATTGTCCGGGCGTCCGGCGCAGACGCCCGGTGAGATGATATTCGCGCGTTCGCGCGCTCGCGCTCGCTCGACACTGAGTTAGTCGATGCAATTGTGCTCTTAATGGATCGATTTTAAGTACTTAAGCTCAATCAACTACCTCTTCACTTTTTTATACGGGTTATACAGTATATTAGTTTAATTATACAATTTTTATATACATGATTGAATACTCAGAAGCTTTACTTGAGTAAGGTGTGTAGCGTAGGCTAGGGTAAGCTAGGCTAGCGGCGCGCCGGGACGGGGCTCCGAGCTCGGGCCGCCGCGCAGGGTCCGGCGCGCCATTCATTTACCTATTATTGAAACTCAAATACCTCTTTACTTAGTTTTAACTTGTACCTACTCGGTGGTTAGCTGTTAACGACTTATAATATAAATAGACTCTTTTTGTAACTGTTGTCTAAATATATTTTATTGATTGTTTTTTAAAGAAATAATTTGTTACTCGTCGAATTATTATTCAATAGGAATATGGCCACTTTTATGTCTCCGATTCAAGTACAAATTTTTACTATTTTCTATTGTTATTTAGAAATTTTAGTTTCTATAGGGTCTTGACTTGTGAATAAATTGAATAAATTATTTAGAACGTACTGTAGACTTTAAGGTGACTTCAAGGACGGTTGTACACATGGGGGCGTAGGCGCAGGAGGATAAGGCTTGGGTGACGCAGTTGACGTCTTGTCAAACTAACAACTAATGAAATGGCTTGTTGTTTTCGCAGATGCATCAATGGCGCAAAGAATAACAAAATTGTTAACTATTTTGTTATGTCTGAAAGTAAAGCCCTTTACTTACCTATACACACAATCCAATCCTTAGTTTTACACGCAAAACACGTGTCACCGGGTTCTTGTTGCGCTCCCCATGTAGCAGGTCGTCCACTCTACTTCTGTGTACCTGCATATAGCCAAGTGCGGACCACTCTCACCATTTATTTTAATCAACGCTATTTATAATGTTTTTTTACTGACGAATTATTATTACGCGACCCAAATAATATTTATACACATTTTATATACCAGCTTCAATAAGTTATTATCAGATTTGAAAAATTGCCATCGATGAATTAACAAGAACGGAGAAAAATTAATTTAGCCTTTTAATCTGACGATAACTTATTAATTGCTATTGGATACTTAAAGTAGTTTTTTTTAATTAGTACATATTTTGAATTTAATTTATTGCAATAATCGTGTAGATATCTGGGAGTGGTCTATACCTAAGACCGTTGGTAAACATAATAATAAACTAGACCAAATACTTTAGACGACTCGTTTGTAATGAAGCCGTGGTGACAGTTATAATAAATAGATTAAGTTTAGATGCTAATTAGTTTAAGTTAAAAGATTTAATATAGACATACGTCTCTGCTCTTTTTGATCACTACCTAATATTCGTCAATTATTTAAATGATATGAACTTTAATTGGCACTTTCACTAAATTAAGTGTGTTTTCGAATCAGATCAAATTGATAAATGATAATACCTGCCTGCATACATCAGCGTATACAATGTGAAATGTCATAAGTATTTGTGAATGTTATTCGGTTTTTAATATCCATATTTTAATCATCTTTGTCACATATTTTTAAACATAGCTAGGTGTACTTTAAAATAATGCGAAATTTGCTAACATTCACCTTTTCCCACTTATTAACATTCTATTTGTGAATCGATGTAGGTAAATGTAATTTTTCTGTATAAGTTGCGGTCTGATCGAAGATTGTGGTTAGTGTGTTGAATTGCTCATGTTGTTAAATAATTTATGAATCTCGTAAGTGTATGATGTCGTGTTTATGTCGCGCCCGCTCCCTGTTGGTCGCTCCGGCACGCTGGTGTTTATCAGCGTTATAATGCTTTCGCTACTTCGTAAAGACCTGTGTGGCACAGTGTCACATAAACTATAGATAGCGTGACAAACACTAGCCTAGTGGCGGGCGACAGGCGGGCGGGACTGTACCTTTACCTCACAATTTATCTACCTCATTTTACTGTTAACTACTCGTAAATCTAAAATTACTATTAATAGTGTAATTTCATACCTACCATAATAATGATAAGATTTTTGTTCGTGTATGGGGTATTTTGTGGAATCATATTAAATTGTACTTATCAATAACCGCTAGTTTTATTTTATCCCGTTAGCTTAAATCCCTTACGCATAAAGATTACAAAAATACAGTGTTTTATTAAACCTACAGACGGTGTCGGGTCAAAGTTGTATATTATCTTCGTTTCAATATGTTTTGACCGTGGTACGTTTTTTCGCAGGGATTAAGTTTCTAAAGTCACGGCGAGGGAAGATAATCATGATGGTGAACACGTTCCCATTCTGTGAGGAGTCGAAGTTGCGGGACAAGGTGATCTGGCGGTGCACGTCCAAGAAGACGAACTGCAAGGCGCGGATCCACATGCTGGGGTCGAGCGTGGTGGCGGTGAAGGGCATGCACAACCACCCGCCGCGCGCGCTCGGAGTCCCTGCGCGCCGCCCCGCGAGGAAGCAGCTCGACGCCCCTCTGCATACGCCCATAGGTGTGAGCCTTGATGCCATGGCTATCATGGATGCCTCGCTCAATGAATAACTTGTCGAACCTTTAGGCATACATTTAGAAAGCACAAAACATTTTATGGGCCACTTCGTTCCTTGTCACAGTCACAGTGAAAATCTATATCAAGACGCAAAAGATCTCTTATTAACGTCACTGTGACAAGGTTTGTAGTGGCCTAGAAATCAAATTGGTTGACTACACATATCAGAACTTTCCGCTAGTTCTCATCACATGTGCTGGGACGCTCTGATATTGAACTCGTAATAAAAACGGAACGCTCAATAAGACTCAATTTTCTAAACACATTCACGCATACACAAATTTTAGGGATAGTGACAGTTTTTATATTGTCATATTATTTGTCTGGTGTCTCATTTGGACAAGGCATAAGCTTTACTTACGACTATTATTAGGTTATTGCTACACTAGATATTAACATTCTTATGATAGGAGCAACTAGACAAATAAAGCTAGTTTATAGCATAGGCGATTGTGATGGAGTGCGAAATATAATTTCAAGGGTGACGACGTGCCTTACGATCACAATTATGTATTGTTTTATGGTAATTTTGGACTCGAGTATTCTGGTATCATTCCTTTAGCTGAACTTGCATTCTCAATATTAAGTATAGAATAAAGATATCATGTTTGCTTGGAGAAGGTGCCTTAGGGGAGTAGTAGTAAGCAGTAGACTCGAAGTTTAAAAAACCTTAACAAATTCTTATTTACCTGATTGTAGATTCTTAGTTAAGACTTCTTGAAATGCGATATTATTATATGATATTTAAGTATAGACGAATTCGCTACTATGTAATGTTTTGTTTAATATTTAACGTTCAGACATGTTGCGACAAAAGAAACTATCATAGTTTGTAATTTTAGCGTATTATACTTTATGTGTGATCCTTTGCTTTACTCTGCTTTTAAACATTTTATAAATGTAAAACTTCTCCTCGCACACACAAGAGAAAGTCTGTCTCTCGAGTAGTTTTTTTTGTGGTTGAGGTATTACACTAAAATACAAAAAAAATGGAGATAACCAAACTCCTATCTCTATTACAAAACAAATTTTACTGACTTTTATTATGTACTTATCATATTGTTAAGAGTTGTACGACGTAAGTGTATTTATTCCACGTTAGTATTAATTAGATGTATTATTAAGTGCCTTTATTGTTAACAATGGGTCCATTGCCAATTATAGTAATTAATGTACTGAAACATTCCTTTATAAATTTAGCTGGGCTTTAACAAGTTTACGTATGAAATATATTAAATAATATGAAATTTTGATACCACTTATATAAATTTAAAAGACATCGTTACATTTATCACGAGTATTACTCCTTATGGTTTAATTAAAGTTAATGTTTAAATTTAACAACCCGTTTTTTTTATACACTGCTATCGGTTTATGTGATGATTATTAATTATTGCAAAGAGGTCATAGGTCATATTTATCATATGTTGGTTTATCGTTTTCATCCTAAATAATTATTCTGTAAGTAGACATATATTAGAATATATGAGTTTTTGTTAAGGAAGCAAAGAAGGCCATTTTGAACACTTCGTGCTTCTCAACTTCGCTTCAGACTGAACTCTATGGATCACTGAAAACTTGTACCTGATGTAATTTTCTGATAAAATAAACATGGCCAGGTTTGTATTTGCCTCCATCACGGTTTGAATGACACGGCAGTCTTCTTTGTATTTGTTTTCATTCCCAGGGCGACGGCGTCGTCGGAATAAAGGAAAGCAAGAGGCAAAACCCACAGAGGACAATCAGAGCCAGAAGGAACCCTCGACAGTGCCAGACCTTCAGTTCCGCTTCGGCAAAACCTCGCAGCGTCAGGACCCGGTCATCTATTCTGGCAAGTTCTGCTTCGCCAAAGACCGGGAGTTGTCCAACGGCCGCACCCGGTGGAAGTGCACACACACCTCGGGCATATGCCCCGCTAACATATACACTATTAAAAATGATGTTGTTATGCTTTATGATAAACATAACCATGAATAGTCATAAAATTTATTGTAATTATTAAGATGAAATGACATTTTTTTTACTTAAATCATGATTATTGCATTTTTTCGTGTTGTGATGTAGTGATACATGAGTTGTCTTTATTTTTTTCAATGATTTAGATTAAAAATGATATTTCATTGTGATGACCGCGGAGCTTCGCAGTGAGATTAGTCACATTAGTGGTATCTATCCTATGGTATGCATTTGTTCATATTTGTCATTCATGTCCTGCAGGTAATATATGCATTTATTAAATAAGGACTGTATCGCATGAAAGTTAAAATACCAATAATTGTAAAATATATTCATTACAAGTACACGATATATTTTTAAGTATTCTTGGAAAATTACATAAAATGTATTGCGTGATGATTAAATAATAAATACTATAAGTATATATATGTAAGTAGATATCGTGAGCCACGCCAATCATCTTTTGATTGTCTTTTTTTTATAGGTATAGGTATTCTGCAGTGAATTAGTGTAGGTAAAGTAAATTGGCAATGTATATATTTTAGGGAAAATAACGGCAGCTTACATTCCGACCGGACGGGGCAAGAAGCACCTAGTACTGGAAGGGTTTTCGTTCATCGAGACTCCGCCGACGTACTGGGTGTGCTCGCGCCGCAAGGTGCTCCGCTGCCGCGCCACCGCGCGCACCAACAAGAAGGGAGAGGTCATCCAGTACCACAATGAGCATAATCACGACAAACCCAAATTCTATCAGAAAACTACTAAAAAGATGATCCAGCTCTAACTCAGTGACGTATTTCTCGTGGTGATTACACGGCATACTATGTTTAACTATAAAGAACGCCCTTCTGTTTAAAATGCGCATTTTAGGGACAATTCATATATGAGCGTAATTACGTAAAACCTAGTTCCCAGTTCTATTAGCATGCTACTAAAATATGATGGATGATAAATAGCCGTAAATGTTTTGTTTAAAATTGTTAATCATTGTTTTGTTAGTTTCTTACATTTTTCATTTGTTTAATTTGGGAGTACATTAATATGATTTTATATTCTAAACTTTTGTTTTTCTAACCGTATCTCTGTAGATACGGTGGCTTTGTAGCTAAGAGCGATATTTTTTATTCAATTTCTCAATTTATATAAATTTGAATGTTATATCTTATGCTTATCTCAATAGGACGTCAGGGATATTCCCTAAAATAATTGTACATGTTATGCAGCGGAATTACATTCTAGAATATATTAGATGTTATTCATTTCGGTATTGATTCTAATAGGTATTTGCGTTTTCAGAGGCATTTTTTTTACCTTCGCGAGCGGGTAAATCGGTCCTGATCTTCCGGAACAACAAGTTTTGGGTGAACAACCACTACCGTGAGAAGCTGAACTGGGCATGTCGCGACAAGGACACCAAGGGCTGCCTCTGCAGGGTCCAGACCACCATGGACGGCCGGTTCGTCAGGATCAAAGGGGGGCACAACCACACGCCCAACTTCACTCCTGAAAATTTTGATTCCCCGTCACTCGTGGAAAAACCATCCAGCCATCCCGTAGGCGCCTGGCACGAGGCAGTCAAAGTCAAATCCTCTAAAGCTGTTTTCTAGCATAGTTTCCATTTTGATGGATTTTGGTACGAATCCAAAACAAGCCGCTAGTTCATGAAACATTCCCGTGTAGACAAGGAGTCCTGTAAACCCACTCCAACTTTTGTGGCTGTGATAGACGACATTCGTACTAGTACTGTTTCTGTCAAACATGCATTCCGTTTCTCCGTTTTAAGTTTAACTTAATGTTGTGGAAGGTGTCGATGAATTTAAAGCGGATTATTTATTGTATTAATTCTAGTATATGAAATAGAACCAGAAAGATATAACATCATAATATCAGCTTTAGTACAGAGTTAAGTAATCTGCGTTTACCAGTGCTTTACCCACGTGTGTATTATTTATTTGGTCAGTTTCCAGTATTTTTTGAGACTTAATATTTTCTTATGGTTAAGGTTTTATTTTTAAATTACCATTCTGTTAGTAATAGTTAGATTAAATAATTACACAATTTTATTTGTGATAGTTGTAGTCACAACCAGACTAGAAGAATCTCATGTGTCCACAATTCAGGGCTTTAAGATATTGTGTCATAATCGATGGTGACGAATTTGTGACAGAATTTATATTCATCATTGAATCGTGTAGATTAATTTTAGGTTATTTTTATTATTAGTTTTAAAGTAGCATAGTTGCCTAATACCTATTTAACTTACAAAAATTCAATTTGCCAGAAAAATTCACGGTATTAACTACAGAATTTATACACTTATTCAAATGACTGTTGGGGTGGTTGCGATTGTTGTCATCATCATCACCATGATTGTTGTATTACGATGTTAATGATCTCAGCTAGCCTATTTCCTGGAATTTGGTCTAGATTAAAGCTTTGTCTGTTAGTTGAACTAGCACGGCCTTCGACAAACTATGTAGCAAAAACAAGAAAGCCATTACACGAGTAATGTTACTTTGTACAAAACGAACGTATTTCCACTACCTCCACGTTTCGCTTACTAAGGTAAATACCCTCTATGACTCGAGACCTCTATTGTACCATGTACCTACACGTCAGTTGATTGATTCGGACAGACTTTGGCAAACAATGTGTTCTAAAATGTTTAGATAATAACTAAGATACTAATCAATAAGGAGTTTGGACTATTTTATATTTGTACGATCATGACATTATTTTTAATTAACTTTTTATTTTATTTTAATCCTTGTTTATGGTAGATTAACTACAACCCGAGTTTAATTATTTAGTACTAAATTGTACATCTTCAAAGAATCGTATGTATAAAACTATTATTTTGATTGAAAGCTGTTTTGTTAAGAAAAAACAAAGGTAGCGTAAAAGTGTGATTTCAGTGGAATGGGGAGTGTCCCGGCTGGGCAACCCGGTGCTGGTGGTGGACGGGCAGCGGTTCCGGCGCTGCGGGCGGCCGGCGGGCGACCGCGCCACGTGGCTCTGCATCAAGTCCGACACCGGCTGCCGCTGCTACGTCGTCACGCTCTGCGACCGGGTCGTGGCCATGGGCTTCACGCACATGCACAACGTCAAGAAGAGGAGGGCGAGGATGTCTAGGATGTCGAGACAAAGACGGCAGTCCTTGCCTCTTGACAGCTTTTTTGATGGTTTCTTTTCTTAACCTTATTTGTATGAAGTGTGCCTTTCTGTCGCATAATTGTTTTCTATTACCTACACTATTCGATGCGAAAACAGGTTTCAGATAGTATCGCTGTTATAAAAAAATAGGCTTAGTCATACTTTTGATGTCAACGATTTATAACTTTTTTGTTTTTCGACTCGATACCTGGCTAAAAGCAGCTAAGAAAAAAAACTAAGAAGTTTGCCGGGTAAAATATGCCTAGAATGTGACAAGTGCAGTAAGTATATATATATTTATTTGTTAACTTATATGATTTACTTAGAAGTAGTGTTAGTAGGGTCAAGTACACCTACAGAGAGAACTGCGTCTATTTTATACGGGAGATACGATCGAATCGTGAAATAATGTCAAATAATGGCCTTTCCACCGAAACATACCTACACATTTACTCAAAAAAAAACTCGCAATGGATTTTTTTCAGTTATGTCTAGGGAATGAGTTTCATTTCGGATTTAAACTTACCTAGAAAGTAGGTTTTACAGTAGTATTTTACAGTGGGAGGTCAATGGATTACGACAGTTTAGCATAAAAATATTCTATTTTTACTATTACAAGATATAGATAGATAGTGATGTTGTGGAATAGAATTCTAGTCTAAAAGAATCCTATTTTTATGAAATTTATTATACATACATATAGGTAATATCTACAATATAGTTTTATTACAGAGTTGCGTTTTATTTATTCCCACTAATGTTAATCCTATTGCTTTTTGGTAACGCGTTATGTCCTGTGGTATGGGTTTTAACTAGTGAGTGTTCAGTTGCAGGCAACGAAGTGGCCGCACCCACGACGCCCACGCTCGGGCTGCCGTTTCCATTCCCCTGCTTCCCGGGGCAGTTCCGGTACTGCCTGAGCAAGCGCGGCAAGCCCGCCATAGAGGTGGGCGCGCACCGGTTCTGCTTCAACGGGCGCGCGGCCAGCGGCAAGGTCTGGTGGCGGTGCTCGCGCAACCCCCGCTGCCGCGCCGCCGTGCACACCTTCGGCCTGCGCGTCGTGCAGATGAACAGCGCGCACACCTGCGGCGTTCGCGCCACCCCGCTCAGACCCATGTTCTAACCGCTGGCTTCACACCCTACCCGGGCGGACTATCATGTTCGCTTTTATGGCACTTATATCGCTGTGGATAAAATAAATTGTCAAAACGCGACGATTTCGATGTCGACGGCGGTGAGCGATGAAAATACTGTCGTAAAATTATTCGTGTTGGTGACTTAATGTTGACGCGTCAATTTAGCCAAGACCGCTGGCTTTTAATAAAAATGTTGGTTAGGCACAGATCGATGCTTTAGATGGCGATTCACAGTTTTCATCGCCAGCGATTTATCGGTGGAGATATTTTTGGATAAGTGAAATCTTGCTCTCGTGCCTTAGCCGGCGGTCGCTTACATTATTCTAATTGTAGATTAGTCACATCATTAACATTGAAATGCGAACTTTAGTTTGCTACTACCGTCATTGATATTATTCTCCAAAGAGATCAAATGTGTATTACCTATATATTTAATTGAATACATTTAAATAGTAGATATTTTGCGCTGTGTAAAGTATACGAATCTTTTATAGAATAGCAAGGCCGTCGTGAACAAATAATGTGAGATAATTAAGGAGCGAGGAGTTTCCACTACGATCTGTATTTTTTCCAGGTCCTAAAGTGATAATGTCACCCCCCAATCCCTCAATCTACCCTCTTCTAGCTGTCATTTTAAAAGCAAAATTCTGGTCGATCCAACTGTTACTACTTTAGTACAAATTCAGATACAAATGGCTAGAAATTGTGTATCAGAGTCTTTTTTGGATCTGGAAAAAAAACAAAGTGCAATACAAATATAACAGTACAAAATATGATTATATTATGCTGAATGGCAGTAGCACATATTTGTGCAACGTAACTTGAATAAAAATCCATAATCTGTTGCTTTAAGAGTAATGGATCTCGCTCTAGAGTCTCACTTCTGATCTTCCGCACACAACGGCCCTAGTTGTAGTTTATTGTACAAAGTGATAGTTCTCTTATGATATCCTAAGTATTTTTATACATTATTTTTTTTACGATTTTATTCGTATATTGCGAAGTAAATAGAAGGTTGCCGGAGCGTGTCGGCACTGGGCAGCTCCCACGGGTTGGTTTTGATTGCAATCACGAGAGATGTGCGCTTGGCAGAGAGTTTCGGATCATACGTTGTATACCAGTAGGACTGCATAACGACTTTTACGTAGGAATCTGCATTTATTAAACTTGACTTATTATAATACTCATTGTATACGTTCTAGTTGTAAGTTTTTTTAGTGAGATTTATTATTTGTAGTTATTTTTTTGAATATTTTATATTTTTTTTAAAAGTACCTATTATACTATTTTTTTATTTGTCTCGAAAGTACTTTAAATAGGTACAAGTATTTTACAGTATCAGGTTAACCGTATTATGATAGTTTACCGAGTTTAACATAATATTTTACACTGATTCTATTTTCTAGTTAAGTGATAAAGATGTATACGATTCATTGTAACCTACGAAGTATTATATTGGAAGTATTATTTTGTGTATTGTGATAAGATATTATTTTATGGTTTAGTCCTGAAAGTACTATGGATAACGGTAGCTCTAAGCGTCAGTCGTGGTTCGGAGTCGTGTTGCCGTGAAGAGAGTTGGGTCGCATGGACCTCCGTACCCTTACCACGAGTTGTGATATTGAGGTTTCCGATAACGAGTATCGAGTTTACTATCTTCGCATCTTGTTTGTACTATTTTAGTGCGGACGAGATGCACAGATAGTAAACTCGATACTCGTCATCGAAAACCTCAATATCACAGCTCATGGTATGGGTGCAGTTGGTTTAGCTGAGTGTAAAACATCTGCTTAATGGGGTCATAGCTTCCCCAATTGTTTTCATGGTGAGACGTAAAATGTTTATGCTGTGTAGTGTACTGGTAGCTGGAGACTTGTGTATAGGTACAAAGAAGTGATTATATTGCGCTGATGTAACTATTTTGCGTTTTATTATATTTATTGCCTATAGGTTTTCTTTTTAGTATGGAACATTCGCAATTTTACGATAACACTATGTTATGAATAATAATAAATATATTGGAATAATTCGTTATGATAAAAAAACAAGAGAATATAATAATTATCATATGCGGAATAAATCAATAATATTCTTTTGTTTTCTTATCTAGAAGTTCGGCCATCTAGATTTTATTACAAGAATGTCATGTTCTAGGACGGCCATCAGTATCTAGTTTATTTCAGAAGAGCAATAGTGTTCAGATTTACTCAGGTATTATCCTTTGCATATAACGCTGTCACGTAAATAAAAATATATTTTGTCACGATTAAATTAGTTGCATTCCTACAGAATTTCATTTGCATGTGGTGACCTTAAAATATATTAAGTGAACCTAAGTGACTGTAGAGCCATGTGAATTAGTTACGACGTTATTTAAAGTGTGGTACGTTGGCACAGGGTGGTTCTACATTCGCTCGGCGCGAGGCGGCTTGCATCTGGTCGCCGAGGGTCATATTTTCTACGAAGACGGTGGTTCGCACCCGCGCAGGGTAACCTGGCGCTGCGCCCGTTCATACCAGAAAGCGGAGCGCTGCCAAGTCGCTCTTTGCCTGAGGGATGGAAGATTGGTATACTTCAGAGGATCGCATAATCACCCACCGACATATAATCCATCGAAGCACGAGTCGCGGAAGTTCGAAGTGGATCCGATGGGCAAGTACAAGATAGTGGTACACGCGCCGCGACCGGCCGTGGTGGCGGTCCCCACGCCGCTGGTGCCGCCGCCGCCGGCTGCGATGTTGCTCTAGGCCTGGCGCGACCTCCTAGTGCGTGGTCTTCTTGATTCCCGGCAGTGACCGCGCACTCGGAGCGTCGCACATTCAAACTGGTCCAATAGGTTTGATGGGTACAGTTACTCGCTAAATCGTCATTCTTTGCAGTGTAATATATAAGATGCTGTCTGATGTCATTTTATTATGACATCGTGACCAACATTTATTATTCGGAATCTATCCTGGTCTAAACTGGTTCAAAGCTACTTTATTACAGAGGCGTTATTGCGAGTAACGATATTTCGTAAATTTCGGATGATTATCTCTGTCACTCTCATGACGCCTTAATTTGAGTAAAAGAGAAAGATGCTCGAAATATACGAACTTCGATGTTCGCGGTACCGCCTCAGGCACTGCAGGGTTTTAATGTTCATATGCAAAATTTTGATAGTATTTAAAAGTAACAAATGCCCTTTTCGATTGGATTCTGTATTAAATTATTAATGTAATCAAACACCAGTTAACGTAAATGGATTATATATATGTAGATTGTTGCGTTTGTACTCGTATACGCTTAGACTGATAATTTATATTGTTAACTATGCCAAAGGTCATGATTTTCTTTTGTTGTTAGTATTAAGTAATACTTCATTAGTATGCTTAGATTTGGAATTCTCTTGAAACCAAATATAATTAATATCTTCCACAACAATGTAGGTTTAAAGATGGGGATACTTTGATCTGCTACTATATCTATTTATTTCAGTAGGAGCAGGTCGGTTGGGCAGTTTGTTAATTTGGTATTGCCAGTTAATGGCGGTAGATGAAAGTCGAGTGCTAGTGTTGTGAATTAAGATTCGAATGAGCTTTGAAGACTGGAGCTGTCATAGAAAGCTTGTGCGTCGAATAGTTAGTAGCAACCATAATAGCCAAATATATCGATACAGATCTTTATTTGTATAGCAGGAAGGATGTGTTGCGATATTTGGCCACTTTGATTGCTACTTACTACATGATGCCGACTGTACCTAGATGATTTGAGTCTTTGAAGTTCAGCCGAGCCACAACTTGCGCACCCTTGTAGTAATGAAACTTTCAAAGTCGGTGGCAGGAAGAGACCCCTTATAACGCTTTAAGGTCGCCTTGTACCAATGCCTTAGCGGCTATGTTATATAAGACACGATAATGACTATAATAATTATACTCATTGATATCGTCGATGTGCAATATTCTCTTAACGGTTTAGAAGTTATGTATACAAAGTGTATAGGTTTAAGTCTAGTGTAGCCGTCTTGTTGAAGCTTTTTATAAAATTCTATTTATTGACCGCGGCGTAGAGTGCGGGTTGACTGATCCACGATGGAAAACTCCAATAATTGTGACGAGCGAGTAACGTTTCATGTCGCAGATTAGATATTATTGTATTTTTTATATGTTATGGCCGGTTTTCTGCCAAGAACCTGTTAATGACAAGCTTTTTGTTAACTGGCAATGTATGTATGTTAAATTTAGAAGAAGATATCTTTAACAGAATGACCTGAAATTTAGGACACAGGAAGGTAGCATTAACAACTACTAAAATACACAAGATTAACCCGTGGCTCGTTACATTCCTCTCGATGAGTAGTTGATAATTGTGCAAAAAAGTACAGTCGGTAATTAAATCTTGTACGAAAAATTATATTTTTGGTAGAAACTCAAAGATGCGTATTGATTGCCTATATGCTTATGCCACTTAAGATTGTGCTCTATAATTTAAGAGCAAAAATATTGGCTATAAAGTTTTTCATTTTCAAGTTTATACTCTTAGCCTGTTAGTATGAGATATGAGTAAAACCAATTCTTATTATACTTATTTTTGGAGCTATCGTTCAAGAAGTTTAATTTGTCCTTCAAGTAGAATCAACCTAATTGAAAATAGCCCTGTCTTAATTGAAATGTGTACATGAAATGTTACGCACTGATTTATAATATGTATTTAGGTGTAGTGTAGTGTAGGTACCGTAGGTGAAACTACAAACATGTATCAGCTTATGATTATTAATAATGAGCGATAGTTTTTATATTAGAGTCTTATTAATACCTATTTAATAGTGTAACTTACAGAGTATGTTTGCGTAGTAGCGCAAGGGACAGCCTTAGGGTTTTTTTCACAAAAGTACATGGCTTAATTCACAAGGAGCTCGATATGTCGGTCACTCGAATTTTCTTTTGGCATTTTTGAGAAAGAACCCTAGTATTTTTGTCTGACTATACAACAACTTGGCTCTACTGTGTAAAATATATTTGTATAGTCAATGACCACTTCCTTGCGATTGTCGGTTTTATATTTTTGTGAAGAAAACTCCTAGGTGCAATAATTATTATAGATCAGTACACGCGTAGATAATTATGTATTTTGTGTACGGTATTTATACGTTGTGAACTGTTGACATACAGGTCAGACCATCTAGAGTAAGCTATGCACAACGGAATGTATGCGATAGTCATAATTTATTTTTATGACCCGAGAAACACTTTCTTATAATGTGTTAGACTTCTTATGAGCTACATTTATCTTACGAAATGTCGATGTAATTTACACTCATATTCTGTCACTGTCTAAATCATATTTTAACAGTTTTCAGTATTTCGGTTAATATGTATGTATGACATACATTTACATTTATTACAGCCATGTTGACATTGTGACGTTATAACCAAAGTGGAATATTCAAATTTAGTTATTAAGTCTAAAGTATTACTTATTTATAAAAATAATCCTGTTTACCAAAGTTATTATTTACAATCTTATTTATCTGCTTGATCTGAGTCATTTGTGAATCTAGTTTCCTTAGCAGTATTTTTTGTTTCATAAACATGTTTATCCAGTGCTCGTTTTTTTATTGCCATACTAATAAGACTTTTTACGTAGGCACCTAAACACGTGGATATCATTCCAATCGTGATTTAAAAAATGTAGAGAACAGTTTGTAATATAGACAGACACGTTTGGTTCCGAATTCGTATAAAACCATACTTTGGCTACCGTTCATGTTTCTACGGTGAATTCCAGCGTAAACATTAGGTAAAACGAGTTTTAGATTGACTGATAAACAATTGTAGATAGAAAACCAAGTTTACTTACAAACTTGTAATTTTCTACAGGTACGTATAATGTTTTAGCTTAAAAGTATATTATTGTGTGTTTAAAGGGGGTATTTTGTCAGCGCTGAGCGAAGGCCCGCTGCTAAAGATGGCGGGTTTCTGGTACCGGCTGGATGCGTGCTACGGTGGGAAAAGACGATGGATCTGCGCGCGAGGGTGCGCGGCGCGACTCCACACGGCTGGCAAACGACTCGTGTTCTCGGATTTGAGGCATCGCTGTAAGGTCAACCACACGATCTGACCGACCGACGGGAAGAAGAACCACCAAATGGCGGTGTGGTCATGCGCTGCTTCACTTTTGTTTCTTTGCTCAAGGCTGGAAGGCTGGTTTCCTCTGTCCGCCCTGAGTCTTTGATTCATTGTGGATGCTTTGAACATCTTCGTTTGGTATTAGGTTTGTCGTTTGCAGCAATGTAATCTAAAACTGGTCTTTGATTATTCATTATTGGTTTGTCGAATTGTATAATGCAATATTGTATAGTATAGTCGGCTCATAAGAAATAGAACTTGTAAATGCTATTGGAAGTAATAGATTAGCATAGGTAACCCGAGACGTTTATTTGGTTTATATTTTGTCTCAGGGCACTAAATAAGAAGGCCAACATGATTTTATTATAATATTTATAATCAAAATTATAGTTAACACCATTTTACATATTGTACTTAATCAATAATAATATTGTATTAAAGTAGCTTGTAGAACATGACTGATAGTGTGTAAATTGTATAAACATTCGAAATATTTCCTCATTACGCTTAAGTTTTAAATAGATAATAATGTATTCTTTAGGGATGTACAGTCGTCATCAGATATAACCGAGCTGTGGAGGTTGTCACAAATATCGAAACAACGCCTCTATTGTCAAGGCGATAAAGTGCTTGTTCCGATATTTGTGATCACCTCCACAACTCCTATCTGGTGGCGACTGTACCTATGTACCACGCCACGCCGTCGCCACGAGTACACTAGTAGAACAATGTACCTACACCTACGAGTTTACGGATATATATCTCTACAATGATAGGGATTGTGATCAAATCAGATATCAAGAAAAGAAAATGAATCGATTTAAACGATCCTTCTATGTGTATTACGGACATTTTAGTATTTAAGTGTATAAAAAATGTAATGTTCTAAAAATGTTAATGTGGAAATACCACATTTTTATTACTATTGATATATATAACACGCAGTTATGCATTTGAATGTGTAGTTTTCTTTCGTTTTTATTTAACAAACCAGAAAATCGTTTTTATTCTTTGTATTTCGTTACATCAGCTGAACTTTATTTCAATATCGCCTCAATGTACTTACCAAAATGTTTTGAAGGTAACCTATTTTTGTATTTTTTTTTTGCTGCAGCCGGTTAGTCATCCGTATTAACGAAGTGGCTTTTCCAGTGCAAGTGATATACAACGAGACGGGGTACCCTAAGCTGATGCTGGACGGGTACTTCTACCGGCCCCACAACGCTTACCGCAACCAGCCGAAGGTGTTGTGGTATTGCGCGGCGAGGGGCCGCTTCCAATGCACGGCGACGCTGAGGACTTTTAATCGAGAGGTAGGAAATCTTACGTTTTTCTCATAATGATATCAGATATTGCCTCATTTCCTCGTCTATCTATCGTTTAGCTTATTATACTTTTAATACGTTAAGTCATTACGTATTCGGATGTGTGCCTACGCGTTAACTTAGTCAAACACAGGTAACACATTGACTAAACATATGAAGTTGGTGGAGTTTGTTTTGACTGCAGAGAAATAATATGAGAATAACTGCTGCTTAATGCTGCTAGCAATTTAAATAACATTTGATCATAAACACTTAAATATAATAATATTGAACATAGCCTTTAAGAAGTATTCAAATGGACTGTTGTAATATGCTTAAAGCTAATGCCTCTCATACCGATGTTACTTCGGTGAAGACATTCTCTTCGGACATAAATTAGTTTTTTTTTGTCATATATCATTCCATACACTTTGTAATTGTTTTCAGTATATACGCGCAATATACTGTTAAGTACATAAATGTGTAAACTTTCCACGTGTTGGCCCAGGTGGTCGCCGTAGGCGGTGCTCACAACCACGCCGCCTGACCGCCCCGCGCGCGGGCGCCCGCCGCCTCGCGCCAGCTGTCCATGCGACATCTCCATGAGCTCTTCAGATTGTACGGCGAGCGGTTGGCCGCACCTGCTGCTTCCAGTACCTCGTAGTTACATTCAAAAGACATATCTATGCTAGAGATCCCTGGAATTATGAGTTCACTGTCTATGTCTAGTTTAGCAACAAATGGCGAATTTTTGGTCCCTGGCTGAATCCGCGTGGGACTTGTGTCCTGGTTCTTCAGTCAGTCATCTTCAGCGCGTAATAGTGCTTACTTACTTAATGGATTATGTCGACATGTGTCTAATGTTGCATCTCTTTTCCTTATAAGGCGAATGATAGTCATGTAACCTAATTACTAAAAAACCAGCGCTACTTCGTGGCTGTGGTACGCAACAAATAACGGGAGACCAGACTAAACTTTTAACGGCTCACTCGAAGCCTTTTCTCTATTTAAACTTTTGAATGTAATTAAGTACAATTTCTACTGATAAGTACTAACTACACTCGTGGAGGATGACTACGTAGGGATACAGTATTAGAGGCGTTTTTATTGAGATTAGGATCTCATTCTCGCGGGCGACATGGAGTCCTAATGAAAAGTAGTGGTTCCTAGTCATTCCATATACTATAAAATCAGGGTACGGTTGTATTGATGTGTCACAATTTATATTAAAAATCTATATGAGGTGTTCAAAGCCCTTTATACTATTTTTCTCATTTGTAAGTAAATGTATCTCAAATTTGTATAACTAGATTGTTGAGGGCTTGTAAGTTACACATTTTAATTAGCCCAGGACTCTAAGTTTGGGTTCAGGGACACCCTGTACGTATGTACGGCATCACTTAACAGTTCCTACTAATATATCGTGCATACTGCCGCAGAAGTTTTTGTGCCACAAATTAGAAGTTTTAATAAAAATTTACCGTGTTTATGATAGATTAATATAACTGACTAATATCAAAGTAAAAATTTATCTTGTATCAAAATAAATTCGTATTACTTTTGATTAATAAAGTGATCGGACTAAATTCATCACATATTCAGTCTAACATTAAATGCTACTATATTACCACTAGTATAATGTACATTATGTTTTATGGTTATTATTTGTTTTGTTACCTACTTGTATAATTTTTAGATGAAAACCTATTTATTATTAGATGAATATTTCAAAAAATTCCATACGGTACATGGTTTTACTTATGCCCTTTAGAACTTGAATTAACACGTAGGTATGTCAGTATGTAAAGTTATTATTATCTTTTATATGGGAGTAAATTAGCATATTCACTTTAGGATAATAATTAATAACTTGTGTAGTAATGTAGAGTCGGTAATTTAAAATTCATTAGCCCTTACACGTCTCCACATGCCAGGTTCCCACAGCCATCTGTAGCCAAACCAAAAGGTTATTGACTGTACAGATCAGGTTTTAGGCACCCGGCATGGTATGTAAACGCGTGACAAATTTCATCTTTATAAAATGGACTGATAAGGTCGCTTTTGGGACAGCACCGGCGATTTACGTGCCTTCGAGGACGGGGAAGAATCTGCTGCTTCACGACGGGTACACGTTCTATTTGAAGAATTTGCAAGCTCACGGGAGGAAGCAGTGGTACTGCTCGTCGCGGGACATGGCGGGCTGCCGCGCGGACGTGATCACGGCGCCGGCGGCGGGCCGGGAGGGCGACGTGCTGTTTCTGGTCCGAGGCCGGCACATCCACAGGCCTCCGAACTACTACTTCACGCCGGACGGCAAGTACGTCCGCCGGAAGGACGTGTACCACCGGTACAGGTAGCCCGGGCGAGCAGGGATGTAGCCCGTTTAAGCTGGAAGCTGGGCTTGTAGTTTATACCAATATTTGATTTACTTTATACTAAATTTAACAACTAACTTAACTGAAGTTGGTTGATAAACGCTCGACGCCGAAGGTAGTTGCTACGTTGATCCAAACTGTAGATTCATTTGTGATATTATTTTTTACTTTTTTTTTGTCAAATCTTAAATCAATTTTTGTAAGTTTTTTTACACTAGTTTAAGGATAAGTATCATTTTTTAATTATATGCAACTAAGTTTTTATTTTAGTATTTTTTTTATACGTCATTATGATGTTTTTTTATTTTTTTTTTACACGGAGCGGCATGTATGAAGACGTTTGAAATATTGTGATTAAAAAGATTGTTGAAGTTTTCATAAAATTTAGTGAAGTTCCTATACCTAATAAAAAAAGGTTTAAGAATAAAGAATGATATGATATTTGTACTTAACGAATGAATTATATAGTTACTGAACTTTATCAATTATATAAATATAATTTAAGAGCAATAGCTGATGTCTCTACAAGAAGGCACTGTTAAGTTTTTACTAAATGACTGAAAATGTATTTTTATACGAGTTCAAATGTTAAGTTAAACAATGTATTGTTTTGTGTTACTTCACTCATGTAACCAGTCTGAATTACATAAATATGATTATTAAATATGGTGTAAAGCGTTTCAGTAATTCCTATAATACGTGCGGGTAGAAAGCAAGAGGCCGACCACGCAGCAACAGAGCCGGCGACCCGCCGGCGGGCCCGCGGAGGCGAGCGCGGCCCACACAGCCCCCTGAAACATAATATAGATCTGTTTAGGCACAGTTTTCCTGATACTGCGTTGCAATACCGTATCCGGGAGCGACATGATTTGCGCAGTTGTGTCGGATCAATACGACCTATAAAGTTATGAAAGAAGAAACTTCGGCAGGGCACGGGGATGTGGGCGTGCCAGCCTTCCGGGTGCAGCCTAGTTACGTTGAATGCCCTAATTTTGATATTTAGGTTGCCGGTTGTTACGAACCCCCTCTCCCCGTCGCACGTGCGCGATGTTTACTTGTTCAACAGCTAAGATCTTTCTGATTCGGCAGTTTGTGTATTTCCTCGTATTATTATACAAGCTTAATGGGTACCTATACGTATTCACTCATAGTCTATAACTAGATTCCGTTTTTTATGTTTGGTTTGGTTAAGACGAAGTTCGGTGTGAATGCCCGATGTTTTGGTAGGTACACTAACTTGGATGACGTGGCCGACAAATAACTATTCGTAGTGCCTATTCAAAAATTTTGGTTGATATGGTAATGACTTGTTAATTTATTAAACGTTCAGGGCTTCATAGGACGAATTTACATTAAAATATGTAGTGGTTTTTATTTTTTATTATGTAATATTTGAATTCAAAACTTTTCTTCTTTTGAAAGACATAATGCTTACAAAGTACTTTATAAGTAAAGTGTTTTCGGGTTGAAAAAAATTAAAATTACCACCTGTAACCTACCTTCTATTGTACCGTCTATTGTAAAATAAAAACATTTTTTTTTAAAGTAGCAACACCCCGATACCTAAACAGTTTAATACTACGTAGTACGTTTGATATTGTTTAAATACAGAAGTTAGTAAACCGTGAATGAACGACAGTATCCAACGTAACCGGAGCCCCGTTCGCACGGCCTGTAGTAGAGTTGTCAGGCCGTTATCGGGCCGTTGTACCGGCTCGAGCACCACGTGAGCGAGTAAACAGCTCATTTACAACACATTTCGGCCCGTCTCTGATCTCGACGCCAGTATATTTTGAACTTGGAGATCTGTAATAACTTTATAACAAGTAATAACACTTAAACTGGTTCGCTTGTGACGCAGTGACCTAACGGATCTGTGAATATCTGTTAGGAACTCAATGTTTCATATGTATCTTCTTAGGGGAACCAGCGTAAGGTTATATCATATTATTAATGGTTGTTACGCAGCCACAGCTCAAGATATATTAGAGACTAGTTCAAAGTCGACAATAATATTTTGTGAATTTGGTAGCAGGGCTTTAGGGCTAGGGAGTAGGGTGCGTAGCGTACTGCGTAGAAGATGCCGAGGGTGGAGGGTGTATGTACTATATAAATTATGTAATTATATCTTACATTAGGGATATATTTAGAATTGTATCAAACGTAGAAGCGAATACAAACGAATTTAGCTACTACAAATAGAATATGAGGAATTGAGGGCAATTCGAATGTATTATTGTGAGTTAGGTGACTACTTAATTAGTTTTTTAGCATCGTTCCGATACACGTGCTGTAACATATTTTTCGAATTTGCATTTCTGAAGGTTAATGTTTTTATCGAGGTCTTTTAGGCACAGAACTCGTTTGTTAATCATCTAACGGTACTTTAAAGTTTCAAACCTGCTGCATGAATTGGATTGGATTACTCTTCATTAGGTAGATGGATTTCAATTATTAACTAATTGAGATTGCCGATACATTTTTTGACTGTTATGGGTTAATCTGGTGGAATTATTGAAAAAACTCCAACAAAAATACCCAATAAGAATAATGTTTTAGTAAAGTAATTTGTTGTAATGTTACTTTCAAGTTTAAATCGAAACTTTTTCTTCAAAGGTAATTTGTATTTGATACTGTCTTTACAGCAAAATTGTATATTCAGCGCAAAACGCGCGCTCATTTTCAAGATCATAACGGCATTATAGCTTCATGCAACTACAAGAGCCTAAGGCTTAGGTTATTTTTACGCTATGGTGGTACCACCCTACGCGTGCGCGAGCGAGTGGTGATGGGGCCCCAAATCGATAACGACCCAGAATCCCCAGCCCGTCTCCCACTCTCCCACGCGGAGCGACGCGGCTATAAAATATAACATCCCAATGCTATAATAAAGTCCTTTTTACAACACCCTTGTATAACTTTAAGTAATGTCTCCCCGCGAAAGTTTCTGAATGCGAAAATATGGCACTACATGTGTTTGGGAAGGAAGCGCTTGCTTTGAGTCATGTAGACATGCTTTTTATTTTTCATGCGTTTTCCTGTAACAAATTTTTATTTCAATGTAATAACATGTTTTATGCCATCACAGTTTCATGTACGTTAAGAATTGTGCTGGTGATGTTACATTTTTAATGTGTTTTTATTGTGAAATTGATGATTTATAGTTTTACGTTAGGTTTTATTTTTAACTATTTAGTTTGACTTTTTTTAAGTAGCAAAATGGTTTTCGAGAAAGTACTAGTAGTCTAGACTGTAGAATCAGCTCAGACATAGTCGAGGGTATACATATTAGTAACAACTAACAAGGTAATGACAATGAGAGACGAATAGGCGGTCGCTAGTTTTTATAGTTCAATATTGTTAAATTTAATTTGCCTTAAAGGTCATTGACCATTGCTACAAATTCGTCAATAAGAGATATTGAAAACAGACGAATGAAATGTTAAAATATGCAATAACAACTACAATTGAACCACTATTTAATATTGCCTGTACTAGTATTCGATCCTTGCGTTTTACTTTACTGACTTAATAACTTGTTTTATTTCTGATTCTTTTTAAGTTAGATGTTAGGGTATTGTGTAGAGGAAATGACTGGAACGTATCATATATTAAGAGACGAAGAATTTTCAGGCACTTCAGAAACCGAAGATCTAAAACCTGATGGGATTGCAACAGTAACGATCCCAGACGACGTAGTCAAGTGCATTATGTCGGCGACCAACAAGAAACCACACACGTTGACCCACGCCCAGCGACAAAAACGCTACTTGCAGAAAATCAGAGAAGACCCTGTCAAAGACGCCGAAATGAGACGGAAGAACCTAGAGAGATATCACAGGACCAAGAAACTAGTCAAAGATATGACCCCCGTAGAGCTCAAGCAACAGAGAACCAGATGGAACGCGAGGGCAAAAAGGGCGTATGAGAGACTTAAACGTAGGACCCTGTGACTGCCATCCCCTGACTTTGCCCCAGTGACACTGACAGATAACCCAGGGCTAAGTGAGAACTTGGAGTTGGTTGCCATGCTTAATACTAGTCAGCAATCCGCGCCAGTTAATATGTTGATAGTGACTTGTAGGTTTCGTTTCACACAGCAAACACTACATTATTAAACTACCTACACCTAATGTGGCTATTATTAATCTAATTGACACAACCCTATTTGCAGCTTGCGAATAGTTTTTTTTTAATTTTAAGTTAGAAATTATCATATACTATATGATATGATTATAGATTATGTTTTGTAAGGAATGACACAGTGAGATGAATAGGTTTCGTTTTATTTAGTTATTATCTAATTCATTAAATCATTTTGTATAAGAAACGATTATGCACAGTGTTCTATCTAACCAGTGGGGGAAAATGTTAACTTTCAACACCTGGAGATTGCAGATTTCTCCTTTGCGAGCTAGATGCACAAATGTACATAGTTTAATACGATATTTTTAAATTTAAAATCGGTATGGACATCGTTTATGCCTGTAGTCCATGCTCAAGTGAACCGCGACCCTTGCCATACTATCCGTCTCGTTTTAACTGGTTTCATTAGATAGAGAGCCCAACTACCGCGAGAGATTCTGAGATACTTTTGGCTTTCATCACTTACGAGTAATAAATAAAATGGCGATTCGTTTAGCGCTGGGCCGTTCACGTCACGGACCAAATGGAATTGTTATCGTTAATTTTCGACCCACTGCGGGATAAATGTTTAAGCTTTTAATCTATCCGATTGTTGTAACTTTTGTACATGTAACCATAATGGGGCAGTAACTATTGGTAGCTTCTTAGTAACCTCAAGGTATACTTTGTAGATGAGAAAAAAAACTGCAATCTAGGAATTAAAAAAACCCTCGCATCTTATTTATTATTGGATATATTTTCATTGGATGGATAAAACTATTCGATTTAGTACATTTTATGGATAAAACTTTCTAAGAAAAAACTTAGCAAAGTCGGAATACCCTACGGCCGAGCGCTTCTGTGTGGAACCCATCTGCTACTGCATTTTTAGGCGGTTAAAAGAACATTAACTACAGTATTCCTTATAGAAGAATGGACAAATATATCACGTGGTTGTGTCGGCCAATGAGGGTAACAACAAAATACTATGTACATGGGTAAACATTTTGCATCAACGGGATTTTGTGTGGTTAGCCGATGGCTAATAGTCATCACGTTTAGTTTACATTGTTTTAAATACAACATCCATAAGTACCAATTATATATATATATATTTTTTATATATAACATTTGGTTCAAACATTGTGCATAAATGCTTTCTAAAAGTTTATAAACCTTAAAGGTTATGAGTAAAATATTTGTGTTGTGTTTATAACCTCCTAAGGCCAACGAGGCTACATGTAGTACATATTACTTTAAAGAAATTTCATTTTATAAAATTGAAACAGAGTTTAATTTTATTTGTTTCCTTCGTTTTTGACACAATAAAACCGTGGTTGTTTCTTAGAATTGCGTAATTGTGAAGCTATGAAGGTAAATGGGTTTGCTTGTATTTTATTTTTCTATTGACCCCGAATATACCACGACTTCGCAAAACCCTACACGCTTAAGTTTGTGTAAAATATTTGTATAGAAATATTGTGCTAAGCCTAACAAATCAATGTAAGAAAGTTAAATATCTGTCAACTGTGCAATTCGCGGTAGAGTTGCAGTAGGCCTAGCATATTACAGATATATTACCCGTCATTTACTATATATATTAATAAAAGAGGGAAGGGTAGTCTATCTCGGCTCGATATAAGTACAAATATTGACGATGGGAACTGTTGTAGTTGTGGTGTCGTGGTGCGCTCGCTGGCTGGTCGCGCGCCGCCACAGCACGGCGTTGAACCACGCTCCGGCTTGCCGGCTGTCCGTCCGGTCCCGCCGGTGCGACTGCCAGCTCAGCACACTGACCAATGGTGGGCAAGCTAAGTTCAACAACAAATATATAAGCCCTAAATGTGATGGTGGTGATTTGTAGCTGTAGAGGTGAAAGTGTTACGGGCGACTGATTGTCGCTACGGCGTCAAAGATGACCTAAGAAGGAAACAGTAGGTACTTGTACACTTCTAACAATGTACCTACTATTCGTACTTCTCCTCAGACGGACACTCGCTCAAGAGCTATGAAAACATTGTGAACTATTTAATAGAACAATAGAAAATATAGTTCATAACGGCCATAGTCAATGCTTTGAAAGCAAAATGTAAGTTATTAATTTAACATATTTTCGACATAAAATACATTCCATGATTATGAAACCGTCCAATATATTTACGATATTGCACGTGCTAGGCACTAGAGAATGCATTTGTTAAATCTATTTAGCAGTAAATAGTACCGTTGATTTGTTTAATACGAATACGATCTCCGATCCATAACAATGTGATAAATTTAATTTAAATAAAATAGTCATTATAGTTGATAATCGCCTCGTACAAAAAAGAAACCATTGGAATAATTCCAACATTCTGAACCGGATCACTCTGCGTTTTAAATTACGTAACATCTATCTGGTTTAGGGCTCAGACCCAATTCTGCTGTTTATATTAAATGAGTACTCTCACGTTATTTTAGGTAAATATTTACACCAGTTAGTTACATCATGTCCACATCTATCAAATTTTTAGACGATACACTTGTCTTTGTAGATGTTATTCTTTCGTTCGTCCGAGTGGGTTCAGAAAGTAAAGTAGTGAAAAATTCAACAATACTGGCCTTTTATTTAAAATCCGTGTTCGTTTAAGTTAGTAGACGGTGAGTTTTTTTTTTTTCGTAAGTTCGATAAGTTATGAATGAGCATGATATTACAAGATTATTGTTTGGTTATGCATAGGACACGCCCGTTACTTGACGACGCCGCGCGGCGGGCGGCTGCTGTTCTATGAGGGCAACACGTACTTCATCAACTGCAGTCGCCGGCGCAGCAGCACGCGCCAGCTGTGGTACTGCTCGTCGCGCAAGTCGCGCAGCTGCCCCGCCTCCGTGCTCATCATGAACAACACCGTGCTGGGCCAGGCCCCCGTGCACACGCACCCGCCCAAAATATCCAGCACCTACTTCGGTGCCAAAGAATATACTCCCGAGTGAGCGGCTAATTTGTTTAATGCACCTCGATAAATTGAGCGGGGGACGCTCCATGTGCTTTTGGCCCGATGACGAATTTCAGCCCCTAGAGAATTACGATCAGTTACATACACGTCAATAATTTACATATTTTTACGTTGTATTAAAAATGACTGCAATATATGTGCCAAGTTTAGCTGTACTTCTATTTTAATTTCAGTCGTAGGAACTATATGCCAAAGGCCTGAGTTAATTATGTGTGAATAAAAACTTTCAATATTACCGCCTCATGCGTGACATGTTTATGCCATAAATTATTTAACCGCTAGTCACTGAATATGTAAGATCAATAAAAACGTTGCGTTGTATTAAGATGCGTCGAATTTGCGTTATCATTCGCAAGGGACGAGCAAGGCGGGGAGACTGGGGCTCGATGATCTAGTCTTAGTTTCATAAATATAGGAAAGTACAAAATTTATCTTAGCCAATTTTAAATATCACGATAAATATTCTATTGATGGAGCTTAGTAGAATATTAGTTAATGTGTCTGTGTTACAGTTTTAACGTGCCAAATTGTTGCCAAAATGTGTATTGTTAGTGAATTTGATGTAAGTAGTCTTAAGTTGAGTTAGGGGAGAGTCAAAGCGCATATCGTTTTGTGTGCAGATGCTACCTGCCCGTTCTGGGAACTAACAAAAAAGGACGTCTAGACGTCCTGTCTTTGGGCGCTTTTTCTATTTAAAAGGTTTTTGTGAAAGACTTCGATCGCACACAATGTTCTAGGCCCAGCCCAGGGCAGGTAGTCGACACGTCATTGAGCATTAAAACTACTTTATTCACTAGATGTAAAGCTTTCTTTTCAATAAATGTTGATCTCAGACGCTTAGCAATGCTGAATATAGTAACGTTTTTTTGTTACCGCAGCCCTTATTTTTGTTAATAATTCTTGAATGTAAAAAAACTTATACACCTGCTATACGTTTAAAGTACTTGTTAAGTAAGGTTTAGGTTTTTGTTGTTTTTATCTTACTTTAAATCATGTAATAAGAATGTGCATTCCGTTGTAACGATCTGGTCATAGTCAAAGAAAGTCATTTATTTAGATTTTTGAATTTTACATTCTTACGTTACTTTATTTTAGTTATTTAAGGCTAAATGATGCGATACAATACGTACAACGTAGTAGTATCTCAAAAGGATCTTTATCGTAGTTAAACATAGTTATACCGTGAAATTAGAGGTCTGATCAGTACGTACACGTGCCCATCTGCCTAAAAATTTTGTATAAAAAAATAAGTTAATTTGACGCCGCGGACTTTAACCTAAGGGCCGTGACACCGCGATATAAGTACGCGGGTTCGTTTCGTTGGGAACCGTAGGCAGGCAATTACTAGCGAGTATAATCTACACGACGTACCTACTATACCTACAAATATTGTACTCACGATAATTCATACGCTGTTCGGTAGCATTTCTGTGCGTTGTGAGAATTTTCTTTGAATATTTTTTTTTAATATTTATTAATGTTATTGATGTGATGATTTTGAATTCGTATGCAGTTGTGATTTTTAGTTATTTTTAGATAATATTGTCGTAAAAAAACGTTTTGTAAGTTGGTAAGGTGTCTAAAATTAGCGGTCCATTCTGAAATTGGACTGTTATTATCATGTATATTCGCCACTTTTATTCATTCGGAATTACCCGAACACACCTTGCCTATCAAACAGAAATCGAAGAAACCTCTTTAATACGATGTAAACTACATTATAGCTGAACATATTATATGGCGCTTCAAAAGTCACACACACATGTGTTGTCAGCAATCAAATTAAGAGTTTCGTGACACTAATTTGTTCTGTTCACTTTGAAACTACTTGACTGAAGGAGTAAAGTCTCAGTACTCCCTAAGACGGAAAAGTAGGGCGTAGAACTTAACACGTGGCTTTAATACGATAACGCCACGTCATAGTGTTCTATTCTAACAAGCATGTGCTGTCTGTTTACATATTTGAGGTATAAAACGTGTCATTTTATGTCTGATTATAAATCCTATGTAATAATTTTACCTTTTTCGATCAACTCATGTGCAAACTTGGCGAATATAACGATTTTTATTACCACTGATATTCTGCATAATTATATCGTGATTAATTCGTAAAAAGGTTAGTTTCCATGATATTCAGTTTTCACTGAATAGATATGGTATGAAAGAAAGAGAGTAAGAAACATTTAAAGGCATATACAACATAATATTACATAGGTACTTGGAGCAGAAGACTTAACATGGCTGCCACGACATGGTATCCTATTCCTCATATTATGAGAAAACTTCTTAACGTTTGTAAATTCGGCAATACGAGTAACTAGAATAATATATATTTATGTAGTTAAGTATCATCTTTATGTCAGGTGTATGTATGATAACAATGTTTTAGGTATAATTGATTTATGTATAGTCGTGTAATTCCAAAGTACTCCCGAATATCGAGTAATTCCAAAAATGGTCTATGACCTCATTGGGCTGGGTGATTAACAGGTAATTCCTATACATATAATACTCGTATATGTATTCTCTCCGGTTTCCAATAATCAACATGGTTACACATTAAAACTTTCCGGGAAAATATTGAGAACACTAAATTGAGTCATGTCAACAGGAAATTCTAACGTTAGGCTACAATTTAACTTATATTATACCGATATTTACCATGAGTTGAAAGATTTAAAATTTTGTTGGCAAGTTCCGAGAGCCGAATGTACCTTCTCACTAGTAACATTGAGAGCAGTCGACGTTGTATTGGGACATCGGAAGCAAGGGCCCCAGCGAACATCTGCTAGATAGTACTCAAGTATTCTATACCGTTACGGACGGTGAATAAACTATAATTAGTGCGTGCCGCCCGTCATATTGAAATGTTCGTAATGCTGTCTGACAGAATATTTATATTATACTTTACTTAACTTACTATTAATGTCTTAACTGTATGGTACTATAATATGTTTTTGATTGTATGTACAGCTTTTCTTTTGTTTATCACCATTGTACTTTTATTATGCCACATAAACAGATTATGTACAAAATAATACCTTTGAGAGAAACTTTTTTATTTACTAATTGCACGTGCGCAGTAAAAAATGGAACCTATTTGTGTTTAAAATGGTATCTTGTTATCACAAGTTATTTATTAGTCTTAACTAATCAAGCAATAGTAGGTGCTGGTTAGACTACGAGCACATTGATAACTTGTTATTTTAAACTATGATGTTTACTTCCTCTTGCCTAAATGACTGATAAAATCTGTATACCTATTTACTTGTTTAAAACGATCTGCCTAAAGTTATGTGTTATTGAGTAGTGTACTCGTATTGATCTAATAAATATATGTAATATCTTTATTATAATAGAAATACCTATTGATTACGCATGATTTTTATCGGTGTTTGATTTCATTAGGGATCATTATAGTGACTTTTCCGTTTTAGCGTCGTTTTATTTCGCCCTACCCTTTTCCCAATGAATTGGTCTATAATAGATTAGGTTCAAATGCAAAAATTTGGCTTCTCGAGGAGCGAGCTGACAATGCCGCCACTATTCTTATCGTATGCACAGGCGTAACTGTAATTTCATACAAAAAAATAAATAAATATGTAAAACGTACTTTTCCATTTGCATATAAACTTGGAAGTCCTGCCCGTTATGAACTTAATGAAGGAACCACTTTCAGAAGCGTTTGATCAAGTCTACATTAGTCATAGATTTTTTTATTATTAATGTTTTTTGTTTAATTTAACAAACATCTTTCTGATGGAGAGTTGCTTGTGTAACATAAAATTTTACGGTACATTAACGTTTAAACCTCCTCATGTACAGCCAGCATCAATAGACATTGTTCTGATGGTACAGTCAGCATCAATAGTAACGCATGATACAACGCACCAAAAGTATCTGCCATCCTGTGTATTTTTTTTACAAATGAGATATTTTCGACAGTTCGCGTTTCAAAGTTTCTATCGCATTTCAATCGATAAACACGCAGAAATCTGTCTTTATTTGTGAAGTAATTAAAAAACGGTATTCATACGTTACTATTGATGCTGACTGTACTATCATAACAAAAACCGCATAAATAATGTTAGACTTTTATTACGATCTAGCTATTACAGAGAAATCAATATAATCAGTGCAGATGAAAAGTAGAAAAAGTATGAGTAGGCATGTTAATTGAGAACACATGCGTGAGAAAGCGGTATTATCAATATGTAGACTATTCTAGCTCATGTGGCTGGTATCTGCAGCTACACAGCTGGGCTGTGATCTTATTACTTGCAGAGTCGAAGCCATACTAAGGCGAACCATTATACTTGCGACTAGGGTTGCGAAACCAATATTCTTTCTTTGTGTTCCCGTTAACAGAAATTATACCTTCCACGAACCTCGAAAATAGAGTAACCTAGCCTAAGCCAAAAGTGTACACTGGTTCGCCTCAACTCGGCTAGCATTTATATATATTGTAAGCAATGAATATAATTGTGTCAGTAGGTGTATTGTCATCGCGTTACAGAGGACTGTTATAAATGTGACCGAGAGATCCCTTTAAACTTACACTACAGAGAGGCCACACAAAGACTGATTTCTCTGATGCGTGGTTCCTTAATCGATTAACTTGATATTCACAAGAGTTATGAACTCCGGTCAACCAGTGTAAGTGTGGCCAGTCGGAATACGTTTTGTTATTTTGAATTTCGGGGTACACTTATACTGGACGCTAGCATATAATTAACATTAAATGTAATAAACATTAAATACCTATTCACTGCTCATGAAGTCATGACTCAGGACTCTTATATCTAGTCTTCCCTTTTAACATATGTTTTTCTCGCCACTGCACGATACGCGGATGGATACCACGATTGAAGATTGCACAATGTAAATTAATATGATAAAATAGCCGTCTTTTTCCATTGGTTCGACGGTTTTGTAGTAACGTTATCCGATTTTCCGACTCACCATGCAACTTAGACTAGTTTATTTCGGATGTTTCGTCGACTATGCCTTTATTTCCTTTCTTCACTATCATCAAATGTAAGATTTTATGTATAACAAATAAAGTGTTCAATGTTTTCTTATGTGGGCCGATAGATATCATGCATAATGATATTATGAAATAATGGGCCACTTTCCCGCCCTCACCCCAATTGGTAACGTTGGCAACAATAAGCCTAACAGCGTGTTCGCTAGCAACCTACAACCAAGCCTAATTTACGCATTGCACATAATCATCATCATTTCAGCCGTAAATTGTCCACTGCTGGACATAGGCCTCCGCTGATCATGGGGTCGTTGCCATAACGCTTGGCAGGCAGGTTGGCGATCGCAGTAGCCAGAGATTGGATTTCGACGGACGCTGCTGCCCATCTGTCGGTTGTTTGTGTCTTTCTCGCCTCTTAAGACACCCGTGGGAGATTGTGAGCACCTATCTACTGCTATTATTTTTAGTTAGCAATTTTGCATTGCGGATGCGACTAAACGAAACCTACAAGTTAATTGTTGTTTTTTATGTGATACGCCTTAAATCCATGCCCAGCAACTCGGATTTTTCTTGATTAGGTCAGTATAGGTTAGCAGTAGTAATTTGTTTCTTTTTTTGTAAACATGCTGAATGTAATTTTCATTATTTATCAACCTACAGGAGCCAAGGGGCAAAAGGAGGAGGAAATATGGGAAGACGTAAAAAGTGTAAAAACAAGAGCGATTGGGCTTGCATTGGCACATCACATGCCAGTAATGATGAACAGGCACCAAAGGTGTCGACAATGTGCAACCCGACGTAAACGCAAAGAGACTCGGTTTGCTTGTACCACATGTAAAGTTAACTTATGTGTTACATGATTTAAAATTTACCACGAGACATGCTAACTCTTTGAGACTACTGATCAAAGTATTGGAGGAGTAAGAGTCAACCTTGGCTGCGTTCTCCATGGAAATGTGTACTGTTACAACTGACTAAATCGAATGCAGAGAAAAGAGAGTAGGTTACTAAGGATGACCATATCGACGTGCCTTAGCCAACTACAATAGGCTTGTAAGCAAAGCGGCGTGCTGTTAGGCTAGGTTCACACGACAGTGTCCTGCACGTTTATTTACGTATTAGGTTTTAAACGTGCAATCAACCAGGGCTTCACTAAACAGATTTTCATACGTGAAAAACCCTTTTCACGCCAAATAAGTAGTCGTGTGATCGGGGCCTAAAATTTTATACAAAATTGACTTTACACGCGACGCTGCTAAATGAAACTAAAGACTAGAAAGCTCCGAAGTGCAGAAACCACATGCTACTAATATGCGCGATAAAGATTATTATATTTAAAGTAATAGTCGTTTTGGTTCTTAAGGAAATATTAAAATAAAAAAAACACCCGGCTGTCATTTTTCTGATTTGCAACTTCTAATACTTGTGTTTCCTTAATGTCAGCTAATAAAGGAGTATTTATGTTATGTTTATCTTATTTTATTTTATAGTTGTTTTCCAGGCTATGTTTTACACTAATCGGTTACCCCAAACTAGGGAAAGCTTGTACTATGGGTGCAATGTGACGATATACAAATATGTGATCAGTATCAAATATTCGCTAAGCTTAAGTGGTAGGCGGCAGGGCACATTGCACACAACCGACGGTCGTTAGAGCGTAAAAGTTCTCGAGGTGCTACGACGTACCGGAGGATAGCGAGGGCAAACCCCCCATAAGGTGGACCGACGACCTGGTACAGATCGCGGAAATTCACCGGGTTGAGGTGGACTCAAACCCGTCATTGTGGGCTATGGGGAAGGCCTATGTCCAACTGTGGACGTCATACTCTGGTATGATAATCAAATATTCGTGATAGTTCTACATATGTCATACATAAATAAACGTGTTACCAAGATTGGAACCTGGGATCTCCAAATTCGTAGCCAGAGCCACTTCCAACTTGGCAAAGGAGACCGTTATTTGACAATTGTGGATATTGTGAATCTGAATGTATCCTAAAACAGTCCCGAAACATAAAATAGTTTAAATAGGACTTGGAGGAAAGATTAGGAGGAAAATTAAGTTAAGGAGTTCAGGAAGTTTAGAATTGGACATTAATAAAATTTATTGTTAGTCGTCGTAAAATATTCTCGATAAGATAAATATTATTTGATAGCAAACTTGATAGTGGTACCTGGCCACTGATCACGTATTCATTATTATCCTTTTCCACACCAAAGACCACGAGACCACAGAGCAAAATATACCTACATGGACATGCACAAAGTTCTTCGATGATGTGATTTCTGGGCGATAGCTTTTGCTTTTGCTATGGCGTAGAAAAGGTTAAGAACAGAGATAATCCCTAGGCTAAGAAGCACCAATAATGACCCACGAGCACTAATATATAACCACTATATCTATATATAGCCATGTGGCATCTAAAACCTTGTTTGCGCAGTTTTTTGTTAACCTGCAGGGTTAGCACAAGATTGGCGCACCAGTATCCCGTGCCGAGATCGACTACCCGTCCCTCTTTAATTGACAGAAAGAGATGGGTATTCTATCTCGCCTCGAGATACTGTCGCGACAATCATGTGCTATTGCTAGGTCTACTGCTGTATGTAATTTTTATTATTTATCATCGCACAGGAGCAAGTGGCCAAATGAAGGAGGAGGAAATAAGGGAAGACCTAAAACCAACTGCCATTGGGCTTGAATTGGCAAAACACATGCCAGTATTGATGAATAAGCACCAAAGGTGCCGACAATGTGCAGCCCGACATCAACGCAGAACGACTCGGTTTTGTTGTACCACATGTAAAGTTAACTTATGTGTTACATGCTTTAAGATTTACCACGAGACATGGCAACGCTTGGTGGCTACTGATCAAGGTGTCAAAGTATTGAGGGATTGAGCCGCAACGTTCTACATGGAACTGGGTACCGTTACTGCCGACAACATGGGATGCAGAGAAAACAAAAGGCTTTTGCTTACTATAGAAGACATGCCTACACGCCGCAATTTTAGCTTGCACTTTGGACGATGGTCACCCGCCGGGTACCTACAACTACTATATGCTTGTAAGAAAAAGGGGTGTGCTGCAAAGTTTGGAGGACGACTAACGCAAGAACTCACCAAACTGCGTATTTCGTCGTATACAGATTTTTTATCTAATCGTCCCTAGAATAGCTTATTAAGTAAGGAAAACGCATCCAAATCAACATTATGAAATAGTTCAAAAAGTTATTTATAGCCGATGTGATTCTTAAGGAAATAATTGATAATTATTTAAATTAAGTCAAACTGTTAAAACAGTTTTGCAGGACTTCTGTAAATATGTAATTTTGTGGTCAGGTTAATAAATGAAATAAAAAATAAATATATTTATTTGACCTACATAACTTTAGAATTTGTAACGTCTATCCAGCATCAATAGTAGTAACGTATGAAACATTGCGACAAAGTATCTGCCATACTGTATATTTTTTACAAATGAGATATTTTCTACAGTTCACGTTTCAAAGTTTCTATCGCATTTCAATCGATGAACTCGCTGAAATCTGTATATTTTTGTGAAGCAATTAAAAAACGGTAGATACTTTTGGTGCGATGTTTTATACGCTACTATTGATGCTGACTGTACGTTGTTTCCTTATATATAAGCTTACAATAAAAAATATTTATCTTATCTTTATCTTTTTTTATTGAGTTTTTTCATATTCGCGGCTTTATTTTTGTGGGGTGATCATTCACAGATTGACCTAACCAAACTAAGGATAGTTTGTGGGTGACGATATACAATTAGCTATATAGTAAGATAACAATGTATACCTACTTAATATATATAAAATATCCGTTATAGGCACAGATTCGAACCCGGAATCTCCAGATTCGTAGCCACTACTGTTAGCTACTGACCTACTAAACATCAGCCGAAAAAGGTCCATTGCTGGACAAAGGCTTACACCAAACGGGCGTAATTCCGTAATGTTTAGCAGGCGGGTTGGCGATCGCAATAAAACACGCCGTGCCTGCTCAGTTTTTATTTATCATTAATTGACGGGAGTAATATTGTACCTTTTCCAGTGTTTAATCAGAATCAGTATTTAAATAACTTCGCCCCGATATCTAAAATAGATTTAGAAAATTCCTTTAATTGGCTGAAGTGTATGTATTCTATCACCAAGGCGAAGGAGTTATGAATGGGAAAAAATAGAAAAACATGTAATAGTATATTACGAAAGTTATTCATAATAATGAAAGTATACAAACAGTTCATTTTAATTTTATGTACAACTATAATATTTCTGTGTTTTAGAACGATGGTACAGTACATCGCGTTTGTTTACCAACATAACTTATAAAATATATGTCCTTGCACTATTGAGACGTCTGGAGATAATTTCTCCCGTTAGACTGGGCTTTGTTGATCCTTAAGTATTTTTTTGATATTATTACAATGTAAGATCATATTTATGGCCTCATTCATCATCATCATCATCATAATTTCAGCCGTAAGACTGCTGGACATAGGCCGCCCTCAAATATTACTTGTATCATTTTGATGCCAGACGCGCCAGTCTTGTAAGAGGGTTGGCGACCGCCTCGCCTTATTATCATCATTCATCACCATATCAGCCGAAGGACGGCTATCTACTGCTGGACATAGGCGTCTTCCAAAGTGACCTACAGTGACCGGTTTTGCGGCCACCCTGATACAGTGGATTCCTCATTGTCATGATAAAATTAAAATGTTTTTTTTTTTAGTATAATATACGCCTTTCCTATCTTACCGTTTACGTCAAACAAACAGCTAGTACATACGTACGTAGAAATCTAAATGTGCAGGTATATAAACTTCGTTATATTACAGATGTTATACAAGGGGATCTACTGAAAGTTATATCATGAAATCGAAAAATGAGCTCTGTTTTCAACCAGGCAACGTCGAAAGTCAAAATACGTAAGTAGTTGAAACAACCACGGTATAGTTATAGATACCTACTCGAGAAGATTCTTCATTATTTTTCAACTTACAATATATATAAATGTGTGTTAGTAGCTTGCAGTTATGTATTTACAGTTCGTTAACGAGATAATCAGAGATGCATATGAAAATAGGCGTCATAGGAAATCTGTGACTTTAGTGAAAAAGGGTTATAAGTGACTAACAACTAGTATGAAACTTTTACCGTTATTCATAGGCTCTAGTGTAAGTTTCTTTTGACGTAAAAAACGTTTACGAACGCGTAAGTGATAATGTTAGGTATTTATATGGGAAACGCAAACGCGTTCGTGACGTAAAGTTACGTTAAAAACTTACACTCAGGCCCACTGAAATATTCGTGTAGGTATCACGGTTCATGGTTTAGCCATAGACTTTCTAACATCGGTATTTTTCTATAGATAATGCTGGAGTTTCGGGATCGTACTAATCAGATACTTATTTTAAGGTACGGTCAGCATCAATAGTAAAGGATAAAACATCGCACCAAAAGTATCTACCGTCTTTAATACAGATTTCTGCGTGTTTATCAATTGAAATGGGATAGAAACTTTAAAACACGTACTGTGGAAAATATCTAATTTGTAAAAAAATACACAGGATGGCAGATACTTTTGGTGCGTTGTTTCATACGTCACTATTGATGCTGACTGTACAGGTTGACGAATGATGTATTTAGGTGCAGGATGGCGTTTGCGATAACAAAATGAAAAGCATAAGTAAGTACCTGAACTAATTTACATATATATATATAAGGGAAAGTGGGGTAAGACTGACGTTTTTCTCAGACCTAAGTTTTAAAATCGTTCGTAGTGCTTCGGTATACGGAAGATATTTTATCTTGTATTGATTTTGACTTACGATTTTCACACATAATAACATCTAACAATCCTTTTAGTTTTAACTCAATTATAATACTCATAGAAAGTAATTCAGTCTTGCCCTACTTATCTTTACCTACACATTATTCATAAGTAACTCTTATAAGCATAACATCCTTAAATTGCCCTTGTTGTCATGTATTTGTAATTTTGTATTCGGAATTTGCGTAAAAATAATTATAGAAGTTGACTCAAACAAGGAAATTACTTAGGTACGAGTATACTACACCTGCCTGCAAGCTTAGCGACTACGCCATTGAATACGCTTAGAGATCGTGGTGGTGGACATGGGGGGAGGCCTATGAGCACTGGACTGATTCCTGACAGATAGGTAAAAACGTAAATTTGGTGGACAAGTCGAGGCAACCAACTGGATCTCATGCCCACTGTCAAGTTCGATTAACAATATTTATTAGATATTAATACAATAAACTGTTATCGAAAATATTATAATATGTCTATTTCTACGCGATTGGCCACCATTTTGACAGCTTATATTAATATATCTACGTGCAATTCAGTATTCAGTAAGTAAAATTGTCTTTTGCCGCTTAAAGTTACCGTTACCGCATTTTGTGCACAGGACGTCATCTAATCAATCTATCAAGTTCGTAGCCAAAAAAATTCATAACGTTGCTGGAAATAATTATGAATTTAAAGTGGTTCAAACCTTCAGTAGTGTTAAATTATATTAAATCTTATCTTCTTAATTCATGTTTCTTAGGATAACATAGCAGTAAAATGTAACTTAAAATTAAATTGACGAGGTTTTATTATTTATTATTTATTTAAGGAGTACCAACAGCTATTACATGAACAATAAGCATTAAAAATAAGAAAACAAAGAGCCAATTACAGGAACTCACATATAGTATTTTATGATCAATCATCACAAATTTTTAAGTATAAGACAAGATAGCGATATAAAACCGGTAGGGCTTAGCTAAAGGGCATACCGCAGAGCATCTGCCCGGTTCAAGGCAACGATGTAAAAGATAAGGCGATACTAGCTCCCTCTGGCAACTCGGTCAGATATCTTAGTTCGCCTATGAGCTAAATATGGCTTCCTTACCGCGCTGGTTAAGTATCGCGCGTATTTGCCCATAGGTGGCGGTAACAGTCTCGAATTTAATCTGAAAGTAAGCAAATTATACCATATGTAGCCACAGGTAATAAAGGTTAGAATGACCGGTGTAAAAGGTTTTCATTTATAACCAACTTCAAAAAGGGTCTATGTTCTACTGTATTTATTTTTCGAATCGAAGTCGTCTAAAATGCTATTTTTTGTCAAAATGGGGATAATTCGCATTCCGCTGTCTACAAAAATATGTAAACAAGTTTTAAAATGATTTCCATACATTACGCCATAACAAAATAGTACATACCTAGACTGTATTTTGTATTACTTTCAGGAGGTTTCGGAGGCGCACCCCGTTTGACGCCGGACCTGGTAATGCTAAAAACCACGGTAGGCCTAAGACACGGGTAGACTATTTATTTATTTGATTTTATATAAAATGCCTAAATAAGGAAATAGTTTATATAATATATATGGACAAGAAAGAACGAACCAAAGGGGTGATTAATGTTTTATATCTTTATCTTCGACTTCAACATTTATTTCAGATTTCCGATTCGTCCTGTCGTGCCGGGGTAACCCCATGATCCGGATTGGCGATAATAATTTCATCAAGGAAAAGTCGCGAGGTCCCCGGACGCGATGGGTATGCGGACGGAAGCGAAGGCTGCAGTGCGTCGCCAGTATCACCACCATCGATGGCAAGGTGGTCAAGATGTATGGATTCCACAACCATAGCTAACAAATGGAGATTGGACAGACATTCTACAAATTATATACTACCTTTAAGTAGCACTCATTGTTTAAATGTACGAAATCAACCACTGCAAAAAATCAACATAAACAATTACTAACTTATTGAAACACTACATTTTAGATTGCAATATTATTTCATAAGTACGTTATGAAGTATCATATTTTGGTAATATCGAAAAAAAAAAGTCGGTTTTGGCCGTTGTTAGGTCACGGTACACAAAACATACTCCTTATCGCTTCGCTCGGCAAAGTTAATAATTCAAAATAAATTTTAACATAATTTCCATGTAATAAGTTAGGTTAGCCATGTATGAAGTAAGGGCTGTAAGCTCATCTATAGTGAAATTTTAGATACGTTTAAAAATTATTAGTTTTTTTTTAATGACTCTTTCATGACAACTCACCATTATTTTGTCACTCGCGCGACATGTTTCGGAGAGCACAGTGTCTCCAAGTCTCCATTTTCAATTGATGGCCTCCACGTGAACCAATCTTTTTTTCATAAAATATTAGAATGTCTGACGAAAGTTTAAATACAAAAAGTATTCCGAATTTTGTTATACGTAGTAAATGCCTCCACGCACTACAATCTGTGATGTATACTGCTTTTAATATAGGTACGGTCAAGGTTAATAATATCGACTCAGCCAAACTGCCAAAATATGTACACATGTACCGTAATAGTAAGACAATAAGGGGCATGTATACAAATTTTGGCACTTTGACCGCATCTATATCTTTGACATTGACTGTAGGTACATGATGTGTGAGTTTTGTAACTTCAACTTAATTTAAAGATTTTAAATGTAAAAACATAATATTTGCAACACAGGAAAAATACAAGTACTTACGTTTAAACTACCGTCTTAAGGCTGATAATAGATAATGGTGGTGCTTTTAATGTGTTATAATCAGAGATCGGACAAATTTGCGACCTTTGCAATAATCTGGACATGACTTTAAAATTAGTCATATGAGTAATCATTTAATTAATTTCTTACTTGAACTATAATTTGATTCCTGGTTAATAAATACAAAAGTTAAATAAAATGTTTTTAAAATATATTTTGTCCAAATTCCACTTCTTTATACATCAAAAATATACTTTAGTTCCGAAAAACTCCGCTAGCAATCCACTGATGTTAATAAGGCAAACTTAAGTAGTTTAATAGGAATATCCACGGAGGCTTTGAACCTACAAAACTAAAAAACGTCTTCGTCAGAAATAAAAATCATAGTAGGTAGATTATTTATAATGATGTCAGTTTAACATCAGAACTTATTTTTCTTCTGACGAAAATGCTAACACATTAAATGACATCTTCATAAAAAGTATAAGAAACAAAAATTTGATTTCATAAATAATTAATTGAATAGCATTTTGATTAATTTTGGAGTCGACATGTCCACACTACTGCGAGCAATGACGCAAATTTGTCCGATCTCTGGTTATAATATAATTATAATAGGTGTTAAGGATCAGGTCGTGCATGTTACGTGCCATGAGTTATGTATACATGAAGTATATTACTATGTATGAATGAATTTTTTTTGCACAGTTATACGCAAGTGAAACGATAAAAAACCGTCCTCACCGGCATTTATTGCTGTATCCTTACCATGAGTTGTGACATTTAAGGTCAATTCACACACAGGGTCAAGCGCGTGTCGTACGTACGAGTATCGAGTTTACTATCTGTGCATCTCGCTTGTACTATTTTAGTGATGCACAAATAGTAAACTCGATACTCGTTATCGAAAACCTCAATGTCACAACTCATGGTAAGGGTAGGTACTGCTTATACGCAATGACGAGATGTGTTGTGTTTTTGTCAAACATTCTGATGCTTGACAGGCGTGTCAGTCTTTTGAGTAGGTATCGATGTGGACGATTCTTAAATTTATATCAATAATGTGGAGAAATGGACTTTTAATAATAAATTGATATCGTATATATTTTCTAAATATGCGAATTTTGAATGATTGTTATTTTTTTACCAGTATACAAAAACGTCTTGTATACTTTTATAACGTGCAGTCATAAGCATAACGAATAAGCCGATTTTAATGAATGAACTCCTTTTATTTGACGACCTTCTAGGTATACAAAAAAAATATTATAATTCATATTGTTAATGTTACTTGTTAGGTATGTCTTATATATAATTGTATCGAACGTGTAAATAAATAGTCAACGGTTTAGGTTATGTAGATGTTTTGTTAAATATAGGACAATTGTCGCCATTTTATTACGTTTATATAAAACAAAGTTTATTTTTAACATTTGTTTCAATCCATCCATAATTTAATAGTCTATATAAATTTAATCCTGCTGTGTTACTGAGAGACAAAAGATGGTTTACCGACACTAGCAATTCATTGCATATATTTGCTCGGTGGTTGATGATGATGATGAACTTACAGTGGACTGTGTGTATCAGCGGCGCGGGCGCCTGTTCTCCTTCCACGACCTGGAGATAGTGCTGCACCAGTGCTCCAGTGACTAATCTACACCTACACTGCATCATACAGATCCAACGGTCGCTGGCGCAGAAAAATCTTGATTGGCGACCATGTACACTTGTGTGGAAACGCGTCCACATATTTACTCTCTAGCCGCCCAGATACCTACAAAAAGATCTTCCATTGAATGCCATTTTGAATTTTAACTATGACAAACTAGAGTTGCATTTGGGCTGGCAAGGCTTTGATCTCTGGGCGGCTAGAGGATATACATATATGTATATATGTTACAGGATATTCTGACACAAATTGACTGAACAATGTTTATTTAAATTAGATGGACGGAGTTACTAAGATCGGTTGTTGTATGCTCTCCAGCACTGCATGCGTTCTAGCTGACGTGATGAAGATGAAATATTTGAGCCCATGATGCCACTGACGGGAATCTAAATGTGTCTGCTCAAAATGTATAATTCTATACATAAATAATTATTGGGCGACACACACAATGGGGCGACGACTCAGTAGCTGCGCGTATGCGGTTTCACAATTCTGTCAGTGCATACGGTGCAACCAGCCTTACAAAATGGAATATGTGTTAAGGTATTACGGGTATTTTCACAAGTTATTGTATTAACTAGATAATCATGAACATCACTTTAGATTTAATAACTTCTTCTGCAACGATACTTTATTAAAAGGTCAATCACAATATTTTGTGAATTATAAAAGAGTTGGGATTTTACGTCGAGCACAAAAGTTATCAACTTCTTTCTTATAATTCTTATTATAGCAATACATCGTAAGTAATACATACTTATGGATTGCCTATCAATTAGCAACCACCAATTATTCCTTTAAGCTTTAAAGCTTCTTCTTTGTTAGGAGGCCTTAACTCAATGGAGACAATAAGTCCAGTGTTGTTAAAGAAATACATCTTATTTAGAAACTCATTATTTGCAGTTAAGTTTTTAAACAAGATGTACAATGTAAGTGTTAAAATACGACAATATTATAAAATAAGTAAGTAAATATAAGCGGTACTCCGCTTACTGTAATTTTTAGGTGCACTTTGGTTGTGATCGATGCAGTAATGGTCACTTTGATTCATGTTCTTGCCAAGATAACTAGGTATAATATCTAATATCTCCTAAAAATAGTAATGTTGTTCAAGTGAAGATTTCATTCTATTCGACATAATTCAAAGAACTACATGTTTTAGGAAATGTAACTTGAAATAGGTACATTTATTTTAAGTGTTATACTAAAAAATCAGGAATTATACAGACAATAAATGTTTTTAACTTCATAGGTTAGATTGTATTGTAAAACTAGTCGAGTTTAGGTCCTTATTTGGTGTCCGTGGTTATAGTATATATGAAAGATATTTACTACGTGCTACAAATGTATCTTTGCTGATTATGCATACATGTTTAGAAACGGATTCTATCTAGTCTATGAGTCAATAATTTAAAGTTAATTATTAGGTATTTTCTTAGTGTTAGGTCGTGTGGAGTATTCGTATTAAAGTGCTTCCGAGCTTTGAGCTCTATTTTAATGTCTAGAAATGTGTGATAATATAATGTATTCTAGGCTAAACCAAACTTAAACCAAATCGCATAAGTTCCTTTTTTTAGTGTGCCACGATTCTTACGTTGTGTATAAATAAACATATCTTTAATTGATCCCACAGTTCGAGTTAAGCTTAAGTTTTTTAGCTATTTGTTTGTTTTTGTTTTTCATTATACTCGGATTATTCGGTATTCTGACTATGTTTTTTATTTAATCATAAATACAGTATCTATCTAATATGCAATCTCACCGGCATTCTCTGTTTACCCTCCTAATGGATCCTTCTGCTTATAAAGTACGAGTTTATTCATGTGCGTAGAATGTACAGTGAGACTTTGTTTTGTACTTATACGAAATTAATAATAACGGAAAGTGAACGTGGTTGTAAACACATACAAGTATTACAAAGTAAACGGGACTTAATATCGTCAAAATTAACTTAAGGTACTTATTATTTGTTTTTTGTGCCGGCGATTCGGATTTACACTTTTTCACCTCAATACTTTGTAATAAGGAGCAAAAGCGTAATCATATATTGGATATCGACTTTACATATATGTGTTGATGAATGGACGCTCGGGAGGTAACGACAGAAAAACTATGAAGTTCTAGGGTTTTCGCCTCATCTTCCTTAGGGTTGCCGCCGGTAGGTACAATATATATACCTAAAACTATTAATCGTACAAAATATAATTTAACCGAGTACCTACAACATTTACAGAAGTGATAATGATTCCGTCTCGCAAAGGCAAGCAGGATCTGCTAATGATGGACGGCTATACATATTCGCTGATGAACAAGACGTCGCGAGGCCTGCAGTACTACTGCTCGTCGAAGAAGTCGCAGGGTTGCCGCGCCACGGTGTACCGGCTGGCCACCGGTCAGATAATGCTGCAGGATACAACGCACCGCCACCCGCGTCCGGGTTATGTTTTTAAAAATGGCGCTTATTTTAAAATTTAACCCATTGTCGCGGCGTCAGGTTTAATGCAAAATTTAACTTTATTCGTAGGTTCAAAATACTGGTGGTAAATATGTTCCTAACACTTACTGACAACAGTTCCTGATCATCTATCTATTTGAAAAACAGTAAAGGAAAAATACTGCGAACAATTAGTAGCAAACTAGGGCTGAAAATCAGAAAAAATATCAGAAAACACAGCACACTTATTGTGAAATAATTTATTATTATAAATAATAGATGGATTTATTGGATTTATTTGATTAAAGTTTGAAACTGTTGAAAGTTTATTTGAAAATTTAATATATTAATAATATACCTACATCTTTATCAATATTCCTTACCTAACGCGACCCAACAAATATTTTTTTTAAACTATCTAAGTATAGGTAGGCGTTAGGACGCCATTTTGAAACGCATCGGAAATTAACACCATCTTAAGGTATATATGATACTAGTCATGGGCTCTCGGTTAACGTATTTCCCTAACAATGTGCTTACGTAACGTCCAGGACATAGGCCGCCTCGAAATATGACTTGTGTCATGTTGGGGGAGAGTTGCCATAGTCGCCTTTTTCTTAAGTATATGTCATCTGCTTCAATTTTTAATTTATATGGTAGTATTACTACTAAAAATTAAAGCAAATAAAAATATTTTAGAGATTAAGATAAGATTTGTTCTTAGTTGCATGAAATATTCTGTAAACTTAGGTGTTTAGCCCGAATGAACACATTTTTATTACCATTATTTCCATTCGTCAATGAATTATAATTAGGGATCGGAAACTCGGGAGCTATTATACCTAAACTTCGGGTTCAATACCTACGCCGCGTCGATGTTGACTAGTATGGAGGCGGATTCAATTTAATTTTAATAATAAAGTATCTCCTATACTTTAGGATTTCCATATTCTGGAAACCACTCAAAAATACCGTGTATAACAAAAACTCACGTTAAAATGCATAACCCAACGACAATTGATACGTATTAAGCATTTTCTGATGTTGCATACAATCCCGGGATCCCGAGATTTAAGTGATAAAAATATTATTTTTAAGAAGCCGACTCCATACATGCTTAGCTTTTTCCGGAATTTTACTAGTTGTAGGTATAATAGCTCCCGAGTTTCCGATCCCTGATTATAATAGATGTGAGTATTTTTAAGAATAACCAATGTTGTTGTATCTCGAGTATTGTTACATAAAATCATAAAAGAAATACTGTTACGAAGTAGTGTTATTTACGAGCCACTTGACGAGTGCAATGAAAAGTAACGTCGAGTCGTTTAATAAATAACAGTTATCCAACGACTCGACACTCGACTCTTCATTTCATAAAACACTTTCAGATGTCGTGCTACTACCGACGAAGTCTGGGAAAAAGTTCCTCCTAATGGTGGATGGCTACACATATTCCCAGGTGCACCACACCTCCCACTATCTGTGCTCCTCGAAAGCGCAGGGCTGTAAAGCGCGCGTGCAGTACCTCGGACACAGACGCGTTCACCGCGTGTGCTGTGCGCACACGCACCCACCGCCGAACTACGTGTTCAAGAATGGGACTTATATCAAGGTCTAACGTTTATCATTATCTTATCTCTTTGTATCCTGTCTTATAGCCAGATTAGTCTATTTTGGGACTGAATCTTATGCCCGGAATACACGAGGCTAGTTTTTCAAGCCAGTATAGTAAGCTAGTACTAGTAAGCTAGCAAGCTAGTGCGTCTATCTTCGTGTATACAAAACTAGCTTAACTTTCAGGCTAGTAAGCTAGTGCTGAAGCCAGGATAGTTTTAATAGCTTGCCGTTCTATTTTATGAGCTAGTAGCGCCCCCCACCACCGATTTCGCTAGCCTGGCTTGTGTACTATCTTCGTGCGGCCGGTGAAGCTAGTATCCGTTCGGCTAGTGCCATTTGTCCGTACACGTTTTACTAATATATCTTCAAGTAATTCATGTAGTACACATTTACATAGTTTTTTAACTAATTGTTTCATTCATGCTATGTTATTTTTTACGAATTACGTTCGTATTGACGATTTTTTTACGACACTTTGCAAAGGTACTGGCACTCGAACTGACTTAAAATTACTGGCATCGTTTAGACAGCACTAGCCTGTGTTCAAGCCAGGACAGTTTTACTAGCTTACTAGCTGACTAACTAGCTTACTATACTGGCTTGAAAAACTAGCCTCGTGTATACCGGGCATTAGGGTGCGACCGCGGATAGGAAAGTGGGGTGTCCCTACAAATACCTAAGATCGACGGCTGACTTTGTACCTCTACTAGTCGCTGGTTAATTAAATAGTAATAAATGGGTGTGTTTTTAACTTATTGAATTATCCGTTAGATAATCTTCTAGTGTTATAGTATTTTACATTTGGGTGGTTCAATTCTGTCCAGTTTTCCAGAGAGTACAACCTCGCAAATTGTTTTGGAATAAATGTTATAGGACATTGTACCAACACGCTTGAATAGCTTCAAATTAACACAAAAAATTGCAGGTTTAACAGTTTTGAAACGGTAAAGTTAATGGAATTAGTTGATATTTTAGCTAAATACGAGCATGATATGAGAATTAGAATGATAGCTATATGAATACATGTAAAATACAAAATCGTTGTTTATTTTAGTACGATTGTAACATTGCTGAGATGGCAAAGGTTATTGAATTATAGAATTGTGTAGATATTTCCTGTAAGGGAAGATCTAACTTACCTATAATATCTTCTTCAATCAAGAGCAAATCATGTCAAGAGAAGATAAGAAAATATTTCTTTTCTATTAGGATGCATTGAATCGTCATCGTCTTTTGTATCGTTAATATTCGTACGAACGCCAATCTGCATTTACAGTCTGCAAATAAGTATACAACCGTGTCTAATAAATTACTATTGAATGTGAATTTTAGTTTTTTTATAAGTTGCGTGGGTCAAACTGTTTTTTGTTGTCTTAAAACGTGGCCCCCAGTGATTTTATTTATTTGTAGTACCTAATAAATATTTAAAAAAACTACTTTTTTGACATAGAAATAAGGTAGATGTAATAGTATTCGGCCGATTCTAGACGTAAAATGTTTAGGATTATAGAAATTAAAACCACTTGATCGGCGCCGAGGTTTTGCCTTTTAGTCGACCGTGACCAATTGGAGGGAGTGCGTGTATCTTTGTGTGGACGGCTCTGTCACGTAAGTTTTACTTATTTCCTTTTTATTAGAGTAAATAACTTTAAAAAGGTTTTAAGATTACTGTAATTAGTTTCTACGAGACGTTCAATTAGCCTATATTCATTACAATTACTTTCTTACCATGCCAAAACTTCCTATTTTACATCTCTGTCACAGTACAACTCTGTCACAACGAATTGTGACGGAGTGTTTAGTGGTCGTGACGGAGTTGTAATATTGTAATTATGCCCTCTATTTAACAAAACCGGAGTATTTTATGCGTATCGACTTTATTCATATTTGTTAATAGATATTCTAACAAACACAATGGCTATGACTGCTGCCGAAAGGCAGCGGCGGTCCAGAAAAAAACGAAAAATTGATGCGGCAAAAATAGCTGAAGTTAAAAAGAAGGATTTAGAACGTTATCACGCAAGAAAAAAATTGGTCATAGACATGGATGAACGAGAGCATAGGTTGGCTAAAAGGAAGTGGTGTAAAGCTAACAAAAAAAGGCAAGAAAAATTAAAGGTTGCGAAAAATCTATTACAAGATACGCCTGCGCCTTCACCTATTCCAATTTTACCACCTTAAGGAAATCAAAATGCGGGAAGAAAAGTAAATTATACCATTCACCAAGTAAACATTGTAATCATATAATTGTAATAATTGTAAGAAAAGTACGTCGGGATCGAACACGGCTTTACAGAGAGAATTTAATAAAAGGAAGCGGCGCATGGAATCGAAGGTTTCCTCAAACGGAAAGCTGACAAAACATCAAGGCCTGGTACAATGATTGATTACTAAATTAAAGTTCCGAAAACTAAGTAAAACTACATTTAGAATCACTTTTTTTTTAGTTTGGCTATTTGTATTGAAATAAGAGGAGGAAAAAAAAATGATACCATTCACTAAGTAAACATTGTAATCTGACCTACATGGCATTGCTGAAATTTTTCTCTTTGACTTCAGATGACATCACTCGAACGAAACGAAGGGTATGTTTCACCGAACATCTCCTCGACGAGGCTCGCGAAAGACTTTTCAATGGAGAGTCCATAAGGAAAATTGCTCGCTCATTCAAACTAAGCGAAGCGGGTCTTCGTAAACGTCTAAAGAGTGGCAGACATGCCACTTCCCTCGGCAGGCATATAACGTTTTCTCCCGACACGGAAGAAGAGTTTTGTGCTTACATTAAGGATGCAGCTGGTGACAATATTACTCCCAGAAGATTAAGAGAATTGGCCTTTGATTTTGCTGAAAGCCGTAAAATTAAAAATACATTCAACAATTCCACGAAGACAGCAGGGTATGTTTGGCTTCGTTCATTTCATCTAAGACATCCAGAGATTATTTTTCAATGACGTTAAAGTATATATTTTATACAACAGAATAAAAAAAGGAAACAATAACATTATATAAAACTAATAAATAAAGAACTTATAAATAGTCTGGGTCTGGGTTACTGGGTAGGGTGCCCAGAAGACTGGCTGGCTGGAAGACGCGATGGATCGCAATATTCGCAATGCTCTATGTGCGAAATAATGACCAACCTTCTGGTCACCAGTAGCCTCAATAAGGCGCGACGTAATCTCTACACTGACGTGATCTGACGTGAATCTTCGCTCCGGCATTACGTTACGTTGCTTTTAAGGCGTCATGTGACCGAAGATTAAACATACGAGTACTAGTTTTAAATGTATATATATATAATGTATTATTACATTTACTAAAAAAAGAATAATAATTTGTGAAACTAGTATTGTATGAAACTAGTATGTACTAGATATATGTCTTTAGTATCTTTAACGATTACTCATAATTTTTTTGTCCATTTCTAAATCACATGCATATTCCCCATTGTTTGGGGACTGGATTCTGATAATTTCATTCAAGGAGGAGGAGGAAGTTTAAAATTAAATTGTTAAGTTAACAGTTTTCTGTCGGTATTTTTTCATGATTATTCAATATTTGAACGAACCCCGACTCCTGGGAAAGGATAGTCTGCAAATTCGTTCGACCTTAACGTTTGCATAAGACAGATGTTATGCTTATATGTATTTATGGTAATCAGTGTCATGTAGGTTGGTACTTTACTAGGGGCCACTACCAAGACGTTGTTTTCTTAGTAAAAGTTTCCAGCTAAATAGTCAACCACCAAAATAGTTTCTACCCAGCTCATGACATGAGTTAACCATAACAATAAGATTAGACTTTGCTAGAATAAGGTGGCTTGCCTTGTGATGTAAGAGAGTAATGAAATGCTCGATACTGTAAGCCACTTGCTAACGACGGTACTATAACAAGAAGAACATAACCCATTGACAGCGTAGTGGGTAATAACTCTACCTATGAAGCCTACGGTTCTGGGCTAAAATCCCACTAAGGGCTTTTTTGTGTGATGAACACGGGTATTTTCTATGTATTTAAGTATTTGTATATTATATATATCGTTGGCCGAGTACCCACAGCATAAGCATTCTTGAGCTGACCGCGGGGCTCAGGCAATTTGTGTGTAATATTTATAAATTTTATAACCATCGTTGTTTAATTTTCAGATGAAATTATAATGATTCCAACTCGAAGGGGTAACAAGTATCTGCTGATGCTGGATGGCTACACGTACTCGCAGATCAACGAGACTGCGCACTGGAGCTGCTCGGCGAAGATGCGCGGCTGCAAGGCGCGCCTGCGACGCGACGGCGACACGGTGACGCGGATACATACCGACCACACGCACCTGCCTCCTAAATACGTTGTGAAAAACGGAGAATATTTCAAAATTTAAGTTTTTACGTATGGTATCACTTGACATTTACGTTAGTTACAAGAGCTTGTTAATGCTAGAAGGATACAGGTGTAATAGAGGTCAATAGAGGCGCATGAACTGCTCGGCAAAGATGCGCGGCTGCAAGGCACGCCTGCGACGCGACGGCGACACGGTGACGCGGATACATACCGAACACACGCACCTGCCTCCTAAATACGTTGTGAAAAACGGAGAATATTTCAAAATTTAATATTCTAGGTATGGTTTAACTTGGCATTTATGTTAGTTACAAGTGCTTGCTAATGCTGGAAGGATACACGTATAATAGAAATCAATAGAGGCGCACGAGCTGCTCGGCAATGATGCGCGGCTGCAAGGCACGCTTGCGACGCGACGGCGACACGGTGACGCGGATACATACCGACCACACGCACCTGCCTCCTAAATACGTTGTGAAAAACGGAGAATATTTCAAAATTTAATATTCTACCTATGGTTTAACTTGGCATTTATGTTAGTTACAAGTGCTTGCTAATGCTGGAAGGATACACGTATAATAGAGATCAATAGAGGCGCACGAGCTGCTCGGCAATGATGCGCGGCTGCAAGGCGCGCCTGCGACGCGACGGCGACACGGTGACGCGGATACATACCGACCACACGCACCTGCCTCCTAAATACGTTGTGAAAAACGGAGAATATTTTAAAACATAAGTTTTTGCGTACTTAATGGTTTATCTTGACATTTATGTTAGTTAGAAATGAATTTAAGAAGATTTTTTTTAAATATTTAACGACGGTGGCAAACAAGCATACGGCCCGCCTGATGCTAAGCAGTTACCGTAGCCTATGGACGCTTGTAACTCCAGAGGATTCACAATTGTTGAAAAAAAAAAAAAATCATTAATCCAGTAAAAGGAAATTATTGGCAGTTTGGCCATGCTTACACAGCTATCTAAACCCTAATAGTTCTAATTACAAAAAACATAACACCTATACTAGAAGTAAGACCTGGTCAACACAGAATTGTTGTCACAAGTATGTATAATAACTTTTATAAAGGTATTTTTTTTTCTTATAGTTTTTTTTTCCTTTTCATTCGTCTTAGTTTTAAAATTAGTTTTAATTTTATTAAGTAACAATAAAGTATATCTATAGTCCGTTACGTTGTATTTTTTCGTAAACACCCACTTAAATCGATCTAGTGACAAAAGTTTCAAATACGTAAGTCGTAATATCGAACTTTGGAGAGTCACGTATTAAACTATAATTATTTTTGCAGACGTCCAGTTTATACCGACGGAGAAAGGCAAATACATTTTAGTGCTACGCGGATACACGTACTCGCAAGTCGGCGGGCGATTTTTTTATTGCTCCTCCAAACACATGGGCTGCCGCGCCCGCGTGCGTTTGTCCAGCGGCAAGTTGGTGGCTTCTGGCGACAAGCACAACCACGTGCCGCCGTCACACGCGCGCTGCGGAAACGGCGCCTTTGTCCAGCTGCGCCCACGCGCCCTCCCGCCCCTCCCTCCACTTCCACGGCCCCCGCCGCCCCCAGCCTCTCCGCCACGGCGGCTGCACTCCTCCCTTCGCCTCTCACTTCGCCCCGAGCGACTTCTCTCGCCCTTCCCTTGAATTTTCCTCGAATACTACCCAGAACAGATCTTTGGCTCCGGCCCCCAAACCCCAAAGATCAGTAGCATTCATCGGCCGACTAAATAATGTTACGTTGATAAAAAGCAATAAAATGACTATCTTGTAAGATAGTCAGTAGATACGTTCAGTTATACTTTAGATACATAATAATATGATTATTGTTGATATATTTAGATATAGCTTACTTTTAATTGTTGATCTCTAATTATCTCAAAATCTATGTATATTTCGAAAATTGTGCTAAGTATAAGCTACGCTTAGTGATACTTTTTAATCGACGCGATACGTAAATCGGTGATATTTTATATATATTCAAATTGAGCCTTACTATAGTTACAAATCTGTTAGGATAAATATATTATCTATTATTGTAGTTTTATTTTGTTTAGTTATTCATTTTTTGTATAAAATTATTTTAACATAGAGCAGCTTTTATGAGAATAAAACGATTTTTGCTTTTAATTATGCCCTTTTATTTTATTAGACAATGTTGTAAATTATTTATTTAAAACCCTTAAAGTGTTCGCTTCGTAATTCATGGAAAAAAAATCTTATTGCAGGTCGAACGAAAATTATACAATCTACAGCAACCGAAAAAGACCCTCTAGCATCCCGTGTTGAAGACAACCAGGTTCCTGTTTCTCGATCAGCTGTGACAGAATTTACTAACGAAAAGAATAAGGCGGTAGATAACTCTTTTTTTCGAACAATTATTTCCAATCAAACGAGGATGATGAGGCAGTTAACTACGATTCAATCGACTGTCAATTATTTAAAAGTCACTGTCGCTAGGCTCACACCGTCTATGTCCCAAATGCACCAGTCTGACAGCCCTATGCAACAGTTTGCCAATGAACAGTCTATGTCTGTGCCGCTTTTTAGGAGTATGGAGCCTGTTAAAAATGTTGAAGAGTTAGCTGATTTGGACACAAAATTAGGCAATGACGAGTATTTCGCTCATGTTGTAGCAGAAATGCATGTGATTTGTGGGTCTGGTGGGATGTGCCATGGTCTTCAGTCTTGCTACAGACTTATTGACCACTTTATCACTCGAGAATGTCTGATGCATTGCTCGTGGGCGGGAAACAGTAAAACTGATATCCAAAAGGTTCCGTTCAAAGTTTACAAAAACTTTATGAACTGTTTCCTTACACTTGTAAGAGAAACTGACTCGACCTTCACCCAGCAAGATTGCGATGAATTCTTCAAAGGTATTTTAAGAAACTCAAAGAGGCGTCTTATGTGTACGGGACAAAAAACGTCAGCTCCTAAGAGGCGGATGAAGAAAAGCACATATAGTTTGAAAAAGGAATTGATTGAACATATGACTGGTAATAATAGCGTATTAGAGATTCTAGTAGATGATCATTCTGATGAAGGAGAAACACTGGAGGAAGATTACGAGGAAAGTAATGAAGACACAACCAATAAAGAAACTGAATAAAGGGTAGTGTCAGTGCAACGTATTTTCTTGAATAAATTAGTCGTAGAGTAAGTTCGCTTAAGGATCCGCGATATGCTTAATTGTTGATGTATGTAAAATAGTGTAATGTTGCATAACATAATGTTCTCGTGCTAATTTAGTATCTATATGGTATTCAAGTTTATTTAGTAGTATGTACTAATGATATAATTATTAAAAATAATTGAATAAACTGGCTTTTAAAATTTTGTTTATGAGAAAATACCTACCTATAAGGATATTTGTGATTAAAACATTGCTTAACAGTGTTAACACGAATATATTTTTTACATTATTATTCGTTAAACTTTCAGGAGTCATGTTGTTACCGACAAGGTCAGGCAAGAAGTTCCTGCTCATGGTCGACGGGTACACGTATTCCCAGGACCACCAGACAACGCACTACTTGTGCTCCTCGAAGGCGACGGGTTGCAGGGCACGGGTGCAGTACCTGGGGCACCGGCGCGTGTATCGCGTGAACACGGCCCACACTCACCCAGCGCCCAATTATGTTTATAGGAACGGGCGCTATATTAAAGTATAGGCTTGACTCTTGAGGCTGGAAAGCCAGAAATTAGTGATAGTTACCTAACTAATTTATCAAAATCTGTAGCAAATGTTTGCAATAAATAAAATTTGTTGTTCACAAAATCTAATAATATTTTTGTATGTTCTCTTAATTTATTTTTTTCTCTTCAGTTAGGTTTTTATAACATTTTTATAAAAGTAAAGTATAAAATACATCTAAAACGCATCAAAGCAATAAAACACCTAACCTAGAGTGCTGCTGGCGTCGGGGCACGGCCCAGCCTGACGGTGGTTAGGGCTGCAGAGAGAGGAACTGCCGAACTATGCGGGCCGTGTCCAGGATTACAGCCTTCTGAATCTGACCCTTGATCCAACCACAACCACGTAGCGAGTCTCTCAACATGTTGGTCGGGACTCTTCGCTATGAGACCTTTCGCGGAACAACTATCGGTACCATGATCGCCGATTCAACTTCCCACATGACGGTTACCTAGTGAGCCAAGTCTAAGTACTTGCTAGACTTGTCCTTCTCGGCCTTCACGAGGATTTCTTCATATGGGACGGTGGTGTCGATGAGCATTGCCTGGCGCTGCGATCGATCTATCACCACGATATCAGGCTTATTGGTTACAATAATCTTGTCCTTGATAACAGATCGATCTGAATAGAGCGTGGCACGACCATTTTTGAGAACTGGCGCAGGTGTGTAATTGTAGTACGGCACTTCGTGATCCGCAAGTGCGTACATAAGAGTAAGCTGCTGGTATATAATCTTGGCTACAAGGTTATGTCTGTGCCAGTACTCGCCGTTAGCAAAATGAGAACAACTGGAAATTATATGACTGAGTGACTATCCGGGACGGCGGCATGCCTGACAAATGTCGACCGCACCGTCCTTTAGGATATACTTCCGGTTGTTATTTGTCATGATAAATTTAAATATACAATTTTCTTACTTTTAGACACTTGCCTTATAATTGTCTCATTCCTTATAAAATATTTAACATACATAATTTTCTTTGTCCTAGTGCGCACGAAGGTTGCTAAATCTACTGCCGCCGTAAGTGATCCATTAGCATCCATCCAAAATGTTCCGATTACGCTCAAGGATTCTAATGATAAACCGATTTCTAAGAAACATTCTGAGCAGGCAAATACTAAGGATAAAACGGATAGAGATTTATTACTAACAATTATTTCTAACCAATCGAAGATAATGAACCGATTATCGAAAATAGAGTCCAATATGACCACTTCAAAAATCACAAGATCGATGCCGTATGTGTCTGACGACCAGGATGTAAATGAACAGGTGGCATCCCTTACTCCTTTTAGAAATATGAAACCAGCTAGAACTGTACAAGAATTTGATGAATTTGAAGTAAATTTAGGGAACGAAGAATTTTTCGCTAAGGTGGTATCCGAAATGAAAGTAATATGTGGATCGAAAGGTACGTGTTCGGGCTTCGAGGCATGCTACAGCCTTATTGATTATTTTATAACCCGTGAATGCATTATGCATTGCTCGTGGGGGGGAAATAGTAAAACGGATCTCCAAAAAGTTCCTTTTAAACATTACAACAATTTTAGAAAATGTTTCTGTACGCTTGTTAGAGAAGTAGATCCCAATTTTAGTGAAAAGGATTCTGAAAACTTTTTCAAAGTTATTTTGAAGAATGCAAAGAAGCGTTATGAAAGTAAACGTATGAGAAAGTCCGCTCCAAGGAGACGAATGAAAAAAAGCGATTGGAATACGAAAAAGGAACTTATTCAACATGTAACTGGCAATTACGATTCAGGAACGCATCTTTTAACATTCATAGAAGGAGAAAATGACAATTTCGATGACGATGACAACGACGATGTGTTGGAGGATAATGACGAAAACAACGAAGATACGGATGCGGTAAATGAGACTACTGAATAAAATTGTGTTGAAAAACTGCCAAATGGTATATACTGGTACCAAGAAAAAAAAATTGTTTCTAGTAACTTTATAATCGTATGTGCTTTGTGCACGTTATTATTATGTAGCATAGTGTGGCGTATTGCTTTATTGCAATAATTATGTTTATCCTGTTATGTACGATTATTACACATTTTAAGACTTCTTTTAAATAATCTGTTATTAAACTTATGGACATGGATAGGACATGTTTGAGAACAAAGAGAGCACCCCGAAGCCCGTGTGAGTGACGAAATAAGTGTGTTGTCAAGACATTAATATTACTCTAAAAGTTCAAGTAAATGCAAAACTAAATAGTTATTGAACATATCGATTTTATACTATAATGGATATCCAGTATACTTGTGGTATAATTCCCTATAATTCATTAATAAATATCCTTACTAAATTTTATTTTACTCCTAGTTGCTGTATCTCTTTAATATTAAAGACTATGATGATTATGAGTAAGTTAAACAGGTACACAGAGTTAGATTGATTCCAATGGTGAATAAGTTTGAATTGTTATATTACGAGTACGTTTTTAAGGTTTACAGTCTTACTACGTATTAATTAGCACTTAGTTAAGAACTATAAAGATACCAACGACATAATATGTTCCTGAAATGTCCTAACATTCTTAAATGGAAGAGTTGGATCAGTAACTATAAGTAGCGTTACTTATAGTTAGTTAGTTATTGCTCTGATATAATAAGTAAAACATTAACGTTGAAAATCTATTAGCTTAAAGTTTCTTTCTTATTCATGCTTAATTAATCACTTAATGTGTTACTGATAATTATTGGTAAATAAAGAAGATCCCTATCACTCACTAAATCATTAGTTGTGTATCAACATGTCGCTTGTTGTAAAAACTACGGGTAAAATTAGTAGGTAATCCCGATAATAATGAATAGGAAGGTAAGATAGCGGTCACTTTCTTAAAACCTGTTAAGTAAAATGCCGAATGAGTATTAAACAGTGGTAAAATACCCGCACAACATGCTAAGAATACGATGAACTAAAAGGTAAAAGGTTTCTTAAATAATGTTCAATATACACTGTGATGACAAATTATCGGAGTTGTAATGTAATATCATATGGTCCTTTATTTCAGGAGAAGCAGTATTTTACACGACCAACAAAGGTAAATTAGGAGTGAAGTACAACAATAACAACTATCACAAAAACTACGAAGGAAGCAACGGCGTCATATCTTGGATATGCAGTTTCAAAGGATGTAACAACAGAATAAGGACGCAGGGAATGGCGGTTATAAGCAGCGCCCGACCTCACACTCACAATGAGGCATTCTAGGTTCTGTAAAACAAGAAACCATCCAGTAATGACACATAAATAATTGTATATGTAAACGTAGAAACTTAGATGTGTGAAAAAGTAGGATACAGTTTCGAAGTCTGAGAAGCGTATAATTCACCATCTCGTTTTTCATTGGCAGTGACCAATTTAAATATACAATTTGTCAGGTACGAAAACTGAATTATATATGTGTTTAATTTTTTTGCGACGACTAAATATAACATTATTTTTTAATTTGTAGGAGCAGTGTTTTACACAACCAAACGAGGCAAACTGGCTGTAAAGTACGATCATAGCACGTATTACAAAAACTATGAAGGCAGCAACGGAGTTACTTCGTGGAAATGTAGTTTTAAAGGATGTAATAATAGAATTAGAACTGAAGGCTTAAATGTCGTGAGCAATATTGGACTACATGCACATTTTGAGGAATAGACATAGATATACGTAGCAAGTTTAAGTACTTTATTTGCAGTTTATCATAGTCATCTATGTGATAAAAATTGTTTGTGATAGGCTTAATTTATTGTGTGAAGTGTGAAAAATTAATGGCAATTAAGTTTGTTAGTACTTATGACGGTGTTCTTATTGGTCGTTAAATTGCTATACCTACCTATGTTCTGAATGTAAAATACCTAAGTTATTTCGAATCTTCTAAACATGATTTCTTTTTGCTGCAGTGGCCAGATTCGTAAGAAGCACCAAAGGCACCTTGATACTCGAGTATGCTGGAAACCGTTATTTGAAAAACTACCAGAACAAAGATAAGATTTCTTGGCTCTGTAACAAGTATAAATCTGGTTGCAAAGCACGCATCTGCACTCTCGAGGGAAAGATTGTCAGTGTGAAGAATCATCATACCCACGAAGATACGAGTACTACACTACGCGCTACACTCCTAAGTTTGGCGGTTGTTAGAAAAAATATGAATATAAATTATAACACTTAATTAGTTTTGTTCTGTAATCACCTACTTTGATACTCGTAGCAGTTGTAACCAATTTAGAGATTTTAGTAATTTGAAGAATATAATCATGTAAAAAAAGTTTATCGTAATGTCATAATCATAACTAGTTTGAAAATAAATTTGCTTCATCTCTACCTTCAGAGTAGCTAGAGCTAGTAACATTTGTTTTTTTTTTATGAGTCACTGGTTCTGCTCCTTTTTCTTCACATAAAGATTAAGTCGTTTACGTGAAGCCTGAAATTGTTTAATTTTCTTAACAGTTTCTAGGTTTGTCCAGACAAATAAAGGCACCACGATGCTAGTTTACGGCGGATTCCGTTTCTCGAGAAACTATCAAAATGGGGATAGAATCTCCTGGAAATGTAACAAACCAGCCTGCAATGCACGCGTATGCACCATCGAAGAACAGATTATAAATTTCAAAAATGGTCACAACCACCGTGATTAGTATAATGGCAAGTATGGTATAGGACATAGTAAATACAGCCCTGTTTGTTTTTTTTGGTGTACTTGTGTTGTGTGTTGTGTGATAATTAAAATTGCACGGTCAAATGTGTATTTAATAAAGTCCATATATTCTTTATGTGCTTTTGAAGTGATGAAATTCCATTGAATTGAAGTTCTTCTGTCTGTCTACAGATTAAAGGTATGTCGCACTGTCATTAGCCATGTTCTTGTATTCCTCTTAGCTAGCTCCTATAAGCAAATGTTTCATTATAGATATACCATTGTTTCGAACGTCAAGGATGGGTCGGCCTCAGCTATGTTTGGGGCGGTACCGGTTCTGCGAGTGGACCCGGCAGGACTCGAAGGTGACCTGGAGGTGCACCAACCAGCCTCGGGGATGCCGCGCTCGCCTCGTCACGGTCAATGACCTACTGGTTAAGGCGTACAATATTCATAACCATTGAAAACCGTACCATATCTAGTTTTACCTCGAGTATACCTCGCATAGACGACAAGGCATTTTGCACCACATTACCTTATAATTTGTATTAGTTAATACGGTTGAGATGATTATGACTAATAAGATATTATGGCGACCGTTTGTAGTTACCAAACAATTAGTGAACAAATTTATATTGTAAAATGAAAAAGCGTTAAAATAGAAATATAATGTTACTTTATGTCTAAGTTTATCTCAAAGCATTTAAATGGTTTTATACTGAAATATTTACAACTGTTTTTTATAATAACATTATGACTATAATTTGTAAAATAATTGTTACACAAATTAAATAATTATTTTCGTTATTCGTCTTCTTCTACTGTACTTATTGTTCGCGATATGTGAAACATATTTAAAAATATATATATTTCCAGTTCTATGATTTTGAGATATCAAATCAGTTTACAATAACACAACTGCAAATTTCAGGGATGTCACATGGGATTAAGTTTGAGACGACAATATTCGGAAACCCCATCATCTGCTGGGGCAACCACCGGTTCATCAGGAAGCTGGAGCGGCGGAACAAGACGTGGTGGGAGTGCACGGCGAGGAAGACCCGGGGCTGCCGCTGCGTCGCGGTCACCTCGGAGAACCGCCTGCTAAAAGTCAATGGGTGGCATAACCATTAGAGAGGACTTAAAGGAACCTTCACAAACATCTCGTTTCATGGCTGTCAACCATTTTGCAGACGAGCAATTATAAATTAAACGGGAGTAAATCGCATTCAAACTTAAGATATGGTTGCCACGATTTTTGCCGACATTAAGTAAGTGCTGTGAACATGAAAGATGTTCGCGGCTGGAAAACAATTCGGCTTTTCTCATACAGGGCGAAACCCAAGAGACTTTTTGTTTCCTACGAGACGAGTCGCTTGTGACTCGCCGTTTCGCGTCGAGAAGACGACGAGACACCTCGACTGATACGAGTAGGCGATCGTGGATTATGTCTCAGTCGCGGTGCATTTCAATAGCTTCGTGTGAGAAGGGCCCTCTCTAATCTAAGTAACAATACTTGTATTTAAACTTTCGTGAGATATAATAATTAACGATTAACGCGATCGGCGCACCGAACGGACACTCAGCACTCTTAGTGCTTGAAAATGGAGGCCTATGTTCTTCGAAACATGTCGCGCGGATGACTAAATAAACGCGAGTAGAACCGTATTAAGTAACAATACCTTAAGTCTTAACGTGATTCAGTCCCTTTTAATTTTTAACCACGGCTGTTAAGTTGCACATATTGTGTAAGGGACATAGGGTCCTATAACAACACCTAGCGTTACGCTGTGCAACTTTTGTTTATCTCTATTGATATAGGCATATACGTAAAAGTCCTTTAAAATATTTGACAGACTGTTACCTGATCTTTAATGGACCTCTTGCAATGAACAGTCATTAAGAAGGTTTCTTACTTTTTACTTTTATTACTTACGTATTGTTAAATCAAATGTTAAAATGTTAAATGGCAATAGTAATTAAAGTAATAAAACATTTGATTTAATTACTGATGTTAAAATATCTTGATGTTAGCCTTTTTTTATCCTATAACTTTCTATATTTAGAAAATGCTAGAATGAAAAAAAAAACACATTGCTAGTATTTTTGTAGTTAGTATTGAATTATGTGTATAAGTATAATAGTAATTTATGTATCTGTGCATAATGAAGGGCATTACAACAAGAGTGTGGGTTTATGAAACGAGCCGAAGGCGAGTTTCATAATAATATCACACGATTGTTGTAATGCCTAATTATGTATAGTTACATACACTACTTTATCTACACACATATCATTAAGTGTTTTAAGATGGGTTCATAAACCGTAGGGAAATTACTTATTACACTACAAGCGAATGAACTCCCTATTCTACTGTCACTCGAGTTCAAATGTCGTTCGATTTATATTAAAAAAACATAACGAATTGGCGTTTCGTATCAATGGCTGTTTTAATATCTATAGATACTAGATTAGACACCCCACTTGAATTTGACAGCTGTTCCAAGTTTAAATTCATAACCTACTGATTTCAGTAGCTAATGTTAACATAACCTACTGAAATCTTTCTGATGGTTGGTAATGCTGGTCATTGCCTACAGTTTCTGGACGCATTTTAGAGCACTTATGACATGTACGTAGATAAACTTCTTTATATTATAGCTACTTAAATAGACAACCAGGTTGAATGTAATACCTACTTACTTTTTTAAATAATTAAGATCATTAGATAAGATAAAGTGACATAGATTATTAATAATATTGAATTATAGAAACTGTAGTTAAATGTTATTCAAGTCATTTATTAGAACTAGTTGATATTTTTTATCCCTATTTTATACATTATCACTTCAGCTGTAAGAAGTCCACTGCTGGACATAGGCCTCCCCCAAATAAATGAGTTGTATTATCTTGGGGGCAATTGCCATAGTCGCCATGCTTGGCAGGCGGGTTGGAGACCGCAGCTGTTGATTCGTTTTCGACGGACGCTGTTGCCCATCCGTCGGATTTTGCCTTTTATTGGCTCTTATCGCACCCGCGGCAGGAGATGGGGTGGTGCTATTTTTAGCAAACGCCACACGAGCGATTTAGACAATTCTTATATAATTCATTTAAATAAATATAATTCTAGTCGTAACTTCTGAAAAATTAAACTATACCTTCCACAGAACTAGTTATTATTTCTAGAATTTCTTATTTAGATATTTTAAGTATAGTCACCATCTGTAGACATTTAAAAAACATTATATTTAATTAAAACATAGGTAAAGATGAACAGGCTATAACCGGTTGTCGTTTTCAGAACCCCAGTTCGGGTTGTCGCAGCGCGGCAACCTAGTCGTGCAGATCGGGGAGTGGCGCTTCAACAAGCATGCCTGCTGGGGCTCCAAGGTGCGCTGGACGTGCATCAAGAAAAAGAGTGGATGCACTGCGGCTATCACTACCATTGACAATGTTATTGTTAAGACTTTGGGCGCCCACAATCATTAGAGCGGTGGCGGTGCGGCAACCTAGCGCCCACACTCATTAGAGCAGTGCGGCAACCTAGCGCCCACACTCATTAGAGCAGTGCGGCAACCTAGCGCCCACACTCATTAGAGCAGTGCGGCAACCTAGCGCCCACACTCATTAGAGCAGTGCGGCAACCTAGCGCCCACACTCATTAGAGCAGTGCGGCAACCTAGCGCCCACACTCATTAGAGCAGTGCGGCAACCTAGCGCCAACACTCATTAGAGCAGTGCGGCAACCTAGCGCCCACACTCATTAGAGCAGTGCGGCAACCTAGCGCCAACACTCATTAGAACAATGCGGCAACCTAGCGCCCACACTCATTAGAGCAGTGCGGCAACCTAGCGCCCACAATCATTAGAGCAGTGCGGCAACCTAGCGCCCATACTCATTAGATAGTTAGTTGTAGGTTGCCCTACGCTTTTATAGCTAAGTGCCATGTCGACTCAGTTTTATATAAAGCTGGGTTAACACATACTCCTAAGTGGTCGTCAACATGGAAAGGCACCTTATTTTGCTTGGCGCTTACGTTGTGAAGTGTCACATTAGTATCACAATTATGGTTACTTAAAGTTTAGTGATATAGACCGTATATACATTGTCAGCTATAATTGTCACTAACCATCAAATGGCATATTTAACTTCGGCGAGACATCACATACTCGTTTGTTTTTCTATATTTATAGGAAAAAAGCCAAGTATTGTATTCGTTAAAAATTTGCACGCTACTGCTAATACGTAATCAAAATTGTAATTAGTTTTTGGATATTATTAATGGGTATATGGATTATTGTCTAGTATGTGAGAGTATTAATGTAAGTAAGGCATATGCATAGACCTGTTTATCATAGAATTAATTAGCTCTAGGTTCAGGTTTAATTGCAGTTTACATGTTTTCTTTTTAAGTATGCTCCACGGGAACATTAATTGCAACTTTTGTTGACGTACAGTCAGCATCATATAGTTAGTTTCAGCCAGTATGATCAAGTATTTAGTAACACGTCTTTACTGCTTTATAAATAAAGATGTGTATCAATATATTTGGCCACTTTGGTTGCCACCAACAATTTGACATTGACTGTGCACCTTAACTTCCTCGTATTTTTAAATGAAATACTTCTGATGTCCTCAACGCAGGTTACGTTAGAGGAAATAAAAAAGTTGGGTCCCAGCCTAGATGACAACCAAGAGACCGCAATACAAAAGAACATAAATTGTCAGTGAACGAATAGTGACGATTTCATCATCATCATCATTTCAGCCGTAGTGAGACGTCCACTGTTGGAGTTTGACCTCCTCATATGCGATTTGTATTATCTTGTGGAGGGAGTTGCCATATTCGCCACGCTTGGCAGGTGGGTCGTCCACAGCAGCATTAAATCGGTTTCGACGGACGCTGCTGCTCATCCGTCAGATTTTCCCTTTCTCACTTGTAACGACACCCGCGGGAGGAGATGGGGTGGTGCAATTCTCAGCCGGCACCATCCATCCACATTATTTGCTTAGGTTTCTATAAACGCTTGGCTTGGCTTAGGGGCCCTTAATTGTAATCTTAGAGAGTTACGCCGACTAGTACAGCGGTATAGTTGAAAAAGATACTATACTGAAAGCGCCCCGGCCTTTTATTGGAAACATAATTACTTAGCTATTTTATGACTTTAGTTTTATCTCTAGCTGTTAATGCTTATTGACTTATTATGTACAAAATAAGCAGTATTTTTATTATCATTTTATTTAATGAACATGCTCAGCGAACTGATTTGATTTAATTAATTCAGACATTTGATACACAGATAATGTATTTATTTGTTCTGAATAATGTATCTACTATATACATTTAGGTACACGTTAATATGTAAAAGAGACTATTATAATCACAGAAACAGAACACTATAGAATCATCAAGTAACACATATTTTCTTTTGAACACTATAAGTTGTCAAGGATATGCCAAGACATATTATGCAAGTTTATGGGAGAAAGAACATAGACACTGTATCTGAAGGCCTACTCGGAGTTCGCAAATTTCGAGGGATTGTCTCTGTCACCCTAATTATGCCTTGAGTGCAGTAAAATAGACAGATGCCCGAAATTTTCGAACTACTATTATGGCGGTATGGCCCTCTGAAGAGTATTGTCGTATTGCAATGCTTCAAAAATGGTTCGGTCGCTCGATACTACTTCGTATAAGAATTAGTCTTGCCAATTAAATATTGATAATGTTTCATTAACAATGAAGTGTAAATGATCTTTACTGGTCGTGGCTTAAATAATAGCATATTATCTTTGTATTTGAGGTGGTGTGCGTGTTGACAATATTGGTATTCGTACTATGAGGTTTAGCCAATCAGGGCGTTCACTTCTTCTGTTTTCTCTTTTGTCGTTATAAGTCATACTCCGGTCTGGATCTTTTCGAATATTTAGGTAATAAATAATAGAAACAATAAGTAGTATCTCATGTTATCTGTAGCTTGGGTTATAATTAATGTTGCGAGATAATATAAAGAATCGTAGTTTTAGATTTTGAATCAATAAATCGTAAATAACTCTTCTGTTATTATTTCTAACATAAGTCCAAAACCTTTTTAATGTAGGAATTTATATTGTAATCGCCTCAGAAGGTAAATTGAAGGGCAGGTAATTAACGAAGGCTTTTTTTTCAGATCTGAACCCTGTGTTCGCCCAATCGCAGCGCGGCAACCCGGTGATCATGATAGGGCAGTACCGGTTCAACCGGGTGAACAAATACGGGAGTCGTACGCGGTGGGTCTGCGTCAAAGCAAAGGCAGGCTGCCGTGCCTCGCTGCACACTATGGACAACGCCATTGTACGCGTCTGGGGTTTCCATGACCCCATGGCGCACACTAGCGCCAATCGATTCTAAATTCTAGCTGTACGTCCAGAAGGCTTGAAGTTTAATCGCACTTATGTACTGAACAGTGTAAATGAGGGTATTATAAGTAGAATAACTTCAAGGTCTCATTGACCGAAATCACTTAAAGAGAACGAAGAGAAGAGACGTGATGGATATACAAAGAAAATATATGTCCTCGCAAAAGAATTTATTCTTCGTATGTATATTTGAGTAAAATGTATATTCTTACACGCACGCTTTGTCACGATTTCTGGAAGTGTATGAGAGAACGTGAGGTTTCCACAAATAAAAAACCTTGGTATTAAGATACATTCACTGTTATATACCTATGCTTTGGGGATTAGCTGACGGTACCTGGGCCATTTTATTTAAAGTTGTTTCCATTTTTATTTTCATTTGGTTTTTTTGTGCGGTATCTACTCAGAATCATGAGCTCTTTCGAGCCTGATAGGAGAAAAACGTGTGAGCTTTTTATTCCATTCTGTGACTAATATTTATACATTTCATATGGCGGTAACGGAACGGAAGTAATAAAAAATTTATGAAAATATTGGACACATTTTTTCTCATATCAGGCTCAATAGAGCTCATGATTCTGAGTGGAAACCACACAAAAAAATCCAAATAAAAACAAAGTGGGAATACAACTTTACACAAAATGAAGCATATGAAGCTGAATGTTACAATACTTAAACAAAATAACAAAATCGTGTGTATTATACGTTTAGAAATATTCCAAATCTTTGAGATATTTTCACTTTATCAGAATGTGGATCTTGTTATAGCCTAATATAGCTATTAAGTCTACTTAAATGACTTAAAAATAATGATAAAAATTAACGATCAAAAATGTAACTAGCTTGTTGCTGCATTTCGCGTGCATTAGCAATAATAATTTCTATTACGTTTTATATGTCCAAGATTATAGTATGATACATTTTTTAAAAGTATTGTTTAGAAACTGATGGATTAATAGATAAAAATCTTATTTATGCGATTTATCTCGAAATAAGTTAATTTATAAGCTTATTCAATTATCTTAATTCTTAAATAACAGTTAGATATTGTACGTATTATTCAAGTCTACATAATTTTAGATATTATGTTATTAATTTGTTTTTTAATGTATTCTGGCCACTTTACATGGCTCTCGGACAAAGAATGCATTTCAAAATAAGCTTTTTGAGTTAAATGGTTTAGAATCTCCTAATCAAACCATGACATCGGTGCTTTCCAAAATAATCGCAAGAGATTTTATACACGGCGAGGCTTAAGGCAAATTATTGAGCTAGTTACTATCACATATTTTATATTAAGTAGTTTTTATTCGAATAAATTATGCTATAGTACTAGTATATAAGTGTTGTAGAGTAAGAAACATAAAATAATGATAGGGCAATAAACTATTACTTTTAAGTAGCACTTACAAAGTTACTATCTTACATTTAGTGGTGGCGGTAAATACATGGGTCGCTTTACTGTCAATATCTAATACTTAATGATGGATAACTTATATCTTGACTTAACGTATCATAGCCTGTACAAACACGTGGGCTGTTAAATACAAGTAAAATTGCAAGTGGTGTTTTATTTCATTCCCCGTTTTTTTGTCGTTAATTGACTCTCTCATATTTTGCACGTATGTAAGCTTGGCTTCAAAATAACAATTATAAAACTATACCCATTAATCATCAGTCAGATGCTTTGTCGAATAAACAATGTCCTTGAGCAATTACATTTATTATACATTGTTAAATAATAGATTGTGGTTAATATATTTCAGCGTATGATGTAGAGGTTGTCTTTGGGTTGACTCGCGCGGGCAACCCGGCGTTGCAATTAGGCCAGCACCGATTCAACCGGGACAGCGGTTACCGTGGTTCCAAGATGCGATGGCGTTGCATCAAGACCTCGACTGGTTGCCGAGCCCACGTGATCACCGTAGATAGCTCCATTGTGAAAGTCTACGACGAACACAATCATTAAAAAGTTTTACTGAATTATGTTTATTCAAACATCATTGTGCAACTCGAATGAGTTCATTCATTTCATGGCCTTATGAGACATATAAAATATGTAAAAGTAATAAAAAAAGAGTAATTTAAAAAAGCTTTTTTGCATTAATTTGTTGTATAGTTGATAGGCTTGTTATTTAGACTGTTATAAAACATTTTATTCGTTTTTTACCAGTTATTTTTCAGGGTTTATATTTTTACCTGTACATAATAAAATATTTTATCTTCACAATGTATCTAGTTTTTACTACTGTACTACGCCTATAAACAATTTCATTTGAATTAAGTATGTCGTTGTACAGTCGCCATCAGATATATCGGAGCTGTGGAGGTGGCCCACAAATATCGGAACATCCACTTTATCGCCATGACAATAGTGGCATTGTTCCGATGTTTGTGATCACCTCCACAGCTCCGATATATCTGATGGCGATTGTGCATTGGGCCCCATGATCTCGATTGTCATAACTGATAATTTCTTGCCTTAATCCATCATTAGCATAATTCATTTTTATTTTCAAACATGCCTTCTTTTCAGGATTTTTATAAATGAACACTTAACCTATTAGGCTAATGTATTAAACAGAAGACCTTAAAAAGTCTTGACAATTTCAATATATTCCAAACGATGAATCGTAACAACCAAAACTATGCAACCCGACATAATCCTGAATTATGTAATTATAAACAACCGAGTGTTTATTGAACGCTATTATTTCGTTTTAGAACCGGTGTTCACAACGACCCGATCCGGCAACCCGGTGTTGCAGATGGGGCCGCACCGCTTTAACCGGGTTAGCGGCTACAAAGGGTTAAAGCAGCGCTGGAGATGTACTAAAACACCTCAAGGCTGTCGCGCTAGTATTGTTACTTTCGGAAATGAAGTTATTCAAATGTATACTGAACATAATCATTAAACATGTTCCAATAAAGCCTTGAGTAATAAATACAATATCTGTTATGACCGGCAAGACTATTGAAGCCAATAAGCCTGATATCGTGGCGATTGATCGACCGCAGCACCGGGCAATGCTCGTCCAAATCACCGTCCAATGTAACCAGAACCTCGTGAAGGCCGTTAAGGACAAGTCCGGCAAAGTGCCTAGACTTGGCTTACGAGGTAACTGCCATGTGGGAAGTTAGTCTACATAGTTGTTTCTGCGAACGGTCTCATAACAAAGAGTCTCCACCAACATCTTCAGACTCTTGCTATGTCGTTTTGGTTGGGGGTCTAAGGGTCAGATTCAGAAGGTGTTAATCGGTGCGGGCGGTTCCTCTCTGTAGACCTAACCACCGGCAGCTTGCGGCCTGCCCCGCTGCTGGCGTCACCTTAGGTCATAACCTAGAAAAACATGTTTTCTATAATGTTTTCATCTGTTTTAGATGTCATTTCACTATTATAAAAATATCATAAATAGTCAAAGCTGAGACAAATAGAGAAAATAAAATACAAGTACCTTGAATTAAGTTATAAGATAAATAATTTCGTGAGCCTAATTTTCATAAGAGTGCATGTTTGATTGATAAAACAATGAAATACTGATTTTATTAACATAATTATCTGATATGTTTCTAGATGCAAGTATTGAAACAAACAGAGCAGGCAACCCGGTGTTGCTTATTGGCCGTTATCGTTTTAATCAATTTAGTGCCAGGGAAGGGTTCAAGAAGCGCTGGAGGTGTGTTAAACGACCAATGGGTTGCCCCGCGTCAGTCATTACTGTAGATAAAACTATTGTAAAGATTCTCAACGGTCATACTCATTAAATTCTTACGTCTCATTATATCCTCGCCGGTCGCGAGTCTACTGCACACAACAATGGTCAGTCCCGCGCGCGAGAGCGCGCACACTGAGGCGGGCCACGCACACAGAGACCGAGAAAAAACCGATGATTGGTATGCAGAAGTTCGGTTTGAGCGGGTCCTCGGCTTGGCTACGATAACGTTTTCTTTTGCATTACCAATTTACCTATTAATAATTTAAGGAATATCATTTAAAAGAAGACGTTATACGCCAGTCTAGCAAAACGGCGTTGTTTGTGGATCCATATCATTGCAATTTTCATTTTCATTTTCATTGTTAATCATTAACAGTTAACCTTGAAACTGCAAGCCATGCTTGGTTACTGTAAAACCTTAAATGTACTTATTAAAAATATGTTTACTTTGTAAATCTATTTTTTTAACCTTATTGGACTTATTGTAGCTCGATTTGTGAAATATAATCTCAGAATATAGATTTAGTACAGACCTAATATGTAGTACTACTCGCTGAGGTAACACCAAGAATCGCTCGGCCTGCCGTGCGGTCATTTATACTTACGAGAATGTTATAGGTTCCGCTGTACCCGTTTGATTGTCGCGCCACAATACTTTCAATAATTACATACGGAAGAAGTTGAATAATCACGCATGGATATTATTGCAGGGGTAGTATTTACCACAACTCGATCCGGTAATCCAGTTCTGCATATTGGGTCGTACCGGTTCAACCGGCAGAGTGGCTACAAGGGCCCCATGTTTAGATGGCGGTGTGTGAAGCACCCGAGCGGATGCCGCGCTAACATCAATACATTCCAAAACGACATTGTCAAGATGTTAAATGAGCATAATCATTAATTAAAAAAATATATAGTTGGACGCCAGACCGACGGCATCTTCACTAACTCTAAGGTCTAAGGATGTCTTATAGATATGAGAAACACGTGGCGACTTTTAGTATTATTTGTGGTGGTTTCAGAGACCGCCACTACATGCAAAAAATAAATAAATAGAAAAATACAATTTAACGAAAATAAACTAGTTCTGTTTGTATGTTACGACGGTTGTGACTAATATATAATATTGAAACATAAAATCTGTTTGTGACAATAAATATGTTTGTGGGAATAAACAAAATAATGACTCTAAACGAAATATATTTAAAGAAATAAATTTGTAAATATTAAATACATGTAATATCTTATGTTTTAAACATACATTTCTGTTTTATGTTCGTTAAAGATGACTCATTAACTTTTTTTTTACTTAAAGTCAAAATCACCTCGTTAATTCCAGCAGCATTCTTTGAAGTAACACGTCACGGTAACCATGTTCTCCAGCTGGGTCCGTACCGGTTTAACCGGGTGCACACGAACGGGTCCAAGGCACGGTGGACCTGCGTGAAGAAACCGTATGGCTGTAAGGCCAGCGTCACGACGGTCGACACAGTCGTCGTGAAGACCTTGAATGACCACGACCACACGCAGAAAGTGCAAAAAAACCTTCTTCGTCTACGGACTTTGCAGCACATGTGATAAATATAGAACTTGTATTGCGGATATTTAAATCGAAAGAAAAATAGAAAAATTTGACTCGCAGCGGGATTCGAACCCACAACCACTGGACGGTACTATCCTGTGGTTGTGGGTTCGAGTCCCGCTGCGAGTCAAATTTTTCTATTTTTCTTTCGATTTAAATATCTTTGATATGCTAGCAGACGTTTCTGCTTAATATAAAAATAACTTGTATTGCGTCTGTAAAACTTCTTAGAAAGAACGTTAATCAAAAACTTGTAGGCCAGCTTGGCTTAAAGCATACACTATATTCATAAATGGTAGCTAATTAGAACTGATATATTTAAGTAACTATCATCAAAATTTTAAAATTTAATACAGTTGTGATTAACTGATAAATTTTGTATGAAAATATTATGGTGCCTTTTTATAATAAAACTTGTAATAACTGTAATTACCAAGTAATTCATTAAAACGTATTCGTTGCATCTTGTTTATTTTACATCATCTGTAATCCTGTGTTTTGTGAAAAACGCTTTTGCATGGCTGTTACGGGCATTATTTTTACACACGTATAGGACTAACATAAATTAATTCTGTTTACAGTGCCAGTATTCGGTGCTACCAGAACTGGCAACCCGATGATTGAGATAGGCCCGTACCGGTTCCACAAAACAGGTAAAATTGGTAAGCGGGGAAAAGTTCGCTGGATCTGTACTCAGTACCGCAAAGAGTGTCGTGCCTCTATCACTACGCTGGACGACGTCATTATTCATACCAAAAATGAGCATAATCATTAGCATAATATTGATATGTGTGAAAATTGAACAGTTATTTTATTACGATATGGGTTTTCTGAACTAAGTGGACTTGGCAGGAAAACTAAGCTATTAATCAAAGAGATCAGTGATTTCTAATCGCAGTTTAGGGACTATTTCGGGTCCGGGTAGGGGTAATCAAAGTAATACAACGAATCCCCAATGTGAGTTGGAAGGGGCCTAAACTATAGGTACAAACGCTTTTTGCTCCATTCGCTCACATTGCCATGTACTTAGCTCACTTAGCTGTAATAGTTTTATAAACAGTGGCGTACAGGATTGGTTGAGTCATTTAGATACTTTCGTAACTCTGCCGTATATGGCAAATCGTTACACAACATCAGGAGACTTTGGTTCCCGGTACTTCACTGTGCATACGTCGTGATGTATACCGTACATTCCTTTAAATATTAATTTTTCAATCAAAGTCAAATATAATGAATAGGTATTTAAGGACTTTAATTATTTAGCGTAGGTAATGATAAATATTTCTTCTGTATAGTATTATTTTTCGAAGGTCCACTTGCACTATTGAACCGGTAAGTCCAATACATATTTTAACACTTTGACTTTGGGTTAGTTGGCTAATCCTGTATGATAAATCATCAAGGGTTTGTGGCTAAACCAAAAGTTAAGCAGTGACAATGTATGGGCCTAACCGGTCAACCTCTGGTATTTTGGCTAACCCTGGATGGTGGCAGTCGGGCCTAAATAGGTTTGTAGATTAGATTGAGGTTAAGACTATTCAGTTAAAGATTTAGGTGCTGATGATTTCGTACAAAATGCCCTATAGAGCTGACTTATGTATTATGGCAATAAAATCGTATCATATTATTGTTACAGAATGATTTATATTTTCTTATCTTTATTTACAAAAAAATGTAATATTGCTTTTTAGTGTTTAGTTTTGTTAATTAATAATTTACCGAAACGCGTTTAGGCTAGTGTATTTTTTAGAGAAACTTTACCAAATATTGGCTTGCCATGATTATGATGAGTAGATTAAAAAATCTTCTTATATTGTTTTTTATTTATGTTAAAGTTTTATTGATAATATTCAAATGTGTGTTTGGCACATTTGATCCGGTTTAGTGCATACAATACCGGTAGTGCGATCTTATGAAACATTCCATATGGTAATTACTCGTCTACTATCTGATTTGATAAAATCAACCTAAAATGTATTACAACAAATCAGTTTATTAGTGATGCGTTTAGTATGAATATATTTATATAGCTTAGCTGTCAGTGTAACAATGCACTACAGTCCAATTGTGTTAATGTACTTAATTATGGACTATAATATACGGGATGTCTAGTCCATCGTTTGCTGAATTGAAATTTGTTAATCATTAAATTTACACTTTTTGGGGGTCAAACGGTGGACCAAACATTGTGTAATTCATTTATGTTTATATTTTCGTATTGTGTATAATGAATAAATCGACTCTTACTAATGTTTCGTTTTTATTTCAATACACAATAACCATTGTTATTAATTAAAACGATACTCAACCACATACATCAATTTGTAATATTATATTACCGAGTGTTTGATCGAGTCACTACTCGTACTGTGCAGAAAGATCAAGTTCATACAAAGTCAAGTTGCGCCTAAAAACGAAACTAAAAGGCAAAAGGTGTTGCGAGACTAAAAGGTGATGTCAAAGTCAACTGAAGCCAGACTTCTTCTTCTTTCTTCTTTTTCTTCTTCTTCAGATCTTTAGAATCTCAAGCATACCAGCGTGATTGGCGTCCTCGAAACATCGCAGCTAATTTTTCTACGTTATAAGCGTGATAAAACTTTCTTTTCATTGTTAGTAAACTGTAAAACTGATAATTAATAAATCGAGTGTTTCAAAAGTTTTTTTTATAATGTAATCTTATCTCAGTCACTTAGTCACATGAGAATTAATGTAATATTATTAATAGCTTGTATTTTAATTACAATTTTATCTAACCTTTACATGATCCCAGCCCTATAACTTTAATTTTTCCTTTCCCTTACTCTAGTGATGTTTAGTACGACAAGGTACGGCAAGCCGCAGATAGAGCTGGGTTCGTACAAGTTCATCCGGCACAAGGTGTCGAAGGATGGTCGCAATCGGCGCTGGGTGTGCTCCCGGTCTGGCTGCCGCGCTTCGCTCTGCACACTTGATGACGTCATTGTGCGTACCAGCAACGAGCACCAACATTGACCTTGTGTACCGGTTCGTTCGGTGGCTATAGGAAGACGGCCGGTATAAAATTTATTAGTTGATTATTATTGTACCAGAAATCCGGAATTGTCAATACAAAAGGTATCGGTGTTGCGTGCTTTACTTGCGCTTTCATTGTGAGCACCTTCACTCTATATAAAGTTGTTTATGCAGCATCGAAGTTATTAATATTTCGACGGGTACTTCTTTATCGGAAAAACTGGTACCACGTTAGCATCTTTCGGAATAGGTACGAGTATATTATGCCCACAATTGCGAGGTTGCTTATTTTTTGTTACGTTAGTTTCTTGTTTAGAATGTTATGAGTTTACTCTGTTAAGTATATGAAACTTTCTAGATTTGCATGAGTTGAAAATATTTGTATTGTGTTACTATATTTGGTTATGTTTTTGCAAGAGAAAGTTTAATTTCACCTTTATTCAATAAAACTCTGCCTTTATATATTTCTCACTTATTTAATCGCTATTAAATCTAGCTATGTAGTTATCCATTAGAGCTGTTCGTAGCTAAGTAGAAAGAAGCAGATAATTCTAGAATTATCTGCGTCTTATGAAGGACCAAGTTCTTCCATGTCGGTAGCGAACCCTAATTTATTTTAGTTTTTTTTGAGTTGCATTTTTCCGATTCCTCTTGCACCCGCTAGATTGCACTTTATCCTTCCAGTGCCCGTGTTCGGACGGACCCGCAGAGGCAACCGGACGATCATCATTGGCAAGCAGAGGTTCTGGCTGGGCAGCACCAGCAAGAGCAAGCAGAGTCGCTGGCACTGCAGCCACCGCCGCTGCGGGGCTACCATATTCACGGAGAAGGACGTTATCGTGAAGACACAAAATGAGCATAACCATTTGATAGATGACGAGTGAACGTATCTGCGATATTTAATATGATACTTATGTGTTTAAAATACACATACCAATTGAATTAATTTAAAGGTAAATCTTTTATACAAATCGTTGAATTTTTCCCTTAACTAGAGTTTCAGATATTTAATGTAAAAATAAATATTGTTACTAGGTTAAAAACAAAAGATTGCACCAGATAAGTAGCTGGTTGAACTGGTTGGTTTAGCATTTATAAATTTACAGTAGGTATCTCTCCTCTTGAATGACGCTAAGCGCTAATATTCTTAATATCATAAGAAATATATTTTTTCTCTGTCTGTAAAACGGGCATTATAAATAAGAAACATGGTTCCTAGAGGTTCGTGATTGTAGGGAAGTGTAGTTATTTAAGTGCATACATTACTATATTATGTTTTACTAAAGAAGGTTGTGTATTTCAGTTAAATCTCTGATTTCTATTATGTGGATATGTTTTGTTTCGTTTATTCTAATGTCATGTAAAATAATAGCTCAAAAAGGAGTGATAAATATTGAGATTTATTAATTAATAGATTTAATAATAAGATTTATTTGAGTTAATTTAAAAGTTTACAGCGATTGAACTGCTTTTGTTATTTTTATTTTAGGGACAAGGGTGATAAGTGGCTTATGTTACAAATTATATGTAAGACAATTATTATTTAAGATTAGTAAGTTCAAATGTTAAGTTGTCTTAAATAAGTATATGGGTAGCAACGGCTGTTATTTGAAGTTATGTTGATAATTATATGAGATGACCTCAAGAATTCTAGTGAAGGTAGTAGTTTAGGTCCAACGGATGTATTGGTTTACATCAGATAATATATTTTCTTTACTATGGTCAATTACAAATGTTCGTGCTGTTACCTTTAAGGTATTACTGTTACCTTTGCACTACGTTACATTTTCTCTGAATGTATTAGTTGATTATTATAAAAAGTTTAATTATTATTCTTATAAAATTTATGACTTTTCTTTTATGACATGATAATTATTATTGTCCCTCCGACTCCCAGGTAATACATTCAGAGAGAGAAGTTTAATTTCAAGCAATATACTCTAAAAAAGAAAAAAATGGGACTCATATAAGCTACGTGCATGCAAATGCATATAGTGTCATACTTTCTGCCGGGTGGGACCTTACATCATTATTTACAAAACAAAGCAATAACTCTTTATAGTACAACTCAAATAACTACAAGAAGTACAGGAAATATAGGATTAAAAGAATCAAAGAACTCTAGTGTTGATGATGACTCTTAACCTGGTAACCACTGGTAATAAATTTAGTAATTTGCATTATTTGACTAAGTACCCATCATTGTTTCTTTCTAGTGTCGTATGTGGTAACCCGGGGTGGTTCGAAGGTGCTGATATCCGGGGGCTGCCGGTACTACCACCACACCACGCTGGGTGACAAGAAGCGGTACACCTGTCAGTACAAGAGGACCGGCTGCAGGGCCAAGATCTTTACCGTGTGTGATGAAGTGGTGGGCGTTTTGGGACAGCATAACCATGACCTGGACATGTTATGATACTTATTAGGAAATTGATAAGAAAGGAACTATATTTTATGATTAGTTACCTATTCAATTTTTATGGTTAGTGTACTTAATAAAGTATATTTTATTGAATATAGAAAATCTGTGATTTGTTGTTGTTGACGCATTTGCTGACAGTACGTTGACAGGTGGCGCAGTTCTTGGCTTCACAAAGTTTAACTGTCGCAGTGACTGCGAAAATGTTACAAATGAAGAAGTTAAGGAACCGTCTTATTTATTCGAACGAAAACTAGGAGAAGCTTTTCACGTTGATGTTAGTTCTCTTAACAAAATGGTTCACTGGCAATAAAAAAAAAATAGCGGCAAGACCTAACAGCAGGCGAAAGGGCGGTGCGCGGCGAGATGAAGACAGAAGCTAAAAGATGAATGGAAATATGAGGAATACAAGAAAAAACATAGGAATACTTTCCAGAAAAGCAGGAAGAAGAAAAAGGATATGATAGAGGAGTATACCCTTTTTGAAAAAGCGAAATTACTACAGCAAGAAAGGGATAAGGTTAGAACAAGAGTTGAACAGCATAGGTTAAGGAAAAATGGTGGCCAAAAGCTCGCATTGACTTGAGCGGCTGCAAACACTCAAGCTAGGCCAAGCTATATGCTTCAGAAATGATTTACCAGAACGCATCACGTCTGTTGTAGGCCTTGATACACATAAATAAATAATATATGACAATGGGAAAAGATTTGTAAGTGCGGAATGGGTATTTTTAATAATAAAGATATTGTTAACCTATTATATTTTTTATTGATAAATATTTACCATCAAAGTGATTTGCACAAACAATTTGCGGTTGAATTTGATGACCGCCTATTAAATTCATGTTTTATCATTTCATTGCCACACCTTGATTAATTTCAGCTGGATTGTGTAACGTGTTTTGTTAAATTGTTTATTATAGGTGCTTACTATTTTGAGGAGACCAGAAATGGGACGTACGCTCTCTGCTACAACGATTACCGGTTCAACAAGCACAGCTCCAGCAAGGGTGTGGTCTCCCGCTGGAACTGCGTCAAGGCTAAGTTCGGCTGCAAGGCCACCATCGTCATGGTCGAGGATGTTATTAGTAAATTTATGAATTCGCACAATCATTGATGATGGTTTCGTAAGCTGGTTGAGCTGCTACTTTTTTTTCAGGATTTAAAACGATCTTACGACTAATTAAGGTAACATCCATAATGCTTAGAAACGAAGGCCAAATGGTGATTTCTCAATATGACTTAGGAGTCCAATGCTGGTTTAGAAGTCTTAGTACACTTACGGTAGATGATGTTAGGCGCATAATATGAGGATTATTGTGGAATAATTTGCTTCCAAAGAGTTAGTCTCAGTCGCAAGTTTGAGTCTCACTCGACGGCGTCGACATGGATTTTATTTATTTCTAAGCATTATGCTGTTGTTATTAATGATTTAATAAATATCCACTGTATACAGATGTGTATTTTATTATTGTTTGTTTTTATTTATTTTTGTTTTCCTTATGTGTAGAGTATAGTGACCTGACACTTGGTTCAGTACGTTCTTGCTGTAATGGTTTTACTAGCATTTATTATACTCACGTGACACGGTTAGTCAGTCGGTGTCATGACAGTATTATCAATTTGAAAGATCCTTCGAAAAGGCTCTTCGACTCTACTGGTGACCGCAGAGCTAGCAGCTTCCTCGCGCAACTCATCAGTATCGCGTATACAGCGGGGAAATGCTGCCAGCATCCTCGGCACCATGCCAAAGGGGCCCAATATTTACGACATTTTTTAAATTTTTATTATATTTTTTTCTTTATTTTTATTGTTTAGGTTGTTTGTATCTGTAAATATAATTACATTAAATAATTATCTGATTAGCTGAATAAAGATCATATTTAAGTACTAAAAACTTAAAAAAAAAATTAAGTGGTGAATCGCCCAAAGGACTTGATTTTAACCGGCTAGACTAATTTCGTCACCCTTTGACCGGAAAATAAAAGCCATAACATGTTTTTCGTTGCCTTACTAACATTTTTGATCCATAGCCGCTGTAAAGTAAGGCTTCACAGGAGCTGACTTGCAATAAGCTTATTTTTTTGCTTCCTACGCTTCTGCGGTCCAGGTTCAAAAATATCCAAGCCAATAACCCTATTATGTTCCAGGTATAACTTTTGAAACCACGCGTTATGGGAACCCTGTGATAGTGGTGGGACATTACCGCTATAACCGCTGGAGCGGCAGCCGCGGCCCGCAGGTGCGGTGGACCTGCGTCAAGAACCAGCAGGGTTGCCGCGCGACTCTCACCACTATCGACAACGTTGTCGTTAAGTCTAAGAACTTTCATACTCATTCATGAGTATTGTTTTTTCGATTAGTATTTGACCCTAGCTGCCAGGGCATTTTGCAATAACTAATACGTTTACTAGCTTTTTTTAGAGTAAGAAAAGTCGAATAACGAGTACTAGTATAATACTTACAATCTAGTCAATCAAATTAGTTTATGATAATAAGAGATATAGAGGTATAGTAGATTTCAGGTAGTTTTTCGAACCTGCTATACTATTTGGATATTGTTTGAATAAAGTTTGACGCTTTTAAGACCCAAACAAAGGCACAATATAACTACATTTGTTATGAGACTTTGTGGGATACAATATTGATCGGATGATGTTTAATATATATTTGCGGCCATATTCAACGGAACAGTATTATTACAATAAAATATTATTAATCGTGACCATTTCGGTTTTCAAATCGTATAACCTTTTATTTGGTTTCCTGAAAAGTCCTCTTCTTTCTTGCATAGCTGTTAATCATTCACTATACATAAATTTAGTTCACTTTTCAGAAAAAATGGAGATGATGTTTTCCACGTCCCGCCACGGTAATCCAGTTCTACAGATAGGGCAATACCGGTTCAGCAAGATGAGAAGTTGCAACAACCGCACACGTTTCGCCTGCATCAAGGCACGCACTGGCTGTAAGGCCTCTGTGGTCACCTTTGACAATACCATCATAAAATATAAAAGCGAGCACAATCATTGATCTTGGGATCTGCGAATGTTTCGAGTATGAAAAAAAAAATTCACTGAACGTAAAAGTTTGTATAGAAAATTTATGAATATGATGGTCTACAACTTACTGTAGGAACAGAATATTCGTCAAGTCACAACACCTGGTAACGTTGAAAGTATATTCGATGGTCATGGAACTAATCCTTTTTATAAATATTTTGTGATCTACGTGTACAATGAAGATATTACCTCTATACAGAAATATATAAAGAGACAAAACTATTTACGTGAGAATAAAGATAGTGTTAAAAACTAGGCCCTAAAGTCGGAATTTTCCAGCAGAGGAAACGACCCCGGGCGCGTGGACATGGGACTATGCTTTAAATGGCAGTTAATACTATAGGTACTTAATCATAAATTACTTAAAATAAATTAAAGTTTACTCACATTTTTTATTTTATTTAGGTAATTTTTTATGTTCTTTTAGCTCGGGTTTTATTTATTTAATCGGGTTTTATTCTTTTCACGTATTTTACTTATAGGTGTAGGATGTTATAAAGAACTAGTAGTTGTGTTTAGTACCTTTGCCAATCTAATCCAATCTGCTAGCCTAATATGGTCGGGGTTTTATCACTTGTCACAATACCTTTCACGCTCTAACAAGTATCTGAGTGCGAAAGTGACGGATAGCGCGATAGACGGCAAAACGTCAAGACGTTCTAAAAAGCCAATCTGAATTGCCCCATGGTTCCGGTTGTCAATACCACGAATACCACCACCATGAAGCGAAGTGTCGGACGGCCATAAACAGGATAGACTAATGACCACGTATGAGTCACTCGTCAGGAGCCCCCGTATACCCCCGTGTACCGTATACCCATCGGGTGCAGTGTGCTGGAGATCGCTCCCTATGGCGGTATGGAGGAGGCCTAATTCCAGGAATAGGAATGAATGAAAGTCCGTGTTGAGTAGGTAGGAAGGTGCTATTTATTGGTGCAATGGTACATATCGTGTTCGTTACCACATATAAAACTGAATAGGCAATTTGTTTCAGATCTTAAACCCATTTTTATCACCTCTCGGTACGGCAAACCGGTTATTCAATTAGGGGTGTACAGATACAATAGATGGAGCGGTAGCAAGGGACTGAAGGTTGTATGGACTTGCGTGAAAAACCCTAAGTGCCGAGCGAGGCTGTACACCATAGATAATGTTATTGTTAGTACTTTGCACATTCATAACCATTAATTTTTTAAAGGCGCTTCTAACTTCTACATATATAAGATGTACTTTCTACAAAATAAAACACAATATAAAAAGTGATAAATAAAAATCGTCCTGTGTTATTGTTTACCAATCTATCCTAAATGAGTATTCTAGCAATCACAAAAAACCACAATCTCATTACAAATAAAATAGGACAACTAAAACTAATTTTTTGGTATATATAAATTAATTACACAGCGTCATGTGAAGCATTCGTGGTCACTGGGTAACTTACAAATTTTAATTAAGTATACGCGACATATTTTTTTAATGGTCATAGTAAATTATCGAATACACTTAAGTTAAGAGCTATAAAAACTAGATGTTTCGGACATATTTCAGATCTGCATCCAATTTTCCTTTCATCCCGCTACGGGAAACCGGTATTACAATTAGGTAACTACCGGTTCAACCAGCGGACCGGTACGAGTGGCTGTAAGCCGCCGAAGGTTTCCTGGAGCTGCGCCCGGTATCCGTCTTGTCCTGCGCGTCTCGTCACCTTGGAGGATATGATTATTCGTGTGTTACATGGTCATACTCATTGACTAATAAAATTTGTAACTACCAAGTGCAATTCTTAAGTTGTATCTACTATATATATTTATACAAAATCTAGCACTATAAAAAAGACTTAACTGAATGTAATTATTAACCATTAACACGGTTCTACTCACGTTTATTTAGTCACTCCACAAACTTGAGTGCGCGACGGGGCGGCGACGCGATCGGCGAACCGAACGGAGGCTCAGCACTCTTAATGCTTGAAAATGGAGGCCTATGTTCCCCGAAACATGTCGCGCGAGTGACTAAATAAACGTGGGTAGAACCGTGTTAATCGTTAATTAAGACTCAACTTAATTTAAAATAAATATGTTACGTTTTCAAATTGTTTAATTAATCTTATTTACGTTGTCCGGTCTTGTCATGGAAAGTTTTAGGTTTGATTTTCATCTACAGCATACTTATTGCCTGATTGATTTTAAATGCTAACTTTTGACTTTTAAGATGATAAGGGTAAACGCGTGTACTCAAAAACACATGTCATTATTTATAAACATCACTGAAAATATCTTCATTAAGATTAATATGACATCAATAGTTTTACTATTATAACTTAATAAGACATTAAAAGTAATTTAAATAAGTTAAATTAAAAACAAAGTATTCCGGTCACGTTAGTTTTAACTTGATATCTGGTTTATTGTTACAGATGGATATGACCAACCAATATTCGGGACTTCTAGGTACGGGAAGCCGGTCATACAGCTCGGGAGGTATCGTTACAACAGATGGTGCGGCAGTAAGGGAAACAAGGTCACCTGGACGTGTGTCAAGAAACAATACTGTAAAGCAAGGCTTACAACTATAAATGACGTCATTATAACACAGTGGCATGAACATAATCATAGATGATTTATTAACAGGAAAGTGTACAGGAGGATTTCATTTTAAGTCCTGAGCAAAGTGAGGGATTTACAATGATTTGTCCATGATACATGTCTTCTTAAACAGAAAAAGTGCCTTTAATAACATGACAATTATGTACCTACTTAGATTGTAAAGTAAAAGTTTTGTTGTACTCGTACATTATAATTTGAACAGAAATAGAATGTGATGTTGATCATCAAGTAAAATATTAAGAAGTTGTAAAATAAGTTTTTATAACATAATGGGTCTTAGTTTTATTTAGATGTAAGGTTTTGGTTATTTTATAAAGAAAAAATAAATCGATTTCAAAGTTATAATAGTCTATTCATTATTTGAGTCCTGAATTAAAATAACTAAAATCGGATTACATCGTGTATACTAACGAAAAGTCTGGCCTGTAGGGTAATGAGCTTACCTATTTATGTATGAAGCTGACTGGTTCTACTAAGCTTGCTTGCTGGGTTCAAATCCCAGTGAGAACATTTATTTGTGTCATAGTATTTGTTCCTGGGTGTTTTCTATATAACTATTTGATATTATAAATATCGTTGATTAAGTTCCCATCCCACGACAGAAGCCTTTTTGAGCTTACTGTGGGGCTTAGTCAATTAGTGTAAGGATATCATATTTATTTATTTATACAGAATTGACCTTTGTTACAGAGCCCCACCCAATTTTCATTACAACTCGCCGCGGCAACCTTGTTATACAATTAGGAGAGTACCGGTACAACCGCTGGAGTGGAAGCAAGGGTCCGAGGACCTCCTGGACTTGTGTGAAGAACGTGGCGGGGTGCCGAGCCCGGATTGTGACCATTGATAACGTCATTGTCAAGTGTTTGAACGAACATACTCATTGAAGGATGACTCGAGTGACCAGAACTTGTCAAGAAATATTTTGACGGTTGTGGATTCTCAATTTGTCACCGGCGATGACGATTCCAAGATCTACCTATCAGCCACAGACGATCACTGCAGCCCCTACGAAGGCATCCCTCAATCGTCAGTAGACGTCCTACACTGATCTTTCCTCTTCATGTATGGTCGCTGCTCTAGGTCTGTTCTCCCAACGGCTATTTACACTCCGGTCTATGAGACCTGCTTCAGCCTAGCAGTCTTGTTCTTCTACGCCTGTCCTCATTTCTGATTATATCACGTAGACACAAAGATGTTTGAATTATTGTACTGTCACTGTGTAGTGCTGATATGACATGACCTAAGTTTATACTGATAGTGTTTAACAGGAAACGCGTTCTGCACGCGCAATGTATTAGAGTGAGGCCACACTGCAGTGGTGTGTCGCATTTTTAGTTGTGTTTATTGAATTGAATACCCAGATCCTTAACGATCCGTATTCAATTCTACTGGACGACAAGCACGCTCCAGGGTGGACTCACACTTAAATTGCCGATGGTATTGCTTCACCTATCTCAGTATTTCTCACCTATTATTTGTATTTATAAAATATAATTAAATTACATTTCTTTTTAATTTCATTTGCAAATTTTATTTGACATATACGATTAAAAGCTGTTTTTAATAATAAAAACAGTAAATCAGGGGCTGGGTCTTCATGCCGCTTGTCATGAGTTTGTATATTCAGCTGTAGGTATATTGTGCACTTATGCTTTAAGGCACAATAATAAAATAACTATTCTGAAAAATGGTTGCTAGTCTTGATATTAATAAGTTTTTGAACCGTTTACCAGATTATATGACTTTGACATTAAATTATTGGAAATCCCTTATTGTTTCAGATCGGGTTTTTTTTACAACTTCTCGATTTGGAAAACCGGTTCTCCAATTGGGAGATTACCGGTTCAACAAATGGAGCGGCAGCAAGCCTCCGAGAACTTCGTGGGTTTGTGTGAAGAACGTGTGCGGCTGCCGGGCGAGAATCATCACTATCGACGATGTTATAGTTAAGGCCATGAACGAACACACGCATTGATCTATGAAAAAAGGTATAAATCTTGCGATCTTGTATGTATATTTTATCATTATCAAACATGCAATGAAATGTTAATGTCATGTTTTTTATATTAGGCTGGGGCTGTCATGTTTCGGGCACGGCTAGACATGGGGTCTGTAAGAAATATCATACAATGTTTCAGGCCTAGGCCGAAAAGTAGTTATTTTTAAACTTTTATTACAAAGTTTAAGTATGCCATGGCTTAATGCCATGGCATACGTTATTTTCTTGTATTAGTTAAGTTTATCTACTCATCTAGTCTAGCTAGGAATAAGTATTTAGATATAAAAACTTTTGAGAGATATTGGATTGTTATTTGACAATAATGACAAGTGTCGCTCAATACATATCGACGTAGCTAAGGTTTCGTTCAGGTTTTTTTCTTAATTAATTCATTGCATCTTTGAGAATAACAATATATATACGTGGGAGTGAAAAAGGTTGCAGGCCTCATTACCATATACTATTCGTTTTCGGTTTGTATATTAATAGTTTCTTTTTCTGTAGGTATTCTAGACTAATAATGTTTGTTGTTTTAAGGTTACATAGTTTATTATATGTCTGGTAGGTAAAGCAAAAATAAAACGAATAAACGAACTTATTATCTTAATGTTTTCACTGGAGCGTTGACTATTAATATGTATATAATACATCACACATATTGCGTGCTTAATATCTACCTATATAAGTGGGCTCTTTATCGAGTCGCATTCGCCTAAGACCCGGGAAATCGCTAACAAACAATATTCAAGAGGTATATTTTAGAATTCGATGATTTGTTACAGGGGCGCATCCGAGATTCATCACGTCCCGATATGGAAAACCGGTAATTCAGTTAGGGCAATACCGGTACAACCGGTGGTCCGGCAGCAAGGCCCCGAGGGTGTCGTGGACTTGTGTGAAGAACTTGTCGTGTCGCGCGAGACTTATCACTATTAACAACGTCGTCGTTAAGTCTTTGAACGAACACACTCACTGAAAACGAAATGTATGAGATTAGACCCATCATACAAGAGACATAGCGCTCGAATTTGATTTCTATAGGGCAGAAAATCAATTTTATTTTCTTAAACATGCAATGAAATATTGACATTATGTTTTTGTTATATAAAATTCGAAAGTATCATCGTATCGTCTCGGGCGCGGTTAGACAGGGGTTTGTAATGAAGTTTCATACAAAGTTGCAGGCCTAGGCCGGGAAGTGGCTCTTTTTTATTTTTTATTTCACGGAAGAGCTAAGACATTCAGCCATAAAATATTTATTTATTTGGTAATTTCATTGCATATTTGAGAAATGCACTATACGTACTAGCAGCAACACTCTTAGCTGTACATTGGTGGACCTTATTATATAAGACATAAGGTTCACCTATGTATAACTGAGAGTGTTGCTGTGTGTACATCAGCGTGAAATCACCGGCACCGGACCTCTGTACTATAATTGTAAAATGCAGATTTGTTTATACACTGATGACAGAAATTGCAGATTGTTTATGATTGTATATATGGTCTGTGAAGTTAATATATTAAGTTTGATTAAATATATTGTTGGATTATTGTGAATCCTGAATTAGAAACTTGTGTTAAATTGAATTACTACTAATGGAATACTTATCCAGAGTAGTACCTACAGTTAAAAAAAGAGATAAGTTTGGTAAAGTGGGGTAAGATGAAATATCTTCCGAATACATATAACCTTAACATGAAATAACATTGGACCCAGACCCGAGTATGTCCTTAAACTACGTCCAATAATGAGAGGTAGGGCACAGCGATGACCATCACGCTTGAATCTGGGGAGCCCAACTGGAGAAGTACCTCCTCCTTACAGAAGACAGCCATAATAGCACTGCTACCTTTCAGGTAGGTAGTGTTGTGTTCCTGATGGTGAGTAAGGTTCCTAGAGCTCCAACCCCCTTAAAGGCCGGCAACGCGCTTGGTGTTGCGGGTGCTCATGGGCAACAGTAGTTGCTTACCACCAGGCAATCCGTCTGCTCGGTTGCCGCCTATGTCTTAAAAGAAAACATTGTCCTAAATATCAGCTATTTTCAGGTTCAAAACTGATTTTCACATTGTCACGATTCGGAAGGCCGAAAATCCTGTTCGGAAGGCATGCGTTCAACAAGTGGGTATACAGCAGCGGTTCCCTCGCCTCCTGGCTTTGCGTCAGGAAGGGCAAGGGTTGTAGGGCGCGCCTCACCACGATGAACAACCGGCTGGTGAAACAGTGGCAGGAGCATAACCATTGATGAACTGTCGCCTGAGGTGTTTCCGAACCTCAACCTGCAAACTAATAAGAGCTTACTCCCTTTAAGGCTGGCAACATGCCTGTGACCCCTTGGGTGTTTCAGGTGTCTAAGGGGGGAGGTAGTTGTTTATTGAGTTTCCAATTTTCAATATAAACGGTTGTCATCCCATCAGGCCCTTACGAGTATTTCACCACGGTGACAGACGCATGGCAGCATCATTTTTATATCCTCGTAAGCCCCACGGGCCTTCCTGTAGCACTAATTACTTTAAAGAAAGAATTATTAAAAATTGAAACAGAGTTGAATTTCATTTGTTTCTTTCGATTTTGACACAAAATAAATTATACTTTCTTTCCTACACTATAAAGAACGAATTCGAGTATTTTACTTGAATGGTGGGTGGGCCTTACCATATGGGGCGGGTTGACTATAAAATTTGTTTTCTGGCATCATGGCCTAGGAAGGCTATATAATTAATTGTTGCTAATGTGACATTTAACCTTTTCATCGACACAGATCACAGAGCAAAACATACCAAAATATCATCACTACTTTGAAAAATCTCATATCTGACACAGATACTCTAAGTTGAAACGCAGTAACTCTGTACTCAATCCATAACATGTTACGTCATTTTTCTTTTGAACGCCAGAATGAGTTATGATGTTTTTTCAAAGTAGTGACGATATAAACGAAGTACTCGTATTACTAGATTTGCTTTTGTTAAGCCGATTGAAAAAAGGCAAATTGGATTTATTATATGAAAATGGAAACATTTTACATTTGTTATAATTCTACGAGTATTATTAAATTTATTGATTTCAACCATCTTTATAGTGTCTTTTATTTAACAATATTTTTAGAATTACATTGTATTTGCAGGTACTTATAACTCTTATATGCAGCCTTGTAAAAACTCAAAAATTTCTTTACGATCTTTCAGAGCCTATGTTAGTCTTCACGGTATCTAGATTCGGGAAACCGAAGGTACAGCTGGGCAAGTACAGCTTCAACATGTGGACGTACAGTCGCGGGCCCCGCACCACGTGGATCTGCGTCAAGAAATCCAAAGGATGCCGGGCGCGGATACACACTATCGAAAAAAAACTAATTGAACAATGGCGGGAGCACAACCACTGAGCAACGGAATAACCAAATGATTGGTCCAGGGGCATCATCTGGCATAATATTGACTGTGTATAGACACAGAGAACTGATGATGATACTCGAGGAGCCGATGATCAATACAGAAAGGTTGTTGAGTGGCAACCATGTACCGAGACCGTAGCGTTGGGAAAGCGTAATTAGGTGAACGAGGTGGTTAAGGTCGCAGAGGAAATCATAAGTACGGGAGTTTTCAAAATTTGGTACACCCAATTAGCGAAAGATGTAAAAAAAAGTTAAATCACTGTCAGTTTCGTGACGACAATTAAGCATTAAATCTTTATGAAGATCGACTTTTTGCCTTCTATTATGTTGTAATATCGATTGAAGTTTATAAAACGAACATCAAAACCAAGCTTTTATCGATATTTAATGCTTAATTGTCGTCACGAAACTGACAGTGATTTAACTTTTCTTAACAACTTTCACTAACATTTTTTTTAAAACGGCCGTACAGACTTTTGTCGAGCAGTAGACTTTTTTCGACTGATGAAGAACAGTGATGATATACTTGGAGAAATTAAGTGCCAGTCTTCTACTTGTTAATATCACAATGATTGACCGAATTTCTTCCTGCGAGCGTATCTGGGGCACTGTCACAGACATGACAAACCAGATGTCACCTATTGAAAGAGATTAAAAGAGATAGATATTGTCATTATCACGCTGACATGTAGGTAACTACTTATAATGATTGCCCTACTGATGGTGATGGTGGTGTCCACGATTTTCTACTATCTGTCTATGGTTTTGTTAGTGTGTGTTTTAAAATCATTAGAGCAAATTTTACAATCGGAAAATTACTATAATATGTAAAATTTTATTAAATATTTGAATAAAATCGAATTTTGTCATTAAATTTCTTTTCCAGTAGGCTTGTAACGTAAGTAGCACATACTTGTAGTTCTATTCTATTTGTTTTTATTTTAGGGCTTTCTGTAGATAATATGAGTATTCCGACCTAGAATTTTAGTACCAGTGCTTACAATTATATATAGATAATGCAAAAATGTAATAATGATTGTTGCCTAATCCTCGCCATTGTAGCGGCTCGAGTATTGGGTTGATTGATATAAAAGTATCTTAGACTATTTTATGTTCCAGAAGCAATTTTTATGCAGACTCGATCTGGAAGCACAGCAATACAAATAGGAAGGTACCGGTTTAACCGGTGGAGTGGGAGCCGCGGCCCGAAGGTGTCCTGGTCGTGTGTGAAGCGGAACCAAGGGTGCCCCGCTAGGCTCGTTACTGTGGATGAGGTCATTATCAAGCGCTTGCATAACCATAACCACTGAGATCATTTATCAAATAAAAGCGTGTTTCAGTACTCTTATTTTGTTTTCATAACCCTATATTAGTTACGGACGTCCGTTGCTGAATGCTGAACATAGGCCTCCCTCATAGCATGGGTTAATCTAATCTAACTTAATGGCATAATCGTCATGCTTGGCAGGTGGATTACCGATCGCAGCATGTTCAGCCGCTCTAAAGGATGCAGCTGTGGTTCGTCCGGTGGTCGCAATTTAGGGACAATACCAGCTTCAGCTATTATTATTAATTAGGCAATCATTTCACCTAACGACTAATACTAAACAATTATCTGTAAATGATTGCCTAATTTATACAATTTGCAACTGTTCCAGATGCAATATTCACGACGTCCCGATACGGAAATCCTGCAATTCAGATTGGGCCGTACCGGTTTAACCGGTGGAGTGGCAGCAAGGGACCGAAAATTTCTTGGATATGCGGTAAAGTACACAAAGGATGCCGCGCTAGAGTCATTACCGTGGACAAAGTTATACTCAAGCAGTTGAATGAGCATAACCATTGAGAGCTGATAGCGGCATACAGAACATCCTCCGGATATTTGGAATAGTCGAATGATGGCTTGAACTTTTTAATCCTTGTCGGGAAAAATAGCGTGAGACGGCAGTAATACAATAACAATATTACATATTTATTTTTATTTTATTGGTCAATTCAGATTAATACACATAATGTCAAGAAAAAGCTAATGACTTATTACTTCCGTTCCTTGACATTTTAGGCGCTAGTGTGCTCATAATGCTTGCTACATTATCTCGCTGGATAACAATATACCTAAAGTTTTTGCGCCAGAAACGACTCGGAGCGGGAGTCCTCTCCCTTTTGTCTAAGTCGACGGCCTAAGTCGCTTTCAAACTTTTACGCCTGCATTATTAATAACTGATTCTTATAATTACTTACGACATATATACTTACACAAGAAACGCCTGGTAAAAAAACAATCCTAAATGACTTCGATTTTTATAGGAACGTGGGAATTTGTAGATGCGAAGAAATCAAAAAAGAGGATGAACACTGAACGACGTACAACAGACTCCGTTGAGTCAGATGAGCCTATTCTAGAATACACGATGTCGCAACGTGGAAAACCGGTGCTGATACTTGGGGAATACCGGTTTAACAAGTGGGCCCATAGCAAGGAGCACCGGTTGCGCTGGATTTGCCGTCAGTATGGGTGCAGAGCATCTGTGATTACTGAGGACAATAAAATTGTGAAAGACCGTAATGTACACAATCACTGACCACTTCACAACCGTAAAAGATAAAGATAAAATAGTATAGGAATGCGAGTCTGTGCAAGAATAATAAAATTATAAATGTGCAATATACCGTATTAGCCAACAAGCCATTTCCAATGTTTCACCTTAAGAAGGAGTTCTTGTTTTATTAATAGTATTTTGGAAACCTGAACGCACCTCAAAATTTTAAGTTTTATTTTGTTTATAACACTTTAAATACGAGTGTTTTTTTTTAGGAACGTGCGAAATCATAAACCCTAAAAGATATATATTGAAAAGAAGGGGCGTCCAACGCACAACTATGTACTGTAAACCCAATGAGCTCGTACCATTGTATTCGACTTCCCAGCGCGGGAAACCAGTGTTGATACTCGATGATTACCGGTTCAACAAGCGGTCGGATAGCAGAGGTGCTCGCGTGCGTTGGTTCTGCAGCCATTTCGCTTGCAATGCCGCAGTCATCACGATGGACAGTAAAATTGTGACAGTACACAATAAACATAATCATTGACCATCTGTTGTCAGGAATGAAAAGGAATGAAACAATGTTAAATATAAAGTACTGACTGAGATTTCGTACCACCATAATTTTACTTCTATATTTCAAAATAGTATAAAACGTAGAACACGTTCATTTTATTTTCAGCGTAATATTTTCAATTGCCAAACTATGTTGGTAATAACCAAAACAATCAGTTTGTTTAATTCTTTAAAAATACAATAAAACATTTCAATTGCATTTGTCCCGTGTTTGAATAATTGGGCTTAGGAACCCCGTGATTCCTTATGAAAAAATGGATATGAATAAAGAACATATGAAAAAAAAAGACAATAAAACATTTAAAGCATCTTATGAAGAAATATGGCAATATGTAAATCCAAAAATATAGGAAGAAAGAGTTGACTATGGAATTATCACCAGTACATCTACCATTATTACACCATACCCAGGTGTTTCTGTGTTTGTAATTAACTAAGTAGTTATAAAGCGTTTTCATGCTATCCTATTCTATTTGTGCTCATTACTTCATTTTATCACTCTTTGCTTAACTTTCCTCTTATATTGCCTCTTGTCATGTCTTTCAGATATCCCAATGTTTAGCGTGTCACGGTACGGCAATCCGGTAATGATACTCGGGTACTACCGGTATTTCAAGGAGGTCCGGAGTAAGGGTCCGCGAGTGCGGTGGTTATGCGTGAAGAACAGAAGTAACAGCTGTAAGGCTACTGTTATCACTTATGAGTCAACCGTGCTTGATTTCCGACACGAACACAATCATTAGGTAACCTTTTAATAATAGTTATTTGTTGACATTCTGATATATAAAAAGTGTATTCGCTTTTGTTTCCGAAGATTCTATTTGTATTGTAAAGATTTTATTTAGTATTAAAAAAAAACAAATTCATAGTGTTTGTTATTTTCTAATGCACCCATATAGGACTAACGCTTTGTTTCACTTTTTTACTTGCTATGTAATTATGTCGCATAGTATTATATAATGATAAATGATTTAGTATTATTATTGTCAGATGGGCCAGTGTTTACGACTTCTCGGTACGGGCGACCGGTCATGCTTGTAGGGCGGTACCGGTATAACAAGTGGAGCGGGAGCAGAGGCCCGCGAGCGCGCTGGTTGTGCGTGCGTAAGAATAGCAGAGAGAATTGTAAGGCAGCTGTAATTACGCATGATGATATTATCCTAACTTTTCGTAATGAACATAACCACTAGGTTCATGTGATATATAATAAACAATAAATATTTCGGGACAATCTTACACAAATCGACAAATATATATATTGACAAATACACTATTTAACTAAAAATATGTTATTCATTGAATACCCTGACAGCTTTCTTAACTTAAATAAGATAAGCACAATTGTAACTTATATTACAAAATGCTTTTGAAAGTATAAGTTTAGTTTTAATTTATGTTTTATAATTAGGTTTTTTTTGTTAGTATTATTGTGTATATTTTCAGTGCCTTTATATGAATGAGACCAATAATTTTGAAAGTCACGTAAAATATATTTTATAATATATCTGCTATAGATGACCCAGTATTTTCTACATCAAGGCGAGGGAAACCGGTAATGCTGATGGGTGGTTACCGGTACAATAAATGGTCCGGCAGCAAGGGCCTGCGCGCGCGATGGCACTGTGTAAAGTCTGCCGGCACGTTTGGGTGCAAGGCTGTGGTCATCACTTGTGGTGATGCCATTGTCGCTGTCCGTCATGAACACAACCATTGAATTTACTTATCAGCAGAATGAGAACGTAGATATAGTTGAGTAATGTGAAAATAATTTTGATTAGTTTTAGAATTATAGCTGTTTTTATTATTACGTACCTACACAAAGAAAGTGAGTGACAAGAAGAAAGGATAATCACAACTGCGGCGGTTGGTCGACGCCATCGTTTTACTTAATAATTTAAAAAAATACGAATTCCATAATAGTTGTTTTTGTGACTGCTATTCTTATATGAAAGGAATAACATTATTCGTTTGATGTTGTTATGTAACGAAGCGGAGCTGAGTTAACACAAAGACGGTAACATCAAAGGAGTATTTTTATGCCTAATTATGTACAGTTACATACACTACTTTATACTATACACACTTATTATAAACTTTCTAGAATAAGTTCAGGAAGCGCATACGAAAAGTCGAATCGATTGTTAAATGGCGGCAAATGAAAACTATTTTCAAGCAACCGTAGTTTATTTAATTCAGAGAGAAACTATAGTCGGACCCAATTCTTATTTCTTTTCTACAGTAAGTAAAAAAATGCTTGGTTTTTCAGAGAAGTTCGAAATTTTAATGTCATTATAAACCAGAATCCGATGTTGAAATGAAGCTGTAATCACACAATGCAGTTTAATTATACTAACTAATAACTTCACAGTGCTTTGGTTTATACTCTTATGCTGTGAAATTTATTAAATAAAAAATAAATAAAATAAATTGCGATTTTTGATATTATTTTGGAGACCTTATGATATGTGTGTAGATAAAAATATTTAAATATTAAATAATTTATTTACATTTAAAATTGATAGTACTTTTAAATGCTGTGTGCTGTATAATATATGATAAATATATATATTGTCGTCAGATCAGCCAACCTTTAGTACTTCCGCACGTGGGAAACCGGTATTGTTGGTGGGTGGTCACCGGTACAATAGATGGTCCGGCAGCAAGGGTCCCCGCGTACGTTGGGTGTGTGTCAAGGCGTCAGGCACGGTGGGGTGTAAGGCCGTAGCCATTACATGTAACAATGAGATTGTTTATTTCCGGCATGGACATAATCACTGATAAGATGGCTTAATATAAAAATGTTTATATTTTTTTTATTTCAACAATTGATTGACTTTCTTTATTAACTTAAATAAATATTGAAAGAAAATTCGCCTTGTTTGTGGTTTGTAATCCCGAGACACAGGCAAACCTCGACGTGGCTTTGAACAACCATTAAAACCTATGTTGGGGTGTGGATGGCGTCACATCTACTTCACCGCATTGGACGTTTCAAGGTCAAGTAGGCGTCACACAATGATTCAATGTTACTTGCTCGAAGGCAGTTTTCAAACTGAAGATAAACAGGGGGCGTGTCCAGAAAAATAAAGTGACTTCACCGTATGCTTCAGAGGAGACCTCCTCTATGCTACGTCTTGAGGTTTACTTGTTTGTGTCCAGGGATGACTAGTTGCTATAGCTCTTGGAGGGTCAGTTTCATGTGTGTAGCCGCAAGTGCGATGTTGGAGATCACATCATCTTGGAATGTGGCATGAAAACAAGAAATGCAAAAATAGTTATAATTATACCTAGATATTTTTCTAGCAGGAACAGAATTTGCTTAGTGCTTACCACAATAAAAATATCGACAAGTACTTGTTATCGATAAGTACATAGGTACTTAATACTTCAACGACAAGACGTATTGCAATGAATAGTTATTTATTATAGAGCAGTCTACATGAAACTTTCAGGGTGTACAGTGTTTTTTATTTATCTTGATTGTAGTGTAAAAACTGTGTGTGTGTAACTTTTTATATTCATAGCCGTTATTCATTAAAAAAGTAAATAATTATTGTCATTAAATGTGACGTTTATTGACATTGCAAGGCAAATATATTGTTAACACAAGACTGAATACGAAAAAATGCCACCCAGAAAAACGTCCCGACACGAGAGAATCACCTCGTTTATTGTAAATATACCAGAACTCGAATTTCGTGGTTCAACATTATTTTGCACCAAATGCAAAGTACACATAGTCGCAAAGAAACATAACATCAGATGTCACATTAACACAGACAAACATAAGAATATTCAAGAAGAGAATAAACGATTTCATATGGACTTAACGAAATTTATGATCAACTGCAATGTGCCATGGTACCAATTAGACAACCCCAATTTTCGAACATTTATTCAAAATTGTATCACAGGAAAATATTCAAATCGAACACTGCCCACTGGAAGTTACATACGGCAACAATTTCTCCCGGAAGTGTACGAGGAAGAAATGGAGAACATTCGCTCTGAAATTAATAGTCAATATATATACGTAACAGTAGATGAAACTACTGACGGGAATGGTAAGAAAATCGCGAACGTCATCGTTGGCACGCTCCTCCAGGATAAACAAAGTCGGTGTCATATTATAGCCAGTAAATGTTTGAAAGAAACAAATAACCACACAATTACAAATTTGGTTCTAGAGTCTCTTCAAAATCTGTACAAGAACACTGAAGGTAATTACTTAGACAACGTTTTGTTACTACTGACTGATGGAGTACCTTATATGGTTAAAGCAGGTAAAATCTGCAACATCATCTTCCTAATATGACCCACGTTACGTGTTTAACCCACGGCTTAAATAGAGTTGCAGAGAAAGTAAGAACTCTTTTTCCCAATGTAAATACCTTGATTTCAGCCATTAAAAAGTATTTTGAAGGCACCAAATAGAATAAATACTTTTAAGATGATGTTACCAAATGTTCCTTTACCGCCTGAGCCCACGATCATAAGATGGGGTACATGGCTACAAGCCGCAGAATATTATTCAAAATATTTAAATGACATAAAACGAGTCTTAAATACATTTCGAGAAACAGACGCTGTATCCATACGTGAGGCAAAAGGGAAATTAATAAAGCAAATATACAGGAAGATTTATCATTTATTGCACAAAATTTGTGCATAATTCAAAGGTCGATTAAAAAACTAGAGTCGCCTTCACTGACACTAGACTCGAGCATTAATATCGTGAAAAACGTGCAAACAAATTTGTCAAAAATCAGTTTACACATAAAGGGCAAGGAAATATACCGTAAATTTCGTACTGTCATAGACAAGAATTCAGGATACAAAACTGTAATGAAAATTAATCAACTACTTAAGTGTGAAGAAGTGGAGCTTACACAAAATGACAAACGTGCAGCTGATAGTTTTCCATATTTTCGATATGCACCGATAACATCAGTCGAAGTTGAAAAGTCATTTAGCCAATTGAAGTGGATTTTCTCCAAAAGGCGAAGAAGTTTGACACCAGAAAACATGGAAAAAATTATAATCGTTTACTTCGAGAATCATGTAAGAAAACCTTTTTGATAGTTCTATTACTGGCTGTAAAACTGCGTAGAACATAAATAACAAATGATTTATTTCTGTCACTACACTGATAAGCAGATTATATGTATAAAAACTTACATAGAATATAATTATAACGTACAATACGCCCAAAATGTGTAAACATTTGTTGACATATTTAAGTAAAAGAGAAAGAGGGTCATTAATACATCAGTGCGATACTGTTAATAATAAAAAACTAAGATATACCTACACTGTAGCTATATACAGAGACACAGACACAGATTTGCTATGGGATCAAAAATGGGTTTGGGATATACTACATGTTGCATCATTCTGCGTCAATTTGAAAGACAATTTGGGTGTGGGTGTATCATGGAGTGACTTATGGGAGAGTGATTAATTTAGTGACACGAAGAAAGTTACAAAAGGGTTTCAAATTGTTTTCTAAAGTATGTAAAATATAAATAAATTTATAGTTTGGTTACTATTACCTATTTTTAACGCACCCTATTACCCTATATTTTCTTTGTATTATCTCTATGACGTTGAAGTGGCACTTATCGATAACAAGACTGTCGATGTTTTTATTTTGTCAAACACTTAGACGTCAACATTCGTGCTAGAAATATATCTAGGTATAGTTATAATAAATTTAATTATTATCTTGCAATATTTGCATCTTGTCAACACTAATCTGTGGTTATATTTGTCAACGTTTAATTTAAATGGTTGAGAAGATTATGGTTTGTTGGTTAATGTTTTGTATATTTGCGAGCTTGGGGCCTATTTTGATTTTTTTTATATAATAATAATGCTAATACTACTAAGAATAAGACTTTATTTCGTTAAGCGGAAAGGAAATCTCGGTTAAAATGTCAAAATTTTTGGAACATCTCGATTTGGAAAACCGGTAATTGTGATGGGGCTGTACCGGTACAATAAATGGATTGGCAGCAGGGGTGCTAGAGTGCGTTGGCGTTGCGTCAAGCACAGAACTCGAGACTGCAAGGCCACTATAATCACCATTGAAGACGTCATTGTTTCGTTTCTACATGAGCATAATCATTGAGCTTAGGTCCATTAAGCAAGTAATGCTTAATGGACCTAAGCATGCGGGCGAGCTACATAATAAGTGTTATAATTTTTAAATAAATCTTTAACTGTTACGTTTCTTTAAATAGAATCATGAAATGATAACGATGTTGAGGTTTCATTACAAACAACAGCATAGCTTTATGTGCTTATGTTTGTCGTTACTATACGAGTATATATTTTTTGTTAATACATATTGAGTGCTAGGAACTCCCCAGGGGAGTTCTCTGTTTGTAGAGGCTTTCCTCTACATAGCGGAAAAACGCTGGGATCGGCTACGAACACGGCATTAAAATATATAATGTACGTGGTGAATATGTTTGTGTTTGGACCCAGGTACGTCCTTAAACTACGTCCAACAATGAGAGGTACGGCACAGTGATGATCATCACGCTTGAATCTGGAACAGCCCAACTGGGGAAGTACCTCCTCCTTACAGAAGACCACAGCCATAATAGCACTGCTGCTGGTATGTAGTGTTGTGTTCCTGATGGTGAGTAAGGTTCCCAGGGCTCCAACCCCCATTATAGGCCGGCAATGTGCTTGTGACTCCCCTGATGTTGCGGGTGCCCTTGGGCGACGGTAATTGTTTACCTCCAGGCAATCCGTCTGCTCGTTTGCCGCATATGTCATAAAAAAATGTAAGTGTTATGTTACAGATATGATTGAACTTTTAAATAAAATAACAAATTTCACCATATGCATGTTTTTGTTGCTTGATTATCACCTATAATGTTTTTATTCCTGCTTTATGTTTGTCATCTTCTTTCAAACGTTTCGTTTAGCAAAGGTTAGCAATGAGCAATCCTTTTATAATATTCCCTGTTTCTTATATATCGATCTTCATGTTACCGGGTAAAGGCTGGTTACGTGAGTATCCACCGGACCAGCCATTACCATTTGGACCCGGGTATGTCCTTAAACTACGTCCAACAATGAGAGGTAGGGCACAGCGAAGTACCATCACGCTTGAATCTAGAGCAGCCCAACTGGGGAAGTACCTCCTCCTTACAGAAGACCATAGCCATAATAGCACTGCTACCTTTCAGGTATGTAGTGTTGTGTTCCTGATGGTGAATAAGGTTCCCAGAGCTCCAACACACTTATAGGTCGGCAACGCGCTTGTGACTCCTTTGGTGTTGCGAGTGCCCATGGGCGACGGTAATTGCTTACCATCAGGCAGTCCGTCTGCTCGTTTGCCACCTTTGTCATAAAAAAAAAAAAAAAAATCCACAACACAAGAGTTATTTTTTTAAACCCATTTTTCTTTGGAATTTAAACCACGTTAAAGTGGACACAAATTATCACAAACTCATCCTATCTGTACTAAATTGAACAAATTTAATTAAAACGACTCCTTTTTACCAGGTCCACCAACGTTCACTACCTCTCGCTATGGTAACCCGGTAATCCTGCTTGGTCCGTACCGGTTCAACCGGTGGGTCGGCAGTAAGGGCGTACGCAAACGGTGGCAGTGCGTGAAGGTTTCCTCTGGTTGCAAGGCCAGAATCTACACTATCGGTGAAACTATTACCGAAGTCTATCACCCACACAACCATTAGTCCAAATAAATATTAAGTTTATTTTAATATGTAAATGACTTCCATCAGATAGGTAAAGATAAGATGAAGTGATACTTGTTGCGACTAGCATGTGACCATAAAATTTAAGATTTGACTGTCTGACAGAACTCTATTGGACAACAACTCATATCCGACTACCCTACCGTGGGAGGGTTGATGCCAAGAAAATGCAATTAATTATTATATGTATATTAGAAACAAATTTTATTTAACGTACAGGAATAATTCTTGTGATATACATATTAAAACATTTTCGATATATCTAGAAGTTTATTTTTTATCTTCGTGCTCCTATTTTTCCTGCCTTGTCAAGAATTTTATTAAAAATATGTAACTTTGTACAGATTTTTATTTCTACTATTGCATGCTGTGTGCATATAAATCACAGTAGGCAGCAGCAGGTATTCATGTTTTATGGTACATATTATACACAAAAAGGGCTCAAGTCCAATCCACTATCATTTTGGCTGTGTATGGTAGATTTAGTATTTTCTATTTTATCAGAAATATGTAAATAAAGTCATCATCGTCTTTTTGCCACGGCTCATGGGAGAGCCTGACGTCCGCTTGGCATTACATAAAGGCACATAGGCGCGTTTTGAGAGCGTGGCGCAGCGGGGCGTGACAGCGGTGTGGCTAATGTAACGAAATAAGGCACACATTCGGACGGCAGCGTCGCGCCCCGCTGCGCCACGCCAGAAATCGCGCCCTATGTGACCAAGCCTTAAAGCATTTTTTATATTCGCATACTTTACTCTGTCAAATACGATAACATAGACAAAACTATAAGCACATACTTTTCAATATCAGACTGTCTATGATACTCGTACCTCTAACTATAATATTTCATTACGATACTCTGTAGAGAACTATAATAATTTCAAACATAGAACTTCATACAAATTCTATACTAATATGCGATACCTGGCTAATTTCCTGCATTTGAAACACATTTTTTTTTATCTGTCACATTAACGGCCAATCAGAGACAGTTTTGCAATGACATTCTGACTGGGGAATATACATTTATTATAATGTTATATACAAGTTGTTTTATTTGTCTTAGTTTATACATGGATAAAAGTCATATTTTACGTGCATTAGAATAATTGCTAGAACATAATACATAACTTCAAAAATTGTTTTTAAGTTGCAGTTTATTGCTTATAAATAATTGTTTGTTATGGAAGCGTATCTATATGGACGTGAATTGAATTATGAAATAGTTCCTCCAGATGATGATGATTTGTATAAAAAGTATTTTATAAAATAGTAACACAATCTCGTACCTTAGGTACTTAGGCCACTCAGCAAGCTTCGTGACCTAAACACGGTACTTGACTGAAAAACTCTTCATTATGTCACGATTGTATAAAATACTATTGTTAATGTTGCTGATGATTTCGTAGCCAGTGCGTGCTGAATGTACGTATCTCAGTGACTACGAGTAATGTAACCTACGTAGAAGGTACCGCAGTATTTTTTATACTTATCCGATTTCCGAGAATGTAGTTGTTGATATTTTATTTATATTTCTACTTGTATTTCAGAGATGATATTACTAGAGACGCGCAGTGGGAACCCCGTTATTCAAATGGGCTCGTACCGGTACAACATGTGGTCGGGTTGTCGGGACGCCGTGCGCAAGCGCTGGATCTGCACCAAAGTGCATAAAGGCTGTTCTGCCACGCTGATTACTGTTGGGAACGAGATGGTGAAGAGCAAGCCTCACAACCATTGACTACTTCTAGATTAAGCTACCAGCCACGGCAGACTACTGCAGGACTTAGTCCTCAAAGTGGGGACTCAATGCCACAGTCACCACGCTTTAAGTACTTTGGACACTATATCAACTCAACGCCATTGCGGCAGCAACTCTATTCACACTTTCGATGAGTGGTCAACTAGTTGATCCACCCATTGACCACTAATGGACAAGGCGGTGTCAACAAGTGGACCACGCCCGCAGTTATCCGTCACACGTCAATCGCAAACGCATAGTCGCCGCGGGGGCGACGTGTGGTCAACGCGTGACAAACGTGGGGTTGTCCTTTGGTGTACGATTTTTTGAAATTAAACCTAGAAAATATGGAATAGGGCTTAAATTTCAATATTTGGCATAGAATCGAGTCGCTGTTGAGTTGATATAGTGTGCGAAGACCTCGACGCTGCTGCTCGTCCGACAACAACCGGTCGTATAGTTTCTCGACACCTACTGAACTGTACATATCTTCCTCGCGCTGCCCCGGCATTTTGTCGCCTAGTCGGCAGTGAAGCTGCAAAAATTGTTTAATTGACCTTATAATTTTTTTATTGCATGTTTCCTCTTTAAATTCGTCGTAATATATTGACGCACATTATATTTGGACTAGTTTGATACAATGCTAGGTTTTGTCTCGTTATATTGACTAAATTGTTTTTGTACCTCGTTGGATAAAGTCGCCTTAGTTCGCCCGCCTTGTTAAAAAAATAGGGTATTTTCGTACAAGTTTACACATTTCAAATATCTGCGTTTTGTTTGTCGAATATAACTTTTGAAGATTGCATTTTTTTTACGTAGCATATGTTGTGTCCCACTGCTGGGAAAAGGCCTCCCCTCGCTTTAGCCACTCGTCGCGGTCCAGTGCATGCTTCTGCCAATCCCGCATTTTTTTAATATAAATATTTTCGAGACAATCTTATATAAAACGACCTAGTCCCACAGTAAGCTCAGAAAGGCGTGTGTTGTACTAGAAAATAGATACATATAAATACTTAAATACATAGAAAACACCCATGACTCAGGAACACATATCTGTACCTATTCATCACACAAATGAATGCCCTGACTGGTATTTAAACCCAGGACCATCGGCTTCATAGGCTACTACCAGGCCAGACCGGTCGTCATTTTTGATAGTACAATAAAATTATGATTTGTAGGTAGGTACGTTGTCATAAGTAGGTCATCGTTTAATGTACTGTGCCATACATAAAGCATGTGATTCACTCTTTTGTGTACGGAATTTACAAATTTGTATTATTTGTATTTAGTATTTATCCTTAACGTGTATAATAAAGTGCTGAGACTGTGATTCTACTACTGCAGTTATATGACTTAAACAATTTAGTTATAATACCAATTCGTGACCACCCGATGTTGAAGTATTGGTTTATGATATTTATTTTTCGACGATTCCAGAACCGATATTCACAGCATCAAGATACGGCAAGCCAGTATTGCAAATAGGCGAGTACAGGTACAATAAGTACTGCAGAAGCAAGGGACCAAAGGCGCGCTGGGTGTGCTCACAAAACTCTAAGGGCTGTCGAGCCTACGTGGTTACTGTTGACAACTGCATCATTGAAATGAAGAACGACCATAGGCATAAGAAGAAATTAGTCGACTGAAGTTTTGTAGGAACTGTATGTATCATTTAAAAAAGCTTACCTCGTTCCGATTTTTTTTCTTCCCTTATACACTGTTTTTGGCATCCTTATTTGATAAATCAAATCATAAATTTATGGTCGTTATTTTCTAGTTACTATAAAAAGATATGATGTACTTTTTCAGTTCCTATCTTTACGATAACCAAATCTGGAAAGTCGGTGCTACATCTCGGTGGTCGCCGGTTCAACCAGCACAGCAACACGCGAGGCGAGCGCGGCTACTACGTGTGCACGAGATGGGCCCAGGGCTGCCGGGCCTCAATCAGAACCTTCTCGAACAAAATTATAAAGGTCAAAGACGAACATAACCATTATTGACTTCAATCTATCAGCCGCGGCCGTCCGCTGTTAGATATTGCCCCCTTCCTTAGGTCAAATAAGACCGATGACCGCCATAGGAAGCGATCTCCAGCATACTGCCATGGGGAGTTAAATGCCATAATTGCCACGCTTGGCAGTCGGGTTTACGATCGCAGTATGCTACACCATATATCTAAGGGAGGCTGCTGCCCGTTTTCTAGTGGTTAATACTCACAATATGAGTACAAGATGAAGGCTCCGCTACTGTGCCCCTTCAGGCATCACAGCATTTGAGGGAGAAATTGTCTAGATTAAACACGGATGTATAACCTTAATTGACTTTCCATCAGTACCATAATTTCTGTATCCATCTAATACAGTACATAGCCAGCTTCTTAAGTCCATTTTTTTCTTAGGTAAGACGAAGCCAGCATGGCCTTTTCTCCATGAGTCCAAGAGATATAAACAGTTATGTTGAACTACGGGAAAGTTAGTAATGCCGACAGGAATCTGCTTTAATGGACGCGCCGCCGCTGACAGTTAGTTACTGAATGTATTGTTCAATTATAAACTGCCTATGAAATAATTTTATAATAAATCTTATCTAAAATGGACAATGAGTCACATGTAGCCTTAAAGCGTAAAAAAAATATTAACGTGAAACATGGTAAAAATATTATACAAGTAGGTATGCTTAGTTTTCTAAGTTTGAACATTTTGTGTTTAATAAATAAATCAATAAATGTTTGTATTTTATTAACAATTAAATATAACTAATATTGTCATCGGTTGCCGCGATAATACTCATCAAATAAAATAACGAATTGTATCGCGTATACTAATTTTAACTTCATCCCGCCGTTTCGAACCCTTAAGCAACGTTCATGGTCATCGGATGGACTGAGGAAAATATTAATTTACCTCCAACCAAAATTACGATATGAAAACTTACCCACATAATAATTATTATATAATAATCCGTTTCAGTTCTTTTATTTCAACGGTTAGAACTGTTACAGCGACTAATGTAAGCCCATCTATGGTTTGAATCCTAATGACCTGATATTTGCTGTGGTTCAGATTCCATACTACACATTACATGCCTTTTAAATGTAATCCTAAACATTGTTGATATTTTCAGAAGTCATCATATCAAGGTCCCGGCAAGGTAAACCTGTGTTGGTGGTGAACGGCATCCATCGATACAACTTGTATAGTGCAGGGAAGAAGTCTACGTGGCGGTGTGCCAAGTGGAGGAATAAGGGCTGCCGAGCGTCCCTGTTCACCGTGGATAATGTCGTTGTGGCGATCAATGGATGTCACCGAAACCATTAATGGCAATATGGTGAAATTCATCTTGACAGTGATGTAGACACATTTGGACAACTCGTACAATGGACTCAAAGTCTATGCGGTGTTGTGTCAAATGGAGGAATAATGTCGTTGTGTCGATCAACGGATGCCACCGAAACCATTAATGGTAATATGGTGAAATTCATTTTGACAGTGATGTAGACGCATTTGGATAACTTGTACAATGGACTCAAAGTCTATGCGGGTATGTGCCAAATGGAGGAATAATGTCGTTGTGGCGATCAATGGATGTCACCTAAACCATTAATGGCAATATGGTGAATTTCATTTTGACAGTGATGTGGAATCATTTGGACAACTTGTACAATGGACGCAAAGTCTATGCGGTAATGTGAAAAGTGGAGGAAATGCCGGTCGTCCCTGGTCACTGTGCATGTCGTTGCGTCGATCAATGGATGTTACCGAAACCATTAATGGCAATATGGTGAAATTCATTTTGACAGTGATGTAGACGCATTTGGACAACTCGTACAATAGAATCAAAGTCTATGTGGTGATGTTCCAAATGGAGGAATAATGTCGTTGTGTCGATCAATGGATGTCACCGAAACCATTAATGGCAATATGGTGAAATTTATTTTGACAGTGATGTGAAATCAGTTGGACAACTTGTACAATGGTCGCAAAGTCTATGCAGGTAATGTGAAAAGTGGAGGAACTGCCGGGCGGGCGTCCCTGGTCACTGTGGATAATGTCGTTGTGTCGATAAATGGATGTCACCGAAACCATTAATGGCAATATGGTGAAATTCATTTTGACAGTGATGTGGAAACATTTGGACAACTTGTATAATGGACTCAGTCGATTTGGCGATGTGCCAAATGGCAGAACTGCCGGGCGTCGCTTGTCACCGTCGACAACGTCGCTGTGTTGATCAATGGATGTCACTGAAATCATTAATGAAACGATGGTTTATTTTGATGATCAGGCCAAGGCTCATACATTGTTTCAAACCAAGGATAAGCTAACGAACCGTTATAACTATGAATAAAATACAAACTCTAGGAAGACTATAATGTTCATATCGTATGTAAATTAATAGATAATTTAAGGATTTATTAGTTATGTGGATGTATTAGTAATATTTTTAGAATAATAAATGGATAAAGTCAAGTGTGTCATGGCTAATCTTTAAATAATATGTGTCAAAACACGAGTGAACTGGGAACCCTAGGTTGAGTATGGTTCATGTAATTAAGTTAACATCTTACATTTTGTTTATTCAAAACTAAACCCGAAATCACAAAGATCCTTGTATGCTTTTGACGCAGGTATTGGTCCAAACATTCACTTCCTAGGGCGGGGTCGTCACCGGTCATGCTATTTCGCATACAAAACAAACACCATCTGCTAATATTTCCTCGGTTTCTAACCGGTACAAGATGGGCATCGCGCATGTCATGCATACTGGCGTGTTGATTCACTTACATAAGCACTAGCAACAGCAACAATCTACGAATTCAATTGAAAAAAAATGGCAGCGTATATATTTTTTTGTTTTAGCACCAGTCTTCATCCGTTCTGAATGTGGCCGCCGTCCCGCCATGATTGTCGGCGAAGAGCGATACTCCCAGTACGCGAACAACGGCCCGAAGACTTACTGGCGCTGTGCCAAGTACAGACGCGCTGGTTGCAGAGTATCCGTGACTACAATTGACGGCTGCATAGTCAGGACCACCAATGAGCATAACCACTTACCGGTACGGACCCGAATCACGTCCCTTAATCAAACGTTGCAAAATGTAATGCCAAATGTAAATAATGTTGGGGGCAACCTTTTAAACTCTAAACCCCTGTATAAACTCTATATATAGTCATATCCCCATCATATCCCTATATGATATAGCTTAAACATACGGCGCCCACGCCCGCAGCGCACGCTATTTATTGCTGGCTACGGTTCAGGAAAACTTACATCAAGAAAGCGCATAGACGCTTTGAATTAAACGATGCAGATAAGAATACAATTATAACAGTTGTGAGCCATGTTAATACTACTTATTTACAAACGGATAAACTCACGTGTAATTATATTGCACTAGGCGACATGTTTCGGGTGATTGAGCGATACACCCTCAACGCGATCGGTCCTGACTCGGCTTGAAGATGGGTATCAGAGCTTACCCGAAACATGTCTCCTAGTGCGATATAATTACACGTGAGTTTATCCGTTTGTAACTAAGTAGATGCAGTTAAGGCTAGGCTGTGATGTCCAGCATCCTCCAGGGTTCTGCCGAACTGGAACGCAAAAGGTCTTGTAGTCTGACACTTGTTCGACGGCAGAAGGGTCGGTGTTTGTAGGCGATGATATGGCTCTCCGGAGATGTGTATGATCATAATTATTACACTGAAGTGTTGCGATTTGGATAATCACTATTTGTACCTGATTTAAAAAAAAATCATAGATCTTAACACCAAATACAACTAGTCACAAGATGAATCTCAGCTAAAGGGAGGATAGCCCCCCCTTTCAGGCAGTTTACATTCTTTCTTTTAATTTTAACAATTAAGCTGAAACGAGTGGCAATCCTATTTCAATAATGACTTTAGTATATGAATTAATTTATTCGGGTTGTCGGGACCACATTGCAAAGAATCGGGAATAAAGCAAACACTAAGTAATATATTGTATCCAAGAGAAAATCAAATTATTTCTTATTAAATATTTTGATTTACTTTCATTTTTAAGTAGAGTAAGTAACACTACTATATAAATTATAAATTGAACATTAATGACATTTATGAAAAAATTTGGTCCTCGTCACTTTTTCTTAAATGTTGCAAATTGATCTCAAGCACAATTAATTGTTTCTTTATTTTTGGCATAAGTTTTTGTAAACTCTCAGCAGATAATAAAATATTGAGGAATACTGTACCGTACTAAGTTTTTAAAAGTCCCTAATGTATTTTTCTAGTCCCCGTGTTTCTACACCAGTGTACTTCCAGTGATGTTACTCGTGGACGGGTGGTACGATCTATACGATAAAAACGGTTTGCAGACGATTTTTCTTGGTACCTACTAGCGTAAAAAAAGATGAATTATTAATATAACACAGCGAAACAAATGACCAGAAATTGAATTAAAATATTTGACAGGCGTTGTATTGTCGGTCTATGTAATTATTTTGTACTAATGAAGCATTCTGTTCCAGGACCTATTTTCACGTCCTCAATTCGCGGCGGAATAGTGTTGTTACTGGACGACAGGCGATACAACGTGCATAAGATTAGAGGTAGAAGAACCATTTGGCGATGCGTGAAATATAGGACGAATGCGTGTCGTGTTTCGGTCGCGACCGTAGACGGCGTCGTGGTCAGAATCAGCAATGAACACACTCATTGAATTGCTGTCGTACGGCAGGTTTCATGTTATCATCTACCTAGCTACCTATCAGCCAAGAATGTCCTCTGCTGGCCGATATATAGAGAGCGATTTCTGAACCTGGGCTTAAAGGCATAATCACCAAGCTTGGCACAGTGCTAATGTAGGTGGTAATAGTATGGTTTCTGGTTGCAGCTTAAGGGCAATACCCCCAGGATCCTAGGTTAGTCCTGTTCATATTAGGTTAATTTAATGGTGGTGGTGATCTGGTGATGGTGTATTTAATATAATAACTTACATATGAGGATGAAATGTGAATCATTTGGTGGCTAACCAAACGAGCGTGCTGTTTCTTTTCTGTCGTGATCGGGGACGGAGTAGTTGTCAGAATCACAAATAAACAATACATTTATTACATATTCCTATCAGCCTAGGAAGTTTGATGCTGTATATATGTCTTTCCATATAATGTCACAGGGAGCGATCTTTAAGCGTTTACGTATACATAATTATTTATAAGGACTATATATAAGGATTGACAAATGAATTAAGAAGGATGCAATAGAAAAGGCCTAGTCCTAAGAACCAAATTGTTATTATATTTTATTGAATAATATTTTATTGAACCAATAAAAGAAGAATATTTTATCAGTAGCATTTATATTTTTTCTACATTTCAACCTGTATCCCTGTTTCATTAGTACCTTGCATTTTAAAAACTTACTAATTATTAACGTTAAGAAACGTTTCATTTTCCGAACAAACATTGAAATGAGTGCTTTTTTCAGTGCCGTTTTTCACGAGCTCCAACCGCGGCGGCATAGTGATGTTACTCAACAATAATCGGTACAATCGTCACAAGGTGCGCGGACCGAAGATAATCTGGCGATGCGTCAAGTACACGAACGAGTGCCGAGTGTCTGTGCAGACCGTGAACGGCGTCGTTGTCAGGATCAACAACGAACACACTCACTTCTAGACCATCACTATTTAAGAGGAAACTGCAAAGTTGTCATTTTTAGACGACTATATCCGTCGCTGGCGAGCAATGCACCTAAAAATATATCGATAAGGACAACTAAATACACTGTGAAAAATCCGGCGTAAAAATTTAATACCTTTTGTTTCACTCTCGACTGTTTCTGTCCAAACTTAACTTATAAATGATAAGTAACTAGTGCCCTTACCATGAGTTGTGACATTGAGGTTTTCGATAACGAGTATCGAGTTTACTATCTGTGCATCTCGCTTGTACTATTTTAGTGCGAACAAGATGCACAGATAGTAAATTCGATACTCGTTATCGAAAACCTCAATATCACAACTCATGGTAAGGGTATAGTTATTCTGTGTCGGACTGTTTTGGTTTTTGTGTTTCGTTTAACATGTTATTACATTGGAATGAGAAGACTGTGATATAGCTGACTCAGCCGATTTAAGCAAAGACTAAAATTATTTTTCAAAAAAGCGATACACATATATATTTGTGTGGAAAAATGACCAGACCAGTTTGCTCTTAAGCAGTGTTTTGGATTGTATAACCGTACTATTCGCGAGGTAGCAATTACTCGCTTAGTGATAATTGACGAAAAGGTTGCGCATGCAAAAGGCATGCTAGTGTTAAATATACGTATAGGTATAATTATGGACGTTATTTTTTTTGCTACAAGATAGGTGTACCAATCACTTGAGTGTGAACATACCTATATGAGGAATTATGCAGAAAGCTCATTCATTCCATAAATAATAGTAATGAACTATAGGGATAGTTTAAAAATTTACATTTGCGCAAGCGCATATTTTCCCTCACTATTTGAACTTGCTACGAGCCTACGAGTTTTGTCGTAGCAGTTCGTAGCGAAAATGCACCTTAGACGATTAAGTGTAGATGTAAGTATTTATGAATCTGTATGTGTCAATAGTTAAATTGTATTTGTGCTTAAATCTATTACTTAGTGGCAATATATCAATAAATTTTAATGAATAGATAATATGTATAAATGGATTTTTATTGTATTAACTATTTATCTAACCACGTGGAAAGGGCCAGACGGCGTTGCCAGAAAGTACAGCCTAGTTACTACACCGTGGGATGAAGACGTCAGAGGCTCTAGTGAAGTTACTTTTGATGTAAAAAAACGTTTACGAACGCGTAAGTGATAATGTTATTTATATGGAAAACGCAAACGCGTTGGTGACGTAAAGTTACGTTAAAAAATTACACTTAGGGCTCAGGAAAATACTTGTAAAAAGTAGCTAAGAAAGACCCAAATGGGATTTTTTGGAGTATGCCTTAAATTTTGGAATGTGAAATATGTCAGAGTTGGTGTTCTTTTGATATTGTAAGATTTGTGGGTTCATCCTTTTCTCTCTTCTCTTCCAAGCATGTTCACGTCCACATATAGTATTATGTATCTTTCAAAGATCTTCATAAATACTTTCTTGATTTCTCTGTCGTCTTTATTTGATTAGGTAACATTACAGGTATTGCCCACGGTAACAGCTAATAATAATTTCTACTCCTGGTAATCTCCAAATAATCGTGACCTCGTATCCGTGATCTTTTAAAGGGAATATTTTACTTCCAGTTCCAATGTATAAATCGTCTAACAGAGGCGGCATCGTGATGATACTAAACGAAAAGCGATTTAACATGCACAAGGTACAAGGGATGAAGACTACATGGCGATGCGTGAAGTACACTAGGGCCGCCTGCCGAGTGTCCGTGGCGACCGTCAATGGAAATATCGTGAAAATAAACAATGTACACAACCATTGAATATTGTCTTTGGTTGTTATGATAATTATTCATGAAATAAATAATTAAAAACGGATTACTCACGTTTTATAAGTCGAATGTCATGAGCCGTTCGCGTTGGCTAACCGACGCAGACTAGACAAGAAAGTCGGTAAGCCAACGCGAACGGCTCATGATTATGCTCCTCAGAGTTGCTCAACATGTTTCAATGTTGAGCAATATTCGATTTATAAAACGTGAGTTATCCGCTTGTATACAATTAATATGTTTGAATCTCGCGATAGTTTTGTGTTTAAAACGGATTATTTCGCGTATTTGGGCGATTTTAATTAAAGTTCAACTTTTTTAAATTTGGATTTGAGTGTGGTTTCTGTTCAGATCATGACTTGTTTCGAGCCTGATAGGAGAAAAAATGTGTCCCAAAATTTTCATTCATTTTTGATTACTTCCGTTCCGTTACCGCCATATGAAATGTATGAAAAATAGTAACGTTATGGAATAAAAAAGGTTGGTACACATATTTACTCCTATCAGGCTCGAAAAAACTCATGATTCTAAGTAGAAACTACACAAAAAAAAAATAGATATAAAATGGCCCATCTTCTTTTTGCTGTCTTGCAATAAGGGACTTTTGTGGTCACATTTGCCAATTCTCTATTATCGTTCAGTTTTATGAGCGTGACCACTTTCTCCATATTTATAACTGTGTATCTGAGCAATTCTCAAAAAGTTTGTACATTTGGATCACATCTTCGATTTTGATTAAAAGCGGTAGACTGATAGAGTAAATGATGCTGAGCAAGATCTACCAAATTTCTATAGACTTTCGTTAACAAACAAAGAAAAGTTCCATACAAACTTTATGGGACATTTTGGGAAATATGGTACATCTTGCTCAGCATCATTTACTCTATCAGTCTACCGCTTTTAATCAAAATCGAAGACGTGATCCAAATGTACAAACTTTTTGAGAAATGCTCATCTAGTACCTACAAATGAAACAAATTCGAAAAATGGTTGTAATCATTTCTGATACTTTTGTTACGAATTAACAATATCACAGTAGGTAGCCCATCATTACTATTAAAAATAAAAATGATGGGTCCACCCTAACGCACGTGATACCACGCGTCATTATGCACTGAAGGCTGTGAGCTTTTCTATTATCTGTAGTTATCATTGAAAAGATAGATAAATATTACATTTTTAGTTGTTTATAGTTTTGGATACTATATGTACTATGTATATTATATATTATCAAAATGTTATAAAACTCTTATTGATTTTTTTATGTTTCTAATCGTTTAGTATAATTTTGTATTGAGTAGTGTGTATTTCAGCTTTTCTGTTCATGTATTCATATTATTTATTTGTATTGATCAAACAATGTCATTTTTTTTACAGTTCTTAATTTAATATTTACTCGTACAATAATAATGTCAAGTTAATACAATCAAAATAAATCGAAATAGAATAAAAGTGTTTAAAAATGGATAGCGTTAAAATAATTTTTTTATTGGTTAATACAATTATTTCTATAATTTCTTTCATTTCTGGCATCTTGCTTTTTAAAACATGTAAAACCGTTCATCAAAACAATAAAAAAATGGAGTTAGGGCACAAGTAAAGAAATAGATAAAAACAAAAACAATTCACAACATGGTTACCGTGCTGGGATCCTGACTAAAATGAATTTAACACCATGACTACAATTCAATTCCTGACTTTGGACGTGGTCAAGATCGCAGGAGCCCGCTGGAGGCAAACGACGGAGGACCGGTTGTTTTGGTGATCCTTTAGAGAGGCGTGTATCCAGTAATGGACATTTTTCGGCTAAAGTTTTGATGATGATAATTCTGGTATTTAGTGAAAATTAGTAAAACATCATTAGCGCGCGACATCCCTGGTGCGCCTGGTGCGCCGCAGTGCCAACAGCATCCTGTGCTTGATAGCGGATAGGGTTGACTGTCCCTACATGTTATACTGCTAGGGATTACACGCCCCTGTCAGTGTTGTTTTGTTTTAAACATATGCCTACTAACCCATTAGTCTATAAGTGCTACGAAAATGTGTCTTTGGTTACATGAAATAAAAAATTCATTCATTCAGTCATTATTCAAAATTGTAGGGCCATTCTTCACGCAGTCGGCCCGCGGCCGCCCGGTGATGATTCTCTGCGACCGCCGGTATAACATGCTCAATAGGAAAGGCAGTAAGGCGGTCTGGCGGTGCGTGAAGACCAACTCGCCGGCCATCGCTTGTCGAGTCTCCATCACCACGGTCGATGACGTCATCGTGAAGATTACAAATGAACATAACCATTGAGGCTGTTACATAAGGAATCAAGTCTGTACATATCCCTGGTGGAGTGTGACATTGTTTTTGAAACAAAAGGACAAGATTCCGCTCCTTGCATCCAAAATTGTATTAACTCTGGTTGATTATGAGGAGTGGCAGATTATGGCAAATGTAAATAAGTATGTCCAATAGATGCTGTCTGCGTAGGTACGGATGTGTTGGAACTTATTTAAAATGACACATATGGAACAATATTTAACGTAAAAATAAAGAATTTATCTATACGATTTTGACATATCACTGATTAGCTTAATAATCATTTAAATAATTTCTGTTTCCATAGCTTTTTACGTCAGTTGAAGTTTTATTTTTCTGATTGTATTAATGAAGCACTTCTATTGGATAATTTGAACTCTTGCTCTTAGTTCTAACCTCAGCAATAACGAATGTTAGACATTTTAGGTGCATCACATGTTTATCTCACTGAATATGTCTGTTCTAGTTCCAATGTTTGTAACATCTCGTTGCGGCCGATATCCTGTATTGCTGCTGGGCAACAATCGGTTTAACTACCGTAAACAGTATGGCCCCAAGACCGTGTGGAGGTGCGTCAAGTACACCACGTTCGCTTGTCGGGTCTCTATCACCACTGTAGAAGGAATTATCATCAGGACTGTGAACGAACATAATCATTGTTGAATATTTTCTCTAGGTTTAATTACCAAAAGCAGAATAGCGTGAAGACAGTGTGGAGGTGCGTCAAATACAGCACCTTTGTCTGTGTCTACCGTGAAAGTAATCATCCTCAGCAATGTGAACGAACATAACCATTGTTGAATATTCCTCCTGGTTTAATTACCAGAAGCATAAGCGCGTGAAGACAGTGTGGAGGTGTGTCAAATATAGCACCTTCGTGTATGGCCACCGTGAAAGGAATCACCATCAGAAATGTGAACGAACATAACCATTGTTGAACATTCCTCTTGGTTTAATTCCCACAAGCATAATCGCGTGAAGCCAGTGTAGAAGTGCGTCAAATCTAATTTGAAGAGACCGCTTACAGCGAAAAGACTGCCTGTTGTTATTTTTACATATATATTTTTTTTATTTGTTTTCTTAATGGTATTTGTATACATATAATTTCGAGTGACTAAACAAATACAAGTGAAGCTCTGTTATTCATATAATATTTTGAGATCTGTTTTTTTTCTTTATTATAATAATCACTGCAGATGTTTAAATAATAAATAATATTGTTTTCGTATAAAGAAGAGTTAGTTTTCATTATTTTTTGTTTTTGTAGGAAAGATAATATTTTTGTATAGGTACCTACACTTACTTTGCCTTAATATTAGTTAAATGATGATTACCTTAAACATTTTGAAACAATATGAGGTACAAAATATATGGCAGAAAGAAATTGGCAAAATAAATCTTATCGTGGATTGTGTGTCCACGATCTATCCACGTTTTCTCTTGATGATATGTGACATATAGATCGTAAAGAGGATAATTTAAAGTCGTTTTTACGAGTTACTTAATAAAAAGTATAACCATGGTAGTACTATTCTACTAAATAATCAAACGTGGTCAGAATGACAACAATTGCAGCAGGGCCATGTTCACACATTTCACAGATGTATTTGTTACAATAATACAATCTGAAATAAAATAAAAAAACATTCAAACCAAATGTTAATGAATGGATATCATTCATATTACACATCAGGTAAATGTAAAATATATGTGCTGTAAGAATAATCACATGTTTTGATTTTTATAGGCCCAGTCATCCGCAGATTTCCCCGGTCGAAACCCAAACGAAACCGCACCGCCTTCCGAACTGACCAAGTGGAAATACTGGAGAAAATCTACCTCGAAAGCAGATACATTGATAGTAAAACCCGTATGGAGCTGGCGAAGCAGATGCAGATCCCTGACAAGCCATTGAAAATATGGTTCCAGAACAGAAGAATGAAGGAGAAAAACGAAACAACGGAGGTCGAGGGTGCGAATAAGAGCTTCGGTGGATATTCGACTGTCTGATGTAACATAACAATTGAACTATATTTGTGTTATTAAAATTTTTTGACTAAAAACGTTATATTCAAATTTAGTAGTTTCTGTAACATTTGTACGTACACATTTCTTTTGTGACTGACTGACGACTTGATTCCGTTTTGATCAAATAAATTGTATTTCCTTTTCACATTTTTATTTACCAAATAACTTGTTACACGTACTTATAGTTACTTCTAAACATAGTTACAGAAGTTTGAACCATACCTTTACGAGAGTAAATTAATTTATTGCGTAATTAAATAAATTATTACTGAAATCACTTACGAAGTAAGAATCCAGTAAGAACAAAGATTAAGAGTAGTTTTAAATCGGCTTACTTTATACATATATATATTATATTTATAGTTTTGCAACTTAATGTTTAACGACTGTAATGAGTGACCCGTTCCTATCAAACCGATGGTCCTGGGCTCGAATCCCTGTAAGGGCATTAGGAAAGTAGAATCGTTTCGTGCGAATGAATGAAACATTCACAACGTAAGGATAAAAGCGCACCCGTTGTCTGGACGTCCAATGGTGGCACGAAGATGGCGGAATTAAATCGTGCAATTCCTGTGCACATTTTCCAAAATGTATCCTGTAAAACACAGACAAACTAGCAACCCTCAACGGTGCTCAAGGCTTTCTAACCTTACACTCAGTAATTCAGGATCGCCAATGAGTCTGCGAGCACGGTGATCAATTGAATCTAAAGCGGCCAGCTGATACTTGGCAGACCCGTCCCAAAGGTGGCAACAATACTCCATATACGACCGAATCTAAGCTTGGTAAAGTGTTAGAAGCTGTTCCGGCGAGAAGTACTTCTTTTCCTATGTAAGGTCCCAAGTTTTTTAGTATTGGATTTCGATTTGGCCTCAAGAGTGGCTCCAACGTTTGATGAACATTGACGTTATTTGTCCATTATATACTAGTATATCGTTGGCTGAGTACCCACAAGACAAGCGTTGTCTATTGTTTGCCCGACAGTTATAGGTATGCAATAATACTCATATGCCCGAATTTCATTTGCCCGTATGTTGTATTTACCATAAATTTGGAGTTTTTTTTGGAAGGGTGTTTTAACCTAACTTACTTTCTGGTTAACGTTTTATTTGTTAGGGGTCATAGTTGAATATAATATGTGTTTTCTATAATATATTATTCGGAAAAAAAATCTGCTGCCTAAAACGTGGCACGCTTTGCCTATAACGGTCCTCATCGCTCCGTCGCTCGTCGTCACACCTAACTATACCCGTACCATGAGTTGTGACTTTGAGGTTTTCGATAACGAGTATCGAGTTTAAAATTAGTACAAGCGAGATGCACAGATAGTAAACTCGATACTCGTTATCGAATACCTCAATGTCACAACTGATGGTAAGGGTACTGTACTGTGTCCGACCCGATCGAAGAGGTTAGATGAAGGGTAAATAACATTATAGCAGTGATACTTATCGATTACAATGATTATGGAAACTGGGGTTATAGGAATTGATATTTGGTCGTTTACCACATTCAGCCATATGATGAATATAGTAAACAATGAGTATGGCCAAAGAAATTCTTGCAAGTGATTGTATACCCAATACAAGCTTTCTTGAGCTTATCATGAGGTTCAGTCACTTTGTATAAGGATGTACTGTAGTATTTATTTATTTATAATCTATTCGAACTATTGTGATCAAATAACAAGGATTTCAACTATAGCTTGTTTTGTTTTTAGCACCTTACATCACGACGTCTCGCCAAGGCTTCCCTATTCTTGTGGTCGGTGGCCAACGGTACAATCGTTGCTCCGTGAAAGACCCAAAGACCAAATGGCGATGTACGCAGTGGTATCGTGGCTGTCGAGCGTCACTTATTACCATTGAAGGCAGTATTGTCACGGTCAACGGGCATCATGATAAACATCCATAGTGAGAAGGACTTAAGTCACTGTTCTTTTTTTTCACGTGGGGAAAATGCTTTTCACCAAAAACACATTCCGTGTCAAGGTGATCGAGACGGGTATGATGGACTACGTGGCGAGTTGCCTCGACTGTCGACTGCCAACTCAACGAGTACCGTCTCCGCTTTAGCCGGAGCGACATTGGATCGCGTGACCATTCGACTGCACAGGCGTACCACAGGGATCCGTGTTGGGACCGATTTTGCCGGGAATGAGAATTATATAGTGGGCTAAGCCTGGCAGTCTATTGGAAGACTAAATAGTGTTAGCTTCAGTAGCCGAAGATCATTGAAGGCATCATCGCCACGGCGAATAAAATAATAATTGATTTTCAAGTGTAACTATACACCGCTTTTGAAACTAAGTTCTTGGCGATTAGAGGCATGTCTGTATTTTACGATATTATCGTGATTCGTTTTCTGCCTATTTTAGGTATATTACTATATGTATATAGAATTTTCAGTAAAACTATTATGTGTTTAACATGGTATCATTAGAAAAAACATACTTAAGCAGTGTTTTTGCAAACCTACATGCAGCTAAATAAGAACAATTTCCAGGACCAATATTCATGGATCCGATTCGTAAACGCGGGCGCCGCTTGATGTTCTTTCGTGGCTGGCGATTTAGTCTTTTCCGCGAAAAAGGTCTAAAAAGTGTATGGCGCTGCGTCAAAACCACCAATGATGGCTGTCGGGTTTCCATCACCACAATCGATGGGCAGGTCGTCAGAGTAACTAACAAACATAATCATGCCGCAGAAGAATTCCTTAACCTGAACACTAACACTGTCAACAATACACTTGTTTAGTGTCTCTAAGTACATACATCCCTACTATTTACCCCGAAACCCTTTTATAAATTTCGGGTCATGCCTATGACTTTCACCCATTCCGGTTTGTATTCTATATTTCTACTTAATAATTTTACCACTTATCTTCTGTTCTTATTTCTTCGTAAGTAGTATTTTTTAATTCGTAATTTAAATGCCCGTCATAGGATACAGTTATCGGAGTGATCTTTTTAGGTTATATTAGGGAAATATTTTTGTATTAAGCAGAAACGTCTGCTAGCATATAATCGATATTTAAATGCCGCACCGCTGCGAGTCAATTTTTTTTCTTTCTCATTAAATATCGATTAGGGAAATGATATGCGATACTAAAAAAATAAAAATAAGGAAACCTCGTCATCAATTTGATACCCTTTATCGATGCGTCAATACTAAATATAATCTACTGGTAAATCTGTCAAATACCCTCTAAATAGTGTCATTGTCATATAATATTTACTTATCAGTAACGTCTAGAGGTCCAAAATATAAATAAGAAAGGTATCAAGGGCTGGAGTCGATATCACCATTTAGCTTAGCATTGATAAATATTTTATTAAGTATCAGTTCAAAATTGTATAAGATTTACAGGTATTTTATTAAATTGTGATATATCTGCTCGTTTGCCGCCTATGTCATAAAAAAAAATATATATAATATACATCAATCAATAGTGACTAGATATTTTATTATTTTGTTTTGACCAGTTTTATCCATATGAAGTGCCATTTTTCTTTTACTTTGAATCAGTTTATATTTTTCCCTATCTGCATTAAAATATAAAGGCGATTAAAATGAAGTTTTATTCTGTGAACGTCTGGTTCGCGATATTAAAAGAGTTTCTTGTTTAAGTTCTAGATCGTTAGCATAAATCTTTCTGATTTATCCTAGAACATACTCTTTAATAATAAACCTGTTATATTTACACATTTCAGCTATAACAAAAGAAATATATCATACATCGAAAACCTGGAGTCGGGGCTATGATGAAGCAGAATTACAAAAAGCGGTTAAAGAAGTGGTAGATGACAAAATGTCTTTTTCTAGCACGTCCAAAAAATACAAATTGCCTTTGTCCACACTTCGCCATAACGTTATACATGTCAAGAAACAGATCACTGAAGGAAAATTGCACATTACAATGTGTAGCGGAAATTTATACAAGTATTAACATCTTTAAGTGAAACTGGAGATAGTAAAATATATGAATATGGCAAAGGACTCCCTAAGAAATTAGCGTAAAAAATGTAGTGAGAAAATACTGGCACCATTTTTGGCCGCGTGCCGCACGAGTGATTTTTTTATGTTACCTTATTTTCATTTTGATGATTAGATTATATAACCACCAACTGTTTTAGTTATTAATGTAGCTAAGATAGTGTATACAATAATTAGTCATGTACTTTTAGTCTAATGGTGAATACCATTATTTAAAAGTGATCCTAACTTTGTAGAACATTAAAATTGCTCATCATCGTCAAATAAAATAAATAATTAAGCAATCTCAATCATGTTTCTACTTCACTTATTTTTTATTTCTTTATTTACAAATAAGCTAGGCATAACCATAATAAGTGCTTATGTAATATAAATTAAGTATTTAGCGTAGACGATAAAGCAAAATATTGTCCTTTTTCGTGTTATATAAAAATATATCGTCAGTTTACTTGGCTGTGGCACGCAAAGTCATATTATAAAAAATAAGGTATTAACCTTTAGATACAACTAGACACAAAAAAGAGGTCATTTTAGTTCTAACTATAATTAGGATGAACCGTATGTCTAAAACTATAAGGAACCTTGCATTTCAATGATCGTTATATTTAATGAATTTTTTTTTCTTATGTATATTTTATCTATTTCAACTTTTAATTTATATAATAGTATTACTATTTAATAATCAAAGCAAATCAAAATATTTCATAAAAAATAATTTGATTTGCTCTTAGTTTTACATACCATAGTTTATCTCAAATAATTGAAAGTCCGTCCTTAAAGAATGAAAGTGTGTTTAAAGCGGCTAAATCAAAGTAATAACGTGTGTACGTACACATAGTCGTCAAGTCAAGAGATGTAAACAAAATGTTGCATTCGTTCAAATATTTACTATAATTATTTTCTATATAAATGGACACGGTCAGATTGAAGCAGATAAACATTTTATTGATGGTGTTATATATTTAATGTGCTATCACCATAATCATTGTAAAATACTTGATGATAACTATGAAATATTTTCTAATACAATGTGATCGTTTGTATTATTGCTGAAAATGTTTGGTAAAAAGAATAAAACATTTTGTTCTAAAAGAGCATTCTTTCTAAATATGGAATATAAAATTCAACAGCTCCATGATAATCATTTTTTTTATTTGATGGCAAGGTTTGTATTATTCATTCAATGATTACAGCACCTGTATTCATGCAATCCCAGAGAGGTTTCCCGGTGTGCCTGTGGAAGGGACATCGCTACAACTTGACCCGTGGTGATCCCACACAAAACCTCAAGTCTGTATGGACGTGCAATAAGCAGAGAAGTAACAAATGCCGAGCTACTATAATTATCATCAGCGGGTCAGCCATTCTACGAAAAGAACATAATCATTGATGATCTTGTTTCATAACTATCAGAATATGATTAAAAATTGCCTTTACTTTACTTAAAACTTTCATTTTATTCAGGAATTTTACCTCTAGTGACATGTGATATACACTCTATAAGAAAATGCACTCCATAGATTTTTTTTTATGACAAAGCTGGCGAAAGAGCAGAGGGACTGCCTGATTGTATATTACCGTCGCCAATGGGAGGGAGTCACGAGCACGTTGCCGGCCTTAAAGATATGAATAATATGTATATAAAAATAAATCCATAAGTAACATAATATGAATTCAATCAGTCATAATATAAGGACCCGTTTTCGTGCAATGTGGTAAAGGTACACTGGTGTGGCTGTGATAATCGTTACAATGTACATATTATGGAAAATGTCTCTGTGTTACCCCCGTTATAAAATATATGGAAGATGAAAACACAAGGAAAAAACTTAAAAAAAATTTTCCGAATGTATTTGTAAGAGAGAGTACCTAATGATTATGATCAATACAGGCTGCGTCTGTATAAGTCACTTTATGATTACAGCACCTGTGTTCACGAAATCCAAGAGAGGCTTCCCGGTGTGCCTGTGGAAGGGACATCGCTACAACTTGATGCGTGGTGACCCTACACAGAACCACAGAACTATGTGGAAGTGCAACAAGCAGAGAAGTAACCTGTGCCGATCTACTCTACTTATTATTAACGGGTCTGCCATCCTACGAAAAGAGCACAATCACTGACGATCTTCTTTCATGATTTCTTTAATGTATAACAATCTCTCAGAATAACTATTAAGATTTACTAGAATTTTTAAATATATAAATATGACCGACTCTCTAACATAATGACATAATATGTATTCAATACCAGGGCCAGGTTACAGGTATAGTGTTTCTGTCTGTATAGGTACATACAACATGCAGGACTACAATAAAATGTGGCCTTATGTAAATCCTGGAGCTGGTCCTACATGTGCGGGTTGCAATAGGAACTTTCAGGAAGTAAGAGCAAATCTAGTCATCATTTGGAAGGATCTCTGGGAAAGTTATTAGTATAGTCACCGTTTGCGAAAACTTCACTTAGATGATACATAGCTACATAAAGATAAACGCATAGTGCTTGAATACTATTATTGTTTACTTTAATTTATAAACAACAAAGCATTATAGGTACCAGGATATGGTTACCAACAAAATATGTAGAGAGATATTATAATACACCTACGTAAAAAAAAATCCTGCGTGTTATATAAATTTACATTATTAGCCCAGCGTTCTTGTTGAACATATACAGGAGTCATTCGTTTATCATCTGCTTCACATTTCCAGTGACTTTTACTGAATCGAGAAAAGGCAAGCCCGTGATGCTGATGGAAGGTCATCGGTACAACCTGTCGTACGGCGACCCCGAGGGCAAGAGGAAGGGGATGTGGCGGTGTGTCAAGCAGAGCACCATCGGGTGCCGCGCGTCTGTCGTCATCGACAAACAGTTGGCCGTGAAGAGGCATGCTCACAATCACGGAAGGTTTTATAAGAATGAAGACACTTAATGTGATAGGATGTGGCTGGCCACAAAAGTAAAATGAGAGAAGCATTGACTCATTCTTGCAAATTTTCCATGGCTTGGCATGGTCAAAAGATATTTCGCTTACATGGTTATAATAATATGTGATATAGTATAAGAAATCTATACGTTAGGAAAGTAAACTTTCAAGAACTAGGCAATGCCTTCAGAACGTACTTAATATTTAAATGTGTTTTTGTTAATTAAACAAATTGAAGCTTAAAAGTAGTTGTCTAATTATATTTACTGCTTTGTGTTGAGAACATGTGATGAGAATAAGTAAATAAAACGTAAATTGTTGGGATTTCCAGTAACTTTTACCAGATCTAGACACGGGAAGCCAGTTATATTGCTATGCGGGTATCGCTACAACTTCTCATACGGTGACCCCAAAGGGAAGATCCACAGCATGTGGCGTTGCGTGAAACAGAACACGAGGAAGTGCCCCGCGCACCTTATTATGGTCAACCACGTTATCATCAAGAAGAACAAGCACAGCCATGATGGCTGACGGAAATATGGACGTTAAAGATCAGGCATGTCATGTCAAGATTCAGTCTCAATTATTTTTTTGTAGTCAGGCCCTATGGTCTAAAACCCCGCTTGACACACGTGAAATTTTATCAAGTTATAGAATATTTTGAATATATTTTTTCTTAGTAATCAGGTCTAGTCATAATGATGGTATTTTCGCTGTTACTTGCATTGTCGCTGGCAAGTTGGCAACACTTGTATTTTGTGAATACCTACTTGATTGTATTCAAGCCAATAAATGATTTGTTGTTATGTGTTTGAAAGTTATCTTTTAATTACCTACCTAAATGTCTTTATAGCGTCCAATATGTGGTCGACAGATAGTTTATATGAATTAATAAATAATTTCACAATATCGGTTACAAATAATTTTTCGCAGAGCCGTTTTTCACAAAGTCAAGATACGGGAGACCAGTGCTGGTGTTGGGGCGTCAGCGTTTCAAGGTGCACCTGGAAACTGGGCCGAAGACCGTGTGGCGCTGCATCCAGCAAGCGCGCATGCGCTGCAAGGCCTCCATCATAACCATAGACGGGTATATTGTCAAGAGCAGGAACGAACACAGTCATTCCTGACATTTAAATATTTTAAAGAAGAGTATTTGTATCTACAGGATTTACAGGGTATAGTCAGCATCATATAGTTGGTACCAGTTAAGTCTCCTAAGATATCGTGACATGTCCTCGCTGCTATTAAATAAAGATCTGCGGGACGATTTTTTAAGAGTCGTGCACTCGAATTCAAAAAACTTTGGGGACGAAAATAATCGGACACAAAAGTTTCTTACCAACATTTTTGCACAAAATGTATGTATACATAGGTTCTATACCCGCGATTATTTATTTATATCACTCATGCTTCTGAAATACAATTTCTTCGTGTTTGAGAGAGTTTAAAATGTCACGATTCGAGCGTCGAGTGCTCAAAAATCGGCCCGCTGTACGGATATGTCCGATATATTTGGCCATTTTGGTAGCTACTTGTTATTTGATGTTGACATTAGGCGCTTAGTTTACGACGGCGTTCTTTGACGAATTTGATTATTATAAGATTAAAACAAAAATCGACATTTCTGTGGTCAGAAGTTACCGGCCTATGTGATTACAAGCTGTATTTTGTGTTATAGTGTTACGTAAGAGGAAGTAATGCTCGGAAATCGAACATTGGTGCTTTTGACTGTTCTTGTTTTAATATAATGGTTAAATATGTATTTCAAAAATAAATATGGAGTGTTGCATTTTCTCTTATTATTTACTTGTTTGCCTAAACTTCCAACTACTATGTCATTTGTGTGGAGTACTAGACAGATCTTCGAACGTTCCGAACGTTCTGAATCTGTAAAACCATTTGGTTTTTTTACTATGTGAAACTTACGACGTCTGATTTTGAAACCTTTACACTTCACCGCTTCAATAATGGCACAAAACTTTACCATTATTTACAGAGCCAATTTTCACGCAATCCAAGTTCGGGAAGCCCATAGTAGTGATCGGAGACAAGCGGTTCAACTTTCATATCCAGCGCGGAATGAAGAGTGTGTGGCGGTGCAACCAGCAGTCGCGGACTCACTGCAAGGCTTCGGTGACGGCCGTCGAGGGATGCATAGTCAAGACGAACAATGAACATAACCATGAGTAACTGTCTCTAATGTAACTGTGTCTAAAATATCTAAGTACTCTCCAGATTTTCACACATCATTACTAGACGGAAGTTTTGGTGGCAATAACGTCAATTAACTAGGGACTTCCTTCTGATATAAAATTCATCGATAGGTACTTATTTCGAAGTGACATTTCATATTAGCTATAAAGATTACTGGATAATTGAAAATTTACTAAAATATGATCAATGCTACCTATATACTTTTTAGGAGTTTTAAATTTCAAATAAAAAACAACCTTTACAACGAAATATTTCTTTTATTTAATCGTTTTCCATGCTAAGTAAACTGAAACCAAAAAGTGCATTACATCATTTTCATTCAATTGATTATGAACCTTATATTAATAATAAGTAATGCCATAAGAAAGTGCAACTTATCGATAAAATAATATCGTGTGGAAGTCCCTAGCTAAATTTTATTCGTGCCACGATAAGTTCTATCTCTTCAGTTCTAGTTCTTACAAATGAAACGGGACTTGTCGAGTTAAAACTAAAGACTACCGAAGTCACAGCGTTTTCGAACGTCAGCATAATTCTAGGTAGTTTAGTATTACGCGATTAATTCTTGTTTAATATGTAAAATAAAGTTTCTTGGTCTCCTACAGCGTGTTCGGGATGTGTTGCGATGTGAGATGCCTTTACGGCCATCAAATGTTGCATTTTTTATTAAGTAATAAGTATAGTATGCAGGCGCATACGATCAACATAGTTTCTAATGTAATTATGTTAAGAATTTGTTCATTCATGAATGTTGATAAGATTATAATGAGTTGTACTGTTATGTTTACAATTAGATAGGTTGTAAATGCTAGTATGTCTGCCATGTAGACCCCAGGCTCCCATGAGCCGTGCAAAGTGCGGGGAAAACAAGAGGAAGATAATACGATTCAAAGTTAGTTATTTTAAGGAATATGTAATAATTTGTAATAAATTAATATGTTTCCGTAAATATTAATAGCAACATGTTTTGTTTCCATTTTGACACCGGCTTACAGGCAAATCACTATAGTTATATCTTTCTTTTCCTAATCCAAGGAAAAGTTACTAGGAAAAAGGTGACGAAGACAAGTTACGTAAACTCGTGTGAAATATCTTATTTATTTTAAATTATACCATGTGCTTTCCAGATTTATATTTCGAGAAATCGCGCTGCGGGCAGCCTATTCTCATATACAACAACCACAGATACCACAGACACTTGGAAAAGGGGCCCAAGATCCTCTACCGGTGTGTCAAGTGGAGGAAAGGGTTCTGCAGGACTTCTGTGACGACTTTTGATAACATGGTCATCAAGACGAAGGGCTCGCATAACCACCTCTCGCCTTACGGTTCCGTCGGTCACACGTTAACTTATGCCGACTGCTGAGGAATGGAATTCGCTCCCTTCGTCTGTTTTCCAGGAAAGATATAATTTGGGTATTTTCAAGCGAAGAGTGAATAGGCTGTTACTCGTTGTCACTTGCCATCAGTTGCGACTGAGGTCAAATGCTGCTCAGTCTTGTATTAAAAAAACTGAACTTTTGAAGGCTCGTGTAACTACAGGGTAATCCTTGGCTTGTTGGTGATATTAGTGATAATACAGCTATCACTTTTTGATGTTCCATAAACTGGGATTACTTTGATTCACTGGGTCTCAGCATTGGTCTTTAAATTTGAACTATAAAAAATGTGTTTTTAATAGTGATTACATTGTATTCACATTAAGCATTAAACTCACAGTATTAAACTCTGAAGCTCGTGTTAAGAAATGGTTAGTTTTCATGTAAAAGAATAGGGGATCCTTTTTACCCCACGAATCAAAGTAACCCCAGTTTACGTCTGGTTTTTATTTGTTACAATATCTGTTAAGATTCAACAAGTATGTAAGTGGCAAAGGGACGGATAGCGCGATAGACGATAAAATAGAAACCCTGCTATCCGTTCTGAACGGTTGAATGAACGGTTCTGTGCCCTTACCATGAGTTGTGACGTTGACGTTTTCGATAACGAGTATCGAGTTTACTATCTGTGCATCTTGCTTGTACTATTTTAGTGCGAACGAGATGCGCAGATAGTAAACTCGATACTCGTTATCGAATCGTCAATGTCACAACTCATGGTAAGGGTGACTAATGATAAAAACCCGACCATATTGGATTGGAGCAGGGTAGCAGGAATGAGGGTTTCCGCGATCGCGTGTTCCACCAGATGCCAGCACTATTATTATTTTATTATTTATATTAGCGATATTCTTTACTAATGGATTTTAAAAGCTAGGCATCTCGCCGTGATGCTGCTATCTGGTGAAACAAGTATATATACTGAATTTTAATAATTCTTTCAGTTTCCTTACGAGACCAATATTCGCCTTCTTTGTTATTAATTATTATGGTTTACTTATTGTAAACTTATTTTTAAAGTAAGTAGTTATTTAGAATGTTATTTTTTATATTTAATCAATTATACATTATATTAACATCATGCAATTTTATAACTTATTGAAAATGTTGTTTATTGTTTAACTTCTGTGTAAAATGAACTAATAATCTATTTTCATAATAAATCAATTAACATCTATTACCTAACTTGTTTTCTTAAGGATTAACTAGATCTTTATTCTTTTAATAAGAAATCTTAATGTTTGATTTACACATCTACTTCTATATAACTTTATTCTCCTGCTTACTCGTACCTAGTCATAATAAATAAACATATTTAGTGTAAATAAATGTAAACATATGTTTCGTCACAGGTTACAATGGTGGAGTTTGAAAAAATCGTGAAAGTTGTAACAGTATATTCTTTATACGATTTTAAGCTAACATAGTTATATGGTAGTTCACATTACAACTTTACTTCAAACGGAAACAGAGGCTCTAGTGTAAGTTTCTTTTGACGTAAAAAAACGTCTCGAACGCATAAGTGATAATGTTATTTATATGGGAAACGCAAACGCGTTAGTGACGTTTTGTTACGTTAATAACTTACACTCAGGGCTCTGTACCGAAATATCGGCTCAACTAATGCTTCTGTTTAATTATCGTTTTAAGTAATAGTATATTCTTTCTTACATAAATTATATAAGTATTTTTTCTTTGGTTTTTTTTATTGCGGAACAATCTTACACACATCGACCTAGTCCTACGGTAAGCTCAGTAAGGCTTGTGTTGTAGGTACTAGACGACGCGCGACGATATATATATATAATAGATAGATACATACAAAACAACCATGACTTCAGAACAAATATCTGTGCTCATCTCGCAAATAAATGCCTTGACTGGGATTTGAAGTCAGGACCATCGGTTTCATAAGCAGGGTTACTACTCACTAGGCCGTACTATAACTGTAGACTGGGTTTCGACAGGCGCTGCTGCCCATCCGTCGCTTTCGTAGTAAAAAAATAAACAACACACGTCAGTATCTACAACATAAGCGTAATTGACTAGGTCGATATATGTAAGACCATCGCAAAATATGTACTTATTTATTAAGGATTGTCCTGCAGGTATAATGTGGTCGGTGTCCTCGCAAGGCAAGCCAGTCCTCCAAGTGGGGTCATATCGCTTCTACCGGCACAGCAGTTCCAAGGCGGGCCCCAAGTGCCTCTGGGTGTGTTCCAAGTGGTCCCGCGGCTGCCGAGCGTCTCTGACCATCATTGACCAGGAAATCGTCAAGGCCTCTAATGAACATATCCACAATTAGGGCTTCATGTGATCCGTTTACTTTTATATTAATCAAGATGTTTTTGAATGTAAATGAATAACTTATTTAAAGATGATTTTAACGTTTTGTTAAATGGTTCTAAATTTGACTCGCAGCGGGACTCGAACCCACAACCACTGGATCACTAGCCCAGTGCACTTCCAATTGTGCTGTGCTATACGAGTACCGCTGAGACTTGTCGAATTTTTCTATCTATCCCTCGTCGTATACGTCATCATGGGTGACGTATACGACGGTGTAAATTTTTCTATTTTTTTCTATTTTTCTTTCGATTTAAATATCGAAGATATTCGCTAGCAGACGTTTCTGCATAATAAAAAATAATTTAGTTCTAAATTGTTAAGAAATTAATATATTTTTACTACATGGATGTGTTTAGTTCAGTACCCCTATTTTGCGTGCGATATTAGTATGTAGGTATGCTATTATCATAAGTATAAGTCATCATCATCTTCCTCGCGTTGTCCCGGCATTTGCCATAAGTCAGCATTCAGAATGAATCATAAGTATAAGTAATGAGATTAATAAGCAATTATTGTCTCATTATCTCTTATTATCTCATTTACTTATACTTGAGAAATATTTATTTCTTATCTCGAGAACATGGTCTTCGATGACCATTCATGGCACTATCACGAATGGCTGGAGTCTGGATTAGGTCATTGTCACCTCATCTAGGAACAGCTGTTTGACGACAAAATTAATATATATATTAATGATTTATTGATGGAAGTCATATTTTTTTAAAAGAAGAAGAAGAAGAAGACGACAAAATTGGCGGGATCATTTATTCTAAACAAACTTGTGATATCAACGCTCTACATTTTACTATTTTATTTTCTATTTTCTATTTCGATTAATATAAGCCTCATATATTACAACTTCTAATATCACTGGGGTATGTGATGTTAACTTGTGTTTTTGATATTAATTTAGTTGAAATGTCAGGGGCAATTTTAGTTTAACACCTTCACTGGGGTCCGGGGTTGATTCAACCCCGTACAAGTATGGTTGATTGTGAAGTTAACTAATTGCAGCGAAGGTGTTAATCCATTATAAATGTTTCAGAATTCTATTTCTTAACGTCGAAGTTCGGAAGGCCGGTGCTGGTACTGGGGGTGCACAAGTACAACTACAACAACCGCTCGACGGGAGCGCGGGTGTACTGGACTTGCACGAAGAAGTCCCGCGCCTGCCGCGCGTCTATAGTTACCGTCGATAACCGAATTGTTAAGTTCAAGGACGTGCATAACCATAATTAAGTGTTGATGAAGTGATCTTGACTTTTCATACAGTTCAGCAGTTTTACTTCGGGTTATGAAGCTTGTACATAGAAATGTTCGCCACCGCCGGTAGGCTTAAATCCGCACCCACCCTAGATTTAGAGTCCCATATAGATATCCCAGAAAGAAAATTGAATTTCTCTGTCTCCTGTATTTAGGAAGTATACAATATACCATTAGTAACGTTTGGCGCTAATTCACCCATACCTCGTTTGTTTAGATTCCTTAACAAGCACAACCGCTGCTGTGATATTAATTTTGACTCATTGTCCAAGTTCCGTAAATTACTAATAGATAACTAAGAAGGTTGATAATAAGATGTATCAACCTTCGATTTATGCATCTATAAATATCTGGGTTTGTAAGTTAAAATGGCTGAGTATGTGGAAATGTATGTTAGAATTAAATGTCGAAGTGAGTTGAATAAATTACTGAAAGTAGACCATTACCCCGGCATTTTGCCATGGCTCATGGGAACCTGGAACCATATGCTGCATGGCCCATGGGAACGCTAGGCAAATAATCTTAGAAATTAGTGTAGGCACTATTTCTACGAAAGCGGCCGCCATCTAACTTTCCAGACCAAATGGTAAGGCTGGCTAGGCCTTATTGGTATTATTCCGGTTTCCTCACGATGTTTTCCTTCATCGATGATAATTGGAATGGGATAATGATTATAGGTATTACGAACATGAATATTTATTGTAGCCATATTAGAAATTATTTATTGTAGCCATAAAAGAACAAGTAGGTAATAAGTAATCACACGCGACGTTCAATGTCAATCTGATTTAGTTCGTTTCCTATGTTTCTACATTTTCAATATAATTAATAAATGAATTCCTTTATCCTCAAACCTATTATAGTTTAATTATGTTAACTGTACTTTTGGCCTTATGGCAGTTGAGTGTAAGATACACCCAAAACATAATTTAATTAAATGAGTATTTTATTAATGAATAATGACGGCTTTACTCACGTTTATTTAGTTAGTCGCGCGACATGTTTCGAAGAGCACAGAGCTCATTTCGATTTTCAAGTAATGCCGAGTGTCCGTTCGCCTCGCCGCTCGCGCACCCGGCCCGTCACGCAATGCCGCGCGCGGCTCTGCCCGCGCCATTCCTGTCAAAACCTGACGTTGAAGTGACTAAATAAATAAATAAATATTTCGGGACAATCTTACACACATCGACCTAGTCCTACGGTAAGCTCAGTAAGGCTTGTGTTGTAGGTCCTAGACGATGATATATATAATAGATAGATACATATAAATACTTAAATACATAGAAAACACCCATGACTCAGGAACAAATATCTGTGCTCATCACACAAATGCCCTGTCTGGGAATCGAACCCAGGACCTTCGGCTTCATAGGCAGGGTCACTACCCACTAGGCCAGACCGGTCGTCAATAAACTTGTGTAAAGCAGTCATTTTCATTCATAAAATATTACAATTACTCACGAAAGTTTATATACAAAAGGTAAGACATTATATCGCATAGGTATGTACTTGTCCAGGACATCAATTCCATTTATTAGTTGTTTTATATCATGAATAATTATCACGGCAATTTAAGACAATATAACTAAGAGATGTGCTTGATAATTTCATTCACATTAATTTAAATTTTAGGACCAGTATTCTTAAGGTCGAAGTTCGGTAACCCCGTGCTGCTGCTGGGTATGAATAAGTACAACCGCAACAACCGCTCGAAGGGGGTGCGCGCTTACTGGTCGTGTACTAGGAGGTGCCGCGGTTGCCGCGCGTCCGTTGTTACCATAGAGAACAGCATCATTAAGCTGAAAGACGTGCATAACCATAATTGAGAGAACGGATGGTTAAGTCGAAAACAACTTTTCAATTGCGTCTTACCCGAAAATTTCTAAAAATTTCATGACCAGTATTCTTAGGGTTGAAATTCGGTTACCCAGTACAACTGGAGATGAACAAGTAGGTATAACTGCCAAAACCGCTAAACACAACACAACACACCCTACACACAACAAAACCCTAATGGGTCCTCTCGCTTCTTTGACAGGTTTTCCTTCTCAAAGTCCTTTGTGTATTCTATTTTTTTAAACATACATATTTCGTTTCTAAGTGAAAGATGCCTTAAGGTATTAAGTAAGTGATTATGTGATAAAAATGAAATAAATAAGTTATCAATTAAACTAATTGGATATAAATACTTATTAATTTTCCTGATAAAACAATCTTGTATGGCTTAGGGATAAATTCCTTCGTAACATTTCAGGTGCATTGTTCGGAGTTTCTAAGTTCGGCAATCCTTTGCTGTATCTGGGCAGTAATAGGTTCAACCAAAACAGCAAGTCCAAGGGTCGGGCTAGGGTGTACTGGACTTGTTTCCGCTACAGCAAGGGTTGCAGAGCTACCGTCACAACCTTCAACCAGGAGATCATTAAACTGAGTGGTACCCACAACCACCAATGAATGCCGGATGACCAATGGTGAAGTTGTTTGTTTATTTTTCTTGTAGGTACATACCTATGGAGAAGAATGAGAAGTAAAAATGCGTGTATGATTGAATGGTTATTTTATTCATTGACGACGTTCGCACAGTCACAACCTCTTATGCATATAGTTGTTCTTAGATGGATCTGCGTATTGTTCCTAATCTACGACTAGACTCCATCGGAGGATGGTTGTCAGCGTCCCTTAGATCGATGGAACATACTGCGATATCCAAACCGCCTGCCAAACGGGGCGATTATGGCATAACACCCCCCATGCTGCTTAGCGCAGAGAAGTGGTCAGTGTGGCTGAAGTAGTAAGAACCCTAGGTAAGGTTAAAGATTAATTGTTAAGCAGTCACAACGTTCGTGATACTCATATAGTTGATCAGTATTTATCTGGAACCAGTAAATATAAATTACATGTGTTTAATTTTCAGAAATGGTTTTCACACAAACCCGCAATGGAAGACCAGTGATCGTCCTACAGGGGTGTCGCTTCAACGTGAAGCACCTTCGAGGGCCCAAGGGTCATTGGAGCTGCGCCAGGAGGAAGACGGGGTGTAGAGCGACCCTCACCACCGTCGACAATGAGCTAGTTAAAGCTAACCTGGACCATAACCATGTGTTGTTCCATCAGAAGGTCTTATTGTAGGTACTTTATATCGCGTTGGAGAAAACAGTCTTTAATTCAGCACATTCGGAAAATAAATTAAAATTCAAAGGAATATTATAATAAGCAGAAACGTCTGCTAAGTGCAAATGAATCCATTATACTTAGAAATAAAGTCCGGTTAGAAAAATTAACCGCCTTCGACGAGAGTCGAACTCGCGACTCTAGGATACATGCAAAGAGATATTGTATTAAGCAGAAATGTCTGCTAAGGGCTATTGAATCCAATATACTTAGAAATAAAATCCGATTAGAAAAATTAACCGCCTTGGACGAGAGTCAAGCTTGCGACTCTAGGATATATGCAAAGGAATATTGTATTAAGCAGAAACGTCAGCTAAGTGCTAATGAAACCATCATACTTAGAAATAAAGTCCAGTTGGAAAATATAACCGCCTTGGACGAGAGTCGAACTCGCGACTCTAGGATACATGCAAAGGAAAATTGTATTAAGCAGAAACGTCTGCTAAGTGCCAATTAAACCATTATACTTTGAAATAAAGTCCGGTTAGAAAAATTAACCGCCTTGGACGAGAGTCGAACTCGCGACTCTGGGATATATGCAAAGAAATATTGTATTAAGCAGAAACGTCTGCTAAGTGCTAGATGAATCCATTATACTTAGAAATAAAGCCCGGTTAGAAAAATTAACCGCCTTCGACGAGAGTCGAACTCGCGACTCTAGGATACATGCAAAGGAAAATTGTATTAAGCAGAAACGTCGGCTAAGTGCTAATGAAATCATCATACTTAGAAATAAAGTCCAGTTGGAAAATATAACCGCCTTGGACGAGAGTCGAACTCGCGACTCTAGGATACATGCTCGTTGCTCTGCCAACTGAACAAGCGAAACCACATCTGTTGGATGCGAATTTTTCCACCACATTCTTCAATGCTCCTTAGGGAGGCATAACTATCGCAAATGTGTAAACATTAAACCAAAACTCTGATTATGCAATCAAATTTGTTTCATACTTAGTGAAGATTGAATCGGTATGTATTTATAATTAAAAATAAGTCGATTCAGTGGACGATTTAAGTATGTAGTCAATAGTCCACGCGAGTCTCTTGGTTTGGACTACCTAGTCCAAACCGTGTATGTATGCAAATAAACGATCTTTTTTTAAACAATCTATAATTTTTAATGAACGTTACGTTGTACAGTCGTCACATCTCTATTACTTATGCTGAAAACTTGAGTTGATTGTTTGTTTTGGTAAGCAAATAATACATACTTAATCGATGAACGTACAATAAAACTACTTGAGTTTACGTACTGTCATGTTATGGTTTAAGTCTACGACTGACAACACGTCACTTTGGTCACTTTAGGTTTTTGTACAATTATTGCCCGGGTAGTTCGGGTTATAGATGGTATTCAGTTAAAAATCAATTTGTTAAGTAAGTACAATGGTTGATACCTATTGTTAGTTTACACGTCCATGGTGTACAGAAGTTTAATATTAAGATTTTAATATATTTTTAAGCGAATTGTAATTTGTTAATAGAATGTGCTATATATAACAGTTATTATCATAAGATTTCTGGATTACACCTTCCCATGAAAAATAACTTGGGAAGTTAATACGACTGGTATCGCCAAGTTGTTACAATTGCAACATAATATGTCTTTACCATTTAGTATTTAAAAGGGTACCTATTTCAGAATTGGTGCTGACCAGGACTCGAAGCGGCAACTACGCCGCACTGTTCCGGGGGCACCGTTTTAACTGGAACAACCGCAGCCGGGGGCCCAAGGCCTTGTATTGCTGCAACAAAAGGAACAAGGGCTGCCGCGCCAACCTCGTCACGGTGGACAATGAACTGGTCAAGGGTTATTATGAACATAACCATTCATAGTTTACAATAAAATTAGGTCTCGAAGTTGAGAAACCAATTTAGTAAAATTTGTAATTTATATTCTCCCGGCATGTAAGGTCAGTTGCAGAAAAAAAGAACCCTCATATGCCAGCCTGTGCATACGACAGAGAGGGTACCTTTTGTCTGTAGCTGACTTGGAAATGTATTCAAGTCTTTATTTTCAACCATCACATTAAAAAGGCGATTAAAAATATTGTGCGTGTTTTTGATTTGACAATAATCACTTGATAACCCCTTGCTCCTATCATATTGGTAATTTTTTATCACGCTAGTTAAAATAATGGTAGTAAAAAAGCTGTTCATTTTAAAAAGGAGATATAAACTTTGAAACATTATAAACAATTTAGGGCCTGATTACACATTGATTAATGTTTAGTGTTTAGTGCGGGTTCATACATTTGCCTCTTATATTTAGTAACAAATGTAGGAACTCGCACTAAATACTAATCAATGTGTAATCAGGCCCTTAGATATCCTTTTAGACCTTTTTTCCAGTTGAAGACAGTAAGCCACATTGACAGTTCTATTCAGGTGCATAATCTTTCAGAATTGGTGTTGACAACAACTAGGTCCGGCAACTACGCGGCACTATACCGCGGTCAGAGGTATAACCTGAACAACCGCAGCAGAGGGCCCAAGCTGCAATGGTTCTGCACCAGGTCTGCATCAGGATGCAGAGGATCCATCACCACCCTGGATGGCCATGTCATCAAATCTAATCTTCACCACACCCATGGTCTACAGAAGTAAGATCAACTCGTTAGTTGATCTTCCGGTTGCTTTCTGGTAACAATAAGACCAGCAAAAGGCTTCCAACGCTTCTGCATTCACATTAGTATTAAGAGGGCCCCGGAGGGCCACGTAAATATATCCATTTTTAAAGTCCGAAGTGTGATAATGGTGTGCTTTATGACTTTGCAGGTGGGTACTTGTTCCCTAGCATAATTACGATTGATTGAATATAGTATAGCTATTTAAATTTTATAATAAAAGATATATTTTTACGATCACTTAGTTTTATTTACTGTCAACTGGAAAGCACGCCTGAGTCTACACGCCAGTAATCGTTTTGCATTGCAGAGATGTTATGCAAAATAAACTAAACTATTTAGATCTTAAGGACCGTATCGGAAAGAAAGTAGACAAGTTTAGGCATCTCTAAAAACGGGCACGTGCATAAATCAGCTAATAACCTTTTTTAGGATACTGAGCTATATCCTTGTCAGTATTTTCAAATAAAAAAAAACAATTGCTTTTTAGTCAAATTGTTAAAATGGGGCGAATTAGTTTTGAAGTTCGTAAAAATATTTTGGACGACTGGTGCAAAATAAAAGGTTTGACGATAAGAAAGCTAGCAAAAAAGTATGAGTTGAGCCCTTCCACCGTACACAAGATATTAAAAAAATTCTGTAACTTCTGTACTATCGAAGATCTACCTAAATCTGGAAGAAGGCCTGGGACAACCGACCCAACACTACAGCGAAAAGTTGTAAGAATGTTTCAACAAAATCCGTCGCTTTCCATTCGAGATGCCGCCAGAAAAGCTAAAACTTCGCCAGGTATGATACAAAGAATAAAACTAAGATGCAACTTAAAGACCTATAAAAAACAGAAACAACCTAAAAGAGACGAAAAGCAAACAGTAGCCGTTAGGAAACGGACAAGAAAGTTATAAGATCATTTACTGACGAAAAAAAAGCAGTGTATTATAATGGACGACGAGACGTACTGCAAGCTCGACTTTAAAGCATTAGCCAGACCACAATATATTACAGTACCGGCTAACATGAAGGTTACTAGACAAGATAAAGCTATCAACATAGAGAAATTTGGCAAAAAAGTGTTAGTCTGGCAAGCGATATGTCAATGCGGTAAGTGAACGCAACTCTATTTCACTACGGGGAATTTGAACGCTACAGTATACCGCGACGAGTGCTTACAAAAAAGATTAGTGCCGTTCATGAGGAAGCACAGGGGTAGTACTTTATTTTACCCCGACTTGGCTTCTTGTCATTACTCGAAATCTACAAAAGAATGGTATAAAACCAATAAGGTGGATGTAGTAGCCAAGGAAATGAATCCTCCAAATTGCCCAGAAGTTCGCCCGATTGAACGGTATTGGGCTATTATGAAGCGGTACCTGCAAAAAAATGTTAAACCTGCCACCTCATTCGACGACTTTAAAAAAAAGTGGAACAGGGCATCTAAAAATGTGCCAAATGAAGTTGTCCAGAATTTAATGAGAAACATTAAAAGGAAAGTTAGATTGCAAGCAAAATAAACGTGCTTTCTTAAAATTAATTCGTCATATCCCTTTAAAAAGACCTCAAGCCAAAGTCCTTTTTTGTTTTGTTTTAAATTTTTACATGGAATAAAAATAATTTAGTTTTAGAGTTGTCTACTTTCTTTCCGATACAGTCCTTATATTGATAAGAGGAAAATTCACACGTGATATGTGCGAATTTTCTCTCTAACATTAACACACGCGATTTTAAAATTGTTAGCCGTACTTTTCCTCTCCCAGCCTTTGCTATAGCGTTTTTAATGTTTGTTACCATAATTATATATTTATATAAACGTGTTTTAACAAATACATAAGTGCGAAAGTGATGCATGATGCAATCAATATGCGGTAAGATGGCTGGCATCCTATCCGTTCTGGTTTATGACAAACAAATGACGAGTTTTCATTATTGTCATGATTAATTTTTACAAAAGCTCATAAAATAATATATAAAGGCTTTAAGCGCAATGAGGGGTTTTTTAAATGATTTAATGAGCTCAAAAACCTGGTTCACATTAGTATTCACATATTTATTTGAACCGGTCTGGTCTAGTGGGTGGTGATGCTGCCTATAAAGCCTGGTCCTGGGTTCCCAGTAAGGGCATGTAATTGTGTGTTGAACACAGATACATGTTATTGAGTCATGGGTCTTTTCTATGTATTGTAGTATGTGTTTATTATATATATCGTGGGGCTCAGTTAATATGTGTAAGGCTGTCTTGTAATTTATTTATTTATTTTCAGGGCCACTGTTCTTGGTGACGAGCAGCGGGCGCGAAGTGCTGCAAATCGGCCATTACCGATATTACAAGAACAACCGCTGCCGCGGCCCGAAAGCTACCTACTTCTGCATCCGCAGCAGTGCTGGCTGCCGCGCCTCTGCCGTCGTCGTCGACAACATAGTTTTAGCTATCAAGAACTATCACAACCATCGGTAGTACCGCAAACACCTGATCATACCTATTTTTATTATATACTTGGTAAACATAACATGGAAACGAACATTTTTACTGTTTTAACTCGCTGATAAAATGTTTTTTGTTGAGAATTTATGGCCGAAATGATAAACGCCTAGTTTATGATATAATTTAACTGCTCGATTATTATTAAATACCTAATATAACTATTTGGGTACTTTTATTGGTTACGTTTGTATCATATTTGCAACGCTGCAAACTAATAAACCTACCTAGTAACAGGTAAGTAACACAGTACACATTTACACAATGTAGAGATACGGTTCTAAATTTTAACATGCCTTAAAGGATGTGAATGCATTGCTGTTAAACAACAAAACCTTCATACGCAACTAGTAAGAAATCAATTTTTATTATTAAGTTTTGATTTGCTTTGACTTTTAAGGTCAATTCACACACAGCGCGGGCGCGGGTCGGGCGCGTGTAAATGTAAACGCGGGCCCGCGGCGCGATTGTTCAGCTAGTTTTAAATGAACACCTTCACACAGCGCCCGCGCCACACGCACCCGCCCGCCCGCGCCCGCAGGATGTGTGAAGGTGTTCATTTAAAACTAGCTGAACAATCGCGCCGCGGGCCCGCGTTGACACGCGCTCGACCCGCCCCCGCCTGTGTGTGAATCGAGCATTAAGTAGTAATACTACTATATAAATTATTAATTGAGGTCCTCATCACATTATCTTAAGTATATATCATAATTTTTAATTTAAAACCTTCATCGCAGCTTTACAAAGGCTTCAAATATTTTAGGTCCGGTGTTCACGACAACGCGGTACGGCAAGCCGGCCATCCAGCTGGGCCGGTTCCGGTTCACGAAGAACAACCGCAGTAAAGGGCCCAAGGCCCTATGGACGTGTAGCCGGGTCAGCGCGGGCTGCCGGGCTACCATCTCCACTATCGACGACGTTATATATAAGCAGAATACTGAGCACAATCATTAGGAAGAAAACAATGGTGTACTGGGTGAAATCAAAATAATGATACATAGTTATTATTTCTGAATCTATTCATGCTTAAGATCAACTCTATGGAGACATAACTGAAAAATCAGTTTAAAAAAATGACCTGCCCATACCAACAACTACAGCTAGCTAGCAGCTAGTATGGGAAGATCTCTTTTTTTAACAGTTTCGGTTGTGACTCCATAGTCAAAGTTGATCATGAACACGAATAGATCCAGAGAATATATTTTTGTATTACCATTTTGATAACACCTGGTATGGCCAGATATCCATTTACATTTGTTTAGATTTCCATTTCCATTTACCTCCATAATAGCAGAGAATAGATGGAGGAGTGAGGCAGCAGTGAACTACCGTGACTAATAAATAGATAACATAAAATAACGTATTCAATTCTTTTTTTATAATTGTACTTGTTAAGCGATATGCCGCTAGGTTATCGCTGTTATAGCTGGAAGACCATGCAGAGTGTATTGGGAATCGTGAATTATATTATATAATTTTGCAGAATAATATATGTAAATATATGTCAATACAAAGAAAATAAACGATATGAAAAAAAAAAAAACAATTGCGTAAGTTAAAGTTTTAATGTTGGACATGTGTGTGTAATTTAATTACAGAAGGCATGCTCACTTAGAAATCGAGATTCCAGTCTAAGTTGGTTTTTAAATTCTAGATGAGCCACTGTACACCACGTCGCGATACGGCAAACCGGTAATACAGATAGGACGGTTCCGGTTCAACCGGTATCATCGCAGCGTTGGACCGAAAGGTAGCTGGGTGTGTGCTCGCAAGTCCTCGGGCTGCCGCGCCTCGGTTCACACATTCGAGAACATTATTATTAAGATTAATAACAATCATACACATAACTGATACGTATCGTGTTCACAAAATGTATTAAAATTTAATATGGGTGCTGGTTATATTCGTTGTTACTATTAAATTTACAACGCTGTTGGTATGTTTACGCTTTAAATATTTTAGAAATTATGATGTATTTTTTTTATTGTAATGTCCAATTCGTGGAACGGTATGCACTTGTGTGTAGGGTTTGTACAGGTAATATTAAGATATGTTGAGTATTAAAATTGTGGTATGGATATAATATAATTTTTGTATAAAAAGGCGTTTTATTTACACGCTTATTACTTAGCTACTCAGTATGCTAATTTTAGGTAACTGTATTGAAAGTTATCTCTAGGCCAGTAACTAAAATATGTAAGTATTTGTATATATGCAATATTTAAAGTATGTAATATTTTACATAACTTTCAGTCCAGTTACCCCATAAGATTCTGAATTAACAAATTTTTTGTAATAAGATTAAGATTATCTTTGTTGTAGATGAGCCAGTATTTACGACTTCTCGGTTCGGTAAACCCGTTATCCAGATGGGCAAATATCGGTTTAACCGGTACCACCGCAGCCAGGGGCCGAGGGCCACGTGGGTGTGCGTTAAGCAGTCCTCCTGTGCCTGCCGCGCCTCGCTCACCACTTATGAGAACGACATATTGAAAATAAATAATAATCATACTCATGATTAATTTTTACAGTTTGTCTAAATATAGATTTATTACAAAACAGTGGAAAATATTAAGAAGGTCGCATTATAAATATTTTGTAAAATGTACTAACCTACGCCATGAATAGAACTTAGGTGGACTTTGTTATTTTTGGTTCTTCAAATATATTTAGTTCGAAACCCTAGGCCCGTGGGGTCCCAGCGCCCATATCATGTTCAAAGACCTTTCTAAAAGGCTCTTCGACTCCACTGGTGACCGCAGAGCTGGCAGCTTTCTCGCGCAACGCATCAGTATCGCGATACAGCGGGGGAATGCTGCCAGCATCCTCGGCACCATGTTAAAGGGGCCCAATATTAACGTTTTTAATATTTCAATTATTTTTTCTTTAGTCTTATTGTTTACGTTGTATTTATCTGTAAATTGTTGGTTATTCTTTAGTTAGTAAAAACATGTTACGTTTGATATTTAAATCGAAAGGAAAATAAAAAAACTTGACTCGCAGCGGGACTCGAACCCACAACCACTAGATCACTAGCCCAGCGCACTTAAGACTAAATTTTACTGTTCTGTACGACAGTCTCTGTTGAACTACTAACGTTGTTAAATACTTTTTTTTTTTGTTAGCCTATGTATTCCACTGCAGAGCCGCTTATTTTTCATTTATTCGGTCTTATCATTTCTTATTCTTCCTGTCATTTTAGAAATAAAAATGGAAATATAAATTATTTATTCGTAAACACATTTAGTTCCTAATTCCTAGTAAAACATTTCACCTCTAGGTTTTTTTCTACCAGTCCATGGAGAACGCCTCCAGGACAGCCTGCCTTAATCGGTCTCTTATCTTATCTCTAATAATAAAAACTATCTCCGTAACATAATATCTGTGTATTTCTTTTACATTCTAGATGTGCCAGTCTTCACGACGTCTCGGTTTGGCAGGCCGGTGATTCAACTGGGAAGGTTCCGATTTAACCGCTACTGCCGAAGTCAGGGGCCTAAGGGAAGCTGGATTTGTGTGAAACAGCCTCTAGGTTGTCGAGCAAAGATTGTAACTTTTGAAAACGACATAGTTGATATTAAGAACGATCATTCACATGATTGATAGGTGTACACTATGTTATGTATGCTTTAAAAATTACCGAATGTAGCTGATTTTGTGGGTATTACGCTTTAGTTAAGTAATATAAAACATATATCGTGGGGTAAAGACTAATACGAAATATCAGGCGACAGTTATACATTAAGTAATTTTAAATTAGGAATCAACCCTTAAGCTGTAAAAGATTTATTTTTGTGTACTAATACAACAATACTACACGTTCTTGCAGGTTATTTTATTATTAGAGATTAGACTGTATTTTGTTACGATTAGCATTTTTTTTTACCGTAATTGTGAATTAGGATATAGATATCCATGCTTCATTTTGTTTTTGTTTTTTTTTTTTTTTACAAGCTCGCAGTTCGCTCGCGACCGAACCCAGGGGCAGCTGGGTTTGCATGAAACGAAACTCAAAATATTATGCCACTGTAAAGACTTTTATGATTACTGACTGAGATTTATGATTAAACATGTTCAAGTATATCTGTTGCTTTATCTTGGCTTTGTTTCTGTTTCAGGCACGTGCATGTTTCTCTTTCCCTTTGTCGAACATATTTGATTTTAGCCGATCTATTTATCTCACTGATGGTCCTCCTTTTTTAGGGTTCCGTAGTCGACTAGGAACCCTTATAGTTTCGCCATGTCTGTCCGTCCGTCCGTCCGTCCGCGGATAATCTCAGTGACCGTTAGCACTACAAAGCTGAAATTTGGTAGTAATATGTATATCAAGCACGCCGACAAAGTGCAAAAATAAAAAGTGGAAAAAAATTTTTTCTTAGGGTACCCCCCCTATACGTAAAGTGGGGAGTGATTTTTTTTTCATTCTAATCCTAACGTGTGATATATTGTTGGATAGGTATTTAAAAATGAATTGGGGTTTACTAATATCATTTTTTGATAATGTCAATATTTTCGGAAATAATCGCCCCAGAAGTAAAAAAAAGTGCGTCCCCCCCCCTCTAACTTTTGAACCACAAGTTTCAAAAATATGAAAAAAATCTCATAAGTAGAACTTTAGATAAACTTTCTAGGAAAATTATTTTGAACTTGATATGTTCAATGGTTTTTGAAAAAAATCTATATATATAAAAATGAACCCCTATTTCTCTTGGTCACGCTATAACTTGCAAACGGCTTTACCGATTTGGCTAATTTTGGTCTTAAAATATTTTTAGTAGCTCAGGGAAGGTTTAAACGGTGAGAAAGTATGAAAAAAGTTCGAGTAATATACTAAAAAACGAAAATATTGTTCCCCCATACAAACTTATCAACTCGAAAAAACTGTAAGCGCCGCAGGATTTCATACATCTTACGCGTGTTTGGTAAAATGGTCTCTGCTTTCACTCGAGAAAGACGGAAGCGCCGCAGGATTGCATATATCTTAGGCTTTTTTGCGAGCAAAATAGGTACTTTATATTATTCCAGCACTAAAGTCGTTAAGGCGATAGTTTCTTACAAATTGTTAATAAATTAGCCCTTATTCCCTAAGATATGGCTGTCAAAATCTCTATTGAATGACAAGACACACTTCCTCACTTTAGGCCCGGTACCGCGAAGATCGAAGTTCGTATATATCGAGCATTTCTCTTTTACTCCAATTAAGGCGCTAAGAGTGACAGAGACAATCGTCCGAAATTTACGAATATTGTTGTTCGCGGTAGCGCCGCCGTTTTTTGTATAATTTCGCGTTTAGTTTTAACCTTTTAACCGTAAATAAGAATCTGCACTAATATTCATCGCCCAATGCGACCGTCCCCTCCGTTGTCTTACTACTTCAGATGAGTACTGAGTGTGAGTGAAGTATATAACTCTTTCTAAATAGTTGTCAGCGTCCTTTGTGGGCCCGTTTTTAGGGTTCCGTACTTAATATTAATATTTCAACAATAATGTATCAAATAGCCCATTTTAAACTCTTAAGTGGGATCACTTACTGTGACGGACGAAAAACTACGGAACCCTACACTGAGCGTGGCCCGACACGCTCTTGGCCGGTTTTCTTTTCCTTTATTCTGTCCTATTAAATTCTTCCTGTCATTTGACTTCTAGTTTTACATACGACTCCCTGGAAAACGCTTCCATGCAGTACGTATCCTTCAGTCACTTATCTGTAGTAACATTAACATGTAAATATATTTTTTACATTCTAGATATACCAGTATTCACGACGTCACGGTTCGGCCGGCCCGTGATCCAACTCGGCAGATTCCGGTTCAACCGGTACTGCCATAGTCATGGTCCTAAAGGCAGATGGGTGTGCGTTAAACAGGTTTCTAGGAAATGTCGTGCCACTCTCAACACATTCAACAATGAAATCATTGTTAGAAATAATTATCATACACATGATTGATTAGAAAAAAAAAACTTAATAAAAAAAATGTTTTTTTACACATTAACGTTTTATGAAAACAACTTTTTTATTTTATTCATAACTAGCTGTGCCCCGCGGTGTTACCCGAGGTTTATTAGGGAAAAATCGTAGCCCAATCCTGGGTGTCAGCTAACTCCATACCAAATTCTCACAAACTTTTGTCTTTATAATATTAGTGTAGAAGTGTAGATAATTAGTTACAGCTGCCCAGAAGCTTAAAAATACCTACTACTCTAAAATGGACGGACGTAGTATAGCGAAAGGTTCATTAAATGCGTTGGAATAAACGACTAAACGTTAGACACAGTTCAAATTCATAAAAAAAAAAAATAGAATGGATTCTTCTCCCTCATCCACGTCCTATTGTATTTTGAACTTTATTTTGACAAACCAATTTGTGCAATTAATTTGCCATTTTTATTTTGGGTGGCTAGAGGCTAAGAATTAGGGCAGAACTTGTTTTTTCCTTATTGAATAACATTGTTGCTGTATAATTGTAGATATTCCAACGTTCACAACATCGCGGTTCGGCAGACCCGTGATCCAGATGGGTCGGTACCGGTTCAATCGCCACTGCCGCAGTACCGGCCCCAGGGCCACGTGGCTTTGTGCTAAAAAGACCATCGGGTGTCGTGCTACTCTCACCACTGTGGAGGATACGATAATGAAGATGAATAATTATCATACGCACAATTGAATTAAAATAAGTTGTAAGTAATAGGAGTAAGACGTGGTAGCTTACTATGGGCCTCATGAAAAGGCTCAAAGTCACCCAAAGGGCGATGGAGAGGGCTATGCTGGGAGTGTCTCTGCGCATCAGAAATAATGTCATTCGCAGCAGAACCAAAGTAACCGTTATAGCCCTCCGGATCGCTTAACTTGAGTGGTAGTGGGTGGGGCACGTAGAACCGATGGCCGTTGGGGCGTAAACGTTCTCGAGTGGCGGCCACGTACCGGATGGCGCAGCGTGGGCAGTCCTCCCACAAGGTGTACTGACGACATGGTAAAGATCGCGCAAATCTATTGGATGCGGGTGGAGTAAAACCGGTCACTGTGGGTTGCTTTGGAGGAGACCTCTGTCCAGCAGTGGACGTCCTTCGGCTGATATGATGATGATGAATAGCAGTGAATTATTTGTTTATAAACTGTATTTAGATTCAAGTATGTTATGTATAGGATAGGTGTTGTCAAAATCTAAATTATTTAAATTATCCGTGTGTGTTATTTACTAGTGCATGCATTTTGAATTAAAATTTGTTTTGTTGTCATTAAATTAAATGCTGCATAGTACGTTTGTGTTTCATTAAGTTACTAAAACTATCATTAACTCAACCAAACTAACACATCTATTCTTAACATTATCCTATCAAAACCTCATTCTTACACGCAAAAAGAGGGAAATCTCGCAACCGAGTTTAAATACAACAAATTTTGGCCAAAAGAACTTTTTGTAGTCTAGTACAATTCTATAAGTAAGAATCTGTATGGCTTTGTATGGCTGTTAGTTTACCACGTACTTAAAATTAAATAAAAAAGGTTTGAGAGATATTAAATGTTGAACCAAGTCAGTTATTTTAGTCAAAACCAGTGCCAATATATATACATTTCATTCGTATGCAGTCCACTTCTGGCATAGGCCTCCCACAAATATGACTTATCATATCATCTTGGGGGGTAGTTGCCATTGTCGCCACGCTTGGCAGGCGGGTTGGCGATCGCAGTAGCTGAAGATTGGGTTTCGACGGACGATGCTGCCCGTCCGTAGGATTTTTCCCTTTGTTGCCTTTTGCGACACCCGCATTAGGAGATAGGGTGGTGCTATTCTAGTCAGCCGGCATCACACGGCATAGTTCTATAAATAGGAAGCCAAATGAGCTACAGATTACCAAGCAGATTAAGTGTTCATGCTCCACCACTAACTATGTAACTATACATCGGAATTAGAAACGTCTGTGTAATAACTTTTTCAAGAAATGTTACAAAATAATAACTAACAACATGCTATAGTTAGTGTATGTATCCAATATCAATATCTTTATTATTTAATACATAAATGTAAATAATGACTTAGCCATTGCCGTATAGACAAATAAAGCTCAACGTAAGAACTAAGGACCCAATAATCCGCTTCAATCTGGTTGCACTAGAGTAGTAGACGCGAGAAATTTTATCGTAACGTATTCTTTTGCTGCGTCACAGAGCCAGGAGATACCGCAATAATCTAAGTGGAACTAACAACAAATTAAATTACTTTTCACCTCGGAAAGAACTGTTGTTCTTTAAAAAGCAAAGTTGCATTTTATTCACCGGAATGCAAAGTAATTTCATACGAATTGTTTATTACTAATTGAGTGTTTTTTTATGTTAGTTGGTTGGATGTTCTTTTATTTAATGCTTTGGAATGATAAATGATTAATGCCAAACATTTTAAATACATTTTACAAGTTTTAGACTTTTTTTTTCTCGCGGTAGTGAGGTGGAAATGTGTGTTTCACTGTGTGTTCCCCTCTCGTGTTTTGAAACCCTCCCAATGCTCAAGATGCTCGCTACTCATGGTTCAATTTTGGAATCTTTTGCTAGGTCGGGTCTCAATATTAGCACGAGAAGGTAAACATTAATTTTGCTCCGTAACTATTTTTATTAAATATTTTGATTTTCTTTGATTTTTAAGTAGTAAATATATAAATTATAAATTGAAAATAAATGACATGTTCTTAAGAAAAAGTGGAGAGAACCTCCGGCGTCCGAGGCAGGATATGAACCTGGAAATCCAGCTATCGCGGCTGACGCCTTAACCAATTAGAGCCACTCCGAACACCGTTTAAGGCGTCAGCCGCGATAGCTGGAGATGCAGGTTCGATTCCTGCCTCGGACCCCGGAGGTCCTCATCACTTCTTTCTTAAGTATATATTCATCTATTTTCAATTTATAACCCGAGTGTAATAAAAAATAATGTTCTTATCCCTAGCTCCCATTTTCACGACGTCACGTTTCGGCCGACCGGTGATCCAACTCGGCCGACACCGGTTCAACCAGTACAACATCGTGGGGGCCAAGAGCCGGTGGGTTTGCGTCAAGCAGAATAGGCGCCGTTGTCGCGCCTTCATCCTTACTTACGACAACCAAATATTAAAGCACAATGATTGTCATTCGCATGATTGATGGATTCATAAAAATGATCGAGTTGAGACCACGGACTAGCAAGCGCAGCGTAGGACGTCCACCCACAAGATGGACAGACGACCTCATTAAAGTCGCCGGAAGACGCTCCAGGTTGCTTCCAACCGGTATATGTGGAGATCCTAGGGGGAGGCCTATGTTCAGCAGTGGATGTCTTATGGCTGAGATGATGATGATGATGATGATTGATAATGGAATAGCGTCCGAAAAAAAGTACCAAATTTATAAGCCTTTATCCTGAGAAGATAAATATTTCTGTTAAATTAAAAATTTTAACCAAGTGAGTTTTTTATGTCGAAGTTATGAATTAAAGTGAAAAAATGTAAGTAGTATAAGATCGTTGCGCGATACGGTCGTAGCCTATCTCAGTACCCGTACCATGAGTTGTGACATTACGGTTTTCGATAACCAGTATCGAGTTTAATATCTGTGCATCTCGCTTGTACTATTTAAGTGCGAACGACATGCACAGATTGTAAACTCGATACTCGTTATCGAAAACCGTAATGTCACAACTCATGGTACGGGTACTGCGTTCCCCGGCGTAGTAGATGTAGAGGATAGCGGCTACGAACAGTAGTCACTTAACTGACATGTGATTTAGTTTTAGTAGTGGTAAAAATATAGTATATATTTTCTTATTCTTGAGAATTATTTGATCTGATAAATTTAAGCTTACAAAACCCTTCAGACGGCGTGGAGCGACGATCATTCCAGGGTGGCTGGCAAGAGTTGCACACCACTGACCGTGCTGAGTAGCTGCGCCCAGATGTGGAAGATATGCTGATAATGATGATGCTTCTAAAAAGTAAAATCGGTTCGAATGTATAAGCGACTGATTTGAGTATCCATACTCAAATCAGTCGAGGCGTATTGTGTGCGATTTAGGCGGGAATTTTAGTGAAATATATTTATATCGTCGTGCATTATATAGGTGCTCATGTTTATTGCATGAGTAAGTATCTTGTTCAGTAGGGGTCTATGAAGTGCATTTTCTTATAGAATGTGTACCAAATAAATTAAACATTAACACGGCTCCACTCACGTTTATTTAGTCACTCGCGCGACATGTTTCGGAGAACATAGGCCTCCATTATCAAGCACTAAGAGTGCTGAGTGTCCGTTCGATTCGGCGATCGCGTAGCCGGCCCGTCGCGCACTAACGCGCGGAGCGCTGCTCGCGCCGCTCTTGATGTCTCTTAGTGCTTGATAATGGAGGCCTATGTTCTCCGAAACATGTCGCGCGAGTGACTAAATAAACGTGAGTAGAGCCGTGTTAATGTTTAATTTATCTAATATGTCTCACGAAAGTTTAAATACAAAAAAAAATGTGTATCAAATCCTAATTGCCTTTTTTAATATAACTACAGTCATCCGACAACTTTACACTTCAGGTCCTATATTCACCGAGACTAAATTCGGGAACCCAGCAATAATATACCAGGATCACAGATTCAACAAGGATTACCGAACTACAGGACCCAAGGTTATGTGGAGGTGTCGGAAAACGCGGGAGTGCAAGGCTAGAATAACGACTATCGGTGGTCAAATCGTCTCGGTTTATAATGAACATCTGCATTTAACATAAGTACCAATAAAAAGTAATATAAATAATCATAATGTACTTACTGATTAAGTTCATTATTACATTTATATAGTGCTAAGATACGAGACTATAAATATATGCTGTAAGTGCTGCAATTAAGAATGTATAGTTTCCAAATAAAGTTTTAGTAAAATTTAAAAAGATTTTATTCAGTAGGTGTGTCATAAATCTATTGAGTTGAATTTGAATTCTTATGTCTGTTAATTATCGAAGATGAAAAATAGATGATAAGCGTCCGTACTGTTTACATTTGATAGTTTTCCAATTTATTAGAGAGTTTAAATATTATTTTTAAGAAGACAAACGTTAACGTAAACGAAACCATCATTCTTAGAAAAAAAGGAAAAATCAACTGTCTCGCCCAGGGCAGTTGCTTTTTTCCATTTTGCCTTTACTTCTAAGAATAATTAGAGAGTTTGTTATTTGACGTAAGATGTTTGTGTATATCAATTATAATTAATGCAACAATCTAAGCTTTCTTATTGTATATACTTATAATTATATTGATTTTTTTTTCTGAGTATTTACTTTCGGATTGTATCCTTTATTACTTATTACATCCTTATTTTTTGGTACTACTCGTACCAGTTGAAATAAATATTAATTTCATAAGTAACATGTATGGATAAAAATGATTGTACATTGTACACAATTAAAACATACAACTATGAGTAACAGGGGAAACACAAAGGCAGACTTATCCCTTTAAGAGATTTCTTCCAGGCGACCTTTATAAGTAGGACTCATTGGTTACATTTTCAAGCGTATCACTTAGTTATATCACTCTCGTATTTATTTTCCAGATATTATGATGACAACATCCAAGTCTGGGTATCCGGTGATCCAGTATGGACTTCACCGTTTCTATATGGATCGACGGTCCACAGGGCCGAAGGTCACGTGGAGATGTTTGAACAGGTTCAAGCGAGGTTGCAAAGCCAGAATAATGACTATCGAGAACAATATTATATCAGTCTTTACTGAGCATACTCATGAATGATTTTTCCTTATCAGTGTTTTAAAAAAATATAAAATTATGTGCAAAGTATGAATTTTGTTAAACCTCTTCCTACCCTTAAATATAAATAGTATAAGTACAGAATTTTAACAACCGAACGTTTTAAGTTACGCTCTATAAGTTATAGTTGTTTTTAATACGAGTGTACTCTCAAATGTTTTATTTTATTAAATAATCAAGTACAGTTAATATACTAATAAAGTTTATTTTTAAAATGTTAAACTAACAAGCCCACAATATCAAAATTATGTTTTTTTTTATCTTAAGAATCATTCACTTCGAGAGCCTATCGTTGGTGGTGTCTATGGGCAATCTCATCAGAAATTATGGCGAAAGTAACCGATATAGATCTCCACTCCCTCCCTCCTTCCACCGCTACACTTAAGTGGTAGTGGGTGGGCCACATTAGCCGATAGCCGTTAGGGCGTAAAGGCTGGTGCACATAGGCGCGTTTTGTGAGCGTGGCGTGAGCGGGGCACACATTCGTACGCTGCCTTACGAATCTGTGCCTTATTTCGTTACATTAGCCACACCTGTGTCACGCTGCACTACCGCCACGCTCCTACGACCTATATGCCAATCAAACCTTAAAGGTTCTCGAGAGGCGACCGCGTAGCGGACGGCACAGCGTGGGCAAACCGTTCACAACTATTCTACTGGAAGAGGATGGCGCAAAACCGGTCATTGTGGGTCACTTTGGGGGAGGCCTTCCGTTTTCACTTTAAGGTGAAATGGCATTATTATCCTCTAACCGCCCAGAGATCAAAAGTTGCCAGGCTAAATGCACCTCTGGTTTCTCATAATTAAAATTCAACATGGCATTAAATGGGAGACCTTTTTATAGGTCTCTCATTGAATGCTCTTCTCATTCTCTTTTCTCATTGAAGGCTGTCAAATTTTATAGCTCTCGGAGGTTATAAGTTTTATCAAGGAGACGCTTTTCAGTTTATTTAAAGTTATATTGTGTTTTGAGAATTTTTGGTAAAATTGTGGTTTGTTTCAGGTATCGTACTGACGACATCTAAGCATGGTTATCCGCTGATTCGGTACGGGATGTATCGTTTCAACAAGGACCGGCGGACGGTGGGCCCCAAGGCCTCGTGGAGATGTGCAAGTCAAGCTCGGCACGGGTGCAAGGCCAGAATCACCACTGTGAACGACAGGGTCGTACATGTGGATAACACACATAACCATTAAGTATACGTGATCATCATAACAATATGAGCTCGTGTTATAGGATATCGTTGTATATTTATTTGTGCCTTTGGTCGGTAGTGACTGCCAACGGAGCAGTACCCTTACCGTCAGTTGTGACTTTGAGGTTTTCGATAACGAGAATCGAGTTTACTATCTGTGCATCTGTTTCGCACTAAAATAGTACAAGCGAAAAATGTCACAACTCATGGAAAGGGTACAGATCCCGGGTCATTTGTTTGTATCGTACAGTCAAGTGCAAAAATATGTACCGAAAGAATCCTTTCATAAATACGTCCTTCAACCTTATTTACTGTACAATAGAGTTGCTCGGTACATATTTTTGAGACTTTAGCAGTGAACGAATTTTTACACTTGACGTACGTAATAAGCGTTCCGAATATAAACTGATTTTACCATAAATGAAGCTTAAAAACGCACCTAATTACAAATATACGAGTATATGTTATACATATAAGTTGCCATGGGATGTAACCGACTTACATTCGATAGTTTTAAAAATAAAACATCAAAAATATTTCTGTGCACAACAGTCACTAAATATTTGAACATTAACATTGACATAAGGAATTTCGATGAATGCTTAAATCCTATTTATGATTATGACCGATCTGGCCTAGTGGGTAGTGACCCTGCCAATGAAGCCGATGGTCCTGGGTTCGAATCCCAGTCAGGGCATTTATTTGTGTGATGATCACAAATATTTGTTCCTTTGTCTTGGGTGTTTTCTATGTATTTAAGTATTTATATGAATCTAACTATTAAATACATCGTCGTTTAAATAGTACCTACAACACAAGCTTTACCGAGCTTACCGTAGGACTAGGTGGATTTGTTTAAGATTGTCACGAAATATTTATATTTTATTTATATTTCAAGACTTGTTCAAAATATGTTGCATATACCTAAGTATATATTTTTATATTTTTATACAACCACGTCGGTCAACAAGCATACGGCCCGCCTGATAGTAAGCAGTTACCGTGGCCTATGGACGCCTGCAACTCCAGAGGATTGACATGCACGTTGCCTACCCTTTAAGAACCTATACACTCCTTTTTTGAAGAACCTCATACTGTAGTGCCTAGGGAAAACCTCGGCAGGGAGTTTGTTCCGCAGCCCGCTCCGGTTCGCGGGATGAAATTCCTCTTAAACCGCTTAGTGCGCGACCCTTTAGGCTCCAGTGTGTTACGATAGATATATTGTATTAATGACATACCATGTAATTATCATATTACCCAATAGTAAATAAAAAAAATGTTTGTGCTTGTGTTTATCACAAATACGTGTTCCTGGAACAACCTAGAACGTCTATAAATAAGTATGAATGTACAGTCAGCATCAAACGTTGCTAAGCGGGCCAGGTGTAGAAAATGAGCTGGGTCCATATTGGCTCTCATAAAATTTGTATTCCTATTTACGATTTTACTACAGATACCAATCTGAACACCAGTTCATAATAATCACTCTTCATAATTTTTATCTTCATACATTTTATGTTCATAAATTTTAATTACTATAATCGGAACTCATAACAGTCAGTTTTCATATTTTTTTTATTCATAATGTTTTAACTAAGAACATGTTTAAACTCATATATTTTTTATTCAGAATAGTTTCCTTCATTTCATAACGTAACCTAACCTAACCCAATTTTCTGGAGCATTTCGGTTCTGCAAGGGTCGCAGTTCTCACCTAACCTAACCCACCTTTCTGACGGCATTTCGGTTTTGTGAGGGTCGCAGTTCTAACCTAACCTAACCCACCTTTCTGGCGGCATTTCGCTTCTGTGAGAGTCGCAGTTCTAACCTAACCTAACCCACTTTTCTGGTGGCATTTCGGTTTTGGGAGGGTCGCAGTTCTAACCTAACCTAACCCACCTTTCTGACGGCATTTCGGTTTTGTGAGGGTCGCAGTTCTAACCTAACCTAACCCACCTTTCTGGCGGCATTTCGCTTCTGTGAGAGTCGCAGTTCTAACCTAACCTAACCCACCTTTCTGGTGGCATTTCGGTTCTGTGAGGGTAGCAGTTCTAACCTAACCTAACCCACCTTTCTGGAGGCATTTCGGTTCTGTGAGGGTTGCAGTTCTAACCTAACCTAACCCACCTTTCTGACGGCATTTTGGGTTCTGTGAGGGTCTACATATATAATAACTAATTATTTGTTCAATTTTTTAATTGCAGTTACACAATTCATCTATTATTAATCTTATTGTAATAAAATTGTGTGATAATAAATAGTAGTACAAAACAGTGTATGATTATTGACAGTATGAACTTCAATGTACAGGATAAATAACACTTATGATTAAGAAATATATGAAAACAAAAAATAGTATAAACAAATGTATGAATATTGACATTATGATATTGAATGATTAGGAGTTTCGATTCTTTAGTACAAAAAAAGTATGAAGAGTGATCATTATGATTTAAAATTGTATGAGACACATTTTCGGACTTCCGATATTAGGACTTAAAAAGTTATGTAAAAGAAAGCGCACCCAAATGAGCTACTTCTGCTGCTGACTGTACTTATAATAATAAGTACTTATATATTATCTGTATTATAAACTAGTAACGACTATAGACAGCGATTTCGTCTGTCCTTGTCATAGTCTCACATATTTTTGTTCCCCTTCGAAGAACCTTTCAGAACTGGCAGAAGTTGAAGGGATATAAACAAATATGTAATTACAATTGGTGTTTTCTTGTGTTTTCAATCGAAGTTGAGGTAATTAATACATTATCCAGTAATAGTAGAGGAGATATAGCGTTTGGGATCAAAATAATTGCCACAGAGCCGGAGTTTGGTGTTTTTAGTTCTTTGTGTGTATCTTTTTGACATACTAAAAATATAGAAAAATATATGTGTGCAAAATGCGATTTTCCACACGGCAAAGATTTGAAAAATTGAAAATTCGCCATATAAAACCCAAATTTTGTATGGTCTCAAAGTACAGGAAATTACACACAAAAGAAGGTTATGAGGTTAATTTAATAAAATAAACGTAAATTAAAAAGTGGTGACTAAAAAAAAAAGATTTTTCAAGCAAAATTTTTTTTTTTGTTAAAATTGATAATGAAACTTATATAGACTATATACACATCAATATACGTTACAAAAAGAAAAGCATGTTTAATACATGAATATTTCCTATTATACCTAAATAATACAAAAAATAGACTTTTAATTAACAAGACAAAATATAGAGCTCCTCCATAGACTGCCACATGGAGCAATCTTCAACATACTGCGGCCACTGACTACCAGCGTTAGTTTAGCGTTTGTGGATGTCCGATATTGCGCTTTCCTAGATGTAGTCGCCACTATACTAGGACTTTTCTGTCCTAACGGCCATCGACCACCACTGCCACTTCAATAGTGCAATTCTACGAGCCATGGCGGTTTTTCTGTCTTTTTTTTTACGGAACATCATTGAACTGCATCTACGTGGCGATAGTCCGAGCGGTCACGAGTCTTCCTTAATGCTCCACAGTCGAGTTTGATATTGCCTTTTCGAAGTTTAATTTGCCTAACTGGACTACATGTCCCAGATACAAATATTCGTCAACAACTTCGACAGCAACGTTCCCAACCGATATCGTATACATGGCGACAAGGACATCTTTGATGCTTCTATTATGTTAACTTTCAGCCCTACCTGTTCTGAAACTCTACTAAGGTCCTGAAGTGCTCAGACATGACAATGACATAGTCTAGGAACCGAAGGTGAGTGAGGTGTTAGCTCTTAACATTGATCCAGTACCTTAAAGGCATCTTCCAGTGCAGCAAACATGTTCGGAGAATGACATCTTCCTGTCTTACACCTCGGTGCGGCTGGATTGGCTCAGAGCTCTGGTCCTGAATATCGGTGATCGGTGAAGAAATAGAAGTACAGCCCATGTCTCGATCGAACCACGATGTAATCAGCCACTATGCTTGGCGTTGTGGACTATGAGAAAGCCTTTGAAGGGGGGTTGGAAAAAAACAACTACTCAACTTTCACTAGAATTTTTAATTAATATATTAATAGTAAATATGGTCGATACTCCCGTAAACCGTATACAAATGAGTAATGTTGTAGTGGCAGATAATAATGTGTCGACATATGGCATAGAATGATTTAAATGTTCTCTATTGCTCTGTGATTTAAGATTATTAGATTTACAAATAACATTAAACAATTGGAATAGATACATGGAAGAACTTTATAAGTCCTGTCGAGTTCGATGAAGATGATATGGAAGATGAACAGCTAATAGACTAGAGATGATAGAATAGGTAGTAAGATAGGTATACATAGTTAGTAAAATAGGTAATAGATTGGAAAATAATACTTGAAGAAGAGTTTTTGAAAGCCATGTCGAATATTCCAAATGGTAAAGTTGCAGAAGATGGCGGAATTCCTATTCTAACAGCATATAAGTTTAAATATGAAGAACACGTTAATTGTGAAATTTAAATTAATTGACAAGATTAGCAGACGACATTGCGCCATTTGCAGAGAATAGTTACAAGTTACAGCAGACACTTTAAAAATGATGAAATCTTTGATAGATTCAGCCTTAAAACTAACAGTAATACAATAATTTTGTTATTACCAAAAACCTCATAACAAATGCTGGACAGAAATCATGACTAATGGAGAGGAGACGTCTTGCAAAATTTGTTTATTACAGATAAAAGGTGAGACATAGATAGGGCATCTGATGAGGTATAAGACCTTTTATTTTAAAATTTTGGATACCAAAATCGAGAGGATGACAGACCGAGGAAGGCCAAGATATGCATATCTCAGACACGTAAAGAAGAAGGCTGTTGTTATAAGGCTAGCAGAGGGAAAAGTAGACTCCACCAATATTCTTAAATATTGATGATGATATAACATATTGAACACTGCACAAGCTTATTTTTAATCTTCTACCATCTGGTTATTTAATTTTAATTTTAGAAATTAACGTCATAACCTTTTTTACCATTAATTTTCCTGTAATTCGATGTCACACACGATTTTTAATAAACTTTATGGATTTTCGAAGATACAATTTTTGAGGGGCAAAAGAACGCATTTTTCACAAATATATTGCTGATGTGACAATGGGAAGGCCACGTAACTCGGAGAGTCGATGGCCGTTAAGACAGAAAAATCCTCGTGGCGACTACGTCTAGGAAAGCGCAATATTGGACATCCACAGGCACAAACGCTAAACTAACGCTGGTAGCAGTGACTACATAATGTTGAAGATTGCTCCATGTGGCAGTCTATGGGTGAGGTCTATATTTTCTCGTGCTAATTAAAACACAGCCTATATGTTTTGTATAATATATCATGTTTTAAATATGTTATTTTTATGACGTATATTGATGTGTATAGTCTATAAAGGTGAAGTTTAATTTTCAATTTAAAGAAAAAAAAATTCTTGAAAATTTTTTTTTTTTTTTTTTTATTCACCACGTTGTTATTTATGTTTATATTATAAAATTAACCTCATTATAGTTTTTAGTGTGTAATTTCCTGTAATTTGAGACCACACAAAATATGAGTTTTATATGGAGAATTCTCAGTTTTTCAAATCTTTGCCGTGTGAAAAATCACATTTTGCACACATGTATTTTTCTATATTTTTAGTATGTCAAATAGATGCATACAAAGAACTAAAAAAAACAAACTCCGCTTCTGTGGGAATTATTTTGATCCTCACCTACAAATTTTCGTACATCTCCTGTACTATAAAGCAAAACTATAGTAAACTTATATTTTGAGCTGCAAAGGCGAGACTATCTTTGTCCCTTACTGGCGCTGATGCGTGCTCCAATCTTTATCCTTCTAGGTATAAATCATTTACAAACCATAGTAATTGCATTTGTATTTTTCAGAAGTTGTTTTCACGAGAAGTAAATCTGGCAACCCGGTAATGATTTATGGAGAGCACCACTTCAACATGGATATCCGGTCTACGGGGTCAAAGGCCACTTGGAGATGCAAGAAAAAGAATATTTGTAAGGCCAAGATACTGACCATGGATGAAAAAATCATTTATGTCTGTAATGAACACACTCATTAGGTATTTAATGGTTTTGGTTATCACAGTAGCTAAGGAATTATTATTTTGTTGATGATTGTACTTGCAATATATATTAAATAAATGAAAACTGGCAATGTGTTGGGTACTTATTTAGAACAATTAGAAATAAGGTGTATGGACATATTTTATACTATATTTGGCGTTGAAATGCTAAGTTCATGGGGTTGCAGCCCGCACAAACATTTTGCAGAAATCACGAAGCGTCTGGTTGACTGGTGACCGAAGAGCTGGCGGCTTCTTCGTACAACGTATCAGCATTGCGATACAACGAGTATATGCCGCCACCATCCTTAGTGCAATGCCTTTAGGGCCTTTTTAGATTTAATGTGGCAGTTAAGTAGTTATAGTAAAATTGCAATCCTTGTATATCATTAAAAAAAACAGTATTTGTTACCTTACTGAGACTGATAGTGACCATGGAATGATGGCCTCATTTATTTTTTAACTGAGGACCGGTGATATTGTTGAATATATATTTCATGAATATAACCGCGTATTGCATAACAACTAATATACAATATAAGTACGAAGAGGAGATTCTCAACGATTGGCGATAAATTAAAACACGAACGAAGGGAGTGTATTAAAGCAACACGAGTTGGGAATTATTCGCACATGTATCTTAAAACTTTTTACAATAATGTACCCATGGCCCTTTTTAATTATTGACATGGTTACGTAATGTGCTCAATATGACACTAGTGCGGTCATGTAACACCATATGTACTTACTGACTATAATAGTTGTTTGTCAAAGTGATTTTGGAATTTGTAAAGGCTGGGTTTATGTCGATGATTTACTTATTAACAACTAACTGGAAAAAGTTTAGCGACAGAGTTGATGTTAGTGGAATTTTGTATCTGTGAAGGATTAATATATAGGTCTTAAGTAGATCAAATAAGTGAAATTATCTATTTTATATATTTCGTTTTGCGTTTTATGTGTTTTTACGGTTTTCTTTTAATTTCAGGGTTGAAATTCGCAAAAACGGTATATGGTAATCCTTTAATTTATTACGGAGAGCAACGCTTTTGTATGGACCGTCGGTCTACGGGACCACGGGTTACCTGGCGATGCAAGAGGCGTAAAGATTGCAGGGCTAGGATAATCACTATTGAAGATAATATTATATCTGTTTTCAATGAACACACACATCCATGAGTAGCAATGCACAAGTTGGCAAACATTCTCAAAAATGCGAGAGATTGCGATAATTTTCACGGGAACTTAAAGTTTCCATGTAGAAAGAACTTTTCACTGTAATTTTCGTATTATTCTATTTTACATCTGTTTGTTTAGGTATGAATAAAAAAACTGATATATGCATTTAGTACGGTCTCTACGTATTTTAATACATTGATAAATGTATAAACGTAGAAACCGATCTGAGTCCGGTCATTATTTCGCAACTTTGGAAACATCTCCTGCATTGATACCCTGCGTGATACTGCTAAGAGGTATTTTACTATTTGGTTAAATGTTAACCTTGTACAAAAGGAAACACGTTTGTAAAATGTTGACCTTATGATCATATAGACCTGGCATTTCTTTGCCAATTTCACAATGCTTAATACAATTTGTGAGAAGACTGTGAGTAGTGTAAGTAATATTTATTTTAACAGATTGGTGGTGATTAAAAGTGATGAAGGTATTAGACGTTTTCATTGTTTTAATTATTTTCATTGTTATAATTATGTGCCGTAACTAGACACAATATTAGTGTTGTCCTTTTATTTTTGAATTTCGTATACTTGATAAAATGTTCCGAAACAAAATTAATTAGCAGTTCTCTCGTCTATCCACTATCGGTCAGGCATAGTGGATAGTGACCCTGCCTATGAAGCCGATGGTCTTGAGTTCTAATCCTAGTAAGATGATGAGCAAAATATTTCTTTCTGAGTCTTGGGGTTTTCTAAGTATCTATTTGTATTTTGCTGTTGTACCACAAGTCTTTATGGGCAGTCAATTTGTGTAAGGATGTGGATGAATGATTTGTTTATTTTCTTGTCATAATAATTGTCATTTTACACAACGCTCGAAATGGCTTACGTGGTAGGTAAAAATACAAATACGTATGAACTTAAAAATAACAGAATTTAAACCCATGACCCCCCGATGCTCGTAGGGAATAGACTGAGAAAGATTTGTACCTAATTCACATACTTTTTTTATGAAATTTGCACAGATGCAATATTCACAACGTCTAAGCTGGGCTTTCCAGCGATCGTGTACGGGAAGCATCGCTACAGTAAGGACCGGCGCTCCACGGGACCCAAGGTGTCTTGGAGGTGCTTGACCAAGCATGGATGCAGGGCTAGGATCATGACTATTGACGACGTCATCGTCTCCATATATGACGTACATACGCATTTATGATTCGTCTATTTATTTTGTAATGAGTGAAAAGTGTAATAACGTTGACACAATATGTTGGACAGGATAACTCATGTCCTTTAAGATGGAAATGCTTGTTCACGAACCTTTCGCGTTGGCTGGCTGACGAATACTTCGGGCCGCAGCAGGTCGAGCAACTATTTCATATATTATTTATATTTAATAAACCATAAATTAGTTTGATATAAGAATAATAAGAGTTTGGTTTCCTGCGATGTCGTCTAGTGTCGTTCAGGTTTTTGATACAGTTGTTAATGATGTTACTTATTATAAAAAAAACATATTTTTTACATCAGCTCAGTGAAAGCCACCACTGATGCCTTGAAATGCAAAATACATATTTTGTTTTGATTATTATTCTGTATTTTATTGTTTGCGTGTTGTATTGCATGGATATATCTTACGGCTCATAAATAATATCAGTTTCTCAAGGCCCACGAATTTTATTGAATCCTAACAGAGTGGAATTTCATTTGTGTTCGATTTTGAAACGATGGAGATTCTACTTATGGTTTCGCCAAATACATGGCGTGACGAAGCGCCGCATGAAACTGTCTCATGGAAAGCGTTCCGTTTCGTCCGAACCTTTCGTCATTCATTTTTTGCCTAGGTACTATAAAAAGCACAGTACGTTGTCTTATTCCTACTTAAACCCTACTAAATACCTAGGTATATTATTTATATATGCGTGTTGTACTGTCGCGATATATTTTATATAATAACTAGCTGTGCCCGTAGTAAAACGTAGCCTATGTGTTAATCCAGGGTCAGTGTCAGCTAACTCCGTACCAAATTTTATAAAAATCGCTCCAGCCGTTTAGACGTGAAGAAGTAACAAACATACACACTCATAAACTTTCACCTTTATAATATTGGTGTTCAGAGTGTTTCAGAATTCTTATTGACAATTTTTAATTTCAGACATCGTATACACGATGTCAAAATCGGGCAACCCGGCGATAGTATATGGAGAGCATCAGTTCAACAAGGACAGCCGGCTTCCAGGACCCAAAGCCACTTGGAGGTGCTGGCGCAGAAGACACGGCTGCAAGGCCAGGATCATGACAATACAAGACATGATTGTCGCTATGTTCATGAATCATAATCACTCGTAAACAGTGATTGCGGAACACTTCAATCAATTTTATGAGTGCTAATTGATTTTGTGAGCGACGAGTCTCTCGTCGTATCATTCCAATGTATCTTGCCCGCAGTTTACTTTAAGAAAATATACGCGAAGAAATGAGAACCTCTGTTTTATTTAGTCGGATAAAGAAAACGTTTGTTAACAGAACGACAGTTTTGATATAATTGTAATAGTTAAAGGACTGAAAATTTAGTTACATTTAATGTGATAAAACATGTATCGCCGTGGTAGAAGAATTGTGCCTACACATTAGTGACCGACCGAAACATGTGTTTTTGCCGAAACCGAAACCGAAACCGAAGGTTCGGTTTGATTTTAGTTTCGGCCGAAACCGAAAGCGAACCTTTTATAAATTTGGTGAAAATGTTGAAATAAAATGCTCGTAGGGCCGTTTTTCCTAAAATTTCATTAATTCAATACCTCGCCAACCTAATATTACACTTAATAAGTATTTAAATTAAAAGAAAAGTAGAAAAATTTGACTCGCAGCGGGACTAGAACCCACAACACCTGGATCACTAGCCCAGTGCACTACCAATTGTGCTATACGAGTACCGCTTGGACTTGTCAAATTTTTCTATTTTATCCTTCCTGGTATACGTCATTACGGGTGACGTGTAGCGACTACCGAAAGAGTATTGAACCCTTATTTTTTACGGCATCGAAGTCTCAAATTTTGATTGAGAATGCATCGATAACAATGTGCTACCCCTTTCTAAATTGTTTTTATATTAAGCAGAAACATCTGCTAGCATACCTATAATAAATATTACACTTTTCTTAATCATTTTAATTTCAGTCACAAACATTAAAATCAACTAGCCTAGAAAGGCTAATTCGAATATAATTAGATATTTAATGTAATCACCTTTAGCTATCATTTTAGGAAACCTTTTTTAAATTATGTACCTTCATAGGTAACATAACAAATCAACAAGTATAATATAGTAACTTACCTGTTTATACCTTCGAAAAACAGTATTTATGAAACACTCAGATCAGCATTTTCCTTTTTTAGGATTTACTACTTAAAGACTGTATCGTTTATTATAAATACAACTTTACTTAGCCATCTTTTTTTGTATTATATTTGTATCTAAAAATTACAGATGTGCTTAGTAAGTGCTTTAATTAGATACAATTTCCATCCTCGGATCTCGACGTAAAGCATGAAGTTTTAACAAAATTGACCCAGTTCTCCAGATAATGATTTTGGACAAATACCACAAGAAAATTTACAGTTTGCGAACTAGACATTCGTTGTTCGTCAGGCTTTGTTTCTAGCCGTTTCTTTTAGTTATCTCCCTCATTTCGTTTGCATCAGCATTGATAAGTAAGGAGACCAAAATGTTGTGTGAAAAATTATTTTTTATGTAAAAATAAATATTTACAACTTTTCTTCCCCGGAACATTAATTGGTCAATTAGAAGACTTAGACCCCTTGTTTTGGTAGCATATTTTCTACTTTTTTTAAAGAGGCGAAATAGTCTCTAATTTAGCTGAATATATGTTTGTCCGAAATATATTTTCTACACGATATTAAATCCATCACATGGTCAGTAAAATGATTAGGTATGGCTAGAAAATAATCATGCTATTCATTCATGCAAAATCAGGCCATACCCTAAGAATATAGCAATACAACGTAATACGTAAGTTAACAGTTAGACCAAGTTTTAGTTGTATTTATAATAAGCGATACAGTCTCTAAACATTGATTTAAGTTCCGTATTCGATTTAAGATTAAAGAAGTACCAAACTTCTTTTTTAACTAATGTTTAATAACTCATTACACGTCAAAACGAGCAACCAGCACTGATTCAGTAACCGGCGGTCGGCGGCGGTGGAGTCAGGCGAGAGGTGCCATAATGCCAGCCATGCCGAGCGCGCCCGACGTTAGCCGAAAGCGATCCGAAAGTACAAAGCTAAAAGTTTCGGCTCGGCCGAAAGGTTCGGCCGTTTTTGACCGAAACCGAAACTCGGGCCGAAACTCGATTTTTTGGCCGAAACTGGCCGAAACCGAAACCGAAACCGAAACTTCGGTCGGACACTACTACACATGTTTATCATTTTTTTTTATACAACACTGACCAGCGTTTGACCCCAGTCACACCTGATGGTAAGTCGCGACGGGGTCGAGGGTATAGCACCCTAGTTCAGTAACAGCCTATTCACTCTTGCCTTGAAAAGACCCAAACTATATGTCCGGGAATACAGACGAAGGCAGCGAATTCCATTCCTTAGCAGTCAATTCACATTTTTTTAGCTAAATGTAGAATTATTCAAAAATTTTCAGGCATCAGATTCACTGTATCGAAATCTGGCAGCCCGGCTATCATATACGGAGAGCACAAATTTAACAAGGATCGCCGGTTTTCGGGGCCTAAGGTTGCGTGGAGATGTTGGCGCGTGAGACGTGGTTGCCGGGCCAGGATAATGACTATTGACGGCACGATCGTCGCTATTTGTAATGATCATACGTGTCATTAGAGATATCCGTCAGGTAATGATCATTGACGGCACCATCGGCGCTATTTGTAATGATCATACGTGTCATTAGAGATATCCGACAGGTAATGATCATTGACGGCACCATCGGCGCTATTTGTAATGATCATACGTGTCATTAGAAATATCCGTCAGGTAATGATTATTGACTGCACGATCGTCGCTATTTGTGATGATATACGTTTTATTATCAGTCACTTAATGATTATTGATTATTCACGGCACGATTGTTGTTATTTGTAATGACTATACGTTTTATTAGAGATACCTCCCTATCGAGTGATCACTCGTCGCTATTTGTATTTAATTGATGAGACGTGTCATTAGAGACATCCTTCGGGTAATAGCTTAAATAGCTATTGATGATACCATAGCCGCCAGTACGCTTCAAAAACATAACTAGGTATCGTGAATCTCAATAACTTGTCTAATATATATTGGTAGACATATTTCGTTCCGTAAGTTTTATCATATCAGCCGTTAGCAATGGCAGATCGACGAAAATGGCGAAGAGAAACCATCTTAATTTTTAGCAATATTGTTAAGTTAAGAGTAAGGATCGATACAAATCGAGCTATATGTATTTCACTTGAAAAACTTATTTAATACCATTAAATAATAAGTTTGTCGCTATTTGTGATGATTACTTTTATTTGAAATGTCAGTCGGGTAAATTTTCTTACCAGGTTTCGGAATAACTATTTTATATAATTTAATCCTAATGATAACTAGATTAAAATTTATTTTGTATAGGTTTGTTTGCTTTAGTCATTCCACTGAATCAATGATTTAACCATATTATTACTATTTAATTTTCTTTTTGGCGTATGTATTTAGTAATTTGGATTGTTGATGACTGTTATCGTTTCGTAGAAATCATATTTACGACAACAAAGTTCGGGAGGCCGGCGATCGTGATGGGGTGCTATCGGTTCAATCTGCATCACACTTGCATCGGCAAGTCGAGAGGGATCTGGGCCTGCACAAGAAGATCCGGAAAGTGCAGAGCGTCACTCATCACAGTCGATAATGTTATTGTTAAAATCAATCGTAATCATAATCATTGAAGTTATGTTAATAATTTATTTTCTCATTTAAAGTTATTACACTCATTTGTATTTAAACTTTCGTAATCATTATTTCAATTTATGAATAACACCGGTTCACTCTAAGAGTTTCTGAGAGCATATGTCTCCATTTTATAGCACTAATAGTGTCGAGCCCCTACTCGCTTGGCCGGCTCTTCACGGACGCGCTGCGCGAGTAGCTAAATAAATGAGTGAAGCTGTATTATTTGTAAAGTAATTACACCCGTTGAACTAGAAGGAATTTCATGTTATCTTATCATTTCATTCCTCATCTTATCTTAGTCGACTACTGTAATAACAATAACATACAATATCAAAACAGTAATGTACACAAAGCAATCAAATACGTTCATCATTTTTACTATCTCAATCTCATGTAGTGATGATTTAGTAATGTAACCAACAAGATATGCTAGTAATACTTTTTTTTTACTGTAACAGATGTCATTTACACGAAGTCCCGGTACGGCCAGCCAGTGATCATCGTGGGACGCTACCGGTACAACCTCCGTAACCACTACGTGGGGAAGTCTAACCAGAGCTGGTGTTGTTCCAAGAAGGGCTCTGGTTGCCGGGCGTCGCTCTTCACTGTTGACAACCAAGTGGTCAAGTTCTCGTTCGAGCACAACCATTGAAACTTTTGAAACCTGTTGAAATTAAACTGTCAAATGGGATGAAATTTGGTATTGAGGGAGTTTGAGCTTCATCTTTCATCACAATTGGTTCAGCGGTATAAGCGTGAAGAGGTTACATACAGTGGGTTACTTTCGTATTTATAATATTAGTATGGATTAAAGTATGGATGGCTTAACGTTTTACTCTAGGGCTACGGAGTTGTATATGTGATGTGTTTTAGTTCTGATAGTTGATGGTTGTTATTGCTGATGTGGGTACGCACATTCCTCATTATGTACAGTAGTTTTCAGGAAATTGAGTAAAATATTTATTTATCGAATTTTAATACGGTTTTTTCTTCGTGTAAGCCTAATTTTTTTTTTATATTAATGATTATATTTTGTTTACCTGACTAAAAGTCTAAAAGTGGCTGTGTAGACATATTAACGACATTGTTTCTTTTAACGGGTATCAAATATTTCAAGGTCAAAATAAAATTTATATGCCCGAAGAAAGTTAGTTTTATTAATTGAATATGTGGCGATGTCGAACTATACTAGCGAAAGAGTGGAGGATCGATCGCAGTTAAGGTATAATATCTATGTATTTAAGTATTTATATGTATCTATCTATTATATATACCGTCGTCTAGTACCTACAACACAAACCTTACTTACCGTAGGACTAGGTCGATTTGTGTAAGATTGTGCCGAAATATTTATTGTTTATTTATACTGACACGAACAAAGTGCCGAAACATGTATACTGGCTCCTTATTATTGAAACAATAAGGAGCCAGTAGATACGCATATGTATTTTAGAACTTAGGTATCCTTATATCACCGGTTGCGTTCGGGTCTCGTAAAATAAACTGTTATTCGAAGAAGGCTTTTATCAATTTTATCATACTCCTAATGACCATTACATCGTTTTAGATACAATATTCACTACCTCCAAGTTCGGCCGACCGGTGATCCAAATAGGTCAGTACCGGTTCAACCTCCATCAGGCGTGCACCGGCAAAGTCAAGCAGAATTGGTTCTGCACAAAGAAAAACACCGGCTGCCGCGCCTCCATATGTACTGTCGATAGGGAAATTATAAGGATTTCCTATGACCATAATCACTAAGAGACCATCACAAGTCTGTCAATTGTTTAATACAATTTTATTCATAATTTTAATTTTAGTTATCTTGATGTAAATATAATATTGTGAACACAAACACATATTCGTAGTGCAAGGAAGATAAATGATTAGTACCTACTTAATATTGAGGAAATAAAACTTGAATGAAATAATGTTTAAATGTTTTATTGCGCAACTTGGCTCTTATCCATATAATTATACGATTCTAGATTACGTTTGCTGCTCTGTTTAGTTCCATTCCATACCATAGCTGGCATTTGGTATATTATGTATAGTTTTGTTACGTAAAACAGACAAACTGCAGATTTTCGTTTTCGCGGGCGAACGCTTCTCTACATTTACACAATTAATATATTTTTGATTATTCATTCTAGGATCCTCATCGCATCATACTATGTCTAATTAGACCTGTTTCCACAGACTCTTACTTCTTTTCAACATCCAAGTATGGAAGACCCGTGATTCTGTTTGGGAAGTACCGGTTCAACCTTCACACCGCCTGCGCTGGGAAGTCCAAGGGCAAGTGGTTTTGCACTGGACGCAACACGCACAGCTGCAAAGTTTCGATCACAACCGTGGACAATGTCATTGTAGATGTGTTCAATCAACACACACATTAGTGGACAGGCCACATCGAATGTTTAATCTCCTTTAAAGAAATTGTATACTTGTGAATATGAACATTTTACTAGTACAGTCAAAGCAAGAAACTAACCACTCCATAAGGTTACGATACCTATTTATTTATGCAATTTCCCATGGTCAATAATCTTGTTACAATCTTATTACTTGTACCATTTGAGTACAGTCGTTTATATCTTTATAATTTCAACACTTGGAAAAATAAATAAGTTTAAATCATCAGATGAAAAATGTAACTAAAATATTTAGTGTATATTTATTCTATTTAAGATTAGTAATTTAATTTCTGGACCTTAATCTTGATAATTCATCGTTGCTATTTAGAGTTTCTAGTATTTAAGTGAGATACCTACATCTTACCGTGACTTTACTTATGGTATTGAAATATCAGCGCAGGATAATATATGCGACCATGTTGAATTTAAAACCATTAGGACCATTTTGTACATACTTAGGTTATGTCATAAATAAAAATATGATTTACTCAACACTTGTTTGAACTAATATTCCTTGTTTTCCAAATTATCGCAAACGGAACTTATCAGCGAATCGTTGTGTATTGTCAGATTTGTCAGGTACATAAACAAACTTATTTTTTTTACTTTATCGGTTGTTCACTGTTCATAAATAATATTTTTCGCTTTGCAATGGGTAAGTAAACGTAGTAAAAGTGTATACGTGTGGTAGTGTCTTAATGATTCTATACCTAAAAAATCTAATTTAATAAATGGAATTAAATTAATGCGTAGGTATGTAGTACCTAATTGGCAGTACTCTTATTTATGTATGTAACTTTGTATCCTAACCATCCACACAATCCACACAACCTGTATGACTATTGCATTGCACTTGATGACTTGGTATCTAGATATATTTTAACTTTTATTTTTGTTATATGATGCGAATACTTTTATTTCATTGAACATCATACTCGTATTTACAGTAACTAACACCTCGTGCCATGTACCTGTTGTATTTTGCCTGTACCTGTTCTCTGAAAAATAACAGTGGAGGTGTTGTGTATTGTCGGGTAGATATCAAAAATATTTTTCATTTCTCATGCTCGTAAAGTTCTACTTTAGGTCGTGCGTGGACGATATAAAGTTGCATTTTAGGCTCTTGTGCATAAAGTATTTTTTTAATTCTAAAACTAAGATAATGAGGCTCAACAGCCAATATAGGCAAACAACAAAATTAAATTGAGCAGTAAAATTTCGTAGAACACTGATTTTGTTGTTTAATTTTATTCTAGGTAATTATAAGTATTCAAATTTTGTGTTTACTATAAGTAAATAAATGAAATCAAATATAGGTAACAGGATTTTTTTTGAGTTAACCAAAAAATGAGTATTCACCTACTAGCTCTATATTCACATGTTGAAATTAAAAAAGTTGTTAGCTTAAAAAGTTATTCTTGCTGAATTAGGAACGAAATCAACGATTTTTTTATTAAAATTGTATTACAACTGAAACATTTCCTTGCAATCGGAATTAAAAGCAGATTGTATAACTTAGGCATAAGTTTTTTATCCTCGACCATATTGGTCCGAGCGCAGCGACGGATCAATAAAATGCCTCGGATATAAAATAGATCACTTTGTGCCCTTGTTGTACAATCTACTAATGTCAGTTAGTCAATAAATGTCCTTTTACAATATCAGGCATAGTGTTTTACTGAACTACCATCAAGACCAACAGTAGGCCTAGCGCAAGAGGGGCGCGACATTACATCGACCCGAAATAGACGGGCAGTCTATCTCGCCGCGATATACAATCGCGCCCTTCATGTGCTGAACTACAGCTACGACCACTAAGATCTAGGCGCCAATGTCGTTCTCGCAACTTCGTACGTAATTTTGCAAATTTTAATAATTACTTAATAAGTCTACTTACTAAATAACTCGAAAGAGGTAGCGTACTATTGGCCGTTGTTGAGATTGCAGGAGACCTGCAATCTAAATATCTGAATACATTTAAAGTAGTAAATTGAACCGATGTTAAACATCCTCCATATTTATCTTTTCCAGTGCCTGTCTTCACGACGTCTCGGTTCGGCCGCCCGGTGATAGTTATGGGAAAGTACAGATATAATTTAGTGACTGGATATTATGGGAGGAGCAAATGCAAGTGGTCGTGTACCGTCAAGAACCGGCGGTGCAAGGCGTCGCTTACGACCATCGACAATAGGATTGTTGGACCTAATGTTGAGCATAATCATTAACCAGACAGATATTTGCTGGAAAAATGTTATGGCTCCTCACAGCCTATCATGCTGGCCCACTAAGATGGGCCGGCGTGTAGAGAGGTTGCTTTTTGAGCCGCATATCAAAGGGAATGTCGCCATCGTGTAGTGGTGGTTCAACCATCACGTGGCCATCTCGCTGGCCTAGTGCTGGGCCATAATATAGAGGAGCTATTAGTGTTCGTAAACCGGAAGGAGAATACAAACGTTCGCCCTATTGTAGAACACGTATTTAATAATTATCTAGGAAATTTTATATGTATCATGCTGCGCCTTATACTTATATTTGACATCAGTAATATTTGTTCTGCCATTAAGTAATTCTCCTACTTAGCTATTTATAGTAAATGGATTATGCTTTTATTTGTAATTGTATAACTGTTGTAAAATTCATTAGGTATTATTTACTTAAATAAATCTTATTGCAATAACTTTTCTATTTTTCAATATCAGAATTACAACATTACTTACAAATTAAGCAAAATCAAGTTATTGGTGAATTGGTGGATTGAAGACCAAATTCAAGTTATTAGTGTGTAGGTACTTAGCAGAAGACAAATCGTCACTACTTTGAAAAAAACCTCTTAACTTATTCTGGCATTCACCCGAAAAATGAAGTAACTATGTATGGGATGAGTACAGAGTTACTGCGTTTCGACTTAGAGTATCTGTGTCAGATAGGAGATTTTTTTACAGTAGTGACGAATTGACATAAAATTGTTATAATTTAATTCGGTAGTATTAATGTATATACCATCTCTTAGTGGGTTGCTATAGTTACCAACTATTTGTAATTCCGACAGTAACCTTCAGCACATCGAGCAAAGGCAATCCAGTGCTCCAGCTCGGTCGGTTCAGGTTCTGCGTGGAGACCAGGAACGACTTGAAGATCACATGGGTGTGCGGCAAGAAGTCCAGTGCCGGTTGTCGCGCTCGACTTACCACCTTCCAGGGGGAGATCATTAAAAAACTCAATACACATAATCACGATTGATGAGTTGGTAGTATTCTTGATGAAACAAGGCATGTTGATATTTACATTACACTTAATAATAAATTTAATGAGCCATGCTCTTGACGGTGGATTAACACCTATTCAACACAAAATGATCGTGAGAGAAAACATATTAATTGTATAAAAGCGGGTAACTCACGTTTTATATGTCGAATATTGCTCGACATGTTTCACTCGTTACGGAGCAATATTCGTCTTATAAAACGTGAGTTACTTGCTTTTATACAATTAATAACACCTATTCAGTCGGTTGTTCTGCTAGCATTCTATGGTCGGGCTTTTATGACTTGTCGCAATACCTGTCACGCTCCAACAAGTATGTGAGTGCGAAAGTAACAGATAGCGCGATAAGCGGTAAAATGACAACCATGCTACGCGTTCTGCTTTTGTTTTGAGCTTGACATTCAATTGATTTCCCTCTAATTTCTTTTCAGGCTATTATAATTTGTTAGTTACATTTATAATTAATGTTGTATTTTTAACTCTTCGATATGGTTTCAGGCATATAAATACAAATTATTAATTAAACTAGTTTGTATTAATTTCTTAGTACATTTCTTATTATAGCAATTGATATTAATTTCTACATAACACGCTGATTTAAAAAAAAATGATTAATCGACGTAATTGATAAAATTTATGCTTCTGACATATTTCACTAAGAGCTTTCAAATGGACCACAGATATACAGATATTTTTCTTACGCTCAATCACCTTCAAGAAATAAATGCACATAGCTTATTTCTTTTATTTATTAGTTCCCATAAAACGTGGCAAATGCCGGGACAACGCGAGGAAGGTGATATGAGCTTATTTCTTTGACATATTTTGTTTTCTAGACTATAATACCTTATCTAAAGACTTTAAAACAATCATGTAACAGCAAACCTTTTTCAACAGATCTAAAAATTACCACCAACATGATGGGCGACCAGATTTTGCTAAGCGCTTTAATCGCTACAACGACAACAGCATCAACACCCTCGGGAAGACTGCGCGAAGTAGAACACCGGACGCCAAGCCAGGATCATCACTATTGAATATCAGATCATTAAAGCTAGTTATACCATACACCATAATAACAACAGCACTGTACTATTAATCATGACAAATGAAAATACATTTAAAACCAATAAATATATTTTCATTTTCATTTTCAACCATGATTTGCTTGGGAAATTCACTTAAAGCGTGAACCAACTTAAAGTAACATATTGTCCATTTCAAAGTTTTTAAACACGTTCACGGACAGTACGTCGACAGCCGTGGCGTAGTCGATATTTCCGTTGGCCTGTGACAGATGATGTCAAACTGTGTCCGCGAACGTGTTAAGTATGAATAATTCGACATTCATGTTTTAAGTCCAGTTAGTTTCTGCATATTTGACGGATTCTGTGAACTAAATAAATCAATTTTGTGGAAAGTGAAGTTAACGTTCATATGATATTTATTTACTGTTTTCCAAAATTTTAACAGTAGAAATATATACACAAATTGCCCGATATGGTTTACGAATATAGATACTTGAAATCAGAAATCAGAATTCGTTTATTGTTTGCAATTGTAGTATGGAATGTCAATTGTTATGATTTCTGTTCTGATCGCTTCCCAAGTATCTAGTCAATAAGATAAGTTTATTATTACGCCATTTGCTGTCAATAATAAAACATGTTTTTTTTATCTGTTTGTTTTTTGTTTTCAAATATTTTTTGTTTATAATTTGGGTTAGTTATGTATTAACATTACAAGTAAGTAGTTTCATCAATGTGTTGTTACGTCACATATATCGGTATTTTCTTTTGTTTCAGTGGTATAAGCTGCTAAAGATAACAAGATCAAGATGGGGGAAACAAAATGTGGGATAAAAAATCCCTACAAAGAAGATGATTACCGAATGAGCCCGAATAGGAAAAATACAAGCAACAAACATAATTAAAGATGGCAAATACATCAGACGAAAATGATAAACGAAAAATGGGTGACGAAAGTAGAATGGGATGACGTTAAGAACTTAACAAGGTTAAAATCTATTGGGCGACTTAAGACTATTCTATTACAAAAAAGGAATTGTTACTATCTTAGTGACTTCGGTAATTAATGACAAGGACAAAAATACTTTTCGATAATAGGAAATCAGAAAGAAATCACTTCTTTATTCGTTGTAAACTATTGGTATAATATAAAACAAATACAAAAGAAAATCTACATTCGATTACCACGAAATGGTACCGTCTCGGAACAAACATGGAGTTTAACACCTGCTTTGATAAATTAAGTACCTAGAAATCAATTGCGCGTGAAGTTAGTAAATGGAACTACTCGTTGAATTGCGCCCATGCATTCCAGACCCATATGTTTTTCCAGTTTCCATATTTTTACTGAAGCTTGAATCTTTCGTTTTAAATCGCAAGTTATATTATGTAGGTATCGGAACGCAGTGTCATCAAATACATCTAGCCTGTCTAGTCATTAAAGATGTATTTTTATTAAACACAAAGGCTCGCGTTTATTTTGTCACTTACACGACATGTTTTGGAAAGCCTAGTGTTCAAGCACTAAGAGTACCATTCCAGTTCGCACATAAACGCGAGGGAACCGTCTTCTAGGTCTGATTGTTATTACGTGTGTTGACGTCTTAGTGTCTCTTATCTTTGTCTTGTCAGATATTCAATTCAGAGTCGGTGCTCCAAAATATTTATGCCAGTCGTACAATTAGTTGGTCAGGATCAGCATGGAGATCGGAATTCTCTAAGAAACAGTGTCCTTTGTGTTTAATAAATAAAGTATTAGAATGACTAACGCAAGTTTAAATGAGGTTAATAGCAATGATATAATTATTTCAGGGGCGGGACCAGTGATTCTTCAAACTCGTACAGGCAAACCTCTGCTAAAGATTCACAACTACACATACAACCTGAAACGTCAGATGGACCGCAAGGCGTACTGGGCTTGCAACAAGGCCCCCAAGGGCTGCAGGGTCAACATCACCACGTTTGATGACGTAATAGTGAAGGTCACCAATGATCACAATCATCCTTAAGTTTTTGAACACTTTTCCTCTCCCGTCAAAATGTTTGTACAAGTCAACATTTCGACAAATGAAGAACAACAACATGAACTTGTCAGCAAGAAAATTGGTTTTACATCGTCCGGCATTAGACTTTTACGTATCGGTGTAAGCGATATGAGCACTGTAAGTACAATACCTGACAGCTTGAGTATTCTTGGCGTTTAAATGGGTAATCTTCTGCAAACTAGATATGACGCACAAATTACATTCTTTTGTAATGAAATTATTGATCTGTAAATACAATTAATTATTTTAGTCAAATATTATTTTTTATTTGATTTAGTGTAAAATTCTGAAGTACCTTTTAGTGTTTAATAATGTTTTTGCGTGTTTACCTGCAATAAATGTGTTATTATGAGCTTTACTTGTCCTACTTATTTGATTGTGGGCTGTTACTTCTTTGGCATATATCAAATCACTGTTATTCCTATGCCACTTAAGACCCTTTGTTTTGACCGTAATCACATATCTTAACACTTTGAATTTTCTATTATTTGTCCGAGAATATGATAAGCAATAATAACTCAATGGTCAATACTTGTGTGGTGGCGGTATCCTGACCAGCTGTGGGAGTATGAAGGTGTAGCAGAAGCTGAATCATAACTATTCACGATGATAGATTTATAATTAAATAGTTTGCCATCATAAAATCTATCTTTAACGATATTCATCGAATATCTATTCATTACTTACTGAGTATCACGCAACGCTACCAGAACATGAAACAAGCACGTATTTTACGTTTTTGGCGTTCAAAAGTTTATGTGTACCTATTGGTTCAGTAACCTGAAACGTATTTGTTTTCAGTTAACTACATGGATGACATGGTGCGGTATGGTGTGTCGAAATTCGGAACAAACATATTAGTCATACAAGGCCACCGGTTCTACAGGAACAAGAAGACGACGCTGAAGGACTACTGGGTGTGCTCGAAGCATCGTGTAGGTTGCAAGGCGAAGGCTACCACCATACAAGACGAGGTTCTTGCAGTCACCAACTTGGTTCACAATCATGATTGAAAAAACTTACGCGTGAATTGGATTTTTTAATTTAGTTTCATTGTTATTCATATGTGACGTTTTTTAGCTAAAAGTTTGTTGGTAAGGTTTATTTCTATTTTTTTATATTTAATTATATGTCTATACGCGAACGTATCTAGATCAATACAATACATGTAATAATTTATTAGTGTTCGTTGTCAAACATTGTAAATATAATCCTTAGTAATTATCTATTTAAGAAATAATAACTGTTATAAATTTAGAAGTAAATGAATGAAAAATAATTATTCATATTATTATATTAATTTTACATATTAATGTAAATATTAATATACTCATATTTAGATAGTTAACGATTTAATTGTTTATTCTGATATATTCAAACTGACACATAGAATTTATTATTGTAACTTGAAGAATTATGATACGATTGCGTGCATTAATTTGTCTCATTTCTCAAAGATATTTGAACTTTAATATAGTTATCAGTGTCAATCAAGTGACAGGACTGTCAACCGGGTCTATATTGACTCCCATAATGTTAAACTTTCGATTTTTTTTATCCATACCGATATTTGTCATACTCGTTGGTAGCCATATTGTCATTAGTCATAACTTCAAAAGTCAGAATTTTCTTTTACTCGTCATCATTAGTCATAACTATTGAATTTCATACCGTTATTGGTCATAACGTTCAATATAGTTATTGTATTGAAAGGTAGAAAGTCAAAAGTCATACTAGTTGGATCTGTGGGGGTCTCAGTTCTAATCTAACCTAACCCACTTTTTATGGTAACAGTTCGTGTCTGTGGGGGTCGCAGTTCTAACCTAACCTAACCCACTTTTCTGGTAACAGGTTGGATCTGTGGGGGGTCATAGTTCTAATCTAACATAACCCACTTTTTATGGTAACAGTTCGTGTCTGTGGGGGTCGCAGTTCTAACCTAACCTAACCCACTTTTCTGGTAACAGTTCGTGTCTGTGGGGGGCGCAGTTCTAACCTAACCTAACCCACTTTTCTGGTAACAGTTTGTATCTGTAGGGGTCGCAGTTCAACCCTAACCCACTTTTCTGGTAACAGTTCGTTTCTGTGGGGGTCGCAGTTCTAACCTAACCCATTTTTCTGGTAATAGTTCATTTCTGTGGGGTCGCAGTTCTACCCTAACCTAACCCATTTTTCTGGTAACAGTTGGTTTCTGTAGGATTATGAATTTTGATATTATGCTGATTAGTTTTATGACTTTTGTCTTATATGACGTGCAACATTATTGCATTTAATTATTATATTTATTTAGTTATATGTCTGATAACTATTATGACTAATGATAGTTATGACTTAAAACAATATGGGTAACAATTTCTGACTTTCGAAAATCGGAATAATAAAATTATGGGAATCAAAGGGATCCCCTGTCAACCTTATGTAAATCATAACAAACTTATGTTCTCTCTTTGACACGTTCGCTAGGCATTATTTGCCTGGTTGATGGCTTTCTGTCTGTGCGCGCTCTAAAATCGTGCCATCTCGCTCGGTGCGGGCGCCGTAACTCGAAAAGTACTACGCGTACGAGCGAAATAGTTATACATCTATGGTCCATTTTTGAAGCTTATGACGTTTAAGCCCGTTTCACATCAAGCGCGGGCGCGTGTCAACGCGGCCCGCGGCGGACCTGGCGGGCCTGCGGCGGCCCGCGCCGCGATTGTTCAGCTGTTTTAAATGAACGCCTTCACACAGCGACGGGCGCGGGCGTGCGCGGGTCCGCGCCACACGCACCCGCCCGCGCCCGCCGCTGTGTGAAGGCGTTCATTTAAAACTAGCTGAACAATCGCGGCGCGGGCCCGCCGCGGGCCCGCTGCGGGTCCGCCGCGGGCCTGCGTTGACACGCGCCCGCGCTTGATGTGAAACGGGCTTTAACGATTAAAAAATGCACCAGGTTTTTCAGACACAGTTCGCACTGAGTTAAATTGAATAAGCTCAGTGCGAATACCAGGCCTTGATTTGTAGGCCTGGTAGCCGCACTGAGCGGGTCGCAGCGGGGGAGGGGCGCGTGCGCCGCGGCTAGTGCTGTCGAGTGCTTTGTTTGTTGTCGATTGTGCGCACGTGTTTTGATAGACTACCGTATTTATGCAGTATTGGAGAGAACTTCGAGATCGCATTGACACAAACAACGAAAGGTATTTGTTTGTATGTTTTTAAGAGCTGCACTGTGTTTTTTGGCGCTGGTTGTGACTAGTCTAATGGTAATTTTTTGCGTTATATCTTCAGTTAACATGGTGGGTATCAAGAAAGCTTATCTAAGTACTTCAAATGCGGCTACGCATTGCGTGTGTTTGTTTATCGTTTTTACTTTGCAACTGCAGTTTGTGCGTTCTGTTAGCCAGCCTATCATGAACTCTTATTACCGGCCAACTTTGACAACTGACAGTTCATTTACCAATTACCAGCCAAAGTCAGCCGGTAATGAGTTCATGATAGGCCCCCTGATGACTTACAATTTGTTTCACTAAGGCTTAGGCTATCTGCAATAACTATTATGTAATAAGGGCATCTGCATGTCCTTCGTATAGCAAATAATTATATAGTAATATGATTCTAAGGGTCGAATTTTCAATCAATATATGCCGTATTTTATTCGAAAAACTCGATGGGTTTCTTAAATGGTAATTTGAATACTTTCGACTTCAATAGCTCAAAACTAGGTGTATTATGCATTTTCAAAGACTCGTGTAACATTTAACATCATGGCAATGGCAGCCGTGTGAATTTGGTGACAAAACACGATATATCTTGTATACGACAATTTGGTAGAATCGCCAATATCTGTAGACAAGAAAATGAGAATTTTGTAATTCATAAATACATCGTATAAACAGAATCTGTACGATATATTTATGAATTATAAAAGTTATTTTTTGTCAAAACCTCTCAGTAACATTATGCTCTACACAGAGTAAATCGTATCGTATCGTATAAACTGAGGGTGGGTACCTAAGTGTTGGTCCCGTATTGCACGCGGCCGCCGATTTGCATTATATAATAATATACATAAATATGTGGGAATTAAATAATTGCAGGTAAAAATGCCATTGAAATGAATAAAGGCCATCAATTCCTTAAAACTAGTAAGAGGAAAAATTGCGTCGGTTGCTATGAAAAATTGCGGAAAACATTAACTAGTAAGCAAGCAGACAAGAAAATTAAGAAAATAAAATCGGTGTGTAATCAGTGCCATAAATCATATTGTTTGCCTTGTTTCAATGAAAAACACTATCAATAATTATTTTTATCATTATTTGTATTAAATTTGTCGATTTGATGTATTTTTTTACTGTCCCATCCCTATTAATATATTTTCGTAGTGCATTACATGGTTAAAAAAACACGGTATACCTTTTTATTGGTGCTTTAACAGGTCTGGTAAACCTGGTATCTTTTTTTTTTACAGGCAACAAATTTCTGTCCGAATCCCGGGCGAAGTAAGGTACTTGAACTATATACACGCAAAATTTCTTTCATTCAATCTTAATATTGTTGATCTTGGGTTCATATTTCTATGAATGGCTTTCACCAGGCCAATAAAACCTTGTTCGCATACGATGAAACCTTACTACCAAACAGAAAATACCTGGCAACGCCTGGTATGCTAGGTATAAAAAATCAGTTTCGCAGTTAACGTGTTAAAATTGACAAAGACATGAGATTCCATTTAAAAAATTTAAATAAATCTTCGGTGAAAGCAAACGCTACGATCTGTACCCAAGCTGACAATCGATTGTCGACACGCAATCGAAACGAAAAACTATGGACTCGATAGGCCTTTTGTTGTTCCCTTTTTAAAGTTTATATCAAGTCGAAGTAAGAATTATAAATCTTTGAATCATTGGGACTTGAAGCTTGAAGCACCAGTATTTATACAACATCTGATAGAGAATATTCAAATAATAAATATCATAAATTTCAGATGTATTAAAAAATATATGTGTTTACATTTACCTTATTACACGTTTTTATTCTAATTCAGTATTTTTTGTATCTTTAAGGATTTCTTAAATGTTGCTATAAATACCAAGGAGTTCAAGATTTTGCTGCCTAAATGAGGGTTTCCACTGTAGCCTAAAAATTCTTTTTCAATATTCCATGGTTTTTTTTTCCAGTTTCCTTTGAAAACGTCCATGGCCGTCTCCATTTGTGGTACGGCGGGTATCGGTACTCGAGGAACTGTGCCGCCGGCACCAAGACCTGGTGGAAGTGCAGCAAGCGGCACAGCAAGAACTGCCCCGCCTCGCTGGTTACCGTCAGCGGGACGCTCTCGAAAGTCGGCCTGATGCATAACCATTGATGGCTCTAATATGGGTCCTTACCAGTAGCGGCGCGTCAATTTATATCCTAGACAAGCCCGGAAGTCTGAATTATTATGACAATCTTTTTCTTCATGAAATACTGCTCTACTATCTGAAAATTAGTCAAGCTGGCAGGAATCGAGTTCTAAGGTCGCGCCACCACTGGTCCTTACCTATGAAATTGGCGTTTTGTCAAACAGTTAGTTCGAAAAAACCTCTATTTCATATGTAATTTAAGGACATACTACTTCAGAAGTAGAAGAATGACATTTCGTCGATGATACAGAAGATATTGATCATGTAGCCTATCATATCACGGTACAGTCATAATTAGATATATAGATACGAACAAAGTTCCTAAATAAGTATACACGCTATTGTCTCAACATTAAAGAACATGTATACTTATTTTGGAACTTTTTCCCTTGACTTTATCATGATATGATAAACCCGATGGTGGTACTGCTGAGTAATTCGGGCTATATAAAGATGTAAAATATATTTTTTTATAATTTATTTAATATTAATAAATACCCGATACTTATATTTCGTAGTTTTACTTACATTTTGTAATTTTAGTTGCAACAAATAAGCAATTAAAAAAGAGGCTTTGGTCACCAGAGGTACACCTCAGGGATCACTACTGGGAATTTGTATTGTATAGTACGGACATTACACATAAAATCAGTCACTGTTAGACGCTATACGAATAGTGCGATAATAGACCTCCCATTCTGCTTACCACGGTGTATGAGGTTAGGAGCTGACGTGTTAAAGTATGATCAGTGGTTTCTCCTTAAATAGCAACCAAATAAAATCAACAAAGTGTAAATGTACCGTGCTCTAGGCTGACTATAGAATTCCACCAACCCATCTCCTCCCGCGAATGTCGTCTTGTCTCTGACAAAGAGACAAAACCGACGGATGGGCAGCAGCGTCCGTCGAAACCCAATCTACGGCAACTACCCCCCAAGATGATACATGTCATATTTGGGGGAGGCCTATGTCCAGCACTAGACGATTTATAGCCGAAATGATGATTATGAGGATAAAATGTACTTGTAACTCTCTGTATTAACTACGCATATGTTTTCAGTGTACTTCGGCGTGTCTCACAAGGGCAACCCGGTGGTGACCATGGGAGGGTACCGGTTCAAGAGAACTTCAGCCTACGGCATCAAGACTTGGTGGCACTGCATCAAGAGATCTTCCACTGGCTGCGCCGCTAGCATCAGTCTCGTTGAGAATCATATAAGAAGATTTAACTGTCAACATAACCATTGATTATTTTTATACTTCTTATAGTAGGCGATATTTATAATCGTCAGTTAAAACTAAAATTCTACTTCTGGCACTTTCCGTTATTGTGTCATTGTGTGTTAAAAAGAGATAATATTTAAATAAGATTTTTAAATAAGGTTTTGTAGACACACTTATAAGATGTTTTGATTTTTTATAATTCGTATAGGTAGGACGTTTAAAATGTTTTAAAATCTAATTCAAGCGTTATCAAATATAGAAAATGTGTTAATTGTATAGACGCGGGTAACTCACGTTTTATAAGTCGAATATTGCTCGACATGTTTCACTCCATAACGAAGAGCCGTTCGCGATGACCGACGCAGACGGAATTACGGTGTGAAACATAGCAATATTCGACTTATAAAACGTGAGTTACCCGCTTCAATACAATTAATATGGTTGAATCTCACGATAGTTATGTGTTTTAAATAGAAAATGTAATTAAAGTTTAGTAAAATATACGGTTTGTCCTTCGTTACAAAAAAATTTAATGAAGCAGAGGCGTGGTGTCTCCGCCATCGTTGACCACCGCCGCGATTTTATAAAAGCTAAATATAATTTATAAAGAAAACTTTTAATTACGAGTGGGTAAATCGTACAGTGCCTTTTTATATAAAATATTAAGTTTTAAGGCAGTATACCTATAAGTAAATTTTAATAGATATAAGTAAACGAATTAAAACTTTGAACGGTGCAATCTACTAAAATTCAACTTAAGTATTAGCATGAATCCTTACAATTAATTTAAGTTTTAGGTTTTAGTTTGAAGTGAATAAATAGTTTTCCAGTATTGACATGTTGCATAATATTTTAAAAGAGGCAATTACTAACAATCAACATTTGGTGTCTACTATGCACCTCAAATATACTAACAATGTAATCTTCTTCTATCTACCGGGTGTGGCCTGTAATAGGAGCAAAAATTTTAGGGATCGCTTCCACACCACGAACGTAATAACATTTGTTCTACAACTTTAAATAATTGGGTTATTTATTACTTGTGATTTCTTCGAACAAACTAAATAGCATTTTCAATGAACAGCATCCAATAGTCTAGATGACGTTTACTGTCAGCTTACAAACTTCATAGTTTACGCAATACATTGCTTGCTTAGGAATTCTTTTTTTATTAATATTTATTGAACTATTAGTTATTTTCAAATGTCGTAGAGCAAATGTTGCTACGTTTGTGGTGTAGAAATGATGCCCAAAGTTAATGCTCCTATTACAGGCCACACACGGTATATTAATAAAATAAAGTTGTGTTAGTTCCGGCTTTTAAAACTCGTGAACGGCTGAACCGATTTGGACGATTTTGGGTTCTTTGTGATCGGCATTGCCAGAAGTTTAATAGTATGCTTTAAAAAAGAAAAAAATCACAATAAAATATTATAGACATTCAGGTGTTACAAAGTTCGCCGGGGCAGCTAGTGTACAATATTTCAAATAAATGTGTTATATTATCTTATATAAATTACCCTTATTGTTGATGGCAAGTCAATAGCAAAATTTGGTGAGCCGGTGAAGTGTTCAAAATGACCTACACGCGCTCTTAAGCCCCATGTAAACCAGGCAAGAACTTGAATACGATTTTCATTACATTGCGGGCTATGGGCGTACAGCGAATTCGGTTGCTTTATATAACCCCGCAATGTAATGAAAAGTGATTGCATGGTCTAAATGAGGCTTTATTCTCTTGACAACAGGAATGTGTGGAGCTCATTTTGAACACCACAACCGCTTAGCCACTTCTGCTGCTGACTGTACATGGAACCGGCTTGAATACATATTGTATCAGCCTGAACAACGGCATAAGGCAATATGGCGCCTAGACTTAGATAATGTCACATGTCGTATTAATTAAGCAAATGTGTTTTTGTGTCAGTGTTGTTGAGGTACATGTAAGAATTGTATATTATGTAATAAAACTACGCATGGTTTCACATTCTATTTTAATAAATGATTCCACTTATGTTGTACATACAACCCGGTAATAGAAATAAATATATTAAATATTGCAGGAGGAGGAGTTGTCTATTAAATTCTCGGTTAATATTAACACGGATTGGACCACGGCAAGTATTGCAAGTATTATCAAACAATATTTATTTTCCAGACTTCCGCGAGGCGATTTTCGAACAGAGCATACACGGCAACCGCATTCTTGTTTTAGATTCTTACCGGTACCGAAAAAGATCAGACAGCTTGGGCCCGAAATACCGTTGGTTGTGTGTCAAGCGATGCTCCCACAAGTGTCCAGCTACCGCCATCACACTCGACAATTTTGTTATATCCACCAAATATGGACATACCCATCCTCCTGAGAGAGATTTGGAGCTTCCAGGGATCGCAACAAATGTAATTGTGTGCAAACGTGTACAAAATTACAATCCGTTCTAAATGTCGGCGTTACCGAAACATGAATTTGCTGGGCGATAAATATGTTTTGATATTGATTATTTATATACTGTTTTTTTATATCCTTAGTCCGTATGATCAATAAGGTGCGATTGTGTATGAACTGATAATATTTAAAAATAGTACTTTAGCGAACTTCCCTTGATTACATCTGATCCTGTTGTCGACGAAATTTTTATACATTTCATATTGTCTCTGGTTTTATATTCTATATTTTTGTTATTATATTGTTTTACTAGTTGTCATTAAATTTTAGCTGGACACAGTCGACCTTTTAATTTTTCAGCCCATTTTCTCAACGTAGCTATCGAATTCACCACACCTGTAGGGAATTCCCCACAACGGTAGAGAGAGATAACTCATCATAATCATTGGAAACTACTCGAGAGACAGAGAGATAAGCATTCTACCAGCGTCACTTCAGGGTTGTTATCAATTCTTTGTATAATTCTTTGAACCGATTTCTGGTCAGACCATAACTTGGCTCGGCTATATAATTGTAACATCATAACTCTGGTTCGATAACATTTTATAAGCCTGTCTAAAATTCAATAATGTATTCAGTCAGTTCCGGCTATGGATTTCTTTTAACGTTTCAATATGTTTATTAAATTTGTGTAGCGTTCTTCGGGCTCACACCGTCCGGGAAACGCTGCCTAGACATCGGAAGTAGCCGGTACACGGTGCACCAGCACGAGGGTCCGAAGATCCGCTGGCGCTGTCTCCGCAAGTCCTACGGCTGCCTCGCCTTCGTGCTCACTGTCGATGACCAGATCATCAAGATGAGGGATGTTCATAACCATCAATGATTCCAGGGTTTCCGTCCTTTATGCAAAGCAATGCTATTAAAGATCACCTATTGTTACAACATTATCACTAACGTCCTAGTCAAATTGTATTATGAAATTATTATTTTTATTTATAGTTAAGTTTTTAGTTAGTATCTTTATTATGTTTTTTTCTTATATTTCAGTGAGAAACTATAATTAAGATTAATATAAAGAATGCATTTGAAGTACAACAGTCTTAAGGTATTTTAATTAGTAAATGGCTAATGTGAATCTTTGTTACCTTTAGGTTTTATTTATACTAACTGCGCCACAGTTTTTGAACGAGCAAAATATTGCTGAACGGTTCTCAGCCTTTTTTCTAGGCGGTTACGGGTAAGAACAAAATACCGCGCGTTCCAACTTTTTGGTCAGTCCTGTGACGGCCGCTAAATGTTGCCACCGTAACGAGATGGTACTGTGTCCGTGATTAATGGTAATATTTTTCTTCTTACAGCTTATTTTGAAGAAAATCGCAATGGCAACAAAGTGTTCGTGATGGGCGGTCACAGGTTCACCAAAGATTATGAGAAACACTTCAAGAGTCGATGGCGATGCAACAAGAGGAACAACGGTTGCAGGGCTTATGTTCTCCTTTTTGAAGAAAATATTCTCAAATGTACAGAACACAACCATTCATAGAACTTTGTTTTAGTACAAGATAATAAGTTGGTTTGAATTCTTGAAATTATACGTTTTAATGTTATTAAATACATATTTAATCGTGTATACAGTTTTGTTTTGACACTAACTGGTATTGTATATTGTAATTAAATTATTTCATATGAATTATTTGAACATCATGATTGTACATAAATATTAATTTACATATTTATTTACTTATATTTACTATTTTTTATTGCACATAAGAAAATATTACAGTACAAAAGGCGGACTTAATTCTATAAAGAATTCTCTAGCAGGTCAACCCTCAGGCAAAGCGGATAAATTGTGGGTGGTGCTGCTAATAGCAAAATCAAAAACAAATGAATACATAGATATTTACATACGGATATACAAGAGAATATACATAAACAAATTAAACGGCAAGCAAGAATGTACTGTAATATTTATAAATACATAAATAAATATAGACGAAACATACCAAGCAGATAGACTAAGCACGATTTTTAAAATGACAACGAAACAAACTAAACCTTAAACTACGTCCAACAATGAGAGGTAGGGCACAGCGAAGTACCATCACGCTTGAGTCTGGAGAAGCCCAACTGGGGAAGTACCTCCTCCTTACAGAAGACCACAGCCATAATAGCACTGCTACCTTTCAGGTATGTAGTGTTGTGTTCCTGATGGTGAGTAAGGTTCCCAGAGCTCCAACACCCTTTAAAGGTCGGCAACGCGCTGGTGACTCCCTTGGTGTTGCGGGTGCCCATGGGCGACGGTAATTGCTTACCATCAGGCAATCCGTCTGCTCGTTTGCCACCTTTAGTCATAAAAAAAAAAAAAAAAGAAGACTACTTTTATTCTAAATGCGCGCGATCTGCACAGAGATCGAGTTCGACATAAACCCAATTCGGTGGTGATAACTGATAACACGCATCGCCACAGTCAATAGTGGGAAGAATCAAGGTATATTAGTGACATTTTACCTATATATACCTACACATTAGTTTACTATCGTAGCTCAGCGAGACTAATTTACAAATACGTCACGTGGATCATTGTCTTCAGAAATAAAGGATTTTAGATTCTATTTTAACGTCTTCATAACGTCGTCATCAGTCGCTGTTTAAACAGTAGACTGAGCAACATTGTATTACTTTCCAGATATATTTTTCGTCCTAAATCACTGCGGAAATAAGGCGCTCCAGTTAAACGGTTGTAAATTCAACAGGTCTTATATCAAGAAAGACAGTTCTGGTGAGATTACTTGGAGATGTTGCAGGAAGGATTTTGGCTGCCGAGCAGCCGTCACTACTAAAGGCTACGAATATATTGTGGAAGTCAAAAATGAACATAACCATTAGTACATTTCATATGTAATGATTACGTTAGTTGTTGTTAGTAAATTATATGTTAAACTGAAAAATATATTACATAATTATGTAGCGTTATTAATTATTTAATTCCTCTAACAGTAGTGAACCAGAAACGTGCCGCCCGTACGGGCCATCAGATATATCGGAGCCGTGGAGGTGGTCATAAATATCGGGACAAAGCCTCTATTGTTCTACCTATTGTACCACCACAGCTCCGATATATCTGATGGCGACTGTACGATATTTGCCAGTGGCGGCGCGTTTATACAAACCGATTCCCGCCGGCTTGACTAAGTTTACTGCAGTTCAACGCTTTTCCTTGAGCTCAAGAAGAAAAGGCTAAGACATATCGGCTCCGTCTTGCCTAAGAAAAAAATTGGCGCGCCGCCACTGATATTTACTAAGTACATTTGTAGTGCACACAATAGTTTTAATTATAGTAGTCAAAAAATTTTGACCGTTATTATCCACGATGCTCTTTATCTTATTTCACGGCGGGTCTGGTCTAGTGGGTAGTGACCCTGCCTTTGAACCCAATGGTTCAGGGTTCAAATTCCAAAAAGAACATTTATTTGTGTGATGAGTACAGATATTTGTTCCTGTGTTATAGTTGTGTTCTATGTATTTAAGTATTAGTATATTATACATATCGTTAGCTGAGTATCCACAACACAAGCCTTCTTGAACATACCGTGGGTTTCAGTCAAATTGTGTAAGGAAGTCCATTAATATTTACTTATATTTATTTATTAACCCCTCCGCGTCACCCGTGATGTGATCTTCTCTTTGGTTATATTTAAAATAAATAACCTATTGGGCAAAATAATAAACAGGGCTCTAGAAGAGGACAATAATTTATAAAGAAGAATTACAGAGATGACTAAACAATTTGACAATTCATTATTTAAAATGATCGTCTTTGCATAAATATATATGAAGTTGTACTAACTTTTGGACAAATGCAGCAGACATAAAGTGTAGTCTACTTACAGAAATGATTCTCTTTATTTAAGATTCCACTGGTAAATCTCATTAACAATTTTGGATTTCAATTGTAGGACTCTCAACCTGTATTGTATTTTTGTTTTCCTTTTTTATCATGGCGGGCAATAAATAATATTTGTATTGTATTGTATTTTAGGACCTGTGGCAACGTTCGTTCCGACCGCGGCTGGGAACAGAGTGTTGGTTCTGGACGGCAACCGGTTCAAACTAAGGAGCAAATACGTGAAAGGGGGGAAAGTGCGATGGAGATGCAACAAGCAGTGGCAAGGATGCAAGAGCATAGTGTGGACCATCGATGACGTTGTTGTTGACTATCAGTCTACACATACTCACAATCCTTAATAAGTTTAACCTAAACTGTTTTTCTAAAATGTTGATTATACATATTCAAACGTTTAAAAAAATATATGTTTGTGAAACCGCTAACTAGCGATAGAATAGGTATTGCGTTGTAATTTGTAATTATACTTAAGGCCTGTTTCACAATCTTCAGTTAACGAATATTTGTCAGATAAATGTTTGATTTCCTTTTCTTTTATATGACTGGAGAAAAGTATAGCAATAATTTTAATTGGCAGATAAGTTTATCTGGAGATTGTGAAAAAGGCCCTTGAAATAATAAAATTGTATACATATTAAGTAGGTATATATTTTTATTTTGCGTTAAGTATTCAAAGGTCAAAGACAAAACATATAAATCTTTGCCCTCCGTCAAAGGTTCAGTTATTTGAAATATGTCAAATCTTTTTGGATTCCAAATTGAACGCAAAAAATTCACATATATTTATATGGACATTGCTTTCACGGACAATTTACATAGGGGTGCAATTAGCTCTCGAGTAAGATTTGACCCAAAGTATGATCCACTCAGTTAAGACGTAAGCTCTCACAAATAAGTGGTACGAGTGACTAAATAAACGCGAGTAAAGCCTTTTTTAATCACGTGTACCCTGCAAATTAGCTTAAATATATTAAAATAATAAGTGTTGTCGTAATAATAAAATACATACGAGTATATGCTCCTAAGCTTTGTTATTTTTTATCTTCGTGATATGTTTCGACAAATGTTTTATGGTACCTATACCAACCATTTTAAGCCAACATGGTCCTTCACTTTATATACAATTATTACTTAAAACGGCATAGTTACCATGTATGTTAATATGTTATGCCATGAGGATGGCGCTTGCAACAGTGCCGAAATATTATTGAAACTCATTCAAATTAACGTACATGGCAACTATCCCGTTATAAGCAAAAGTTGTATCTGTTTTAGGGTTATGCGAAACTGTAAAATAAAATAAGATTTTGTTTATGAGTAATAAATGCTACACTTATAATTTCAGTGCTGATGATACCAGGTCGGAAACGAAGCTTGCTGATGATAAACGGTTATACATTCTCGGAGTATAATACGACATTCTGGTATTGCACTAAGAAACGAGCAGGATGCATGGCCAAGGCTCGCACAGATTCTGCGGGGAAACTGACTTCTGCCTCCAGATATCACAACCATGAGCCTCCGATGTATCATCGCTCTCAAACCGGAGAGTTTATCAAATTGTAGATAGTTCTAACAAACACATCGATCTCAATACAGAATGTTCTCATCTATGGAACTGTGTTCTACCTATCGTTTGGCAAATCATTTGGTTTTTCTATAATATTGGCTATGAAATGTTTGGATGTTCCGTTGCTTATGTTGATTTACTTGCGTAATATTAGTAACATAGGAATTCATGTTCATAGAAGTGTGAAGCACACATATTATGTGAGTCGATTTCTTGTATTTAAATTGAAACATAAACCATTTTAAGTATCTTTCACGTTTTATTATTTTTGTGTATTGTGTGTTTACTGTAAAATCCTTAAATTAATAAGAAAAATGTTTCTATAATTTGTTGATATTTTGGGTGATTCCTAACCCTAGCCTGAGCGTTCTTTTATTTTTAGTCTGCGAATTATGAAACTCGTAATATCTTAGCTTAAAGCATCAAGCGTATGAACAGATCGCCTGTTATTTAATTGAATGACTTATTTCAGATATCCTGCACGCCATTTTAAGAGCTCGTTTCACCAAAGAGTCTACGAACATTTACATCGGAGGTCACAAATTCTTTAGACATTCAAGATCATTGGTTGGCAACCGGATCCGGTGGACATGCGCCAAAAAACACAAGCACAAATGCAAAGCTTCGGCCATCACTATCGACGGGGTTGTTGTTTCTACTACTGGGATACATTCACCTTTGTGCTGAAATGGTTTATCTCCCGAATTTAATGCAAGTTTTATCAGGACATCTGTGATTGTATGTAAATTATCTCGGCTAACAATGAATATAGATAAAATTATGTCGTTGTTAAGCGATGCGTTATATCAGCACCTTTGCATTGATAAATTGTTTGGTATAAATAAAAGAAGCCGTTCATTCAACATCAGTATAAAATTAAGAAAGGCCTTAAATGTAGCGATGACAAATTTTAAATTGTATTGAATCAGCACAAATTGTTCTTGTAAGTCATATATTTGTCTACTACTTTGATCAGGGTAAGATTTGCAATAGCAAGTCTCTTAGGTAGCCTGAAGGGCGACTAGATTTAGGTTTTACTTACTATGGTATTGTTTACTAAATTTATCAATCTATATGCTATTTTATATATATTCTAAATAAGTATTTTAATGTTAATGGTGTTTTTATGCTTATGTTTCGTGACGTCAATAGTACTGCCAGTGTAGGCGGTATTAATTTTGTTGCACTATTATTATTATTTAGTTTTTTTTTTAATGATTGTTGTGTTTTAATTTGTAAACTTTATAATGGTGGTTTTTATTGATAGAATTAATATATTTTCATGAATATTTAATATTAATGGACTAATCTGTTGTGTCCTTTGTGGACATGGACATTCCAATATTAACTGTATCGAGTTTATGGAATTTTCACAATTATGAATAGTAAGAAAACAAATAATTCGTCGTTGTATAATCATTGTTACCAAAGCATTATGATATGAAATATCTTATTAGGGTTTTAAAGACAAATCGGTGATAGATTAAGACTAAAGAGTTGATAAAATTTTCGGAATGTGATTCAAAATTCAAAATGACCTTATTAAAATAAAATATAAAAACTGTTTTGTATACTTAGTGATGTAAGTCAGAGATAAGTATTGACTTTAGAAACTTTTAAGTGTTTAATAATGGTAGTATTATTTATTAAAAATGTTTCTTCGATACCTACTACTTGCGTTTTTTAACTAAAAATTTAAAAGATAGGCCAAACAGGTCTAGGCTAGTAAAAGTAACTACTCTTGCTAACCTAGGATGGTCGGAATTTTATCGTTTGTGACTGTCATGTTCTAACAAATACAACGTATTTGTCTATACATTGGCAACCAACTTATCAGCTTCCTTTCCTCGATTGATGTTTTAGTTTTTCTCATTTTCAAGGTAACCTGACTGTTTTATTTTATATATTTAAATCTGATGTACTCAATGGTTATTATGACATGACAGTAATTTTTTGTTTCAATTTCAGCGTATAACATAATCAAAATCAACAACCGCACTTACCTGTACCACGAAGGCTTTCTCTACAACAGGCCTCACAAGACTCGCACAGGCACATCGTGGTATTGCGCGTCGTACCATCGTCAATGCAGGGTGTCCATCGTGTCAACTGACGCGCGCGCTAGTAGCGCGGTATCGGTGCTGTGTTACTCTGGAGAGCATAACCACGGTCTGCCAAAGGTGTACCGGTCTAGAGATGGCACGTATTATAAGTCGGTTGAGCGTTAGACTTGGTCGCAAAAGAAACGTAAAAATGAAACCGGCGTTAGAAACACGATAAGGACTCGTTAGTAAAATATATTCGCCTTGAAAGGCCTTTCAATACTTATGTCATTGCCGCGATCGCTGCGACAGGAAGTGGCTCTTGAACCTTTTTCGGATTATAAACATAAGAGATGCTGCCTGCCGTCTGAAATAAAATTATGCTACGGCCAAGTATGATGTCAGAAATCGTGTAAATGATAGAGATTATTATACACTATTTATAACTTGTAAAGTAATTAAAGAGTTTACTTTTCGGGGCATCAATGGATTTTATATTATAAAACCAGTGTTATGTTATCTCAAGTATTCCAACGGTAATTAAAGTTCATTTGTTATTCATATTTATTTTTATAGTCTCAACCATTTTGTAAATAAATATAGGTATTTAGATAGCAAAGTCGTTTTACTTGCTTGTTTAATAAGCAAAGTACCTTAGTAAATGAAATATAAAACGCAACAATTAAAACTGCGAATGAATTCTGTAATTCGTTTTGGATTCAAATAATCTAGCATATTTTTTCTTTGCAGAATGTAAACTCGTCACGTTTGCAACCGGTACGTCAGTGTTACTGTATCGAAATTTCTTTTACAACCGCAAGCGTCGCACCAAGAACAACAACCTCCGATGGTACTGCTCCATGTACCACCACGGCTGCAAAGTTATCCTGATTACTACTCAGAATCTCAAAATGGTCGAAACCAACGGAGAACACACTCATAAGCAGGCTTCTTTTTATAAAGACTCCAATGGAATGTATCATCGATTTAACGCTAATTATGACGAATTTAGCGTAAAAGTGTGATGCAGATAAAATACAATACTTGTATCAAAATTGTAAATGATGAAAATAAAAGCCATTTATTTTTATATTTGGATTCTGGTCGGATCTCCCTTGTCTCTGAGGCAGTTGGGAAGAAGTTATGGTTATGGTTAATCGCGGATAAGTTGAGTGCTGACTGTATAAAACCGATTTAGTACTATGTAATGTATGTAATAGTGTAATACTTCGTCGCATTACAAGTTGTAATACTTACTTAAAACTGGTTTTAGTCCATACCTGAAGATCACCATCCTCATTGGTTAAACCGTAGTTTGTAGTGGTAATCAGTTCAAACTTTTCAAACGCTGATCAATGCTTTTTATTTATCTTGAAGCCTTAATTTCACAATTGACTGTTCCTAATAAGATAATGAGCACATTAAACCATTTATTTCAGCAGTTTCGTGGTACTACAACGACTCTGACAAGTTGATGGCAGTAGTGAACGGGTATACTTACTACTGCGACCAGTCCATTGTCCCCGAGGTAGCCATGTGGCGGTGTACCTCCGGGTACCCGTGCAAGGCCAGGTTTAAGGCAGTCGCCAACGGCAGCATCATCCGAGTAACCACACTCGAACATAACCATAACCCGCCGAAGATCTGCGTAAGGGAAGGCATACTCATCAGACCAGAGAAGAGGAAAAAATTAATGCCAAGGATATCTTTGTTTTCTCAATTTTTGCCTCATCTATAAGCAAATAGGGGAGAACTTCGCTGGTAGAAGCGTTTGTAGTTGGCAAAGACATTAAGAATGTTGGTGTAATATGTAAATATAATACTCATTAAATACGTAAAGAACGTCGCAAATATTTTGAATATGTTATTATTCTAATGAATAATACTATTTTATAACTAATTCAATTAGGTCTCTCTACTCTTCTCGTAGATGTTTTGTGAGTAAACTTTATTACTCGTAGTTGTTTATAAATATGTAAGTTTTATTTAATTTATTTATACGTAAGCACCATTATATTATTTTAAATGTTTAATTGTTATGCTTAACTAATTAGGTACTTTAAGGTTACAACACAAATATATCGACATGAATTATATATGCACTCGTGTCTTTATTGTGTCTTTATTGACAGATTTATGTATGAAAACTTAGTTAGATTTTGTTTTATTTTAATTAATCTGCCATACTTTTTTCATAAGTTCTAAGAGAAATGCCTAACGATTCTCTTTTTTCCAGTTCGCTTTGTCCGCAATGCGTCAGGCAAGCAGCTTGCTCTGGTTGGCGGCTACACCTTCTACTGCGGGGCGTCGAACCTACGCACGAACATTTGGCGGTGCACGCGCTGGGGGACCTGCAAGGCACGCTTCATCATGACCAAGTACCCAGAGTGCGAACTGCTTACTGCGCAGCTGCAGCATGGTCATACCGCTCCTAACTACGTCATTAATGGAGGCGTGTACTTTAAAGCTCCGTTAGCACATAACGCGGGCGCGGGGCGGGCGCGTGACCAATCGGGCCCGCGACGCGCTTATTCAGCTAGTTTTATATGAACGTCAACACACAGGTCGCGGGTGCGGGCCGGTGGATCTGCGCGCTCACGCACGTCGCCAACTCGCCACAAACAGCACCCTTACCATGAGTTGTGACATTGAGGTTTCCGATAACGAGTATCGAGTTTACTATCTGTGCATCTCGCGTGTACTACTTTAGTGCGAACCAGGTGCACAAATAGTAAACTCGATCTACTCGTTATCGGAAACCTCAATGTCACAACTCATGGCAAGGGTACTTAGAGAGGTGACGCGGGTGGCGGGCGGTAGCTTTTTTAGTCATACGTTGGTTTGTCAACAAGCACACACACAGAAAGCGTTAGCGGGTCGGGCGTTTAATTCAAGTTGTATTTTATTACAAAATAATGAACCTGAAGCAAAATATAATAGAATGTGTTCGCAAGCACAATTGTTTCTTTCACTTCCGAGTGAAATCAATTACAACGAATTAAAATACATTTCCAGTATACACTACGTTGTACGTTTTGATAATTACTAACACGTTTGTAAGATTAATCCTTAATCCGCTAATATTATTATCATTTTGTAAAATTGTGCTTGTTATATCCTTTCTTTTATAAGTCTCAATTTAGATACGTAAGTAAGTGGCGAAATATTATAAATATTTCGTCTTAATCACATTTAGTTATTTAACAAAATGAATTTTCTTCTATTAACACTGCATTAATCTTAAATATGTATTTACTTCAATGATTGAAGTTTTATGTAAGATATTTATTTCAAATCAGTATTTGGATATGTACCGAAAAATCTCACAAAATCTCTAGTCTGTGATCTAAAATAACTTATGTTATGTTATGGTGCCATTTACGAAAAGTTTTTATTAGCCTCATGTTTTGGTTGTATTAGTTTCTGTAACTAAATGATGAAAACCATTAAATCATGAGTGAGCGAGCAATCAGGAGCGCGAAAATCTCGAACGATTAACTCTTTTAGTTAAGTGACGTCTTAATTGGAGTAAGAGAGAAAAATGCTCGAAAATTTCGAACCTCGATGTTTGTGGTAGGCCTAAACGCGAGTTTCTTAATATAATCACAAGATTGGTTTAATGCTTAATTATGTAAGGTCACAAACACTGCTTTATTTATACAAATATAATAAGCTCCCTACAATGCGTTCAGGACCTGTGATCGCAATTGTGGCATGGTTCGAAGTTATTACTAGGTATTTTTTACGTGGTCCGTAGTTTTTGATATATTACAATGTTTAAATTCGCTTTCTCGAAATATTTGTTTCTCATATTTCAAATTAAAATTAATTTATTTTTATCTAGATACAAAAGTAGAGCCGGTCTCATGTGACTCAATTGTCCTATCCTTCATTGTCATGTAATGTGGGAGATTTGTTTTTTTTTTTTTTTAATGTTCGATTAAGCAATAATGACATTTTCAAGGGGGAGAATTTTGTCCTAGTTAACAAAACAATGTACCTTTACGTTGGTCGTAATGCGTCGTTTTTAACGTACCTTTTAGGGTTTATGATATGTGTGTAGATAAACAAGTAATGTAGTACTATTGGCTCTGGCAAAAAGTAAAGACTGTATCTATATAGAAAAAAAACCAATGGTAAATGTTAGTAACATATTAAATCATATGAAACGATTTGTTATTTTATTAATTTCAACCTGTCGCAAACCCAGAAAATTAAATTAAAAAGCCTTACTTTAAATTACCTTTAATAAAACTTAATAAAAAAAATGATTTCTCCATTTTATTATTCAAAAAGTTTCCATTTGCAGATTTTGGTATATGATAGAGTTAGCTTTTTATTTTGATACACAGCGATTAGCAGTTTTATGACATTATTAAATATTCGTTTGTTTTATTTCAGTCCTCCGGGTTATGAACAGCAGAGGGAACGAAGTACTGATCATAAATGACTACGCATATCATTTGCACCGGCGGCTGAAGACTTCCATAGCATGGCGCTGCCACAGCATCGACAGGTCCACCGCCATGAAATGCAAGGCGAGGGTCAACACGACCAATGATGGTTTGGTGTTATTAGACAAGATCGGGCATAACCATTCACCTAAGGCGTTTAAAATAGTGGGCGGCATTTACATACCACTGTAATGAGGGTACTTGGTTCCGTATACATGACTACCCATATCAATTGCACCAGTAGCTGAAGAGTTCCATATCGAGGTGGTGCTACTGCATCGACATGTCCACCGCTGACTGTTGCTGGGCGAGGTTTGGGGTCAGTGGACAAGGTCGGGTATAACTATCCACTTATAACATTCAGAATAGTGGGTGGCGTATACGTTACCGCAGTAATGAAGATACCATAAAGGAACACAATGAGCTGGAATATCAAGATATTCTAGATAGTTTGGCAAGTCATGTACGTCTCTTTTAAATTTAGTTTTAATACGGTAAATCTCTAGAGCAGAATATTGATCAGATACCACAACAGACTACACGAAGTATTTACAGTATATATTTGTAGTTTTTAGTGATAAATAATAATCATGTTGGTTTAAAATCATAATCATCGTGATCACTACTCGTATGCATTCTGTGTTTGATGCAATAAACGTATTTGTGGCAATACTGTTTTTTTTTTATATAAATCTAACTACTATTAATATGTGTGCTCGGCACTCGGAGTATGTTTAAGCAAGTGGATATTTACATTAACTTAGTAGTAGTATTAAGTTAAATATCAATTTTGCGTAGTTCTGCTTCTTGGTACTATTCCTGGTGATTGTTATTCAACTAAAAATTATAATAAAATTGTGTTTCCATATAGTTAAGGAAACTAACTTTAAACTTCAAAATTTCATGAATTAAAACTACTAAATACGGATTAGATGATACGTAAACATATGATGAACTTAAATTCTATCCCGATTCTCGAACACTATTGGTAACTATAATATAATCTGTATTACCACCGTAATTTTCACGGCAGCCGAAGATAATATCAAAGAGTTAAAATTGTCATCTTTATTTCAGTACAATGGTACCAAAACAGCAGAGGGAGCAACGTTTTGATCGTGAATAGCTACACGTTCTTTGTCCACGAGCGGATGGAGAGGACCATGTCTTGGCGTTGCCAGTGCACCGATAAGTTCACCAACAAGAAGTGCAAGGCCAGGTGCATCACATCGTTGGACGGGGACTTGTTGGTGCGGGATAAGTTAGAACACAATCATCCGCCTAAACCGTTTAAGATTCACAGGGGTATATTTTATCCGCTTTAAAGCCGCAAAAATAAATGAGATACGCGAGAGACACACATTGCTCTCAGAATTGCTAGACTACAACAATACCACCGCTTCTTGGAACGAAACGTCTGCCATTTTTAGAAGAACGAATGGCCCATGGGCCAAAAACTACTCGATTTGTGGCCACGTACGGGAAGACGCGCGAATCCGCTGCTGACGGCAAACAGCGTAGAACCGGTCGTTGTGGGGGAGTACTATGTCCAGCAGTAAACGTCTTTTAGCAGAAATGATGTAAGTCCCAAATTAATCTGGAGTGGAGTAAATTAGATAACAAAGCTTGTTTATATCTCTAATAAATTATTTCATTTTATTATTTTTGTCAATTCCATTAGTTAGTTATTTATTTTTATTACAGGCCTACATGCTCTTCGAGAATCTCATCAATTGATTAAAATAGAAAAAAGGAGGAAGTGTACCAGGTGCTACGCAAAATGTAGACTTAAAATGAACAGTAGGCAGGCAGACAAAAAAACAAAGAAAATAAAAACAAAATGTACTGAATGTAATAAATCATATTGCATGGAATGTTTTTATGAACTACATTTAAGGTAGTGTGTGGGTTTGTACCTTATGTGGTTATTTAATTGATTAAAATAGAAAAAAGGAGGAAGTGTACCAGGTGCTACGCAAAATGTAGACTTAAAATGAACAGTAGGCAGGCAGACAAAAAAACAAAGAAAATAAAAACAAAATGTACTGAATGTAATAAATCATATTGCATGGAATGTTTTTATGAACTACATTTAAGGTAGTGTGTGGGTTTGTACCTTATGTGGTTATTTATAATTACCATATTAAATTTAATTTTATAAATGTTATGATGATTTTGTTGTTTATTAAAGTTTTTAATTTTTAGTTAATCATGTAATTTTGAATACTTTCAAGGGTGAAATAAAAACCGTTAAGGATTAAACGATCGAATATCTGTCCATACATGTCGCCATCATAACCAACAGTCGTCGTAAGGACAATACTAAGGCTGTATGTCATAAGTGTCATAATAATAACATATATGATACGGATAGGGGAACATTCCCTTAGTTTATCCTTTACGTTTCATTAAAATTGGGGAAAAGGACTACGTGTTGGCTCTGGCTTTGCAAACTCCCTAAATGTCCGGAACATCATTGTACCGTGTACAGGAAAGACAGAAAGGTCATATGGCTCATATGGCTGAGTTGTATCACGATCAATGGTTGTAGGTATGGGATTCGAGATGGACTTTACATTAAGATTAGTAGTTGTTAAGATAGATAGCGTAAAATTAAATGTGCTCATCTAATATATGTATATATATACTCGTATCATCCTATGCTTGCTCATTTTGAAGTTTTGGTTTCGCACATACTTTAAATTCTGAGTTAATCTTAAACAGAGAATAGTGTTCATTACATATATTTTATAGATATTTGGTCATGATGGACTTGACCAGTCTAGAAAACAGACCTCGTGCGAATCCATACCCGCTATTTTGAATATTTCTTTCCTGTTCAGACATTTCTGATAAATATTTTTTACTTTCCAGTGACTTGGACGAGGAACCGCCGAGGAAAGCCGATGGTGCTGATCAATGGGTACAGCTTCTGCCATCAGCAGAGCTTCGCCCACACGACGCGGTGGATCTGTACCTTTGGTCAGACAAAATGCAAGGCACGAGTCATCACTACCACGGAGGGACTGATTATGAAAGCGGAGTTGCATCATAGTCACTCACCACCTCAGTATACGATTCGAAATGGGGTTTATTTTAAACTATAGGGAAATTGGAGTAAGATCAAATGAAGATAAACATAAAAAATAAATATTTTATTATTTGATTGACACATTATGCTTCATTTGTTTGTATTTATGCAGTGCTTCTCATCTTAATGTAGCAGCAGAGTCGTCAACAACTTCAACTGGAATAACTTAGTTTCCTTGTGACTTATACAATGGATCTACACGACAAACAATATCAAGGTCAAAGATATCGATATGGTAAATGTGCCAAAATATGTATGTTTAAATATAAACTTAAACAAAACTACATATCTAAAATTTAAATCAAGTTAACTCCATGAACACCTTTGATGTTCTAGTGACTTGGGCCAAGAATGTACGCGGCAAGCAGGTGTTGCTGGTGAACCGGTACAGCTTCTGTCACCAGCAGAGTTCGACGCACACGCAGCGTTGGATTTGCACTTGCGCCTCTGGCAACAATAAATGCAGGGCCCGTGTCATCACTGACAATGTGGGACAAATCATAAAGGCTGAGCTACACCACAACCATCGACCACCTTTGTTCTCGATTCAAGATGGGTTCTACATCAAATTATAACATAATTAAGAGGGAGACAATATTAGTTAACAATTAGGAATAGGAAAGCATCAGATATCACCAAAACCAAGCATACCGTCTAGTAACACTTCAAATCGTATTGGATGACCTATTAATAGGTATTTATCCAGTGAATCCTTGATGTCGAAATACTGAAAACAACTTAATTGTGTAGCTTTTGCTGCTGACTGGACAAAGAAAAACGCATGTTTATATTGTTCAATTTCTGACACTGGTTTCTCTCAAAGGAAACCGAAGAAAATAAGTCACGAAAAATCATCACTTTTAATCTAGTGATATATTTTAAATAAACCGACAAATAGAGTCAGACCAGAAGCGTTTGTTATTTTTTTACCTGCAACGGAAATTTCAAAACCGAGTCATATCCCTGAATACACATGGAACATGAATATCGCTTTATGGCCCGTTCTATAGCTAGGTAACTCCACTTCCGATTTTAGTAAAACATGTTTTAAAATTAATTTCGTTTCACTTTCCTAGTGATTTTCACGACAAACTTCCGCGGCAAGCAAATGGTGCTCGTGAACGGATACAGTTTCTACTCCCGACAGAACTTTGCGCATACCAAGCGGTGGGTTTGCACTTCCAGTTCGGGCCGCAACATGTGCAAGGCACGCGTCATAACTTCCACGGAGGAAGGGAGGATTGTGAAGGCTGAACTGAATCATAACCACAGCCCGCCGCACTTCACCATTCGAGACGGTGTCTACTATAAACTCTAGTTACATGACTTTAAAGTTCAAGGAACGCCTCTGAAGAAATGAGGATTATTTAAAGCATGAATATCAACTAATTTGCAGGATTACTAAGGAACGGGATAGTGTTTAGGCTAACATGTCGCTTCGGAATGGTAGAGATATAGACCATAAAATAATATTGAATTTTATATGGTATTTTTTTATACATGACTGACCAGCGTTTGACCTCAGTTGCACCTGATGGTAAGTGTCGACGAGGTCGAAGATGTAGCACGCTGGTTCAGTAACAGCCTATTCACTCTTGCCTTGAAGAGACCCAAATTATATCTTCCCGGGAATAAAGACGAAATCTTAATCTGTCTAGTTTGTCTTTTTGTTTTGTGTACAAAAACTGTACTTTTGTTAATTATATATTAGTATTAAAAATCTTCTTCTATAAATAGGATTTGGTTTGGTATTCATCTCTGTGTACAATCTCATAGTTCTAGCATTAAGCATAGTCCAAGGTTATAATCGTATTAACGGCAGTGAGCGTCTTGAGTCGAGTTTACTTTTGAAATTTTATTTGTCTTAAAACTTGTTCTTCAGTGTCCTGGTTCAAGAATAACCGGCGGAAGGACGTGTGCGTAGTCAACGGCTACACGTTTTGTCTGCACAGGCGGCAGGCCAGCTCCCTGAGGTGGGTCTGCACGTTTGGGACTACCAGATGCCGAGCCAAGGTCACTACCACGCATGAACGAGAGTTGGTCAGAGCGGTGCTGGAGCACTCGCACCCTGCTCCGAGATTTATAATTAGGGATGGATTCTTAGTCAAAGTGTAAACTTATGTGTACAGTCAACCAATTTGATTTCTGGGCCACTTCGTTCTTTGTCACAGTGAAAATCTATATGAAAGACGCAAAACATCTCTTATTAACGTCACTGTGACAAGGTTCGAAGTGACCTAGAAATCAAATTGGTTGACTATACATATGTGGTCCTAGTGAAAAAGGGTATGAATCAAATTAGCACAGCGAAAAAGGGTACAAGTGCCGTAAATTTTATAGGACTTGTGGCCTTTTTACTGAGCTAATTTAACTTATACCCTTCTTCACTAGGGTCACAATGCTCGTTAGAAAATAAGCTATGTATTGTTATTGTCTAACATGAGAAATGTCTGTCTTTGTTTTTATTAAAGCTAGTTTAAATGTTGTTATAAGTTTTAACGTGTTTTATTTTATATTATTAACCATCTTCCAGTTTTCAGGGTTACATTGTTATAGACGTATTGCGGTAACATCATATTTATATAGGATTTAACAATTACATTTAAAGCTATATAAATGTATCAGAGTTACTAATTATTTCCTTAAAGGAAATCTGTGTAACTAGGATCTTATAAAAAATGTGCAGGATTACGACTATGCGCATTCGTAACTACGACCAAAGCAGGTTGTTGGTGGTCTTGTCATTTCAGATTTTGTAGATAACATACAGTTATTTTTCTACTCTCAATATTTTCAGTGATATGGACTAAAAACCGCCGCGGCAAGGACTTGTGCATAGCGAACGGGTTCTCGTTCTACTGTCAGACGCAAACGATGAAGACTCTGCGCTGGATCTGCACAGCCGGCTCCAACAAATGCCGTGCCAAGATATTTACGGACATCGACCATCGCATGATCCGCATGAAGTTGGACCACACACATCCAGCCCCGAACTTTATTATTAAAGATGGCATCTATATTAAACTATAATGATTTTATTTTAACTACAGTCGCCATCAGATATACGAGTATCGGAACATGCACTTCATCGCCTTGACAATAGTGGCGTTCTTCAGATATTTGTAACTACCTCTACAGCTCTGATATATCTGATGGCGACTGCACAATGTGTTTTATCAATAAAAAACTTTCATTGTCCTAGAATAGCCTTGTTAACCTGTTTGTTGTTGTAATTATAGTAATTTATGGTACTTCAATAATTAAATCGAAAGAAAAATAGAAAAATTGCACTCGCAGCGGGACTCGGACCCACAATCACTGGATCACTAGCCCAGTGCAGTACCGGGCTAGTAATCTAGTGGTTGTGGGTTCGAGTCCCGATGCGAGTCATATTTTATATTTTTCTTTAGATTTAAATATTGAAAATATTCGCTAGCAGACGTTTCTGCATAATAAAAAACAATTTATGATACTGTTACATAATGTAAGGCATAAAAATACAAGTTTGGTTTTATGAAATGAAGCGAATGGAACCCAGCTTGGTTCCATAATAACATCAAGCTAGTATTTTTATGCCTAATTATATACAGTGACATACATTGCTTTATCTACACACAATATAAGCTCTCAATATTAATTTATGGAACCGCAAACAAACATCTGTAACGGCGACGAATGATAAGTTTTTCCAAGCACACGTTTTTATTTATTTATTCAGAGACAAATTAAATTCTAACCCTATTCGCATATCGTTTCTATAGTTAATAACCGATTGTTTTATTGTTTAGAGACTTTCGAAATTTAAATGTCATTATTATATTGATTATGATATGATAATGACATTTAATAATGAGGCTATTATAACATTTACACTGATAAGAAATATGTTTTAACAAAATAATGAAATGTTTTTGGATGCATCATAGAAGTTTATGTTATGTGTGTAGAATAGTTTATTATAGATGTAATTGAGATTTTTTTTGTCCTGTGGTAAGTCCTAGTCCTAATCAATATTGATGTTACTGATTAAATATTTTGACATATTGGAAGTATTGGAACCTAAGTTACTTACCTAGTAAGTTTGTTTAAACTTTGTTGTATGTATTTGATATTTGGATATATAATTTTATTTTATGGCTGCTTTTTGTTATTTAACTGTGTTCCATTTCTTTATACTTCTACCTACTATTAAAATGATTTAGAACTTTATCAAAATAAAATATTCCGGTAATGTTTCACTTTGAGCTTATTTATTTAAATTGAAATAAAAAAGTTACAGGCAATCCGCTTATAAATTGTTACTTAGTGCTTATAAGCAGTTGATACAATGGGTCTGCGTTGCAGTTCTGCGAAACTGCAGTGCCCTGCAAGTTTGAATACGAAGAGTGAAGTGACTAACTGCTGTACTGCTACAACTCAAAAAAGGCTTGTGTTGTGGGTACTTGGTCTACGATATGTACAATATAAAAATACATATGCGTTATAGAAAATCCATGACTCAGGAATAAATATATGTATATATAAATAAATGTATGTATATATAAATATACGTATACGATAACCGTTTTTCGTATTTCCAGTTATTTGGGCCGTCAATAAACGCGGTAAAGACATGTGTGTAGTAAATGGCTACACGTTTTGCTACCAAGGCAAGACGAAGTCTTCAATAAGGTGGGTGTGTACGTACGGCGGGGGGTGCCGCGCGAGTGTGATCACCACGTACGGCCGTCACATGCTCCGAGCTACCCTGCAACATATACATCCTCACTTTAAGCACATTATAAGGAATGGTATTTACTACAAATTGAAATAAAATAAGACCCTACGTTGTGTGTAATGGTTTTTATTTCTTTGATAATAATTGTAATTGGAAATTATAATTACAATTGTAAATATAATCATAATATTTTATTTATATATAAAATACCTCAACAATATATTTCTTTTCGTTCCTTTGTCCTACTTGCAGTCGTCGTCATAGTTCGCTGCAACCATATAGCGAAAATCAGTACATGTTTTTATTGTAAGAATAACTTACTATATATTTCTGCTAATAATGACTACACTTTTAACACGACACGCTTAGTGAACGTTTGACTAAACGCGTCGCCACAAAAATACCTCAAATATGTTAATTCTACTTCATCTACTTATTCAGTCATTCACGCATATGATTGTCGTGACAGTACTTCAAGGCGACCCGTCCTTTTCTTACTATATTAACTAAAGGGGAACGGGTAACCTATCTCGACTATTGCCGCGCTAATCACGTTCTTGCCCGAATGATATGTTTGTCACGTTGTCACGGTTGTATTGTGATGCTATGGCTGTTACAAAAAAAACACATTTTTTCAGTGATCTTTGCTCGGAGTCCCCGCGGGAAAGACCTGTGCATCGTGAACGGCTATACGTTCTACTGCCAGCAGCGCACGCAGCGGTCTCTCCGGTACGTCTGCTCGCTGGGCACCAGCAAATGCCGCGCCAAACTCCTGACTACTTTGGACCACTGCGTGTTCCGCTCCACACTGGAGCATGCGCACCCGGCACCGAAGTTTTTGATTAAAGATGGCTTATACATAAAAATTAAGTAGTGACACATTTAAGGGGCTTAAAATGCAGTGTCGGACGTCCACAAGCTGGATGAAAGGATTACCTCGTAATGTATTCAGCTTCATGTTTCACGAAGGCGAGTATATTTTTAGTGCGAACTGTAGATAAACTCTTGGTGCGTTGATAGGGTCTCACTAAACCATTTGAACTGGATGCGGTTATAAAAAAAGGCTGTCCGGCTGGAAAACCTCTGTCCACGCAGTAAGAGCAAAAACTGGCAGTCGGCGCCGAGCGACGTGGGCCGAGCCGATGCGAGCCGAATGGTATTTGTTACGCTCTAATGTTACGTTTTTACGACCGCCTTTAGTCGAACTCGCGTTAATGGTTTGGGTTACTTAAGCTACTACGAGTATTGATATTACTTATACGATTTGCTGCGTGTACGTGTCTCCAGTGTACTAAAGATCACTCCCTCTTATTCTGCTGGCAGTCTATGAGGGGGGTTTATGTGCGGCAGTGGACGTCCGTGGCTGATAACTAGATATATTAATGTAGCACTATAAGCGCTGTAATAAATTAATTTAGTGTTTAATCCTTTAAGAGAGTAACTAGAGCTTTTTTGTCCGACAAATTATAATAGTTAAAAATAAATTAGCCAGAGCGTAAAATTGCATTTGTAATGCGAAAAAAATTTTGTACGCGAAAAAGGAATTTTCAAATATAAATTCCTATAAACACTTATAGAATGCCTATAAACACACAATACCACTATAGATGCAATTCCACTCTCTCGCAAATTTATCTATACCAATGTTTGTGTTGCCAGTATATATACAATATACATACTATCCAGCGTATTATATCCTATTTGTGTCCTACTTTATAAGTGCCATAATTTTTTTGATGAAACGTGCGGTATGGAACTTTGTTCTACTAATATTATAAATGAATAAGTTTGTGAAGATGTTTGTGAGTGTTACTCAATCATGCAATACCAGCTGAACGGATACGGATAGTTAAAGATATGAATTAAGACAGGAAGGATACTTGATATCCCGGTAATGTGTTTTATTTTGTTAATCCGGGGATCTTACACAGATGTAGTCGTGGAAAGCTAATAGCATATAATTTAGACATATGTTTTTATAATGATTTTATTGTTAAATACGTCACACTTGCATAATTATACTCTAATGCAAGCGTGGCTTTCCTATTTTATTTTATAATTATAAGCCTTAGGGCATCATATTTATAACTATATCCATATAAAAACAGTCGATCGTAATGTCATGTTGTATGTTTAAAATAATGATAGTTATGCATTATATATTAGTGTGTTTGTAGTAGTAAGTAGTGGTTTTGAAAATATACACGTTCTAATAGGGTTTATGTTGTATAGATGTATGTTTAATCCTTCAGTTAGTTCCTTTAGTATTAAGGACCTGTAATAGTTGTTTGTCTCAATATAACTCAGCCATATTGTCTTATTTGAACAATAGTTACCACCCTTTACTTATATAAAACGTTCAACTACCGTAAATTGATACCTGATTTCAGTCAATTGAGCTTCGTAATTTTATTCTACAAATATAATAAAATTGTCTTATTTTATTTTGTAATGTGTAATTAATGTAAACCAATTAAATAATATCCCAAAGTTATGTATGTAACTACGTAAAATAAAAGTATATTCTGGTATCCAAGTTTCCTTCCAAACAAATTTATATTTAAATATAGTACCTATAGGCAAAATAATCCTCAAATATGTTCCTCACTCAACCTTACAACGCAGTGAGACCACGCTGTCAGCGCATGGTCTTCGGAACTTGGAACTTCAGTACCATAACTTTTTTTTTTAGATTTATGTATATTACTTTTTTTGTTAAAGTTTACTTATTATTAATGTTTTTGCAGTATTTTATGCCAGAAACTGCCGAGGGAAAGAGGTATGCGTCGTGAACGGGTACTCTTTCTACTGCCAGACGGTGAGAGCCAAGGCACTCCGATGGGCTTGCACCTTTGGGACCGCCAAGTGCCACGCTATGCTAGCGACTACGCCGACCCGCGAGGTTATAAGGGCCTCACTGGGCCATTCTCATCCCGCCCCCAAGTTTATGATAAAAAACGGAGTTTATTTAAAGCTTTGATGGGTTGAGATGGAAATTAGAGTAAGTTTGCGCTGTCAAGATTTTCGAAAGAAGATAATTAAATGTATTATAGGGACGAACTATGAAAGGAATCAATCATGTTTTATCGAATTATGTATGCATTTCTTGATGTAAGTATTAAGTAATGAATGTAAAAGTAATGATGAAATAAAAATGCTAAAAACGTATGTTAATGACATTAACACCAAGAAAACGAGGTCAAGTAGAATATTCTGAAAGTTCAGATGATGGCTATTTAGCCATTACATTAATTGTTAATTGTATATTTAATCAGGTAGTGAGTAGATATATCTAACAAAGATGAATTTTGAAGTTCTAAAAAGATGCATATGACACATTACATTATGTTATTATTTCAGTTTCCAAAGATGAATCAAATCCACAAATTTCTTTACCACGTTCTAAAATTGAACAACTTTCTATCGGTAAGTTTTAAACATAATAAAATGCATATGAATGTTACCTTTTTAGATTTTTATTTAAGTATTAATTTGCTTCTAGGGGTCTATGACGAACGCTTTAACGAAACAATTGACGAGTGGGTGCAGCTTGTTGACGAGTTGAGTGACTGTGATATGGATGTGGATCAAGACGACGAAGCAGTTAACATTGTCACGAATATGTCAGCGCGCGATGCTTCAACAGAACCTGCTACAGAAGCTGATTTAACAAATTTTGAGGCCCAAGTTCTGGTAGCTGAAGACCGACAAAATGACCTGGCACTACGCGAAATAGTACCTGGGGCTGACTATAATTTTGAGTGGGACAATGATAGACGTATATTTAAGGGTCAGAGAGAAACATTTACAGCTTCTACAGGACCAACTTTCCCAATAACAGACCAAACCCGTGCCGTAGATATTTTTTACAAAATGTGTGACAGTGACTTACTGAACCGACTTTGCTTGGAGACCAATAGGTATGCGAGCCAAAAAATATCTTTATTAAAAACTGCAAACAAGCTGTTGCCAAACTCGCGGCTGCATCGTTGGTCTCCGATCGATAAAGACGAAATGATCGGCTTTCTTGCACTCACTATCTTGCAAGGGCTATACCCCCTTCCAGATGAGGAGTCATACTTTTCATTTAATGGTTTTGGTTCAATGCCATACTTTTCCAAAATAATGTCCTACAACCGATATTTTTTAATAAAATCGTTCTTACATTTCGTAGACAACGAAAAATTAACAGAACCGACAAAGTTAAGTAAAATTCAACCAGTAACCGACTACTTTAACGAAAAGTTTTCTAGCTTGTACTATCCAGGTCAAGAGATAACTATAGATGAATCTATACTGAAATGGCACGGGCGGTTAGGGTTTGCCCAGAAAATTCTGTCAAAGGCTGCTCAACTAGGTGTAAAGACTTACGAATTATGCGAGTCGTCTACTGGTTACCTGTGGAAGTTTTTTGTATATGCTGGAAAAACTAAGCCCACAAATACTCTCCCTGTACAACACTCCCGTAATATGACCGGTCCTGAAATCGACACGACTAACTCAACCGATCGACCTACCAACGCGACAGCTAAAATAGTTTACGACTTGGTAGAACCGCTTCTTAACCAAGGTCATACATTAATTATGGATAATTTTTACAATAGTCCTTTACTGGCGCGATCTTTGAAACGACAAAAGACTGACTGCTACGGCACACTTAGGCTCAACCGTGAATTTGTTCCAGATTCCTTAAGAACCTTAAATAAATCAGACCTCAGACGTGGTGAAGTGGTGGCTAATTATTGTCGCGATTTGTCTGTGATTGTATGGCGGGATGCAAATATAGTTAGCTTAATATCCACATACCATTCCTTACAAGTTGGAACAAAAACCAAGTATAACGGAGTGACGTACAAACCCAGCATTGTTCTGGACTACAATAAGTCCATGGGAGGAGTAGATAGGAAGGATCAATACCTGTCTGCTCATCTTTTAGAAAGAAACATAAACAAAGTTTGGTACAAAAAGCTTTTCCGTCGCATGTTTAATGCGGCCATATTTAACTGTTTTGTCATATTTGCCAAATTAAATCCAAAAATAAACCTTCGAAAATTTAGAACAATGCTGGCAGAGGACCTACTGAAAATACACCGGCAAATCGACTTGACTGCCGAAAAGAGACTTATAACTAGAAGGTCTATACTGACGACAACAACATCCACTGTAAGAGCAAAAACGCACGAAAGGCCTAAACTCGAGCACCGGCATTTCCCAACACGTACTGGCTTTAAACAAAGTCGGTGTTGGATGTGTGCCCAACGCAAAGTGACCGCCAGAACTGTTTGGAAATGCATGGAATGCGATGTCAACCTTTGCATCAATTACTGTTTTATGAATTATCACATTTAACCAGTGATCGATGCAACTTTCTAATGTTTATGTATGTGTACTTTTATAAGACAAAAATATATATAATACTGTCTATAAATAAATACGCACAGGCGGCGTAAAATACATATTTTTGCATTTTTGTCATATTATAATGGAATAAGGTGCAAGAGTGCAAACATGTTTTTGACCCTGACTGTACCAACATAGTGTATTTTTGTTTACCTGAAAACCCCCTAATATGATTTTTCTTTAATAAATAAAACATACTTAAATGTATTTATCTACGTACATGTCATAAGTGCTCTAAAATGCGTCCAGAAACCGTAGACAATGACCAGCATTACCAACCATCAGAAAGATTTCAGTAGGTAATGTTAACATTACCTACTGAAATCAGTAGGTTATGAATTTAAATTTGGAACAGCTGTCAAATTCAAGTGGGGTGTCTAATCTAGTATCTATAGATATTAAAACAGCCATTGATACGAAACGCCAATTCGTTATGTTTTTTTGATATAAATCGAACGACATTTGAACTCGAGTGACAGTAGAATAATTTCAGTAGAAGAATTCGCTTGTCTATGGTTTAAAAAAAAAATGACTGAGATACGAAATACGCAACGCCGCCGTTCCAAGCTGTCATTTGTTTTGTTCGTTGACTTTTTAATGTTTACAAGTAACCCTAGTAATAAGTCATTTCCCTACGGTTTCTGAACCCATCTTAAAACACTTATGATATGTGTGTAGATAAAGTAGTGTATGTAACTATACATAATTAGGCATTACAACACTCGTGTGATATTATTATGAAACTCGCCTTCGGCTCGTTTCATAAACCCACACTCTTGTTGTAATGCCCTTCATTATGCACAGATACATAAACTACTATAGTGTGTCATTTAATGTAAGTTATGCGTGCTTTTTAAAGTAACAAAATATATCTAATTTTGACAATGGATACCATAGTCTCCACGGACGGTTAAGTGTATATCAATTGTAGGTAGCCTTATCCTGACGGCAATCTTGCTACACTTGTTGGAAAGAGTATCGAATTTGTTTAATTTATTTTGATATGTAATTATAAACTATATGTGTTGGTTGTGGTATCAGTAAAAAGGTGACATAGTATATTTTTAATATGTAACAAAAAAAGGGGTCATCGCTCAATGTTTCCTGTAATTAATCGTCAAATAAAAATCTGTTAGTCCTTTTTACCGATTTCATAAGTTTAACCTTGATTATAGTGGATAATTATGAATAACTTTAGTATCACTATAGAATATTCAAATACGTGTACGTTAATTTATGCGTCAGTATTTTTTTCTTTATTATAGCTTGTGTAGTTTAGAAGATACAGACGTTTTTGTAGAAAGCTATGGATGCGGAGCGCGGCGCGTGCGTCGCTAAAAAAACCCGGACGGTTCACAGGAAAATAGTCCCGCGGGATGGACGGTCAAGTGGTTAAGGATATCGCGTATGCTGGATTATCATTTCATGTAAAATTGACCACGAACGCTACCACATACAGGCTTCGAAACGTCGAGATGAAATTTAAATTAAATAACACTACCCTTTGTGTTTTCTGATCATTCTGAGAAACAAAGTGTTCACATTAGGTATTTCTTTCAGTGGTTTGGACACGAAATCAACGCGGCAAAGACATGTGCATCGTCAACGGGTACCCGTTTTACTGCAAGACTGTCACACCGAAGTCAATCCGGTGGTCGTGTACCCTGGGTACCGCCAAGTGTCCAGCCATGCTGACTACTACTCATCAGTGTGGCATAATCAAACTACGGTTAAACCACACGCATGAAGCTTCTAAATTTTTAATCAAAGATGGCGTTTATCTAAAGCTTTGAGTGAATATTGTACTGTAGTGTTATAGTGTGTAGCGTTGATATAGTCTGTAGGTAATCTTACGTTTATAGGCACTTCGGTGTAAACATAAATACCAAAAAAATAAATGCTACTTTTTTCTTTTACGAAATAATTGAATTATATTGACGACGGGTCTGGCCTAGTGGGTATATAATGACTGCCTATGAAGCCGACAGTCCTGGGTTCAAGTCCTAGTATAGGCATTTAAATGTGTAATGAGCACAGTTATTTTATTCGTGATTCATGGTTGTTTCTATAGTTATTTATCTATTTGAATATTATACATACATATATACCGTTGGCTAAGTGCCCACAACACAAGTCTTTTTGAGCTTACTGTAGGGCTCAGTCAATTTGTGTAAGAATGGCCTGCGAAATTGATTATTTATTTACTTAATGGACTTATTGCATAATAGTTTTTACATGGGCCATTGTGTGTCAATTATTCATGTCACTCTTTCTATAGGTAAGATGTTCCAAATATGCTCTTATTATCTTTTAAAAATAGTGTTGTTGACTATATTCTGAACAGCTAACAAGTTCTGCTGATGACTGTACATGAAGTATCAATGAAATTCTTAAAATTAAAAAATATGAACATATTTACGGTAGATGTAGCCTCTTAAGCGCATTGAAAGATATGGTGGAAATATTCGTAACCTTTGGGCAAGGCTTTAGCTCAGATGGTAAAACGATGGGCATGTATCTCAGAGTCGCGAGTTTGAGTCTAACCCGGGGCAGTTGATATTTCAATATGTTCCTTTAATTGTAAGAAGTATAGTTTCCTTGGCAGACGTTTCTGGTTAAAAATATAATTTAAGTAAAAATGGATTCAATTCAATGTGTACTTACGTAGCAAAAACATACGAATCTTAATTCAAATATTGTATTCAAATATAATGGGTTGTATTTCTTTATTTATTTGTAAATAAACGCTGTTGAAAAAAGTATATGTCACCTTATACCGCACCTATGTCAGTGTGTAAATATGTGTGTTACCAAATGAACACAAACGTATTTCTGTAAAACAGAGATGTTAAAAAGTGTCAGCTTATCTGTTCGCATCTCTTTCGCTACCTGACTCGAACATTATATTTAAATCGAAAGAAAAATAGAAAAATTTGACTCGCAGCGGGACTTGAACCCACAACCACTGGATCACTAGCCCAGTGCACTTCCAATTGTGCTATACGAGTACCGCTGAGACTTGTCGATTTTTTCTATCTATCCCTCGTCGTATACGTCATCATGGGTGACGTGTAAAGAATTCGACAAGTCTCAGCGGTACTCGTATAGCACAATTGGAAGTACACTGGGCTAGTGATCCAGTGGTTGTGGGTTCGAGTCCCGCTGCGAGTCAAATTTTTCTATTTTTCTTTCGATTTAAATATCGAAGATATTCGCTAGCAGACGTTTCTGCATAATAAAAAATAATTTCGAACATTATATTCTCAAGAAAGAGCGATAGTGCAGTATATAAAACGATGTCGGATTCATTTTATCAGAACAGGTAATTTTATTTTTATACAAGACTTTCCTGCGTTTGACACAGTCGCACCTGAATCACCTGATGGTAAGTGACGACGAGGTCGAGGGTGAAGCCCACTGGTTCAGGAATAGCCTATTCACTCTTGCCTTGATTATGCTGCCCAAATTATATCTTTCTGGGAATACAGACGAAGGGAGCGAATTACATTCCTTAGCAGTATCGCTTCGTGCGAATGAATGGAATATTCACAACGTAAGGATGAAACCGCTCCCCTCGCCTGGACGTCCGAAGGTGGAATGGAGATGGCAGAATTAAATCGTGCAATTCCTGTGTACACTCTCCAAAATGTATTCTGTAAAACACAGACTAGCAACCCTGGTTTCATAGGAGGTTTATCAAGAGCCATTCGCGTTGGCTGAACGAAGACGCTGACGCTATATCGAATTTTTCAACTCATTTTCTATTCGTTATTATTTAAAGACAATATGTTGTTTGATATCATAGCTACATTATGTGGTTGTCGTATTAACGCTACAAACTATTCTTGATTTCAGTGGTATGGGCAAAAAACTCTCGCGGCAAAGACATGTGTATAATAAACGGGTATCCGTTTTACCGTCAGACTACGACGACGAAGTCAATCCGCTGGTCGTGCACACTAGGGACAACCAAGTGTCGGGCCATGCTGACGACCACCCTCGACTACGGCCGAATTATACGAACCGACTTGACTCACACACATCCCGCCCCTAAGTTTGTGATCAACAATGGCTTCTATTTAAGACTTTAAAGTATTCAGTGCCCTTACCATGGGTTTTTACTTTGAAGTTTTCGATAACGAGTATCGAGTTTGCTGTCTGTGCATCTCGTTCGCGCTAAAATAGTACAAGCGAGATACACAGACAGCAAAGTCGATACTCGTTATCGAAAACCTCAATGTCACAACTAATGGGAAGAATACAGCTGTATTTTCATTTTAATACACAAATGCTGGCCCTATTGTCCCTCAAAGTGCGACCAATAACGACTAAGGGTAGTTGATGTAAAAACCAGCTTGTGTCATATCTACTACAAAAGACTATTTAGTAAATGAAGGTGATAATAATTACGATGAAGTAATAATTAAGATGACATTGCAAATGATTTAGTTTCGTCCATGAATGACTGTTTAATATGTATCTATCATTTGATTCAATATTACGGAATGTTTGTGTTCATTTTCATCGATTTCAGCAGCATCTCAGTCTATATTTACGTTTTCTTAACACAATAAATGCTGTTCTAAGGTTAATATAAATCCGCATACTTAATTTTGGTTTTTTATTCTTATATAGACATGATAGTAGCGTAATTATAATATAAAATTATGGTTACGGAATATATGGAAGTAGAGTAGATACTATTCGTTTGAACAATGCACGCTGAACGAAAGTGTATGTACATAATGACTTATGTAATCGATTATTATGTTTTCAGTGTATTTTCTCAAAAGTAGACGTGGGAAAGATCTGTGCATAGTAAACGGCTTCTCGTTTTTATGCCAATTGCAAGCGAGACACACGATGCGGTGGATCTGCTCGCTTGGCACGAGCCGCTGCCGCGCCAAGCTGCTGACTACTCTGGACCGCCATGTGATTAAAGCCAGCTTGGACCACACTCATGCAGCCGCCAAGTTTGCGGTCAGGGGCGGTGTTTATTATAAACTTTAACAGCTGTGAGTTGCTGAGTAGGTACAGTGGATCGCCATGTGGTTAAAGCCAGCTTGGACCACACTCGTGCAGGCGCCAAGTTTGCGGTCAGGGGCGGTGTTTATTATAAACTTTAACAGCTGTGAGTTGCTGAGTAGGTACAGTGGATCGCCATGTGGTTAAAGCCAGCTTGGACCACACTCACGCAGCCGCCAAGTTTGCGGTCAGGGGCGGTGTTTATTATAAACTTTAACAGCTGTGAGTTGCTGAGTAGGTACAGTGGACCGCCATGTGATTAATGCCAGCTTGGACCACACTCATGCAGGCGCCAAGTTTGCGGTCAGGGGCGGTGTTTATTATAAACTTTAACAGCTGTGAGTTGCTGAGTACAGTGGACCGCCATGTGATTAAAGCCAGCTTGGACCACACTCATGCAGGGTACTGTAAGGGTACTGTTAAGAGCTTGCCGACTACGTACGACTAGTCTACTTCAAATAGTGTGGTCCACATACAAAGATGGACGCCAAGTTTGCCATCAGATTACTAGAACTCTACGTAGTTCAGAGCTGTAACTTTTTTTTCTACTATATGCTCACGATTTCTTCTTTTATACAACCAGTTTCGGTAACATGCCCTATTTTTTTACTATATAATAATGTACCACATTATCATTTTATCCTATTACATACAGATAAGTCTACAACATTGGATGAAGTATTTATGAACAATATAAACGTAACATAATATATGTTGTATATGTTAACTATAGCGTTATTATTTATACCTATACGTATTATTTTCTATACCAAACTTAATATGAAATTACGTCCTTACTTAGCTTCTATACTTATAGTAAATATAATTATGTGAAACACTGTCTGCCACTAGTAACTTTTATTTCATACTTGTTGACGATTTGTTCATAAAAGAAAATTCACGAAACGGAATACTTATTCCTTTTTTCAGTTTTATGGACTCGCAACAAGCGGGGTAAAGACCTGTGCATTGTGGACGGGTACTCATTCTGCTACCAGGGGCAAGGTCAGGCCTCGATCCGGTGGGTGTGTACCTTCGGCCGGGCGTGCCGCGCCAAGCTGATCACGACACACGACCGTTTTATGATACGAGCTACGCTGAACCATAACCACGCACCTCCTTCCTTTGTTATCAAAAATGGCGTGTACGTTAAAGTGTAACCAGAACATTTATATAGACTACGAATATGTTGAAATCGACTTTTAGCCCCACTTTCGCCGCCGTTAGTCGCTTACCCAGAGAAAAGGTTGTATTATATTTTATATTATAGCTGTACCACAGTACCGCCTCAAATTTCGCATCGCATTTAGCAGCGAGCCATCCGTAAAGTGTGTAGCTTGCCATCACCGCGAACACGTAGTCAGGCGGCGCGCAGTCGTCCTGTACCCTTACCATGAGTTGTGACTTTGAGGTTTTCGATAACGAGTATCGAGTTTACTATCTGTGCATCTCGCTTGTACTCTTTTAGTGTGAACGAGATGCACAGATAGTAAACTCTATACTTGTTATCAAAAACCTCAAAGTCACAACTCATGGTAAGGGTACAGCAGTTGGGGCGCTGTATGCACGTGGTTCCTTCGCTTGCACCGCGCAGGCTCCTCGGCGAGTCGTATGGTAGTTGTAAGCGCGCTGCCTGCCCGCCGGCGGTATTTTGTATTGTAATTACGAAATATACTATACGACACAGGTTTTAATGCTCTAATTTGAATGACAAGTAATTTGCTGGGCTGGAGCCGAGCTGGATTCGATTGTAATACAACCATTAAGCGTTAACAAAGTACCTATGGACTTAATTGAGTAACCTCTGGTCTGTTGGCTAAGTGGAAAGTGGGTCTATAAATGTAGCTGCTAATAATCTACCGTGAAAATGTAATGATGTTTTATAGTTTATTTATTGTGTGGAATGTGAAGAGTAATTGAATTGCCTATTTATTTCGTCTAATATACTCGTTTGATTGCATACACTTTAATATAAGTATATGTGTTGTGTACCTAATAAAGTTTAAATATGTACATGTGTTTAAACCCCATTAAAAAAAAACACAGGGATATGGTGGATGATTTATATTTTTAACTCTTGCTTTATTAACAAAGTTGTACTAAAATGTCAGAGGTCTCCATATTTTAATTTAGTAAGCAGATTAGCCAACTATGAAGTCTGCTCTTCAAATATAGATATTTTATTATTCTTTTTTACGTCTTTCCCGTACACGGAACAATGATGTTCCGGACATTTGGGAGGCGTATGCGGAGCCGGATTGAGCCAGCGCGCAGAGGCCCTTTCGACAATTTAATAATATGTAAGGGATACACTACAAAAATTGACGAAGGGCCACAGAGCTTAGAAGCGATATCAGAAATTTTAATCAAACAGAACTTTATTATTAGCTTATAAGTTATTTAGTCGATTAGATTAGATGGTTCGCGTTCTTTTTTTTAGAATGTGACATCGAGGCAGCTGATAAAAACATGAACAAGGGCCGATTGCATTACACCTTGTAACGTGTAATATTCAGTAGTCTCATTCCAATTAATTCAAGTCACAAATAATTGTTATGCATTAAATATTCAAACATTTCGTTGACTATTTTCTTATACCTATTTAGATATTAAAGCGTATTCTTATGATAACATAGGTGTTAATGATGTATCATTATGTTCATAAATTGAAGCTGCCGATGTCATTTTACCAAATTTGCGTAATATGTCGACCGCGAAGTCTGTCCCTCACGAAGCACTGTCTCGGCAACACAACGGTTGAACTCCAGCGACATGCTAGCGTCATATAAGCGAGAACTGGTGCTATGTCGGTACAATCTATATTAATAATTCCGTCGAGGGTGACGGTAGACCCGAACGAAATGGTCCTCAAATGAAAGAGCGTAAAAAATAAAGAGTTTTGAATCTAACACATCTATCGGCAAAATTATAAGTAGTATTGCCGTGCATTTTGCGTTAAGTGTTAGTTTAATGACAAATCGGTCGGCCATATAAATTTGGTTGACAACATGACAGTGACGGTTGCGTTCGGATACTTTGTCCGGAATATCATGCCCTAGTGAAGCCGGGTTTTCATCTAGTATTTATTATTTTACAGTAATATGGACGAGGAACTTACACGGTCTGGACCTGTGCATCATGAACGGCTTCACGTACAGTCATCTGATGAGCAAGCAGAACTCCATGCGCTGGGTCTGCTTCTCCGGCACGAGGTGTGGCGCGGAACTGTTCACTACGGACGCGGAGCCGTTCAAGCGGAGATTCATACGTGTCTTATCCAACCACGCACACCCACCTCCTAGATACGCTATACATAATGGCATTTATTATAAACTGTAAGTTAATGAGCATTTACTTAAGTTTAATAATGCGGCTTGTTGAAATTAAAAGGACGCAAAGCGCGAGGCCACGTGTGACTAGGAGCGCTACCGCGAAGATAGATACTCTTTGTATGATTTCTCTGTCGATCTCATGACGCCAATTGGAGTAAAAGAGTTCGCAGCTCACGAATATCAATTTTCGCGGTAGGGCCCAAGGGCGGTAATGAAAATAATAGGGAACAAGTGTTGTAGTATATAAGTACATAGAATATATGTGAACGTATATATAATATACGTTTTAATATTCGGTAGCACCAAGTGTTATTGGCGTATGAGCTTAATGTTTTAAAACTAAAAGTTATTTCACGTATGCTGCAAATTAATTATAATAACACACTATTTTAAAGCCTGTATTTCACACTATGTGTATGTTTTTATGTTCTATTAACGATATCGTTATTTAATCATACAATTTCTAAACGCATACTTTCTCCTTATGGGATATATGTTACGTCAATCTATAGAATTATTATTTAGTATAAATATTGTGTTAATTTAGGTCAATATTATTAAACAATTTAGAAGTTGAGTTATGTTCTTTATTCATTGAAAAAAACTATAAAATGCATTGATTCATTAGTTTTAAGTTTTGCCTAACTTTTGTTTTATAATAGATTTAGTTGCAAGAGCAGGTTTAGTATCGAAATATTCCTTACCGCTTTAGCAAGGTCGAGTTGTTAGTGATCTCTTACTAGACTTAGACATATACTGTACAAAATCGACTGATTTGTACTTTGCTACGTCCCCTGCCTTGAGTGTATTACATTATTTAATAGTTACGTGCAATTCGTTATATACTGTCATACGATAAATAAAAGTTGTGGCTACCCACATTAAAATGTAAGACCAAAATATATTATTTCAAGAATTATATATTTACTTCTAAGCTGTAATAAATACTTGTTTTCTCGTATTTCATCAGTTAAGTTTTTTCTCCTAATTGTTATTGTGCATGTCTCTTGATTTTACAAAAAAAAAACACAGGGGAAGTCCGGGTGACTTGCCTGTGTGGGAGAGATGAACTATATTATTGCAAAAATGGTTTAAAAAATGATCAGCTCTCCACTCATCAGATCTATCCAGACCTGACACATGCGTGCTAAAATATACGTTTAGATATTGCCACCTTTTTTATTGTACTGGATTGTCTCCTATTTAGGTAAGGTTGGATAATTACACTGATGGCAATAAAAAAATAGAAATACAATGACAAAGTGGGATTAACAATGTATTTCCCTACTTATTACAGTTAGCTGGGCAAAGAATCAGAACGGTAAGGATGTTTGTATCGTCGACGGGTACACGTTCTATCTTCAAAGGGAACAGTTGAAGTCCAAACGTTGGATATGTACGTACGGCGCGCGGTGCCGCGCCCTGGTGTACACCACCCACAGTTACGAGGTCATCCGAGCCACGCTGCAACATTGCCACGAGGCCCCGAGGTTCTATGTTAAAGATGGCGTCTGCTATAGAATGTGTAAATAAATGAATAAAGACTTGTTACATTGGACGGTGGACGTTGCTAGGAAAGACGGCAGCAACTTCGAGAAGCTCATCGTGACCGGGAAAGTGGACGGGAAAAGGCCTCGTGAACGCAGCTCGTTGCGCTGGTCCGACCAGATCCGCACCGCGCTCGACATCTCACGCCGCCATCCAGACCACCGGAGATAGGAAACAATGGAGGAAGACCGTGCGAGAGAAAGTGATGGAGACGGGAGGTCACGACCCTCATCACTGAGGAATACGACGCAAGGAGGAGGACATAGGAAGGTGGTTTTCTTAAAAAAAAATGTGTTAATGTAACAAGCAATATCACTTACACGCATTTCTGGTTTAATCATTAACAACGCAGGCTATCAATGCCCGTTTGATTAGTGACCACACATTGTTACATCACGAATTGGTTTTAAACAAAAGATTGCATAATAATAATTGCTTTGACACCATGTATTGTTTTTATTGTTGTTTAATAGACTCTAAACATATTCTTTATTGAAATCGTACCTGCCGGAAATCTGCACAGTGATATGGCACGGTTTCGGCGGTCCCGAGTACATTTGTGTTCATGTGTTATAAAGATATCGTATCTTCGTAAAAAAAAGCTAACTATCGTAAGAAAATCTGCTAATTTTAGAAACGTCTATAATTAAATTTATTTTATTCAGCGATATGGGTCAAGAACACACGAGGCAACGACCTACTACTTCTCCAAGGCTACACGTTCTACCGAAAGCGAGCCAGCAGCAAGCTGGTGGAGTGGAGGTGCACGGCCAACAACATATGCTCAGCGCGCGTCTTTGTCTCCCACCTGAACGCGATCACCAGGTTTTGCGCGTACCACGGGCATCCGGCACCTAACTACGTCATAAGGGATGGGGTTTATCACAAAATGTAGTGGATGAATAATGTTGAACTTTGTGTCTGAATGTCCTGTAATAATTATTTATTAGTGTTAACAATATGTTAAAAACAAAATGAGCATAAAATATATTTATTGTTGTACTAACATTTATTGTCAATAATGAATAATGCCATAAATCAATCGGGTCGCTGCTTGTGGCAGTGTTGTGGCAGTGAGTGGACTTCCATGGGCGCCGCCCGCTGAAAGACAGATTTTTTAATTCAATAAAAAATTGTGGCACTTAAAACGTTCAAGCTCCGATTAGGCGGCTAGTAGGCTACCAGCATAGGGTAGAAAGATCGAATGCCATATGTATGGCAACTGCTTTAAATATTGTAAATAGCACATTCTGTGTAATAGAACTAATAGACTTTACTTTGCTTTTTAAAACAATAAATTCTGCAATTATGGATTTATGAAAAATCACTTGTTCAGTCGGGAGTCGAACCGGTGAAATGTTCCAAAAAATAACGTGCCGTATTTTATGATGCAGATTGAAGGGTTACTGATAAGGTATTTTTCTCTAACTAACAAATATCAACTTCGTAATTCCATAAATGCAGAACTTATTGTTCTTAAAAACAAAGTAAAGTCTCCTTTACACATAATGTGCTATTTACAATATTTAAAGGCAGTTGTCGATGCATCTGGCATTCGATCTTTCCACCCGGTACATCCGGTACATCTATAAAATATTACTTGCTTATAATTCCATAGATGCTAGTTAAACACCATAGTAATTTACCAAACACTTTTTTTCAGTGATGTATGTAAAATCGAACCGCGGGAAACCTCTGCTGGTTGTTGCTGGGTTTTCCTTCTTCAACCGACGCAGCACCATGTCGACTACCGAGTGGCGCTGTACCAAATACCCCACTTGCATGGCCAGGGTCATAACCAGCACTCTAACAGGAGAATTTGTTAAGGTCATGATCAAACATGGACACGAAGCGTCTAAGTTTGTAATAAGGAATGGGTGTTATATTAAAATAAGCAAGTAGTTATATAAATGGGTGCGGTTCTGTATAACCGGAAAGATATGATTTGGGTCTTTTCAAGGCTGGTTCAAAAGTGAATAAGCTGTTCCTGGACCAGCGTATTCCATCCTCGGCCTCGTCGATACTTACCATCAGGTGCGACTTTGGTCAGTCTTGTGTAAAAAAAATACTAGGTCAATGTGGGTAAGACGGCATACTTTATTTTTTAGAGAAGTCCGTCATATGACACTCATAAGATAATGTAAGAAATTGGTTGGTAAACGGTCTTTTCTGATAGACGGTCTTATCCACATTGACCTTACGCGCTACTTACGTGAATTTGGGGGACTGGTTCCTACTTTTAGTGTTGAACAACGAAGAGTGTTTAGTATTGTCTTCGGTGAATAAAACACTAGCAGTATCAACTTAAATTACATCCAGACGTTTGTATTTAAACTTTCGCGAGACATTAATATTTGTATGAAAATGGAGGCTTTAGTCACGTTTGTTTCCTTACTCCCTCTTTAAACACTTGAGTGCTGAGTGCCGGTTTCCCTCGCCGCTTGAAAATGAAGACATAATATGCTCTCTGAAATAGCGCGCGATTAACAAAGTAAACGTAAGAGTAAATTTAAGATAAAGCCGTGGTTTTATTTATAAAATATTATATCAAGACGTTACCACCCCGATCCGAAACGCCTGGTACACTGCGTAGAGCGTACTTCAGGAATAAATGTCAGGATGTACTTTAAAGCTCGATTCACACAGAGCGCGGGCGCGGGTCGGGCGCGTGTAAACGCGGCCCGCGGCGCGTTTGTTCAGCTATTTTTAAATGAACACCTTCACACAGCGCCCGCGCACGCCCGCGCCCGCTCGCGCCCGCCGGCTGTGTGAAGGTGTTCATTAAAACTAGCTGAACAATCGAGTTTAAGTTCGGTGCACGCGGTATCATTCGCTGTTATTTCTTTTATATCGTGATGGAGACCTTAGCTCTTCGAAATAACTTGCTAAATAAATTAAACCGCATTGTTGCCTGGTGGATAATGCCGCTTTAAACAATATGTGAGTTATTTTATTTGTATGATCATGATTTAGTGTCTAGATTTCACAAAGGATTGTTAAATTATTTATTTTGTCATTTAAATACCAGTATTTTGGTTTACACATTGTAGGTATAATATTTTTAATATTGTACTTTGACATGTACAATTATGAACTATTTTATAGCTTCTTTATACTTATAGAGAAAATTATGATCATTTTATTACACTAGTTATATTACATTGTAACAAATGATGTTGTACTTAGTATAATCAGCAGCATCGGGCGAGATGTTCAAAAGTACTGTGAAACGACTTAATAGTTAAGAGCATAAGAGCATGTCAAGATCAATTTGAATACCTAGCCCGCTTAGCAAATTCTGCTACTGACCGTACGTATAAATCATACTTAGTAGTACATGAGTTGGTACTTGACGAATATAACTCATTGGCTTTTATTATGTATTGTGTTGTTTACAGTTCCAGGTACAAAAAAAGAAGGAATGACTAAATAGTTATGACAAATGTTACAAGAAGATTCAGAATATATAAATAAGACATAATGTTGAATAGCGAAAAATTCAGTTTCATTTCAAATCTCTACTGTTTACACCATGTAGGTAGGTACCTAATTATAAAACTAACAATATTTTCGAAGTAACTTGATATACCTTTTTGGTAAATATGATGTATGGCAGAGATATTATTCCGTTGGTTTGAAGCAGTGTAAATTTGTCATCTTAGTTAAACGTTTTTTACGGATATTTGATATTTGAGTGGCGTAATATCAAAAAATTAAGTGTGTTTTTAATAATGATGTTCTTAAGGGGGCGCAAAGCTTTTCGCCCTACTCGTTTCAATATAACCATGGCGGCTTAAGTAAGTATGAGCGAACTGCTCGCGAATTTAGGAATGTTCGTTCGTATTATTGAAAAGATAATATTTTTTATCTACGTACATATCATAAGTGCTCTAAGAAACCGTAGGCAATGACCAGCATTACCAACCATCAGAAATGAATGGTGATGTAATGTTAACATTACCTACTGAAATCCGTAGATTATGAGTTTAAATTTGTAACAGCTGTCAAATTCAAGTGGGGTGTTTATTCTAGTATCTATAGATATTAAAACAGTCATTGATACGAAACGCCAATTCGTTATGTTTTTTTAATATAAATAGAATGACATAAGAACTCGAGTGACAATAGAATAGGGAGTTCATTCGCTTGTCTATGGTTTAAAAAATATTTGACTGAGATATGAAATACGCAACGCCGCCATTCCAAGCTGTCATTTGTTTTGTTCGTAGACTTTTTAATGTTTCAAGTAACACTAGTAATACTGCAGGTCATTTCCCTACGGTTCCTGAGCCCATCTTAAAACATTTATGATATGTGTGTAGATAAAGTAGTGTATGTAACTATACAGAATTAGGCATTACAACAATCGTGTGATATTATTATTCTCGCCTTCGGCTCGTTTCATAAACCCACACTCTTATTGTAATGCCCTTCAAATTATGCACAGCAGCATGCCCATTATGCACAGATACAGATACCTACTATTACAAATGTAAGACGTTTACGTTATAGAAAATAAGTGATTTTGTTATTATTAAAAAAACTTATGACCTTCTGTTGAGTATTTGCAACGTATTAAGGAATCCTATCTTTTTTAGAGGTCTCTTTGGATGTAATTTCTATAAAGTAACATTCAAGTAATCTTGTTTCTGAATCGTATGATTTATCTAGTTAATCCTTAAATATGTAACTTATGACGCACATAAGACTAAGATTAAGGATTAACTATGTAAAAAATGTATCTAACAAACGAAATTCTGCTGGCATTTCTTCGGTGCAGCTTTTAATAAGGTACCTTAATCGTGTTCCAGTGTTATGGGCGAAAAGCGGCCGCGGCAAAAAAGTGCTTATAGTGGATCGTTTCACATTCTACCGAAAAAGGCATTCAAAGACCACGGTCGAGTGGCGGTGTACCAGATACCCTAGCTGTGATGCCATAGTTGTCTTGAACGTGATAAGCGGGCTATTCCAGAGGGCGATGACGGCTCATACGCATCTACCATCTAATTTTATAATAAGGGATGGATATTATTCAAAGCTGTGATACATTGAGCCATTTTATTTATTATACTCCACTTCTTTATGTGCTCTAAAGGTGCTCTCACTCAGAATCAAAAATTATTTCGATCTTGATAGTGTCCCAATGTTTTTCTTCCATTCTTAACAGAACTTTTTATAGAATTATAATTTAGAAGACGTTAAAAAAAGTGACGAGGACTTCCGACGGCGTCCGAAGCAGGAATGTATTAGGGGAAGAAGTGGATAGTATAGGGAATGTATTATGAATTATCTTTTATAGAATTCTGGCGGTAATGGAATTAAGTAATAAAAATGTATGACAATTTTTCACAGAAAATCCAAATTGAAACAATTATAAAATTTAAAAAAAGATGGACAAGTAAACCAAAACCGGTTTAGTAACTTCTTAGCGGGACGAAATATTTTAGGCTAACATAAGTAAGTAGGTATACTATTTGTGTTGTATTTTCGTATTACATGAATTGAATGCCAGACTTACTGTTAAATCCAATTTCTTACAGTCTCAGTCAATTATCGTGTCCAAGCAATGGGATTAAATACGTTGATTGCAATTGTTAACGATTTTTTTTTCTTTTCGAACCCTACACTAGTTATAATTTTGTAAATTTCCTTAATGGTCATCGCGCTGCTATTCGCGATTTTCCTTATAGTCGTAAAATTCATTTCAGACGTTTCTAATGGTTCTACAGTTCAGTCGCCATCAGATGTATCGGAGCTGTGACCTTGATAATAGAGGCGTTGTTTAGATATTTGTGATCACTTCTACAGCTCCAATATATCTGTACCTCCACCACGGTACAGTCGCCATCGATTAGCACAGTTAACGCACGTCATGTTTGGACGTCGATTTGCTAGGCTTTGTATAGTCAGCAGCAGTTGCTAATAGTGCCATTAAATATTAACAATAAAGACGCGTCAAGATAATTTTGAACATCTCGCCCGCTTAGCAACTTCTGGTTCTGATTGTATAATTAATTAAGCATTTTTAATATTTTACACAGGCGCTGGCATTCTGTAAAGTAAAACTTAGTAATTTAGTATGGTCTATGTGCTTATGTCGACGACCGGTCTTGCCTAGTGAGTAGTGATCCTGCCTATTAAGCCGATGGTCCTGGGTTCGATTCCCAGCCAGGGCAAGTATCGTCGTCTAGTACCTACAACACAAGCCTTACTGAGCTTCCCGTAGGACTAGGTCGATTTGTGTCAGAATGTCCTGAAATATTTATTTATTTATATGTGGTAGTCCATGTGGAAAGGTACCTTATGGCGCTTGGCGCTTACGCTATTGGTAATGATGCTTCAATACTAATGTGACACTATGCAACGTAAGCGCCAAGCGCCATAAAGTACCTTTCCATGTAGACTACCACATATGTCTACATAATTTTGTGTTTGTCTAAGATCATTCAATTTAATCAAAATGTCGGTATGTAGTGACTTGGACAATGTCACAACGAGGCAAGGAAATGCTGATAATAGACGGCTACACGTACTACAAGAAGCGCAGCAATCAGATGACTGTTGTGTGGCAGTGCACCGGCAACAGCGTCTGCAAGGCTCGCGTCATCACTGACATCAACACGAGACAGATCCTGCGAGCGAACACCACACACATGCCTCTTCATGTACCCCCGAATTACGTTATCAAAGATGGCTGCTATGTCAAACTATAGTGCCCAATATAATTAAAACTGTTGTGAACCTTGTTACTACTACGTAGTTATAAACGGATAAACTCACGTGTAATATCCATAATTGCCGTCTGATGCCGGCTGACTAGAATAGCACCACCCCATCTCCTCCCGCGGGTGTCGTAAGAGGTGACAAAGGGAAAAATCCTACGTGCGGGCAGTAGCGTCCGTCGAAACACAGCTACTGCGATCGCCGACCCGCCTGCCAAACGTGGCTACTATGGCAAATATCCCCAAGATTATACAAGTCATATTTGTGGGAGGCCTATGTCCAGCAGTAAACTGCATACGGCTGAAACGTATGTATGTATGTATATAATTATATCGCGACATGTTTCTGGTAAGCTCTGGTACCCATTTTTAAGCAGAGTCACGACACACCGCTCGCGCCGAGCGATACACCCTCAACGCGAGCGGTGTGTCCTAACTCGGCCTGCTGAAAATGGGTACCTGAGCTTACCCGAAACATGTCGCCTAGTGCGATATAATTACAAGTGAGTTTATCCGTTTGTAACCAAGTAGTATGATGCCCAAATATAATGTAATCTTAATTCGGTTTAAGTATACATTAAATATTAGAGCTCCGTAGGTTTACACAGTGTATAGAATTTGAGGAAGCGGAGCTTGGTTGATGCTTAGTTTTTCTTAATAGAAAGAATAAATGTCGTGGTTTATGAATCCTAAATATGTGTATTTTTGTAATGGATTAGTAAATTATTTTTTCAAGCTAATGCCCCTCGTAGGCAAAACCTGGTGGAGGTTTGTCTGACAATGGGGAGGTACACTTATAATTTTTTTTTTGAACAGCCACAACCTTTATATAATTACATTCCAGTGACCTACGTAAGCAACGTTCGACGGAAGGAGCTGTGCATTATCAACGGTTTTTCATTTTATCTTCAGAGGCACATGAAGTCCAGCCTGGGCTGGCTGTGCACATTCGGATCTAGGTGCAAGGCGAAACTGGCCACAACTGTTGACAGAAGATTACTTAGTGCTCGGTTGACACATGGACATCCTGCTCCCAAGTTTGTTATACGGAAGGGGGTGTATTTTAAGCTGTGATGTTAATGTAAGAACCTTATAAATGATGTATCTTTGGTACTTAGGATTAATTAAGTACCTCAATATACGAGTTCTCTAGTTATGTATTAAATACTCGAATTGAAGTCAGGGATGCCTGTTTGTCTTGAATTTCTCTTTTTCTGAGAATGCCACTTGATTATGTTATTTATGGTGTAGCAAATACTTAAAGTATAATATATTTTGTCGAACGAGCTAAAAGAGATGCAAATCTGTGCCGAATGATAACGGTTAAAACTTTATTAAAAATACAGTCAGGGACTTATTTGTTGAGCCATTTAAAGTTCTCTTTATTTTGGGTATTTCATAGGGTAAAGTATCAAACAAAAAAAAATAACACTACACTCTCTTCTGAAAACTCCCTTATTATTGTTTCTTTACTACGACTTACTGATGTGACTGACGCTAATAAACGTGTATTCCTTTTTCCTTTTATTCTTTCCATTTACTGTCTATTTATTTATTCAATATTTGAGTATGAACAAAAGATTCTCAACGCGATCTTCAATAGAAAATCTATAGAACAATTGCTTCTACCGCTTAATAGCTTTTTTCTCAATTAGTAGTATATATAGCGCCTAACGCTTAGAAGCTACCAGGTAGGCTTGGCATTATGATCATCTCTCTAACTATAGCTTGTCTTCACAGTGATGTGGACGTGCAACACCCGCGGCAAAGAGCTCGTCATCATCAACGGCTACACCTTCTACTGCCACAAGCGACGCAAGAACTCCTCCGCCTCCTGGACTTGCACGGCCGGCGGGCAGTGCAAGGCTCGCCTACTGGTCACTAACACAAAGGAAATAGTATGGGCACATCTGGTGCATGGACACAAACCGCCTAGATTTGTAATAAGAAACGGGCTGTTTTTTAGACTTTATTCTTAGATTATTGATGAAGATTAGAATAATCAGTCAACGCGTGTGATGCCGGCTGAAAAGAATATCACCACCCCATCTCCCGCGGGTGTCGTAAGAGGCGACAAAGAGAAAAATCCTACGGACGGGCAGCAGCATCTGTCGAAACCCACTCTACAGCTACTGCGGTCGACAACCCGCCTGCCAAGCGTGGCGACTATGGCAACTACCTCTAAGATGATACAAGTCATATTTGTGGGAGGCCTATGACCAGCAGTGGACTGCATATGGCTGAAATGTAGTCAGTCAAGCAATATTGTTACCATATATAAAAATTATGAAACTTTATGAAATAATACCTCACCATTTCGACTTGCATGGCTAAAGGGTAGGCGCAACTAAACGAGAGAAATCATAAGGGCATATATGTTGAGTACCTAGTACAACTTACCTTACTATGAATTTAGTTATATCATTCGTGGCTACTTAAAACTTTAAACCCATAACAAATAACATCATTAGCTAAATATGTGGAGTCCATGTACATGCCGTATAGTGTGCCGTATAATTTTAGGTTCATAAATAAAAGTAAACTATGTCTACCCTCAAATAGCTCCTTAAGCCAGTAGATGAGTAGGTAGATGATAACATTACACGATCAAATAATATAGGTCGAAACCAGATCGTTAAGTGATAGATTGAGTTGGTTTTGTGTTTGGTTGGTCAACCAAGAAACGTTACAACTACTCGAAAACGTATCAATTGTTTATTTACTTTAATTTAAATAAGTAAAGATATAGATAAAGTTAAGACACAGTTAAGGTGTTTCGTGGTTGTAATTAGGGACAGAGTGTTTTTATAATGTTCACTCATATTTTAGTTAGAATTAGAACTAGTTGAGTATAGGTATAATGATCTCAATAAACTACTTAGTACTATAAACACTAACTAGTCCATATTTCCTGAATTAGTTACCTAGGAAATAGTGATCGTTTAAGTAGGCTTGAGAATTTATTACCTCTCTATGTGAGTTATAAGTCAACACTCAATATATAAATTTAATACTAACCCAAATATTAGTATTATTTAAATTAGTATTAGTTATATAGGATTTTCTTAAGTAATTTTCTGATACTTATTTAAATGTTACTCACATATATATTCTCATATAAGTAGAGTATTTTAGAGATTAAGTACATTGATGTTTTATACTCAACGCGGTAGTAACTAGTTTATAATTTGAATAAGATGAGATTACCCACAACATGATTTTGACGATACTAAATGTTTGTGACCATAATATTTCACATTACAATTTAACAAATACAAGTTATGAATATATTTGTTCAAACCGGCTGATATATAATTGGTACCAATTCCTAACGTATGTCATCGAGTCACTCATATCATTAGTATTATATTGAAATTACATTTATTGGGACTGCTAACAAAATGGTATTTACTGATACAATCGGATTGACTAACGAATGATAATGAAAATTTAGCAATTTTTAGGATTTTTTATATGATCACCATATAAAAATAATTCCGTTTAAGTAAATGCCACGTGCCCTAAACATATGAAACTGTATAAACATCATAAACGAGCATAATATGTGACATTATCTATGAAAAGGGACCTTATTGTCGATGGCGCTTATGGCGTTGTCAAAGATTGCGCGATACAAATGTAACGCGGTTTGACGTAGGTAAGTGCCATCGACCATAAAGTCCCTTTTCATAGATAATGCCACATATCGTGATCCAAATAAATATTTTTTGTTTATATGTCGAATGTCCGGATTACAAGATTCGGTATTACTCGTACATTGATTGCCAGTTACGTAATAGTCATATGACAAATCGTGTAGCTTATGTATCTGTACATAATGCCTAATTATGTATAGTTGCATACGAGCGCCGCTTAGACCTGTCAATTTTTTCTATCTTATCCTTCTTGGTATACGTCATTACGGGTGACGTATAGCACAACTGGTAGTGCACTGGGCTAGTGATCCAGTGGTTGTGGGTTCGAGTCCCGCTTCGAGTCAAATTTTTCTATTTTTCTTTCGATTAAAATATCTATAGATACTAGAATAAAACCCCACTTGAATTTGACAGCTGTTCCAAATTTAAACTCATAACCTACTGATTTCAGTAGGTAATGTTAACATTACATCTCCATTCATTTCTGATGGTTGGTAATGCTGGTCATTGCCTACGGTTTCTGGACGCATTTTAGAGCACTTATGATATGTACGTAGATAAAAGTGTTAAAGAAGCATTTAATATATCTAGACACGTTTTTATAAGAGTAATGGCGTATATGCAATTTCATAAGAGGCATACGAGTAATTAAAATAGTAGTGCCAGATATTTTAGAAATTAAAAACTATGTTGAGATTGTGTCATTACATATTAACTATGTAAAGGTACGCTGCTAGTAATGTATTTCAGTAATTAAATTTGTCCTTTTTCTACCTGCTAACTTTTTATTTATTACTGTCAACGATACGAGAGATGAGATATAAAAGCTTTTAGATATACCTAAATCGTATACGGTATTAAGTTACGTTGACACACTCACAAAGCGGCATAAGTTTCAAAGAAAATTGTATGCAAATTGGACCGATTTTTACTATAGTTGCAGGTTTATGTATGCATGGAAATTAATAGACGATACTTTTTTGTAGATGGTATAATGATAGTAGGTAAATAAATCGATGGTCATTCACCATGGTTCACCTACTAATGTGTTTTCTTCTCAGTCGTTCCCTCATGACAGAGGATCGTGACCAATAATTATTTAACACGATCAAGGGCTGTGGGGGCTACCCTGCATGGAACCATATTCTTGTTTAACGCTTGCCCTCAACTCAGGTCAGTATGATATACATATATATTGAAAACTAAGAAAGTTACTCTTGATACCTCGACGTTCGGTCATGGTAAGTGTTTTGAACTTTGTTAATTAGTGATAATGTATTTTTTCAGTAACTTGGACAATGAACTCCAAAGGGAAGAGGATGTTGATAATAAACGGCTTTAGTTTCTACCTGCACACTGCGCAGCAGTTCAAGAGCTACTGGCGGTGTACTCTTGGTACCACCAAGTGTAAAGCAAGGGTGACGACCGACTTCCAGAACCAGCTCGAGATGGTCAACTTGGAACATAGCCATCCACCACCAAATTTCTTTATAAAAGACGGAATGTTCATAAAGCTATGATGCTTAGCTTAACTAGGGTAGTGTCTATCCTACGCCAAAGATGGCGCTCTTCCCGAACATGAACGCAACATTTGAATTTATTCGAATATACAATTTTGAAAATATCTTATAAAAGTTATGAACAGATTTTTGATCTTATTGTTATGTTAGTATTTATCGATATTAGGAACGGTGCTAAGCGCTGGCGAATGTACTAATATGTATAGATTTCGAGGACGTGAAGGAAAAAAAAAGATCCGATGCCTTAAAAGGTAGTGAATAAAAAGAAAAATATTATTTCGCCAACCTATGGTTGTGTAACGAAATCGTTAACTTGAGAAGACTATTTATTTATTTTATGTTTATATGTATAATTATGTTTATATGTATATATGTATAATTTAATTACATAATTACATGTGGCTTGTTTTTTTATGTTTTATTAGTTTCTTTGGAAAAAAATTACATACTTTTTTCTTGGCTAAATAAAGCACTTCCGCACGTTTATTTTCAGTAATATGGACCAGAAACTTGAAAGGCAACGATATGGTGGTAATTAACGGGTATTCCTTCTGCAACAACGGTATCAGACGTAAGACCGTATCTTGGAGGTGCACGAACACTTACCAGAAGTGCAAGAGCCATGTGCTGGCCACCCAAGACCGCGTGATTATACGCGCGAACCTCGACCACAACCATGCCGCTCAGAGGTTTATTGTTAAAAACGGTGTTTACATGAGAATTTGAACTTGGATTACACGTGTATTTTTTATTGAAATAAAAATTTTGTGTGTTTCTGTGTCCTCTTATTTCATCAAGATAATCCTTTGCCTACAAAACATTTTGGTCAAATATATCGAAACGACCAAAATTCCTAATGACGTAAACGAGTGCATGCATTTTATTTTCTCTATATTAAGATTTATGTACTTATACATATTTTGGCACTTAGGTTGTTCAGAATACCATTAATAAGAAAGAGTTTGGGCCCTGTTGCAATAATAAGTTGTTATTTCTAATATTAGCGGAAGTCCCTATCTTATTACGTGTATTTGAAAGAGAGTTCCGCTTATTATTATGCAACAGAGCTCTGGTAACATTACTAGTTGCATGTAATAGTTAGAAGCCCATTGCATATTTGCCATTTTGTTACTAAAGATAGTAGCGGTAAATCTCTTTCTAATAAAATGAATTGAAAAGAGACTTCTGCTTATTTTTCAATTTACAAGTTGGCAATGTGTATAGAGTATGTATGTTTTATATCTTAAATTATAATTGTATTAGAGTTTTCGAATTTTCAAAGTAAAACTAATCGATACGGGAAATTTATCTTACAGTGACTTGGACGAAGAACCCAAAAGGCAAGGACGTGTTGATAGTCAACGGCTACAGTTTCTGCTTGGACCACCGTGGACTCCAAAATTCTTACTGGCGCTGCACTGTAGGAACGACGAAGTGCAAAGTCCGAGTTATAACTAATAACAGCCAAAGGAAGATTTTGCGCATGGATTTGTGGCATTGCCACCCTCCGCCGAAATACTGTATTAAAAATGGCATGCTTATCAAGCTGTAAATATGTTATATGGCTTTATATGCTTGTGTTTAACCCTTTTCACTAAAGTGTATCTTTCATGTAGTAGCGGCACGATAGATTAAGATTATTACTTGTAAGCGCTTCTGGTGTGTGCAAGTGTATGCGCTCGTGTGCAAGCATACGATTTTTTTTCTAATCCTGTAATGTTTTACGTTATTTATACATTCATGAACAATTTTATATCATTCATAATAGGATTTAAGAAATGTCTATATACTCTATAGCCTGTAATAACACTAGTATTATAATATAGTATTACAGTATTCTCTATTTATTAAAAAAAAGTTTGTTGCTCTCGCTGTTGTTTCTCGCTCGTTAAGAAAAGTGCTATAGGTACTGCATATATTGATAATCTGTTTAGACATGTAGCTCTTTCACATATGAGTGAAAGAGAAGCAGATAGATGATATTTTAATTTCAGTATTGATTTAGTGGAAGATCATAATATGTATTTGTTCAGATAGTCTTATATTAAGATTTAACAATTATTTTATATTATGCATCTGCTAGCGAATATCTTCGATTTGTATTTAAATCGAAAGAAAAATTTACTGATTTTTGACTCGAAGGTTTTAATTAAATAAAGTGTTTGTGTGTGTGTGTGTGTACGTGTCTTTGTGTTGCTGTTCATATATTAAACGATGATTTCTCATTTGTTGTCGGTAATTTTGACGATATAATCTACCTAGACATAAGAAGTAGCCGATATCTGTTTTATTAACTCTGCATAAATGTAAGTGTGTAGTCGTAATAAAACTAATGCATGCAACGTTGTATAAATGTGTCAAAATAGGCTCGTGGCGTCTTCATCTATGATGTTCGCCTGTGGCTCATATAAAACACACCGCTCGCCTATTTTGACCTCTCTTATACAGCTGTTGCATAAAAAATAAAAAAAGAATATGTGTGTAGTAGTAGTGGGTTTGCATATTGTAATTTTTAGACGGACGTGTATTGTGTCTATTCGTCTCATTCTGCCAGGTGAATGCTAAACTGTGTACGAAACGTCGAGATGTAATTTCAATTCAGTAAACACGATATAATCCGTTTTTGGTTGTATTATTTCATAGTTCTCTAAAAATGTGAATAAACTTATAGCCCTGTAGTATATGCCCTAATACAACTTAATATACATCAATATGATTCTACCTAAGTTATTCGAAAAAAAAACTCATTGTAAAAAATATTAACCTATACATATTTTCTTAAGTCTCGTTCCCAATAAGAAAATAATGGCTTTAGGCTAGGCAGCGCCCATGTGAATCCTCTAGAATTGCAGGCGTCCATAGGCTATGGTACATGCCATGATCAGCAAAGGATCATCAACGGTCAATCCATATCCTCTATTCCTTGTTTGCCACCGGTGTAAAATATGAAAAAAACGTGTGTTCCAATATTAAGTTTATATTTTTTTGCAGTGATATGGACGACAAACTCAAAAGGCAAGGAGATGGTGATAGTCAACGGGTACAATTTTTACAAAGACGGCGTCAGCAAAAAATACAATACAGTGTCCTGGCGGTGCACTCACACACACGTCAAGTGCAAAAGCCATTTTACCACGGCCCAGGACCGCACGTTTCTTCGCGCCAATCTAGGACATAACCACGCAGCCACCAAGTTTTTTATACGGGATGGTGTTTACCATAAAATTTGAGCTTCAGCTGAAAGAAATCATTTTATTTTGTCATGTTCCTTTTTTGTAATTCTTAAATAAAAGTGTTTATAGTTTGTAGTTCTAGGTGTGACTGTTTAGAAATAAATGTAATATTAGTTTAAAGTAACATTCTTCTTCTTATTTCATACCTTTCCACTCTGTTGCATTATAGGACTCCATTTTTATCGTTCTAACTGAATTCAATCATGCGCATTTTGTGTGAAACCGTTTCTTCATCCTCAATGTACTTGCGACCTTCGATTGAAGATTTTTACGTCGGTTCTTCTCCTGAAAGTTACATTAGAACCTAACATTGACACACATCACAATATTTATTGCAGTGATCTGGGCGAAAACGGCCTTTGGAAACGAGATGGTGATCGTTAACGATTTCCCATATCGCATCAACACTGCAAGACAGCAAAATATTTCATGGAAATGTAGATCTTCAAGCATGGGCTGCTCGAGCGGTTTCCTAGCCGGGAAAGATGGAATCATTATTAGAGGCAACTTCGTGCATAACCATACTGCTCCGAAGTATGCCATCGTTGACGGAATTTATACGCCGATAGCTCAGTCTCAACGTCTGAACTAACAAATTATAACGGCTCACGGTGCTCATGTCAAAAAAGTCTCCCTCCAAATCTCTAAAAGAAGTTAAAAATTGATTTGGTAGCCTATTCAGTCGGTTGGCCAAATGTAGACTTTGTTGATTATTCAGTGTATTTTTATTGAAAAATCAAAATAAATTCAATATAACTTTTTGGGTATGAACATAGTTTATGTAACATTATGATTTTGTTTTTTGGTTCTCTCATACTCGTGCCGTTATGAGCCTGATGTTTTGATGAATCAATTTAAGTTAGCTAATTTCGTCACACACAGTTTTAAATTATGCAATTGATGTATGAAATTGAAAAAATTATTTAAACCCAGGTTAAGGCTTTTCCTTGGATCTGATTTTTTTACCTCGGATGCATGTCTTAGCCGCCAATTTTAAATGATAAGGTATAAATAAAATTTTGCATTCCAGTCATTTTTGCGAAAAATGCCTTCGGGTACGAGACGGCTATTGTGAACGGATTTGCGTTCAGTTTGGACAGATCGAACAATTACAAGACACGCAAAAATTTAGCGTGGAAGTGTACTCAAGGCGGGAGAAGGAAATGCAGAAGCCGTTTCCTTGCCTCCAGGGACCACAAGATAGTTCGCGCCAACTTGGACCACAATCATGTTGCTCCTGAGTTTATGATAAGAAATGGGATTTACATTAAATTGTGAACAATTCATTTGTGGTTAATTATTGCATATTCTTTCTCGTAAGCGAAAAATTTGAGGGATAGGCAGCACTGTCCGTCAAAACTGAATCAACGTCTACCACGGTCGCCAACTCGCCAGCCAAGCGTGGCAACTATCCCCCGAGATGATACAAGTCACTTTTGGAAGAGGCATATGTCTAGCTGTGACGTCTTACGGCTGAAATGAATTATGAGCTTGTAGGGTTTAGAAAGGTGAAGAAAGAGGAAGAACGGAGAGGGCAGGAGGAATGTCGTCTTACGCACCTGCCTTTTTCTATACCTCAGAGCCTCTTTATGCACTTCAATGTATCATCGTTATTTATAGGATGGAATACGTACGTAAACTTAAAATTTTATTTAAAATTTTTCAGTACCTAACGCGGATAAAAAAACCTTTTAGCTCAAATGTATATACATTTATCATACATACATTTTGTCACTTTCAAACAAAAAAAAAATTGGGAAAGGGAAACGGTTATCAAATGTATGTTAACGCTATAGGCAAAACGTATTAGAGGAAATGATACAGTTATATATTTCATGGATTTTCAATAGGTATATCTCTGTATGATCAGAAAAAAATAATCTAGCAGTTCAAATGTATGTATTTGTTGTTTTTTTTTTGCAGTGATCATAGCCAAAAATAGTAGAGGAAAAGAGACAGCTATCGTCAACGGATTCTCATTTTGCCACAACTCCCATAGCAAGAATTCTGTATCATGGAAATGCACACAAAAAGGCAGCATTAGAAAATGTAGGAGTCACTTTTTAGCTACCAAAGCGGGACAGATCATACGAGGGACCCTCGACCATAATCATGATGCCCCGAATTATATTATTAAAAATGGAATTTACATAAAACTATGTTAATATTTAAATAGATTTTTCGATTTAACATACGCATACTTAGTTACTTGCATGCTATATTCTGATGAGTATAGATTAGATACGCAACGAATGCCGGATACCGGATACCGAATATCCGGCGGAGTCATCAGCCTAGAAGTTTTACCTAAACGAAATAATAAAATCGTGGTCGGATAGGCCGAATATCTACGATTACTAAACTCACCTTCTTTAGTGCCTGTCTGTATAAATTGCCGCGCACAAATTTCTGACCGAGGCTCTTTGAGCATGTCACGAACGTGGCTAATGATTGATTGCGCCTGCCTGTAAACATCAGTAAAAAATACAATTTATTGAATGAGTTCACATCTCTAGTGTACACTAATTCCTCTAATAGAGACTCAAACTACTCATATTGTTTTTGAGATGTATATTTCGATTTCTGAAGTCATAGATTTGTTTATCTATCGCAAGTAAAACGTTTATATATATCATCGACTTTTTACTGAAATGCTAAGCTGTGTATATGTATTTTGATATATCAATGTCCGTATAATTGTTTCAATTATATTTTGATTAATGATGCCTCAAATTATTCTGTTTCAGTTGCCATATCTTTCTTTCTATTTTCAGTGATTTGGACCAAGAATTCCAAAGGAAAAGACACTCCTGTTATCGACGGTTTTGCGTTTTGCTGTAATAGCGTGAACACTAATACTATATCTTGGAAGTGCACCAATCACAAAATATGCAAAAGTCATTTCCTCGCTACGAAGGATGGGCAGATAATACGGGCTAATTTAAAACATAATCATACAGCCCGTGTATTTGTTATTAGAGATGGAGTTTATATAAGACTCTGAATATAATTTAAAGAATCATGCCGTGTGTAATGGTTACATACACGCTTACATGCCTACATGAAGCCAAATTTTTGTTTCTGTTTACGACTAAAAGAGGAGCGATACGACAAACATGGCTTTAAGAAGATGGAGAAAGGTTATAAGTCAGCTCTGAATCTGCTCAAATTGCTGCTGCTGCTCAACCAACAATGCTGTTATATTGCTCCAATAAACCATAAAAGCTGAAAATTAAGGATCCATCGTCGGAGTCTCCTGGTATATTCTTGTAATTTTTTTTTGTGTTGAGCTGGTCGGCTATAGTCTTCCAATATTTACAGAAGGAATAATCTGGCGGTTGTTTATGCCGCAAGGTCGCAAAGACTGAAGACTTAGAGCCTCATTGTCTGTTTTTTTTTCTAATTATAATGCTACAAAAAAATTATACATATATTTCATATTGAAGGCTACGTTTTGATTTAATCATATGTTTTGATGTCGATTAATGCGGCTAATACTCGTAAGTATGTTAATTTTAATTTGGATTTATCTAATTAAGACCACCTACTTACTAATTAAATTTCGTAGCTAAAATTGTGTCGTAAAATTGTTTCGACGGAGCTTGTATAAATCTAAAGCTTCAGGTGTGTTGTTTGCAGTGTTCCTGGTTAAAAATAGAAGAGGAAAAGAGACAGCAATAATAGACGGGTTTTCATTTTGCTGCAATAAAAGGAACAGGTACACAATATCCTGGCAGTGTACCAGCCATAGAATATGTAAAAGCCATTTCCTCGCCACCAAGGATGGTCAGATCCTGCGCGCACCGCTCGACCACAATCATCCTCCTCCTAAATTCATCATTCGTGATGGTATTTATATTAAAATCTAGTCTGGTACCAGCTGAGAAAATTTCTAAACTAAGTATTAATATATATTTTTTTATATTTTGATCTGCCCTGGTTTTTAACTCTTCACCTACGCTACGGGCTATTATTTATCATTGAAAATGACATCTTCTAATATCTACGCAGAGTTCAGTTTTGACTCTGATAGGTGACAACTCTGGTTAACACCCGTAGGCAAAGGGTTAAGTATCTTTACTGTATAAATTGTAACTGTATATTCAATTTTACGATATGTCTAGGCTAGTGGGTAGTGACCCTGCCTGTGAAGCCGACTGTTCTGGGTACAAATCCCATCAAGTGCATTTATGTAATGAGCACAGATATTTGTCCCTGAGTTATGGGTGTGTTCTATGTATTTTAGTATTTGTATATTATGTAAAGTTATCGTTGGCTGCGTACCCACAAAATAAGCCTTCTTGAGCTTACCGTGGGGCTCAGTCAATTTGTGTATGAATGTCCTATAACATTTATTTATTTAATTTTATTCGTGTTTCTTTTAAGAATATGACATATATTTAAATTTATAATAATAGCAACATATTTGTAAAAAAAATATGTAACAGTTTCTGTACTACAAATATTGATAACTACCGTCGTAATATTTAAAGCTTTGTGTATTCGTTCTGTATTTATATTTTTACTATGTCCTAATAATTTAAAACTTATATAGTATTTCAAAAAATCTTTTACTTGGCACCTAGTCAGAGCGTTGCTTTATTTAATTATTTTTATAATAATAAAACTGTAAATTGACATTTGCACATCTCAATCTTCAGAGGCTAGTAGAACTCAAATAATTGACAACATATCATATTAAAGACCTGAAATTTTAAATGTGATTCAGAAGCATTTTGCCCCCTAACTGAACACTGCAATATATTTTTATAATTTCATATTGTAAATAATAAAACAATCAAACCAATTAAACAATGTTGTAATTTTACGATTTCTACAACACATTAGGTCAAGTATCATTGCCTTATTTAAAAAAAAAATACTGTCATTAGTTTGAATTTGACATTGTCAATGTCGTGTCCGGGTAATATGCAACCCAACAAATTGATTGAGAAAATACGATATCAATATTTGTGAATACTTTTATACACATTACTGTACAATATTATATTTATATCACTATTTGGTTTTGAATTGAGAATGTGACGAGCATAATAGAAATTCTTAAAACTTTGTAAATAAGACAAACTCGTAATTATCTTTTCCTGAAATAAACTAAATATTATTCGCAGTGCAATTGACATAATAATATATCAGAATTTTAATAAGACGAAGAGGAAGAAATGATCATTAACAACTTGTTAGATTTGACAAACGTTCAAATATATTAATGTGCTTTGATTACAGTAACAATCATAAAGAATATAAGAGGAAAAGAGACGGCGATAGTTGATGGATTTTCATTCTGCTACAACAAAGTTCACCGACGCACTATATCTTGGCAGTGCACTAATAGTAAAATGTGCAAGAGCCATTTCCTCGCTACTAAGGACGGGCAGATTCTTCGTGGGTCTCTTTATCATAATCATTTAGCACCTAAATTTATCATTCGAAATGGGATTTATGTCAAAATATGAATCGCTATAATTTTTATGCAACACAACATGCCAGCCGATTCATGCCGGCTTGACTCAATTTCCCGCAGTTGAACAGTTTTTCTTGCAATAACGATGAAAACGCAAAACCACATAGCTGGTGTTTAGATAGATTATTAAAAAGGATTTCGCACGGTTTTGTAATCATAATGAAAGTGTGATGTTATCTAAGTAAAATTAGTTTCTTACCCCTTGAGTAGTTGTAACATGACTCACAGTTGTAACTATACTAACAAAAATTGATTTAACTACTTCAGTTTTTCATTAACTTAAATTTTATATTGTTATCCTATCACTGTGATGTCCGACATGGCCTAGCCTATTAAGCTATATTTGTGTGATGAGTACATATATTTGTTCCTGAGTCACTTATTCAGTTTATTCTATATATAGTTGGCTGAGTACAACACAAGCCTTCTCTCAGTCATTTTTTATGCCGTCTCGTAGGTAGTTATGTGTAAAAATAAGTAAATTATTTTAATGTTGTTGTGTATTATTTGCAGTGACCGTAGTAAAAAATACAAGAGGAAACAAGACAGCAATATTTAAAGGGTTTTCATTCTGCGCCAACAAATTGAACAAAAACACAATATCTTGGAAATGCACATACAACTACATTTGTAAAAGTCATTTCCTTGCCACCAAGGATGGACAGATCATACGTGGTAATCTCAACCATAACCATGCTGCACCTAATTTTGTTATTAAAAATGGAATTTATATCAAACTTTGAACTAGAATATTTATTATAATAACTTGTACTTACGTCGAGAACTATTGTAGATATATTATTAACACTGACACGATTGAAAATATAAATACATAATTGAATGTGACAAAATCATGTATCCAAGACTTAATGCCATGTTAAAAGGGGCGTGGCTACATATCTGTCACATGAAATTTTTTCAGGCGTGACAGCACAGAAATTGAGCCGCTTGCTAATTTCGTAGCCATGTAGTGAAGAACTGACCAATTTCGTCGGATACACACCGCCAGGTGTTACGACTGTAAATTGGCTCAAAAATCCCTGTAGGTAACGTTTCAAAATATTAAGGGCCTGTTTCACAATCTCCAGATAAACTTTTTTTTTATTTTTATGTCATAGGCGGCAAACGAGCAGACGGATTGCCTGATGGCAAGCAATTACCGTCGCCCATGGGCACCCGTAACACCAGGGGAGTCACAAGCGCGTTGCCGGCCTTTAAGGGGGGTTGGAGCTCTGGGAACCTTACTCACCATCAGGAACACAACACTACATACCTGAAAGGTAGCAGTGCTATTATGGCTGTGGTCTTCTGTAAGGAGGAAACTTATCTGCCAGTTAAAATTATTGCTATCCTTTTCTCCAGTCATATAAAAGAAAAGGACAACAAACATTTATCTGACAAATATTCGTTAACTGGAGATTGTGAAACAGGCCATTAACCTCCTAGCTTCACGTTAAGTTAAACTATGCAAATTCGAAGTTTTTGCATCTATTTTGTCACTACCTTAAGGTAGCAGGGTCTGAGTAGTTCATAAAAAAATAAGTTGGTAATAAGTAATTAGAAATATGTTTAATATTTTAACCATTTGTACAGTTATGAGGATATATAGAAAAAATTCAAAATTTAGTTTTGTATGAGCTTTACAACACTAATAATAATGCTTGATGAAACCTAATTTTGGCTCTGTACAAACTGATAATCATAAGAACTTCATACCTGTAATCTCTGGCGATCATTGTATCAAAACTAGGTTTGACTTAAGGCAAATTTATAATATTTTTATAGTGAAATAAATATCTTACTCGCAAGTAGCTATAGTTTCTAGTCGAACGTAATGCAAGTAAATATTATGACCTTACCTTTTATCACACTACTAAACTTGATAATATTCTTGCAGTGACTCTAGTCAGGAACGTCAGAGGAAAGGAGACAGCGATAGTTAATGGTTTCTCGTTCTACGCTAGAAAAGTGAATCAAAACACGATATCTTGGAGGTGCACTCAGAACAATGTTTGTAATAGTCATTTCGTCGCGAGCAAGGATGGTCGCATACTACGTGCTACCCTCGACCATACTCACATGGCTCATAAATATATAATTAGAGATGGCATTTACATTAAACTTTAAATTTTGTGTATTTATTTTTTTCCTTTTATTTTTCATTACACGTACACAGAGGTTAACTAATTACAATCCTCGCCAAACTGTTACAGCGTGCAGATTTACACGTACCCTGAGTACCTAGGAACCAGAAATTGAGTCCTCAAGTGCAATTTTGTTTTTTTTTATTTTCCCATTTTTCCGAGTGCCCAACATGTTATGCATATACGTATGAGCTTCTAAACTGGTGCCCACAATGTGATGCATGCCCGTGCTAGCTCACTGCTTAGCGCATCACATGTCATTCATTCATTCAATTGCGGCTGATCTAATAAAATAAAATAAAATAAATAAAATGTATTTATTTCAAGTAACAATGACTCATACATTATATTTTGTTAAACACAGCATGTCCCTTGCAGTTGTTAATCTACAAGGACATCAATGCTAACAAAAAATGCCTCTTTTGCCAGGCCACGAAGAAATTATTAGTCATCCTCTTGGTATTAAAGATGCCGAACCTTCGGCTGGGTCGTCGATTCTGTCTACCTTACCCGGCCGCCATAAACTGTCCAAAATTCCACGCCGTAACAATAAAATTTTTCGAAAACGTTGCGTTGGGTGCTACAAATTAATGACTGAACAGGGTAGGACACCTACAGAAGCTCGCAAAAGGGCGAAACAAACGGACACTGAGTGCTTGATGTGCAAGAAAGCGTTGTGTCTTAGATGCTTCAACGCCTGCCATTAAAAATAACTTTATTATTAACAAATTTATTATTTCTTTTACTTTTTATTTGATTGATTATTTCTTAAATTACCATGTGCAATAAGTGCATATAATTTGTTTTGTTATTTCAAATAAAAAAGATGTCATTTTTTTTTTGTTTTATTTGTAACTGTCATAACCTGGCAACATTACATAAATGTCATCCGGACGCACGTGTTTTTTTTTTCAAAAGGTTCCTAGCCAGTACACACTGTGCATGCAAATAAGAAAGGCCTAGCTCACACGTGTAAATTTTGGCACTGCTTTAAATTTATATGGGGTCGTGCATCATTAGTGATGCATGCACAAGGAACGTGTTGTACTTGCGCAATATTATCTTGCATTGAGAAAAATGAAGAAATTCAATAACGTTTTTTGTCTATAAACCTCTTTCGATTTAATAAAATCTTACTATATTTTATTAATGACAAAAATAAATAGTGTTACCTTAGCTTTATATCACACTGCTAAACCTGATCAATCCTATGCTATTCTTGCAGTGACTCTAGTGAGAAACGTCAGAGGAAAGGAGACAGCAATAGTTAATGGTTTCTCTTTCTACGCTAGAACAGTACATCGGAACACAATATCCTGGTGGTGCACTCAGAACAATATCTGTAAAAGCCATTTCCTGGCCAGCAAGGATGGACACATTCTTCGTGCTACCCTCGACCATGCTCACTCTGCTCCTAAATATATAATAAGAGATGGCACTTACATTAAACTATGAAATTTGGAAGATATGGAGTAACTTTTTGTGTTTGGACAAAATTGAAGACCATTGTGATAAGCATAAATGTAAATACGATTTTTTTTAATGATTTGGTTGTACTTTCAAACTCTTTCAGTCTAATAAAAATACAAATACAAATGCGTTTATTTCATTACTTTTACAGTGCATGTTAGGTTAGTGTTAGAGTTAGTGTTAGTTAATACAAAATACTTTAAAAATATTTCGTAATGAAAAAGGTGCGGGTACCGCTTGCTGGATTTAAACCCGCCCTTGGTCAGCTAATTGGAGAGTTATTAAGTTAAAATTTCCGTTTTAATAAAAATAATGCTTATTTATTACTACTTAATGGTTTCTCGTTTTACGCTCGAAAAGTGAATTAAAAAACGATATCGTGGAGCTCACCCAGCTCAGATATGAGTCACTCAGAATAACATTTGCAAAAGTCATTTTCTGGTCAGCAAGGTTGGACACATTATTTGTGCTACCCTCGATCATACTCATATGGCTCATAACTCATAAACTAACATTAGAGTTGTAACTTACGTCAAAAAGACACGTATGTAGTACATTTTTGTGTATGGACTAAATTGGAGATCATAAGATAGTAATAAGGGAACTATAATTCGTTTCATTTCTTTATGATTTAGGTGTACGGTGGCTTGGGAAATTTTTCTTTATAGAAATACAGCAAGGCCTGTTAATTTAAAAACATATTTTTTTGACTCAAGAAGGCTTGTGTTGTGGGTACTCAGTCAACGAGGTATATAATATACAAATACTTAAAAACGTATATAATACCAATGAGTCAGGAACAAATATCCTGAAAATAAATGCCCTTACTGGGATTTAAACCCAGCACCTTGACCCATTATAGGCCAGACAGGTCTTCAACGACACGAAGATAACTTAGTTTGATTTTTATCATAATTTTAGATTTCAGCTACAATAGTTTACATTAAATACAATACTGCAAGCATTTTATTTACTGAAAACAATGAGATCCTATGCAGAATTATCCTATTTTTTTAAACAATTATTGTTAATTTACATTTTTGTATTTTTCAGTGACATTCGCAAAAAGTATTAGAGGCAAGGAGACAGCAATACTTAACGGCTACTCATTCTGCACTAATCAAGTATTGAAGAATACAAAAAAGTGGCGGTGCACTCAACATCATATTTGTAAAAGCAATTTTGTGGCTACCCTGGACGGGCACGTGCTGCGCGCCAATCTGAACCACAGCCATGCGCCACCTCTCTTTGTTATTAGAGATGGGAACTATTTGAAACTGTGAATTTCTTCATAATCAACAAAAATGTCCTTAGCGGACGCTTGAAGCGGGGCGTTTTCCGACCCGGGTAGAGCGAATTATCACCACGCTTGATCTGGAGCAGCCCGCCTGGTGTAATACCTCGTCGTTACAGAAGAGCACAGCCATAATAAAACTGCAATTTTTTTTCGATATGCAGCGTTGTGTTCCTGGTGGTTAGTAAGATCTCACCATACTCAACTCACCTTCCTAAAGTAGTAAAAGTTGGCACCACGCTTGTGACCTCTGGTGTTGGAGGTGTTCATGGGCCGCGGTAAAGGCTAACATTTAGGCGATTCGTTTGCTGGTTTGTCTCCTAAATTAGAAAAGCGAGCAGAGTGCATATTTTAATATGCAAATGCAAACGTATGACTCTGACCGCAGAGCGCGCTACTCAAATCTCTTGGAAGCTTAACGCAACGCTGTCCGCACTTATAGTTTCGTCTTGTCCGTCTGTCCGTTGGTATGTCACAAGCATTAATTCTTAAATATAAAGCGTATCCATAATGTCCCATCCCCTCTCTCTAATTCTCTAAATTATGACCCGGCATAAACAGAGACCCTATTATTATACTTGACATGACATTATCACAATAAAAAAACCGGCCATGTTGTTTTATTTATACGATGGATTAATGAAATAATATAACATCAAATAAATTTCAGATGAGAGACATTAAATATATTTTATATTCATAGTACATAGGTGTTAAGAAATATCCGATAGTAATGTAAATAAACAAATTGTAACTTTTATTGCTTTGGCTAACTTTGGAATAATCCTAGAAACTATTTTATATTTTGATGATTGCATCTATATTAGTTTAAAACAATATGTTTCGTATTTTACGAGTATATTGTTTAGTTATTTTAGCATTTATCCTATGGTAAGTGTTCTTTAAATTAATATGTATCTGTGTATTAAAATCATAAGTAAGTTACAAAAATCCCCTTACGAAATAAATTAATCTTTCATAAAATATTTTCCTTTGTTTTGAATATTGATTAATGTCAATTTTACAGTTTATGGTTTTACCAGTAAAAAATACTGATAACATTTTTGGGTATACTATTCGCCCTCCGCGTGTACAGGCCAAACTTCGCGTAAACGCAATTCTTCTTTTTCAACTAAGGTAATTATATAATTTTGAGTCATGGAATAAATAAAAATATTAACGTTTTGTTTCTAGTGACCCTTGTAAAAAGTGTACGAGGTAAAGAGACAGCGATATACGAAGGTTTCACATTCTGCGTAAACTCAGTACACAGAGACACCAAGGCATGGCGGTGCACACAGAACAACATTTGCAAGAGCTCGTTCCGCGCGACGAAGGACGGCCGGATTCTGCGTGGCAACCTACAGCATTGCCATGCGGCACCCAAATTTATCGTTAAGGACGGAGTTTATATTAAGCTTAAACTTTAGTGTATTGTAATCAATTTCATCTTGTAAACATTTAATAATTACACCATGCACACTTTTCATTATGTAATAGTTATTTGTTATACAATGGAGCAAAGTTAGTGTTTACCTTCTCGTGCTAAGATTGAGAACCGAGCTAGCGTAAGATTCCAAAACTGAACCAAGTGCATAGCGAGTGGTTCAAAAAGTGGAATCTTGAGCGTTGGGAGGGCTTGAAGCCACGAGAGTTAACACATAATTTTTCACCTCACTACCACGAAGAAAAGAATAAGTCTAAAGCACATTTTTTAGTTTGTTATCAATTTTTGTTTGTTATCAATCATGTATCATTCAAAAACATTAAATAATAGAAAACCCAATCAGCTAACGTCGTAAAACACTCGATTATTAAGAAACAATTTCTATGAAATTACTTTGCACTCTTGTGAATAAAATGGAACTTTGCTATCTGTTTTAAACAATTAAAGAGATCATTCCGAGCTAGTGAGTGTAAAATAAATAAATTACATTTGTAACTTATCATAGGTTTTAAGGGTGACTTGAGCTCTCCAGGGTTAGGCGCTAACACATAGTTAAGCATTAAAACCGTATATAAATGAATTTCATATGAGGGTACACGTACATTATTTCACGACAAATTATATATATCTGTGACCCAATTTAAAAAGGGTACAAGTGACAAACAACAGTATGAGACTTATACCGTTTTTCACTAGGGCCACAGATATAGTGTATATTAAAAGTCTGTTATATAAGGACAATGAGGGTAGACTTTGACATTTGTATATGAAGTGAGGTAGTTGTAAAATACGGTTTTGTCAAAATGAATCCTAACTGGTGCCTGTGGTGAGATTCCTGTTGCATTGTATTGACTTATTGATTAATATATTTTAATTATGTGGATATTTTTAAATGATTTAAACAGCAGCTGGTAGATTCAGTGGGGTTATGCGAAAATAATCTTATAAGACCTTCCCCAATTTCTTAATACGGATATGATTTTGTATCCGGGTATATCCTTAAGCTACGTCCAACAATGAGAGGTAAGGCACAGCGAAGTACCATCACGCTTAAGTCTGGAGAAGCCCAACTGGGGCAGTACTGCTACCTTTCAGGTATGTAATGTTGTGTTCCTGATGGTGAGTAAGGTTCCCAGAGCTCCAACAACTTTTAGAGTTTCATGTGAATCCTCTGGAGTTGCGGGCGCCCGTGGCCTGCGGTAACTGCTTACCACCAAACGGGATGTATACCTTCATACTTAAACAATAATTTTCTCACTATCACGATTCTTAGTAATAAGTAAGTTTAAGTAACCGTACCACCTACCTTAAACGTCATCTTTGTTTGACGACACCCAGAAAATAAGTACCTAATCATCAAGTTTTAAGTAATAAGTTTACTTGGTTCGATTTGCTTGTTCAGATAATAATCAAAGCTTTAAGAATGTGTCGTATCTTTCTAATTGCACTTATATTATAATATTAAAATGAAATGAATAAATATTATGACATATCTATGTAATCGCACTTATTCCTCGTTAATCCAATTCTGTCTCGAATTACCAGGATTTTCAAAATGGAAAACATTTCCTAAATGGAAAACATTTTGAATATCCTGCTAAACAACAAAGTTATAATCTTGGTTCATAACAGGATATTTTTAATAGGAATCAAAGTCTGATTTTTATTACTGAATTCTTGGATACTACCGAAGGAGGATAAGATTGCTCGTTGAACACTCAGTACCTATAACACAAGCTGGGCTGACAATCTCTGATGTTAGAATGTCCTGTAATATTTATTTATTTATCGTTATCTGTTATCGGTAAAGATGTTTTTTTCTTACTTATACTATACGTGTATATTGGCATTTCAGGTCACGAAGCGGAAAAACACGAAAACCTGTTAGATCCGTTAACGCTTGATACATTTCCCAGTGGGAAAAAATCTGGTAAATATAAACTACGACATGAAAAAATACCGCTCGCGTGCGACTGTTTCCGTTGCATTTTTAAGTGCAATAATCAGTATAATGAAGACGACAGAAATAACTTGTGCCAATATTATTGGTCCTTGGACTTTAAAGCAAGAAAACTATACATTCTTTCCCGTGTAGTCATTGCACCGCCGAAAACTATGACATCAGTCAGGCAGTCCTCAAAAAAGCCTAGAAAATATACAAAAAAATGCTTCTTTGGGGAAACTGGTAGTCTAACACAAGTATGTCAGAAATTTTTCTGCAAAACTTTGTGCATTTCGCCGGGTGTTATATGGGAAGCGGTGAATAAAAGAGACAGCAATGGTTTATACACTAAAGATGACAGAAGAGGTAAAAAAAAACGCAAGCTAAGAAAACAAGCGAAATAACACAGAGAGTCATTGCAGAACATGGAGTTGTATGACGTAGAAACATCTTCTAGCCAGTGTTTGAAGAAGTCGCTGTCTTATACAAAAATGCATGAACTTTACAAAATTAAATGCGAAGATTAATTAGATTCAATATACATATAATTACGAATGTGTTTTGTAATACTTAGTTAGAAGTTTTAGATAAACACAAAGAAACTTCAACTTTTTTTTTTTTTTGGATTCAATAGAACGCCGAGCTCGCAGACTCATTGGCGATCCTAAATTAGTGAGTGTAAGGTTGCAGAGCCTTGAGCATCGCCGCAAGGTTGCTAGTTTGTCTGTGTTTTACAGGATACATTTTGGAGAGTGTGCTCAGGAATTGCACGATTTAATTCCGCCATCTCCGTTCCATCACCGGACGTCCAGACGAGGGGAGCGGTTTCATCCTTACGTTGTGAATATTCCATTCATTCGCACGAAGCGATTCGCTTCTACCTTCCTAATGCGGACTGCTAAGGAATGGAATTCGCTCCCTTCATCTGTATTCCCGGAAAGATATAATTTGGGTATTTTCAAGACAACAGTGAATAGGCTGTTACTGAACCAGCGTGCTACACCTTCGACCTCGTCGTCACTTACCATCAGGTGCGACTGAGGTCAAACGTTGGTCAGTCTTGCACAAAAAAAAAAAAAAAACTGGCATAAGATTTGTTCTGAACTTTCATAATTTTCTGTATATAATTTTCTATTAAGTAACCGTACCACCAAACCTTAAACGTCATCTTTGTTTGACGACACCCAGAAAATAAGTACCTAATCATCAAGTTTTAAGTAATAGGTTCACTTGCTTCGATTTGCTTGTTCTGATAATAATCAAAGCTTTAAGAAAATCTCGTATCATTCTAATTGCGTTTGTATTGTAATATTAAAATCAAATAAATACATATTATCACATATATAATCGCATTTGTTCCTCGTTGATCCAATTCTGTCTGGGATCACCAGGATTTCCAAAATGGAAAACATTTCCAAAGTGAATAACATTTTGGAAATCTTGGTAAACAACAAAATTGTAATCTTAGTCCAAAATAGGATATGTTTAATAGAAATCAAAGTCTGACTAATTTTCTCATAAAAAACTGCAAAATAATTTCTGATTTTTTGTCTTATACCGAAGGAGGATAAGATTACTCGTTGAAAACCCACAACACAAGCTAGGCTGACAATTTTATTTGTAAGGATATCCTGTAATATTTATTTATCGTTATCTATTATAGGTATTAAGGTGTTTTTTAACTTATACAATACGTGTATATTGGCATTTCAGGTCACGAAGCGGAAAAACACGAAAACCTGTTGTTAGATCCGTTAACGCTTCATGCATTTCCCAGTGGGAAAAATTGGTCTCGAAAATATAAACCACGACATGAAAAAATACCGCTAGAGTGTGACTGTTTGCGTTGCATTTTTAAGTGCAGCAATCAGTATAATGAAGAGGACAGAAATAAGTTGTGCCAATATTATTGGTCCTTGGACTTTAAAGCAAGAAAACTGTACATTCTTTCCCATGTGGTCATCGCACCACCGAAAACTATGACATCGATCCGGCAGTCCTCAAAAAAGCCCAGAAAATATACAAAAAAATGCTTCTTTGGGGAATCTGGTAGTCTCACACAAGTATGTCAGAAATTTTTCTGCAAAACTTTGTGCATTTCACCGGATGTTATATCGGAAGCGGTAAATAAAAGAGACAGCGATGGTTTATACACTAAAGATGATAAAAGGGGCAAAAAAATTCCACCTAATAAAACAAGCGAATCTGATTTGAGGTTTATAAGAGAACACATAGAGTCATTGCAGAAAATGGAGTTACATGACGTAGGAACATCTTCTAGCCAGTGTTTAAAGAAGTCGCTGTCTTATACAAAAATGTATGAACTTTACAAAATTAAATGCCAAGAACAGAAAATGAAGCCCGTTGCAGAAACAACTTATCGCAAGGTTTTATTGAACGAATATTGTTAATGCATTTACTGAAACTTAGTCTAGATTAACTTAGACTTAGATTAGACTCAATAGACATCGGATGACTACTTATAACGTTTGAACTCCTTAAAATATAACTTACACGGACTTATTACGAATGTGTTTTGTAGTACTTAGTTGGAAGTTTTAGATAAACACAAAAAAACTGGCGTAAGATTAACCAATCTTTGTCAATCTGAACTTTCATAATCTTTGTCGTAGATATTCGAAAGCATTACTGGATGAGGTTTAATAGATAAGGTAATTCATAAAACAATACTTATGTTGAGAATAAAGTTATTTGTTTGTGATGATCTGATGACACTTTATTTTAAAGTTTTTGTGGCATGGTGTTTGTAGAGTCTATTTTATTTTATCTATTAAAGAATGCTTCCAAATTAAAGTATATATATATTTTTTTTTTCTTTTAAAATATTCCTGCTGCTTCTACTGCTTTCTTTACTAGTTGATAACATTTATTATCTGATTCCTTCTATCTTATTATCTGATTACATACTCTAGCAGAATATAAAGTAGTATAAAGAGATTACGTCAATCATATAGGGATATGAATAGCGTGTGTCAAAGTCGTTTTTGCTTTCAGTGATCCGTGCAAAAAGTGTAAAAGGACATGAAGTAATGATCGTCAACGGCTTCGCATTTGGTATTACAAAATCTGGGGGTGCCAAAGTGTCCTGGAAATGCAACTTCCATAGCACAAAGAAGTGTAGGAGCACCTTTGTCACCAACGAGGGGAAAATCATTCGAGCCAACCTTGAACATAATCATGATGCTAATCCGTTTACTATTAGGAACGGGACCTATTATAAAATAAGTAAATGAATCGTACCTGGGTCGTACAGACTTGGCATCTCTTTCATGTGGATATCTTGAGAACGGGTTTTGATGCAGCATATTTATCAGCCTGTCCTCCTCTTTCATTTTTGGTGCTACAAAACGTAACTAGCATTTCCATATGCCGTTAACATTTGTTGAGATGAAAACGATTTTTGCTTGAAACAGTCTGTATAAGCCACCTTAGAGAGTTTTGATGTCTATTGAAAAGGTTGTCATTTGAATGAATGAAATACTCCTTATTGTAAACCTCAAATGAAACATTACAAAGAAAAATAGTAATAAAAACAACAGTAGAGGTTAACAACAAGCGGTCTTATCGCTAATAAGCGATCTCTTCCAGGCAACCTTTAGTTTTAAAACCAACACAACCTTTAGGTCTTTGGTGACTTATCTATTTCGTTATTTTCTAATTTTCTATAGTTAAGTGTAGTTGATATATTGGAGTGATATACTTGGTATCTTGGAGCGCAATTCATTATTTTGGAATTTAGTCTAATTTAACTACCATTAGTGCCAGTTAGCTGCTAGGCCAGTCGTTAGATTAAGTTTGGTACATATGTAAGTGAATTGAATACACTGCGGTAATAAAATTATTAGTTTTTATTTATTATTAATATCACTATATCAAATCAGGTACTAAATCTTCAACCCTTTAATTATGAACATTAATTTTTAGAAGTGACCTACGTGAAAACCAAAAAGGGGAAGGATATAGCGATCGTCAAAGGTTTTTCCTTCTGCATAATCAATAACGTTAACAACGTAAATGTGTCATGGCGGTGCACAGAATACAAGAGCAACTGTAAGAGCCGGTTCCTCGCCACCAAAGAAGGACAAATAGTACATCCATACTTTCATTTCGATCATAATCATGTAGCGCCACCTTTTGTATTGCGGAATGGAATTTATTCTACTGTATAAGTTATACTAGAACTGTAAAACGGGGTTGCTTTAAAATAGAGGAGCGAGAATATAATATTTTGGTGTTTTTCGCCAGAATTTTGACAACATAAGTTTTATTTATAATTATACGTACTAAAGGGGAGTAAATAAATTAGCCCTTTGAATTTCAAGAACGCCTTAAGGTGTGCGTAATGTCGTGCCTACCACGCCGACACCTAAAGTTCTTACGTCGGACGCTGTCATTGCAATTTTGCCGGTGACAGATAAGGTTTATATTCCTGTCACTGAACTTCAAATTCGGGTGAATCCGTTCAGCTTTAAGGTTGAATATCTAAAAAAAATATAATAATCTGAAAGTTATCAACCTTAGACCAGAATGGATTCACTTGAGTTTGACGTTAAGCGACACATTAGTTCTTCACTAGTCGAGACGTTGGCTTTATACTTCAGGTATTGACGTGAGAGAAAAAGCATTTAAAGTGGAAAAATAAACCGGTTTAAATAATGCCTTTCACGATTAAGCCGTGCTATTCATAAAATGTCAGAATGACTGAGAGAAGCCAAAACGTAGTACCTAATGAAGTCTCAAAATTTCCTGAAACCCTGTTTTATGGTCATCATAAGTTTTGTTACCTTAATGTTTAAGCAATGTTTTTGTGTGAATTATGTGAATTTATCATGTTGCCATAACATCATATGATGTACGGGCCATTAAAAGATACTGCAAAACTACCACTCTCCGCTCTTGTACATTCCGTCTCGGTGAACGGTTGTATTGCAGTGTCCATAACTTGTAAATGTTGTTTTATTAGACGTCATCTTTCGGTTGCGAAGTCAGTAAGAGAGAGAAATAACACTGTGGGGACAATAATGACATCGTCTGTATCAGGCTACCGCAACGCTGAATCGATGGCCAAATTAACCGTGATACGGATAAAATGTATATCTTCGCTTTCTACAGGCATAATTATGGTGGAAATTATGAATCCCCTAACGGTAAGTGAGTGCGACTTGGAATCCGGAAAGTCCAAACCACGAATTGTACCAATGAGTTCTTCGGAACTTATGTACGAAATGTCATTTCATATTTACCAGTTGCTTTTCGGTGAAGGAAAACATTGCGAGGAAACCGGACTAATCTGAATAAGACCTAGTTTACCCTCTGGGTTGGAATGTCAGATGGCAGTCGGTTTCGTAAAACTAGTGTCTACGCCAAATCCCGGAATTAGTTGCAAATTGAGTCGTGGCAAATTTCCGGGATAACACGAGGAAGATGAGAATTATTATTACTGCATACTAGCTCAAAATTAGCAAAAGACAACGTAGGAATAACGTATGTATATTCGTATTCGAGTATGTTCATATATTTTCAGGTAAGATAGGTATCATACGTGGAATAGTTATTACACCCACTTTGTCGGAAAATAGAGCACTATTTTTTTCATAAGTACAATTTTTTAATTATTTTTCAGTGATATGGGCAAGAACGCCAATCGGGAAAGACATAGCGGTCATACACAACTACGCTTATTGTGTGAACCGTGTATCCACTAGGAACACGTCATGGAGGTGTTTGTCCTACTGGAACAAGTGCAAGAGTCATTTCCTCGCGACCAGGGCAGGGGAGATCCTGAGGTCATATTATGAGCATAACCATGGCCCGCCGTCGTTCGTTATTCAAAATGGAGTTTATCATAGAATCTGATTAGTTGTTTTAGTAGTCTCACATTTTTATTTGATTATTTTTATAATACAACGCTGCCAAAAGCGTAAAGCCCGCCTGGCGTTAAGCAGAAATCGTAGGATTCACAACTGCGTTGCCAACACTTTAAGGCTCTGAGTTCTCTAGGCACCTTACTCAGAGGTAGGCACCTATATGTAGGGTTTTGTACCAATTTGCTGTTGGTGTATGGTGAGTGTACTTCCCCAGGCGGTACCATGCTGAACACAACCATGCGTCTCCTTTGTCTGTTGTACAATCAACATGAAAAGTAGATGATGATTTTAGAACATTGTCACTTTTACATATTTAACGATTTAAAATGGAACTGGACTTAAAATTGCAAGGTTAAATGGTATCACCACTTACTGATCCTGATGATGGTAGCAAAACGATAGAGTTACATATAGAGATCCTTCGTACACGACACTGAAGTTTGTATCGCCTTCTATTTCTTTCCCTCATTGCAGACGAATGTGACTACAGATGCTCTATTTCAAAGTGTGAAGTCATAAGCCATGACTTCGCCGGTCACGCGTCGCATGCTGCCACCAACCACCCTCTTACAGTATTAACCCATCTCCTGGGTACTCTACCTTGTACTTTTATCATCATCATTTATTTAAGATCATGGCTCTTGTTGGTGGAGTATTTTCCATTCGGGTCTATTCTCTGCCTTTTCCTTTAACTCTCTATAAGTTACTACTGGGATAAGATAATAAGATGATTTATATAAAATGTTAATTTATTAGTTGAAGATATTTTTACAGCTAATAGTACTTTCTCTCCATTTGGTCCTATCCATTGCACTCTCTCCCCACTCTTTAAAAAAAGTGTCAAGGTCGTCCCGCCATCTTCGTTTTGGTCTTCCTCTACCTCGAGACCCGTCCTGTGGGACCCAGTCAGTTGCTAGATACGTCCAGCGCTCTGGGTGCATTCGGTAGACGTGCCCTGCCCAGTCCCACTTCAGCTTGGCGGCCTTCATACCAACATCCACAATGCTGGTTTTGGATCGCAGTTCGGTGTTTTTGACACGATCGGTTCTACGAACACCCAATATGCTGCGTTCCATTGCTCTTATAGTTGGATACTCTTATAGGCTAATAAAAAAAATAAAAAAAATAAAATAGTACTTAGTCTTTATATTTAAGTATGAAACTTATAATGTTTCGCAAAACAAAGTTCCGTAAAAAAATTCAAACAGATTCTAGTACCTCTTTAAATGATTCGTAACTGGGCACTTCACGTCGATAAATCAAACACTTAATACATAATTGATTATCAATGTTATGTTGTTTTCTGTCTTGTCAGGTAAATGCATATGGTGATTATTTTTACAAGTATTTATAATTACTTTTGGTTATATAATTGAAAACAAAAAATATGATAAGGTTTCTTAAATTCTATTTAAAGTTAGTTGTTTTAAAGTATGTTATCATCTGTTAAAATGTTTGCAAGTAATAAATTAACACCTTATATAGTGTTTATTTTTCATACAGGCGTATATGTTTCCCACATGCAGTATCCACTAATACGACTCGTATTATGTTAATAATTTTGTTGAATAAGTATTTCATAAGTATTTCGGACATTTTCTTACTCAAATCGACCTAGTCCCACGGTAAGCTCAATAAGGCTTGTGTTGCAGGTACTAGACGACGATATATAATAAATAGATACATATAAATACTTAAATACATAGAAAACACCCATGACTCAGGAACAAATATCTGTGCTCATCACACAAATAAATGCCCTGACTGGGAATCGAACCCAGGACCTTCGGCTTCATAGGCAGGGTCACTACCCACTAAGCCAGACCGGTCGTCGGTCGAATAGTGTTGTAACATAGGTGTAACGATTTTTTTTAAGTCTGACCGGGCAGCAATGTACGCAGTCCAACTTCTTTTTACTTGACAAGTAATACTGACATGACGTGACGCATCGGTACGTTAATTACTATGGATGCAATACATTGCTTGCCTAATTTTTATGTATGAAATAAAAATAACCTATTTTTTTTAAGAAAAAGGTATATTCGCGGCCCGATTGTGGCCGCCGCACAGATACTGGGCGGCCCGGATCGGGCCGCGGAACAGATGCAAACAGAGTTAGTAAAATGGCCGACCATGCAGTTTGCATAGTATGGATACTCTGAGAGTAGCTTATTCAATACATTGGTGTGCGCACTAGAGGCGGTGTACAGAGAAGGGGCGGTGTACGCACTAGGGGTGGCGCAAATACATCGCACCCGTTTTGTCTAGAAAGGTAAATATAATATTACTTAACACATATAGAGGTAAATAACTATTACGTAGGTACTATTACAGTCAAAATTTAAATCAGTATTTGATAATTTATGTTTATCTTTTTTTAGCATTTATTGTGGCCCTCTTAAAGACTGGCCAAGTGGCTTGGCCATCGAAGTTCCTTTGCGGAAAAAGTAAGTAATTATCTACATTATATTTAATTTAGATGTCTTTTTTTTCGTATTTTAAATATTCTAGATTTTACATTGTGTTTTGTGTTTCAGATTTTTTAGGAGGACGACACCGAGTCCTGGTTTAGACCAAGGAGCCATATCCCATATATTATCGGCAGCTGAAACATTAGGAGGTCTGAGTTCAAATCCGCCGTCGCCTCTTTTAGACAAAGAAGCCAGCTGGCCCTCGTTGCCCCGTGATTTTGAGTTAGTATAACAACTAGTACAATTTTCTCGTGCCTACGCAGATAATTATTTCTTGACTAATTTTTGCACTTTTGCAGATTGTTTGATACTGCAGTTGCATCACGAGTCGCTTCACCTGCACTTTCATTGGTTTCAAACGCACTTTCTACAATAGTGTGAGTATTTTTATTACTTATATAAATTATACACGTCTAATTTCTTTATTACTTATTATTTTTACAATATTGTGTCCCAGAAAGATTACGTGGTTATATTTTGTTTTTATTTACAGAAATATTGAAGTCAACACGGTTCAGACATCTGCCCTTAGAACAGTACGCCTTCCCAAACGCAGAGCGGAATCTCCTTCCTATCAGTAAGTATCACTGCATAAACAAAGAATAATATACCCGTGATTCTTCTATGTTAATAATAATAAAAACTATCTTTTCAGATCTCCTGCAGTTTGTCGTGGCCCTCCTCGTCCATTAAAGGACTCAGAAATAGAAAATGTCCTTTTCTATGGCAAGCACCTACCTACTTTAATAATCGCTCATTTCACGTTTAGATAAATAGCTTTTAGTTTGTTATAATGAGCTGACATTATATCCTTTGTCTGACAGGAAGCGAGGAAGATGATAGTGATGACGAAGAGACTGAGGAGCTGGCGCCTGTTATTGTGCCAAGGGTGGCTCGAATTTACCTTCCGGACGAAGAAGAAGAAAGTCCCAGTCAGGCTCAAGCAGATCTGCGTTGGCCACCAATCCGGCCCGTCCAACCAGCCCAGCAAGAAGCTGCGATTCCAATTGAAGCTCCTACTGAAACTACGACTGAAATCTCACTTTTTTTGCCTTCAACAGATGGGATACAAATGGAGCCTATTAATAAATTTGATTTTAAATGGAGACAGATGCCAAACCCTCAGATTCCACCACAATTGAGGAGGGAGCATTTTATACAAAATAAAGGGCCAACTCGGGCATATGTCGATCCATATGATGCATTTGTTGCTATTTGGGATCGCCCAATTATGGAGCATATTGTTAGAGAAACAAATAAATATGCAGAACAGCTTTGCGAGGCAATGATCGTCCAAGGCATTGCCCCGAATAGCCGGATTACAAAGTGGGTGGATACCTCGGTAGATGAGTTATACACCTACTTTGCGATAATTCATGCCACCGGTATTGTAATAAAATCCCGCTTGGAAGAGTATTGGTCAACATCAGCCAATATTTTTATCACCCCTGAATTTTCGGCCGCAATGTCTTATGACCGTTTTTGTCTTCTTAACAAATGCCTACATTTTAATGACAATGCTTTATGTTCGACGGAAAGATTAACCAACAGTGAGGCGAAATTACATAAGTTGCAGCCAATATTGCAGCATCTTAATGACAAATTCACTTCACTGTACATGCTAGGGCAAAACATTGCACTTGATGAAAGTTTGACGATGTGGAAGGGTTGCTTAAATATTAAGCAGCACATCCCAAACAAAGCAGCGACAGTAGGCATCAAGACGTACGAAATATGTGAATCTCAGACGGGATACCTGTGGCGTTTTGAGGTAGAAGCACGTCAAGTCTCCACGAGCGAACAAGAAACAAATCCGCTGTCAGGGAAGATACCGACTTTGGTGCTTAGGCTTTTACGAGGATTAGAGCACAAAGGACACACTGTCTGGATGGACAACTTCTACAATTCCCCTAGTCTTGCAAGAGAGCTCAAAGTACAGGGGTTCGACTGCGTCGGAACTCTGAGGACTAACCGCCAGTATGTACCTGCTGAGTTGACAAATTTACAACTAAAAGACATGGCCGTTGGTCAAGTTTGTGGATGCACCTCTGGGGACGTCGATCTAATTGTGTGGAGGGATAAAAAGCGAATAGCTCTTATATCTACTTACCATGGCTTAACTACAGTGGAGGATGCAGACACAATTAAGCCTGCTTTAATAGCTGACTACAACATTTGCATGGGGGGAGTCGATAAAAAGGACCAAATGCTTGCTATGTACCCCATAGAGAGAAACCGAAATAGAATCTGGTACAAAAAAATTTTTAGAAGACTTTTAAACGCTAGCACATTAAATGCATTCATTTTGCTTAAGCAATTTAAACAATTTACTCATAGGCAATTTAGGCAAACATTGGTGTTACAGTTATTAGAACGCCATAAAACCAACAGAAGTCGCAATCGACCTGCTTTAGTATCCCAACGGCATGTGCCGCAACACTTTGAGCGACCCGCCGCAGGGTCTAATGACACTAAGCGTCATCTTCGACGGAAATGTGTTGTTTGCTCGAAAAGAACGACAACTTTCTGTGAAGGCTGTAGTGGCAAGGCTCTTTGCGTACCTAAATGCTTTTCTCAGTATCATGAATAACTTGTGCTTATTTATGACATTGTGAGAATTTGGTAGATAATTTTCTGTGGTAATACAAACACAAAAAATGGAGTGTATGTCTCTATAAAATAAATATACTTACTTACTTTATTGCGTAAGAGAACGGTAGAGTCGGTAGACCTATAGAGCATTGTCATTAGTTTTAATTAAGTTAGACGTAAATCGACCTATTTGTTGTTCTGTTAATGTTCTCATATTTTTATACTTCATCGGTGGCTAACAAGCGTACTACCCGCCTGGTGTTATCCAGATTTAGCAAGCTATGTACTACTACAACCTCCCAAAGACTCCCAAGGCTTGTTGCTGTGAAGATTGGCCGTATTGAAAGCGAGATGAACAAAATTTAACACATGAAGACGGTTCCCTTTTTAATTATAATAGTATTATTAACATTTTTTTTGCCTTTTTTAATTATAATAATATTGTAAAAATTTTAATAAAAAAAATTTGCGATACTTGTTTGTTGCTTTGCTTGTTTACAAAACTTAATAACAACCAGCCCCTGCTTCTTCTTGTTAGCTCAAGTACTAGCCCCTCGCCAGTACGTTTGTCTGCTTTATTACACAAATTCGTAATGTCTACAACGAGGTCAAAATCGGCTTCGCCACAGAAGCTGACGGTGGGCAAAATGTTAAAATCGGGCCTCGTCACTGACGAGGGTAAGTAGCAATTTTTTGACAATAAGTCGAATCCATATTATTCAACGCTGTTGTTTGCGTAACAGTAGCGTTTCTGTTGGGTTTTTAATTAAAATATTTCTATGCTTCTGTTAGAATGTAGGACTTATAAAATACTTTATCTTGTTGTAAGTATATCGAAATTATGAAACATATCGTTTCTCTCACCAGAAAATAATGATTAGTCTGCTACTCGTATAATAAAATAAGTAAAGGTGTTAATTTTGAAAGACTGAAATAGACTTTTTTAAACCATGTACTGGAAAAAATGTACTAAATCTAACAGCTTCGTTTGTGTGTGAAACTGAGCTACTGAATCATTTTCACTGTTTAAAAAAGAAATAATATACAAATAACAGTCATTCTCCGAATTATAAGCATGTAAAGTACCATCTACTTAAGGTAGCTCTAAAGACATACCCATTATGGTATGTCACTTAAAACTATTTTTTTGTATTTTTTTTCTATTGCAGGGTATTAAAAGGCTAATGTTTAGCAATACTTAGTGGTAAGGCATGTAAATAAAGCTAATTTGAATAATTATACTTGTCTATTTAATTTAAAACACTAAATTACGCGTTAAGAATTTGATGTCTTTGGTTTGCTCGTCCTTGTGAACCACAAGGAATAGATTAATTGTATGATGATGATTATTATTAGATAGCAAAACTAATAAAGATACAGTTTTCTGCTAAACAGCCACCCGCAAAACAATAATCACGATAGAAATTACAGTTTAGTAGCAGTAAGTGACCTGACGTTCCTTATCTGTGACAAGGCCCGATTCGGGATCCACAGACAACGACTATTCGCCATTTTTGTCGCTGACGAGGGGTTAAAACCTTTAAAACGGATCTATGCTCTTAAAGTTATTTTTTCCATAAATAAATAATTACAGGACATTCTTACACAGAATACATTCAGACATTCTTTCAATCAAATATAAGTACGTACTATGTTAACTGATTGATACGATTGATAACTTAAATTTCGGAGACGAACAAAGTATATTTATTTACTCCAGATATTTAATATATGCTAATTCCTTATTATCCATATGTTTTTACATTTTCAAGAAAATATAGCTTTAGGCATGGTGATAGAGAAACCCCTATTCCCGCGCTTCAAGCATGTATGTTAAAGTTTAATATTCATATCGAAAAGGAATTGCGATATTTTCAGTAGGTACCTACACTTAAAAATAACTACATCATGTACACTAAACCTGAACGATTAAATTGTAAAGTTACTAATTATGTATTTTTATACAGAAGTTTTGTTATTACTTTTAACCAGACTACTGCTTCGATTTCATTGATTCTGCTGTGTTACCTTCGATAGAACTTCGCTTTAGGTAAGTTTTATTCATGTAATTAATTTTAAGCTTTTTTCCAGTGATCTGGCTAAAAACGGTAAAAGGAAAGGACACAGCGGTCATTAATGGTTTCACGTTTTGCGTTAACACAGCCAGTAACAGAAACGTATCCTGGAAATGCACCCTTTATGGTGCAAATCGGTGGTGTAAGAGTCGTTTCCTTGCCACTAAAGATGGACGGATCCTGAGCGCAAACCTTGAGCATAACCACGCGGCCCCAGCCTTTATTATTCGCAATGGAACTTACATTAAAGTTTAGTTTTATGTGTATTGTGTTGAACACTCGAGGTCAAATATATCTATGCGGTCAAAGTGTCAAAATGTATATACATATACCTTATTGTCTTAATATTAAGCTACATGTATATTTTGGCACTATGTCATATCGTCACCCTAGTTCACAACCGTACTAACTACACTTTGAGCAATTTTACAGGAGAGCAAATCTAATGTTTGCATATGAATATTATATCAATGGTATACAAAAAGTTATAAATTATGTATTAGTGATGTAAAATAGGTCTTCGAGATATTATATTTCAAATATAATATACCACTTCGAAAGATTTCATACTGAAAATTGAATTTTAGACAACTAAACCCCTCACTTAATACAAGTGTGCACGTGTTAAATACGTCATCGACGTAGTTAGGACATAAGGTACTGTAATTATTAAAATATTTAGCCAATGGAAATGAAAAGAAGCAACTAGAAATGTTTTGAATTATTACTTTTTTATTATTAAAACAGACATTTTAATAAATCTGAACAAAAATCGAACTTTAAAACATAATTATACTAAGCATTGTGTGTTAAAATCGTACTATAAAAAAAACAAAAATAAAACATAAATGCAAACTTTTGCGGTTCTATTTAACAAAAATGTAATTAAATTATTTAAACATTGTCGCATCTTACTAACATAATAATGAAAAATCTTGAGATCCATTAATTTCTGTATCAGTTTTTTACTGTTAGTTATAATGGATTCACTTATTTATCGCCGAAAATCATATTGTCGAATATCACTTCCCAACTCACGTTTCGCGTAAATAATCAAAACAAATATGTTTCATTTGACAACTTAACAGTTACCAACTCAACATAATATGGTCTGTGTTTGAAGTATAATGTCATTTTTCAAAACGCCTATTTTCATGTTGTAGAATGTTTTAGTTGGCATAATATAAATTTGGTTGTTTATTGTTTTTAACTTTACTAGTAGAGGCATTTTGTGGGTAATGTATACTATTCAAAAAAATCTGTTCTGACGCTTCGCCGGCCGCTGCCGCGGCACGCCTCGACTGTTACTAAACTAATTGCTTATTTGTTTCAGGCAAGAGATGAAAAATGCCTAAACCTAACACTATCGCAATACATTATGAAAATAACTAAACCAAAAAATAACTAAAAAAACTAAAGAACATGTTAGTGTGGGTATCTTTGTAACTTGTATAATGTATGAAAAGGGAACTGTTGCATTAACTATACGTTATTCGACCAAGAGTTGAATTAATTAAGTGTACTTGGTGTGACAAAATGCCAAACCAAACACGAATCAAATGTATCAACATCACTTCCATTATTATGTTCTACCACACTATGTGCTCTTAATGTTAAACCATGCATTGAATACGACTAAAATGCTAGCGCACTAGTGTATTAAGTGCTGTTAGTGTCATCAAAATCTAACCTTTACAGTATAAAAAACTGCGCACAACCATGTTAAGTGCTGTTATATTACTAGTAATTATTTATGTTTTGGTGATTTTGACATCATTCTGCTTTACCAAATTTACAAGTCTTCGACCTTTACTTAACATTGTCACGAACGTAATATTTTCAATACTATTAAATTATGGAACAAAACACATTGCAGCGCCCACTCAACGACTCCCTCTGAAAATATAGGTTGAGACTTTTGTGGGTATATTTGTTTTTGTTTGGCGCGCGCAGTTTTCCTACCCCGGCGCCGGCGCACGGCGTGGTACAGTTACTGTACCGCTCACGCTTCCTATTAATGTAGGTGTATAATAAAAAATAATACGTATTTAAAATGGCTCAAGTAAATAACGAAGCATGTTAGTCACCGCTTAGAAAATATTATTCCTGAAATTGAATTATTTATACTTTTTTCAATTTCGCTTTAAAAAAGTTTACGAACATACCGACTGTATTATAGTAACTTAACATGTTTGTCAAACAACCAGTTCAAAAGACATTCAATTAACAGCTCTTGTGACAATCTTGTTACATGTTTTTTTGTAATGTTTTGTACTAAAGCGACTTAATACATTACTGCATACAAAATATAATAAGTTCCAATTGAACTAACTACACTTAGTACGAATGTGCATAATTTCAAATAGGAGTCAAATGACCTAAAGTCACTTAATGCTTTTGTACATGAAATTTTTAAAAATAATGGATTTTAGTACAAAAGCGCATGCTTTCTTCGTACTTAGTACCATTGTGTCACATTGTTTTTCATGGAAGGAGAAGGCTTTTAAGGTTTTTGTTAATGCCATACGACGCAGAATTCAATTTTATATAGGTAGCGATAAAAAAACAAATTTTGAAAAAAATGTAATTAGTACGGTTGTGAACTAGGGTGACGATATATTGTACTTGGCTTATTTGTCTAATAATCCAGTGTCGCATTCCTTGACATAAATTTAGAAAGGGAAAAAAGACGAATTATTCATTAGACATATAAAGACAAGTGTGTAAGCGGGTTAGAGTCGCTTTCGCTAGATATATGTAACTTTATATTGTAGTTTTACATATTTACTTTTATAGTAGTTTATGTATCTGTGTATAATGAAGGGCATTACAACAAGAGTGTGGGTTGTTGTAATGCCTAATTATGTATAGTTACATACACTACTTTATCTACACACATATCATTAAGTGTTTTAAGATGGGTTCAGAATCCGTAGGGAAATGACTTATTACTAGGGTTACTTGTAAACATTAAAAAGTCAACGAACAAAACAAATGACAGCTTGGAACGGCGGCGTTGCGTATTTCGTATCTCAGTCAATTTTTTTTAAACCATAGACAAGCGAATGAACTCCCTATTCTACTGTCACTCGAGTTCAAATGTCGTTGGATTTATATTAAAAAAACATAACGAATTGGCGTTTCGTATCAATGGCTGTTTTAATATCTATAGATACTAGATTAGACACCCCACTTGAATTTGACAGCTGTTACAAATTTAAATTCATAACCTACTGATTTCAGTAGGTAATGTTAACATTACCTACTACATCTTTCTGATGGTTGGTAATGCTGGTCATTGCCTACGGTTTCTGGACGCATTTTAGAGCACTTATGACATGTACGTAGATAAAATATATTTTCCATTAACATGTTAACTAATTAATAGTAATACATATTAGCGCGATAATTACTCATGAAATACTTTATATTCAATTTTTGTTCTACTGTATATAAGCAAATTTGTTTACTGTCATTTACTCGTATAATTGTTTCATAATTATAAAAAATATTTTCTTATTCATTTTTTTTCATACATTGACTCCCTATTTAACCGATGAATAAAACGGGGGAGACTCTCAAGTCTACGCGTATTTTTTTTAAATATTTTTTTTTTACACAGCAGTCTGATTTCGACAATTCTTTTTTAAGCTAGGAACTTTGTTCAATGTATGTACTCATTCCTATTTTTACTATTTACAGTGGTTTGGACCAAAAACTTGAAAGGAAATGATGTAGCAATTGTCGACGGTTTCCCGTTTACTGTCAACAGCAGCGCTAAAAAGATGAAAGTGTCATGGCGGTGCACTCAATATTGGACTAATAGCAAATGCAAGAGTCATTTTCTCGCCAGTAGAGATGGGAAAATAATTCGTGCTAACATCGATCACAACCATAAAGCGCCTTCATTTATCATACGTAACGGTTATTACATGAAAATATGAGATTTTTTTATGAAATTAGAAGGCAAACGATCAGACGAATTTAAGAAAATATCATATGTTAGGACTACAACGAATGTCAATAAACTTTTTGAAATATTTTTATAAGGTCTTGTTATTGTGTCAATTATAGTATATACTTAAATAGTGTCTTTTTTCAATTATACATGTGCCCTATGTTTATCAAAACTTACAAGTCTACAAGTTCACAAGTTACACTTTACAAGAAAAATATTACAAGTCCTTGTAAATATGTTTATCAAAAAAAAACCTAACGGCTTGTAAAATTTTACTCTTGTAAATTCTACTTGTAAGTTCTAAAATTAAATTAATTTACCGTCACGTTCTTTTACCGCCATTTCGTAGTTTTTTATTATTATTGATTATGCTGTACTTAAAACATTTGACATTTTCGTCGTCGCTTGAGTCAGATGACAACATTTTGAGAATGAAATCTAAGTAATTTTATAAATATTAATATTAAAAGTTCCGAGTCCGACACTCGTAAACTAAGGTTTTTGCATATTTTTTTACAAGTAATAACTTACAAATATTTTTTTGATAATCAAAATCAGGAATACGTATGGAAAAATATACTTGTGACATTAAAAACGTCACTTGTAACTTGTAGCTTACGAGTGCAGTTTTGATAAACAGATATTTGTAATAATGACAAATTTTACAGGCAAAATGCTTGTAATACAACAAGATTGTTTTTACTGATAACATTGTTTGATAAATAGATTGAATTAGTCCCAAAGAGGCTTACAGGCTTATATTATGGGTACTAGACGATTTATTTAAACTTCTACTGTACTATAGTGCTAGTAACAGAATAGCAACCCGTCCGGATCAGAACGAATGCAATATAGTTAATTATATAACACATCCACTTATCTCTAGAATCATACTGTCTATTAAGGAAGCATGAAAATCTATTTGCTCTTTCAAATGATATAAAGGTACATTATCGAAAAGCTTAGTTGCATGCATGACGACAGTGGTATTTTTAATTACAGTGCTACGAGTCCTACTCGGAGAGGTCACAAACCCTAGGGGTCGTGGCCGGCCGCCCATGGAACCCACGCCCCCAAAATGGTGGCGGATGAAGGGGTCGACCCACATGCCGGAGTTACCTGACATGAAGCAGCGGCGATGCAGGATGCCGGGCTGTCAGTTCAAGACCACGGTGAAGTGTCAATCCTGCAATCTTTTTTTATGTTTTACCTCAAAAAGGAATTGTTACAAATTATTTCATCAATAAAAAAGTATAATTTTTCAAGTACTTTTATTAAAAAAGCAATCAATTTTGCGACATTTTACACAAATCTACTTAGTCCTAATGCTTTTGTTGTAGGCGCTAGGCGATGATGTTGTATAATTAAATATATAAAACATACAGGAACAAAATATACTTAATAATAACTCGCCGATTAAAAAGGGACAGTACAAGGCTGTTACACATTTTGATTCTGAAGTATGGTTGTAATCATAATTCATTTCATTGATATTGGCGCGGATAAAACATCACACATTTAAATAAGTGCATTTCTTTCTACAAAATGCTTTGTTGATTAATAATCTTTGTAACGCGTGATAGGTACACATAAATATTATAAATCGACATGTTTTAGAAATCTTTCATCTCGCCTAGATAAGGATTAATATTTCACAAGCATTACATTATTTATTTAATAGTATATATAGGTATATATTTTTTACTCTTAATTTATGTTAGTTTATTTTTATTTTGTACCTATTCGTTTGTACCTATTTGTTTTTTAAAGTTGTTTATCTTAAACTCCATTTTTTTTACTTTTACTATTTTTTTTTGTTGTGTTTATAATTTTAGAAATTCCATTCTTATCTTTCTTTTCAGTGATCTGGGCAAAAACGAAGAAAGGAAAGGACACTGTTATTGTCAACGGCTTTTCATTCTGCGTCAATACTTGCAGTGTAAACGTTTCTTGGAAGTGTACGCACAGCAGCATGGGGTGCAAAAGTCGCATGCTGTCCACACGGGACGGGACCATAATCCGTGCGAAACTCGATCACAACCACCCGGCCTCCGCGTTCGTCATCAGTGACGGAGTTTATGTCAAACTCTGACTTAGTACTTGTACTAAATTTAATGTAATATCTTGGAGAGATACGTGCCGCAAGTATGGGTTGTAAAGCTGATATCACATTTGTGAGTTTCGAGCGATGTATGGAGGCGAGTACGCCGCCATTATGCCGCGTATGAGTTTTGTATAGATCGGTCGCGCAAATCGCGCGTCATTCGCGAAAATCGAGTGTGGCATTCTCTTTATGTCAGTCGCAGTCCGATTGTAACGTGTGCCAATTCCGATCACAATCACCCGTCTCCGTGTTTGTCATCGGTGACGGAGTTTATGTCAAACTGTGACTTAGTACTTAAAACTTGTACAAAACTTGACAAAACATCTTAGAATGATACATGCTGCAAGTATGGGTTGTAAGACTGATATTACACTTGTGATATTCGAGCAAGGTTTTGAGGCAAATACGCGCCGCGAGTACGCCGCGTATGAGTTTTGTATAGAGATCGCGCGTCGCGGAAGTGTAGCATTCTCTTTATGCCAATGCCAATCCGATTCTAACAACTCCGATCATAAACACAGAGCCTCTGCGTTCGTCTTACGAAACGGAGCTTATGTCAAAAATTAATTAGGTACAGACTCTTTTCAATTTATAGAATGTTTTGAAGGGGTCTGTAATATAAAGGGTTTTTGGGTAGCATGCTCTCATAGCCAGAATTGTGAATTAGCTTATTCAGTTCTGCTGTCTACAGGGTAGTTATCTTGAACGGTTGTTGTTAAAGTTTTTAAGAGCTCTTTCGTTCGCAACCATCCTGTACATGCTCACGATCATCTATATTAGACGGAGTATGTGTCATACTTTGATTTCTATAAGTAAATGTATATAGATAAAAACGAGTTTACAATGCGTGGTCCGTGTCGAATATTAGCTGGTTTCAACATAAAGGCGGTAGTCGGACTTTGAAATTGATGACTATATTAAATACTGTTAAAGTTTTCTAAAAATATATTTTTATTACATAACTAAGACGCGTTTTGCGTTTTATTATTGTATTCTTATTAGTCCTATTTTTTAAACCTGGGTGGTGTATATGTATTTATCTTATAATATTATACTTAAATTTTCGTAGTTAAATATTTAGTTTTAATCTAGTAACTTTTTTATTTTAATTGTTATTTTTAGGTTTTATATTATTGGTCACTTTTTAATTAGACATGTTATTACAATGTCATTAAATATTTTGATTTTGACCTTCACTTAGTTTTCCTTTATGTATGCAGAAAATGTGACTTTGATCCTGTTTGTTTAATAGATGTTACTGTTTATTTTTTATCGTGAAACCTTTGTTAGTTCCTTTTTGCTATGTTTATTCACGTATTTTTACAGTTATCTTTACGAAAAACGCAAAAGGAAAGGATACTGCGATCATCAACGGTTATACGTACTACGTTAACACTATGAATGGAAAAAATGCCTCTTGGAGATGTACAGTCGGCAGACGGTGTAAGAGCAGTTTCCTCGCCGCGAGAGACGGTACCATACTCCGAGCCAACCTTGATCACTTCCATGAGGCTCCTGCTTATATTATACGAGATGGTATTTACATTCGACTGTAAATTTAATCTAAGAAAAACTGTATCAAATTTAGTTTTATATAAATTATTATTCGGATTGCTTTTTTTTATTTCCAACAGGGACAACTGAGAACCATCTAGAGTGATAAGATTTTTGATGAGTAAAATAGCCCAAGAAAGTAAAAAAAATCAAACATTAATTTATACCATTATTAGCGATTTTATATCATTTTCAATGGTTAGGTTTTCTATGATTACTACATGAAAAATCCTACCGATACTTCTTATTTTATAAACTGCATATCAGGCATTCCTTTTTTGCGTGATTTAGATTCTTTATAAAGAGTGTTTCAAGTAACCAAAATAAATATTTATATAATTACTCAAGCACGCTTCATAGGAATGACTCAAAAAAAGATTATCTCATGTTTTACATTTTGTAGGATGTTATGTCTGCACAATGATGAACATGATTATAAAGGCATATGCTAGAATATTCCTGCTATTACTTTCATATTTTTTTAAACAGGTCAAAAAAATACTGGAGTGAACCCAAAAAAAAAATAGTTTATAGTTAAATAGCTTTAATCTCATTTACTCACCGCTATAGTTCCTGTTTTTAAGATTACTTGTATTTTTAGTGATTTGGGTCAAAAATGTAAAAGGAAATGACACGGTTCTCATCAACGGGTTTCCTTTCTGCATCAACAATATAAACAGAATAAACGTATCTTGGAGGTGCACAGCGAGGGGAAGTTGTAAAAGCCGTTTTCTGGCTACCAAGGACCGAAGAATAATTCGCGCCAATCTCTTGCATAACCACGCGGCTCCCCTGTTTATCATAAAAGATGGAGTGTATTTCAGGGTTTGAGTTAGTGTGTACATTGTACAATTATGTTCACACCGTGTAAGCATGTTACACAACTGACACAAATCTTTTAACTTTTTTATTCGCTTTTTTACGTTTTAATATCATATTGGAAACTGTTCGATACAGAGGTGGTACTGAAATTATTCTGTTTTTGTATTCATAATTCTTAAAGATAAGGGAAACATGGAAAAATCAGCTACAACTAGGGAATGCAATCCCGACTCGCGATTGCAAATTCGAGATACCGCCGGATTAGAAATATCAATCCCGCGGGATAGGAGTATTACGGGTGATTATGAAAGTGACTGATTAAAAAACAAAGGTTATTAAGAGTGTTATCTGCTTAACGGCATCTAACATCCGTTGCAATTTACCCAGAAGATACGAAGAGACCAACTTTTCTATTTTCGCCCCGAGTGGACGTGTGTAGCGTGGCTGACGACTGCCGTCCAATTCCGTAAATCCCGGACGGGATCCCGTCATGTTATGCGTCGGGATTGATCCCGAAAAATTACACGGGATCTCGCGGGATCGGGATTGCATTCCCTAGCTACAACTGAGCTACAAAGACTCGACAGATGGCTCAGATGGCATATATTCTGCAGCATATATCCCGGAATCGCGAGTTCATGTCTCGCAAGAGCCAGTTGATTTTTCCATATTTATAAGAACAAACAGCGGATCGGGAGTCATGGAAAACAAGGGGAGAGGCCTTTGCCCAGCAGTGGGACACACACATAGGCTAAGAAAAAAAAAAAAATAATAAGAAGAAGAATATCAATAAATACATATAATTCTCATAACGACTAAGCTTACTTTAATACACGAGTTGATTTTATGATTACTGTAACAAATAAAGCATTTATCATATTTGTGTATCTTTTATCAATGTATTCATTATTGATATTTAAATAGAAAGAAAAATAGAAAAACTTGACTCGCAACGGGACTCGAACCCACAACCACTGGCTTTGATATGCTAGCAGAGGTTTCTGCTTAATACAAAAACAATTTTGGAAAGGACATTGTTATCCATGAATTCTTAATCTAAATTTGAGACTTCGATGCCGTAAAAAGGGTTCAATACTCTTCTGTAGATGTCGCTACACGTCACCCGTAATGACGTATACCAGAAAGGATAAGATAGAAAAATTTGACACGTCTTTTAAGCGGCACTCGTTAGCACAATTGGTAGTGCACTGGGCTAGTGATCCAGTGGTTGTGGGTTCGAGTCCTGCTGCGAGTCAAGTTTTTCTATTTTTCTTTCGATTTAAATATCTTTGATATGCTAGCAGACGTTTCCGCTTAATATAAAAACAGTATTAATTATTAGCTAAAGTATAAATACTGTGTTCATATTTTTGGAATTTAATTACATGTTTTAGTGATCTGGGCCACAAACACAAAAGGAAAGGAGATGGTTGTCATCAACGGGTTTTCCTTCTGCGTCAACACTAGCAGTAAATCAGTGTCGTGGAAATGTACACAATATAATAGCAGAACGATGTGCAGGAGTCGTTTCCTTGCCACCAGAGACAGGCAGATAATTAGTGCTTACCTCGAACACAATCACGTCGCCCCTGCGTTTGTTATAAGAGATGGAGTGTACATCAAATTATAAAGAATAGCAAATTTTTTATACATGTACCGAAAAGTTAAAATAATAAAGTTGATTTTATATATGGCGTCGTTTTTATTGAAGCCGCTCTTTTTTTATGACATAGGCGGCATACGAGCAGACGGATTGCCTGGTGGTAAGCATTATCGTCGCCCATGGGCACCCGTAACAGCAGGGGAGTCACAAGCGCGTTGCCGGCCTTTAAGGGGGGTTGGAGCTCTGGGAACCTTACTCACCATCAGGAACACAACACTACATACTTGAAAGGTAGCAGTGCTATTATGGCTGTGGTCTTCTGTAAGGAGGAGGTACTTTCCCAGTTGGGCTGCCCCAGATTCAAGCGTTGATGGTACTTCGCTGTGCCCTACCTCTCATTGTTGAACGTAGTTTAAGGACATACCCGGGTCCAAATACTCTTACTGTTAAATAGTTTTTTAGGTGATTGCTTAGTTACATTTTTTAGGTGATTGCTTTCTTATGTCTTCCACATCTATTTCAATTTATTACTATGATATATTAATTTGTTTCATTATTTTAGTGATTTGGACAAAAAATGCAAAAGGAAAAGATATTGTGGTCATTAACGGGTTTACATTCGGAATCAACAACATAAATAAGAAAAACGTATCGTGGCGGTGCGCTAAATATTACAATATAGGGTGTAAGAGCCATTTTCTTGCTACAAAAGATAGATCAATTATCCGAGCTCAGCTCGACCACAACCATTCGGCCCCTTCTTTTGTTATACGTAATGGAATGTATTTTAGAGTTTGACATGTTAATCAAAATATTAAGCTTTCCAATTTGAACGTCTACTTTGATAATAGTTGGTCCGATTTATCTTCACTACTTTACCATAATGTTTCTATTACTAACTATATTGTAACTCTTATTTTGCTACTATTAGGTACTAGCATACGTGTTTTATTTATTCGTGTTTTTGTAATAATTCGTTTAAGATTTTTCGAATGTTCGTTAGCTTGAAAATAAAAATTATGTACTATTCTTCCATTGTTTTTTTCCCTAACACTTTGTGCTAATACCATGGGCGATGACTGATTACACCTTTATGGCCAGTAGATGTTTTTAATACCTGGGAAGAATTCAGATTTTATCTACAACTTACACATGTTCCTTGATGTTTATTTGTGTAAAACTTTAAACATAACGGAGACTGCAACCATCAACCGTTTTACATTTTACATAAATTCTGACGAGGTATTATAGATGTATCTTGAAAATGCTATCAAAATACGCTGAACAGCCATTTCGAGGCTACCAATGACAACATTAGTACACAATGCCTGCCCTTCCCCTCAATATGTCATACGTTTTTACATTTGACGTTTTTACATTATGACTTATGAGTCCGTAAATTGATCTGTGTAACTTGATTTATCGGAGACATGTGGCTTTTAAAATCTTCTGGTCTGTTTTAATCTCGGATCTCGGACAATTAAGACCCAGTGTCGCATCGAAGTTTAGAAGAAGACCATCTGTCTCCTTTTTTACCATGTGGTATGAATTGAATTTGGTAATATTACGACTGTTCCATTTTAACATAAGATATTAATAGAAGTCTACCAACGTTTTTCGTGTTTTAGTGATTTGGACTAAAAATTCTAAAGGAAAAGAGATGGTGATTATCGACGGGTTTACATTCTGTATCAATAAGATAAGCAACAGAAATATATCTTGGAAGTGCACTCAATATAGCAATAACAATATAAGGTGTAAGAGTCACTTCCTGGCTACCAGGGATGGAGACATAATTCGTAAGTTCCTCGACCATAACCATGCCGCTCCCGCTTATATTATACGTGATGGAATTTACATCAAAGTATAACTCAAATTCTTTTATTATTGTGTGATAGTGTGTTTATTTGTGTACTATAAAAGTAACAACAAATAAATGTTTTTTTACTACACTTTTTGATTTGATTTGATTTTTAAGTAGTAACACTATCATATAAATTGAAAATACACTATCTTAAATAAATGTAATAATCAAAGTAACAGAAGATTTTCAATACACCGGACAAAAGTATAATCTGTTCCAATCTGGATACTTTATACAACAGTAATTTTGTCTTGCTATTGCATGGTAAAATTTTGTTTGTGAATCCTTGACCTCCGTTATACCTTAGCTTAATTTGACGTCGAATGTCTATGAGAATGCTAACAGTTCAGTACAGAACTTGCGCAAGCTTTTACAAGCTGTTACATAGGTATAGATCAATGTATATCGATTTTTTCTATTCCAGGAACGTGGGCAACGTCCGTCAGAGGCAATGAGGTGTTGGTCATAGCTGACTACTGCTTCTTCTTTAGCTACCGCCGCGTGCGCACGGTACACTGGAGGTGCACTTTTGGCCATTCCTGCAAGGCGCGCGTGATCACCACAATGTCTTGCGAAATTGTGAAAACGTATTTAGTACACGACCATCCTCCGCCGACGTTATTATTATATTAAAATATTGTCTGGGCTAGTGGGTAGTGACCCTGTCTATGAAGCTGATGGTCTTGGGTTCGAATCCCAGTAAGGGCATTTATTTGTGTGATGAGAACTAATATTTCTTCCTGAGTTTTGGGTGTTTTCTATGTATTTAAGTATTTGTATATTATATATATCGTAGGTTAAGTTTTAACAACAAAGGAGTTCTTGAGCTTACGGAGGGGCTCAGTCAATTTGTGTAGGATATTTAAAGGCTTAAAGCCCGCAATATATAAATTAATATCTAATAATAATAGCTGCTTTTTTGAGCAAAAATACTCGACGAATGAAAAATCTGAGTTAGCGTAAGGTAAGGCTCATATTAAGTATAAATATATGTGTGCACTCAATATAGCAATAACAATCACATATCTCATTATATTATTGTGTAATAGTATGTAAGTAAATGTGTGTGCCGTAAATTTAAAATAATAAGGTAGATTTTTTTATAACTACAATAACATACAAATATAAAATATACCTGAGATGATGTACCTTTTCTCACTTAGGACTTTCTGTTATTTAGTAGCGTAGACCACAAATCTACCTCTCTGTTTTCTGGAGTTATCTTAAAATCGTGAGACTCGAGACATTTCTATTAAAATTTTTCTGTTTCAGTCATCTGGGCCAGAAATGTGAGAGGAAAGGAGACTGTAATCATCAATGGATTTACTTTCTGCATCAACAACATGTCCGTTACGAGAAACGTGTCTTGGAAATGTACCCAAAGCAGTAAAACCAAGTGCAAGAGCCGGTTCCTGGCCTCCAGGGAAGGGAGGATAATACGCGCGTTACTGGACCACAACCACGCGGCCCCTGAGTTCATCATACGTGACGGAGTTTATGTTAAACTGTAAGTTTGTGAATAAAGCAGCGATGGTGCGTCCATTAAAGGCTTGGGCAAATAGGCGCGTTTTGTGAGCGTGGCACAGCGGGGTGCGCACCGGTGTGGCTAATGTAATGCAATAAGGCACAAATTTGGACGGCAGCCCAAGCCTTTAAGCTGATTCCCGCCGACTTGACTAATTTTCCCGTAGATCAACAGATTTCCTTGGGATTGTGAAAAAAAGGCAAAGCCATGCTTACTCCTTATTGCCTAAAAAAATGATAAATGCAATGAAAAATCACAACAATTGTATATAGTAACATAACAAAAAATATAGATTTTTATAATAGTTTTATTTTTATGTTCTACATTTACATCAAAGTACACCCGTGATCGTTTTAATGATAAGCCCATAAAACATAACATTATGCAACTCGCAAATGTTAGTTACGCAAGTACGCACTTTGTGTTTGTACATCAAGACTGTATCTTTACGAGATGCACCAATTCAATGTTCTAGAAATGTAGAAAGATGAGGATAAGAAGTGAAAGGTAAAAAGGGAAGGAAGATATGAGGAATATAAATAGAACGTTAATGAAACTCTGTGGCTGGTGGCTGGTAAAGCTATTTCAAAAATTAAAACAGCTATTTTAGAGAAACTGATAAAAGAAAATGCGCTCTTGTTATTTGTCGAAACTGGATGGATTATTTATTCATACTCTCATTATATCTTCGATATTTAAATCGAAAGAAAAATAGAAAAATTTGACTCGAAGCGGGACTCGAACCCACAACCACTGGATCACTAGCCCAGTGCACTACCAATTGTGCTATCCGAGTATCCGGGTACTCCGCTTCGAGTCAAATTTGTCTATTTTTCTTTCGATTTAAATGTCGAAGATATTCGCTAGCAGACGTTTCTGCATAATAAAAAATAACTCTCATTATATTTGAAACGGTATAATGAGATTTTCCTAAAATGGATTATATTAGCAGATTATCTGATGATTATTTTTTTATACAAGACTGACCAGTGTTTTAACTCAGTCACACCTGATGGTAAGTTATGACGAGGTCGAGGGTACGCTGGCACTGAACAGCCTATTCATTCTTGCCAAAATACTATTGTCAAAATGATACAAGTCATATTTGTATACCAGCAGTGGACAACTTACGGCTGTGATCATCTATGAGCTTCAGTGTACCTCAGCTGTAGGTAAAATAAGACTAATAATTTTGACAGTTCAGTACAGAAATTGTACAAGCTTTTATGAATCAAGACAAACATCTGTTTCATCTGTTCCAGCTATATGGGCAACGTCCGTAAGAGGCAACGAGGTGTTGGTCATAGCTGACTACTGCTTCTGCTACAACTACCGGCGCGTGCACACGGTACACTGGAGGTGCACCTTCGGCCGCTCCTGCAAGGCGCGCGTGATCACCTCGGCGTCCAATGAAATTGTAAAAACACATTTAGTCCACGATCATCCGCCGCCGGCTTTCCGAATACATAATGGAGTCTATTTTAAGATATGATCGCACAATAACTATTGCGTTATTTTTCCATACTTTAAAGTGTATCATTTTGTAAGGCGCGTTTTGGGTGGTAAGAAGTGCGAGTTTCTAACTTGAATGAAAGTTAAAGTTTGAAACTTGCTGTTTCTGATTTTTGTTTAGCTTCTTCGCAATTGATCTCATAAGGATATTTGATCCCCACAACAAAATAAATCAATACTATAAATAAAAAAGATGAATATAGCGTTCTTTCAAGCCTGTCCTTGAATCAATCCAAATCACTATTTGACGATTCCTAATTCTGAGTTACAATTTGTTAAGACACGCTACGCTATTACGAAACGCTTTAAAAAATCTAAGTAAAAATTCTACAAGTTGTAAGACTTTTTGGTTATGAAATAGTAATGTTTTATCTACTTGATGTAAATCAGAGAAAGTGACAGCTACCGGTAGTCTATTTTAGTTGCATTTGACTTTTAAAAATGTGTTCCTACTTGCCAGCCTTGCACAGGGTTTAAGTTGTTTGTACATAATTCTGCGTGAATATAAATGTTCCGTGATAATCATTGTTTTATTGTGTCTAAAGCAGTGGTCAAATAATGCTAGTAAATCTTTTGAGCATCAACGAAAATATTTAACATGACTTAAATCGGCTAACGGCTTTACTACGTTTAATCAGTCACTTGCAACATATTTCGAGGCGACGCTAGCGGCGAGTCGAAAGGATACTCAGTAGTCTTAGTGCTTGAAAATGAAGGCCTATGTTCTCCGGAAAATGTCGCGTGAGTGACTAAATAAACATGAGTAAAGTCATAATATTGTCTTCGGTTGCCGCGATAATTACTCATAAGATAATCCGTTTAAGTTGTTTTATTTCATGAGTAAAGTCGTTACTTTCATTTATAAAACAGCTCACGAAAGTTTAAATACAAACATTGATTATTTCTGAAGATACTCATTCATCTTCATATCACCAACAGAAATTAGTTCATAGTAGATTTCTACATTCGAAACCTTATTTACCTTTGTTGCAATAAACTAAAATGTCATAATCTTCTAGTGATCTGGGCTACATCGACCCGAGGCACCGAGCTGGTGGTAATAAACGGGTATTCTTTTGGGCCCAATAGCGTGAGGAAGAAGACCATCTCCTGGACGTGTACGCTTCATCATAAGTGCAAGAGCCGTTTCCTATCCACCCCGAACAGGACTATATTGCGTGCTGATCTCAACCACAACCATGAACCGCCTCGGTTTATTATACGGAATGGGATATATATGAAACTGTGAAACTGTTTGATTATTGCCTCTGTGGTCATTTATGTTATTGACCTGAGCACAACACATGACAATGTAATTCTAACAGCAAAAGATGGTTTTGTTATCAATATGGTAAACAAAACAACACCACTTCATACATAATTCAATCCTGAATTGTCGGGGCTTTAAACGCATTTAAATACTCATATTATGTGCATCATAATAATAACATGTAAACAATTTGGGATTCTAAATGAAATTGAGATTAGGATGTTTTTTATTTATATCTTGTATATGATATTTTACTTAATTGATAACAATAGATGATTTATATTGCTTGTATTAACTACTGTGAATAAATATACTAAATTATCATCCTTCAATTTAAACTTAGTTATATTTTTATCTGCCTATCGGATAAAATTAATCATGTCACTAAAATATATGTAAGCTTTCTTATGTCGTGTAATTAGTCACAAATTTTGGAATATAAGTCTCAAATATGGCTATTTATTGTTGTGTTCACATTTCTTTTAATAAAAAGATTTACCATCATGATTGAACGTTAAAAAAGATTTTTTTAAATGAAGTCCAAAATTTTCTATCATTATCATTACGTGTAGTCTTTTTTAGTGCTTTTCGGTCCATTCAATGATTGTTGTGATTACAGTAATCTGGACAATGAACGCACGTGGTAAAGAGATGGTGATAGTGAACGGTTTCCCGTACTGCAAGAACACGGTGAGAAGGAAGACGGTATCCTGGAAGTGCACCCAGTCTTCGCACAACCGCTGCAAGAGTCACTTCCTCGCCACGCATAATCGGAAAATACTTACTGCCACTTTGGAACACAACCACGGGCCACCCAAGTTTTACGTGACAGAAACCGGGATATTTAGAAAACTTTGATTCATCTGTTCCTGCTGTTTAGTTTATATAGGTTTTTTTCTGTTATTTCTCTCTCTCTCTGTTAGTTCTCTTTACTTGTCTCTATAGTTGTTGCATTACGCTCTATCAAGGTCTTACTATTACCAACACTAATGTCTACTTACCAACATTTGTTTATCACCTTTGATCTCCTTTTTCCATTAAACTTGTTATCTCTGTTACCTCTGTTATTTTGATATAATGTTTGTATTGTATCTAATAATAAAGATAGCCTTTAGGTATAAAATTATCATAATTATGATAAAAAACGCACGTGTAATAACTTAGTGACATAGTCCCGATAGAATAGTGTTTTAAGTATTGATCATTTAGAATTGTTTCAAATTATATATTTAAGTTGAATATTTTTAACGATGGGTATAATTGATATTCATATTTTATCTCCTTTTTAGTTTGAACAACTTGATATTCCTGTTATTTTTATGTAATATTTGTAATGCTAATTAAAATTATAATGATCAGCGCTTAAACAATTCAGGCGAACAACGTCAAACCAGTCATAGGATGAAATTCAAATAATATTTTCACAAACAATTACCATTTATCATTTTTTAAGCGATGTCGTTACATTAGCCGAGTAGATAACGACTTATGATGATGATGTCAAACAAACATGCCGATGATAAAAATATCAATAAACTTTCACTGAGATTTTCATTCACATGAGTAAGTAATAACAAGAAGTTGTCTGTTAATGAATAATATATTTCGTTCTGAAAATAGATGATATATACTTACTATGTAATCAGACGACCGGTCTGGCCTAGTGGGTAGTGACCCTGCCTTTGAAGCCGATGGTCCTGGGTTCGATTCCCAGTCAGGGCATTTATTTGTGTGATGAGCACAGATATTTCTTCATGAGTCATGGGTGTTTAATATGTATTTAAATATTTATATGTGTTTATCTATTATATATATCTAGTATCTACAACACAAGCTTTACTGAGCTTACCGTAGGGCTAGGTCGATTTGTGTAAATAAGATTGTCCGGAAAAAAAATATTTATTTACTTAAGAATTTTATTATTAGTTGTATGTTTAATTTTATTATATTTAATCATAACTAACGATAGCAACTTTGTTTAACATCATCATCATAAGACGTTATCTACTCGGCTAATGTCACGACATCGTTCAATAATTGTCAAATGGTAATTGTTTGTGAAAATACTATTTCAATTTCATCTTATGAGTGGTTTGACGTTGTCCGCATGAATTGTTACAGCTCTGAATTATCAGTTATACAAATTGATAATATCTAAATCAATTTGAGTATAGAATTATATTACAATTACAATAATAATATGATATCAAAAATGAAATATACGTTCGTATACTAACTTTTTCGGTGTTATAATCCCGTGTTATTGAAGAATAGTGTTGTAAGTATTATTTTTTTAGACTTGTTTAAAAAAAATACTATAAAAACTTTCGTCTTCTCATAAATATAATGCTTTTTAAGCTAGAGAAATAATTATATGTGTCTTGATAGCCTTTAACTATATTATATTACACATACTAGGATATCAAAAAATTAATATAAAATTAAATACGAAAACATTCGTATATGATAAAAACTATTTAGGAGACATAGTCCCACCTTATCTTAGACTAGTTTTTTAAGTATTATTTCAATCGAATTGTTTATAACTATATGAACTTGCATTTAATGTTGTACCTACTTGTATTGGAATTTTATACTTTCATAAAAATAATGCTTCTTAAAAAAGAGTTAGTAATTATTTGTGTCTCCTTTAGGGGATCTTGACTATTATAAGTATCACATTATACAATCCAGGGGTTAGCGTGTATAGTTCTACACATTTTGCCCTTTGGTTCGTTTTGCTCTGCTTGACTTTACTATGATGTAACCGTTACGTGATTGGATATCCGAAAACCGCTCCTGGAAAAGGAAATATTTTAAAAAAAATATTTGACCAGAGTTTGACCTCAGTCACACCTGATGGTAAGTGTCGACGAGGTCGAGGATGTAGCACGCTGGTTCAGTAACAGCCTATTCACTCTTGCCTTGAAAAAACCCAAATTATATCTTTCCGGGATTACAGACGAATAAAGCGAATTCCATTCCTTAGCAGTCCGCATTAAGAAGGTAGAAGCGAATCGCTTCGTGCGAATGAATGAGCGAGAGAATTTAATTGAAGTTTAGTGGGGTTTAGTTACCTGCTGGAAATATTTATTTGTCTTTTATTAAACAGAAACGTCTGCTAGCCAATATCATCTATATTTAAATAGATAGAAAAATACGTCATGATGTATATATACCAGGAAGGATAAAATAGACTTTGATAAGTGCAAGCGGTACTCGTATAGCACAATTGGTAGTGCACTGGGCTAGTGATCCAGTGGTTGTGGGTTCGTGTTCCGGTACCAGTCAAATTTTTCTATTTTTCTTTCGATTTAAATATCGAAAATAATTATTTGTTATAAAGGGAGCAATTTTAATGTTCACCTTCTCGTAATATAGAAACCCAAGCTAGCGTAAGATTACAAAATTGAGCAAAATTTAGGGTGGTATCTGGAAGGTTGGGAGGGTTTCAAGACACAAGAGGGGAATAAACTTTGCTGCCGAGCGAAACGCAATTTTTCACCTGTCTACTGTAAGGAAAAGACTAACTCTAAAAAATAAAAATTTACTCAAAATGATTATTATCAAACATTTATTATTCAAAATCATCATTTAATTTTACATTCAGCGTACATTCTTCATACTATTGATATTTTTAGTTATCTGGTGTTTGAGCAACCGAGGAAAGGAGATGGCGATTATAGACGGCTTTCCGTACTGTACCAACACTGTGAGGATGAGGACCATATCCTGGAAGTGCACGCATCATTCTCACGGCCGGTGCAAGAGTCACTTCCTCGCTACCCATGAGAGGAGAATACTTCAGGCAAAGTTGGAACATAACCATGAAGCTCCGCAATTTCTTATTAGAAACGGGATTTATGTAAGACTTTAATAGTTTGTTGCCTCACAAGATTATCAAGTACATTAATTTATTGAGTGTACGACTATTTGGTCTGTGACAAAAGGTGGTTATGGCCGCTGGTTTTCAGTCCACCCGCCCCGTCCATTTAACCAAATTTACAATATTTGGTTTGGTGACAATGCAATATTATGGTATCACTGATCTGATCTGATGCTGGAGCCAGAATGTAGCAAAAGCAACTCCTAAAATACACAAGATAAACCCGCGGTGTTTCGACTCGTGAATCCTTTCGATTAGTTGTTGACGATTGTACAAAAAAAAATACAGTCGGAAATAAAAGCTTGTACCAAAAATACCATTTCTGACAGAAACTTATATTATGAGTTTCACTCGATCACTGATGACTACGCACTGAGATAATATATTAGACATCAAAGTTAATTTTTAATTCGACTAAGATGATAAATTTTATCTACATACCTCGACGCCATTGTCTGATAGGTTCAAATTCAAATTTTTATGTGATTAAGCCATATTTTCATTTGTTTGTTACATATATTGTTAAATAGTTTTAGACACATATTTTTTTATGAATTATAAAAAAAACACGGAGATAATATTGAGTTAAAATTTGAATGAGACCCAGCCCCATTTTGTATTGTTCCAAGATGGTTTCTAACAAGTGATGTGATTTATTTTTTCATAAAAAAATTACAAATCTAAATATGCAACGAATACTACGTTTATTTATTTATTATCTTTAGGAGTAGAACTCTTTTGAACTTGATTATTTGATTGTGATGAATATGTAATATAAGATAATAATTGAGTTGAACTTGTTTCCAGTGATCTGGACGAAGAACACACGAGGTCGTCAGCTGGTCCTAGTGAACGGATACTCGTTTTACATGAAGAAACAGCATAAGGCAACTTCATTGTGGACTTGTACGTTCAGTGGAAAATGCAAAGCTAAGCTCACAGTAACTCATTTACAAGAAATTATTGGTGCAGTGTTGGAGCATGTTCACCCAGCACCGAAATATATTATAAGGGGTGGAGTGTATATTAAACTTTAGAATAGCTTTGAGGATTGTTTTTCTTAGTGTACGATGAAACACTGTACTTTAATTGTCTGCGTTATTGCATTGATTTCATTGTCTGATACCTCCGCGGGTTGGGTAGCGGCGCTACCGCGAAAAACGATATTCGTAAATGTCGGACGATTGTCTCTGTCACTCTCATGACGACTTAATTGTAGTAAAAGAAAGATGTCCGAAATATACGAACTTCGACGTTCGCGGTACCAGGCCAGGTCGTATATGTATGACTACTATTAACGTTGAAAACAAAAAGTAAAAATACTAGCTATAATAAAATGAGTTTGCCATAATTTGAAGGGTTTTAGTTCTGATGTGTTCTCGTGATTTAAGTATTTTTTTCTTGCATTAAACGAATTTGACTTTAATTGTACTGCTTTGCAATTTACTTAAGTATTTTAAGATTTCCTTAAAAATTTCTTCTTAGCGACCTTTATCAGAATAACAACATATTCCTATTAATCTGATATATTTGTAATGAATCTGTTTACAGTAATTTTTTCAAAGAACCCCTACGGAAATTTGGTCATGGTTATCAACAAGCACACTCTCTACTTCCATAGAGAGAACAAGAAAACATTGGAGTGGAGATGCCCCGAACGCCCCTGCAAGGTCCGCGCGACGACCAATAAACACCAGGATGAAGTCAAGTTGACGCACACCCACAATCACTCACCCACAAGATTCATTATTGACGATGGGGTTTACCGAAAACTGAGGAAAACAAATGGATAAGAAACTCATATTCTAGTTCATAGCTAGGATTTTGATTGATCTCTAAATGCCAAATTAGTCAAACGATGTGATCATGTATATATCCAAAATGTGTTATTAAAAATTATGTTTTGTTGTTACCTTTTGTTTTTTTCCGTGTTTAATGGAAATCTTGTAGGTTTTTCTTTGCAGAAGTTATAATACGTTTAAATACCATACCGGAAAAAATATGTGGTAATGCGAACCCTGTAAATTCGGATCTATGACTATTTTTATAAAAAATATTTGATTTTGCATGTTAAAGAATAATGAAGCGGAAAAAATATTAAAACTATAGTTCAAAGTATAGATATATTGGAAGTATTCGATGAACATATATTCCGAAGTTAGTCTTGAAAATACATTTTAAGAGGTGTGACTTTATTTCCTTAATTAACTTATACGTAATTGCGTATTTATATTTAAAAAAATAGCTAATCCCGAACTTAACACGTCGAACAACTATTTTTTTCAAAAGACTCAGTAATAGTTATCTAAGCGCAACAGAAAATAGTTAGTGAACTTATTTATGATTTGCAATTATTTTTTAGTGGCTCACGTACAAAACAGTCGCGGTAAAGACTTGTTAGTTGTAAACGGATTTACATTCTTCTGCCGAAAAACCTCCAGTAAGGGAACCAGGTACTGGTACTGCACTAATGGATCAATGTGCAAAACCTTGGTCAACGAATCCATGGAGGGAGTCATGCTCAAGATGAAGTTGGATCACAATCATCCGCCACCGAGATTTGTTATTAGGAATGGTGTTTATGTTAAAATCTGATACATTATATGTATCTGCTTTCTGTCCATTTGTATAATTTTTATATCAAAAAACACAAAATATTGTTTAATTTATTTGAACTGTATCTATATTTTGATGAATAAAATTACCTGCTCCGATTTTTTTTTATAGAAGTCTGACCAGCGTTTGTCCTCAGTCACATCTGATGGTAAGTATCGACGAGGACGAGGGTGTAGTACGCTGGTTTAGTAATAGCCTTGCCTTGACAAAACCCAAGTGATATTTCTCCGGGAATACAGACGTAGGGAGCGAATTCCATTCCTTAATAGTCCGCATTAGGAAGGTAGAAGCGAATTGCTTCGTGCGAATGAATGGAATATTCACAACGTAAGGATGAAACAGCTCCCCTCGCCTGGACGTCCGATAGAATTAGAAACCTAAAAATATGAGCTACGTATCCATACTAAGAGTGAGTTGCACCACACGCATTTAACGAACTGATTTGTCGAACTGAGTGTGGTTAAATATGGTGGCTCAGCTGTTGCTGTCACACTATAGAGCAATGTCAACCTTTCCATACAAGAAAGTCTCAACTATTACGATGACTTTAACAGACTATTTTGTGCATCCCTGTTAATATGCATACTTACCTTATTGATTACCGTCTATGACATGTAAATTAACTGATATTCGTTTCTCCCTATTTGTCATTTTGGCAGTTCTGTTGGTTAGAAAAAACATAAATTAACTATTTTAAGCCCGCGAGACTTTTATGTATAGTATAAGGGGACAATTCCATTTTTTTTTTTCAATATCTAACGCTCAATATCAAATATTGTTTCAAGGACATTAACTTAATACAGTCTAAACAGTCTACATCCAAGTCCTCCACTAGTGTTTAAATATTTTATATTCATCATGGTATTTTTGTAGTGTCCCACGTTCGGAACAGCAAGGGGAAAGAGCTGTTGATCGTGAACGGCTTCACGTTCTATTGCCGTAGGGTCTCCAACCAGGGCACCAAGTATTGGTACTGCACTCGCGGATGCAAGACCTTGGTCAAAGAATCCAGGGATGGCTTCATCTTGAAGACCAAATTGAACCACACTCACCCGCCTCCGCGGTTCGTTATCCGAAACGGTCTTTATGTGAAACTGGGTTAGGTACTTTATAGATAGGATTTAGTGCTTCGATCGCCAACTCGCCTGCTAAAGCGTAGCGGTTATGGCATAATCCTAATGCTACTTGTAGTGATCTAGTGGCGAGGCCCAATGTTACGCCAAGTCCAGCGGTGTATGTCTGATTTTAGTGATCTTTTTTATATAATAATGAACTGAAATGTTTCTATTTTTTTTATTTATGGTCTTTATGGGAATACTATTTACTAGGTGCTAATGAATGTATTAAAAAGTAATCAAGTAAACTTTAATAAACTTATTAACGGGTCTATTTTGACTGCCATAATGTTAAACTTTCGATTTTTTTTATCCATACCGATGTTTGTCATACTCGTTGGTAGCCATATTGTCATTAGTCATAACTTCAAAAGTCAGAATTTTCATTTACCCGTTATCATTAGTCATAACTATTGAATTTCATACCGTTATTGGTCATAACGTTCAATATAGTAATTGTATTGAAAGGTAGAAAGTCAAAAGGCATACTAGTGGGGGTCGCAGTTCTAACCTAACCTAACCCACGTTTCTGGTAACAGTTCGTGTCTGTGGGGTTCGCAGTTCTAACTTAACCTAACCCATTTTTCTGGTAACAGGTTAGATCTGTGGGGGGTCACAGTTCTAACCTAACCTAACCCACTTTTCTGGTAACAGTTCGTGTCCGTGGGGGTCGCAGTTCTAACCTAACCTAACCCACTTTTCTGGTAACAGTTCGTGTCATGGGGGTCGCAGTTTTAACCTAACCTAACCCACTTTTCTGGTAACAGTTTGTATCTGTAGGGGTCGCAGTTCAACCTTAACCATGTTTTCTGGTAACAGTTCGTTTCTGTGGGGGTCGCAGTTCTAACCTAACCTAACCCATTTTTCTAGTAACAGTTCGTTTCTGTGGGGTCGCAGTTCTAACCTAACCTAATCCATTTTTCTGGTAACAGTTATTTTCTGTAGGATTATGAATTTTGATATTATGCTGATTAGTTTTATGACTTTTGTCTTATATGACGTGTAACATTATTGCATTTAATTATTATATTTATTTAGTTGTATGTCTGATAACTATTATGACTAATGATAGTTATGACTTAAAACAATATGGGTAACAATTTCTGACTTTCGAAAATCGGAATAATAAAATTATGGGAATCAAAGGGATCCCCTTATTAACCGATATATTGTTGTTTTATACATATATACATACTATGACCTTAAAATTAACGTATGTCATGGATAAACACTATTTTTATTACTGCGTTTTCCTAGGCCATTTTAGGACTCCGTAGCAAAAAAGCCAAAATCAAAACCCGTGTAGTTTCGTCTGTGTGTATGATACAAGCAATTTAATCGTAAAGTACCGACCTGTAAACCATGAACAAAAATTTGGATGATACATTTTAAAATATATCTTCAACGAATATATTTTGAATATTATTGGATAATCCTTTTTTTATATAGGTACTGGTTAATTCTGTGTGGTCCGCACGCACTTAAACGGATTTTCATTGAGTCCACGAAATAAACATGTTTTGCTACATAACGGCAATACTTTTTAGTTCTTACTTACTGTCAAGGAATCCCCTACACATGGCGTCCCAGAAACACTGATCTTAAAGATGTAAGTTTATGGAGTAAGGCCCGGGATGCTGGTTAGAGCCGAGAGAAAAGAAGCGTCAGACCTTACGCGATATGTCCAGGATAACTGCCTCCTAAATCGGAGCCCGAGTCTGGTCGCAACCTCGCAACGAATATCTGATGATGTTGGTCTCTTCACAATACTTCAAATCGATACTTCGTTGTTATTTTTAAACTTACGATATCCACCTTTCCCTCCTAATTAACAAGCTTACATGTAAGTTCGCATTGAATTTCAGAATGCAATTTCGGTTTAATTTTAAAGTTAGCTCATACAAATTTACAGTTCAGTTGGTGCAGAACAAGAACGGTAAGGCTGTGTTGATCGTCAACGACTTTTGTTTCTACAAGCACAAGTACAACAGTAGAGGGGCGCACGATGTGTGGTGTTGCTACAAAAACGGTTGCCGGGCCAGGATCACCGCCTCAAAAGAAGGAGACATCATCAGGATAACAGAAGACCACACCCATGAGTCACCAGTATTTGTCATACGCCATGGTATATTTACTAAACTCAAGTGAGCCTCCGGTTAAGTTTGGATTAGTGGACATCGCCAATTTGTTATACTTCTTAACTAGAAAATGTTAAGGGTTTGCTATATGATGTGATATTATTATGTAATTCAAGAAATTTATTATGAGTTAAATAAAAATAATCTAATAATAAACCTAGTGCCACTCCTAAAGGGGTGAAAAAGATACAAAATAATTTAATAGCCAAGCAAAGCTATTTTTGTAACAGTATTAGTTATTTCAGACATGTTTGTTTTTGTTGAGATAAATCCATAAAACATTTAATTTTTTTTTCTAATGAACACATGTAACTTTCTCATAAATTTGAAACTATATCGATAAATAGGGTAAGTTGTTAACAAGTAAAAGTTGTTTGTTTTATTTGAAACTATATCGAAAACTAGGGTAAGTTCCTAACAAGTAACTTTTTACAGCTCAACTAGTTTTGAATAAGAGGGGCAAGACATTGCTCATCTACAACGGGTACTCGTTCTACCTTCACAAGTTTAACAGCAGCAAAGGCAGAGTCAACGTGTACTGCTGCACCATCTGCAGCTGCAAGGCGAGGATCAGCACCACCAGGGAAGGGGAGGTGGTCAAGGTAGCCGACTACCATGAACACGATAAACCGCAATTCATTATAAAACAGGGCGTATACTACAAACTTTGCTAAGGTTAAAGTGGCTAGGATTGTCATGGTTTTAGTACAAATGCTCCCACGGATATGACAAAAGAAGACCGTCCTATTGGCAAAATAGTTCTTTATAATGTATATATGTACGTATGTATTTAATGGTTCTTTCTAATGTATATATTTTTGTATATATTTGAGTAATTATTATTAGTTCGTATATATACGCCTTTGACACAAGGTCGGTATAACAGAAAATAGTTATTTGTTATGCAAGGCTGCAAAGTGGTTATTTGGCGTTAGTGTTGAAATTGAAAGCAGAGCAAGCGAAGGAAGCTATGATTGAACCATGAGCGAAGCGAATGGTTCAAAGATAGATTCCTGAGCGTAGCGAGGCTTTCAAGACACGAGACGCCAAATAATTTTGCAGCCATGCGGAACACACATCTTTTCACCTCACTACAGCGAGGAAAATTCGAGCGGCAAGAAAAAGAATAAAAGAAACATTACAAACACAGAGACGTTAGTCCGAAATTTACGAATATCGTTTTTCGCGGTAGCGGCGTCAGTCACGCGTTGAAGGAGTTTTATATTTAAAAAAAAGTTATTTGCACCACAGAGAATTACAAAAATCGGCTTCGAAATTCGAATGACTTTTCCACGCTAGCGGATAAAATAAGCTTTTCCACGCAGATTTCGCGCTATAAACTATGGTTTTCCGAGCGAGTGAGGTGAAAAAACATTTTCCTGCCAAGTGTGAGTATTAGAGACATGCGTATAATCAACATTCATGAGAGAATATATAGAATTCCAAGATCGAGTACTTACGCATCACCTTCTTGCTGTATTTATCACTTTCAGTAAATAATTGAATGTTAATGAAACTGTTTTATTAAAACATGCAAGCGACAAGAAAGAGAATTCTATTTTCCATAGCAACGTGATATAAATGAAGTACAAACGGCTTCCTAGCGTCGGTAATCTCTTGTCTACGAAACTGGAAGCCCTAGTTTTTAATTTATTTTTGTAGTGACATATGTATTCTATAATTACTCACAACACAAGCCTAATTAAAAATAAATGTGGAACTAGATCGATTTGTGTAAGACTTATCATAACATTCAACTACCTTTAATTCGGGGTAAAATTTATGAGGGTGGCGACGGAGTAAAAATTAAGCTAATTATGATGCAGAAGTCTTTCAGAAGGAAACACGATAGAAAACAAAACTAAATTATAAATTTCTTATATACTTCTTACTAAGACTACATTTTGAACAAATATCTAACCTTGAAAATTCAGATGCATAGTTTAGTATTAATCGGATTATTAATTGAGGGTTTAAAGAAACTTTAAAAGTTCCGTTTCTTAATTTTTTCATCATATTCCGCTTTTTTCAGTTATCTTCGCAAAGAACAATAGAGGTTTTGAAGTACTCGTTTACAACCAATATGCATTCTATCTCCACAAACCCAGCAGCAAACATGAACGTAAACACTGGTGTTGCACCAAGAGGAAATGCGGCGCTCGGATCACCACGACCGCCGACCTGCAGATCTTACGAGTCACTAGTGACCATCAACATTCATCCCATCCATTTATCATACGTAAAGGGATTTATATTAGAGTTTAAAACATATGTACCATTTGTTTTTTTTTATCATATTTCCTCTAGCTACTACCTACGCTACCTACGCTAATTTACAAAAGCCACTTTCATCTTGATTAAATGGTATAAGCTATTTAAAAATGTAATAAATTAAAATCTGTTATGAATTATACTCTTCATGCCTGAGAATAAAGACCTGTGCTCTCCGAAACATATGGTGAGAGTGACTAAATAAACATGAGTGAAAATGTGTTGTCATAAACGTATTTTTTTTTAATTAATTCTCAATATGAGTTAAGATTTTAATGCCGGTAAAAGTGTTAACACATTAACGATAAACGTTGCTAGGCACTTCCTAGGCGCATTGAAGAATATAGTAAAACAGCAGATCAAGAAAAGAATATAAGAAATTGTAATCGCTGATGATGTTGTTCTTAAACAGATATCACTTGATGAAACCAGTCCGGTTTCATAAATGCTCCAGTATCGATCTTCTGAACATATTTAATGACCCTTTATAGTAAAATTATAGTTGTTAATTAGTTTTTTAACGAAAGTAGATAATCATTTTTTGATTTGAGTTTTTTTTTGTAAGAAATTCTTCTTTCGACAAAATAATTACAAGTAGGTTACGTTAGTTATATACGGAACTCCTCTATTCTTAGGCATGCTCATATCACTTGGATATTATGAATAAATCTTTAAGAAAAGTCAGTTTCAATTTTATCACGATTGTAAGTACGCCACCACTGAGTTTCATTAAGATATAAAGAGAAAAGGAGATGACGTAGTTATTATAAAATTTTACTACAATTATACTAGTTGAGCTTGCACTTGATGTGACTGTTATTTTCAGTTCACTGGGTGCACGATAGCAATGGCAAAGAGGTGTTGCTGTACAACGACTATCGCTTCTACATGCATAAGAGGAGCAGCAGGGGCGTCTACAATACCTGGTTAGTTTTTTTCTTCTGTTACTGTATCGAGCTTTCTAAATTTCACCATACTTGCTCATAAAACTGTGATGTTACATTACATCTTATTCCTACGGAAATTATAAGCTTTTTAAACAAGATAACACCACAGCATAGAACTAAAATTCATAAAAATCTTTTTAAAGATTGTGGGCATAAGTGCTAATTTGGTCTCCTTTACTAATATTTTCCGGATTTTTCAATTTTAATAGAACTAACTCCGAATTAACTGACAATTTATTCAACTAGGTGCTGTACGCTGGCGTACTGCAAGGCGAGAATAAAAACGACCAAGTGCAAGGAGATATTACATGCAGCGGACCAACATAACCATCCACCGGGGAAATACGTTGTTAGGAACGGACAGTATTATAAAGTATAATAATTACGTGTGACCTAAAAAATGAATGAAAAGAAGAAGAAGAAACAAGGATTAGTGCTTCAAGGTAAAAGCATGATATATGATAAAGTATGGCTAAAGAACCTTCATGAAGAGAGACGCAAAGAAAACAATCGAGTATGCTCTAGACATTCAAAATACCTTACTTCAGCGAATTTACTGTAGCCGTACTGTAGTGGTCATATAGCAACTGTAATTAATACAGATTCGCAACAATCATTCGTCATAAATGCCGTGACACTTTTATTTATGGGTAACAGCGTATTAAATATTCCTGTAGCTATACTGAATTGACCTTCGTAATTCATTATTTTATGTAATATCTTCGTATTTTATATGTATAAAATTATGTTTTATTGTAGTGGGTAGCTTAGTCAGAATTTCGCGTTTAAATAAAGGCCAGTTACCTATTTGATATTTCGTTTTTTTATTATACAAACATATTTATGAGTTCTTACAAAGTTACTTTGATGATGTCTAAACTTTTAAGAGATATCGTTTAAGTTCCAGAATGTAATCGACTTAAAACACAAAAGTAATTTTTCAGTTTTTTGGGTGTGTAACAACCGCGGTAACGAAATACTCATCTGCGATAAGTACGCGTTTTACGTGAATAAAACCTACAAAACTACCATCTCGTGGTGCTGTACCAACCGAACCTGCAAGGCGAAGATCGGCTCGACTAAAGACAAGAAGATATACAGAATTGCAGTGGACCATAATCATCCACCCCCGACATTTATTATAAAAAATGGAAAATACATAAAGATCTAATTACCTATGCCTATTAAGTTAAAACTGGTAAACTCTCGTATATTTATATCGCACTATACGAATTGTTTCGGGTAAGCTCTGACACACATTTTCAAGCCAAGTCAGGACAGTTCTCCTGGTGAGAATTCTTCACTTTCACTGCATTCCTTGATAAATTAAGGTTATGGCAGATGTATAGGTGCCCGTGAGTAATCCGTTTTTATTTCATTTCAAAATTTCAAGAACATAGATGAGATGAGATTTGATTCAAGAAGATGATTATGATTATTTTTTATGTCGGAATGCCACTAACTATTTATTAAAAATAGTAGTTTATGTATCTGTGCATAATGAAGGGCATGTTGTTGTAATGCCTAATTATGTATAGTTACATACACTACTTTATCTACACACATATCATTAAGTGTTTTAAGATGGGTTCAGAAACCGTAGGGAAATGACTTATTACTAGGGTTACTTGTAAACATTAAAAAGTCAACGAACAAAACAAATGACAGCTTGGAACGGCGGCGTTGCGTATTTCGTATCTTAGTCAATTTTTTTTAAACCATAGACAAGCGAATGAACTCCCTATTCTACTGTCACTCGAGTCTAAATGTCGTTCGATTTACATTAAAAAAACATAACGAATTGGCGTTTCGTATCAATGGCTGTTTTAATATATATAGATACTAAATTAGACACCCCACTTGAATTTGACAGCTGTTCCAAATTTAAATTCATAACCTACTGATTTCAGTAGGTAATGTTAACATTACCTACTGAAATCTTTCTGATGGTTGGTAATGCTGGTCATTGCCTAAGGTTTCTGGATGCATTTTAGAGCACTTATGACATGTACGTAGATAAAATACATTAAGTAGTAAACGCTTGCCTTGATCTTAATATTATTTTAGTGTTGTATAATATTATACAAGATAAAATCCTAAACGAAACACGAAAGGTGCTGCAGATTGTACAACAATCGACTCGATTATTTGTAAATAATTATATTAATGTCGCATAGTTAATTTATTTTTATACTCTATATTGTTAGTCACAGTCAATTATTTATGATGCAATAAAGATTTTCGCATATTTTTTTTGTATATAATTTATGATTTAATTATCCATTTTGATAGTCAAGAACGCGGATACTTCTAAAACCATGATCAAATGAATGTTATATTAATATTTTTGTAGTTATTTCAATCTAGTTATAGTTTAGCCTTCTGAGTCTGCTAGTTACGCATATAAAACAATTTTACTATTTTTCAAAATAATCATAGAAATGATCGATGCACTTTTGCATTTAAGCCAATTTTTTGAGTTATCTCAAAGAGGGTGCGGCTAGATAAATGATACCGCTATTGTAAACCCTACTTATACATATGCTTGAGAACTGAACTCTTCTCAATAAAGCTATTTTCATAAGTCTTCTTTCTTATGTCATTACTTGAAAAGACATGACTTACTTTATCTACTTGATCCAACTTTGATACTAACTTCCTTCCCTTTCCAGTTTCTTGGGTCCTCAATGAACGTGGCAATGAAATGTTATTCGTCAATGGCTGCAAGTTCTACATTCACAAGGCAAATAGCAAAGGTTTCACCAACTGCTGGGTCTGCACGGTCCGGAACTGCAAAGCGAGAATTTGGGCGACCGCGAGCAAGGAAATTTACCGTGTGCTGGGACACCATACACATCCGCCTAAATTTTTGTTCCGCAACGGTGAATACATTAAAATATAATTGTAAGTTGACCTTTCAATGGCAACGTCGCCATCACGTCTATGGAAAGTTATGTACAAGACTGGTTTCTTCTATTCTATTCTTTAGTGTCATAATTATAAGCCAATGTCATCACGATACAGATCTTCGTTGACACAGCATGCTCGATCAAAGGATAAAAGGGAAAGAAAGAGTTAAATTTGTAATTACTTCATAGTTTTGAGTGTGAAATAAACACTTATAGAACCGAAGTTATTTGGCGTTACGTTTTTAATAATTTTGATTCTGGTATACATTCTATCCTCTTAGGTGACACATTCATTAAAAAATCGAGTTCTTACCTAATCAGTCCCCATACTTATAAACATTTACTGACAGTACCTACTCTTGAATTTTATGTAACAGCTTATCCTTATTTTATATTGCTCACAAATATTGTTTTTACATTCAAACATTGTGTACTGTATTGCCGTTAGAACAATTATGTTGTAATTACTTACGTAAATATTTCTGGTTTTAGTTTCCTGGGCGCAAAACAGTAGCGGCAAACCAGTGTTAATTATAAACGGATTTCAATACTATCTCAGTAAATCTTACTCAGCGACAAAGTCGTGGCGCTGTGTCACAAGAAAATGCAAGTCGGCTGCAGTTGCAACTCAAAATGGAGAAATTGTCCGGTACACTGAATGCCATAATCATGGACCACCAAATTTTATTATACGCCATGGTATTCTTTTCAAAGTTTAAATATACAGCTTACTAATTTCGTGCATTACTCATGACATGGATGATAACACAGCTTCACACAACGACAGCATACCATGAATAATGGCGACTTGAGCGACTTCTAGGTCATTAACTTCTTTGATCAGAAGCTTACATAACAGCATGCTGAAAGCTGTATATGATTCATGTAAATGGACTATGTTTGGCTATTAGTGTGCTGGAAAAATAATTAAGTAAAATAAAATGCTCCTCAATAGTTGTAAAAAGTTGATGACTCTTTAAATTTCAATTTAATGTTATGTAACGTAATATATATTATAGGTTTTATACCTGAAATAAAGCAAATTGTATTATATTATATAATCTATGTAAATTAGTCGGATTACAGGGATTTCAACAGTCGTGAAATAAAAAGACTATGTATCGAACCGCACTTTAATAACGTAAAATAAGACTGACAAGAAGAAATGAGGGCAGCTTTTCTTTTACCCAAACTAGTCTTAGAAGGTTGAGAAAACAATTTGATAAGTGTAAAAAATTACGTCAAATAAATATTAATGTAAGTTATAACATGGATGAAAACCAAATGTATGTAGGCAGTCTATTAATAGTACATAATAAATTGTGACCGTCCATAAGAAAAGGTCCCTTATGGCAGTTTCTAGTTACGGAGATATTGGCATATTTGTAAAACCCGTCAAAATTATCATTTTTTAGTTCTATGCAAAATAGTAAAATATACAAATAGGGGTATGTTTTTACCTTGGTGTCAGCTGTGTACGTTAATTCTTTCTTTATTAAAATTGAGTTCAAAGTTTAGTAGAAAAGGTCCCTTATGGGAAATTGCATACAAAAGTGACAAAGCTCAACAGATAAAATAATTAAAATTGTTTACAAGTATTTTTTTACAAATTTTGCTTATTTTGTATACTATGTCAGTGGCAAACAAGGATACGGCCGTCCTGATACCTAAGCAGTCACTGCAGCCTAGAAATGCGTGCAAATCTATGGGACTCATATCTGATATTATAAACAAGTTTAAGTTATATACATAAGTATAATAACAAAAACTTTAGGTACAGTCAGCAGCAATGGTGGCTAAGCGTTTGAAGTGTTCAAAATGACCTACACGCGCTATTATTCTCGTGACAATAGAGATCTGTTGACCTCATTTTGAACACCTCAAACGCGTATCTACTTCTGCTGCTGACTGTACCTACGGTCATTTTAAATTTTACTTTACGTGTAGGTAGGTACTATATTTTTCGACTGACTTCAAAACATCTCTCGACGGCTTGTGCACTAGATGTATTACCTACAAAACGTAAAAAACCTACCTACATGTAGCTACTGTGGTGTGGTGTACACAGAAACCGAATACGAAATGGTGTTTTCTCAAACATGCTATGAAATATATATACTGAAGGGGACGGAAATGGAATTTCATATAAAGGCCTAGGCCTGCAAAGTAACTTTTTTTCGACGATTATCTATACAGAGCCAAAGATGGCGTGTAAGGGGTCTGACCGTGATCCCCCCCCCCAATACACACCCCTACCCGGGAAGGAGAGGGGAAACAAAAATCACCTAAAATGTCCTTACTTGATTTATGAATGGCTCCTTAGTGGTAACGGACTGTTAACAGCACAGATATTGTGTTCTCTTTCGGCTTCCGGGATCACTAGGTAGTAGGGCTTCCAATCCCGCACCCTATCTCTGATCTCGGTATCTGCGGGATTTCACCTTTTCAATCCCGCGGGATCCCGGTATTTAGGGGATCCCGCATATAAATTCATACAATCAATTAAATGGTAAATAAAACAATAAAATCAACGTATTACAACTATTATTAGAGTGTAACTGGACACATTAATTAATACACTAAAATAAATTAATTGCATTGAGATCAAAATATCATAAAATAATTGTATTTGTTTAACTTACTTTATCATTAAACACAAAAAATAACTTTCTTTTTCTGTAAAGATCAAATATCAGTATCACACTGCCTGAACCAATGGCACTCAATAATTAAGATTTTATTAGACCATAACTTTTAATTAAATTATAATTTTCTGTTAATAAACCTTGAATTTCAACTGTGATCTGAAATCTGAACTACTTACATCTAAAAAGCACGTTTTTTCGTAACGCACGTTAATAGCACGTACGGGTTTAAAAAAAAGCACGTAAAACCGTGCTAAAGTACTCGGGCCGGCCAGTACTCGAGCGATTGCGCTCGCGAAACGTTGCCGTTACTCAGTCCCGCGCTTGAAATCCCGCAACGAGCGGGATTGAAAAAAGGCGCGGGATCCCGGAATACCGAGATCTCGGAATACCGGGATTGGAAGCCCTACTAGGTAGGTACTATGTGAATTATTTAACGTTAACTTTAAATGAAAATTACTCATTACTGATCAATGTTTTTAGAAAATGTATAATAACATTTTTTCTTCGGATTGCTGTTTTGATACAAGATTAGCAAATAAATTATGTTAATATTGTGCCGTATTGTAATTATTAATATGTTTTGTCTGTGATTGGTCATAAGGGCCCTTTTCTCAAATGTATGGGAGTGAAATAGTGATTTTTACGTAACTTTAATCGTGTATAAATAAAAAAGCGTGACCTGCAGAATAATAATAAGACTTTTGTGATACTTCTGTGGACTGATTAAAATATAATTTAGAACATACTATAACAAATTTGTTATTATTCTAGAAAATATGTAACTGATAACAATAATAACATGTTAATTTAAAAATAAATTCGTAGCCTACGTGATTTTTGTTTCTATCCTAAAATGTAAGCTCAAAGATGTTCTACTATATACAATGATTCTGATTACAACATATTAAAGGAAAATCCGAAAAAAATATTTTTAATAGTTTCGTCCATATGAGCGTGTTGCTATGTTAAAAGGCTGTTTTTTCATGATCTGGAAGTCACATTAAAAAAAACCATGACTGGGTTCCAAAGAAAAAACCCTGTAGATACGAAATCAATCATAATCTATGTAACTTCCAATGGGAACACACTTAAAACTAGTTTCAAACTTCTTTTGACGATTTCTCAAAAGTGCAGTTTTAGCATTTGTAAATTTAATGTTTTTTTTTTAAAAAAGTATGGGATTTTTTTTGTTTAAGATAGCTTATTTAATGTAGATTTAGGATCTGTGCTTAACTCAATACCTGCCATAAAGGGACCTTTAGCCATGGACGGTCACAATTAGCCTGGCTGAGATTAGTTAAAATTTAAGTTAGTAGGTGTTGTAATGTGAGTTAGGTACATACAATAAAAAGTTCCATATTATGGTCCCATGATTGTTATTATTATTACCTAGTAATGTCTATAGATTCATCATATTTCAATAAATTATGCACTTAATAATTAACACTTAAGCCCTTAATATTAAGACGCCTTTTCAGTTACTTAATTGATATACAGGGCGTCCCAAACTTATGGGACATGAAGAGGAAGTACCTTAAATATTGTAGATAGTGTATTCTGCTGAAAGAAGACTTTATGTTATTTTTAAAAGTTAGTAATTCTGCATTCATACATTTTATAAAAATTACTTGCTTCGTCTGGGAATCGACCTAATCCTAAAATCGACATGTTTTCTGAGAACAGATTTGTTACATAATTATTTACAGACTTTCCAATACTGGCCAATCTAAATGTCCCAGTCTGTACCCATATAATTGTTTTCCTAACTAGTGCGTAAAAAGTGTACTTTGCGTATAATTTTCACTTTTTAAGGCACTTGTAATGAAAAATTAGGTTCGATACACGTGTAAAAACTTCTTTAAGACTCGGGTGATTGTCACCCTCGTTTCACTCGGGCTCTAACTTTCACCCTCGTCGAAAAAAACTTTTTTTTCACTAGAATCGAAATGTACTATTTTGATTAAATCTTGATTTAAATTATTTTTTCAGTTACCTGGGCTCGCAATGAACGTGGCAATGAAATTTTGGTGTACAACGGTTTCTCATTTTACTTGCATAAGGGTAACAGTAAGTCCAGTGCTAATAACTTTTGGTACTGCCATACCCGTAACTGCAAAGCGAGAATTTGTGCATCCAAAGACCGGGAGATACAATTCGCGACAGAGACCCATAGCCACTCTCCTGGTAAATTTGTCGTACGGAACGGAGTTTATATTAAAATTTAAGATATTAAGAGTTTAATATGATGTCAGAAATGATATCATTCGCAGCAGAACCGATATAGGAGTAACCCTCCGGATCGCAAAATTTAAGTGGCAGAGCAGGTTTTCGAATGCCCACCACGTACCGAAAGGCACGCCATGAGCAAGGGACACATGCATGGATAAGGTGGACCGATTGTAAAGATCGCGGGAATCCAAAGGAATCGCGGGAATGTAAGGATACTGGTGATGCAAAACCAGTCATTGTGGGTTGCTTTGGGGAGGCCTATGTCCAGCAGTTAACGTCCTTCGGCTGATATGGTGACGATGATGAAGGGTAAACTACGTCAGATATTTTAGAAAAAAATGATAAAGTATGACCATGAAATAATAAAGATGACAAATGTACACATAATTCCATTTCTTCATAATTCGGGCCCATGCCCGATAGATATAAAATGTATATAAAACATTGATATAGCAGGAGGTATCAGTTCCGTCCTTTTTTACTTAAGAAGGAGAGTTACAAATAACAAAACGTAAAATAAATATAAATAAATGGCGCTTGTCTATAATTCATTAATGTCGCGCGAGTGACTAAATAAACGTGAGTAGAGCCGTGTTAATGTTTAATTTAAGTGTTCTAATCGTTGGAATGTAATTTCAATTCAGTCTATAGCATTTAATCCGTTCACTGTTGTTCTGTTTTATGAATAATTATCGCGGCAACTGAAGACACATTTAGCTGTAGCTAGAAGTTTTTTTTTCAGTAATTTGGGGACGTAACTGTCGAGGCAGTGAGATGCTAGTCTATAACGGATACACCTTTTACGCACAAAGGAATAACAGCAGAGGACCTAGCCACTTCTGGCGCTGTAGTACTCGGCACTGCAGGGCCAAAATCTACGCGACCAATGACAGGGTGATTTATAGGGTTTTAGAAGACCACTTTCATCCTCCTGCAAAGTTTGTAATACGTAACGGTAAATATATAAAACTTTAAAAAATAGATTGTGGCGAAATGTTTGTTTTATTGTAGAAATAAAATGCACAGGATAATTAAGATTATCAATTATTGGATTTACATTTACTTTGAATGATCTAGATGTAATTTATGTGAGTAGTCTGTGAAGTGCTCGTACTATAATAAATACAAAAATTAAGTACAAAGACAACGTACTTTTATTTGCCCTTAAAGTATAGCTCCTATAAAGGTACTAAGCAATCGAAGATGGTTTTGTAAACATATAGATTTGTATAACTTTTGCTATTGTAATGTCTGGGCAATAATAAGCAACTACAGACCATTAGATGACTTTAATTTTATTTTTAATGTTGCATTCTTGCAAAATTTTGACAACATTTTTGACATTTTGCAAGAATGCAACATTGATAGTTCAAACAACTGCTTATTATGTTACTTTGACTCATTTTTTACAATTGTAGCTAAGCTACTGTGTCATTTTTTGTTATTCGTTTTCCAGTTAGGCCCACAGAGATAGACTGATTCTCTTTAATGATCAAGGATAGGACAAACGCCCGTCATTTCGAAAACATAACCCTGTTCCGTACAGCAGAGACTTCCTTATTTTATGATGTTAAAATATTTTGGAAGAACAGTATACCAATGTCAACGATTACATATGCTCCTATGACGTCGTAGACTGTGAACGGACTTTTTCCACGCATAAATGGGTCATAAATTCACATTTCACACACTCACAACTGAAAATTTAGAAAAAATTTTGGTCCTTCTATTTTATTGGCGACAGTAAATTTCGGAATGTCGATCATAAATTAATTTGTCACTGGATATAAATTATGGTCTAATAAATGTATAAAATAGTATTTTTTTATTAACATAAGGAAGTCTCTGCTGTACGGAACAGGGTTATATTTTCAAAATGACGGGCGTTTGTCCTATCCTTGTTAATGATTTTGAAAACTTGTAGGTACGCCAAATCCCCTTCCCCACTTCATACATTCATCAATTAAAACTTTACCAACCATTTAACCATTTTGCTTAAATTTCAGCGGCAGTCCAATGGCTACGAGACATTTTCGGCGGTTCTATACTAATGCACAAAAACTACTGTTTTATTCAGCACAAAACGAGCAGAAAGCTCAAAAACGTCTTCGTGTACTTGTGTTGCGAGAATCCGTCCTGCAATGCGAGAATTGTTGCCACCAAAAATAATACCATTATTCATATGGACGTCGGTCATAACCATGTACCGAATAATCGTTACGTTATAAAGAATGGGGTTTATTTAAAAGAATAGAACTAAAACGTATTGAGTAAATAATTATGTGGTTTGTCTATAATAGGGTCCTTATTCATAACCGTATGAGAAACCTACATTGTTACCTTATTTATTTTATTTTTTTTATTTATGTTTTGTCTTTATCATATAAAGAGAATTGTCAAAGTGATAGGATAAGCCAATTCATGAATAAGGAGGAGAGTGTTCTGACATTGTTATATTAGAACGTGATTTACTCAAGTCATATTTCGGGCCATTGCTCGAATAAGTATATATTTTTTTAATTAATTAAATAAAAAAACGTGACTATAAGAGTTTTGGTTTCAATAAAAAAATTAACTATATAGGTATGAATAACGTAACGATGTGGAAGGCGCAGGATCGGTCTTCTTGGGTCGTTCTGGGGGAGGCCTATGTCCAGCAGTGGACGTCTTTCGGCTGACATGATGAATAACGTAATATAATGCGTAATGTTTCACGACTTATTAGTTTTAAGAACAATGTTAACACTTTGGCGGACAGTACGCTTATAGGCGTCGCGTATGTTTTTGTTTTCTATGGCCTATGACAGATGACGTCATTTACTGTCCACCAACGTGTTAAGTACGGTACTCCTGGTAGTAAGAAGCTACCCTAGTCTACGGATGCCGACTATACTGTCTGATGTGGTGTTTGGCTAGAAGACTTTATATGTTTATCACTATGTAAATATCATAAATTAATTTATAATGCTTAATTCCAGCATCAGCTCAATGGGTGCAAAACACACGCGGCAATTCATTGCTGGTCTACAATGATTACTGCTATTTTCTCCATAAGGCGAGCAGCAGGCTTAAGAATGTCTACCGTTGTAGCCAAGGCAACACCTGTAAGGCCAGAATCGCTGCTACCAAGGAGAATAGGATATTCCTTGTAAATGAAGCCCATAACCATCCTACAAAGAAATATGTCATAAGAGATGGAATTTTTTTTAGGGTGTAAATACAATGTATCTATACGAGGGGCAAAGCATTTAACCCCTTTAATGACCATGTCAAATTTAATACTATTTCACACTTTATGTTAGTGTTTGCCTATTATCTTCTGATTTGTCATTTCATCTATAATTGTCAAGTTGTACCTTTTGTAAGTCGGTTAACACTACCCATGTCACTTGTAAAATATTATGTTATTGTCATAACAAAAAACTACTTCTCCATAAAACTGTAAAAACTATTAAGGTATTTAATTTAATGGTACGTCAATGTCAATTTATTTTTCTTAATAACATTAACAAACAAAATTGGTTTACCATTTTCATTGATAAACTTTCTTGACGACTGACCTTTTTATTTGACTTACCTTTTTTTTTACCTTGACTTGTCAGATCTTACATTTTTAATATGTAATACAGGATGCTTCAAAATTAAAATAGATTTATCACTATCTGAAGAAAACAATATTAAGAGCTTGTATTTCAGTAGGTAATCGACCAACACCTTATTTCTTATTTATACTTTTACGGGTCATTAGACCCGTACATACTACATAAATAATAAGATGAATTTAAGTTCGTTCTTAACTATGCTAGACTAATTAAGTTGCAGGCATCCATAGGCTACGGTAACTGCTTACCATCAGGCGGTATGGTTGTTTGTTACCGTCGTTGTATAAAAAAAATAACATGTGCTATTTTTACGTGTGTAGAAGGTAATATTACAATTAAAAGTATCACTTGGAATGACCTGGACCTCCGGCTGCCGGGGTTCAAATCCTGTTTTACTTTTTCTGAAATATATGTCATCTATTTGAATTTATAATTTATATTTAGTAGTCACTTCTTAAAAATAAAATATATTGATATATTTAATTAAAAAAAAAAAAATTGTTGTTAGCTGTAAAAGAATCAGATTCGATTATGTTCTAGTTAAGTTCTTAAGCACTTATATTTTTAAGTAAAAATATTTGTAACGTAACTTTAAGTTTATACCTACTTACCTAATTAACTCTAACATCATTCAATAATTTATTAATGGGTTTCTTTCTAAGTAGACGCCTTGTTTTCCACTAATACGACTTTATGATATCATATAAAGAAGTTCAATCATTTTCTTAAATATCTGCTTCATTACAGCCTCAGCTCAATGGGTCCAAAGTGTCCGCGGTGGACAAACCTTAGTGTACAACGACTACTGTTTCTATCTCCACAAGTCGAGCAGCAGGTGGACCTCAAACGTGTACCTCTGCACCATAAATACCTGCAAAGCTAAAATTACTGCGACGAAGGAGAATCAGATAATTCACGTGAACGAGTGTCATAACCATCCGGCGAGAAAATATATTATAAGAAATGGCATTTACATTAAAGTATAATCAATATTCGTGGATTCAATTATCCATTATCTAAGAATGATAGAAAAAACCGCGGTCCTCTGCCCTGCTGGCTATAAACGCATATTTTTGATACTGTGTGCACAAAGCGCCATCTGACGTATATCGTGTGTAGTTAGTTTGCCAGCGAACAAATTGTATACAATTGACATCTATTGCGGCGGTGAAACACTAGATGGCACTAGTACCTTAGCCAGCAAGGCGGGAACTATATAAGTCTTATTATCATCCTTCATGACACGATGAATTATATAATTCATTACAATGTTTATTTAGTTATGAACAACATTTATCCTTATGAATTAAATTAAATAGAGATTTCATAAGATAACATAGCACTTTCTTTTACTGTCCTTTGATTGCGTGACCTTATTACTGACCAAGTAGTTCTCCGAAAATGTTTAAGAATGTCAGAAAATATTGATAAATTGAATGTGACGAAAACATGTATACAAGATTTTACGCTATGGATAAAGGTTTGTGTCTACATATGTTCGTCACATTAAGTGTATCCATATTTTCCGATATAAATGTACCTTTAACAGCAAAAAGCTTGGTACTGTAACACGAACAAAAGATTAATCTGCTTGTTTCTTTTTCCAGTGTTCATAGCTCGCAACACAAAAGGCTTGGACGTTCTGATATACAACGGCTTTTCATTCTACTTGCACAAGCACGCCAGCAAGGGCAGGAACAACGCGTGGGTGTGCACCATCGGGCCCTGCAGGGCCAGGATCGTAGCCACCAAGGATGGGATGATCATCAGGTCGAAACTGACTCATACGCACAAGCCGCCGTCATTTATTATCCAAAATGGCATTTACATGAAAGTTTAGGACAAAACTAAACCACATAGATGTAGATGTGACCACACGTCACCCATGATGACGTATACTACGAAGGATAAGATAGAGAAATTTGACAAGTCTAAGCGGTACTCGGATAGCAAAATTGGAAGTGCACTGGGCTAGTGATCCAGTGGTTGTGGGTTCGAGTCCCGCTTCGAGTCAAATTTTTCTATTTTCCTTTCGATTTTAATATCGAAGATATTCGCTAGCAGACGTTTCTGCATAATAAAAAATAAAACTAAAACATTTATTTTAAATCGAAATAGATGACAGACATACATTTAAAAAATGAGAAGGGTTTTTTGGTCTTGTGCAATAGTGCACTCTTACCCTGACTGTAGAGTTAGGGTAATCACAGCGAATACCCTGTGATAATAATAATATAGAGATCTTAAAGGTCGGCAACGTACTTGTGACTCCTCTGGTGTTGCGAGTGTCCTTGAGCGGCGGTAGTTGCTCTGGCAATCCGTCTGCTCGTTTGCCTCCTATATCGTAAAAAAAAATACGTAAACAACTTCAAACGGCTTCAAATAATAATTTGTAACGGACCCCCCTGCCATCAATGACTACTGATTGTATTTTGCATTTACATCATTTTCGCGGGACTTTTTTCAATATTTCTTACTCATTATCAAATCAGCCGAAGGACGTCTACTGCTAGACATAAACCTCCCTCAAAGCGACCCACAGTTTTGTGCCACGCGCATCCAGTGGGCTCCCGAGATCTTTACCATGTCGTCGACAAACCTTATGGGGTGTCTGCCCACCCTGCGCCTTTCGGTACGCGGTTGTCACACGAGAACCTTTACGCCCTAACGGCCATCGGTTCTACGTGTGATGTACCCCGCCCACAGCCACATAAGGTTAGCGATCCGGATGTCTATAATAATATTGGTTAATTTGGTTCTGTTGCGAATGACATCATTACTGATGCGATCGCGCAGAGACAGTCTCAGCATAGCGCTCTCCATTGCCCTTTGGGTGACTTTGTGTCATCTTATGAGGCCCATACTAAGCGACCACGTTTCAGTGCCATATGTCATCACTGGCAACACATTGGCAACACACAATTTCTTAATTGATTATACAAATAAATATTTCTGGCATTAAATTCAATTGAGTAGTTTAAAAGAACTAACCGTACAACGAATTAGATTTACGCTTTGTATTTAATACAAAATATGCAATGCAGGCTTCATAAAATACTACTAGAAATAATGATGAAAAATGACACAAAAAGGGAAAAGTACATAGAAGATAAAGGTGATAAACATATTCCAGAGGTTAAAAAGGTTGATGTTTGCAGCGTGAAAGCAGGTTTAATTAAATGTTATATTGTGAGTGTAATTTGTTTTAAGGATTCAATAATCATAACAGAAAGCAATTATAACTATAGTATTTAATTACTTTATCATACTTTACTAACACTACATACGTAATTGATTATTAGTTAATATATTATGTATTTTATAATGCCATAGATAATGTTTTATGTCATAACTGCTAATCTTGAAATAGCTTCATTTTTATTGTTACACAAAGTATTGTAACTATAGTTGACGTTTAAAATAAATAAAAATTTACGTTTTTACACTTGCTTAATTATTTGTGTGATTAAAAGATCATGTGAATTTTAAAATTAGTAGTACAGGTTGTACTATTTTATATTTACAAAGTTACGTCTTTTATCTCTGAATTTATTTCGTATTGGTATTTAATCATGTTATCATCATTAGTGATGACATAATTTGTTTTACATCAGCGTGCTTCCATTTTTTTCATTTTCATTTTTTTGCTTTTTCGTAGTACCAATTTATACATTTTCTTACAGTTTTACCGTTTTACATTTTATTAAATAATATACACCGTTCTTTCAGTTCATTATCTTCAGAACCCCGCAGGCCGATTCATCGCACTCGTCAACGGCTACACATTTTACAGAGCAAAAGTGAGATCTCATTCCATCAGTTGGCAATGCACGAAAGGGTCGCCATGTAAAGCCAGAATTAGTATATTGGACGACGGGAAAATTTACAGTGGTAATCTTCAACATTGCCATGCACCATTTAAGTATATCATACGGAATGGTCTTTATATCAAGTTAAAGGGTTAAAGTAACTTTGAGGTGTATTATGATCAGTTCAGTCTTCTTTATATTTACATCAATATTAATTGTCATACGTCGTTATATGTCGACGAAAATAACGAACGATCAATCGAACGAATCTGCGAAAATGGCTTCAGTTTTTTTTTTTTAATATGAATATAATAACTGTGTGACTTTACAAAAGTGAGTTGACATGTGTTTTTATGGAATTACATTACTTTAAATGAAATTGAATTGAATTTTTGCATGGTCTCCACTGAACGGAAATAACGATATAATATAGCGCGGCACGGAAAGCAATAGTAGTACTAACTGCTTAAAATACGTCTAATACATTTTGATCATTGTAACATAAGTTTGAAATTCATGATGAACTATATCTTATATAGGTATATTAGCTCATAATATGTTCATCATCGACGTCAGGTTAACCTAACCCAATCAACTAGCTGTTCAAGAAATCGGTCCATGAATCGATTGTTTGTGAGTGTTACGTTCAAACAAGAAAATTTCCTAATTTTCCTAAGAGATGTAACATGTTGATATTGTTGATGAATAAAATATTTAAATCCATATTCCGAGTTTATGAAAATGATTCCCAGCAAATCCCAAAACCATTTGATTTTTTTGTTTTGTGAGCGCTAATGTTTTAACATGATTAAAAAATTAAATCTTTTTAAAACAGATTCCCACTCACAGAATTTGATGAATGCATTAGAGAAGTAGGTACCATTTCTATGCCAAAGGAGAAAAGTGCATTGCGAATTTAAATCCAATGCCATTCTGCGTTTAAATTTGTCATCAGGAATGGTGTGTTGTTTAATTTTATTTAAAGTAGATTTTGATTTTAGTCATCTTCAAGTTTTTAAGATGAATTAAGATTTAAACTAAGCTATGTGTTTATTGTAAAATTATTAAGACTACAATAGGTATGATTATGGTCGGTGGATTTGATAGACTTTATGTTAGGAATAGACAAAGCAAGATAATAATATCACTATTGGATGGTTTTATTAAATTTTCAACAGGTATGATAGAGAAGGCGCTATCATCGGTCGTCCTTGTCATAGTTTTGCATTGTGATTATTGCATACTACTAGAAGGCCCTAAGTAAAATATAAACATTTGTCACCCGCTACAGCATATTGAAGGTAACCAGAGAAACCGATAAAATGTAGGAGTCTAGCAACGATATGGTGTATTTACATGAGTGCGACCAATTTTAAGAAATCGAGATGGCTGACACACATTGCCCTTCTCGAACACACGCCTGTTTACATAATAAACTATATGTAGCTAGCCAACACCCCATATCTCTACTTATAACATACGCTTTTCAATTTCAGTACAATACGTCTGCAACAGTTCCGGAAGACAGCTGGCTCTTATCAACAATTACACTTTCTATCCCGTGAAGAAACCGAACGCGATCAATTGGCGGTGCACCAGACACAACATCTGCAAATCCAAGTTCACTGTGACGTCGTCCGGGACGGTGGTGTGTGCTAACCTGCTTCACAGCCATGAGGCGTTTCGATATATCATACGTAATGGTGTTTATGTTAAACTGTGAACATGGAAGTTTCTGATGGTTTTTTACGCGCGATTAACGAATATACTGTATCGCGTGTCTCAGACATTACGGCTTTATTTGTAAGGATCGATTTTGCTCATAAAGCTCAGCTTTTTTTAGTATTCAACTAGTCGAATAAAGATTTTTTTTTCATACATACTGAATACTATTTTCAATGTACGTCGGAGTGGCGTGCGGTGCTACAATTATTAACTTTGTGTGTTGTACAATCCCTGGTACTATTGAAACTTACCGGTTTTATACACAATTTTGTTTTATGTATTCTAGTACAATACGTCCGGACTACATCTAACAAACGGTTAGCCATCATCAACGGGTACACATTCTCCGTGAACAACGTGGGCGTATCTAACACGAACTGGCGTTGCAGGAGGCACAATATTTGCAGAGCGAAGTTCACCGTCTGTAATGATACGCCTGGCGTCTTGCTCAATCATGACCTGCAGCACTGCCATGAACCGTTCCGTTATATGATCAGCGATGGAGTTTACATCAGGCTTTAAGTTATTAAAATATACATTACTACGGTTATCAGCGGGGACATTATTAGAAGTAGTGCAGTCGACTTTTGAAACACACTGAAAAATTAAGGAATCTGTAAAAAATTAAGGAATGGTATAATAGAAGTATGAGAAAGTTGTAAAAGAAACAAAGGTGACTAAATATTACCAACATTTTGATTTAGAAAGCTCCAAGAAGCTCCTTCGTTTTCTTCACCCGTTTATATATGATATTGTTCTTTGTATAATTTAATATTTTGTGGTGTTATTTCTACCTTTTGCAATAAATTGTATGATTTACTTGAACAAGTTATAAACCTTTACTTATTAAGAATATTTACTAATTATCCTCTTCATTACACAAACAACTAGTTACGTCGTACTCGTATTAATTCTCATTTAACTATTCTTGCTTGGTGTCACCGAGGTTATAAATACGTCTGTTCTTTTCAGTTCAATTCGTCCGATCTTTGTCAAATAAACGCCTTGCTATCGTGAATGGATTCACATTTTGCGTGCATAGTAAGGGTGCCTCGAGGACGAACTGGCGTTGCACAAGGCACAACACTTGCAGGGCGAAGTTTATTGCTTCGAACAGTGGCGAGGTGCGCAGCCAAAACTTGATGCATTCTCATGACGCATATAATTATATCATACGGGGCGGGATTTATTATAGGCTTTAATTTATGTTTAGTTATATAATTATTATTATTTTACATCAGTACTCCATGTATCAGTCTTTTCATCTCATTTGTCTCATGTAATGTTATATTTTATTTTTAGTTTGGATACGTTTTGAATTATGCTTTTCTATTACTATATCTTTCCTTTCTTCCTATTTCCTTTCTTATATATTATTTACCTTGACAACATATTCTTTGTACTTTTCTTCTTGAATTTTATTGTGTAATGATGATCTTCTGGTTAATGCATTTTATTTTATTATGTAAAATACTGTGTCATTTTCTGAAAGAATAAAGTCTAAGTTTACGCATTCTGAGGATACCTATTCAATTATTTGTATTTTGTGATGATATTGTTTTATTTCGATAAAATTTCGCGGAGATCGACTTTTTCTGATATGATTAATTCTACTTCTGTATCAATTTTGTTACTAGGGTATATTTTGGGATTGATAGCTGCGCTTTGAATTTGAACAGTCTTAATAACTTAAAGAAAAAAAGAAATGTATTTTAATCAATACTTTTATAACCTATGATTCTCATTGTTTTCAGTTATATTCGTCAGGAACATGTCAAACAAACCGTTGGCTCTAATCAATGGGTACACGTTCTTCCCTTTAAAATTGGGCAGTAAGTTGAAAAAGACTTGGATCTGCACTAGACACAACTGCTGTAAGGCTAAGTTTACTATCGATGGGGGTAATATAACCAATGCGAACTTGGACCATCCGCATAAAGCATACCGGTATATGATTCGGAATGGCGTTTATATAAAATTTTGAAATGTTTATATCTAATTTTGGAATAATTATTAATTTACTTGGATTTTCCTTTTTTTAACATCTTAGGGAATTTTTGTGCAAAAGGTTTAAAGACATGCTATAATTAGAAGCCAATTAAATATTATAAATTGTATCATTAGTTTCATTTCTTTTATCAAAAAATCATTATAATAATTAGTTTCTTTAAACGGATTCATGGCCTATGATAATATGTGATGCCGGCTGACCGGCGAGAATAGTACCACCCCATCTCCTCCCGTGGGTGTCGGAAGAGGCGACAAAAGGAAAGATCCTACGGACGGGCAGCAGCGTCCGTCGAAACCCGATCTACTACATACAAGTCATATGTATGTATGTATAATAATATGTACCCTACTAGAAAATAGTAAAAAAAAATATTTTTCCTGTGCAGTTCAATATACATTTTGGTGAACAATAAAGAAATCTTTAAGCTTACTGGACTGAACTGGGTTGGTCTGTTTTAAAATAAATATTTATTTTAAAATAATCTGCTGAGAATAGTACCACACTCTTTCCACGTGTGGGTGTCGTAAGAGGCGAAAAAGAGAAAAACCTAAGGACGGGCAGCTGCCGTAGATGCCGAATTAGCTACTGCCGACCCCACTCCAGACTAACTACGGTATTTTTTCAGTCCAGTTCGTTAAAAACGCTTCACAGAAGGACATAGCGATCGTGAACGGTTACACATTCTTCATGAAACATCGCGAAGGACCAAGGAGCAAGCAGACTTGGCACTGCACGAGACACAACCACTGCCAAGCGAAATTTACCATGACCAGAGGGATGATGACCAACTACAACTTGGGACATTCACATGTAGCATCCCAGTACATTATTCGTAATGGAATGTATATAAAAATTGGAATGCGTAAACATTGACATTCATTGATATATTCATATTTGATATTCCAACCACATTTAGTTTAGTTAGTTAGTTAGTTTATTAGTTAGTTTTTAGGGTTCCGTACCTCAAAAGGAAAAAACGGAACCCTTATAGGATCTTTGTTGTCCGTCTGTCCGTCCGTCCGTCTGTCAAGACCCTTTTTCTCAGGAACGCGTGGAGGTATGAAGCTGAAATTTATATCAATTACTCAGGTCTACTGTCCCTTGAAGCTGTGAAAAAATCAAACTTCTAAGCCAACGCAATCAAAGATACAGCCGTTTATGCCGCAAATTTTCGACACTTGCAAGGGAATCAAAACCTACAGGGTGCTTCCCGTGAACTCAGAATCTTGAAATTTGGTACGAAGCAACGTCTTATAGCATAGATAAAGGAAAAATTACGAAAACCATAAATTTTTAGTTACATCACATAATATATTTTTTTAATAATTTTAAACTTACTACCCATTTCCTCATAAACGCGTAGAGGTATTAAATTGAAATTCATACCAAATACTCAGGTCTATAATACCTTTAAGCTGTAGCAAAATCAAACTTCTATGTCAACGCAATCAAAAGAAACAGCAATTTAAGCTGCATATTTTGAAACTCGCAAGTACTCGCAAGGGAATCAAAACCTAAAGGGTACTTCCAGTCGACCTAGAATCTTGAAATTTGGCATGAAGCAACGTTTTATAGCACACATAAAGGAAAAATTCCGAAAACCTTAAATTTTTAGTTACATTACAAAATATATATTTTTTAATGAACGAACTTTGTAAACCTTGCAGGTTTGTACGGAACCCTCGGTGCGCGAGTCCGACTCGCACTTGGCCGGTTTTTCACATTCACATGTCGCATTCCAGTACATTATTCATAATGGAATTTATATAAAAATTCGAATGCGTAATAATTGACATTCATTAATATATTCATATTTGATATTCCAACCACAGATTATATGTTAGAATTTTGTAAGTAAATAAAATATTCTTGAAAATACGAGCATATTATTTGTTACAAAAACAAAATGTGGATGAAATATGTTATTGGTGGAATGGACAATAAACAGGCTATTGATTTATTCTATTATAATTTGAAAAGTAAGGTCAAAATAGTCCTTATTCAGTTATAGTAATGTGAGATTTTTCCAGTTCAGTACGTCCGGAACCGTGCGAACAGGCCTCTGGCGCTCGTCAACGGTTATTCCTTCTACTTAAACCTGACGAAGGGCTCCAAGACCACCTGGAGATGCACAAGAGGCAGCTGCTGCAAAGCCCGCTTCGTCATCTCTCACGACATAATCACCAGTAGTAATTTTCAGCACAGCCATCAGGCGTCCCAGTATGTCGTTCGTGACGGGGTTTACCTTAAAATATGAAAGATTGTTAAATTCATTAAAAGTATTTTTTTAAATAAAAGGACCTATTTACCAAATATTTTTATTTTTGATGTACTCTATGAAATCGTGTCAGTTTATATGGGAACTATAAAAGTGATCCGTTTTACTTGTTATTAAGTGACACCAGCTGCACTACTTATAGTTTCGACTAAATATCTAATATCTTAGTTGCATCTGCAACAAGTCCAATCTTTTGCTCGATAACTTAGGTTAGTCAATTTATGAGATATTAATAAAGTCAATAAATATTGATTTACCTTATTTATTGAGTTACCTTTCAATTTTCTATTGTACTCGTAAATTATTAGATATTCTAAGTTTTATACGTCTGTTAATGACATTCAGGAATTGTGTTTTTCTTTGAACACCTTTTAGCCACTTCAGATCATATATCTAAAATTATTTATAAAAAAATATAGTAATATATAGGTACATTTGTCATCGTCGAGTAATACCACACAAGACTTTTAGCTTACTGTAAGACTGCCAATTTTTTTGTAATTATATTTCTATTCCATGATAGACATATCAACAACCGGCATATTGACAGCCGGAGTCTATTTTATAATACACATATAATTAAAAAACCTAGCGCATAAGTGGCAAATTCATTCTAACGAACTATGCTGCTAAATAAATTAAACATTAGTTTAAATAAACATTCTTAATACATATTTCCAGTCCAGTATGTCCAGAACAACAAAAACAAGCCTTTAGCCGTTGTCAACGGCTTCTCCTTCCATCTGCTGACCGTACGGCAGTCGACGAAGACCTGGCGTTGTACCAGAGGCAGCACCTGCAAGGCTCGATTCCTGGTCAGTCACGCGGGTCACGTCATCAACGCAAATCTCAACCACAACCACGAGGCTAATCGATATGTTATACGGAATGGTGTTTACATCAAATTGTAATGGCCTAGAAAAGTTACGTCTTTTGACTATTTTTAAATTTAGTAGTAGTTATAAATTGGGTTGTGCCTGTATGTAAGAATATTGTTTAGTACTGTATATAGTGATTGATAAGTAATTTAATTTTTAATTTGTAATAGTAATTTGATTTGTGCAACTACTGATATCTTAAATAATAAAATATGAACATTCTACAAAGACGTGGTATAAAGGAAAGTCCTACAAGAAGAAATATAATAATATCTGTTCAAGAAAAACATTAATCTAAAACTAGTCACCTGATGAAGCCTGTTTTACAGATTTTTATGAATTATTGTAAGGTGTTTAAAATTTTACATGTTCTAAATAAATTTTGACTTAGATCTATAAACACGTCATATTATTTAAATAAATTTGAATAGTTAAAAAATATAAATATTAAACTAGAAGGTAAACCTTCCCACCCAGAGGGTAAACTAGGCCTTATTGGGATTAGTCCGGTCTCCTCACAATGTTTTCCTTCACCGAAAAACGACTGGTCAAATGATATTTCGTACATAAGTTCCGAAAAACTAATTGGTAAAAACTATGGTTCGAACCTGCGACATCTAGATTGCAAGTCGCTCACTTACCGCTAGGCGACTAGCGCTTTGTGGAAAGAATTTAATGTACATATATTTATAGCTATATATTTGTAAGCTGTCATTATAACTACATAGGTACTAGGTTTTATTAACTCCCTGATGATTGAATATGCAACTGTGACAACATATCTGGAAATCATAAATACTACTTAATAAATATGATAAATAAGAAGCCTTTAATAATATTTACGTCACACGGGCGCGATGGAAAATCTCACTTTACACGCAGATGAAGCCGTAAAACTATGTACGCACCACGGGCGGTAATAAAGAAGCCTCAGATCGCTTGTTTATGGCCCTCACCTCCGGTTCGGGCCACAAATACTCGCGATCTGAGCCATTCTTTGTTTTACCGCCCTGGGTACGTAATATACTATTATAGCACAATTATTATAAGGTCTTAAACGTACCTATTTCACATTAGGGCCTGATTTCACTTATATTTTTCAGTTCAGTTCGTACGCAATGTCTCGAATAAGCCCATAGCACTGATAAACGGTTTTACATTCTACCGCGAGAGGGTATGCGCAGAGACAGAGTACTGGCGTTGTACCCGACATAGTAGCAAGCAGTGCCGAGCGCGGTTTTCAATGCTCAATAATGAAATCTTCAAGATGAACGTACAGCATACACATGAGGCGTTCAATTATATTATAGATAATGGGGAGTATGTTAAAATGTAAGCCTATTTGATAATGTTGTGTAGACACTCACGCAATTGTTTTGTTAGTCTTACTTGCCACAAAACATAACAGTAAGCAGTGTAAAAATATATTATGAACTCTGTTTTTTTTTTTGTAATTTAAAGTTTTTATATATTTATTTTAAAATCATTTCTAACATTATATTTATCTTTACGAATAATGTTATGTGTCATGTTAATTAAACACTTTAATTTATTGTGAAGTGTTGATATTCTATTTATTAAATTATTTCCTTGCCATTCTACATACTATTTCGTTTTGTATTGATCAATTAATAAAGTCTGACGCGAAATTTAGATGCTCTGACATCGTTTTCATCGACATTTCGCGGAAGCTGTAAATAATTTACTAACTCGTTTATCACAATCACACCATACTCCAGATTTACTATGGTAATAAAATAACAGTCATACAGATTGAATGAAACAAAAATTGTCTTTCCTATACTTAACTATCCCCGGACCCGGGTATGTCCTTAAACTACGTCCAACAATGAGAGGTACGGCACAGCGAAGTACCATCACGTTTGAGTCCGGAGAAGCCCAACTGGGGAAGTACCTCCTCCTTACAGAAGACCACAGCCATAATAGCACTGCTACCTTTCAGGTATGTAGTGTTGTGTTCCTGATGGTGAGTAAGGTTCCCAGAGCTCCAACCCCCTTAATGGTCGGCAACGCGCTTGTGACTCCCCTGGTGTTACGTGTGCCCATGGGCGACGGTAACTGCCTACCATCAGGCAATCCGTCTGCTCGTTTGCCACCTTTTGTCATAAAAAAAAAAACTGCTTATGTGAGTGCGAGGTGTATGTCGTAGTAAGCTGATGTTCAATTATTAGGCTTTCAAAATTTCTACAGGAAAAATATGATGTATTAGTAGTGTACTTAAACTAACAACAAGTATGATAATTAAACTAAATACTAAAGCATGATGATATTTTCAGTGTATTTCATTCGGAATATCGGGAATAAATTGTTGGCGCTCGTCGATGGATACACGTTCTACTGCGAGAGGGAGAAGTCAAACACTCAATATTGGCGATGCACCAGGAACAATATCTGCAAAGCTCGGTTCACGTACACCATGAATGCGATGGTCAACAAGAAACTGGACCATCAACATGAGGCGTTCAATTATATCATTCGGAATGGGGTCTATGTCAAACTTTAAGAGGAAACTGTACAAGATATCTTCAAGAATGAGAGTTTAATAGAGTATAGAGGTAGGTAAACACAGTGCGGTAAGGACAGCTTCGACAAAAAGTGTTGGTATAAATTTCGAGGTTTGAGTCTTGACTGTTTCCCCTTCCAAAACTTAACCAAATTTTGTAAACGGAATGATACGTAATTATTCTGTGTTTACGTTATATGAGGCGCCTTGTAGCCTTAAGTATGTACCTTGTAAGGTCAAGGCTGAAAGAGCAAGATATAAATAAATTAAAAAATAGGGAAACAGTGATATCGATGATATCGATGATATCTGATAATCTGTATCACACTGTGTTAGGAAAACACAGTTTTATTGGAAACAAGCATCAAACAGTTTATTACAAGATATAACTAAAAATACTAAAATACAAAAGTTAAAATTTGACTTCACAAAATATACATACTTTGATATGCGTTCTTACCTGAACTGTGTCATTTACATGATCTGGCAGTACATACAATTGTTGAATTAATTGCTAGGCGGTTTAGTTAGTTTCTAGTTTGGGCCTGTTTTGTGTTTGTGTTTCATGACAAATAATCCTCTACTCTGTAATAGCCCTTAGACATCAAAGACTTAAGTAATTCTTAAGTACTTGGAAGGGTAATTTTAAGGCATCATCAGGCAACTTATTATATAAATGAATACAGTGCCCAAAAAAATATTTATTCACTTTACGCACACGATACTTTCTGATAGCAAAAAAATACCTGAACAGTGTTTCCTCATATCATATCAGATAGACAAGGCCCGTCGAAGGAAAACTGTTTTCTAAGCTAGGAAGTGAAACGTTGCTTTATATTGCTTTGTCGCGATGATTAAATAATTATATTTATAAATACGAGTACGAGCTAACTAGTTATTGAACATAAAAATATCTAATAGTAACTACGTTTTGACGACTAGGTATTATGAACTTATGAATGTATTTAATAGGAAAGGTAGTGCGAAAGAGAGTGAGGCTCAGAAGACAATATTATACTGACCAAGTAATCGAAAAAGTAAATTTATGCTGTATCAGGATATCAAGAAGGTACTGAGAGAAACGTGAAAGTTGCTCCACAGACAAGAGCCCAGCCTTTTTTTTTAATAGATAGGGTGTGTTTAGGTGGAACCACCGGAACCTTATGAACTTAATTCTGAACTAGTTGTCTTCCATTCGGAATTTCTTGCTTAATACTCTTACTGTTATTATTCTCTTTCCTCTTGTAGTAGTTATTTTCGGGTCAAAGCTATTTGTGTATCAATATATTTAAGTTTTATCATTACGCATGTTCATTGTAACTTGTACTTTTTTACGGTACCCAAGATTACAGGTTGTGCCTAGCTTGGGACCGACGTATATTAGTGGTATGGGAATATTTCTGCTACCGAATAAGTATTAATTAAAAGGATACCGTTGCACAGGGGCCAAGTATGTATATATTGTAGAAACGCATTCGAAACCGAAACAATATTCAATTCAGCCCCTGTTCAGCACATGAACCTCTTTTGGTGTTTTTAAAATTCAGTATTTAATTTTAGTTGTATTTAATGATTTTAAACTATTAAATGAAGAGATGGTTCACCTTACTTGTTTTATTGGTGATGGCAACTGTAAATTATACATCCATATGACTCACGAAGCTCTAGTAGCAATTAAGAGAGTATTATTAATTTTCTAGATAATCTCCAGTTCGTCCGTACTCCTGATAATAAAACTCTAGCACTCATTGGCGGTTACCCGTTTTTCTGCGACAAAGATAGAGGATTCAACCAGTACTGGAGGTGTCCCAAACATAATATTTGCAAAGCCCGTTTTGCCATCTCTAACTTGGATGGCTTTTCCAAAGTGCACCACGCCTTCTTAGACCACACGCACGATGTACCAAAATATGTTATAGAGAACGGAGTGTATACTTTTAAGAGACAAAGGCGAAATCATTTTTGACTTATTGTGTTATGTATCATATATGGGTCATACAGATTAATTAGGTTTGCATTTCTTCAGTGGAAATTGTTAAAGATAAGTATAAGTATATAGTCGTAGATAAACTCACATAAGCTGGTAACTATAATAAATAAACAAATTTTCGGGACAATCTGACACAAATCGACCTAGTCCTATGGTAAGCTCGGTAAGGCTTGTGTTGTGTACTAGACGACGATATATATTATAAATAGATACATATAAATACTTAAATACATAGAAAACACCCATGACTCACAAACAAATATCTGTGTTCATCACACAAATACATGCCCTGACTGAGATTCGAACCCAGGACCATCGGCTTCATAGGCAGGGTCACTACCTACTAGGCCAGGCCGGTCATCAATAATTAAATATTGACTACTGGAAACACGATTTATATTTTTATTAATCTATATGACTCATATAATATTTGTTAGATAGTTGTTGATTAAATTGTTAATAACATAATACTTAATAGCTAATTACTTCGTTTGTATAAATGTCATTTTTTTTAATTACACAAAAAAGACTTGTACCCGTATTTCTATAATAAAAATTGATATTAATTTTAAAGACATTTTATTACTTTTCTGATGATATTTGAATTCTTGAATTAAAAATGTGTTAGGTTAGTGTCAATAATGTATAAATAAATAAATAAATATTACAAGACATTCTTACACAGATTGATTGAGCCCCACGGTGAGCTCAAGAAGGCTTGTGTTGTGGTTTAGTAGATAGTTTACAGCAAGCGGCAACGTCTAAAGCTAAGTTTTCACTTGGTATGGAGGGTGAAACGTGGAAATGGAAATTCGAAATATTTCGGGGATCTTTCTTTTACTTCAATGAACTCGTAATTAGAGCGACAGAGACAATTGTTCGTTTCGTTGTTCCCTCAACAATTCCGAGTGTGCGAACGTTCATGCTTGCCGTAAAGAAAAACATTTGAACGAACATGTTTGTTCAGTGATGATCGGCGAATTATTGCTAGCTCACTCATTCATTCAATGACCAGCGAGCAAATTGTACAGTGCTTTCGCTCGGCGTCGTACAAGCTCGGTGGGCCTCTGATCTATTCTGATACATTTTCTTTATTTAGAAGCAGGTTTTCTAGCGATGGTTCTTAGACATCTATTACAAAATCGGTGTCTCCGTTTCTAGGTCATAATTGACTTTGAAATGTTCGCTTTTCTGTGTGTCGGGGTTTTTTATACTACGGTCATCATCATCATCATCTTCTCAGCCACAAGACGTCCACTGCAGAACACAGGCGTCCCCCCTGGAACTCCATAGACATCGATTGAATTGAATTGAATAAGCGGTCTGTATCCAGCGTCTTCCGGCGACCTTCATAAAAGTGTCTTGTGGGTGGACGTCCTATGCTAGTCCGTGGCTTCTCGATCACTTACCGAACCCATCGACCATCTCCCATTACCACAGTGGGCTATATTATATTATATTGTAGTTATAATAAAATAGCTTGCACTTGATTATTGTACAATAATCATATGTTAGAAATTTTAAAATCTAACGATGTTGGAAACAATTAATGAAACTGTTTAAAAATAATCTTAAGAACTAAATAAATCTTTGTTTTAGAGGACGTTCCAGTAGAATTCGTTCGGAGTCCAGCTAACAAGCTACTTGCCCTTGTCCACGGGTACCCGTATTACTGCGAGAAAGCGCAAGGCAACGCGAAATACTGGCGTTGCTCGCGGAAAAGTATATGTAAAGCACGCTTCACTATTACTGAAACAAGTGACATGTCAACCGTAATACATAACGCGAAATTAGATCATTCGCATGACGCGTACAAATATATGATAGTTGATGGGTTTTACGTTAAAATAAAAGCGTAATTTGGGTTTAAGTTTTAATATAAACGTGTATTTTTATTATGTTTTTTATTAATCTTGACTGTAGCATAAGCTCAAAAAAATAAATCATTATTACAGGATATTCCTTACACAAATTGACTGAGTGCCAAGCTAACGCGCGGGAAGGCTTGTGTGTGGGTGATTCGCTGACGATATAGGGATTTAAGCCCGTTTCACATCAAGCGCGGGCGCGTGTCAACGCGGGCCCGCGGCGCGATTGTTTAGCTAGTTTTAAATGCACGCACACGCACCCGCCCGCGCCCGCCGCTGTGTGAAGGTGTTCATTTAAAACTATAGCTGAACAATCGCGCCGCGGGCCCGCGTTGACACGCGCCCGCGCTTGATGTGAAACGGGCTTTAGTATTTAAATACATACTTACCGACTCGAACGCACGCACCCATGACTCGGAAAGAAGTACCTGTGGTCATACTGGGAATAAAGTCCAGGACTGTGAGCTTCATAGGCAGGCTTTAGTGAGCCTACTAGGCCTTGTTTGTATCTACAATACTTTTCCTTGAACTTAATTATATTTCATGTCCATGTCCAACAACATTTGAAATAGTTATTAAGCACGAAACCTTAATTAGTACGCAATGCGCGTGTATTCACCTTTGAAGTTACAGCCGTCCATTGACTACGGTGACTGCGTACCATGGGACGGGACGTTTGCTTGTTTGCCACCGTCGTAGTGTAAAAGAATAGTGTTTTTTCATTTGCTAGTTTTTAGTTAACCTTGTTTTTTCATTGTTGGAATAGAAATCATTTATTCGAGACATCCACAGAAATAACAGAAGACAGTAAGATACATAATTAAAAGATATATGTCACGAAATGGTCGCTACTCAGCATGAAGCTTGAATGGTGTGGTAACGCTGGTATTCCGTAGGAACCGCTTCATTGTTTAATTGAAAATTAAGTAAACTATGTTTTAATATTACAGTTTTCTTCGTCCGGAAAACTCGAATAAAAGGCTAGCGCTCGTAAACGGATATACGTTTTACTGCGATTGGGAAAGAGCGGGAAGGCAATTGGAGATGCACTAGAAAAAAAGTGTGCAAAGCGCGCTTTACTACCAACAAGTCTAAAGTCATTGCTAACCTTAATTTGCAACATACATACGATTCATATTATTATGTCATCATGGATGTTTTTGTATGTTAAAACAAGCTAGATGCCTCCTTATTAATAATGTGTAAGAATTGAAAGAGCACACACCAAAACCAAGAGGGCAGCTGTTAGTATCTATCACCCACGACGCCAACTGCTGGACACAAGCCTCCCTCAACAAGGACTATTACTGCCAAACGTCCTGCTGTGGAACACAATAGAATAGTAGATTGTTCGTTCGAGTGCCAATAGTCCGAGTCGGAAATGGGTGACTTTTACCCGAGTTAAGCATACTATTTTTCATTTCGAATGCGAGGAAAGTAAAATAAGAGCAAGAAGCAAGTAAAAAAATGTCTCTTAGATATATCCAATAAGTAATTATACATTCATGTGTGGCTGTATAAGTTACTGCCGTTGCTTAGCTGCGCATAATAAAGTTTAAAAAAAACTTTGTAGGTTTATTCTTTTTGTTACTGTAATATAGAACCGAATAATATAAATATTTGAATTAATTGACATATTTTATGAACTATTCTCATGTATTTGTTTCTGGCGTCGGTAAATAAGGTTATTATCGCCACTTTGTTCTACTGAGTGCTCACAAGGGGAGAACTAATAGGAACATGCCAAATTGCGAACCTAGGGCGGAAACGTATCACTTTCCACCCGCATAGTAGATAAACAATGACCCACTTTCCAAGCATGAGAAATGAAAAGAATTTTACGATCCTTAAACGATACTATTTCATATATGCTGTTTTAAAGTCTACATTGCCAAGCTGCGCAAAACAGCCAGTCTTCCGCGACATGTGATCGTAGCCGAGAGTATGCTGAGAAAAAAAATAAGGAATTGTGTATTAAATATTGTTACTACGTTACGTAATGTCGGATCTTTTATTGACTAAATTATAATATTCCAATCAAGTAAACATATTAAACTTAAATGTATTACCTTTTTACAGAAACCTAATAGACATTCATACAAGTATGCCAGGTTTTGTTCAAAATATAAGACCACCCGCTTTCAATTACAAAAAAAAAATAATGTTCAAAACCTCTTGAAGTTGAACATGAAAGTAGCAATCTGTTTATCATACAGTATATTTTTAGTGTTCAAATTTATGTATCACCTCACTAACTCGGGAAACCCTCTATTATTTTTTTAATACAAAGCAAAACTGCGTTTTATTAACATCATTTCAAAGTATTACCACATACCATGCATTTGGATTAGATTGTTATGTTTTGGAGTTAATGTTTTCCTTGCGGTAGTGCAGTAAACAATTTTGTGTTTTGCCCGGTAGCAATAGCAAAATGTGTATCCCTCTGGTAGTAGGTACCTAATATTGAGGCTGGAGCTAGCAAATTTTCCGAAAATTCCACGAGCACAGAGAGTGGTTCAAAAAATCGAATCTTAGGTGTTTGGGGGGTTCCAAGTCACGAACTGAGGGTTAAACCCTAGCTTTGTTCCCATAAACTAATAACATTTTTTTTTGTTTTAGTAACAATATTACACAACACAGCCGGAAGAGAAGTAGCTTTATATCAAGGATTTACTTACTATTGCAGCAGACCAATAGCTTGGAAGAAAATTTGGCGGTGCACTGCCGGCAGCCCATGCAATGCTCGACTTTATTTGAACCCTCAGGGAGCAGTCTACAACGGTGTACTGACACACTGCCATCCGCCACCAAGATACACGATACGAGATGGAATACTTGTTAAAGTTTAATTTTACTACATTTTAATCTTTTATTTATTCCTCAAAAACATCTGACCTTAGCTAAATTACTTCAGTAACTATTGAAACTAGAACTATGAAATGTTCATATAAAGGATGTGAGGATTATTCTCCGCCCACCTCAATAAATTTATGTGTTTTACAACCAGTACCTATACATGAACTGAAAAAGGGATTGTATTACATTATTTAGGAAATAAAACAAAAAAACGGTCATAAGCATGCCGGGAACTTGTTTTACTGAGAACGAATATTTCTGGGCGTCTAATTTCCCATTATCTCGACGTTAATACCATTAACAAAATGTACACTAATAAGTAATCATTCACTTTTATTTCAGTGACAATAGTAAAAAACGGCGCAGGTAAACAGTTGGCCCTATACCATGGCTTCGTATATTACGCAATGCCACTTAAAGGCGCACAGAAGTGGAAGAAGTTCTGGGTTTGTACGAGTTATGGGCCGTGCCGTGCTCGTCTTCACCTCTCAGAAGATTTTCGTCTAATAAAATGTCAACATGAGCATTCCCACACTCCACCGAACTTTATTATACGTAATGGTGTGTATTCAAAGATCTATAAACCAACGAATTTACTTACTCTGCCAGCGAGGCCATAGCGGGCGCGCAGCGTCCAAGAAATGTGAGCAGCGAGAACTGCGTCCACTCACATACACTTGCGAGTCTTTAATAATTACGCCGCCTGTCGCGCCCCGCTGTTCGCTCCCGTCTAAAGGCTTTGGCACATATAGGCGCGTTTTCTGAGCGTGGCGGTAGCGCAGCGTGACACCGGTGCAGTGTGGCTAATGTAACGAAATAAGGCACACTTTCGGACGGCAGCGTCGCGGCCCGCTGCGCTACGCTCATAAAACGCGCCTATGTGCCCAAGCCTTAAGCGTTCACTCTGGCCACACACTTAGGTTTTCGTAAGAAACACTGTTTAAAAATTTAACGGACGTTGTGGTCGTGATGAAGCATATGTCACTTTTTAGAATCTTGCGACTGAATGAGATAGTCGATGTCATTATCTCGTAGACTATACTACCGACCATGAAAACGTTTTTGATAAATATTTAATTTTTAATGTTATAAGATAATATTATTCATTTTAAATAATAAATAGTTTCTTTTCATTTCGCGTTTTTTTATCTACCTAATATGCCTTAAGTTCTTTAGGCTGACACTAACCAATTGGAGCATCCGGACACGAACTAACGCACTCCAATTTCATTGCAGTAAAAATGGTACAAAACCAAGCCGGTAAGCAACTAGCTGTATACGCCGGCTTCACCTATTACTGCAATGCACCAAAAACGAGTGGTCACAGGAAGATCTGGCGATGCACCACGGGCGGTGCATGCACTGCTCGACTGCACCTGTCTCCCGATCTGCGTATCATGAAGGCCCAGTTGGAGCATTGTCATACAGCACCGAGATTTTTAATACGAAACAATATGTATATAAAAATATAATTTGTGATTACCGTATTCTAAGCATTTATAGTAACGAGAATAGTTTGAGTGTTCAGGGTAAAAGATTTTTATGCTACAAACTTCCTGTAGGCACAGAAGATTACGTATTGCTGAAACGCGCTGGACACGTAACTGGAGCACGAAATAAATAATGTGTGTATAATAAGTTATTTTCATTCTAAAATGTCCAAACGCATAAGAAGCTTTCTTCAAAATAATAATATGTATTTACTTATTTAAAACTATATGTAGAACGGGTCTATCGCGGATTAAATTTAATTACCATGAAAAATTGAATTAGATGACATATACTTAAGAAAAAGCGACGAGAACGAGATCTATTTCAACTTTTAATTTATATAGTAGTATTACTACTTAAAAATCAAAGCAAATCAAAATATTTCATAAAAAATTATTTGATATTTGTTCTTACTTTCTTAATTACCATGAGTTCCGATATTTCGACGCGGGTTCCACTGATCATTCGCAATTTAATTAGTGCCTCGTTCTATAGTTTTTAGTAAATATGTGTAGAAAACGCGAAACTTTAAAGTGTTAAAATGGGGAATGTAGTCAAACATTCTCTTAGCAATTCCTTCATTGCTGTGGTTATTGAAGAAGTTGACTTTTAGCATGCGAGGTGCTAGCATACACAGCATAGGTACTGAGTGATTATTTCTGTGTAATACAGAAGTAAAACGTGATCAATCAAATGCTTTAAGTCCGGAAAGATTGTTTGTCTCCTGAGCGCCAGAACTATTGGTTCCAAGACTTCAAGTTCGTTAGTCACATATAGTACAGAAACTGTTGTAGCAGATTAAGAGTATTCAAGACAGATTTAGTATAGTTATACTCAAATTAGGGCCTAAATTTGGTCCTTTGGAGGTGAATACGTAATTCCTATCGATGCAAAAAGTCTAATTTAAATACCAACTCCCAAATAATTGTATAATTATATTTTAGATTTGATGTTTCCGTTGTTCCAGTGGTTCACAACAAAGTAGGAAAGCAGCTTATTATAATTGGGGGCTACAGTTTTTACAATAAGTATGAAAATCTTACAAATGCTAAAAAAAGTATATGGAGATGCACTAACAGCAAACGGTGCCGCAGTTCCTTCCATTTGCTCGATGGGCATTTGTTTAAAGCTAACTTAGACCACAATCACAGACCGCCTTCTTTTTCTATACGGAACGGAGTTTACGTCAAACACTGTGCTGAATGAAACATAGATTTCTGTCCCTCGTCTGATATGTTAACTAGAAATTAATTATTAAAAAGATGTAGCATCTCATTTTAATTTCTGCATTTTAGTGTACAGTCAAGGGCTTAGTTGTCGACTCAACTAAATTGCCAATATATGTATACAACACCTTAATAGTACGACAATAAGGTTCATATATACAAACTTTGGCACTTTAACCGTAACTATATCTTTGACCTTGACTGTAGCTAGTATAATTGAAATGAGTTTCCTTGTTTCATAATATGCTTCTTTATTTTAATTTAAACTTCATCCCGACGTTTCGAACCCACGGTTCGTGGTCATCGGGTGGACTGAGGAAAAATATTAATTTACCTCCATCCCAAAAAATTACAGTATGCAAACCTACCCACATAAAAATTATAAGACAAGCGTTATAATCCGTTTCAGTTGTTTTATTTCATGAGTAATAATTATCGCGGTAACACAAGACAATATTATGACTTCTTTGTTAAAATAAATGAAAATATCACAATGAAAAGTATTTAACTATTTGTTTTATTTGTATAGGTTTTTGAACAATCGTTTTGCCTAAATATGTTGCCTATCGCTTTGAATCGTCATAAGTTTCATTTTTAGGAAATAATAAACAGTGTTAAAATCATTTCATTGCACCAGCGTCTTAGATGCACGCATATTTTTTAAAAGTGTTGTAGTGTGTTTTAAGAGTTTTAGTTTTTGACCATACCTTTGTAGGGGGTATTGTCTTCGCTGGCGCGGTGGAGCCTCCAATGATACTCAGTCAATTAATTAATCATTTATTACATGGGAAGCACGGGTTAATTACAAAAGACTCATATTACAACTAACTGGGCTGTGGGAACATAAACCGACGCTACTTAACCCTGTGCGCCCCGCGGTCGAAGTGTGTCCCCACACCTTGCAGAATTTTGTTGTACAATTTACTATTTTATTTACCTATCCTATTATCCGTAGATACTTATTTAATATGGACATGTACATTATTATTGATTCATCTTTTGTTTCAGTGGTCCATAATAAAGCTGGGAAGCAACTGATTATTATTAATGGCTACAGTTTTTATTCCACATACAAAGGACCAGTTGAGACGGGTCAGAGCTACTGGAGATGCACCAACAGCAAGCGATGCAAAAGTTCCTTTAGTATCATGGATGGTAGCATGTATAAAGCAAATCTGGAACACACCCATAGGCCTCCATCATTTACAATAGAAGACGGAGTATACATAAGAAAAAGTCGAAGGACTTGTTCCCCTTTCACATTTGAAGTAGAACTAAATAGGAATTTTGACTAATTAAATAATGGGAGTGAAAAAGAGAGAACAGATTGGTAGTTGGCACCGTCCTCAGATTTATCTGTAACTTGGTGATATTGAAAATATATGAACTGTGAACAAGGTTAGCACAAGACTGAAAGAAATGGCATGATAACGAATGATACTCGTATTTATTGAGCAGGGTATGGACGCGGGGTTCTGAATCTGAATATTTTACTTAACAATCTGTAAATATAAGGATTATAAATTATATGTACATTTAAGCGATAATTTTACCGTTATCAAGCAAATAATAAGTATAATCTCAACCTAAGTGAGAGATGACATTGTAAATATATATGTATATAATAATTATATAATATATCAGAATACGATATGTGAACAGGTTGTACGCTAAGGGTAGATTAATATACGTACGATATGCTGTATAAATATGACTTGACACTTAGTGACAATGGGAAGATGACATTATGTCATTTATTAAAAAAAAAAAGAATTAAATTCACGAAGATAGTTTTTTTTTTGTTTAGTTATAAATGGTCGTCCTTCATCAATAAGAGATCAATGCTATAGAATAGTCTACTGCTTAGAAATCAAGGCAATATTAGCTTAAAAACATACAAGATGAAAATATGAACAAAGCAGAGAACCTTTAAGTTATAATTTGTAATAAAATTATATTACAAATTATTAATTCTCTGTATAGCACTGATAAGTGTAAATGTAAAGCCATGTTTTGTAACAATATTACAGATCTATAATACAGAACATTATTTTATTTAATAACTTTTATCCGTTTCTCTTCTTCTCTTCCTCACTGCTGGGGTGTAGTAAATTTTTCCCCTGGATTCGATCTTAAGCAGTTTGGGTCACCTCCTCCCAACCCATGCCCAGTACTCTAATCTCTTGCTCCACAGTGCGGCGCCAAGTAGATTTAGGGCGGCCCTTCTTGCGTGTGCTGTGCATCTTCCAGGTTTGAGCAACCCTGGATAGGTATCAGGTTCCCTGATCTAATCCAACCAACACCTTTTGGATTGGATTTCCTTATTTATCCGTTTACGAGTATCTATATATAGTTTGTGAACAGTCAACATAGCACCTTCATATCCGTTCCACAACTCTAGGTCTCTCTAGCAATGAGGGTCATCGAGTCTCCAAGCTATGCCCCTTCAATTGTTCAATCTATGGCTCTTAATTTGGTTCTTCGACGGACGATCTTATTTCTAAGTCAATCTCGCAGAGATACTTCGAGCACAACTATTTCCAAACTACATTTCGTGATAGTCTGATAAGTCCCATTATGAACGATCACGTTTGATATCCTTGGCTTGGTAGGCCTAAAGGAAATCAACTTATCTTAACAAAGTAATCCTTTATTTTCAGTGCAAATTGTTAGACATATCTCCGGCAAGCAGGTGGCTATAGTCAACGGGTACACGTATTACTGCAATGCCATGGGGGAAGTGAAAAATGTGTATCGGTGCACTAAAGGTCGACCGTGCAAGGCGAGATTCCACTTAACAAGAGATTTACGGATGATGCGAGCTGTGCTGGACCATGTACACATGCCACCATCTTTTGTTGTACGGGATGGGATTTTTATCAAACTTTAGTTGTGTGACGTGTAAGGTAATTTTAATTGTCAATCGATTTGTGAGTCTGCTACGATGAACTCTCGTGTACTTATATCGGACTAGGCGACATGTTTCGGGCATACTCTGGTACCATGTTCAAGCCGACTCAGGACACCGCTCGGGGTGACTACGATATATCTGAGTCCACTCGATGTAACTAAGTTGTAGGTATTTCTTAAGATAATATTTGCAAAACTGTGGTGTATCAAGCGATACGGTGTTTATACTTTGGGAAATGTTGCAAATTCTTTCTGGCAGTGTACATTGCTTGCAACGCTATAAGCGAAAAAGGTGAATCTCAGTATGTTGTAGTACCTGCAAAGGATATTCGATATTTAAAGATGCATGCGTGTAAGGAACGGATAAATAGATAATATTAAGTTACTTAATTAATATCAACTAAGTCTTTAAAACGTAGTCCGATTCCTGTTATTGGTGATACGATTCCTAGTACACTAAGGCTGCATGGCATATCTGAATTTCTTTATACATTGCTCATAAACTAATTGAAAGAAACCTCTATAAGAGTAGGCGTTACATGTCCTGCGATGTGTTTTAGAATAAAGTGGTTTACTTAATAATTCTCATAGTTTTACTAGTGTCCACTTTCATAGTTAACAGGTATAGAGAGTTTTCGAATACTATATGGGAAAAAATATATCGATCATGCGTCTTTACTAAGGACATTCTGCAAGTCATAACACAATAACTAAAAAACGCAAATTTTTGTCTCAACTCATTATGAGTGTGTCTTCTTGATTCACGTTATTTGCAAGTATAAACCTTTAACCATTTGTGGATTGGACTGATGTTTCAATCCATCTGGCTGGATTTGCTTGTATAACAACTAAGGTAAAATAGTTAATGGATGTACAAGGGAGCAAATTTAGTTTTTACCTCATCGTGCTATATTGCGAATAAAATGCAGTGTTGCTAGTTTTTTTTTAATAATTAGAACGGACTTTCCGAGCTATTAGTAGGTGAAAAGAACTTTACAGTTTTTTCGACATTTTCAATAATGACAAAATAGAACAACGTAAATTTTACTAACCTGAATCTTCCGTTGTTTACAGTGCAGATGGTCCATAACAGATATGGCAAACAGCTGGCTGTGGTCAACGGATATTCATATTACTGCATCACCTCGGGCAAGAACAAGGATATCTGGGCGTGCACTAAAGGGAGACCATGCAGGGCACGGTTCCATCTGACCAGTGATTCAGTGATGCTGCGTGCGTCGTTGGAGCATGTACACGAGCCACCTTCTTATATTATAAGGGATGGCATTTTCTACAAAGTGTAACTATAACCTTCTAAGACCCACCATAGAAGTAAAATGCTACTCGAATTTGTTCTTTATAGTGTAGGAAACAAAGTTTAATTTCTTTTGTGTCAAAATCGAAAACAAATGAAATTCAACTCTGTTCCAATTTTATAGAATTCAAATTTCTTTAAAGTAATTGGTATTAAAGGAAGGCCCGTGGGTCTTACGAGGATAATACAACTAAGAACAAATCAATATTAGATTTTAAGCTAACATGGTCATTCATATTACAACTAGAACTTAAAACGGGATAGTTACCATGTATATTAGTTTTAATGAGTTTCCGATAGTTATTCCGTAAGGATGGCGCTTGCAACAGTGCCGAAATATTAGAAAAAAAAAACGAATATCCCGTTTTAAGTAATAGTTGTAATATGAACAAATCAAATTATTTTTTGATGAAATGTTTTGATTCGCTTTGATTTTTAAGTAGTAACGCTATGATATAGAAATTATAAAAACGGTACCCAAAAACCGTTAAAAATAAACAAGATTACATATACTTGACAAACGGATGCTGTGTTTGGGTTGTCCAATTGGTTAAGGCATCAGCCGCTATAGGAGATGCGGGTTCAAATCTCGCTTCGGACGCCAGAGGACCTGGTCACTTTATCTTAAGTATTTAACACATTCGCTGCCACCCCCTCCAAAAATGTATGGAAATGAACGCACATGTGCGTCGGTGGCGGTGAATGCGTTAATGATTAATGTATGAAACCGAAGTACAGACTGTTTTAAATGAGACAGATTGACAGCTGATGGCGTAGGTCCCTTCGTACAGACGTTTTATAAATGTTTAAGGCAACATATTTTGTTTGGCATTTGTAATAAGAATATGTCTCTTTTGTTTTAATGTTCATTTTGCAGAAATATAAAACTAATATGAAAATTTAATACATTTATTTACTAAGCATTACATGGCGCGTTTATAATCATTTCAATTTATAATGAAAGTGCTTGATTACTTTTGCAATTCTGATCAAAACATAAATGACTCTTGCATCTTTTAAGCGCCCCAGGCAACCATCGGCGCCAACGCTTTAATTTTAAAATGAACCTTAATAGGTTCCTGTACGGTTCACTGCTTGTTATACAAAGAAGCTGTGGCGGTCAAAAGGTTAAGAATATATTCGTCGGCTGTGTCGTTTTCCAGCTGGTTATGGAAATATGATTGTAATGGCTTCTTTACATGATGCCCCATCATGATGGCCTACTAAGATGGTCTAGCGTGTAGAGAGTAGTGGAGTCGGATGGCTTATGGGGTGGCCATGGTATGGCTGGGGTATCGGTTATCCGGCCGCACATCAAAGGGCAAAACGATCAAAAATGCATGTCGCCATTTTGTAGTGGCGTTTTAACCATCGCATAGCCAACTCGCTGGCCCAGCGCTGGGCCATCGCGTAGAGGAGCTACTCGTATAACATAATGGTTATGACCTTATTGCCTTAGTAGTAATAAATATATCTAACTTTAAATATAACCGAATTGAATATGTACCTAATTACTTAGAACCTAAGTTATAAATGATAGTATTTTGTAATCTTAGAATGAGGAAGTAAAATTTATTGTATAGCTTTGTATTTTTTTATTTTATTTAGATTACATCTGAAGTCTCAAACGATCGAGTCGATCCATCCATAATTTCTTTGGCCTACCAATCTATTATCTATTTTGGACCCGGGTATGTCCTTAAACTACGTTCGACAATGAGAGGTAGGGCACAGCGAAGTACCATCACGCTCGAGTCTGGAGAAGCCCAACTGGGGAAGTACCTCCTCCTTACAGAAGACCACAGCCATAATAGCACTGCTACCTTACAGGTATGTAGTGTTGTGTTCCTGATGGTGAGTAAGGTTCCCAGAGCTCCAACCCCCCTTAAAGGTCGGCAACGCGCTTGTGACTCCCCTGGTGTTGCGGGTGCCCATGGGCGACGGTAATTGCTTACCATCAGGCAATCCGTCTGCTCGTTTGCCACCTTATGTCATAAAAAAAAAAAAAAAAATCTACCTCTCAACATTGATCTCGTAACTAAATTAAATGTAATTAAATAAACATGATGAATGCATCACATCACATTTTGACGACAGCTTTGGTCTAATGAGTGACCCTGCCTATGAAGCCAATGGTCCTGGTTTCGGATCCCAGTCAGAGCATTTATTTGTGTGACGAGCACAGATATTTGTCCCTGAGTGTTTTCTATGTATTTAAGTATTTATATGTACGGTACTATTATATATATCGTGTGGTACCTACAATACAAGCCTTACTGAGCTTACCGTAGGACTAAGTCGATTTGTGAAAGATTGTCCCGAAATATTTATTAATTATTATTTATTAATTATCATGTACCATGTCAGTACCATACTACTCCTAACCTAGTACTCACCTTCTCAGTTATCGGTGCTACTGACAAACTTCCCCTTATATACTCATTTTTTATCCTATCCTTTCTCGTCACTATCCACATGTCCATCTTAACCTTTTGAATGCTTTTACTCTCGCATCAAAATGTACCGAGTACGCCAACGTATCGACAAGTGAAGAGCAAATATAAACCTTATCTGTCAGCAGGACAATTGCTTTGACAGCGTCCGCCATAGCCACAATAAAGCTCGGTGGCGTGGCAGGCACGACAACACGCGACCACTTTAGTGGTTCTTGGCGTCCAAAAGGTTAACATTCTCATTTCCGCTGCGTGCAGAATTCTCTCATCCATCACCTTCGCCCGGCATTCTGATCCATACAATACGACAGATCTTGTGCTCACCTGTATATTTACCGCTAAAGTTTAAGTGGCATGTGGTAATTTATAGTCCGAAGACAAGATCAAAATGATCTGCCAAAAAAAGTAAGATTAATTTCTGATCACTTACGAGTATAAAATTTTCAGTGCAAACAGTTCTCAATCAAATTGGCAAGAGGATTATCATATACGGCGGGTTTACGTACTACTGCGAAGCCAAGAGACCACACAAGGAAGTCTGGCGCTGTACTGCTGGAAGGAAGTGCAGGGCTCGATTCCATCTAACTGACGGAAATGAGATTTTCAGGCCTAATTTTGACCATGATCATCCGCCGCCGAAGTACCAATTAGTCGACGGAGTCATTTATAAAGCTTTTTAACTTAACTTTTCATTCGTGTTGTGTCAGTCATTTGTGCCTGTGCAAAAAGTAATCATAAAACAGTATCTGAGGCCGGAATTTGATGTGATGCTCGTATATCTTAAGAAACGCTAATAAAAATATTATATCATACATTTTATTTGTTCCTAGCTGCATTTGTACCTACGTACAGTTTTTAATGTTTACTTTTAAATAAGCCACTAGCGAGGTCACATATATTTGCCTCATACGAGTATGTTTAAATTGATTTACGCTATTAGTTTGTTCCTCACACGTAAACCTTGATTTGATTTAAAGATAGTGGGTCGCAATTGAATAAAATAATATAATTTTACTGCTCAAACTTACAAAAATCGGCTAAGTTAAACACAAAACTATCGTGAGACTACCTACACTAAATATGTCATAGTAGGTAATGTATTGTTTTTACTTTAAATAATTATGTGTATATAATTTATTAAAATTATGCAGCCACCATTTTGGTCCCTATGTGTAGTATAGTTAGTGATACCCGGTGGAGTAAAGCGGCATGCTTTCTGCATAAATTGTTTTTATTTTTTGGTAAGCCCTATGAGCATTGACTACTCTTCTAACAAAGGTTTGTTGTTACAGAATTTTGCGAGTTACCGGTGCAAATGGTCAGAACAGTAACCGGTAAAGAAATAGCGCTAGTCAACGGTTTCACTTACTATCCGGACTGGAGAGGCACCACCACTCGTTCGTTTAGGTGCACGAGAGGAAAATCTTGCAAAGCTCGGTTCAGCATTACCACAGTCGACTGTACTATCTACAAACACTACCTCATTCATAGTCACCCGAAGGCTAATTACTTTATACAAGATGGCGTTTTTATGAAAATATGATGTTCTATTACGAGTATTGTCTTGGCTTGTCGCAATATTATTATTTATTATAACTTAAACTGGGTTATATGAAGTATCAATCAGAATTTCAGTGGTAAGGCGTCCACTGCTGGGCCTAGGCGTCCCCCAACAGGACTTGTATCATCTTGCGAGGAGTGAGGGGTTTTTTTTCTCTCTGTCGCCTCTTCAGTTGATTGTCTTACGGCTGAAATAATAATGATGATGATGACATGTTATCCCATTTCCATTGCAAATACTAATATTGGCTGAGCGGAGAGCCTGTTCAAAATCTGTTATGTTTTTAATTTATTTTTCATGTATTTATTTGTATATGTAATTTTTTTTTCTATATGTACATGCAGTAAATAAAATATCAAACCTGTTTACCTTTCGTTTGACTTTATTCGTCAATTGTTCCGTTGATTTATTCTTCGTTCCATAGATGGCAGCACCATCTTTCTAGCTTTATCAGAATCCCGAAAGTGATCAATATAGGAGGCGCAAGCACGTAGTGTTTCGCCTTAGAGTTTGTGCCCAAAAACCGTTTAAAATACGCAAGAATACACATGGTTGAAAATTTTCGACGGGTGCCGCTGTACGGATGGCCCAATTGGTTAAGTCGTAAGCTGCGATAGCTGGAGATGCAGTTTCAATTCCTGTCTCGAATGTCGGAGGTCATCGTCATTTTTTCTTAAGTATATGTCATCTAATTTAATTTATTCGGCAATTTTTTTATTCTATAACAGATGTATCTGGTTGTTATTTAAAAAAAATGGTAGCGATAATATTTTTACTTTAGAATTCTGTGAAATAACATAATATCAATAAATATATATATTGTAAAATACTATAAGATTAATATAGTTGATTTTTTAGTGCGTGTTCTGAATAATTTACAAATCATGTGTATTTTTTTGTGCCTGTGATATTACATAAGTTTTTCAACTTTAAATGTTAAAGTTAGTTTTTTTTCTTGTAATATAATAATTCTGTGTCTGAATGTAGGATGCCTTGTCTTATACAAGATATTTTTGTTCAAACACTTTTATCAGGAAATAATGTACCTATGCTTGTTACGAGTATCCCGAAGTTGCCCATAAAGAACTAGTTGTTACAAATCTTAAACAATGTAATTTCATTTCAGCTATTATTGTCTTAGCCAAATCACGATATACTGGCAAGCGTCTGATCATGTACAACGAATACACATATTATTGCAAGAAGCAGTGCAAAAAGACCAAATTATACAACTGGTATTGTTCCACACACAACTGCAGGGGATGTAACGCTAAACTTAAGCTGGATGAGGACTTTAGAATACGCGGTTTTGCGAATAAACACACACACCCTCCCGCCAAATATTGCTTGCATGAAGGGAAGTATATCAAAATATAGCAAGAAATGTACTTACAAAATTTTTGGCCATCCTGTATTAGGATATGGTTTCGCGTCATTCTTTTGGACATTGTAAATGTTAGGATTATAAAGCCTTCTACGACTTCTCCTCGTATTTACAATATGCAAATATAACTAGTATTAACAAACTGTTAACTATTGTCCACCTACACAGGTAATACAATATTTGTTTTGGTCAGTCTGTATTCCCCATTATCCCTTACCTTTCAGCGTTTTTGCCTATGTTTACTTTTTCATATTTAAATGTTCTCTTCAACTATGATGTGTTATAGTATTGTAGCTTCAACTTTTATTTGTAAATGGTTCTTGAAGTTAAAACACAGTCGAGTCTTGTTAAGTTGAATATCTGACTTGTTTTAATTTGTTTACTTATAGCTTGTGTGTGCAATTTAGAATTATGCGCGGACTTTACGTTCGAATTTAAATTAACTCCCTTATATTACCGAGTAGTTGAAATCAACATTACTTCACTTCTTTCATTTTATGCATGGTTGTTATATTTCTTTCACTTTTCGTTTAGTTATAATTATTTTAACTACATGTCCTTAAATTCAAAATCTATTTTTTCGGTTACTTTTCTTAAATAAATGTATACATATATTTATATTCATTTTATACTTACTGGTAAATCGGTCATTGATGCACTTATGTTTATGATTTCGATATGGAACTGGATTATGGATACTGGATCCAACAATGAGAGACAAAGCAAAGTACCATCATGCTTGAATCTGGAGCAGCCCAACTGCATAAGTACCTCCTCCTTACAGAATACTACAGCCATAATAGTACTGCTACCTTTCAGGTATGTAGGGTTGTGTTCCTGACGGCAACGCATTTGTGACTCCCCTGGTGTTGCGGGTGCTCATGGACGACGGTAATTGCTTACCATCAGGCAATCCATCTGTTAGTTTGCCACTTTTGTCATATAAAAAAGTATAACGATTGTTCGATCGGTCGATGAGTCAATGAGTATTTAACCTTACTTAGATGAAGCAAACAAGTAATCATATCGGCGTCAGAATTAGCTGTGCTCTTGTGTTTCAAGAGTTTTTACTTTTATCTACCTTACGTAAAATACATCTACGGTATAAATTACTTTTGTTTAGTCATTATGCGTGATATGTTTTGGGTTGTCTTGGTGTTCATCCAAGCACTAGTCGTAATGTGAACAACTGTAGCGTGACGTGCTTATCTTCGTTCACATAGAATTTGATAAATGTTGGTACACCACTGACATATTTTATCGAAACTTTTCAGATCTGACTAGCCACTTCACTCTTCTGCCCACGGGCCGGTATCTTCTTCATATAGGCGGTAACACATATTCTTCCAAAGCAAAAGACATAAAGGATACTAGTACGTGGTACTGTTCGAAACGTATACGGAAAGATTGTCGCGCTGCAGCAAAAGTAATCAATGGAGAGGTCATATTTATTCGTAGCGATCATACTCATTAAGGTATTGTTTAAAGAGAACATTATTAGACAATGCTACTTTATACTTTTTAACTGCTGGGTGTTATCTCCGATTTCAATCGATTGACAGCTGCCTAGTACGTAGGTTAAGTAATAAAGATTATTTATTATACGTGTAAAAGCTATTAAGGTGTATTTTTTATTATCGTGTGATCAAAGTCTTATTTATCTACTGTTACCACCACTGATCTGAGAAGATTATACTAGGTAACCGTTTATCAAAACATTAAACGATAAACGCACATAAAAGTCATTCCGAGTTTTTTTTTTAAGTTTATTGAAAATCAAAAAGAAAATTAAACTTGGGGAAAGTTTCCCCAAGTTTAATTTAAAAATAAACCTTGAACAAAGACAAACTCTGACAAAGTAGGTACAGAATGTTGAGGAACCATCACAAATATGCATTCAGACTCCAGAGAAGGTTTTAGATGAATAAACCCACTTCTACATAGTCTATAATTTTAGTAGGATGCTTTGAAGCAGTAAACTTAATATAATAAAGTTACTAAATAATAAAATAATAAATATCACAGGTAATCCTTTTACAAATTGACTAAGCCCCCAAGGTAAACTCGTGACGGCTTGTGTTGTAAACTTTTTTTATATGTTTAAAAAACAAGTATATAATTCTATTGTATTTAAGTATTTATATGTATCTATCTATTATATATATCGTCGTCTAGTACCTGCAACACAAGCCTTACTGAGCTTACCGTAGGACTAGGTCGATTTGTGTAAGATTGTCCTGAAATATTTATTATTTTATTTTAAATGTGTTTCTAATATACAGATACTTTAATACATTAGAATACATGTAAATAATATACAAATACTTTAATACATACATACCTTGACTCAGGAACAAATACGTGTGCTCATCACACAAATAAATGGCTTTACTGGGATTTGAACCGAGGACCGTCGGATACATAGGCAGGGTCACAACACTCACTATAGGCCTGACCGACTGGTGTGTTGTGGTCAAACTTACTAGTCTCACAGTGATTCAAGGAGGGGTGGTAAAAAACGAGAAAACACCTGTGTCGATTCTGTGCCACTTACTGCCAGCTATGGTTTTAAATTGACACTTTGTCAATACTATATTTTGTCGTCCAATATATATATATATATTATAAACATGCATAAACTGAAGGTAAAACATCAAAACCTTGTTATATTTTCAGGTTACCAATTGATTCCTCTCCGCAGCGGCCGTCACCTACTTATGGTCGAGGGTCACTCATACTCGACTAATTGCAAGGATATACAACAGAAATCCTTATGGTACTGTTCGAAGAGGGTCAGTCGAAAATGTCGAGCCTCGATCAAGATGGCACATGGATACATCATCGCTCATCTTGGAGAGCATTCACATACATAGCTTTGATTAAAAGAACCCAGAGTCCAAAGCTCCTACCTCCCTCTTCCTTAAAGGTTGGCAGCACGCTTGTGACCTCTGTCTGAGGCTATACTGTAAGTTTCTTTTGACGTAAAAAAACGTTTACTAACGCGTTGGTGATAATGTTATTTATATGGGAAACGCAAACGCGTTCGTGACGTAAAGTTACGTTAAAAACTTACACTCAGGGTTCTGGTATTGCAGGTGTCCATAGGCGGTGGTAATTGCTTACCGTTACCGATTTATCTGCTGCATAATTAAAGAAAAAAAAAAACAGTTACGATTACAGTTTACTTACTGTTTATCTTACTGCCTGTACAGAAAGTTATTTCATAATCTGATAGCTGAGTTTCACTTTTCCCATGCCTATTTTATACTTAACTAATTTTCAAATTTATGTAAGTTTGAGACAAAGATCGTCACTATGTAAATTGAATATTTAAAAACGAAAGTATTTAAAATTAGGGAATTGCAATTTACCAAATAGGCTGTTTAACGCACTTATATTACCGTAAATAAATTGCTTAGCTAAACCGAAATTTTGAAACTGCACATGTAGTTTGGGTATAAAATCTTATTTTACAATAATTACAATATTATGATAACTACGAGACTTAAGTGGTTACTACAATAAATCTAAAAAAGCTCCTTGAGGGATTGCACCAAGCATACTGGCGGCATTTCCTCGTTGTATCGCGATACTATTGTGATATACATGTTGCACGTATATTTTTATTTCCCCACAGAAAAAGAAAGAATTACCTAAATAAGAAATGCCATGTTAGAAATAGGTATAACGATAAAATACATCATAAGTAACCGATTTAATAACTTGTAGGTAAGTGGTGATACTTTAGATTTAAGTAACATAAACAACAAATTATAGTGTGCCGAGGATGCCCATAGTGCTTTAACTAGTCTTATTTTAGCCAATGACAAAGAGCAAAATGCACGTGAGGTTATCCGTTTGAAACTTCTACTTAGTTACAAACGGATAACCTCACGTGTAATTATATCGCACTGGGCGACATGTTTCAAGTAAACTCTGGTACCCATTTTCAAGCCGTTATCCGTTATTTCAACAGAATAATAGTACCAGAGTACCTACAAAGCGATAGTATATACTTCCATAGCGTGGTTATTAAGATCGAGGCAGGTTTCAATGAATTGATTATTATGTTTGATGTACGAATAAAAAACTTAATTAAGTCAGCTGCTCACCTATTATAAAATCCCTAGGATGATTTTAACGAGCAAAGTATTGTTAGTAGGTATTATAAGATTTATTCTATAAAGAGATTTCTAAGGCTGACGGATGCTACTGGTGACCGTAAGGACGTATTGATACTGCAATACAACCATGTCGCAAGTAAATATTTTTATTTAGTAATTTTAATGAAGATTAATTAATTTGTGAAATCACTAATACCCTGTTAGTGGTCATGGTAGTGGTCACAAATAGTATAAAGACTGCCATAATTTAACACAAAAACTGACACCGGCGGGTAGATAACTTTATTATGATAGTGCCTATGTTTAATAAATTATTGTAGAAGCAATATATCACATTGTAGTGTTATTTTATTCAATGTAATCACAAAAGGTTAATATGTCATTTACATTGTCTTTTTTTTTGGATAATGCTGTTTTATCCACAAATGCCTACGTCATAGTAGCTTTATGCATGCGAAGTCTCAGCCCGATCGGTTTAAAATTGACAAAGTTTCATACAATTTTTTATCCCCTTGGGGGTAGAATTGATCAAAATCCTTTCTTAGCGGATGCCTACGTCATAACATCTACCTGCATGCCAAATTTCAGCCCGATCCTTCCAGTGGTTTGGGCAGTGCGTTGAAAGATCACTATTTCAGTCAGACAGGCACCTTTGAGTTATATATATTTAGATAAATATCTTAGGTCTTATTCCAGACGTGGAGTTCCTACCGACCAAAACTGGCAACTTGTTACTACGAATCGGAGATCACACGTTCCACTCAAATTTCAACGTTTGTGACGCGAAGACTAGGTCGCGTCGTTGGTACTGCTCTAAAAGAAAGAAGCATTGTCAAGTCAGCGTGATAACTGTGGGAGAGGTTGTCGTGTCGGTAAAGGACACTCATTGTCATAAGTGACAAACATGTCTATAATTTATCGCTTTGCTTTAATTGTGATCTCTGCTTAAATACTTAAAATATTCTGTTACGAGTATACTTATAAAGACAGATGAGCAGTGACTATAACTAAACTGCCTATAGCACTTTCGTAAATCTTATCTGTGTACTGCCAGATTACTTAAATTGTTCAGTTAAATTGACAGAATTTGTTAAATTGTCAGAAAACAGTGTTCGGATAATGGCCCTCTACACTATTGTCCTGCGCCAGTGAGATAACCACATTGTCGACATTCAGTTGTGATCTATAATCGTTTTGGCCTACTCTCTATATGTGACATTATCTATGAAAAGGAACCTTATTGTCGATGGCGCTTATGTCGTTGTTCAAGACCATACAATACTACTAATACCGTCTCAACACACTGGCCTATCCTAGTAGGAAGTAAGCTTTATGTATAATTAGTTAATTACTGTTGTCAGTTTTTTATGTTATTATTTTATACTATTCTGTGATATTTATGGTCTTTTATAAAACAATTATTAATGTTTTCTGTTAAACATTTACTTTGAGGTTTCACGTACTTTTTAGAATAAAATAATCCCGCAAAATTTTATTTTTTACAATAAAATCTGTCGAATGTCTTTTGAGGTTCTGTGAGTAATAATATTGTATCTTGGGTTTTTAGATTGATTGTGGGACAAAGTAATTATAATAATGTAGAGAAAAAACCGTATAAGTTTGACATGAGTCAATACATTCTCAAAATGTTTTACCTTAAATGTCTAACATATATTATGTAGATGAGATGGAAAAAGAAATAAAAACTAAAACTACAAATTAAATACGGTTAGTAGATCTCATTAGCGTTTTTATTTTAAGAAAACCTAAAATTGACTTCCCTTTTAGAATTAAATACTCTGCATTTAATTCTAAAAGGGAAGGTACAGAAAAATCATACAAAATAAACTATTCCTTATAATCCATTAGTTCTATAATTCATTATTTAAAAGACAAAATGATAATGTAATAGATTTTAAAAAATACCCATTACTCTGACCGTTTTCCTCAGTTGCAGAACTGATACCGACATCGAAAGGCAACTACGTGCTACGTTTAGGGAGCTACATGTATTCCAGTAACTGGAATCGCCAGAAGGAACCCGATAATACTCGTCGGTGGTACTGCTCCCAACGGAAGAAGTACTTCTGCCAGGCTGTGGTGACGACAGTGCGCGGGAATGTGGTGTCGTCGAAGGGCACACATAATCATGCGGGATATGCCTAGTTACTATCCTAAATAGCGAGAAAAAGCTAGTATCCTATAAATCTCCTGATTCATAGCCGTAGAGCTCGGATTTTTCACGGCGAAACAAAACACTATCGCAATCTACCCAGTGATATAAATATTATTATATGGATATCGATTATTATTAGGTACAGAGGTATACAAATAGCATGCCGGTGTATACATTATAACAATTTACAGGGTGCAAAAAAACCTTTTTACATTTATACAATTAAAACTGTTGTGAGCCATGTTACTACTATTTAGTTACAAACGGATAAACTCACGTGTAATTATTTTTTACATTTAATAAAAAAACAGGAAGTGTATTTTTCTTCCGAAAACGCCATAAGGTATTTAACACAACTAAAAAGTCACGATATACGTATTATATCATAATATTATAGTTATGAATAAAAATAAAATAAGAAGAAATTGCATTTGTTTCTCACATATTATTTTATATACACTTCACGTGATTTTTTTAATTAAATATTTATTTTATTTGGTTAAGAGACAATACCTACTCCATATTATTTATTTTATGTGACACTAAATACGTTTTATTTGGTGACATTTTTTCTTGACTACACAATTATCGATATCGATAAAATAATGTCTCTATCACTGGCTAGATTACGATAGTGTTTTGTTTTGCCGCGAAAAATTCCGGGCTCTGTTTATAGGATACTAGCTTTTCTCGGGACTTCGTCGGCCAGCCATGCTAGCCTTTTAACTACTTATTGTTGCGGGATAAAAAATATTCCTGTCCATTCTCGTAGCTCAAACTCTCTCCATACCAAATTTCATTCCAATTGGTTCAGCGGTTTAACCGTGAAGAGGTAACAGACAGACAGAGAGAGTTACTTTAGCATTTATAATATTAGTATGAAATTAGTATGGATTACCAGCAATCATATTGTTAAAAGTAGTTGAAGGTTATGTCAAGAGAGGTGACAGTCTTACGATATTATTCATGTCAAAGAGTCTTCATAGCTGGTCAGTAATCAGAATCACAAAAACAGTAACCTGGCCTGGTACCGCGAACATTGAAGTTCCTATATTTCGAGCTTCTTTCTCTTTTATTTCAATTAAGGCGTCATGAGAGTGTCAGAGACAATCGTCCGAAATATACGAATATCGTTATTCGCGGTAGCGCCGCAGTCATTACGTATGTTATCAACGTGAAATTATGAACATTGATTAAAAAAATATTAAAGTTAGTTTTGGCCTGCCAAGGAGATTGAAGTAGTATACATATATAGTATATAAAAGTTTAAGAAACAAACATGCTCAAAGTTTCACTTGTCAGACACGGCATGTTATTTAGGGATTTTGCTAAATAAGGGCCCGTTTCATAACAAATGTAATTGATTATATATATCCTCTTTGTAATATGACGTATATTTTCTGGGTTTACTATGAATGCAGCCTATAGGTTCTTTTCATTATGTTATGTATGTGTCGTGCCAAAATTGGATCTAGTAATAAATGTTTTGTTTAGAATTCAATTTATTTAGTCTCATGCTAACAAAGTCACACATTTCGTAAAGAAATCTTAATTTTAAATGATTAAAATAAGATATAGGTGAAAACTTAAATGCAGGACCATGTCTACGTAGCTGTGCAGAGAATAACGTGGGACTTAAGCCAAAATTTGAATATAAGAACAAGGTGGTTGCAACAGTGCCGAAATACTAGAAACTCATTGAAATTAATTTACATTGTAACTATCCCGTTTTAAGTAACAGTTGAATATAGAACGTCGACATGCGTGTACGTCTGTACGTTACTACTACAAAGACCAGTTTATCACCACATACACACTAAACATTTTTATTGAATTTACTTGACATTTTCTATTTATTTTACTTTACGTAGATAACAAGACACGTTCAAATTTTCTCCTTTTTGCTCACTAATCCGAATAAACGAGTACATTTATAGTGTCTTTCTCTTGTGTTATTACGTATTCCTCAAAATAGGTTCTGTATACAGCTGCAACGTCACCACTTTTCAGAAAAAAAAAAGTACTCGTACCTATACTGCAAAACTTTATCAAGGAACTAATTAATACGATCGGGCGCAAGCTTAATAAATATTGTTATTAAATTGACTACTTACATATAGGTATTTGTGTTTATGGAATCTGAAACTTATGAACAAGAACATGAAAACATTAGGCATAGTAACTTAGTAAATTACTATTACGTCAAGTCGTTCAAGATTTATTAAACACAAATCTGTACCTTTAACGAAAAACACAGCAAGTTTCAAAGAACTTCTATGAACATGGCAACTGGTATGAATTCTAAAGGCTTGGCCACATAGGGCGCGTTTTGTGGCGTGGCGCAGCGGGGCGCTACGCTGCCGTCCGAATATGTGCCTTATTTCGTTACATTAGCCACACCGCTGTCACGCCCCGCTGCGCCACGTTCTCAAAACGCGCCTATCTGCCCAAGCCTTAAATATAACAAATTGGTAGTTAAAGTGTGTATCTTTATTGAACTGGAAACTGACGGCTTTATATTTCCAGTGAACATCGGGCGTTCTCAAAAGGGTCAAATGCGTCTCTCCTGCGCCGGCTACACATTTGTGCTGCCCAACCACTACCGACAGAGCCTCTGCAAGCGGTGGTACTGCTCCACCGACAGGCCCAAAGGCTGCAAGGCTTACGTTGTCACCAAGTTTGAAGAGATCATATCTATGAACAATAACCATAATCACCCGGCTAGGCTACCGAGGAATTAAGGGTCACGTGAGAACTCTTTGAAGTGTTAAGCTTTAAACAAATCTCTTAACAGCCATTTTCTTACATTAGAAACCGTGTGCTGTTTGAAAAGGAAGTGTCGACGGTCACTTAATCTGTCAGAGATTGCTTAAGCTTGAATATGTAAACCAGATCGGGTAATCTACGTGGTTGGGGCGTCAGCCGTGAAAGTAAGCTGAAGTCGGAGGTTGAAATCCGGCAACGCTGTAGCACTTGGTCACTTTTTCTTAGGTATATCATAAATGAATAAATAAATAATACAGGACATTCTTACACAGATTGCCCAAGCCCCACGGTAAGCTCAAGAAGGCTTGTGGGTGCTTAGCCAACGATATATAATATACAGATACTTAAATACATATATAAAATGACTGAGGGACAAAATATGTATGCTCATCGCACCAATAATCCCTTACTGGGATTTGAACCCAGGACCATCGGCTTCATAGGCAGCGTCACTACCCAACCTGTCGTCATTTCCTTTTTAATTTGTAAAGTGTATTGTTATTTCAAAAAGTTATGAAACGCTGAAAGCCCTATGACGGTCTGTAGTCCACGGGCCCTCTTTCCGCACCTGTAAGCGCAACCCTCATAGGCCCCGCCGATTTGTGCGAGCTTAAAGTATTGATGGCGTTATTTTGACTAACGATTATTTGCTTTGAAACAATGTGGTATTTCATTGTTTTCAAACATACGAAGTGATATAATTTGATATAGGTACAGTGCAGAGAGCTATGGTACGGCTAAATAGGTTGTGATGTCGCTTCGTACTAAAGCTACACCTTTTTGTAAAGTATTACAAGAGTATAAAACTAGAAATATATACAAACGGGTCACTCACGTATCTTAAGGTCGAAAACCGCTCGTCATATGTTGCCGCCAGCGACGGTGCGGCACGGAGCTCATGATTATGGTTCACGAATTGGACCGAAACATATGTCGAGCGGTTTTCGCCCTTAAGATGCGTGAGTGACCCGTTTGTATATATTTCTAGTATGTCTGAGTCTCACGGGAGTTTTCTATTAAAAGTAGAAAACTAACCTAATATTACAAAAGTATGTGACAACACAGCAGTGTAAACTAGAATAGTGTTTTTTTTATACTTAGCTTTGCCTAAGTAACCGACTAAAAATAAGTATAGTCATGAAATTCTATACGTAAGTTTCATAGTAAATGGAGTCATAAAATAAATGTAATTAAAAAACAATATAAATTAGGTCTGCCAGGAAAATATATTGAAATAATATCAATATCCATGTTAAATATAAAATATGGCTAAATAGTTTTCAAATCTCGATTTCTCGTGCCTACATTATTTATATTTATTTTTGCAAATCACTTTCAAAATCTCTTATCTAAATACGTTTTAGGTGTATTATAAAAGGAATCGTGCGAATTATTGTAAAAAATCAAATAAATTTGTTATTACGAAAATCTGTACTACCTAGTATATAGTTCTATATAAATTGAATAAATGTGTATTGAAAAACTTATGAGATTTACTTAAAGTAATAAGTAAACAAATAGGATTATTATAAATTATCATATCTCTTCTTTGATTGTATATCTAAATGCTGATACTTTTTGTAAACAGTACATGATAGGAATTCGTTTAACAAGCTTTAACTTTAATTTATATTTTTTTATTTATTTTACTCTGAACTTATCTGACTGTAATCTTTAAAATATAGCATTTCTAAAAGACTTATTATTTTATTCCAAATAAGGCAAGTTCTCGGAAAAGAAAAAAAAAACAGAATGAGGAGGCGGTATTACTACTTCCAAAGAAGTCTAATTTATTTTAGAACTAAAGCTAAATATAGTTTTTGCTTTCAAAGGCCATAATTTTATACTAAATATTTCTCGTTTAAGAGTAATAAGACTTTCAAGTAATCAAATGTATTCATACTATTCCAGTGTCAATTCTCATCGATGGCCGCGGACGTAACAGACTTATGATAGACGGCTTCAAATTCTGCCAGCACGCCATATCCAAGTCTACTGGGAAGGTGCGGTGGCGATGCACCGTGAGGAAGTGCTCAGCAAGGGTGCACACCCTGAACGACATGCCGGTGTTCGTCAACATGGAACACAATCATCCGAACACCTCCAGAATTCATAAAGATAGAATTCCAGGATACATTACAACGTACACTCTTAACTGATCATTCGGTCTTTTTAGAGGTTTTCTAATTGATTATCCTTTATTTTGTCCCTTTCTGATAGAAGCAATTGAGAAGGTGACGGATAGTGACAATGACAAAAGATAGATGTTTTATATAATTGAAACTGTTGTTAGTCATGTTACTACTACTTAGTCACAGACGGATAGGATGACGTGTATTTATATCGCACATTTCAGGTAAGCTCGGGGTGAGGGTGAGTGACAGAGTGACACACTCGGTGCGGTCTCTGAGCGGTGTATCCAGATCTTGACACGGCTTGATGCGGTGTATCATGATCTTGAAATAGGTATCAGAGCTTACCGGACATATGTCGTGAGTTTATCCGTTTGTAACTAAGTATTAAATGATTTATATATCACTGAACAGCCTTGTTTAACTATTTAGATTGTCCTAAAGAAGTCGGATAAAGGATGACTCACGTTACACTGCGAGTTTCGTCGCCCTTCCGAGTCCGAACCTTCCGTTGACCCACCGGGCACTCACTGGGGCGACACTCGAATTTTGACATTAACAGGAGCGTCGTTCCATCCAGCCATTTGTTGCGAGTAGACGATCGTCGCACGACCGTCGACATCACCTCGCCTTGCCATCACCGGGCCGAGCTGAGCCTTTTTACATAGCTGTAACGGCCGTCGTGTGACTGGCCCGAGCCCGGGCCGGGTGGCTCGCAGGGCTCGGTGAGCGCGTGTTTCATTCCATACAAAATGTAAATACGGTGGCCTCGGCTCGCCGACGGACCGCTCTAACGTGAGTCAACCTTAAGTGTTAATAGAAAATGTATTTTTTTAATTGTCCTGATCTTGTTTTGATGTATAAAATTGAATGAATAATTTATTATTCGCCGTTGCTCAACTTGTGAATCATCAAAAATCGTAGGGGAATATATTCCTCAAGGCTTTTGATGTTATAAGTAGATGTCAAAATTAGGATCATCTTGAATATATTTTTATGTTGATTAAATATTAGTTATTTAGTGAAATGGGTAAAGGTAGTTTTGTTTAGATAAATTATTAAGATTTAGCTTGTTTTTGATAAATGTATGAGGATTTAAAAAACCAAGCATTACTATTTCATAGTTAAAAAGAGAATATATCGAAATTTATACTGTATCCTGCCTTTTAACGTAAGTTAGAATAATGTAAGAAGTATTAAATATTTTTATATTAATATATTATACACTTTACATATTTACTTGGCGTTTTTTTTATGTTTTCAAGCTCATTTCTCAATCTTATCTATTTTCAATGTAAATTAACTAATCAAAAACATTTCAGTGTACTACACGAAATCTCAACGCGGCAACAAGCTGATATACATTGACGGCTACACATACTACAGTTACCGCGTAAGTGGCGCGAAGGAGAGGTGGAAATGCACCAACCACCGCTGCGGAGCCTTCATGATGATCATCGGAAACCAGGTTGTGAAGTTCGTGGCCAAGCATGCCCATGGTGTGAATGTTACTGTAAGAAGGGACAATGTTTGGAAGGCAGACTTGAGATGGTCAAAATAAAATTATACAGTTATACATAGTGCGCCGACTGACTAGAATAGCTCCATCCCTTCTCCCGCGGGTGTCGTAAGAGGCGTCAAAGGGAACAAGTCGACGGATAGGCAGCAGCGTGGCGACTATGACAACTACATACATTTCAGTCGTATGCAGTCCAGTGCTGGACATAGGCCTCCCATAAATATGACTTGTATCATCTTGGGGGTAGTTGCCATATTCGCCACGCTTGGCAGGCGGGTTGGCGACCGCAGTAGCTGTAGATTGGGTTTCGACGGACGCTGCTGCCAATCCGTAGGATTTTTCCCTTTGTCGTCTCTTACGATACCCGTGGGAGGAGATGGGGTGGTGCTATTCTAGTCAGCCGGCATCACACGGCAAATGCAAAATGATTATAGCAACTACCAAGATGATACAAGGAATATTTGGGGGAGTCCTATGTAAGCATTTTCATGTTGATGACATATGTAAGTATTTAGTCCGAAAAGATGTCATTAACTCGTTAAGAGCATTTTTTTTCCGGGTGCATGCAGTATCTATTCTAATATGGTCTGCAGAATTATCGAGTCATATATTTGAGAGCCAGTGCTTGTGAAACCAAATAGTATAGTTAGGAAGATGTACCGTAATGATTGATTGATTGATAATGATGAATGGCAGTGATTTAAACATTTGCCTAAAATATGTGATTTAAAAATATGTATAAAATTTTAATTCGAAACTTTGTAACTAAGCATACAAATGAGTGTGATTTGCAACCGTCTACTTTGTTATATAATTATTCATTTAAAAATAAATAAGTTGTGTGTGTAAATATTTGTACGAAAACGAGTTTTTATCAATTTTTTGTGTAAAGATAATTTTATGTCTGTAAAATTTATTGATCCACTTTGTAGCGTATTTTGAATCATACCCTTGAGTGAATATGTATTTTTTTTTAAGTATACTCGTATTTTTTTAACTACCCTTTTTTTATTCACTCACCCAACACCCATCAATCGTCTACATTAAAACAAATTTTAAGAAAAATAATTTTCAGATTTCTTTGATGGACTGAATAGCTCCCCAAGACGTAAGAGACTAAGTTGGGATCCAAACCAGATGATGGAAGCAATAAAAGCGGTTCGGCAAGGAAAGATCGGACTTAGGAAAGCTGTACAAGAATACATGGTACCTAAAACCACACTTAGAACATTTGTGCACTCTGACATGTCTGCTAGAGATGTTGTTATCACAAGTCTAAAAAGGAAAACTAATTCTATATACATACTGTATGATTGAATAAATAAATATGCTATTTTTTATTTTTTATGAAACATTTTGATTTGCTTTGATTTTTTAAGTAGTAATACTACTATATAAATTAAAAGTTGAAATAGATAACATATACTTAAGAAAAAAAAAACGACGAGGTCCTCCGGTGTTCGAGACGGGATTCGAACCCGCATCTCCAGCTATCTCGGCTGACGCCTTAACCAACCATTTGGCCACCCGTACACCCGCGATAGCTGGAGAAGCGGGTTCGAATCCCGTCTCGAACACCGGAGGTCCTCGTCGTTTTTTTTTCTGAAGTATATGTTATCTATTTCAACTTTTAAATAAATATGGTCTCCAATTTTTGAGGGACAATTTTACACAAATCAGAGTTAATGTCGTAGGGACTAGAAGACAGTAATAAATATATTTTCTTAAACATGCAATGAAATGTCTTTGTTACGTGCGTCATAATAGGATTCGAAGTATCACGTTTAGGGCGGATCGACTCCAGAGGACAGGTAACGAATTTCATATAAATTTGAAGGCCTAGGCCGGGAAGTAATATTTTTTTAATTTTTATGTATACCTGGCGTCTGTGTTCATGAAGCCTGTTCAAACAGCTGAATTATATTTTTTTATCATTTTTAGTGACTAAATGATTAGTGGGCTAAAAAATAATCTCGCTTATTTCAGACGAAATGGTATGAAGAGATTTATTTTATTTATCATGTAAATGAATATTCATATCATCAGGTTATTACATTATTATATTTATTATTCATGCTCTCAATTTTAAAATTGTATTGGCAACACCAAACACTACTCACTACTTGAACGCATTTTTGAGTCAATCAATCACAGGACACTTTTACTTGTTTTAATAATGGCGTAATGGAAAAGTTTCTCGGCGTGTAAAACTCTGTTTATTAAGACTAAATAGTGGTAAATGGTGTGATTTAATGCTTTTGTGACTTAGATATAGTGTTACGGGTGTATAAAAATTGAATAATCTAACCGGGCCCGGTTTTATTTATCTATATTTTGTTATTGTGTACCGCCAAAGGCAGATGCCGTAGCGCCATCATTTAAAAGGTAAGTGCATTCTTTTTTGGTGGTTTTTCTAAATGTTGTATATAGTAATTATAGCCAGACTATTTATGATAGTCATTAATTATTACATCGAAGGCAAAAATACTACAAAGCGAGATTGGAGGGAAAATTAAAAAACTTATGTCGTGAAGCTGTTTTGTTCAGTGGTATTTATTTATTTATTTCATTGCATTAGTTTGAGAAAAGCACTATACATGCCTAGCCGTGAAAGGGTCTTGAAGGCTTCGTATACTATCCGGCCTCCCTACGGTCGGCCGTATATACAACTCAGCCTTCAACCCCCTTTTTCCCGGCGGCTGCAGTAATGTACTATAATTGTAAAGAAACGGGCGACTCATGTTTTACGAGTCCAATTTTGAGAGATATGATCGCACCGTAATGAGGAGAATATAGGTGAAAAATTTAACTGAAGGACTTCGACTATAGTTGTGCAGATAATTAATATGGAACTGACATTAAATTTTAGGTGCTTTAGCTAAGTTATTCACCTATAATCATGAGCCGTTTGCTTTGCTTGACCGACGTAGACTTATATTTTCGTTTCTATACAATTAATATGGTTGAGTCTCATGACAGTTTTATTTCAAATGTATCCATATTTAACGACATTAGTTAGTATGGTATTCTAGTTTGGGGCAAAGCAGCTGACATACAGACTATATTTGTATTACAAAAAAGAGCCATTCGTTTAATGTATAACTTAAGAGCAGGTGCATCTGTTAGAAAACTTTTTAAAGAAATTAATATATTAACTGTAGCTTGTCAATATATATATGAAAATATTATGTACGTTATTAAAAACCTTCAGTTGTTTACTAAAAATTGTGACATCTATACCTATAACACTAGAAATAAGAATAAGCTTTCTATTAGAAAGTGTCGTGTGCGTAAAGTGTATAAATCATTTTTTGGGCAATGTATTCATTTATATAACAAGTTACCTGATGATGCCTTAAAATTACCCTTCCCAGTACTTAACAATTACTTAAAAAAGTCTTTGATGTCTAAGGGCTATTACAGAGTAGAGGATTATTTGACAGACAAACATCCATGGCCCAAACCAGAAACTAACAAAACCGCCTAGCAATTAAATCAACAATTGTATGTACTGCCAGATCATGTAAATGACACAGTTCAGATAAGAAAGCATATTAAAGTATGTCTATTTTGTGAAGTCGAATTTGTTTATACATTATTATTTTTACTTTTATATTTTAGTATTTTCTTATCTTGTAATAAACTGTTTGATATGTTTTCTTACCGGACTACGCATAATTATGTATGTACTTTAAGATTTGATGTATCACTGTTTTGAAAAAATAAGTCCCGCCGTAGTTTCTTGCCGGTATCCTCACGGGTCAGAGGTGTAGGGTTTGAACCGGTGTAGATTTTTTTTTTGACGTTCATAAGTGCATGTAATGTGCCTAAAATGAAAAATAAAGATCTTTTATCTTTTTTATCTTTTATTAGTTAGTCTTGATACTAAGTATCATCTTATATCTTAATGATTTCCAATAGTTTTCAAATGGAATTTATATTTGTTCTACTTTGGTATGTTATCATACATTTTCTTATTTAATTTAATATAACTTGTGCTACTTTGTCAATTAGTTAATTATACTATTTTTACATATTACGTATTCAATATGTATGAATTTTATTTACTAATAGTTTTGTATGTAGCCTTGTTTAATGAAAATTAATATTATAACTCTCTAACTCGGAAAGTCTTTATTATTGAAAAGTTTTATTATTTAAAAACGAATAGCAAAACTGCATTGCAACCTTGTAAATAAAAACAAGGGAGCAAAGTATTATCATACAAATTTTGAATATTTTTTAATGATTTGTACTATAAATTAATGATACTCATAATTTAGATTAGTTAAGTTATCAATGTTTGAGAGTTAGTATTTTTTTGTAAGAAAATTGTGTTTTACTCGTTAGCAAAGATTATTCCCTTCTTGTGCCTTGAAACCCTCGCAAACCTCCAAATTCCAGTGTTACTTAATTTAGTATTAACGTTTTTTGATCAAATAGTACCATAACTAACTTCTAGGTTACGACCCAAAAACCACCCAGAAAAAAAGTTACATATATAGTATAGGGTATACATAACCGAACTGTTATTTTTGTTTAATGAGTTAATTTTTTTTAAGTAATAAGATGCACAGTTTTAGGTGTGCATCTTACTTTTAATATGAAAGTGTGTGCTTATTGTTGAAGGTCCAAATAATAAAATTATACATTATGGGTCGGTCCTTGTCACTTCTTATGCACAATTTTATCATGTAACAATAATATTGTTTATATTATTTGTACGTAGGTATATCTCATTACTTAGCTATCACACGCCATGTTTTTTTATATTAAATACCTATTTAAATTTTTTACCTGCTTTGTTGCGGATTTTATGCAAGTTTTTCTATACGTATTTAAATACCAACATCTGTGTTCCAGGTTTAACAGCACAATTCGTGAAGGGCAGAGGCGGCGCTCTAGTGCTGGTGATGGGCGGATTTAGGTTTCGGAAGAACTACGAGTCCAACCAACGAGTCCGGTGGCGGTGCACCACCCACGCCAAGTACAACTGCAAGGCTGTCGTGTACACAGAAGGTTCTAGAATCTTCTCTTATAACATACAACATACGTTTCCCTTGAAAGTGTTTAAGGCACAAAATATTCAATAGTTTAACAGCCTAAGAATGCAGTAGCATAATTAGCAACATTCGCCAGTTAGCGAGAAGCAGCAATTATTTCGTTTTCTACCTCTTTTCTAGAGTAACAATTATTGTAGGTGAAAAGGAGATGCATAGATTTCCTCTTATCTGTCATCGACTCATCGAGTGCGCCATGTTTGGTCTGGTCAAGGTATTGGCGAATGATTTAAAAAGGAATTCAAAAATGTAATACGTGAATGTTGTATATATTTTAGCGCTGCTATCTCATTCTTGCTAACTATGTAATAGTGAAAAAAACTGAATACGAATTCAACCGTAACAGAATGTTAAATTAAATTTTGTCACAAAATAACTGGTCTGGGTAAAAAATAGCAGATTTAATTAATTTTGCCGCCATTTTGCACTGACAAAAGTGTTATGTCAAAATATATTATATTACAGGTTTTAAATTTTATAAGTATTTAACTTTAAAAGAAGGTATTCATGTTGGGGTGAAATCTAGCAACCCAATTTTGAAGCAGATATCTTTAACCGATTAAGCTAGAATTTAGAACAATTATTTAAATTCAGATAATGCAATAGTATGGTACCACGGACCTGATGTGATACTGGAGCAAGAAGGTAGCTATAGCCATAGAGTAGTTAATGATTTTGCAAAAAAGTATAAACGGCAATAAAATTTATAACCAGATACCGCAACGTTCAGCAAAGTAAAAAAAAAGCTAATAAAAATATCGGTACCTAATTAACATTCACTCCTTTGGCCTGGCAGTCTTTGCTCAGACTGATTTGTACAGTCCAGGTCAGATATCGATACGAACAAAGTACCAAAATATGTATACATGCACCTTATTGTCTGAATATTAAAGCACATTTATACATATTTTGGAAGTTTTCCGATCGATATTTCACTGAACTATTTTTTATCATGAGACATCCATGCAAAACCGGGCTAGTCCAGTTGCTTAAATAATGTGTTTCTCAATAACATGTTATGACATTGATGGTGTATTTAAAAAAAAAATCAATTAACATACCTATCTATGTAGATAAAAATAAAAATTTAATAAAGTTAAATATATGAAAATAAGCCTTTAGTGAGTAAGCAATATACCTATAATAATAAAGTTAAAACGCAAAGAATTGTAACTTTTCTAGTCAGTGTCTGTAATGTAAGAAGAAATGTGTAAGTAATCGTTGTTTACGTATGATTTTGTGATTTTTATGATGTGATTATTATTTTATCAAGTGCAATATATTTATTAAATGAATGTTTAAGGCGCTCTAGATAGTGAAAACACCAATTATAGAAAATATTAATAAAATACTTTCACACAACTTACAACTGCAATTTTTTTATATGTATAATTTCAGTCTTTTCTCTAGTTTTTGGCTTCATCAGAAACACGATTGCCGATAAAAACCTCGATAGTTTTTTTTTTTGAAAATAACTCGTTTTTTACACCTTAAACCAAATATTTCGATAACTATTATGAATATCAACACAAAATTTGCTTTAAATAATAGTTTTTAAGTAGATTTCGATTTGTACTTCTTAGATTTTTAATAACTTGTGTACATCAATAATACCAATTGATTTCGTTATTGGCAAAATAAAATGGTTCAGCGCGCGGCGGCGGCCGACTATTGCCCAGTCGCCAGTACGCTCGTGACCGCTGTCAACGTAGGACGTGTGCACATTTTCCTAACGCGGTAATATTACTTTAGACAGGAAGCAATACGGGTAATCGCAGTGTAAATAAAGTTAAGCGAAAGAGGAAACGATTAAGTGAACTAAGAGGACATATGACAAAGATTAGTGTGAATATTAGAATGCCTAAACGGTACCTAACCTACGTACCAGAACATTCAACCGGCCGCGTCGTAGCGGATTTCACATGCGTTTTTACGTAGTTAGTTTGCAGGTCTGGTGCAGTTTTAGTAATTGTGTGTTGTACAGTTTTATTATATTCTATCTTCTTTTCAAGTCAGTAAAGTTACTAGTACAGTCGCCATCAGATATATCGGAGCGGCCGAGGTACTCAAATATTTCTGAGCAGCAATAAATTTCAATAAATTCTTTACAGTAAATGAGGTCAATAACATCTGAACATCCAATTCGCCATAAATATGTGAGCAGTGGTTTTTCAATTAAATCTGAACACACAACTCGTCAAAGTTGTCTGCACTGACAGGGTGATCATAAATATCTGAACATTTAGGGAAAATATACCTTAAGTCACTTCGCATACGATTTAATAGTTATTTGTTAATACAAGGGTGCAAAATTGTATTTTCACCTCAGGAGCTCGAACATGTTTACTTTCCTCACTCCAGGGAGTGAGGAAAGTGCTACTTTCCTCACTTTCAGAGAGTGAGGAAAGTTGCTACTTTCGTCACTCCAGGGAGTGAGACAAAGTAGCTTTTTAATTGATGACCGGTCTGGCCTAGTAGGTAATGACCCTGCCTAAGAAGCCGGTGGTCCCGGGTTCGAATCCCAGTCAGGTCATTTATTTGCGCGATGAGCACAGATATTTGTTCCTAAGTCATGGGTGTTTTCTATGTATTTAAGTATTTATATGTATCTATTTATTACAATAGGACATAATGGACTCCCTTAACACCACTACCACGTTCGGACCCTCACAAATTAATCAAATATTATAATTTTGAAATGTACATATATTTTAAAATGAAAATTATTTTAACAAAATATTAAGTAATGAAGCCAGTGCAGTTGCAGATAAAACACTTAACTTAAATAAAAAAACTTAAATGTGGTTAACTTGATGTTAATTTTTTTACAAGATTTTATTTAACTTGATGTATGTATTTGTATATTTATCCGGGTGTAATCTTGCAACTCAATTTTGAAGCAGACATCTTTAACCGATTGAGCTGAAATTTAGCACACAAATTTATGTAATTTCGGTTACAATGCAATATTATGGTACCACTGATCTGATCTGATGCTGGAGTCAGAAGGTAGCAAAAGCAACACCTAAAATACACAATAAACCCGTGGTGTTTTAGGCTCATTAGAATCCTTTCGAAGAGTAGATGACGAGTGTGAAAAAAAGTACAGTCGGCAATAAAAGCTTGTACTAAAAATTACATTTTTGGCAACTTATTTAACCTTTAATATGTTCTCACTACTGAGGTGAAAAGTTGTATGTGTCACACTAGAGTAAAGTTATTTTACATCTCGTGTTTTTGAGTGCCTCGCTACGCTCAAGATTCTAACACTAGAATTATAGAATCTTTCGCTTACTCGGGACTCAAAGTAAACACTCGCAAGAAAAAACAACTTTCCTCTCTTGTTGAACAAATAACTATTTAACTGTGAGTGTGAGATTGAAACTCGAGCAAGCGAATGGATTCTATAGTTTAACCACGAGCAAAGCGAGTGGTTTAAAAATAGAATCCTGAGCGTAGCGAGTGGTTTTAAAATAGAATCCTGAGCGTAGCGAGTGTTTCAATACACGAGAATTAAATTACAATTGCACCCGTGTGTAACACAAAATTTTTCCCCTCACTACAGCGAGGAAAGTGAAACATGCAAAAAAACGTTTTGAAATCGCATTGACTTTTTCTTTGCGTTTAGATACATTCAACATTATACAAAAGGTGCCTTTAGCTTGGTTAGCTTGTGGTGGCCAGTACGATTTTCGAATGTTCTAATTCGATTTTCAAGTCGGTGCGTGTGCGAGTTACCGCCGCCGCCGCGGCAGCAAGTGAGCTGTACTTCGCGAATTTAGACTTTAAAACCATAGTAATAAGACCTATGAGAAGTCAACTTACTTTTATCACTAGTGGATAAAATGCGTTTTTATCGTCTCGTATTAAAGGATAAACAAGCGCTTTACGAGCTAGTGAGGGGAAAAATTCTTTAACGTAGGTACTACTACGCTCGAATACATTTTCAACACAACCAGTAACCACCATTCGGTTTTGTCAATGTCAAAACTAAAAAGAGATTGCTGGATGTAGGGTGTATACATACACTGCCTGAGGTAGAGCGTGACGTCATCGTGATACTAATGGCGTCCTTATCTTACTCTTATTGTGCGAAACGTGCGGCATGCATGAGTCGCCCGGACTCAGTGACTCTTTCAGATATGGCCTTTTGTACACATTTATGTTTTTGTTGGGATCTAGTTTACATAACAATGATAATTTTAATTCCTTTTAATACCGCTGAACACATGCGTCTTGCGTGCGGATTTGTGCAGGGCCGCCACCTTGGTCGTGAATCGAACACCCTCTTATAGGCAAATCGAAAAGGCAAATTAAAAGTTCTCGAAGGGCCGCCGCCAACGACGGTGCGGCACGGAGCTCATGATTATGGTTCACGAATTGGACCGAAACATATGTTGAGCGGTTTTCGACCTTAAGATACGTGAGTGACCCGTTTATATATATTTCTAGTAAATCGAAAATGCTATCAGAACACATTAGCTTTACGCTGCTCGCTACGGTATTAGCGGTACGGAGGCTTGAACTCACTATGTTTTTGTGGTTTTGAAAAGTAACGAGTTTCTATAAATTTTGATGTTAGGATTATGATTTCTTATAACTAAACCGCTAGGCCATGGTGACCGACGCAATAGTAGATGAAATATTGAAAAGCATTCGTACCTATTTTAATTTGGCAGCTTCAATATTACATATATACATTTGATACTTGCACGGAATGAATGACGTAGTGACAGATCAAAACGTGAGACACTCATAAATACGTGCATGGTTACCAAAGTGCATCTCATGACGATTTCATAGAGCCCAAATAGGATCCCCCTACATTATTTGATCATGAAGTTCCGTTACCTATTCCGGCTACAAACATCAAATCAGGTTACTCGTAATATTTCATCAGAAATCCCTAAATTAAAAGTTGAAATAGATAACAAATATACCTTAAGAAAAAACGACGAGGACCTCCGGTGTTCGAGACGGGATTCGAACCCGCATCTCCAGCTATCGCGGCTGACGCTTTAACCAATTCGGCCACCCGTACACAGCGGAACCCGTCGAAATTAATCAAGTATATGTGATCTTGTTTATTTTAACGGTTTTTTTGCATACATGTACCTTTAAAATTTGAAAAGTTCTCTTAATTCCTCGTGGATCCCATCATGATATCTAAGTTCTGGTAACAATGGGACTAACCTTGAAGTATATGCTTCCAAACAACGAAAGTATTTTTGAAATCGGTCCATAAACGACGGAGTTCTGAGGTAACACACATACAAACAAAAACAACATACAACCGAATTGATTATCTCCTCCTTTTTTTGAAGTCGGTTAAAAACCCCGAAACGGCACTTACAACCCCGACACCGAACGACAGTGCGTCACTTCCAAACTCAACGGATACCGAAGCCCCTAATCCTTCTTGTAATAATGTTATAAATTAAGTTTCATTACTAGGGAGGGCAGTTGCCCCAAAAGGTGACCGGCACCCAAAAGGTGACCGGCACCCAAAAGATGAACGAAACGTCTTATAATCCAAATAATTAAATCGTGTATTTTTCCGTAACGTGGCAACACTTCGCCGGCGTTTTCATTTAAGTAACGTGACTAAAAAGAGATATGAGTATCTCTTTCATTCACGTTAATAAAAATTACGTTTTTATTATTATATAATGATATATTTGCTGTTCAAGTTATGTTTTCAATATTGTGACTAATTTCCAATAGATTGCCGGAGGTCAACTTGTGGGCATAGGCAACATTTTTCAAATGCTTGTATAATGACCAAAGTTGAACAGCACTTTCTTTCGCTAACACCTTTATTTTGGGGTTTATTTTAGTATGAAAACGTTGAACAATCAACCGATGCTTCTATTCCCAAAAGATGAACTGAAAAGTTCATCTTTTGAGTTGGATTAATGGATTCCAATAAATGAATTTGGCCTCAAATTTGTTCGTTCATTTTATCAATATCGTGTCCAAAACTTGAATTAAAAAAAATGTATTATTTCATGATTTGGCAAGCAGTTTTAAGCGAAACAAATTTAATGGCGATGGTTTAATAAAATGATATACAACCTAGTGACAACCTAGGACGGACATCGAAGTTTTAGTAGTGGGGTTCCCTTTACCCTTTTTACGGATCTCAAAACAAATAGCATTGTATAATTTCCGGAACGCTCTGGAATTTGCTTCAACCAGAATACGGTTACGAACAGAATAAGGCCATCAAATGTCTACGCGAGCGACGCGCGTGGCGTGGTGCGGGGCGCCCCGCATGCGCCTCCACCGCGTTCTGCTTCACCCCCGCAAATACCTAAAATACGTCTATAAGAGCGCCTTAACAAGCCGTGTTTAGTTTCAATGAAACAACGCATGTGTAGATATATAGATATCTTTGTAATGCATACATTTTTTAACTATCGCTTTATCGCTTTGTCTTCCGAACATTCGACCCCATTTCACGTCACGATTCTAAAGCTATAATTACCTTCCAGTGTGCTTCGTGACGTCACAAAAAGGCAACAAAATGCTGAAACTCAACGGCTACACGTACTACAAACATTCTGCGTCGTCCCGACGCGACACGACACGCTGGGCGTGTTCGACCCACTACGCAAAGGGCTGCAAAGCCAGGATAGTCATGGTCTACAACAACGTCGTGTCGGTCAGGGATGAGCACACTCACCCTCCGTGTGTAGTCAACGCTAACATTAAGCATCCATACTTGAATTACTTTCTCTAATGACAACTAGTAAAATCGCGGTTCTTACCCTGTATTTTTGAGTCTCTGATATTTCGGCGTCTAAGTTACATGTGCGTTACTCAAAAATTCTAAAGTATCATAGGCAGTTTCCGTCATTATAAATCAGAGTTCACTTTTTAAAATCTTTTATCACGATGTCACATGGACGACTACCGACCACCGACCGACCACCACCGACTGGTCTAAGACACACCATAGCGATCTTCAAACTCACCATTTCGTCAATACTCCGTGAACATCTTTCCTGGTCTGAGAACCTACAGTTTCAAAATTTCGTGCATATTTCTCTTTTACTGCAATTAAAGCTGGACTGACGACACGGTAAAGGGCACGGGAACCCACTGGATGCGGCTGGCGCAAAACCGGACATTGTGGGTCGCTTTTGGGGAGGCCTGTCTTCAGTGGACGTCCTACGGCTGATATGATGGCGAAAGCGTAATTAGAGCGGCAGAGATAATTGTTCGTAATGGCCGAATTTTGATTTTAGTGGTACACCTTCATGTTCCGCCCGATTTTCATGAGTTTCATGGTTTTGATGGTTTCAGTCGATATCTGTCTTTGTCAATTTATTTTTTATTATGCAGAAACGTCTGCTAGCGACTATCTTCGATATTTAAATCGAAAGAAAAATAGAAAAAATTCTTTGTCTTTGTCAATGTTTTAGTCTTGTCGGTTTTGAATTTAAAGTAGGTCGTTCCTAAAATATGTCGTCAGCCAGTATGTCAGTCAGGGTCGCAAGCTTACAATGACTGATGGAAAGTGCAACTATTGTGAAATATCGGATACTCAAAAACTCAAATAGACATGGTAAATAATCCAATTTTTAAAAATAGTTGACCCGTGACCCTAGCTTAAAATTATATTATCATTCGTGTTCAGCAGACTAAATTAATATGGGACAGTGCAATAGGGTAGCGGGATCTTAGTGCCATTCAAATCAGACACAAAATCAAAATCGTTTATTGCTATGAAGATTTAACTGCGACATTATGATTTCATGATAAACAAAATTTAATGTGTTTCTTTTAATTTGAACAATCAACATGTTTGGTTTTTATCCGATGTATTTTGGTTTTGATTTCATAACCGCTATTAATAAATTGGCAAGATTTCATATCTACTTGTATGGTTAGTAAAAAAATATTAGTTCGAGCTGAGATATTATAAAGATATGAAATGATGTCAATTAAAATTGTCTTAAGGAAACAACCCTATTGCGGAAGTGTGGTAAGATGTCCGTTTTTTTTCTCATTTTTGTATACGATAGTGTAAGGGCAGACAGTGAACGTATGATGGGCAGAGCAATAACTTATCAGCGCTAGTATGTCTACTGAGGACGAGTACTACGAAATTCGCAGTAGTTTCGTTTTATAGAAGTTTATCAGAAGTTTCGATTTAAGACAGAAATAAGTTGGCATATTAGGCTGCTTGACAGGAGCTTAGCGAGGCAGCGGATAAAAATCCACCAATAGTTGCATAAAATATCATCTCCTATTCAGTAGCGAAAATTTTATTGCTGTGTCTTTATTTCGCATACCGCCCCGTGGACTCGGGGCATAAAAAAAAATAGAGAAAAACAAAAACTATTTCTTTTAAGCATTTAACTTAATTTTACAATATAATACTATATACAGCAGCTATTTATTATAGGAATATTTATTACAGGCACTACCTTACGTTAATATGTTAGTAATTTAATTTGAATATAACATTTAATATATGTCAAATTTATTATTCCTACTTAATGTTAACGTTAGGATATATCGCATTTCATTCTACTCTTTTTTCTTGATTTTTTTATTTGTATAAATATATTTACATAACTACTTTTAAACATATTTTAGAAAATATCTTGTCTACTAGTGTAGACTGTAACTTTTGTAGTTTTAGAGCCTAAAAGATTTTTCTGTGATATATTTCTTTCTTTTCAGTTAATAAATTTACTCTTCAATTATTGTCTTATTTCATGTCATAAAAATGTTTATGGAAGTAGCTGAAATGAACGCATTATTTTTGGTACCTGTAATTTATTTTTTCAGTAATCAAAAATATTCCTTTAAATAAAAACAAGTGTTAAAGGAAAACTTGATAAAAAGGTTTGGCAAAAAGTAACTAACTACCCTACTCTTTACAGACTACAACGCAATGTTCAGTATGTCAAGCAGAGGCAGGAAAATCCTCATTGTGAATGGCTACAAATTCCGCATGAACAGCAACGAGGGTCCCAAGGTCAGGTGGAGGTGCTCCAGCCATGAGAGGCACGGGTGCAGAGCGTTGGTCCATACTATCGGTGACTCGATAGTCTACTACCGAGATGATCACATCACGTTCTAGTTGGGAATCCGTAGTCTCATTTGAATGAGGGTCCGAATAGATGCTCCAGGCTTAAGGCTACACTATCGTGTCACCTATTAACGTTCAACGCCTTAAGCGTGGAGCGCCTATTCGGACCTTCATTATGTGGCATTGGTGTACCAGGAACTCATAGTCTACTACAGGGAGTCTACATCACGTTCCAAATACGAATCCCTAGTCTTGAGAGTCCGAATAGGCGCTCCAGACATGAGGCTTTGAACCAGAATGGCTTACACGACAGTGTACTACAGGGTTGATCACAGATCACAGTACATTCTAGACAGGAATCAATAGGTATTTTTGAATAGTAATAAGGCCAGGAGAAACTCCAAATATGAGAGACAAAAGAGAAATCCGGTGCTCATCATTGGTTACAGGATATTGTTGTGGACATGAATGAAAATATTAAGTTCTATTTGAATTTGAAGAGCAATGGAGATCTAAAGGACGGAAGGATCTCGAACCATGAGGGGACACCACGTTGGGGTACACCATCTGTGTAACGATGGGAAATTACATGTACCTATAGTAAAAATTTGTACATATACATATATATAGGTAGTAATGGATTGTTAAATATAAGAGATTTACTCTTGAGGTTATTATTTTGATTGTGAAATAATTTGTATTAGTCTCTTATTAGTAGTTTTATTTCGTAATTATTAATTGAAAAAAAAACGCTTTGTAGTTTGATAAAAATCTTCTCTAAGAAGGACGTTCACACACAACAAATCATCTCCGCCGTAAGTCCTCCACTACTGAACATAGGCCTCCCCCATGTGACTTGTATCATGTTGGGGGGTAGTTGCCATAGTCTCCACGCTTGGCAGGCGGGTTGTCGACCACAGTAGCTGTAGTTTGGGTTGGGTGAGAAAGAAAAAACATTTATAGATAAAGTTATCGCGCTATCAACTCCCAGGTATGATGAAATGCTTTCTTTTTATGTAGACAGAATATTAAAAAAAAAAATTTTTTAATATTCAGCAGCCATTTACAGTCCGACGTGCTTTTCGAACATTGCAGGCGAATAGATCCTTCAGTGGATCGTGGTAAATGTGCTGGGATGTGCCCACGGGCACCTGTCCGCAGCCCGAGCTTAAAACCAAGGGATCGGACACCGACTGGGCACATCCAGGCTCTCGACTGCCCCTGCTGAAACTTTCATTTAAAAATACAAAGAATAATATATACAGATAAATGTATCATTTTAGCATGTCCATAACCCTCCGCTCTGCTTGCGCCTATTGACTTAATGATTATTTTCAGATCAAGATGCTTTCTTCTCAGTTAATTCGAGAGGAAACCAAATATTAAACCTTGGCGGGATTAAGTACAGGTTACATTATAATGCTGGACAGAAGAGCCGTTGGAGATGCACCACGCACGCCAAGTATGGTTGTAAGGCTACCGTTGTTACTATTAATGGCCAGATTATTGGTATGAAAAATGACCATAAAATAGTGTAAAAGAGATTCCGACGAATACTTAGTCTGCGCGTAAAATTTGGACCAGAATAGAGAACGCGTTACCCGCAACAAGCGGTTTGGGTTGACTTATAGTCGCCGTAAAATTTATATGAGCGGTCGAAGCGCCCTAATATATTAAAACACGCTTTTAACGCTTGGCGTGTTGCGATATTTGTGAACATCTCAACTGCTCGCATATATTTGATGGTGACTTTGTGTGCGGAATTAACCTTTTTGTTCTCGAAGCTCTTTAAAAGATTCTAGTTAGGATCTTTTTGTAGTAATGAAATAGGAATGTAACTCACTTTAGTCAATTTAGGTATTGTTATGTTTCATGTTGTAAAAATATATACGTATTAAATATGCTTAAGATTCATTATTATTGATCTGCAGTACCTAACAAAATATAAAAGTTGTATTTATCATTGTTTTAACGAGTAGTCCAAGACATACCTTTAAGCTTTTGACCGGTCGGCTCGACGGAAAATCGTACACCAGACCATGTCCAGTTCACGACATGTTTAAAGGTTATACGACTTTCTTGCATTTGGGACAAGCGTCAGATATATATAATTGTTTGTATGTTAGTTCAGTGGCTAGTCCATCCTTTTCACCCAAGAGCCTACATTTTATATCCCATTAAATTTCAAAATGGCGGATACTGTCTCTGTGCGCGTCCCACGAGTAGTACAATAGTTTTCTTGTGAACCTAGAACGCACATATTTATTTATTTATTCATATTTATATGGATGTTTTGTTTTAGCTGCAGAAGCATTTTATTCCGTAAACTCGCGTGGAAGTAAAATATTAACAGTGAACGGTATCAAATACAGAATGAACTCAAGGTCTGGCAGTAACAAGCAGATCCATTGGAGATGCACCACTCACGACAAGTATGGGTGTAAAGCTATTATTGTGACTTTCGAAGACGAAATAGTTTGTATGAAGAACACACATATTGATTACTGATTGACCAATGCACATTTTTGTAAAATGGAGTTGCCGCGGTGTTGTGGAAACGTACTTTTTGAACCTTCTTTAAGAATCTCCTGTAAAAATAGGTATTAAATGTTATTTATTTGTGAAGTTAAACTCTGTTTTTTTAACCTATCTTGTATTTTTATTGGGCCGTTTGTAAATTCAGAAAGCAAACAACAATACCCAATTTTAATTATTACCATTACTTACTGGCTTTTCACGCAGGTAGTGTCGAATATATTAGTACTTTAACCAAGTACTAAATAGAAAAATTCACGTGTACTTAAGCTACGGATATATCCCACTAGGCGACATGTTTCGCTTAAGCTCCTGGTACCCACTTTCAAGCTGAGTCGAGACACACGGCTCCCATCGTCAAGTCGACTAGCGTGATATAAATACACATGAGTTCATCCGTTTACACCTAAGTAATACGAGTAGTAACACGACTCACAAAAATTTTATAATATTATTTTAAATCGCAAATAAAGGGATCATACTTTTCACTAAAAGTATGAGATTTTAACTTAACTTTTTTTATTATAACTAGATATGGAAAAGTGTATTACCTATTTACTTAATGACAAAACGATTTTACCTGTACCTGAAGTTCTATCATAATTTTGCGATATTTCGTATTAATTTATTCAGTCCGCAGATTTGTTTGCGTGTTTGTTTTACTTTAAAAATCTACAAAGTTAACCTTAATCGCGAAAACTGAGCAGCAAAGCATAATTATAAAACGAACTTACCTGTACGTGAAGTTCTATCATCATTTTGCGAGCTGCTCAATTCGAAGCGATTAATAAGTACATACATACACAATGGTTCAAAAAATCAGCGTCTAATGCTGTTGAGTGTGTGTTATGCTTTAATCTTAATGAGGTAACCATTGTTGTCGTACTGAGGAGCAAAGGAATATTTGGAAGAGGTGGACAGTGTACAGTCAACCAATTTGATTTATGGGCCACTTAGTTCCTTGTCACAGTGAAAATGTATATGAAAGACGCAAAAGATCTCTTATTAACGTCACTGTGACAAGGTTCGAAGTGGCCTAGAAATCAAATTGGTTGACCGTGCCTAGGCACCATTTTAATTTAAATTAGTATCATATGTAATAATTTATGGGAAATGGATTATGTACTAATAGTTTCTTTACTTACAGATTTTTTTTTCGCGGTTAACGGCAGGGGCAATCAGATTCTAGTATGCAACGGTGTCAAATACAGGATCGACTCCAAGAGCGGTGATAAGATACGTTGGAGATGCACAACACACGCCAAATACAGTTGCAAGGCCATTCTTGTGACCCTCGGTGCTGAGGTTGTGGGTGTGAAGAACACACATACAGATCATTAGGCATCCCTAACATGGACCTGATTATACATGGATTTGGGTTTGCGTTTTCCTGTGGAAGTTGTGCATATTTAAGATTGAAGCCTTTGAATTTTTGAATATTTGGTAGATATTTGGTTATATTTGGTAGATATTATAATATTTGGTAGATATTTGGTGTTAGTCAGAACAACTTAAATAAGTTTATCTCGGCATCCTAGACGGGATTTTAAACCCGCATCTTCAGCTATTGCGGCGTATGTTAAATACAAACCATAAATGTAGGTATGATATACTTTTATGAATAAGGGAGCTATAGTTTTCAATTTTTAATCTATGCTAATCTTAAAACGCTGTGTTTGTTGGTTTTCAAAGAACATTGTTACCTACTGTAATTTTAAGAAATATAATATGTAAAAAAATACGTTATTTTTGTTAATGTCATTTGGGTGTCTTTCATGATTCAATGGACAATTTTGAAATGTTTTATTTTCTAATAAAACAGCTTCTTAGAAATTAGGTTAGGACACTGTCCTTAACCACGTTATGGCGTGAAACTGTGAATCGGAAGAAGAAGACGAGAAGCGGCATCAACCATTTTCTTTGAACATTAATTTATTATTTTGAAGTCAGCCATATTACCTAAACATCGTTGTCTTTAAAACATAAAAAAATGACGCGCACGCATGCGTGCTATTAGCAAACTCTGAATAAAACATGAATTCCGAATTATTAGTACCTTAATAGCAAAAACAACAATAGTTAAGTTCAGTTCATACCACGACGGAACGCATGCGGGACGGTATCGCTGCGTGAACGACACAACATGGGCGGCACGTATAGCTTGCAGGTCGCAGCGGCCGTCTCGTCTGAAGGCACGGACGCTGACGTCCCGCTCCTGTCCGGCTGTTACTCCGCACGGCAGCACTCTTCGTTGTATTCCTAGGAGGAATAATGACTGGAGCAGGCATCCGCGTACGCCAGTAAGGGACAAAGATACTTTCGCTTTTGCAGACCAAAATATAACAGTTTACTATAGTTTTGGTTTACAAGACACTTTTGATAACAAAAATATAAGCTTATTCTGTATCAATTACCTCAACTTAGCTTGATAACACAAGAAAACTCCATTTGTATTTGTTTGTATCCCTCCAACTTTGACAGTTCAGAAAGGTTCAGTTTGAAGGAGAACAAAAATATGTGAGACTTTGAAAAAGACGGTCAAAAATAAAGCCGTCTCTGCCATACCTATGGAAAGTTACATAAGACCATCACTTGATCGTGGTATTATTAGCACGCCTCGTCTAGTTAAATGGTATGTCTATGTTGTATTCCCATCGGGCGCGCTGGCAACGTCAGCGAGGCGTGACATGCCGTGCACAACGGGCGCTGTTTGACATCATCTATATTAAACAGTACTAAGCAAACCTTTCTGTAATATACTTATCATTTTTTTCTTTGCAGAAGCAGTTTTTTCATACACAGCTACAGGCCGGCGTATTCTAACCTACCGCGGTATAAGATATAGGCAGAATTGCCGGTCTGGGGAAAAGATCCACTGGAGATGCACCACACATGCGAAGTTCCGGTGCAAAGCCACGGTCATGACGATGGGAGACTTCATTTTAGTTAAGAAAAACATGCATGCCACTCAGTATTAATAGATTGTATGCAATTCTATATTTATGTATTGTTTTTTACGTGTGTCACTGGTGTTTTTCTAAAATTAAAACATAATGTGTATTGTAAGCTAGTACTTTTTTTAAAGTCTAATCTTCTATTAGAATTATTATGATATAAATGATGAAACTGCGTAGCGTAGAAACAAAAGAAAGAAGGCCAAAGTCGAAAATAATGTATGGAAAAGATCACGTGGCTTTTCGTTCGTCATTCAGATTTTGTTTTCATTTCGATTGCAGCTTCTATTTTTTTTTATGACATAGGCGGCTAAAGAGCAGACGGATTGCCTGGTGGTAAGCAATTACCGCCGTCCATGGGCACCCGCAACACCAGGGGAGTCACAAGCACGTTGCCGGCCTTTAAGGGGGGTTGGAGCTCTGGGAACCTTACTCACCATCAGGAACACAACACTACATACCTGAAAGGTAGCAGTGCTATTATGGCTGTGGTCTTCTGTAAGGAGGAGGTACTTCTCCAGTTGGGCTGCCCCAGATTGAAACGTGATGGTCATCGCTGTGCTCTACCGCTCATTGTTGGACGTAGTTTAAGGACTATTTCTATAAACGAATATCACCTATGGTCCCTAGAAAGGTAGGTAACATGATGTAAACATACTGTATTCGGCTTCGAGTCGTTTATCAATTCGGATTGTTCTGTTTATTTCAAGTAACGTTTTGCTTAAACCTGCTATCTTCTCATATAACGCGCCGTCTCGTTTTCCCAGATGAAGCGTATTTCTCCTTCACTGCTACAGGCAGACGTAAATACCTATCGCGGTATTCGCTACAGAGAGAACACTAGACAAAGCGGGGAGAGGATCCGATGGAGATGCACTACACACTCCAAGTATCGGTGCAAGGCTTCGGTCCTCACGGTGAACGATGTGATCGTGTTTGAGAAAAACCCGCATATAACTCATTATGGGTATGAATGAAGAAATGTGTAATTTTTAGGCGACAATTTTTTTTTATACGACCGTGGCAAACAAGCATACGGCCCGCCTGATGGTAAGCGGTTACCGTAGCCTATGAACGCCTGCAACTCCAGAGGATTCGCATGCGCGTTGCCTATCCTTTGAGAACCTATACACTCCATTTTTGAAGAGCCTTGATTAATGCTATGAATGTCATAGTCAGATTATGCGTTGTTGGAATAAAGAAACGAATTTTAAGATAAGAGATAGCAGAAAAACGTCACTACTATTTTAGACTGACTATTTAGATATTTTTACTTTCCTGTATTTTAGTAGATTATCTTATATGTGTATTCAATAAAGGAAGGAGCGGAAGGAGAAGAGAGGAGAGATTCCTTTAAACCACTGTTACAATATGTCACAACGGAACCAAAATGTAATATTTACAATCCGCCGTTCTGAGTTTGAATAGCGCAGATTTTGTAAGTGAAGTCCTCAATGGGCGATTGCTACAACGCGGCTGGTAATAAATCCATTTTCTTAACAGTTTACTCGTATCACTCTCCTCTTCAAAATGTATGCTTATTTTGCCTGCTGTTGCCTTTTCTAGCTCATTAATGGATCCTGCTTAGTAACAAACGGATAAACTCACGTGTAGTCATATCGCACTAGGCGACATGTTTCGGGTAAGCCGAGCCCATTATCAAGCCGAGTCACACGGCTCCTCTCGCCTAGTCGCTTAGTGCGATATAAGTACACGGCGTACAAAACGGATGAACGTGAGTTTGTTTGCAACTAAAGCCCGTTTCACATCAAGCGCGGGCGCGTGTCAACGTCCAGCGTGTGACGCGGACCCGCGCACGCCCGCGCCCGCCGCTGTGTGAAGGTGTTCATTTAAAACTAGCTGAACAATCCCGCCGCGGGCCCGCGTTGACACGCGCCCGCGCTTGATGTGAAACGGGCTTAAGTATTATGTAGTAACACGGCTCACAACAGTTTAAAGGCTTGGTCACATAATGCGCGTTTCTGGCGTGGCGCAGCGGGGCGCGACGCTGCTGTCCGAATGTGTTTGTGTGCCTTATTTCGTTACATTAGCCACACCGCTGTCACGCCCGCTGCGTTACGCTCTCAAAACGCGCCTATCTGCCTAAGCCTTTAATTATACTACTACCAGGACACACCGCTCGAGGTGAGGGTGTATTTTATTATATCATCAATGGATGTTTATTTTCAGCCTTCTTTTCAATGAACACCAGAGGCAACCAGATATTGACTGTGAACGGTGTAAAGTTCAGACTGCACCGTCGGTCCGGCGACAAAGTCCGCTGGAGGTGCACGACGCATGCGCGGTACAAATGCAAAGCTGCCGTCATCACAGTTGGCAACTATGTTGCATTTGAAAAGAATGAACACACTACTAGCGAATTGTGTTAGTTTTCTATGGTCGTATCTATATACGAGTATCATATTGTATTAATCCAAATATACCAATAGATTAGGTTTTATAATAGTGTAATTAAATTATTTAAAAAGCAGATGTATAAATATATAATGCTTAAATCGTAAACTTGTTTTTACTTTATAAGTATATGCCTTTGTCCATCAGTAGAATTCGTGAGTGTCCAGTAGATATAAAATAGTACACATACTGTTGTAGAATACCTACAGTATGTTTACTATTATATAAGTACAGGACAGTGTACAGTCAGCAGCAGAAATGGCTAAGCGTTTGAGGTGTTCAAAATGTGGTTAACACATCTTTATTGTCAAGAGAATAAGACCGCATGTAGGTCATTTTGAACGCTTCAAACGCTTAGCCACTGCTGACTGTACTGTTGTAGAAGAATATACAGCAAAAAATGTCTATCGTCAATGGCGCCGAGTAACTTATTTTTATTTTGCAAATCGCAGCCAATAAGGTATTGCCTTGTCTTAATGGGCCCAATGAAGTCTGGAAAAAATTGTTGAGCCGATGGATACCGGTTTATAGATACTCGTTCCCGCTCCATATGAAATCCATTATCTATTAACCCCTAACCTTTTTTATCTCTTTATTTATCAATACCTGACTAGAGACCTTTGACTAAAGTGTGCCTTCTCTTCCAGCATATTTCTCTGTGAATCCCAGAGGCAACCAGATCCTGACGCTGAACGGCATCAAGTACAGGCTGCACGTAAAAACAGGAGAGAAGGTCAGGTGGCGATGCACCACACATACTAAATATAAGTGCAAGGCTATTGTTATCACTGTTGGGGATGTCATTGCACTTGTAAAGGGTGAACACACTACTGCGTAAATGAGGGATTAGATTTAAATAGAAAATACTATAGCTTTAGTTTAAGATGGTTCACTCCATTTTGATTTGTATTGTAGTGCCAGTAATTCAAGAATTACATAAATAAACCCGCGCGTTCAGTATTTTACGACCCAAAAGAAGAGTAATTATCAAAATGTTACTAGCAAGTGTGTCGAAAAATACATACTTTACTACCTTTTGCGCGTTCGCTTACACTCACATGCACAAAATCGTTAACCAACCTAATATACTTATTGTCATCATATAAATTTTTGTATTCGAACTTTCGTGGGACATTGTAATATTTTATAAATGATAATCGTCACGCACTGACGCGGGCCGCCGACGCGAGCGGCGAGTCGAACGAACACTCAGCACTCTTAGTACTTGAAAATGGAGGCCTATGGTCTCCGAAACATGTCGCGAGAGTAACTAAATAAACGTGTGTAGAACCGTGTTTATCATTTTTAAAATATTATGTAAGTTAAAGCTGCTTAGGTAAAAACGGAAAATAATGTACCAGAGCTCGGCAAGGGTAAGCCATTTTGACGTCATTTTTTGTCAAGTGTAGATATTAATTTAGATACACCTCAGAAAGATATATTAAAATAAAAGAAAATAAAACTTTACTAACTATAAAAATAATAAAATAACACAACAGAATGGCGACGCAAATATTGTAGCGGAAAGGCAGCCTCAATATTTTTTTTTTTTAGTTATCCAATTACACCACATATCGAATGACAAGGCATGTTCATGTTGTGCAAACTCTGAAAACAGCTCACCCCTGCTGAGCTCTGAATATTACAATATAAGACCGCAAAATGTACATATTATGCCATGGTGTTGTGGGCTTTTGAGTGTCGCATCGACCAGCATTGATCTTATGACGTCTCTTGATTTTATTAGATATACAGGGTGGGCTATTTAAACCCGACCGATTCCAACCACGTATTTCTGACGATATTAAATAATGTTATATGAACATAGGCCTAATTACGCAGTTTTTATTTTTTTATTTTTCAAACAAAATAAATAAATTAAGCTTAGCACTTCATTGTGAATAAATCTTTAGGTCAGAGTGTGAATAAGAAAATCCAATTCCTGATAGAGAAACAGAGTAAGTAAGCAAACACTTAACGAATCACTCCGACATCACACGATGCACTGTCAGTGAAAAATGAGTATGTGTCATGGATTGTTTGTTACTTTATGACAATTAATTTCAAGTATGTACTAATCGGCTTTTATCGGTCAGTCCGCCATTTTTACAGATCTCAGGGCTTTAGCCACGAAGATTCTGACAGTTTGACATTGATGACAGGATCTAATGTTCCTACCTAAGACGGGACTGTTATAAGGTAACCATAGCAACATCGGTTTTCGGTAAAACCGTGATCGGTCATTGGTTAATCATCCTTTGTAATAATGTAACCATAGCAACGTCAGCGTCCGTGCAACTCGCAGGATCGGTCATTGGCTAACCGAGCTTTGTTGTAATTTAACCATGGCAACGTCAGCGTCCGTGCACCTCGCGGGATCGGTCATTGGCTAACCGAGCTTTGTTGTAATTTAACCATAGCAACTGACGCGTCATTGGTGTGAACAGAGTTTTTAGTGTTTCTGCGCAGAAACGTTTTAAGTTACTTTACATTCTTAGGGTGTGTTACACTTGAGATTTTTCAACTTGGTAAATTCTTAAAATCGCGATTATCTAAAAAAATATGCGTTTTTGGACTACATGTTGTACCACTTTTTTTACTTCATTTAAGCTTAGGAAGCTATGGTTAAAATCGGTCGGGTTTAAACAGCCCACGGTGTATATTGATTACGATTATTAAGATTGTTTCTGTTTAGATTTCTTCATTTATATAACAAATGTTTGTTTTAGTTAACCGCAAGATATCTTTTATGGATTAAGCCTATTTTAAATTGTAACTAGTTGTAGGTACTTTAACTTTATGTAAACGATTAAACTATTTTAAAAAGTAACGCTTATTTTATATACATATATATGTATATATATAAAACAATTATATTACAGGATTTTCTTATGCAAATTGACTGAGCCCTGCAATAAGCTCTAGAATGCTTGTGTTGTGGGTACTCGCCCAACAATAATAAAGTACTTAAATATCTAGAAAAACACCCATGACTGAGGAACAAATATCTGTGATCATCACACAAATAAATGCCCTTACTGGTATTTGAACCCAGGACCGTCGGTTTCATAGGCAGGGTCACAACCCACTAGGCTAGAACTGATGTGGATTTGAATGCTATGTTTTGCAAAAAAAATTTTTTTCGTTTATTTATATTTTTTTCTTGTTAACATTGGTCTAATGGTGGTATATAGATAAAAAAATTTTCTTTTTCGGTTTCTTCATTGAAACTCTAAAGTTTTAAGTTAGTTTGTTTATCTACATGACTGTCGTTTTACTTATAAGAGTTTGGACGTCGGAATACTATACTAAAAACAAAGGACTATACCGTCCACCCTTCCGTCTCTCCGATAACCTTGAATGCAGCAGTATTCGTAACGTCGGTAATCACATATTATACAATTACAACTCAGTATACCTACGCAGTATAATCCAATTTAGTTGTTCTCATCATCGTCTTTATTGACCTTCATGACCAATGATTTTATTTTCAGATGGTAACGTTGCCTACTTTTCCACGTCTCTGTCCGGAAATCAAACCCTTACGTACGGAGGAATAAAGTACAGAATGCAAAATAAGACGCGAAGCAATAAAAAAATCCGGTGGCGGTGCACTACGCACACAAAGTACGGGTGCAAAGCCATGATACTTACTATCGACAATGAAGTGATTGGGCTTAAAGACACACATATTACTGAATAATTTCCTCGAGGTAGCCCTTTGGTTCGGAGATATAGAGTGGGTCTACAGTCCCACTCCCCCCTTTACCAAGCCGATACACCCCGTTCGTAACACCAACTCTCCCCATTCGTGAACCAACTGTCCCCGTTGTCGAGCCAACTCACCCCACAGTACAAACCTACTCATCCCATAAAAATCATCAAATGCGGTTGGATTGTTTTCTATGTTAAAACCATTATAAATAAAGAAAATATAACATATGTTTTTCTGTTTCCAATAAGCCATGTAAGTATATAAACGATATCCGAATAGTATATGAACACTTACTTTGGTAAACACCACTTAAAATCAAAGTTAAAATCAACTAAAAATCCGCCGATTTCGAGCATCAATTTTGAGAGTGAATTTGTGTTTCAAAATTTTATGATTTGGGAGCTTAGTGTTGCGAAAAGAATAAAAAATATGTCTAAAAATATAATCAAATTACTTTGAGAGCAACATAAGCCTAAAAATTAAAGTAACTACTCAAAAAAGAAATTCTGGATTCGCAAGCCAACTCCCCCCGCGAAACCTACTCACCCCGAATTACAGTATTATACTAGGGTATTCTCTTCTATTCTATCTATTTCGATGCTAGTACGGCAAATGTGTTTCTGCCCTTGTATCGAACGACTTTATTTAATACAGCGGCGGATAAATAAAAATATGGCAAAAAACGAATTTCATACGTTTTTATAACACTTGTGTAATATGTTGAACAATAAAGATCATCTGCAAAACCTCTGCCTTTTTTAATTAGATTATAATTAGAGCCACTATAAAAGTGTAAACCTATATTTGACGTCAACTGTACAATGAAGTAGGTTCACTCATTCTCTAGACACTTTTTCATACAGAAGATTGACTAATTTTTGATAAGCAAAACCTTTAAAATCGATTTAATAATAAGGGAACATTTTAGCTATTCAGCCATCTTTAGGTTCAAATAGAGTACCTACCTACTAGTCTCAGACACGAGATCTTTTTCAAAGTAGTAGCGTTGTACCAATATCATAGGTAAGTCTATTTAGTTAATTACATTTCTTCATACTTACATGATTTGAAAGAATCGTTATTACATTAGTTGGTATGAATTTTGTATATTTTTTAGTTTTGAACTAATTAAAACTATATTAACATAAATTATGTTCTGTTCCTCTTATGTATTTTCCATTGCCCATAAAATGCAGATATGTCCATATCTAAAAATATTTATATTCATGGCTATACTTAGTCTAAAAGTTATTAGTGTAGCTTGTAATTATCAAATACGTATTTTATAAACTTATGGGACTTATGCTGACTATGTGATTGTGATTATGCAATAGTGCGACTGCGTTATGGGCCGAAGTCAGAGTCGTCAATGATAACACCAATACGAAACCATAATACCAAACCATATGGATATTTAAAAAATACTTATGACTAACATAAGTCAAACCATTTCAGAGGCCACTCCGATGTTCTCCCAAAACAAAAAAGGAAACTGAATATTGACTAACAAAGGTATAAACTACAGACAAGCGTACATATGTTCTCCGAGGGAAGATAGAATAGCAAAGAAGATCATATGGAGGTGTACAAGCCATTGGAAACATGGTTGTAAGGCTTCAGTGCACACAGTGGGTGAAGCGTAGGTATACGTATTACTCGCGTTACTAACAATATGTGATGGCAGTTTAGACTGACTTACCAAAGAATGGGATTTTCTATTCCCCAACTGGCGTGGAACGCGACATTTTCTGGGGCTGTTGCATGTATAATCGCATACAATTTCATATCCATTGAAAATTAAATTGATATGACGTAGGTGAAAAACTTAACTGAAGGACCATGTTTATGGGCAATTTCACTTTCAGGGACACCCAATTACTTTAATTGTCAAATAAAAGTTAAATCAGTGGTCAGTTTAGTGACGACAATTAAGCTTGAAACATTTATGTAAATCATCTTTATTCGCATTTTTCTATTACAATAACACGTATTATTTATGGATTAAACATAAAACAGTAGATTATATTGAAATTTAAAGCTTAGTTGTCGTCACTAAACTGACCACTGATTTAACTTTATTTGACAATGAATTGGGTGTCCTGAAAGTACTTATCTAGTTGTGCGGAGAATTAATATGGAACTTACTTCAAGTTTGAATATAGAACGCCGACATGTGTCTTGCTTCTACATAGGCTAGATGTTTTAGCTAAGTTTTTCACCTAAACATGAATAAACCTGACATAAAATAGTACATTTTGATACTAGTAAAAAAAAAATGTTTTTCGACGAGGGTGAAAGTTGGAGCCCGAGTGAAACGAGGGTGTCAATCACCCGAGTCTTAAAGAAGTTTTTACACGTGTATCGAACCCAATTTTTCATAACAAGTGCCTTAAAAAGTGAAATTTACGCACGCGAAACGTGCTAAAAGTGTACTTTTTACGCACTAGTTAGGAAAATATGATTTTCTTTTTACGTGTGATTTCTAATTCAGGCGATGTTCATTCTTTATTGTTATTTAGATATGGTTTTCCTCATGGAGTCTTATTAAAACATCAAGGTCAGACAGTTTCGTTGTTTTTATGTTACTTAAAGCCGGATATTTTTGTTACAGTTTGTGTACTGAGTTACCTTATTTATTATATTTTTTTCTTCATAATAACTTTGGTGACTTTACAATAGTGTTATGATCATGTTCCTCGCTATTTGTTGACACGAATAAATTCATTAAATTGAAATGCGATGAAAGTATAATTTATTATTTAGTACAGCTAGCTGTGTTAAGTTTGCATGGATGTAAAGATATTTTACGTCATACTGGGTGGTAAGAGAAATTTACTGCCCTAGGGCGTGACGCAAAATCTCACTTTACAGCCAGTTGATGAGGTAAAACTATGTACTAATATAGTATTTTGAAACAAATGTGTTCATTATGTAGTATACTTAATATGGAAGTACCTACACATATATTTAACCAATTCTTTTTTGGGAAAATTCCAGCAGTGTTTTTAACTTCAAGCAGAGGAAGTCAGATTCTAATATACCAAGGAAACAGATACAGAATAAACCGTCGATCTGTTCATAAAATTATCTGGAGATGCACCACACACGCTGTCCAACATTGTAAAGCTTCCGTCCAGACTGTAGGCAACGAAATAGTAGCTGTAAAAGGCGTACACACCACTCGTCGTGATGTCCAGTGGTGATAAAAATATGATATGCTTGTTTTAAATACGCAAACGGAATAGTTTTTTTAGACCTGAATTTGGTCGCATCGGTTTATGCGTTTTGAAAATAGTGCGGATGTGTTAGCTTGGCTTTCTCGATTACTTAAACTAGTAGTATGTAGATACAAGATCTGTTGTAAGAATAAATTTACCTCATATTTCCTTCGTTTATTTTTTAAACCAAAAATAATGCGATAAATTCAACTTAATTCTTATAGGCCTAACCGTTACCGTTAGGCGCTTATCTTACGGGGAGACTGTATGTAAAAATAGAAGACTTATTGCTACCCAATTGTCCATACAATACCAAAATGGACATTTTTCACAACGCAGTGATACACCTTAAGCAAGTTGCATGTAGTGCACAAAGAATAAGTTATTCTTATCTATAAAATTACAAATTAAAACTTCTGGTAAAGTAAGGAATGTGCTGATATTGTGTGTCGGTGTGCGCACAACTCTAGTCTGCAAGTGATTAACGAATACCAAGTGCGGGTACTTGAAAAACCTCGCAAGAAGATGTTGTTGCCCGCCTCCTCAGTCCGACCACGTACATGGAAGTCACAGCACTTCCGTCAAATCAAATCCCTAGATTTCAGCCGACGTTACCTATAATATATCTTTTTTTATGACAAAGGTGGCAAAAGAGTAGACGGATTAATGGTAAGCAATAAACGTCGCCCATAGTATATATTTACTACTACCTTTATTTTACAGGTACAATCATTAACTCCAAAGGCAAACAGTTGCTCATCTACCAAGGCTGCAGATACCGAGTGAACGGCAGGAGTAAGACTTGTGGCAAGATTCGCTGGCGATGCACCACTCATGCTAAGTATAGTTGCAGCGCCGCAGTGCATACATTGGACGGAGAAGTTATTTATTATTCTGGTAGGCACAAATTGCAGTATGAGGGAATGTTCGCTTCCTGCGTCAAAAACGCTGAGTATGGTGCAAATGTTGTTGAGTACTTTTAACGATTTTTCGTATAGATAAATTAGCCAGACGTTGTAGACGGGAAAAAGGAAATTTCAAATATAGAATGCCTATACACACAATACCACTACATAGAATACCTATAAACACACAATACCACTACAGATGCAATTCCACGCTCTCGCTAATTTATCTACATATAACATACATTACCTAATGGTTGAGAAAATTCTCTTAGAATGTTTGATAAAAAGTTGATTGTTGAAAACGTTATGTTTTATTAATTACCTGCTGAATTTATCTTCTTTAGATAAATTATGTTTTGTCCTTATCTGTCACTGTTACAATTGTTTTTGTAAGATATATATAAAATAATTCTATTAAGCTGATTTTAGAGACGATTTGAATCAGATATTTTGGTACAATAAAAATTCTACGTATTTATTATATGATTATTTTTTCTGGCTTTGATAATTAGGTACAAATCAATATGAATTTTGTGTTTTACACTTTGAAAGGCAGTCATAGGATTTTGTCCTGCAGTAGACTTCAGTGCTGACATGTCAGTTAGGGCATCCGCTAGCTGACGCGGATTACCCAGAACGGACGCCCGTCTGATAAGAATTTGTATGAATAATTAGCGAAGGCGCGTGCGACGGACTTTACATACATTTTTTTATTAGACGGGCCTCCTCTACTCATCCCAAGGTCCTAAGAAATGGTAAACTTGTTTAAACTTGAAATGTCAAGCATGCTTCCAATTTATCCGTTACTGCAATTAGGGGGATGATCTATTCCAGGTTATACTCGTATGCTGTTACATCAGAAATTAAATCTCGCCCATCTCAGCATTAAAAACTCAAACTTGAACTCAAACGTTTATTCAGTAAGTAAGCCACAAGGGCACTCTAAGTACAAGGTTTAATAAGCCTAGAAATAGGCACAAGTATAAATTAAGCAAGTACAAATCTTTGCCACCACCACTAAGCAAACACTACATTCCAGCTTTCTTCCAAGTCACTCGCTACGGGAATCCTATGATGGTCTACGATGGTTACCCATACCGACAACATCGCTCGCTCAAGAACCGTCTCCGATGGGCCTGCTCCTCACAAAAGGGCTGCAACGCCACAGTACACACTTCTCTTGACGGCAACATTGTCAAAGTCAGGGGATTCCATACGCATCCACCGACCAAGTTATACAATTACGAGTAATTTATATATCCTTCGATGTATCTTAGAAATGTAGCAGAATACACAATGTGTTATTGTGTGCTATTGATATTATATTTTGATATATGAATAAAGGTTTATAATATGTTGTATATTATTGTGGACGAAGCTATAATGGACCTGTTCCACTCAAAATGGCTGATGCTTACCACGCACACTTCGCTTGAGTGCAAAGTTATCATAGTCAAGGCAATTCTCGTCCACCGACCAAGTAGCAGAATTGAAAATATCTTATGTTATAAGTTCATTTTATAGGGGATAAGCGGAATCATTATGTTACTTAATTTAAAAAAAATATGTGTTATTTTTGCGCACTTAATATTATATTTGATATTTGAATACACGTTTATAGAAATTGTTAATTTTATTACTGTAAAAGTTGAAATAGATAACATATACTTAAGAAAAAACGACGAGGACCTCCGGTGTTCGAGACGGGATTCGAACCCCCATCTCCAGCTATCGCGGCTGACGCCTTAACCAATTTGGCCACCCGTACACAGCGGAACCCGTCGAAATTACTCAAGTATATGTGATCTTGTTTTATTTTAACGGTTTTAGGCACCGTTTTACCAGCTCTAAGGTGAAACACTACGTGTTTGCGCCTCCTATATGAATCCCATAGCTAGAGAGTTGGTGCTGCCATCTATGAAATTAAGAACAAATCAAATTATTGTTTATGAAATATTTTTTGATTTGCTTTTATTTTTAAGTAGTAATACTACTATATAAATTAAAAGTTACTGTAGCAACTAAATACCTAACACAGCACGTGGAAGAAGCTGAAAAATAAAATTTGTATTTAAGAAATCCTAAACTTCGCGTAACTTCACAATTCTTGGTGATTGATAAGAGTAAACTTGAATTTTCTTATTGTTTCAGTAAAAAAGATATGTCTCGAAAATGACGTTCGAGTTCTCCTCTACCAAAGCCACACTTACCAGCTGAAGAACCGCGGGCGCTGCGCCTGCACGGAGCTGTATGCTGGATGCAAGGCTGCCTTAGTGCTGGATGACGTCAACAGCGTGCTGGCGACCATGTTCAAGCACAACCATGACCCGCCCGTGCTCCTCAGAACGGCCAAGGGACATTACGTCAATGTAAGAAAATAAGGACATTACTAGTCGAAACGAGTATGCTGCAGGTATGAACGCGGGTTGCAAGGAGGCTTTTACTTCTTCTTAAGAATATAGTAAGGTCGTAATAGAATAAAGATATCGACACTCTCTGAATACAGGGTTGTCCCTTGAATGTGATACAACGTTATGACGACAGGTGCTTTATATGTCAGCTAAGGGCAATACATTTTTCATGTAATTAGAGGGTATCGACAATTATCTGTATCTTCGATTTACGACCTTACTGTTTTCTTAAGAAGAAGTAAAAGTGATACAAATTATCACGGTTACTGTAGTTTAGTGAAATCAAGATATCGCTAAGCGAAGCAGGTATAAAACTTAAAAAGTTAAATGATAGAAAGATTAGAAAGTGCCAAATACTTTTAGTTCAATTATAAATTCTTATTTTTAGCTTAGATATAGCGCAGTGGCCTAAGTTTTGTGATATAAACGTAATTATGTCAAAGATTAGAATGGTACGTACTGTCTCAGTTAAAATTGTCAACTCTTGAAGTACATAGTAGATTCACGGTACTGATAAGATGTCAGGCATCTCAGATAACAGACCAACGTCATAATTGGCTGATTTAGACGGCGCGACTTTCATTACATTGCGGGTTTTGATCGGCTGGTTGAAATGCACATAACCAACAGTTTGCAATGTAACTAAAATCCCATGCGAGTTCGCGCGCCGTCTAAATCAGCCCTTAGTCTTAAAATCCGTTAGAAAAGTCAACATTAGCGATCATTTAAATACATCTTGCAGAAACTTTTGTCATAGGTCATAACTGGTTGACCGCTTTCTTGGCCCACTGTACACAGGATGGTATTTTGTTAAAATGTAGTTGCTTAGGGAAGTCTAATTAGGGAATGAGGCTGCTTTATATTCGATCAAGATGCCAATGCGATTGGTGTTCGAAAGGAAGATTCGGGTGTAAAGGATTTGTTTAGCTAGAGATCAAAATTAAATGTATTACGATACCTACCAAACGTAACATATGTGTAATTGATTTATTAGATCTATGAGTTTAAATCATTGCTTTGTGATTAAATTTAACATAAAAATTGTAATTTGCTTTGTTATTTCTGAAGTATATAATAAATAGTTCTTGATAGTTTTTTCCTCAGTACATATTATTCCCTTCTAATTAACAGCATATATTAAAGTAATTCTTACCATTACTTTAATATCTGATCTACCATTACTTTAATAATCAATAATCTAGTATGTTTCAGTAAGCCTATTAAAAACGAAGAAGGGGAAAATAAACATTAGAGTTGGCGCCCACACGTTCTACCTCAAGCCGGGTAATAACAAGACCGATAAGAAGAGGTGGTGTTGCACGCAGAACAAATACTGCCGGGCGTGTCTTCATATGGTGGATAACAAAATAGTAGCCATTTATAACCAACATAATCATGATAAGAAGTAAAACGTTGACAAAAGGAGTGTTAAGTTTAAGTGCAAAGTTCGCACTAAAATATAAGCGAGATTCACAGATAGTAAACTCAAGACTCGTAATCGAAAACGTCAATGTCACAACTCATGGTAAGGGTACTGCGTGTAACGCGTCTCTTTACCAACATAACCATGGGGGTGTGTAGCTATGTGGTACCGGGTGAGAATAGCACCACCCTGTATCCTCCTAAGGTGTCGTAAGTGGCGACAAAGGCAAAGAAACGATGGATGGGAAGCAGCATCCGTCGAAACCAAAACTACCCCAAAATGATACAAGCCAAACTTGGGGGAGGCCTATGACCAGCAGTCTTAGGGCTGACGTTATGCTAATGAACCATCTGTAACCGACAGAACGACGAAAAGAAGTAAACCTTTGTGATCAGAGGAGCGTTGGATGTAACCAAAGGGGCGTGTATAAGCAAAAAAACATAACCACAAAAAAATTAGTAAAGGCTTGGGCACATAGGCGCGTTTTGTGAGCGTTGCGGTAGCGCAGCGTGACACCGGTGTGGCTAATGTAACGAAATAAGGCACATATTCGGACGGCAGAGTCGCGCCCCGCTGCGACACGCTCACAAAACGCGCCTATGTGCCCAAGCCTTACAGTTTTCTGGAAAGAGGAGTAGATGTAAAGACATCTGAATGTCTCATGAAATTGGGACTTGATTTATTGACCTATTTGCAGAATGGTATAATGTTGCTATTTTATTTAAGTGATCGAGACGATATCGACATGATTGCAATTTCGGATTAAGCCATCAGCTGTGCAGTTAACTCTATTTAACCTCTAGTGAACAATATGTTTACATATTCAGTAAATGTAGGTGTCCCTCAAATTTACGATATTACACAAAGTGGGTCCCAAATTAAAGTGCTTGACTGTACATACTGCAAAGAATTATCAGAATTACGAAGTAGGATAAACATATGCTTCTCATCAAGAATGTAGGTACATATTTTTTATCTAGATTTAGAATAAAAAAACATGGAAAATATTTGTGTTCTATTTTTATTATACAGGTAAAGTGACATCATAACTTTTATTACATGGTTTTAGCGAATAAAAATTATATAAATATTGCACTGCTGTGGACCTCAAAAGCTTATTAACACTGAAAAATTGTTACTAACAATACAAATATACGTTAATTTGATTTGAATTTAAAAAAAAAACAATAATAATGAGACAGTTATATCATAGAGTAGATGTATATCATGAAATCTAATTTATTCGACCATCATGTAACACACTCGGTTCAAAAGTCGTAAAGTATGGTTATCATACCTGACCTGACTCACCACTAAGGTCTGGGAGCAAGACTCTGCACTTAAATTAGTACCCTACATTGATTTGTATCAAACTGACTCGTGCACTAAAGAAGGAAACGCAAGACTAAAAATAATAGTATTTTTTTTTATCAATCACGAACAATTTTTTGATACATAATGTTTTTATGTATTCCGCGTTTGTCAGTCTAAAAAGTTAAAAATAGTCACATAAGTCATGTTCCTTTTCCCATTCGGACGCTGGATCGCTTTAAACTGCATTATTTTTCAATGTATTGCCTTAAGATGCCTTGCTCGCTTATCTTCGGAGTCGTGATAATGGCCGCTCATGTCAAACCCACTAGCATAATCAATATTTTTTTTTTTTTTTAGAATTTCTCGACTACAACTATGTGTTGTCCAGAAGAGGGACCCAACTTCTCCAGTGTAATGGTTATAAGTATCACGCCAGGACTCAAAAGACATATTTTAAGTCCAGGGACAAAATTTTATGGAGGTGCGTGAGCCACGGAAAGGGTTGTAAGGCAGTCGTCTATACCCTGGAGGGTCGTCCTATTTCTGTGAGGAAGGAGCACAACCATAAACCTAGAAAATAGTGGATACATACTTACACGGATGTTTACGACGACCGGTCTGGCCTAGTGGGTAGTGAACCTGCCTATGAAGCCGATGGTCCTGGGTTCGATTCCCAGTCGGGGCATTTATTTGTGTGATGAGCACAGATTCATGTTCCTGAGTCATGGGTGTTTTCTATGTATTTAAGTATTTATATCTATCTATTATAAATATCGTCGTCTAGTACCTACAACACAAGCCTTACTGAGCCTACCGTAGGACCAGGTAGATTTGTGTAAGATTGTCAAAAAAAAAAAAATGTTTACGAGCAACCCATTGTTCACCAAATCAAAATGACGGATGGGTTGGTGATTGCAACAATTTTAAATTGTTTTCAATAGCTTTGAAAGCCTTTTTTTTAAACCTTGCAATTAAAATGGATACAACTTATCTGTTTCGTTTATTGTAAATCATTTTAACGCTTAATTCGTTTAAAGTAATTTTTACACTTTTAGTCTTTCACGAATTAGTCTTTAGAATTTTTGAATATTATTTAAAGTAAACCCTTTTTATAAAATCCGAATTAGGTATAAAAAAATGTGCGACAGATGGACCAAAATCGAATGACATATGAGAGGTGTATAAACAATCCGTCTATTTGAAATTGTGTCCTTTTTACGGATAAACGTTATAAATGTTATATAAAACAATGTTATTTGTATTGTTCCTAGGCTAGGAAAGTAAAATAAGCAAACAATTAATAAGTAATATTTGTTAGATAGAATAATAATAATATTTTATCTGCCTTATTTGTTAAGTGAATTACTAACTTGTTAATATTATATTTGTCTTTTACTTTCCGTTTTCCATTTATTCTGTTGCAAAATAACTATCATTTATATATATTTTTTTATATTTAAGTACGTATTCCGCGGGTTTAATTCCAGTTACTAGAACACCTAGTGTTCTCTCTGGAAAGTCAACATTTATTTAAAAAAAAATCCCTAAACAAATGTTTTATTATGAATTAATATGATTAGGCTGTCCTCAGACAGTTTAATGGAGCCTAATCCTGCTCAAAAACCATGGAACTATCGATAACTATACGAGCACTATACGTGGACATATTATATGCCGTATAGTAATCGTATTCTAGGAATGAAGACACATTTTAAAAACTACCTCAGGCCAGGCGAGATTGGAAATCGCGACTCTAGGATAACATTCCGTTACGTGAACTAATTCATATCTATGAATTTTTACTACTTCAGTAGTTATAAACGGATACTCACGTGTACTTATATCGCACTAGGCGACATGTTTTGCGTAAGTATTAGTAGGTACCCATTTTCAAGCCGAATCAGGACACATCGCTCGGGCTAAAGGTGCAGCACTCACCCCGAGAGGTGCGACCAGAGTTTACCCGAAACATGTCGCCTAGTGCGATATAAGTACACGTGAGTTTATCCGTTTGTAACTACGTTGTAGTAACATGACTCACAACAGTTTTAATTGTATTTATAAATCTTTATTTAACTGTAGGTATATTCGTAGGCAAAAATCACAGGACCGGTCGTTCAGGCGATCCTGGGCTGGTGAGGCCTATGCCCAGCAGTTGACATCTTTCGGCTAATCTGATGATGATGATACACGAAGAGTTACTAATCTGTTTTAACTTAGTTTCAGACAATACTTGCTACTTCGAAGCGAACAGCAGGGGCGGCCAAACCATGTACACCAACGGATACAAATACTATCTTCGCAACGAATCCAAGAAGAATATCAAAAAGATATGGAGGTGTTCTCAATACAAAAGTGGTTGTAAGGCTATTGTACACACGATATTACAGAATCCAATCGCTATGATAAAGGATCATACACACCCACCGTTATTTTGTTGGGATTCTACTGGGATGGTGATGAAATCAATTCCTTAAGCTGATTTTTTACAAGAATAGCATTTTATTATTACACGTAGGTGGCAAATTAATTACATTAGGTACTTAAATTTATTAATTTAGCCTTTATTGCACAAAAGCAATTTATTTTACAAAAGGTGAACTTACCAGTGACACATAGAACAGATCGTAATACACTTACTTACGTACTTTAGAGAAAAACTAGGGCCCGATTTTTGAGAGACGTGCACTCGAATTCAAAAAACTTTAAGAACGATAATAAAACACACAGAAGTTTCTTACTATTATTTTGGTACAAAATGTATAGTTTTGATACCCAGAATTATTTATTTATATCATTCATACATCTTAAATAACACTTCTTCGTGTTTGAGAGAGTTTCAAATGTCACGATTCGAGCGTCGAATGCTCAAAAATCGGCTCCCAGAAAAGATTGTAGGCGGTGCTTCTAACAACTAAAACAAATGCATATGAAAATATAAATAACAAATGTATTTTAAATAGTATATAAACACAAAAAAACATCAAAAATATAAAGAATAAAAAAAATAAGGAACAATTAATAATAATAATTAAATATTAGTTTAAATTTCGTCGGGGCGTAAATGTTAAATTACACCCGACTGCTGTAGTGGGTAAGCGAATTGTAATAAAATACTAAATTAGATTGAAGTTTTATTGATTTCCCCTTTTTCCCTTACAAGTGAGTTAAAATATTTGTGCTTAATACTTTGGCGGACAGTACGCCTATAGGCGTCGCGTTTGTTTTTGTTTCCTATGATCTATGACCAGTGATCGGTTATTTGGATTCACCCTCGCGGGATATCATGTAGAAAAGTTAATATAGATACGACAGTTTGCCGCGATACCGAACAAATCGTTCAAAAATAAAACAATTTAAATTGTCTGTAAGGGATTTTTTACATACTCGTCGAATTTTTATCCAAACTGTACAAAATGTGCTGTTTTGGTGGCAGCAAATGAGCTGTCAGTGTGAACACTTGTGCTTATTTGTTCGATTTGGACAAAAGAACGGCGAGTAACTACGCATGTCTATCAGCTACTTAGATATTTTAAAGCGTAATAAAATAAACACATTGCCTTTTCTAACAATATGAAGCCCGGATTCCCAGGGCATATCCATACTAACACAATGATTGAGGTCGTTCAACCTGTGTCGAATCCAAAAAACCGATCACTGTCTATGACAGATGACGTCATTTACTGTCCATCAACGTGTTCAATTTCTTCTTGTCTATTAGTTCAGCCAGCGGCAGAAGTTGCTAAACGGACTATATGTTCAGAATGATCTTGACATGGTCTTATTGTCTTAACAATAAAGTCGTGTACTTATTTTGAAAGCTTAGCAAATTTTGCTTCTGACTGTACGAGGTAAGTCATTTGCTGGTTTTGTCTCCCATGTCATAAAATAATTCGGTAAAGGTATCAGAGCCAATATAACTATAAACTGGCGACAGATTTGGCCTAGTGGGCCTATGAAGCCGATGGTCCTGGGTTCAAATCCCAGTAAAGCTTTTGTTTGTGTGATGAGCGCAGATATTTGTTCCTGAGTCATGGATGTTTTGTATATTGTTACATTTCGTGATGTCTTACTTATTCCTTATCTTGTATTCTGTTTATTGTATGTCATTTGTTTTGTTCGTTGACTTTTTAATGTTTCAAGTAACACTACTGCACACACTGAACCCATCTTAAAACATTTATGATATGTGTGTAGATAAAGTAGTGTATGCAACTATACATAATTAGGCATTACAACAATCGTGTGATATTATTATGAAATTCGTCTTCGGCTCGTTTCATAAACACACGCTCTTTTTGTAATGCCCTTAATTATGTACAGATACATAAACTACTATTATCTTTTTTTTTAATTATAAATATCGTCGGCTCACTCACAATACAAGCCTTCTTGAGCTTACCGCAGGGCTCAGTCAAATTTTGTAAGAATGCCCTGTAATAATTATTTTATAAACTCATTTCAATTACAGGCAACATTTGCAGTTTTAAAACTAACAGTAGAGGTGGAAGGTCCTTGTTCACCAACGGCTTCCAGTATTACCTTCGCAACGACTACAAGGACAAATTTAAGAAGATCTGGAGATGCTCAGCCTTTCATGATGGCTGCAAGGCTGTGGTCCACACGGTCGATGATATAGCAGTCGCAATTAAATACTTCCATACCCATCCTCCTAGTAATACAAATGTGTAAAACTAAAGCTACCAGCACATAATAATGAATATAATGATGATGAGGAAGAGACTAACTTTGATTTCCGTCTACTTCACTATGGACTAATCTGTATGTACTATATGTATACACATTTCAATTTTGACGACCGGTCAGGCCTAGTGGGTAGGGTCCCGGGGCAAATCCCAGTCAGGGCACTTATTTGTGTGATGAGCACAGATATTTGTTGCTGAGTCATGGGTGTTTTCTATGGATTTAAGTATTTACATGTATCTATCTATTATATATATATCGTCGTCTGTACCTACAACACAAGTCTTACTAAGCTTACCGTAGGACTAGGTCGATTTGTGTAAGATTGTCCCGAAATATTTATTTATTTATTAGTTGCCTTTACTATCGGGTTTGGATATACATATTATAAAGATGATCTATCAACTGATTACTAATTCTTAACTATAAGAAATACTCGTAGGTACATAAATTGTAAACTACTTATTGCTTTAGGTAACTATTTTTAGGTAGATGTTATTTGGTATAAAACTTTTATTTATTTCAGGGTCAAATTTATGCAACTTCAAAGTGACGAGAACCGGAGGTATCGTCATGTGCCTGAATGGATATAAATATTATGTCCACGGAAACTACAAGAACAAAGTCAACAAGAGATGGAGATGTCCGAAGTACGGTTGCAAGGCTGTGGTCCACACTATCGATAATGTACCCGTTTCATCCAAGAATTTCCACTCCCATCCACCCAATGACAAAGATTTTATAACCACCCATTCTTTGAAGGCACATTATGACGTCCCAATAATAAATAGAAGCGAATGATTCTTATACAGTTGAGTGCAAAAATATTGTATACGTTGTAGGTATAACTTCTCGTCGGTTGTAACGTGTTTTGATAATTTTAAAAACATGTTTCGGCTATCTAATAATCTATACTGCTATAATCGCTTTTGAGATAGCTGACGTACATAAGTATATACATTTTCATCACACTTGTTCGTCAATGGCGTTGTTACTTGCGAGAGTACAGAACAGTTATAGCCGATTTAGCTCACACGGGCTGTTAAGTTTTGTTTTAAAAATATACAGAACCTATACTTCACTTGGACTGAGGATGTTTCTAAACAGCCAAGGTGTGTTTCATATCTTCAAAAGTTTGCTACAACCAACTTTTAATATGTATAAAACATATCTTTATATTAAATATGACTGCAATTTAATGTTTAGTATTTATTAAAAATAGTTGTTTTCTATTTGATTTTGATAATTGATACTATTTGGCAGGATGATCTATCAACTTCGAAAACAAAACGCAGTTGTTAACATTATCTGTGGATGACATTGACAAAAGTTGACATTGTTGACAATCTTTTATAGTGGACGCGGTCTGATAGGTAAAACTACACTACACTAGTAACTAATATTTTACCAACGAATTTATTTTATTTCCTCGCAAATGTGATGAGAAACATTGTATGTACCACGGGTGGTAAGTGTATAACAAACTTGAGTCATTAAAAGCCCTCCGACTTCGTCGTCGGGCTTCTAATAGACTCGCGTTTACTATACCTTACTTACCTTCCTCGTTGCACAATGTACTATTATCTACGTACATATCATAAGTGCTCTAAAATGTGTCCAAAAATCGTAGGCAATGACCAGCATTACCAACCATCAGAAATGAATGGAGATGTAATGTTAACATTACCTACTGAAATCCGTAGGTTATGAGTTTAAATTTGGAACAGCTGTCAAATTCAAGTGGGGTTTCTATTCTAGTATCTATAGATATTAAAACAGTCATTGATACGAAACGCCAATTCGTTATGATTATTTATTATAAATCGAACGACATTTGAACTCGAGTGACAATAGAATAATATTTGACTGAGATACGAAATACGCAACGCCGCCATTCCAAGCTGTCATTTGTTTTGTTCGTTGACTTTTTGATGTTTCAAGTAACACTAGTAATAATGCAGGTCATGTCTACGGTTCCTGAACCCATCTTAAAACACTTATGATACGTGTGTAGATAAAGTAGTGTATGCAACTATACATAATTAGGCATTACAACACTCGTGTGATATTATGTTGTAATGCCCTTCATTATGCACAGATACATAAACTACTATTGTAAGTGTAGTGGGTAGTTTATCGTAATAAACTATTCCCTTATTCTTGGATCTAAGTAACTTCTATTAGCAATTTGAAGAATGAAGTGAAAATTTTCGTGTGTTTATAACTTTTTCACCTATTTTAAATATTGTTTGTAGGCTTTATGTATATAGGTATATCCACAGTTGACTGTAAAAATACGAAACGTCGCGTCGTGGTTTGTTATTGTTAATCTTAGTTGTTATTAATTTACTGGTCGATTCACGAGAGTTGGGGTCATATGTCTATGTAGTTCTTGACAGATGATCACAAAACTCTGGTAAATCGACCTGCACAAAGCGGTTAATCTAGTCAATATGTGTGCAATAAACATAAACTTTTTGAAATTAAAAATATTTATAGAACAACAAAGACAATGCAAGGTTGTCGTTTTATATAAATTTAAAATGTCACACTATAGTGTGGTCAATCTTGTAATATTGCCATATATATTTAGCATAGTTTTACATAGTGCAATTGCATTTAGGATATTTAAGATGTGCTTCATTGATTATTTATACGGTTTACAATTAGTGTCAAACTCTTCATCACTCTTTGAGAAACTCGACTGACGACCGGTCTGGCTTAGCGGGTAGTGGCCTTGACATGTTCACTGACTCATGACTTGTATTGATATGTTCGGGGTTCAAATCCCAGCAAGCCAGTCTCAGTATCGACAATAAGGTCCCTTTTCATAGAAAATGACAGATATAAGTAAAATATACGATTCAAGTTTAGCGTCAAATAAATAGCAGCAAACAAAGTAGCCACATATATCTGTACAAGTCTTTATTTGTACAGCAGTAAGGACGTGACATGTATGCTTGATAGCTACGTTGTTTGGTACTAATTATAGGTATGATGCTAATTATACAAGTTGGTTTTACTTAGACATACTCAGTAATTGCTGTTTGTGAATGTGTTTATACTATATTGGAGTAAATAGATGTTTGTGAGATTGGAAATAGTTTTTTTGCGTAAATTACGTATCTATTCCTGAACGTATGTACCAATAATTTAGGTTTAATAATGAATATGTAATTTTTAAATCTAGTCACGTCTAAGTAATAATCTACATGCGGAATTATAGTCATCTTGGGTTACGAACTTTTTGAAGTCGTGTTGCTATCTCAGAATTTTATATATGGGTCATGATAACACAGTCGGAAACAATTTTGGAACGTTTTAGAGTGAATCAACTGGCCAAAGATAGAAAGGACTTTGTAAAGGTAGCCACCAAAGTCTGCTAGGGCATGGCAGCAGAAGAAGAAAGAAAGGTTGCTAGTTTGTGTGTGTTTTACAGGATACATTTTGGAGAGTGTGCACAGGAATTGCACGATTTAATTCCGCCGTCTCCATTAAACTACCGGACGTCCAGACGAGGGGAGCGGTTTCATCCTTACGTTGTGAATATTCCATTCATTCGCAACAAGCGATTCGCTTTCCTACTTTCCTAATGCGGACTGCTAAGGAATAAAATTCGCTCTCTTCGTCTGTATTCCCGGAAAGATAAAATTTAGGTCTTTTCAAGGCAAGAGTGAATAGGCTGTTACTGAACCATCGTGCTACACCCTCGACCTCGTCGTCACTTACATAAGATGCAACTGAGGTCAAACGCTGGTCAGTCTTGTATAAAAAAAAAGATGAAATCCCATCCGCCCGGGGATAGTTAAAGCATAGTTTGTTACAAGAAATGTGGCACAGCGTTCTATTATCGCACTTGGTAGGTGGCCCATAATGGAATGGACATATCGCTACCACAAATATGCATGTTTTGTGTATTTAGATGCCGTAAAACTGATTTCTAATAGTGACCCAGGGAACCGTAACTATGACATAAAATAGTTACTATGTCATTAAAGAAAAAAAAATGTTTTATATTTATTTTTTTATTTCTTGACCTCTGTAAAACATTTATTTTGTTATTGAAAACAACTCCGTCAAGCATTGTAATTAAAAAAAAATACGTTATATTTTCAGATACAAACACATATTACTTTCAAACCTCGGTGAAGGGCATAAGGAATCTATTCGTCCGCGGCTACAGGTTCCACAGATGGCTCAGGAATACGAATCAACCCTGCCACTACCCTACAAAAATACGATGGAGGTGCTCTAAGTACGGATCGGGGTGTAAAGCAGTTGTTTACACGTATAAGGACATGCTTGTAACAGAGAAGAATAATTTTCATAATCATTATCCCCTTTGACTTAGACTTAGGCTGGAATTTTGACAGGAATGTTTTTTTTTTATTTTAAGTTATAGTCGATTTTCGGGTCGTGTCCAAAACCACTTTTTAGGGTTCCGCAGTCTGGCTATCTGTCTGTTCCCGGAAATGTTCAGTGGGCCATAGTCTTAGAGAGCCGTAATCCATACTTCCATAGTAAATGCGAAAGTAACTCTATCTCTCTGTCTGTTTGGTACCTCTTCACGCTTAAACCGCTCAACCAATTGGGATGAAACTTGGTATGGAGAGAGTTTGAACTGAGGTACGAGCTACGAGAAAGGACATAGGATATTTTTTATCCCGCAATCATACTTTAAAGACGAGCATGGCTGACCGACGAAGTCGCGGGGATAACCTAGTGTAATATAAATATGTAAATCAATCACGCGGACAAAGTGGTAAAATAATATATAAAAAAAAATGTTTTCTCCTACATACGAGTACAATATGAAGTTGCGACTTTTTTCGCCTTGAACATTTTTTGATAAAGTTTATAGTTTCGGAAACAATCAAAGTGAAAAAAATGTATAGATGTATACTCTTTAATAGTAAATACTTTAAATTTTTAATTGTATTATTTTATTTTTATTATCACCTATTACAATGCCATCACTGGCTTAGTTGTATATAGTGGCATTACCTTTGAACATGTTCTGGGTTCAAATCCCAGTAAGGGTCTTTATTTCTCCCAGAGTCATGGGTGTAATGGTACTTTGTAGATAAGTTCCAAAACGAATCAGTGGTACTTACATGTATTCGAACCTGCGACCATCGGATAAAATATTACAGTACATCCTTACACAAATTGACTGAGCCTCACGGTAAGTTTAAGAAGGCTTGTGTTGTGGATACTTAGCTAACGATATACACAATATATCTTAAATACGAAGAAAACCCATGAGTGTTTTCTCATTACACAAATAAGTAAATGCCCTTACTGAAAGTTGCACGTTACACCATAAGGCCACATACGCTCTACGACTATACCTTTCGCATCATACAACAAACTCGAACGTTTCAGGCATTGCACCGTACTTCTTCACAACCTCAAGAACCGGTAGCCGGCTCCTATACATCCGTGGTAACCAATTTAGCGCGTGGAAGCGGAGCAAACTTGATACCAAAATACGCTGGAGATGCTCCAAGACGAGGAGGAGAGGCTGCAAAGCTGTGGTGTACTCGTATGAAGATAGGGTGGTGTCGGAGAACAGCTGCCATAATCACCCCCCGACGCATCCTGATTTGATACATCCTTCGTATTATAGTGAGATTGAAATGGATTGAAATACTCCAAATATTTAGTAAACAAATATAGAGTTCATGTCTAAACCAGCCTGCGACACCCTCGGCCTCGTCGTCACTTATCATCAGGTGCGACTGAGGTTAAAAGCTGGTCAGGCTTGTTAAAAAAATAAAGAGATTATTGATGCACGTGATGACCTGGATTCGCAGAGAACTGCACGCATGTATCTTACTCTTTGTGTGTCCCATCTATGGGAGGATGACCAGTACGGGTTGTTGGAAGTGTACTAGAGATCACTCCTTTATTCTATGGAGGAAGCCAATAAAAAAAAATCGTTTATTTCAGACGTATATGTCCAGACGTATACTTTCGTGGCTGATAGCTATAATATATGAAAAACAGCAACATAATTTGACATGGTCTTACTTTAAATTCTTTGTTCTGGGCCAAGACTTTACTTCTTCAAAACCTCTAAGGGCCGAGTTCGGTATTTATACATTCGTGGTCACCAATTTCGCTCGAGCCATTGACAGAAACCTTCGTGCGGTTGTGTATAACTATAAGAACTACCATAATCAACCGGCAACGTATTCCCATATGATACTAACTGGTCTTATGATGCGTTGTTTGGCTATTACAATTGACAACATTTCATATTTTTAACTCCTCATTTTAATGAGTTTATTGGAAAGAAGATGAAATTTTAATGTACCCGTATTTTTATTTTTTTCTGAAAAAGTGATTTTATAATGCAAAAAATCCATTTGAAAAACAGTTCATTCTAAAAGAGCGTATGTCACAAGGTTGGGAAAGTGACGTCACCAAGATTCCAGGGCAACTGAAAAAAAAGTTCGCAGACTTGACTTGACACTGACGGCCTGACAGTCATACGGTCAATCAAATTTTCTTAATTCAGTTACCTTGCCAAATTGTATTAATTGAATGTATATTATGCTCCAATAAGTCATGTAACAAGGCAAAAACTACAAGCAATATGCGTATGCATTTAGTAAATATTGTTTTATTGCCGAATGCAAAAATACTTTCCTTTTACAACAGGGATGTTCATTAAAAATACAACGTAGTCATAAAGTGAAATGTAAATAATAAAGATATTATGAAAAAAAAGCTTTATTTAAATTAAAATTGCTCATATTTCCTACATAGAAGTTGTCGAAGGCTCCTCTGTCTTCTTTACTAGCCACATCAAAAATCATAATTGGTGTTTGCAACCCCCTTCAGAAGCCTTGCAGTCATGACAGGAAACATCCAGACAGTCTCACTGGTTTCACCTATCCATGCAGTCACTTTGTTTAGCTTCGAGCGGATCTTCTGCTCTGGACTGACTCTGCATTGCACTATACATTTTCCTGAATCTCTTTTCACTTCGACATAAACGACAACGTCCGACGAAGACATGTCCTCTAGCCCCTCTTATCTGTGCTAAGTTATCACTTGCCGCTGTGTCCTCTGTAGAGCTTTATTTTATTGTTTCAAAGGTAGATAGGTATATTGGTGTTCGGTTAAAGAATGCCAAGTAGTTTGTGATTTATTATCTCAAACAACGTATGAATGTATGTATTTAATTTATGAGGCAAGTGAGCTTGAACAAGAAATAGTTATGGCTATGACAGTTGTTGACAAACAAATTATCAAACGTCAACCTTAAGAAAATGAGTACTGGTACAGATAACTTATTTTGGTAAAGTGATGTCATACTTCCGGTTTACACAAAATTACGATTTTTTCCAAAAGTTCAAGCGAATAAAATCCAAAAAAAAATTTTTTTGTATAGTTAACACATGTTTAATAAAACACCATTAGAATTGAGACTTATTGAAAATATGAAATGTTGTCAATTAGTATGGTTTTGTCATGGCCTTTTTGGTACACGAGCTTTTGGGTAAAAACTCGAAATTCATGTATCTACTGCAGAGTTCGAATATCTAACTTTTCTCACTCACAGAATGATAATTGTCACCTGGAAGACATAAATGTTTCATATCGACACATGTATCCAAAAGAGTAAAAATAAATAATAATTTATCTCGCATCCGACGTGGTATTTATTTACGGTCATGTTAACGTTGGCAATAAACAACCTGCGACATAATGGTCGCCTATCGTTATATTTCAGAATCATTGCGGTGGAAATAGTAAGATTTTTTGACAAACTTCTCTAAATACAATAATCATCGCTAGTACGATGAGAATATCTGATACATGTTTACGCGTTTAGTGTAGATCAAACATAGCAGCCCTCTTCATTTCCTTAATGAGTCCCAGTAAAACTAAACTTAGTCTGTTTAATAATATATGATGAGAGATTCTGACGCATGTCTTAGTTTCTTTCTACATTATTAAATGGTATTTATCTATAAATCTATATGACTCGCTTATTCTAATTAAGCCCTAAAATTCGGACCAATGAAAAGTAATAAAGATTCAATCGTTAAAAGTTTTTTTTTGTCAAATAGTTATTTATGTTCGGACACTGGTAACTGGTGGTTTTTATGGCAATAAAGTTGTCCTATTCATCTATAGTTACACCAGTACAGATCCACTGATATTATAATTTGCGTGTACTTTCCAGTCCAGGCATTTGCTTAAGAAATTAAAGCCAAACATTTTTTCACAGCGCGAGTGTCCTTCGTAATCTCCAATCGCGGCAGCAAAAACCTGATCATCGACGGCTTCAAGTTCTACGAGAAACGCGACTCCAGGCGAAGATCTCCATACGTGAAGACCAAGTGGGTGTGTTCCACCAACCGGGACTGTAAGGCTAAAGTTACCACCATTGGGGAGACCATTGTGTCCTATGACGGCAAGCATGATCATGGAATGAAGATGGATGGCCGAATGGTCAAGATTCCAGTGCAAACTGTTTCAATATTATTTGAGGAAGAAAAAAATAAAGATGACAGTGATTAGTTGGTATTGAAATAGGTCGATTTCTGAACTATTCTTAATTTTTTTGATACTCAAGCAAGCAGCGGCTACCAAGAAAGTGAAATAATGTATAAAGCTATATTTTTTGAAGAAACTAAAGGCCATTTGATGACTTAACCACAACGATTGGTATTAGATAAGTTATATTCAACAATGATATTAGTTGTAAATAATTTAATAGTTGTTACCCATTAATATTTTATTACCGAAAGGATTTACTATAGCAGTTGTGTAATATTTTTGTGTTGTAGTTAGTATTTATGTTCCTGTTATTAAGTCTGTTACTTTCTGGGAATACAAACGAAGGGAGCAAATTCAAATCCCTAGCAGTCCTCATTAGGAAGGTACAAGCGAATCGATTCGTGCGAATGAATGGAATATACACAACGTAAGGATGAAACCGCTCCCCTCGCTCTTCACATACACAAGAAGCTCTCTCGGTTCCCTACATCGCAACCTATGCTTTTATTTTTTTATATATTACATCTATATTAGTTTGCAATTAGCTTAGTTGTGTAAAAGCACATACATTTACTTGAAAGCATCTAACGTATGACAAATTTCGTGATTATTATGAGTCGTTAGCCATCAAAAGGTTGAACTTATGTATTAGGTTGTTCTAGTTAATTAAAGAAGAATATGACTCGACGCTCTAAAACCGCTAAACGCAATTTGTCCTTGTTTAGTTTAATTTATGAATTAAACTAAACAAGGACATTTATTAAGGACATCTGATTTTAGTAATTATCTATTTATATATGTATACGTAATTCACATTCTTCTTACCAATTTTATGACAAAGCACAGCTTATTTCTTGAAATATATTATAAGCGTTTTCTAAATGTTGGAAAGTTCTTTATAAAATGTTTCTGAAAATGAACTTATAAGAAGAAAATTGGGTGGAAGGTTTAAAAAACCTTCCACGCCGATAAAGCGGTGGTAGAGACTAGTTGTGTATAATGTTTTTTTCCTTTTGTTTTACTATTTTATATCTCCTTATTTATATTGCACGATGTTAATGTTATTATAATATTGTTAACTCGTTTGTAACAGAAGTAAAATATTTTAATGAATGATTTCGATTGTTTATTTAAATCTGTTTCTCGTCAAATGGATAAAATCGAAATAAAGTCCATAAAGATGAAAATAAATTTTGCACGCATATATAGTGCCTGGGCAGAGTTGCATTGGTGGTACATTGTAACGCTTGGCGTAGAAACGTTAGGTCCATGGAGTCCCAACGCGCACAAACTTCTTGCAGAAATCGCGAAGGGTTGACGTAAGTGGTGACTGAAGATCTGGCGGCTTCCTCACACAACGTCTGATACGTTTTGCGATACAACCAGGAACTGCCGCCAGCAGCCTTGATACAAGGGCCTTTTTTAGATTTAGTCAAGAAGTTATTGTGACGCTTGTATATTTTATTGCATGATAACAGAATATCATGATGATATGAAGCTGATCTGATGCTGAAGCTGCAAGGTCATATGAACCCTGTGATAAAAAAAACGCAACCTGCCTTGTACTATTGTCTTGATGAGTATTATGTAGGTAGTTGTCTGTGGAAAGCTTACCATATTAGGGTAGGCAACGCGCATGTGAATCCTCTGAAGTTGCAGGCGTCTATAGGTACGGTTACCATCAGGCGGGCCGTATGCTTGTTTGCCACGTTTGAATAAAACATAATAATAAAGTGCAGTGTTTAATGACTCCCGTTGTTTTTAGTCCAATGGTGTTTCCAGACATCAAGTAGAGGTAGACGCATCCTTACAATCGACGGGTACCGTTTCTCCATGAGGCAGAACCCGAAGGGGTCGACGGGCATCAAGAGCTCGTGGCGATGCTCGACCCACAGCCACATCGGGTGTACAGCCTAGGTCGTCACCATTGATGATAACATTGTGTCTTTTAAGGCATATCACAATCATATACGAGGCCGGAAAACCACAATGTAAACAAAACTCGATTGTGTAGTACCTAATTTATAAACTACCCAATTGCGTTTTTGGTAGAAACCATAATGTTTAGAAATGAAGAGAAATGTATAAATTCACTTTCTCGAGCAAGATTCGAAGTCACTTCTCCAGGATGCCCGACGCTCTGAGCTACCGAGACTATATCCGTTGGCTGCGAATTTACGTATATGTATATCGTTGGCTGAGTAGGTACACATAGCACAAGCCTTCTTGAGCTTACCGTGGGGCTCAGTAAATGTATGTAAGGATGTCCTATAACATTTATTTATTTTACTGGTTGTGAGCAATGTGTGTGAATTGAATTAAATTGTTTTTTATTATACATTCTGCATTCAATCACTTATTTATTCTTCCTTCTGGTTTCTCTCAGTTTTGCTTCTACTTTAGTCTCAGTAACGAGTAACTTTGCACCTTTCAGCAACCTTCGTGACATCACAGCGTGGCAACACTCTGATAAGTTTAGCCGGTTTTACATTCTACCACAAAAAACGAGAGCGGACTATTGGCCCTCCATCATTGAAGAAGCGGTGGGTGTGTTCGACCAACTTCTGTAGGGGATGTAAAGCTGTCATCTACACAGTGGATGATACTATTGTGTCAGTCAGGAATGACCATAATCATGATCCTACTTTTAACCATTTGAAAAATGACTTGTTTCCTTGGTGATGTGATGTATGTGGCCTTTATGTAAATAAATGTTGATTATTTGTATTATTGTAATGGTGAAATGGCCCTGTCCTATCCATATAAGCGATTTATTATTATGGTAAGAATGAAGCTGCTTCTTTGGACGATATGCGGTAGCCTAGGCATTGTATGAAAAAAGCAACTTATTCTTCACCTTCCGTTAACATTTTCACTCCTACGTTCCGTCAGCGGATGGTGAAAGTACTAAAGGGCACATTTCAGTGCGCTGGAGTGACGCAACAAAATCGCTGTTAATGGGAAACCTCTATAAAGTATTAAAATTTGCAAAAAAAATCAGTTGTGAAGGAACGAATGGAGAGAAGTACCTCCGAATTTATGATGTGGACCCGCGAGGACCGGGGCATTATCCCAAACTACAGACAAATTAGCACCAGAGGACGGGCAGCAGTGTCCTTCAGAGCAGTGGAGCATCACCAACCTACCTGCCAGCGTGGCAATTACCCCCCAATATCAGGATCGCTCCACATGGCGATCTATTGGGGAGGACTTTTTCCAGCATAGAACATCCATGGCTGATAGAAGTACTTTATTAGTATATTGTTGAATGCAAAAATATGATTCGTCTTAATTCGCCTGTAAAAATCTGGGATACACTTTATTTGACAAATATGTGTACAATAAGATCATTTTGTTGTATGTACTTACCAATATTTTATTTTTAAATTTTTTCGTTGGTTGAACAATCATTCAAACAGCACCATATTTTCCAGATTCTTCCTCGGTTCCCCAATTCGTGACTTCGCGACGAGGCCGTAAGCTCATCCAGCTGGGCCGATACACCTTCGGCTTCCAGAAGCTGGGAGGAGCCAAGTCCCGATGGATGTGTTCCACGCACAACTCCAGGGGCTGCAGAGCTGTGATACATATGGTCGAGGATGAGATTATTATGATTAAGAATCAGCACAACCATTGATTGTAGATTTTTTTAAATGTCTGTGTGAAACAGATGTCCTCAGAACATCGTTGAAACTCGTGGTCATAATTTTGTATGGAAGCGTGTCCGCTTATTTTAGCAGTGTTCATGCACATTGTAATTGATTGATTGATTTTTTTATTCATAAATGGTTAATTTACGAATAAAGAAAGCAATATGAATGTTATAATACCGGCGTGTACCTGCGTTCTTCATAACATTTGTATTTAAACTTTCGCTCGTGCTTTCCAAAACACATTTTTTTTACCTTTTTGACGCCATTGACTTGATATGAAATCAGAAGCCTTGGACTTACGTACTGAAAGGTAAGGTTTATTTTCGCTTGCTTGCAAAAACCTTTGTCTTGTGACGTATGTCAGAGATTTTTTGACGTGGCGGCGAAAAGGTTATTTATATTAAACTAGCTGACCCGGTGAACTTCGTACCGCCTAAAAAACGGCAAAAGTAGTGATAGCTTTTAATTAGCTAAAACATATATGATTTTAATTAAGGTAATTAAATAATACACAAACAATTCTAAAAGTACTAATTTTATTGAAGGACCTTATGATATACAATTGAGATCATATTTATTTTGCGAAATCACGGGATTTTTGTGACTTTTTAATACTTAATGTCTCAATCAGGGCTGTGACGATTCTAACCAATCCAAAATCATTTGAATCGGTTCAGCCGTTCTCGAGTTTAAGCAGTTGAACAAACCCCACTTTCTTTTATATATATATATATAGATATTAGCATAAACGAGGCTTCTTATATAGCACCATGCAGCTATCACATAAACCGTTGACTTTTATAATTGTTCTGGATCAGTCTACCAACGATAATTAAATGAAAGAAATGTACTACCACTACTTACTAGGCTGTTTCTTGCATCTACACAGAGTTTATAGAAAGAGTATGTAGAATCTCATTTGGCAGTGATGTTAATTTCATGTTACGCATATAAAACTACTTTGCAAAACCCCGGATCTTGTTATGTAAATCAAAATAATAACGTCGTAACTATGTATGGGACGCATACAGAGTTACTGCGTTGCTAGTTAGAGTAATAGTGTGAGATACGAGATTTTTAAAGGTAGTTGCGATATAATGCAATTGACAGTGAAAGGGACGTAACGCTTATAATGGCTACCGGTTAATATGGCCTTGTTTAACTGTTCTAGTTTAAAATACATGGACGAATTCGGCAATAATAATAACAGGGGGCGTAGCTCAGATGGTAGAGCGCTCGCTTAGCATGCGAGAGGTACCGGGATCGATACCCGGCGCCTCCAAATTTTTTTGTTGGTGAATATCATATAGTTAGTAGCAATCAAAGTGGCTAAATATTTTTTATTTTATATGTGACGAAGTACTTTAGTTTTTGATTTAAGAACTAAGTGTCCCTCATTGGATCCTCTTGGCTTAATGTAACCAACATCGGTGCAGTAATCCTACTGCTTTGCAACTATGTTAGTTACTGTTTGACTCTGGTTGTACCCCATGGCGTATGAATCGCTACAAGAAATGTTTTTTAAGGACCTAAAGTGCCTAACAAATAGGTAATAGTAAAAAAACGTACTGTAGTAGTATTTGAAAAATGTATTGAGATTATTATTTGATTATGCTTATCGTGGTATGATTAGGGGAAAGCAGCTATATTTGTCTCAAGGATAAATTGTATATTAATTACAAATACATATGACATTTTGTTATCAATGTTTTTTTTGTATGTAATGGCACATTTTTAGGTTTAATTTTATCTTTTGTTTTTATTTATTTCTAAATAAATAAGGTAGCTGTACTAATAGCTGTTTTTTGTTACAGGTACAAAAACATTTAGAGTGAGAAAGCAAGCTAAGCCTAGGTATTTATTTTATGTTGAAAATGGTCAAAATAGCTTGGGGAAAAGAAAATTACGGCTGTGCCTTTTATTGCTCGACATGGCGGATTCACTGTCGTGCCCTAAAATAATAATTTAAAAGCGTTTAAGTACCATACAAACCATATTTGTTTTGCAATTGCATTTGCATTTTTCTACGTAACTTAATTACAAAATGGTATTTTTATTCGACATTAAATTACTTATCTTTAAAAATATTTGAATTAATAGCAAAATTAACAATGAAAACTTTGTTAAAACCTTGGAACTCGATATAAATAAGAAATTAAATCGCGATAGATCCGTGTTTATTTCAGATAATACCTACTAACGTACTATTATAGAAAATATTTTTACACAATGCGTAAGAGCCTTATATCCCTAATGGACTGATTGGATTATAATTTTATACAGGCCTATGTTGGGTTTTGTAAAAGTTAATTAATTCCATGTTATATTTATTGTACAACCGTTTTTTATAAAAGACAATTTAACATTTGTTAATACACTGTGCAGCATAAGAGCGCAGGCGGCCTAGCGGCAAAAGCCTACGACTTGCAATCCGGAGGTCGCGGGTTCAAACCCGGCTTGTACCAATGAGTTTTTCGGAAGTTATGTACGACGTATCATTTGATATTTACCACTCGCTTTTTTGTGAAGGAAAACATCGTGAGGAAACCGGACTAATCCCAATAAGGCCTAGTTTACCCTCAGGGTTGGAAGGTCAGGATGGCAGTCGCTTTCGTAAAACTAGTGATTCCCAAACCCAGCCAACAAGCCTATAAGCCTACAAGCCTACGCCAAATCCCAGGATTTGGTGATTTTGGCGTAGGCTTGAGCCGTGGCAAAACGCCGAGACAACACGAGGCAGATGATGCAGCACAAATACCGAAACGTATTTGAGGCACAATCGTATTTAAACATCACTCTAATTTTAAGCTCGACTTTCATTTTTGCACGTCATTTTCAGATATATCGGAGCTGTAGAGGTATTAACAAATACTTGTCCAACGCCTATATTGTGAAGACGATAAAATGCATGTTCAGATATTTGTGACCACCTCCACAGCTTCGATATATCTGACGGCGACTATACTATGCTTGATTTAATGTTTTTTTTACTACCCGACTGAAACCTGGGGAAGGCTAACATAATGACGCTTCACAACTTGTAACCTGTAAAAAACTAAATTTTCGTTCATACATAAAAGTAACAAAGTATCATAATTTGGTAATATTACTATCTTCTTGCATGTGCATGTTATTTGCAGAGTAAACCTTCAAAGCACTTTTAGTTTTTTTTTTTTTTTATGACAAAAGGTGGCAAACGAGCAGACGGATTGCCTGATGGTAAGCAATTACCGTCGCCCATGGGCACCCGCAACACCAGGGGAGTCACAAGCGCGTTGCCGACCTTTAAAGGGGGGTTGGAGCTCTGGGAACCAAATAAACACAGAAGTTACATACATCAAGGTCAATTCAGACTGGTTTGCCGAAATAATCAATCGCGAACAGTAAGAATGCATTGACAAGTATCTTGGCATAATGTCAAGTACAAATAATGCTTATAGTCTTAGATTTTCGTAACAGTTGTGACGGGGGGCGTAGCTCAGATGGTAGAGCGCTCGCTTAGCATGCGAGAGGTACCGGGATCGATACCCGGCGCCTCCAAGCTTTTTCTTAATATTTTTTCATATAATGTTTAACCGCCAATCGTTGGTAATGTCATGTTGAGATGAGCGGCGACAATATACAACATCCGTCTATTGAAATGAAACGTGTTTTTTTTATCTTTTATTCCTTTCTGCAGACTATTTTTATTGTATTATTTTTGGGGTTCCGTACCCAAAGGGTAAAACGGAAATCCTATTACGAAATGTCCGTCCATCTGCCTGTCCGTCTGTCACCAGGCTGTATATCATGAACAGAAAATATCATTCTTTTGTCGCTATAATAACATACTAAAAAAAGGATAAATCAAATATTTAAAGATCCCTTACAATAAACGTGATTTTTTTATGGTTTCACTCGATATTGAAAACAGCAACAGGTACACACTTGAAATATTCATAAAATGTTGATATAGGTACCTCAATATTCTGTAAATATTCAAGCGGTCACTTAAAAATAAATAAAATAAATTAAAAGTAGGGTGGCTCCCAGCCAACAATCGTGATTTAATAATGTGGTCTATATGTAATAACGAAGGGTTCCATAGGACTATGGAACCCTTCGTGCGCGGGTCCAACTCGCACTTGAACGGTTTTTTTTAATTTAATTTCTCTAAATGGCTGAACATACTTATAAAGAAGTTAACTACTTTATTTTTAATAATATGGCATAACATAAGGCAAATTAATGGAACAATATTGAATTAAACTTTCAACGTTTTTACTCTTTATCGATATCTTTGAATAGTGGCTAAAAAAGTATGTATTTCCAGGTCGTCGTCGAGAAACTCAGCCTGTAATATTGGACTTAGTTGACCAGCAGCTAAACAGTTATTTGACCAACATAAGGAAACAGCGCAATAAATGAGGAAAAACATCTATCTATCAGGCACGGAAGTCCAATGCACAGATGGCCACAGAGAGTGGACTCCAGCACACTTCAGCTACCGTCTCACAGCGACCCGTTTCAGGTCATTCGTTCATCTAATTTGACGCCTGACGCTGGCTTTCCTATAAGTACACCCCGTTATCTTACGGCCCGGCCAAGACTATGCGCGATTTGCGGCGCGGCGAGCGTTTTATCTGTTCATTGCGTGTGATACCACCTAACCGCAGTGCATTGCGGGTCTTGACCGCGCAACGAACTGATAAAACGCTCGCCGCGCCGCAAGTCGCGCATGGTCGTGGCCGGGCCGTTATGCTCAGTTTCGGGGCAAGTCATTGGGCAGTTACGATATTCTAAGTCGATAAAACATGAAGTTGACTTAGGTACTCAATAACATGTCAAAAGATCTTGGGTCCGATTTTTGAAATAGTCTTCAAGTGATTTCCATAGAGAATTAATGAGAATTTCTATGAAGATTACTCGGTGACTATTTCAAGAATCGGACCCCAAATTGACGATATTCAATATTTAGAATTGTCGCCCTCCGATCTGATTTAAAAGAGGAATGAATGAGTTATCTCTCGGGCTTTCACTAAAGAAATATTTTAGTTTGCCAAATAACTTTTATAGATAAATATGAATCTACTAATTATGTGAAACGACATAACTATTTTAGCTTGTCCCCAAAATGAGCATTAGATAACGGGGTGTACCTAACTTTTCATCTTTTTATCCACTCTTCGGACTAAGTGGCCTGCCCATTGCCATTTTAACTGTGAATAAGCTATGCGCGGAAAAAAATACCATAACATAATAAAATAAGTTAAATTCAAATTTGTCAAATCGAAAAAACAAGCCACAAAAAGAGCAATAGTTTAAGTACTACGCATAATAGTTTTTTTTTATGACCCATATATGTAAACACATATGTAAGTAGTGCAAATCGATTTTCCTTCAGCAAAACTCCGATTTCGAACGAAATATACTCGATGTCAAATGTCTGTATTCACTTTGACATTTGACACTAGGTAATAAAGTTCCGCATTACTGGATATGAAATCTTCGCTCGTGAAATATAATCATGGATTGACAGTTCGGGTGCCATCGTATTTCGATCGAGTTCCGAGTTTTGCCGATTGAAAAATCCTTTTGCCTTACATCTGTCTAATCTGCATGTAAACTTAGCACAACAAAACTTAGGTTAGTTTATGTACAAAAATGTTTTACCTCAACTACTCTAGTCTTTCGGTAGTTCCGAATTGTGATTCGTCAGGGGTCTTACAAATGACAGATGCAAGCGACCCCACAAAAAAAGGGTCCCTTTTGTTCTGTGTACCTGTCGGTGGCCAGTTTATGTGACCCTCTTTTTTACCTATACACTTTGGGTAAAAATATTCTAGAAGGTAAAAATATCTTAGTCACTATTTGATATTCGTTATATCATATCACAAACTTATGTCCCTGTCGGTTGTAACTGGCGACGCGTAAGAGTGAGCTAGATAGTTACTTTGTAATATTACGTGTCGTGTTTGTTAGATATTTAGTGATACGTGTAATTATTATTTTCAGTGTTGATAAGTATTACTTTTGCTTTTGTGAGTGGTTGGAATTAACATAATATTATAGTGAAAGTTAGTATTAGAAGAGGCGGGTTGGTAAGTTTAGTATATAAGTTTAGACAATTAGGTCAACATTGATACACACACACACACCTTTGGCCAAAAATGGTTTTTTTTTGTGTTTTTTATTATTATATAGGTTATCGACAGCGTATTTAAGCGTAAGATGCGTTTAGTTTATGATTCGTTTTCTTGGTTGAATTCGGTTGTAATTCTTTTTTTCTGTCTTGTTTTTTTTCTGATCCGTGGCAAAATACAGATAAATATATTATGTTTATGTAGGTACATATATCGTAATTTTTTTTTTATTGTATCATATTGTATCAGATTCTGATGTACAAATAAATATTTTTGTTTTGCAAGTTTCTCTTTCTCTTCATAATTACCGCACCTGTTAAATTTAAAACGAGTGCAGGTAGTTTTAAAAGAGTGTTATGAACTACCCACTATTTTGTACGCAAAGTCGTAACTTAGCTTGATTGGTTTAATTATAATGTCTGCTTTAAATATAATTTGTCGGCCTCGGAATGCAATCCATTGTAAGGATGTCTGTCCAGCCAGCGAGGCGGCAGTGCAGTGTGCGAGGTAAAATCCACCAATAGAATGTTTGCTGAATAGGGGAGGATATTTTTATATGCAACTCTATTGGTGGTTGTTTTTTCGCTCACCGCTCGGCTGCCTCGCTCCGCTTCAGAGAATACGCAGCCTAATCCAGCGTCGGACTTAAAAACTGAGATCAAAAAATTTGGCGAATGATGGCAGACGCCTTCACAAGCCGGTACAAAGGAAAAGGTATTTTATACAAAACCGGTTTTATTTTCGTTGCGTTTGCTTTAAACGTATTATTTTACGTAAGTATATTATGAATGCAGTAAACTTGGAGTGGTGTCCTAGTCAATGCGACATGCGGTTGACGCGAGTAGGTAGATAACATTCCACTCCTAGAACAAAACAAAACACGGAAGTGTACAAAACATAGGAGTTTTAACGTTTACGATTTTCATACAACTAGCTTGCTGCTTGGCACGGGTCATGGGAGCCTCGGGTTCACTTCACGACTAATTCCAGGAATTCGCTTAGTCACTAGTTTCTACGAAAGTGACCTTCCAACCCAGAGGGAAATATTTACCAGTTGTTTTCCTTTACTGAAAAGCAACTGGTAAATATCAAATTATATATCAAACGCAAGTTCCTTAAAACTCATTGTTAGCCGGGGTTTTGCATGCTCTTACCGCTAGTCGGCGAGCGCTTTGTGACACGGTACTTATTTTCATAGAGACCCTCTAAGTTATGTTACCTAGGTTTTTGGCGACTTTTCGCTAGTACTGATACCCCTGTAGTAGCGGTTGGATAGAAAAGGAGGAAACAACTTAGAGCATAAAACCTTATGATCCATATTTATATTAATTTCCAGCTTGCCCAGAATATGTAACCACCTCGCGTGGCGCCCGCAAGATCTATCTCAACGGTTACACCTACAGTAAACATATACAGCGCACTATTGGTGGCTACGTAAAGACTAGGTGGTACTGCGATACACACCACTCGAAGGGATGCAAGGCCAGCTTGTATACTATTGATGATCAAATATTGTCCCGAAAGACTGATCATAATCATTGATGGCTACATATACATAGTTATAAGTTATAACGGTGCAAAACTTTAACAAAACTACTTAATGAACTGACGTACTCGTATAGTAATAATTACCATCAAAAAAAAATACAAATATTTTTGGCAAATGAGTGTCCAATTTAATTGTATATTGAAATCTCCATATGCTAATATTTGTGTTGGGGTTATTTAAGTGGAATATTGGTAATAAAAAGAAAATAAGATGTTTACACGAGAACTATATTTGATCAACTGACATATAAATAAATAAGTCAATAAAACCGTTGCTATTCAAATATAAATTGACAAGGTTCCATCTACTGCCAGTACTGTGTACACAAGTAGATGCAAACGCCTTGCATTAATATTCACATTATACATATTTATCACTACATTTCAATACACCCCTTTAATGTGCATATTGGTAAACAAATGGCAACTTAACAAACATCTACGTATAAATAAATTAAAGTGATATCAAAGAACAATTACACCAAGACTAAACAATAAAAACAATTAACATACGATGCCTAAATCGAACATACACTTATAATGCTTTTCTCTAGGCAAAGCCTTTGTTAAAATGTCTGCTAGCATCAGATCAGTACACAAGTATTTTAACTCAATACTCTTATTGTTCTTTAATACACTTCGCACAAAATGATACCTGATGTCGATGTGTTTGCTTCGAGAATGGAACATTGGATCTCCGGCAAGGCAAATTGCTCCCTGATTATCTACATGTAAGGACAATTGTGCAAACTACGTAATCCAATTTCCGTAAGTAAACTATTTAGATAGATTGCTTCTTTCATAGATGACGCTAAGCTCAAGTACTCTGATTCGCAACTAGAAGTCGAGACACTTCTCTGCTTCTGTGACTTCCACGATATGCATCCACCTCCTAACATGAAAACATAACCAGAATATGAACGTCTATCTATCAAACAACCTCCCCAATCAGCATCTGAGTAGCCATGTAATGATTTACCTGTCTTTGTGTACAATAGTCCATATGTTTTTGTATGTTTTAAATATCGCAGTACACGTTTCGCAGCATTCCAGCATTTCTCATCAGGGTAATCGAAAAACTGACTTAATATAGCTACGGTGTTCGTTATGTCGGGTCTTGTTCCCGTAGATAAGTACATCAACGAACCTATAATTTCACGGTACCGTTTCTGTTCACTATCTACATTTCACAATGTCAGGTCTCTCTAATTTATTGTTAACTTCCATTGGTGTAGATATTGGTTTACATTTATCCATGTTAAACTTATTTAACAAATTATCAATGTATTTGCTTTGTAGACAATTTTATTCCCTTGTCACTAATGTCAAACTCTATGCCTAATATATATTTCGCAATGCCATAATCCTTTAACTCAAACTTAGTGGCCAGTTCCTTTTTGAAAGTTTCTATACACTCACCTCTTTGCGAAGCTATCAGTATATCGTCCACATAAACTAATACAAAGAGTTTGGTTTCCGAATCTATATCCTTAAAATATAAACATGGCTCGTTCAAGGAGACTTCCAACCCCATGGACTTCAGTTGTTTATCCAGTCTGATGTTCCACTGCCGTCCTGCTTGTTTCAGTCCGTACAACGATCGCTTGAGTCTGCATACACTGCCTCCAGACTTAAGGTCGCATAACAACTTACTGGCTCTATCATGTACAACTGAACTTGGCTGTTCTAATTGTGTTAGATCTTGCAAGCATTCTTCTAGAAGATCTGGCACCTTCATGTATATCTCCTCTTCTAATAATCCATTTAGGTATGCAGTATTAATGTCCAACTGATGTATTTTAACATGAACGTCTGTGTCTTGATGATCATGTTGAAATCGTTCCATGAGAATATCTGGATCATCTGTCATTTGGCGAGCTTCGACAGAAATTTCATCTGCTTGCTGAAGTTCAGATTCAGAATTTTCGAAACCAATCTCACGGTGAAAGATCTGGTTAACTGGATTTATGTTAGCACTGTTTGGATAAAGTTCAAATTCTACCATCCTAGGTTTACCTTTAACATAAACTGATTCACTCTTATCAATTTCGAAGGGGTCAATCTTCATATTGACATCTTCTCTTTCGTCTACTCTCAATTCGTGAAATCTCACATCTCTTGACATAATATATTGTCGTTGTTGTGGTATCCATACTTTGTAACCTTTTCGATCCAGGATAACCTTACAAATATTCCTTCCAGACTTCGAGGAGCGAATTTATCTTTTCCGGTTGTCTTGTCCAACACGTGTACTTTAGATCCAAATTTATGTAAGTGATCTAAATTGACAGGTCGTTCAAACCACTTCTCGAAAGGTATTTCACCTTGAAGACTTCTTGTCGGACAATGATTTCTTATATAGCATGCTGTGGCTACAGCATCTGCCCAAAATCCCGGAGAAAGTCCTGATGAAATCATCATACACCTCGCCATTTCCACCAGGGTCCTGTTCTTACGTTCAGCTACTGAATTCTGTTGAGGAACTCCAGGAATTGTTAATCTTCTTGCTATTCCTTCCTTTTCAAGTATTCGTCGAAATCTTTATTACAGTATTCGCCTCCGTTATCTGTATATGAAGGTAAGTTATTTTTATGACCAAATAAGTTTTCAACATGATTTTTTATACACCTTAAACGTAGTAAAGACCTCACTTTTCTTCTTCAGAAAATACACTTCACACCAACGTGTATGATCATCAATAAATGTCATAAAATATATGGCACCATCATTTGACGTATGCTGCTTGGGTCCTACAACGTCAGAATAAATTATTCTTAGTTTTTTCATTGCATGGCCCACTCGACGTAGAGAAGGGTAATCTACTCATTTTCCCTTGCACACAAACATCACAATCGTACAAATCCAGCTACATCTGTCATCTTTACGTTCATGCCAGATTTGTTTAAAACGCGGACAAGATCTTTCACATTTAAATGACCTAAAATATCGTGCCACAACTTTACGTCAACCTTTCGTTCAGAAACAGCTGACACTCTATCATAGTGCTCCTCAACGTAATATAGATTACCTTTACGATTCTGACAAGTTTAGTGTTACCGTAGCTATCTCGAACACTAGCTACGTTTTTATCGAACGTAACGCTAAACCCTTGATCTGTAATTTTGGCTACAGAAATTAGGTTACATCGCAAATCCGGAACAAAAAGAGTATTAGGTAGTTGCACTACGGTTTTAGGAACCATTATTACATGTAGATAATCTCACTATCCCTTACCTTGTACATTTGTGTTCGAATTCGTGGCTAAATTTAGCTTTACCAGACAAAGGTAATAGTGTAGAATTGAATTTTTGCTGCGTCATTACATAAATGTGAAGTACAGCCACTGTCCGAAGAGCCAATTTCCATTCTCCTTGCAAACAGCATTAACATCTGAAACACAATTAAATGATACAAAATTGGAGTCGACATCAAATAATTCACTATTATTTGACACACACTTTACAGTATCGCTACACTGTTCCTTCTTCTTTGGGTACAATCTGAGGCTTTATGACCATGCTGATGACATTTAAAACATTTATATCTGAATTCGGAATTTATTTTCTCAGGTACGTTGCCGTTGCTCTGTGCTATATAGCCATTCTTAGGCTTGGAACATTTCTTTCCTTTAATGAAAAAATGCCTTTTCTACACTTTCTTGACGGTGTCTGGAATGTTCCTCCTCTAGTATTTTAATCTTCAGAGCGTCTGGTGTCGGCAATGAATCACGAGATTCTATAGCACATCTAAAATTTTCGAAACTTGATGGCAAGCTATACAAAAGCATTATCGAGGTCAGATCATCATGCATTTCGATGTCCATATCAGATAATTGACTTTTCACATCGAAAAATCTCATGACATGTTCTCTAATATCCCCACTTTCCTCCAGTTTACGAAGCAATAACTCTTTTAGTAATGTAGCCTTTTTTTCGCAGGTCCCTTCGATGCATGAACATTCTGTAATTTCAACCATACATCTCGTGCTGTTTTACAACCTCTCAAATGTCGTAATTCACTCAGGGTTATCGATAAAATGAGATCAGACTTAGCTTTAGAATCTCCCGTTTCCCATTTGGCTGCTTCGGCTGGTTCACTGGTTTCGCGATACTTCCGTTTGCGTATCCCCAGGCATCATTCTTTATTAAAACTGCTTCTACTTGGATTTTCCATGTCTCATAATTGCTCTCATTGAGTTGATCAATTTTCGCTGTAGTACTCATTTTTTTTGGTGAAAATATTTTCCTTTTATACGTTGAAACTCTCCTGGTCGTGTTCTGGGCCCATAACCACTGTTGGGGTTATTTAAGTGGAATATTGGTAATAAAAAGAAAATAAGATGTTTACACGAGAACTATATTTGATCAACTGACATATAAATAAATAAGTCAATAAAACCGTTGCTATTCAAATATAAATTGACAAGGTTCCATCTACTGCCAGTACTGTGTACACAAGTAGATGCAAACGCCTTGCATTAATATTCACATTATACATATTTATCACTACATTTCAATAATTTGGGTGTAAAATATATTGTTTTTATGGCTCTATAGCCTCTTTTACGTCCGCTTAACAAGTTTTGTTAAAGTTTTGCACCCATAGTGCCGATTACTGGTTATAACTGTGAGGGTTTTGACACACAGTACCGCGGACAGTTTTTTTGGGCGTAACTATGAAGTCCCTCGTAAGTCTCTGTGAAGAAGAGTCTTAGTCGTAATCAAATATGTATGCGATGGACTCTGTGATAACTAACCGTGTAACCCAGCGAAAAGTGGCTGAACGTTACAATATACCCGGAATAACTATCAGAAGTCATATGAAATCTAACAGACTGTAATAGAGGCGTACAGCCAAATTTGAATTGCTACCGGTGCTTAACTTTATCGTGTGCTATGTTATATGGGAAGTAAATAATTTAAATTAGACTTGGTATTTTATTTTATCTGATTTCGATCAGTTTTCAAGATAGATAGGTCAATTTTCAGAAAAGGGTATTCAAGATAGATATGAATTGGTGAACTTTGCAGTCAAAATTACTATAGTCGTCCACATTGCAAACCCTACCTCTGCTAGGTAGGTAACTTATGTATACACCTAGACATTTTTCTAGCAGGAACAACATTTGCTTAGTGCTTGCCACAATAAAAATATCGGCATTCCTGTTATCGATAAGTACATACTACTCGAACGACAAGACGTACATACTACCACAGACATATATTGGCTACCTACCTAGACGATGCGTGCCACCAATCTTCTTCCAACTGAACGTAATCCGTACACTTTTGATCCAATTTACTTTTATAATTGTTTTATGAAGTATGTAAAATATAAATAAATTGATATGTTTCTTACTATTATCTATTTTTTAACCCACCCTTTTACTCGATATTCGTTTTAGTATTACCTGTATGACGGTGACATGGTACTTATCGATAACAGGACTGTCGATGTTTTTATTTTGTCAATCACTTACAGTAAATAGTTCGTGCTAGAAAAATATCTAGGGGTATTTATGTGTTTATTGATCTTTAGTAAAAATAAATAAGGGCGAATTTGACTAAGGCTGGTTTGTGTTGCGCTGATCATCGGCACCGATGCGTTTATAAATATAGATATGTTGATCAGCTGGTCGATGAACGTTTGACGCTCATAATAACTGATTAGCATCAGCTGCGTGCACTCTCGACACCGACGATCACTGCGACACTAAAACAATCCCAGTTCTTTTATTTATTTTACATCCATGTCAAATCTTGGACATTTCTTGACTACTTACACCGTACCTTAACAATTTTGCTTTATGACACACAACTGTTTTCAGGTGAATATTACAGAATGTACGGGGAAGGTAAATCCAGGCGGTTTATTTATCAGGACTTCATATTCACTCCGCACTACCAGAAGATGATAGACAACGGTCTGAAGACGAGATGGTACTGCCGTCGCCAGCACCGAGGGTGCAAAGCTGTTATTTTTACCATGGATGATGAAATTATACGAGTTACAAATGAGCATAATCATGATATACCATGAATCATGTATAACCTTGTTCCCAAACTATATGCAATTCAAAACCTATCAAAAATATTTTAATTTTATATAAATGAGGGTTAGCAAACTACTTCAGCTCTCGGCTTAAAGTATGTTACAATTTCACATCTAATTTGTAACATTTTTGTTATCTCCTTAGACCCTATGTAAGTTAAGGTAGAAACTGTGTACGATAAGACAATTGGAACTACACTAAAAGTTAATTATTATGATTTACTTAGAGTTCCGTGTAATATTTTAAATTACTATATGACATATTGTATTACACTCGTTTTAAATAAATAATATAATTGTTGTTATACTCGTTGCCTTATTGCTTCAAAATAAATTGTTTAAGAAGTGACATCCTTTAATGACGTATCAGCATTGCGATACAACGAGGAAATGCCGCCGGCATCCTTGGTACAATGCCTCAAGGGCCTTTTTTTAGATTTTATACTGTAACTAGTTAAGTACTTGTAGTTGTCATAATACGATTGTAATATCTGTAAATTATTAAAAAATATATGTCATACAGGTAGTACTTAAGAAAAAGGAACAGTGTATGAAGCCATATTCCGAATTGCGTTTTTATCTCTGGCAGCCTGGAATAACCTACCAAAGCTAAAGACACCATGGCAGAACATTTTATTTCTCTCGTAAATATATTTTTTTAACGTTCTGACTCCGTTGGTGTTACTCTTACACTCGGTCAACAGCGATAATGATTCACAAAATGCTATTAAATGTTCGTCTTTCAATTGTTCTTTCTTTACTAAATAATTTGATCCTAGTTGCACGCTGATGTTATTTGCAGCTCCAGTCTTCATCACATCCCGAAAAGGTCTTAGCCAGATTCTGTACAAGGGGTACAGATTCTCCACTCGCACCAAACGCAGGAACAGCCCTGTCGTCCTATGGTTTTGCTCGTCACATCACAGCAGAGCATGTCGCGCCACAATACGTACTATTGACAACTCCATTATCTTCGTCAATGATGAACATAATCATTAAACACTTTTCTTTTATTGTCAACTGTCCAGAAAATTTTAAGGAATGCGAAGGAACATTCTGGTTTATACCAGAATGTTCCTTCTTTCACGTATATTACGCTCACGTATATTTCTTTCAATTGAAACCTCAATAATTTTCATTACATTGCATGTGCCTATAAAATAAATAAAAGCGTCGTCTCCTGAACATGAATCTGAAGAAGAATTTTTATTTATACCTAATATCCTCAAGTTGTTTCAAAGGATATAGCTGTGAAATCTTTATTATCTTAAATATACCATACCAGAGTTGTTAATTTAAAACATAACATCTGTTTTATATATTAATCAATGAGAAGTCTTTCAACCTAATAAGATGCATACATCAATATTCTTAAAAAAACGAATGATCCTAGTATTTTATTCATGTTACTTGGACCTACCCCGTAAATAAATCCTGATTAATATTTAAAACAATAAAATGACAAACAAAGCACAAGGTTGTATCGCCAGTTGGCTAAACAAAGGGCTGTGACAAAGCATAAACATTGCAGTTCAGCGAGGAAATGCTGCCAGCATCCTCGGCACCTTGAGGAATTTTAGGATTATATTTTTAGTTTTTTGCGTACATTTTTGATAGTTTAAATAAGTGTTATATAAATATTTGCAAAAAAGAGCACTGTTTCATTTTATTCTTGAATAAAATAAAAGTATTAAAAAAACCTTAGATGTTACATACAAAAAAATCTAATACAATTTAACAAAATAAAAAAGGAAGCATCCAAACATTTTAAGCCAACAAATGTTATAAAATAATTATTATTTCAGGCCAAAAGAAGAGAAAGAGGAAAAGATTGACTAGAGAAGAAATTATACACAAGAAAAGATTAGCTGAACGAGCCAGGTTGCAAAAAGTAGCAAGTGACCCAGTTCTCTACAGAAAGTATAAGGAAAAGCAAAGGCAAACTTACAATAAAAAGAAAACAGATATAAGGCCGATTCACGAATCGACAAAGATAACGCATGACAAAATAAGAGAAAGAAATAGAAAATATGCTCTCACTCACTATTACAAAAAAAAGACACAAGAGAGATGTTCGTCTTTTTCTAAGAAAAGAATAGTAAAGCAGAGAAGTTTAAGCTCTTGGTCTTCATCCGATAATGAAATAGAAGAAGACTTTGTTACTTCCTAAATGGTAGGTACTAAAGCAAGATACCTGATGGTGGTGGTCTGTAAAGAAAAGTTGTGTCCATTATTACCTGGGTTCCAGTTTTGATCGACAGCGGAAAGCAACAGCGAATTTTCTCGACTAAGGGAATCCTAGGCTTGGAATATCTGGACGTTTTTTAGTTTCTAAGATTGACGTAGGGTTAACTGAATAAAAATATTAGAATTACCACTTAACCAATTATTATAAGTATGTTTTGGTCTGAAAATATATTCTTCTTCTTGAACTTTGTTTCTTTTCCTTCTTACATCTTCCGTCCCTTCTTATTTTACTTCATTTAGTCGCATTGAATGTTCCTTTCAACAATAAAAAACTGTTTAAATTGTTTAATAATTGTTTCTTAGTACAGTCAAGGCCGATGAAATCGCTAAAGATAGGCCCAAAGTTCCAGAATATATATACATGCACCTTGACTGTACAAAAACACTAATCAAATTAGACTAGTAAAATAAAATTTAGTAAAGAAATAGTCCTGCAATTTACATGTCCAATGATGATATATTTTTATATAAAACGAAATGTACCTATTAATTTTCAGACCAACCACCGCAATACATCAAATCGTTACGAGGAAAGCGTTTAATACTGTTCAAAGGATACACCTACTTCGAGTACCAAAACACCAGAGGGCCAAAGCGCCGTTGGATATGTTCCACACACTACCCTAAAGGCTGCAGGGCCACTATTACTATGGTCGACGATGAAGTCATAGCTATCAAGGACAATCATACTCATGAACCGACGAAAACAAATGAGGTTTATAGTTAAAATTATATTCTGAATAATTCTACTAATATTTTTATAAAATATAAGTGCCAGTACAATATAAGTACCAGTGACGGCGCGTCAATTTTTTTCTTAGGCAAGACGGAGCCGATATGTCTTAACCTTTTCTTCTTGAGAACAAAGGGAAACCGTTGAACTGCACTAAAGTTAGTCAAGTCGGCGGGAATCGGCTTGTATAAACGCGCCGCCACTGGCCTATACCCTATTCTTATGTTAACGTTGGCTTTAGATTAAGCAGACAAACTTACTCCGCTATATACGAGTATTATCTTTTGAACTATACATTAATTAACCGGTTTTTTATTTTCCTTTAAATTCAGTTCATTCAACTTCCCGTTTAGTTCACAGATTTTTTCTATCGTGCCTGCAAAGTGTAAACAAATATTGTGGCCACTAACAAAGCACTTATTTTCAGTAAAAATCGTCACCTCCAGGAGATCACGACTGCTTTTTCTCAAGGACTACACGTATTCAGCATTGCAGCGGTCTACCTCTCATAAGATCCGGTGGAGGACATGGATCTGTGCCACACACGGGTCCGCAGGCTGTAGGGCTACGATAGTGACCTTCCAGCAAGAAATTGTCGGCGTGAATGATGATCATAACCATCCGCCTTCTGATAGCACCTCACTTTGTTATTAAACTACTTACATCAAGCCTACTATAGTCGGATTTTCCTTAGAACCCTTTTGACACACGAAAGCTTCTCCAAACATATAACGTACAACAAATGCGCAGTACATTTTAAATTATAAAAAGGAAACAAGAAAAAATATCAAATTTTACATATAAATACGCTTTAAAGTAATAGTGACATCGGAAGTTTAATGATCTAAGAAGTATTAATAGTAGTAAGGAGGTGGTTTATAGTCAAATTATAAAATGAATTATGTTTTAGCAGTATTTGCTGTATGTACCTGCTAGCATTTATATGCTATTTTTTTTTTTAATTTCTATATTCTGTGAAATTTAAGAATTATAATATGGACATACTACTCATTTTTTTATTTGATTACCTACTGTTCTTGTCTTACCTTTATCATTCCTTAATCCCATTGTCTCTTACACATTGAATACGTGTTTAATGTTTAATGTTCCATTATTTCAAATCGTAACGGACTGAAACTTATGCAACACTCAGAATGAGGTATCTGGGTTCATCAATGGCTATAATATATATTTGATTTTTCTGTGGCACTAATCAGCATCCGCCTGCAGGTTAATCCGCAAAAAGTGATAAAAACATCCACGAATAATATATTTTAAAAAAATTAGGTCCTATATTTATGTTCCAGGTTTTATGATAATAACAAGTTCATTATTATTGGTACATAAACTTTTGTATAAATCCTATACACTAATTAATTCAAAATACAATTTGTAATACAATATGCATGGATATTTTATTACAAAGTGTATTATTCCATGCATATTTACCACTATAAATCACTACCTTATTGCCTTTACCATTATTACCTTTACCTGTTTTTTTCAGTGACATTCATTGACTCAAGAAGAGGAAAAAAACTACTACTCATGAATGATTATTCGTACTCAAGACAGTCCGGCACCAATTCTTCGAAGACCCGTTGGGTATGTTCGACACACTGGTCAAAAGGATGTCGGGCTACTATAGTTTTGTATCGAGACGAATTGATAAGTGTCAACGAAAGGCACAATCATACGCCATCTAGAAGCAATATGTTTTAGGTTGTTTCCACTAAGTCTAAAGGTGTTTGAATTAAATGTTGGACAGTTTTCTAGAGCAGCAGCTGAGCTGTCATATTCAACTCTGATGTCGTACGTCCGTAGCACTAAATGTTCCAAATTTTCAACAGCTTACAAAGTCCATATATGGGATATTATATTTTGAAAACTTTCCGACAAGATTGAGTGCAAAATCGTTTTGGTCGGGTTTTAGTCCGTTTTATATGAACCAAACTGTGACGCAGTTCTTGATGCAATTTTGAATGTTTTAATTTCTTCATTAGTGATGAAATTGATACTACGAGTAAAGCCCTTTTACGTACTATGTTTCTGCTAATGTATAATTCCATTATGGACTTGCCTGTATCAGTGTGTGTGTGAGTACATACTCGTATCTACCGCAAACATACAATCTTTCAATATTAAATATTATGACGACAGGTTTGGCCTTGTGGGACTCTGCCTATGAAGCCGATGGTCCTAGGTTCAAATCCCAGTAAGAGCATTCATTTGTATGATGATCACGATATTTGTTCCTGAGTCATTGGTGTTTTCTATGTATTTAAGCATTTGTATATTTTATTTATATACATCGTTGGCTCAGTCCCCACAACACAAGCCTCCTCGAGCTTACCGTGGGGCTCAACCGTGTGTTGTCCTATAATATTTGTAATATATTTCATAATATGCAAAAAAAATCTTATCTGTGAATAAGAACATTTACGCTACATGTTCTAATTAAGAATTCATTTGTAATTCTGTAATAAAGAGTTAATATCTAATAATTTATAATTATTTTTATCCTATGGGTTGCTATGGGTTGTAAATAGAAATACACTTCAGTGAAATAAAAAAAAATGTGTACAGTTTAATAAGAACTATCTAATAATCGCTCTGTTTTACAGTTCACTTTATCACATCGAAGAAAGGAAACCAGTTGATTCTATTCAAAGGCTACACATTTTTCGAGTACCGGCGACCCACGAAGGACACCAATATTCGGTGGAAATGTTCTACGGGTGCCAAACACAGATGCAGGGCGCGTCTTCTAGTCGCCGATAATATCATTGTGTCTTTGAATGTCGATCATAATCATCCTCCCCCGGACTTAAGGAATTGGGGGATACAATAGTTGGATTCTATGTCAGAAAGTTTTTGGTATAACACAGTCGCGACACTTGAAGACTGACGGACAAATGACCGCACGATGGCAATGTCTAAGACTAGTAATAACAATATTAGGTGGTGGTGATATGACTTAAAGGTATACGGTAAATGTATGTTAGTAACATGGGAAATCAGTTGGTTCAAAGAACAATATCTATTATATAAAAATATAAAGAAATTAAAGGAAGAATATTAAGAATATTATTTTTATTTTTTAAGTTATGTATTGTAAACGGTATGTTTTATTTTTTTAAACCCGATAGCTAAGTTGCATTTTATCTACAAGAGTGCAAAGTAAATTCATACAAATTGTTTTATATTAAAAGACTGTTTTTTGACGTTGGCTGGTTGGATGCTCCTTTACTTATTATAATAAAGGATGGATGCCAATCATTTTGATTACTCTTTTAATGTATTAAGAGTTCATTTTTTTCTTTTCAGAGTGAGTTGAAAATTTTTCGTGTCTTGAAACCCTTCCAACATTTAAGATTCCATTTTGTGAACCACTCGATATACTATTGGTTTAATTTAGAATTCTTCGCTAGCTCGGCTCTCAATATAAGTATGAGATACTAACTTTGTTCCCTCGTATAAATATGTAATATTGGTAATTTTGTCTTTCTTGCAGTGAACTTCGTAACCTCCGCAAAAGGCAAGCGGTTGCTTCAATACCAGGGTTACACGTATTACCGGGAGTATTTATCAAGTGCCGGTATGAAGGCACAATGGAGGTGCTCCACTCATTGGTCCCGCGGCTGCCGAGCTAAGCTACAAACTGTTTCTGATGAGATAACACGAGTTAAGAACAGCCATAACCATTCCCCGTCAGATTTGTATAGTAGAAGTCCATGGGTGTAATAGGCTGGGAACTAACAAGGAAGGGTACCCAACTGTCTTACTCCGATTTGATTCATTTTTATATATGCTATAGAGTAGTCTAAAATGATTGTCACGTATTTTTTTTAGCTGCCCAAACATAACTTGTTGGAGAAAATATTCTTCAAAGTACTGAAAATTTACCAATCCTTCTAATTTCTTCAGAGAGATTGGTTCAAGAAAATTCCTTATATGTTGGAGAACATGAAAAAAGAATGGAGACGTGTTTTGTCATTTCACCATAACCTCATATTTTATATTAAAACAAAAACACGTTTCACAGTTTCAATCTATCAATCTATCAATTTTCTTGAACAAACCTCTCTACAGAACTTAGAAGGTTTGAATTCCAGTACTTTGAAGGACATTTTCTATAAACAGGTTGAGTTTGGGTAGCTAAAAAAATATGTGTCCGTTATTTTAGACTACTTTAGAACATATATCAAAATGAATCAAATCGGAGTCGGACAGTTGAGTACCCTTCCTTGTAAGCAGAGGATTTGTAGTATATATAGGAAAGGATAGTGTTCGGTTATAGAAATTACCATTAATTTTGAACGTGACACTCTCTTTTGCTATCTGCCATGCCTTTTTGTTTATAAACCCATTTGATATTTTTTTATCTCCTTCAGCCAAGCATTGATTATACTTAGCTTATTTAAGCTTAGATTATAACTTGTATCTTGTTTTCTAATTCACTATCGTTCTTGTATGGTTATGTCCGTTTTTTTGCGTTACGTCTTTAATTCACTCTTATATTAATACTCGTTAATTATAAAGCTCGTAAACATTATTCATTTAGCTTGTATTTTGTAATTTGTTGTTGGCAGCATGTCTATTAGCTTATATTGTATTTGAGTTATTTTTTTTCCTTGCCGAATATGTTATGTTACTTCTATAAGTACAAAATTTGATTAAATAATTAATTCTAGTATAGAATTCTTGTGAATTCATTTGCCATTTAGACTTAGGTATATTTTCACCTCTCTAGTTCGGCAAGTCCGACTTTGTTATTTTCTAACATATAGCGAAACTGTATTTCATTCACAAGGGAGCAAAGTAATTTCATACAAAGTTTGTGTTTGTTTGCCGCTAACTGGGTTGCCAAATGATGATTTTGAATGATAAATGATTGTATTAACAATTTGGAGTATTTTTTTATGTTTAAGAGTTTGTATTTATCTCGCGTTAGTGAGGTGAAAAATTTGTCTCGTGCCTTGTAACGACAAATATTCCACTTTTAAAACTAGGTTGTGCCCTATGCTATTTCGGTGGCTCGGGTCTTAATATTAGCAAGAGGTAGTGTTACCTCTACCTTTGTATTACAAATAACTATTTCATATGAGCCTACAGTTTTCATTGATATCAAAGAAGTTTGACGCTATTTTTGTTCTAATATAGATATATTAAATTTTATCTACGGTTTTACTTTTATCTGTTTATTTATTTAGCACGTCTCCTTCTGCTTTATTCTTGGTGAAGATACAAGTGATTTAAACCGTAGAGTTTTATATTAATAGTTTGTCCAAAAAACAAAAATGACGATCATGATGATTTCTATTTCAGCGAAATTCGTCCTAAGTAAAGGCAAGCGGCAGATACTCCTCCACAATGGCTACTCTTACTACAGGAAGAGAATGAATAATCAGAAGAGCTCATGGCATTGCTCCACGCATACTTCACGCGGATGCAACGCGGCGGTCATCATGCTGGAAGACACAATTATAGCTGTGAGGAACCAGCATATCCATCCGCCCTCATACCGTGGACAGTAGATTTGGTGATTCAGGATGACAATATAAGGGCCACTTTCACGAACTAGGTTAACACCATACATATTCTTTAGGTTATTTGGGTAACCCTGGAGTAGGCGTAAGTAGCTTAAAAGGCTCACGAATATGTCTTAGGCCAAAGGAAACAAATGACTACGTGACGTCGTACTGGCCATGAAGATTGTTAAACCATACCCAGAAAATCGAATAAAACATTTTATAATCGTAGTTTAGCCCCAATACATGGAGTGATGAGCCATGCCTAGATAGTTTTCTCTTGAGGTTGAGCATATTTGCAGAAAGGACAGAGGCATTCCGATGTCTCGGTAAGAGATTTTTTTTTAATAATTTATCTTTTCTGTCAGACTGCATGAGGTCTGAACTAACTAACAAAAAGTTACAAAGCCTCCTAGGAAGGATTAATTAGCGCTCTTGTTGATGATGATGATGGTGTTCATTAACTACATAATATATGTAAGCGTATGAAGAATACATCGTTTACGGAGAAAATAAATTGTTGGGATAGAGTAGGTACGTAACAATTAATATTTATGGATTTAATAAAATGTGGAGCCGTGTAGATTGTTCCGTGTATTTCTTTATTTTACTTAAATATGTCAAATGGTAAAAAATCCGAGGCCATACAGTTGTTAAATATTAAATAAGGTACAATATAAATACACATATCAAATATGTTATTTAATAATTAAATACAACTAAAATTAGGCATCATTTCGGCATATTTCTTGTTAAGTTAAGTATCTGTATATACAATGACGTAGAAACAATGTTATCTCTATTTATTTTACTCTGAACTTACACTTAAAAAAATTTCAGTTCAAATCGTAACCAGCAACCGTGTCAACGGTGCCCCTAGGTTCCACTACAACGGATACGTGTACCAAAAGCACTACCTGAAAGGTCTCAAGACACGCTGGCGGTGCAACAAGCAGAGCACCCACAAATGTCCAGCTGTCATCTACACCGTTCACCCTAATAACAAAATTGTGTTGGTGAAAAGTGATCACACTCATCTTCCGAACCATCTCTCTCCACTGTAACATTTGAGTTATTTTGGCTGGAACTCCATATTGTAATCAATAAAATGGTGATGCTTCTTTTTTTGTATTCAGTAAAATTTTGATTCTCAGTCCTACTGTCTTTATTATTTTCCGAAGTTTTACAAACTGTATAAGTTAGATACAGATAATATAAACTGCAACTGGAAACCACCCTTTATGGCGGTGCAGCAAACTCCGATCTCTAACCCACCTGCCAAGCGTAGCGGTTATGCCATTGAATGCTTCATGCCCAGAAATCGCTCCGTGGGCTATTGAGACACAGAAACCTGATCATCATTGCAAAGGAATGTATTTGTTGTGATGAACAGATATCCTCTCCTGGTCTTATTCCCACGATGTTATATTTTCTTCAATATTTTTAATTCCGTTGCAGCCAAAATCGTTACAAAAGAGAATGATCGACACTGGCTGTTCTTCAATGGTTATGCGTACCAGAAGGACACATCTCATGGCGTCATGATTAGCTGGATATGTAAACGACAGAGAACTCACAAATGTCGCTCCGTTATCCAAACCATTGAGCAAAATATCGTTTCTATCAAATATGAACACACCCATCCTCCTTGTTAAGAGACCATGGTCGTTTTTTAAATGTACACCTTTGGCATAATGCTAGTACAGATGTGGGAAAAATTTTCGATTTGGATAAACTCGAATTGCGATAGAAATACGAGTGCACTCGAAGTGTCAATCAATGATTATATTTAATGAGTGACATTTTCATATCCATTAATGTCGAACTTTATTGTTTAGTGTCAAATGTTAAAATGAAAAATGACATCTGTCAAACATTACTACAAATGTTAAACTGTCAAGTGCATGTGCCGTCATATTCCTCTATTGGAAAAGCGTGTTGCACTAGAGTTTCAAAAATTTTACCTAAGTCTTATAGAAAATATGGTAAAATTAGTTACAAGTAATAATTAATTTCTTGTTTGAAGCTTGACTCATTTTTACAAATCTCCTACTTCATAAAAATAAGGAAACCGCTGGAATAAGCTTATCTTGTGTTGATATGTGAGATTATCTTGAAGGTGAGTAAGTTGTATTCGATTTAGAGCAACTGTTATGATACTTTCAAGAAAATAACCCTATAAAAATGGCATGGCATATTCAGCAGGGTCATAATATTTTTGTAAATGATAACATGACAACATTCGTATTAAGTGTTTTTTTATTTATTAATAAAACTATTGTATAAGTACTTTGACAATGCTAGATTTATTCGTTCTTGACATGGACATGTGAAGATAAAATTTCATTTAACGTATGTTGATTAATTTAATTTGTATTCACGTCCAATAATCGACAAATTATTTGAGATGTTATCAGTGCTTCGTGTATAGTAACGTGCTAATTAATCTTACAAAATATTGAAATCCGATTGCATCTGCCACAATTGGTGAACTGATGGTTGTAACAAAGGCATAATGTATCCGAAAGTTCTTGTTGCTAGCCTACTTAAATAAAAAATAAATAAAGTGAATGACGATCTTTTAGTAATATACATTTTAGCGTAGGTACCAATGGCCTGTTCTTATAAAATTTGGTTATCAACCAAATAAATTTGGTGCTGTTCGCAATGTGAAACCAAGATTTTACTTCACAATATTAATATAAAATAGTAGGTTGTTTGACAAGGTTGTTAGGCCATAGTACCACGAGATGGTTGGATGGAATGTTGATCGAGGGGTAAAATGGCGTTTAGACTTGAGTTATACATTCTAGATTTCACTTCAATTGCGAGAAAAAAAAAACATTTCAACAATTAACAAATACAATTTTATTCGCCCGCAATGAATTCTGAGTCAAAAATGTTTAATTTGGCAGTCTTTGTATTTTTTCACTACTTTGATACAGATAGGATATATCTACGCATGAGAATAAATGCCATAGACAACATATAATTGGGGCTTCAAAGAGTTTGCCAGCGATTTAAACTTGTTTTTGATGCTTGTGAAGTAGGAACTAAAAAGCACCTAATGCTTTGAGAATTTGATTGCGTTTCCTCATTGGTCGATTTGAATATTGCTGTATTCTGATTGGTTGATACTTTATACAAAGTTTTGTTTAGTAATTTCACATTTTTAAACAGTATTCGCACCAAAAAAGGATCTAAAGTTGCGATTAACTTCGATATGTGTCGTGATTGGTGGATTTAATAAGGTGAAGTGTTCTGGTTGGTCAATTTAAAACGTTTTGTATATCATAAATATGCATACGCCTTGGCAAGCATAATATGACACACTTAGAGCATGAGAAGTGAAAATTAATTCAATATAAAAAGTATAATTTCAATACTTGATAAATTGAAATAGATGACAAATTTAATAAAAAAATGATCAAGCCACTAACTAAGACATTCGAGGGAAGATTTAAACCAGAGTCCTCAACATTCTCGGCGGACGTAGTAATCTGGTCATGATAGAACCTATCGAAATTTGTGAAGTAGGTATAATACGGGTAGGTCAGACGTGGTCAAGTCTATAAACTGACAGTGGTATCTGACAGAGGAGTGTAGCGTCCTGTCTCGGTCATACACCAGTACACATGCAGTCGACCCGGTCATGTCGTTAAACTGCGTCCGTACCACCAAGTCTTTAAACCATCACCAGGATCGCAATCATGGACAGATGTGAGTTGGGTCGTCAAGAATGGAGACCCCTCAAATTGGCGACCCTGCTCAGCCGCATTGGCGATCAACACAGTAATAATAAAACAACAGGATTAAATAATTCATTAATAACAGTACAATATAAACAGTATGAACAACAGTATAAATAACAGAATAAATAGAAAACAGAATGAATAACATCACAGTGTAATAATAATATCATAGAATAAATTATATCACAGTACAAGTAATATAATAAAATAAATGTAGTCACAGAACAAATAAAACTTCGATACCTCTTCTTCTTCTTCTCATCTACTTTCCTTATTTCTCTCCTTCAATAAACTATCACTGTAATCATTGGCCACCCATACCCCGTAAACGGCGCCAGCATATAGGAGGGCACCATCCCGGAGACAGAAGGATATGGCGAGGTTTTTACATTTAATTTTATTTTACTAAGTTATTTCTATAATCATTTTACGATCATGTGAACTACTAATAACAATTAATATATGTGATAAAATTAATTTCTTAGTGATAAATCATGTTTACATTTCAGTCATGTTTTTGCCATCGAAGAAAGGCCGACGGCTCATCATCCAAGGTTATTCCTTCTACAAGCATATACATACTAGCGGTTCCAAGACAAGATGGCGTTGCTCAATGCACTTTGGAGGATGTCGAGCGGTCGCTTTTACGGTTGGCGATGAGCTGATTAATACTAAGAATTATCATAACCATATTTCGCCGAAGACTTTCAATATGGAGAGGGACATATCTGTGTCCTCTAATCTTTTGTGGTAGAATAGTTTACTACGGAATATTGTCTTCTGTTGCTGTGGTAATTAATCATAAAATAAAGCAACTGAAAACGGATTTCTATCGCGATTTATATAGCAACGTTTCTGGACATCGGATGGATCAGTTAAATTAGTATACGCGATATAATCCGTTTTAACCTATGGTTACAATATTCGACTCCACAAAATCGATCTATCATATAAATCCCTAGTATTCCGCTAGAACACAGAACGGAATGTAGAAGACAAAACTACTTTATCATTTATACTTAAAAGCCAGGCTCCAATAAATCATCCCTTATTCAGTAGCGAATATTAGTGATAAAAAAATTTGGTAAATTTATATCCGAATTTGAACGTGGCATCTCCAGTTTCCTAAGCTAGGAGACGAATCTAATAAATATGTCAACATATCAAATATCTTTTGTTTTTACTAAATAATGTAATGACCCTAAATACCGTACAGGGATTGTTGAGCTGTCTATGTGTGTAATGCAAATCGGTCGTTTTTGATAACATTCATGACGTTACGCTACGAACTACTACTGACGCTAAATTTACACCATAGACAGGTGGCTCAACAATCCATGTATCTGAAGGTACAAGGATGTGTTCAGCGTGCGTTCTAGAGTTCGCTTATTCTGGCAATTATGTTTTTGTATGCAATCACACTTAATATGCTTGAATATCACTATAGTTTTGCATTTAAAATATATTTCAGTAATATGTTTTATTTTCAGATTTTTTCTTCAAAAGATCGCAAAGAGGAAATCGCCAGCTGGTGTACCAAGGGTATACCTTCAGCCCTCGACCAATAAGGCATGGTAAAGTCAGATGGACCTGTTCTACCCACGGATACGTCGGGTGTAAAGCTGTTGTTTATACCGTCAATGATGTTGTAGTAAACGGGCGTAATGAACATTTGGATAAGTGTAAGCGTTTCGACGAATATCTATAATGTGGATATATATATATATCTGTTATGGGCTCGTTCAAAAATCATGTGATGGTTTTTGGGCGGGAGAGGGTCAAAGAAATGTCACCGTTGATCACGATGGGGGAGGGGGGAGTCCAAGACCACATCACGTGTACTTTACTTTAGTTTTAGTAGTACTGTTTTCGGTGTCATGTAACAGAATTTCGTTGTCTTTGTAAGTGAAGTGTCGACTCAAAAATCACTCGAAAACTACACGTGATCTTGACTAGGGGGGTGTGTGTAGCGTTAAGAGAGGGGGTCAAAATAAGGCCAAAACCGATGACATGATTTTTGAATGAGCCCTATTATAAAATGAAAATTTTAAGGAGTTATCCATAATTCGGAACTCTTGTAACCGCTATCGCGGAATAACTAAAGTACTGTGGGATTTAGTGAGGAGATCGGATCGGATGGCGCTTGCAACTGTGCCGATATATGGAAAACACGTTAAAATTAACATACATGGTAACTAATCCGTATTAAGTACTAATTGTAGTAAGCGAGGGTTGCGATCCTCGCTCTGGATCTTTTCTGGTTCAGCAGGTCTCCATCGCAGTTCAACGCGGCAATGCGGCGGGGTTAATGGGGACCTTTGACCCGGGAACCATTCAGGGGGAGATTTTATAGGATTAGATTAAAATACAATTTTTTAAAATTATTATGCAGAAACGTCTACTAGCGAATATCTTCGATATTTAAATCGAAAGAAAAATAGAAAAATTTGACTTGGAGCGGGACTCGAACCCACAACCACTGGATCAGATTCTGGATTCGTGGTATACGTCACGGTAGATGTGACTACACGTCACCCATGATGACGTATACCACGAAGGATAAAATAGAAAAATTTGACAAGTCTAAGCGGTACTCGGATAGTACAATTGGAAGTGCACTGGGCTAGTGATCCAGTGGTTGTGGGTTCGAGTCCCGCTCCGAGTCAAATTTTTCTATTTTTCTTTGATTTAAATATCGAACAATTTTTTTAGTTAAGTTTATTAGATATTGTAAATTATAAATTGTAATAATAATTTCATGTGTACGACCATGTTAGCTTAAAATCGTAAATCATTGTTGTCCTTGAATACAAGGTTTTAAGTGTAATACTTGAAGGTTTTAAGTGTGTTTTATTGAATTCCTTAAACAAGAATATTGAACATTTATCGTGGCAGTCAAAGTATATTAAGAAAAACATCTGTTTATTTAAGGTTGATTCGAACACAGCGCGGGCGCGGGTCGGGCGCGCCCGCGCCACACGCACCCGCCCGCGCACGCCCGCGCCCGCCGGATGTGTGAAGGTGTTTATTTAAAACTAGCTGAACAATCGCGTCGCGGGCCCGCGTTTGCACGCGCTCGACCCGCGCCCGCCTGTGTGTGAATCGAGCATTAATGATTTCTTATTAAGATAAGGAGTGTTTGGCAATGTCATCTCTATTTCTCGTAGAAATCGAAAAGTAAGATTGTTTCTTATTTTGTGTTTTTGGAATATATTTTCTACTAATAGTGATTTACTCGTAAGTAATATTTGATCTAGTATATTTTTTTTGTATTGCAATTATGTAATAAAATACATATATGTTTTTTATGTTTTTAATATATAAGCTAGTGTTAACATATTAAATTAAGTTACTTAGCAGTTAAGAATTTATAAATATTAAACTAAGTGACATTCTTTGATCCTTAATTTCTTCTTCGCTCTTCGATTCCCTGAATTTGAAAAGCCTGTCCAATTTTTATAAAAAAAATAATGTTGTATAGGTTCAGGATTTAATAGTATTTTTAACTGTCGTTGGCAAAAGTTATTTTAAGTATACATAGGTAAATAGTTGTGAGTATTAGATTTTAAATGAAATGCTTTTAACATATAACAACAGGTATTTTCATACGTTTAATTTTAGCGTACTTCAAACTGTCGAAGAGAGGCAATCGTCAACTGGTGGTCGACGGATACCCGTTCTCGGCAAGACCGACGAAGTTTGGGAAGACACGGTGGTACTGCGCACTTCATGCAACTCACAAGTGCAAAGCCTTCTTGTATACGATTGATGATAATGTGGTGAGATTTGAAAATGTTCATAATCATTAAGTAAGAGCTACCGAAGGGTGGACAGCAGCGTCTTACGGTGGAACATACCATGAGACCTGCCTGCCAAGCGTGGCATCGAACTCCAATGCTCATAGGTCATAGATAGAAAACATGATTTAGTCCAATATATGTATCTATCGATAATGGACGTTCATTCTTGGACGTAGCCCTCCCCCAAAAATTACTTGTATCTTTTTGGGGGATGGTAAAGTCGCCACGCCGGGGGTTGGCGAACGCAGAAGCTGTTGCCCATTCGTCGGTTTTGCAAAATAAAAATTGACGAGAGTACACAAATAAAACGGTGCATAAATGTTTATATTTTGAGCCTTTGTAAATAAAATATATTTTTTATATTGTGTTTGTTTTCTTTTAGTACAGTCAGGGGCATAAATATGTTTACACTTTTGCACCTGAAGCCATTGCTATTTAGAAAGAGTATATTTAAATATGCCCCTAATTATGTAACGATTAGAAATAATAAATGTTACATAAATGGGGCGACGGCTAGACTAGCGACAAAAGCCTGTGTGGTGTTGTTAACCTATTACAAGAAATAATGTGATTCTACGTTTGCCTTTATTTTTGTAATTGAGTATTTCTTTTAAAAAAGTACCACTTTTCAAAATGTTGTTATTTTACGTTAAATTATTTTTGGAACATTTATTTGGAAAAAACAACTTGTTAAAAGGTCCCGTCTCGAACACCAGAGGTCCTCGTCGTTTTTTCTTAAGTATATGTTATCTATTTCAACTTTTGTTAAAAGTTGTATTTTTTTTTTGTTATTTGAGTCTTACGAGAGACTTTGCCTTATGTGTGTTCTATGGATTGATCTGTTTGATGCCTAATACAGCCGCTATCTATCATCCCACCACTCGCCATCGGCAGGGTATTCATCGTCATACCTTAGAGCCTAACAGATCGACCACTATGCTGTTCTGGAGACCTTTTCCGCAAACGCACTCTGGAATCACGTCCCTGCAGCAGTTTTCCCAAGGAACAAGGAAAAGAGGAGTGGATAGATTCTTAAAGGGTAACTCTGAAGGTATTGTCTAGGTATATGCCCAAGGAACTTTCACTTGAACCATCCAGGGATAGCCGACTAACCTGAGATTATACGGTTAAGCTAAGCAGCTCTGGGTTAGCGGGCAACCCTGTGTGCGAGTACTATATTTCTTCCCATTGTTAGTGAGATCTGTTTTGATTTGTTGCAGTGCGATATATCATGTCAGGGCGAGGAAGGCGGCAACTACTATATGGTGGTTTCACCTACTACGCGAAGCACCGGGAAGGAGCTATTAAACTGAGATGGTGTTGCTCAAGTCACCAACGGCGCCACGGTTGCCGGGCCGCTATTTATACCTTTGAAGACAAAATAATATCGGTCAAAGGGACACACAATCACGAGTCGCGATATTTGAAACTGTTCAACAGGTTTATTTAATGGCTCCTCTAGGCAGATGATGGTTTAACGCTGGGACAGCGAGATGCCCATGGTTGAAAGCCACGATGGCCACATTCAGTTGTGATCTAATCATTGAGGCCCACTCCCTTTGATTTGATGTGCGGTCGATAGGTAGACCAATCTATCACCATCCACCCGCGCCATAAGCTATCCGATGACACAACCACCCTCTACACGCGGGCGCATCTTAGTGGGCCAGCGTGATGCACCATCATGTAGACGAGTTATAAAACTGCACAACTATAGTCTAATACTGAAGTCTTTCATATATATCGATACGGAGAAAGTGCTAAAATATATAGACATGATCCTTTCTGTAATTAATAAGGTGTATATTTTTTTTGGAACTTTGCCCGTGTAGGTAGCTGTGACTTGGATTGTACAATTATGGTCGATATGGTTAATTGGGTTTCCGCTTTTTTTAATATTTTGTCAATTATTTTTACCTTAGAACTGCGTCATCTCGAACATAGTCAAACCCAAGTAAGTCAAATATCTATTAGACGCAGATTTTGGACCATAAGGTTATTTGACTATAGTTGGGTAGTTTTACGGTACCTACTCAGATTATCTGAACTGAATATATTAGAAGTCAAATTAATAATACCTAGCTATATTCAGATGAATGATTCGTTATCAGTGGCGGCGGGTACATAGAAACCTATTCCCGCCGGCTAATTACGAGTATTTCACATAGTTTCAGTAGTTCACATTAGGCTCATGAAGCAAAAAATATTAGCTCAGGTTTACCTTCGAAACTTTTTACTCGCCATCTCTGTAGGTTTTGTTCTCTTAAATGACTTAAATGTGTTTATCGTTTATAATTATTTTGTTGTACTTATTATTTGGCATTTGCCACGATTGTCTATATATAGAGGTAATATTACTTATTTTGAGATAGAAAGAAATATTTTTCAATTTTTACAGCCGAGTGTTTCAATTAGCCCCAATCAGCTTATACCATGCTTTATACTCGTACAGTTCGTATTTTATCCCAAACCGCATGGTTTGTAAGTCTATCTTATCAGCCGATGTACGTCCACTACCCCAAAGCGACATACATTCCATCCAGAGGATCCCCACGATCTTTATCATGTCTTCGGTTCACCTTGTGCAGAGGTTTGGGCCAAGTTTGGGCAGAGGCCCACGTTGCACTTTCCAGTACGTAGTCGCCACTTGAGACCCTTTACGCTCCAACGGTTATCTGTTCTACATGCAATGAGACCCGCCTGGAGGGCTGGATATTGGTTACATTGATTATGCTGCGTATGACATTACTGATACGATCGCGCAGAGACACTCCTAGCATAACTCTCTCCATTGCTTTTTGGGTGACTTAGAGCCTTCTTATGCGGTGTATAGTAAGCGCCCAAGTTTCAGTGCCATATGTAGGTGTTGTGAGACTTGTGAGTAGCAACAATGTAAATATTGATTACTACAACAATTCAAATTATTATATGTTTTGAAAACTATAAAATTTCGTCTGGTATAATAGTTAATGAATGGTGATTCCGCGTTATTATCTTTCGCTAAATTCACAATGGTGCAAACGATAAGCCAACGCAATTGCAAGTATAAAAACTGCCTGCCGCCATTGCATTTAATTACAGCGAAATACATGAGTAATATAATAATTCCGTGTCACCGCATAACTTTTGCTAAGTTTGAAGTTAATATTTGCACATCGATTATTTACAAGAGAATATCCTGTTGTCAGTGAAGAATGAATGAAAGAAACATGTCGAGCAATATTCGACTTATAAAACGTGAAATACCCGCTTGTATACAATTAATATGACACAGTTTAAGTTTTAGATTTAATCTAGGTCAATATGGGTAAAACCGTCTACCCGAAAGACCGTCTACCAACCAATTTCCTACATTATCTCATAGTTTAGTGTCATATGACGAACTTCCCTTGAAAATAAAGTATGCCGGTCTTACCCACATTGACTAGATGCCTGTATTATTTTTTTTAATAAAAATAGTTTTTGTTTATAGTGCAATTCATAATGTCAAGAAGAGGCAAGCGTCTGTTACTCCACAACGGGTACACGTATTACGCGCGACCGACGAGCTCCGCCAAACTGCGATGGTGTTGCTCCACTCACCAACCCTGCGGGTGTCGAGCTACTATATACACGTTTGAAAATATATTGCTGTCAGTTAGAGGGACGCATAATCACGAAGCACGAGCTTTGGACTATTTCTAGCTTGGTTTATCAAGATATTGTTGGATCGCGGTGGGTAAAAGGCTATTTAGCTCACTAGCACGGAAAATGCTATTTTGTTATTTCAAAATAGACAGTAAAACTGCATTTTATTTACGCTTGTAAGAATACACATTTTGAATTACGTATTTATGTTTTTTTTTTGAGGTAAGGTGGATAGATGGAGTTGTAAATAGTATTTTGAAATGATAAAATATTTTCCTAGGTACTGGTTTTATAGAGAGGTGATTTTTTTTTTCACTCGGCAGCACTTTGTTCCCCTATCGTGCCTTGAAACCCGCCCAACGCTCAAGATTCTCTCTATGCTCTTGGTTAAAATTTAGAATATTTAGCCAACTCGGGTTTCATATTAGTATGAGAAGGATAACACTAAACTTTGTTCCCTTTGTGTAAAACAAATGACTATTTCACGCTTCTGTTCAGAAATGTCACAAAAGGCTAAAAATCAAGATAGAAGTGCCTCTCAGTACAGTTGAAGCAATGGCCGGTTTCAAAGCAATAAAAATATTAACAGTATTTTTTGGCAACACTGTTTCCTTAAAAAAAACTCGTCCACCTAAGTTCACTTTCAACCCTATACAATAAAATAATTTGAATTTGAAAACCTTTTTTTTTTTCAATACAAATTTAAAATATTATTCTGATCCTTGATTATATTATATAATCCGATTGAAACTTGTAAATATATTTCGATTTCAGCTAAATTTACTACATCACGACGTGGCAAGCGCTTATTAGTATATGATGGATTCACTTTCTACGCAAGATCAGAGTCGAAGCAGAGCGGGAAAGTACGATGGTGCTGTTCCACTAACGCCGCTTTGGGATGCACAGCCACTATATACACATTCGAGAATGTTCTGTTGTCAGTGAGAAACACGCATAATCACATATCGCGAGGGTGTCCTATGTAGTTGCATTAACAACACAACAGTAAATACCTATGGAAACGATGATATCCGAAGTGTCTATAAATTTTCGTTGTTTTGAAGTTGATCCTCGATATATCTAATATCTAGTCCCGTACCCGTTTCCCATGAGCCCATGACAGTTATTGTTATGTATGATACTCATACAGCTATATATATTTATATGTGTATCATATTAAACCTTTTAAAGGTATATTGCAGTATTTCATTTGATTACTTCTAAAAAACTCTTTATTACTCGTAGTAGCTAGTAAGAGTGCACCTAAGTACTATAGCGTACTAATTATTGCTAACATGTTAACGGAAGGTATGTTCCGTTGTAAAAGTGACAAAGCGTCAACATGTCAATCAATCGATAGGTCTTTCTTTTATTATCTTTCTTGTCGAGCGCTGAAAGTTTTAAAATAATGTGTCCCCGTCTTATATTCGCGATCCGCAAAATATGAAAAAAAATTGGGAACATGACCGGATATGCCGTGGTTTAGTTTTCGTCAAAAATCGTTACTTACTAATACTAAACAATCTCTTTTTAATACGAATTGACGCAACAGACGGACAACAATACGGTGTTTTTTCAACAGTTATAGGAAATTTAGTTTGATGTGACAATATCACATCTGTGTCAATAAAGAGTTGATAACTTATTTCACACCCAATACTACTCAATTTTATGAGAGGTGGGGCACAGCGATGACCATCACGCTTGAATCTGGGGCAGCCCAACTAGGGAAGTACCTCCTCCTTACAGAAGTCCACAGTCATAATAGCACTGCTACCTTTCAGTTATGTAGTGCTGTGTTGCTGATGGTGAGTAAGGTTCCCAGAGCTCCAATCCCCAATTAAAGGCCGGCAACGCGCTTTTGACTCATCTGGTGTTGCGGGTGCCCATGGGCGACGGTAATTGCTTACCACCAGGCAATCCGTCTGCTCGTTTGCCGCCTATGTCATAAAAAAAAACTAATTTTGTCCTTACTAAATTTTCAGTATACTTCACAAATTCACTAAAAGGAAACCGTCTCCTAGTCTACGACGGATTTACTTTCTACAAGAGACCATTATCAAATGGCAAGCTCCGTTGGCGATGCTCGACACACGAGCGCCGAGGATGTCGAGCCACCATACACACGTACGACGACGAATTGGTCGCAGTCAAAGGTCATCATAATCATGACTCTATTACGCATGATGAACGTAAGACTTGAGTCTTGCGCCAGCATTGACCAACTTAACGACACAGTTACCTTGACAGTTTATGAAGAATCGTAAGTGTTTGTGTTTACACGATTTCTTCAAATGTCGGGATATTTATTTATCATATGTTATCGTCAAGACATATGTAAGCTTTTCGTGAGAAATTGATACAGAATTAGTTATTTATATAGTAATGTGGTTTCCTAGGTCTATATATATCTTTATATGGTGATCTCATACATGAAGTGCCGTCAAAGACAAAACAGAAAAAAAACCTAGTATTGGTTTTACTATTAATAATAAACGTAAACTGTTACTCACAATCTTTTTTATTTATTGGTTAATTCTAGATTTCCCGAATCCTCTGAGTACATTTTTTTCCAGTTTTTTTTCATACGCCATTTCATTTCAAATGGCGTCCCACTGTTATGCCACATGAAAGGAAAGTATATTGTAGATAGAATATTTTACTGAAAGAAAGACATTATTTCAATTTAAAAAACAATTAATTTAACAGCAAAACAGCTTTATCATCATGATGGTTTCCCCGTAATGGCCTAGAAAATGATACTCAAATTTCATAATCAATCATTATTTTCCGATGGTACAGCTGTAAAAACAACCCACCTGCCAAGCGTGGCGACTATGGCACTCCCCCTGAGAAAACACAAGTCATATTTGGGGAAGGCTTTTGTCCAGCAGTGGACGTTTTACGGCTGAAATGATGAATGACCTTATTTGCTTACTATTTTCTACATCCTCATAAAACTTAGGTATGAGTCAAAATGCCACATTAAATAAGTTGGGTATTTACATTATATTGAAATTCAGTGCCCTTCACAAAGTCTTACAAGGGGTGGGAGGGAGTGAGTGAATGAAGCACAGTCGCATATTAATGTACACATACATAATATACATATGTGTAAAGGATTACTTTTTTAGTGGTTCCATTTAAAATGGCCGGCGGAGTCGTATCTCTTATTTAAACGTTTTATTGGTTTCTAAGTTCTTATTTCTTCTATTGTTTATTTTGCGTCTGCGTATTAACTTCTCTAATTATTTTAATACACCATATTTAGTTGTTATATATCATTTTCGTGTAATGTTGATCTATATATTTTTAGTGTATTTCACAACATCACGAATGGGTAAGCGCCTCCTAGTGTATGATGGTTACACCTTCTATCAGAAAGAGGCGCACGTCAAGGCGCGCTGGCGCTGTTCGACACACGAGCGCCGCGGATGTCGAGCCACTATACACACGATCGACGACCAAATTGTGTCCGTCAAGAACACACATAATCATGATAGGCCAATGAAGATATATTCATGATTAATGAAATCTAATTTTCATGTATACATACACCTTATTTAGATATTGAAAAAAAAATAAAGATAAATTACAAAAAATCATCAGTCTGTATACCTAAATACCTTTTAGCATCATGTATTTATGTTTAGTAGTGGTGCTTTTTAATTATTTATTACTAATAAGTTAACATGACTTTATAGTACAGGACCAATGCGTCATATAACTAGATAAATAAAATTAAATTTTATTGTTTTATAAGTAGTTTATTGTCTTATTATACTAATAACTTTTATAATTGTTATTTTTGTGTATATTAATATGTTAAAACTTTTTTAAACATGATTACTGGCGTTTCATTTTGTATTAGCTTTTTTAGCAATGGTCTTTGCCCTGAGTGAGTTTTTATTTTATTAATTCTTGGCTGATTGGGTCACAAAATGAAAAGGGAGAGATAAAAGACGCAATGGAGATTTTATTTAATGGAAGCGAAGCAAATTCCGAGCGTCAATCTTTTAATGACATCTTAGTTTCGAAAAAAAAAAGAAATTATTATACTCATTGTATACTTTAAATTTTATAAATAAAATTATAAACATGTTTGGATTGGGTGACATAGAAAGTGTAGACAGCCGATGTGATACAATTACGTATATTTCCAGCTTACTTCTCAACGTCCCGCAAAGGTAAACGTCTGCTGATCTTCAACGGATACAGCCACTTCGCAAAACTGAACCGAGGCGCTAAAGTCCGCTGGAGTTGCTCGAAGCAACAGAGTCTGAAATGCCGCGCGTTCGTGTGTACGATCGACGATGAGATTGTAATTATCAAAGGTACTCATAATCATGGGCCTAATGCATTATAGTTGTTTATGTTACTGGCGCATAATGAGTCATTAAAACATAAGTGTGATTTTACGAAACGATCCAGAGGAGACGTGAATGACATTGATAAATCATACTAGTGAGATTTGCATGCAAGGACATCGCGTGTGCAGTGACCATGTACACACAGCAACACTCTTAGCTGTACATTGGTGGCCCTTATGCCCTATATAATAAGGTACACCAATGTACAGCTAACAGTGTTGCTGTCTGTACGTACCTACAATTTTTTTCCAAACGAATCTGATATTTAGATGCCTTTGGTGGAAACTGTGTATTTTTAATATAATAACTGACTTCTATGCTGAGGGTACAGAATGCTTTCGGGACAGGTTCTCGGAAGAAAACTTTAGGAGTAGCTACACAATTAATAAAAAGATAAAGTAAATTACTTATTATGTAGGTGAAAAAATAGTTATAGCTTATTTTTATTATCAATTTTTTTCCTACAATTACATGTGTCACAATGAAGCAAGGTGCGTTTCTTGTAAACTAATTAAAAGCCGTTCGCTGAATCAAGCGACAAAAGTATAACTATTTTTTACATTCGTTTTTTTTTTTTATTAGCACTTATCTAATATTTAGCTATGCGTGGTGTATATTTATCTATTATTCACAATTTTATCTTGAGATTAAATGATTTATATTAATTTTCTTTATTTTACCCTCAATTATAACCCTAATAAATTAAAAAGTTATTACGCATTATTACAATGAAATGTAACATAACTGGGTATAAAAGTTCTCCATCGTGTCGGGAACGACATAATTTTTTCTACCATCTCTTGATCTTGTATATTAACTTTTGCACACTACGCATAAATTCTAAAACATCGAAGGTAACTTTTGCAGCTTTTATATGGGAGTTTTCAAAATTTAAATCACTGTCAGTTTCGTGACGACAATTAAGCATGAAATCTTTATGAAGATCGACTTTTTGTCTTCTATTATGTTGTAATATCGATTGAAGTTTATAAAACGAACATCAAAACCAAGCTTTTATCGATATTTAATGCTTAAGGTGACGGCACCAGTAATGGACAAGGAACCAATCATGAACATTAGTGCTTATTTCAAAGGAGTTAAGTGTTGTGCATTTGTTGGGACATATTCAATTTATAACTTTATGGCTTTTGAAATAAGAATGAAGTGTCCATCATTGGTGCCTGTCAGCTAAAAGTGTCCAACATTGGTGCCATTACCTTAATTGTCGTCTCGAAACTGACAGTGATTTAACTTTTCTTAACAACTTTCACTAATTGGGTGCACAATTTTTTGAAAACGCCCATTTACGCGGTTAAGTCTTGATGAATTGTAATAATGCCCTCACTCCGAATGGTGTGTACTGACTCGTTTTGATAGCGACACACCATTCGGGGGCAGGGGATATCACTCACTGAGTTATATAGCTGAGTGGTGTGTCCTGACTCGGCTTGAAAATGGGTACCAGAGTTTAGCCGAAACATGTCCTAGTGCGATATAATTACACGTGAGTTTATCCGTTTGTAACTAAATAGTAGTAACTTTGCTCACAACAGTTAATTATATTATTGTGAGTAAAGCCGTTATTTTCATTTATAAAATAGTCTAGTAAGTGTTACGATTTTGTTACAACAAGGTTTCTCTTTCAGTCCATTTCGTCAAATCAAAGCGAGGCAAACAGCTTCTCGTTTACCACGGGTTCACATTCTACCAAAAGTCATCGCTGTACAATAAGATCCGATGGAAGTGCTCCAACCAACAACGTACAAGATGCAACGTCACAGTCTGCACCATCGTCCATGATGACTGCCATGAGGTTATAGGAATGAAAGGGTTGCATAATCATGATGCGCCGGCTCATACTAAGGGTTACGGTTAAAATATCTATTAACGGCGTAGTGATGATTACAAGAGGTTATAGGAATGAAAGGGTTGTTGGGTTGGTTATAGGAATGAAAGGGAATGATAGGAATGTAGATGAGCCGGCTCGTACTGAGGGTTACGGTTTAAATATCTATTAATAGCGTAATAATGTAGTCATCATTCTTTCTCATTTCTATAACCTCTTGGCAGTGAGGTTATAGAAATGAGAAAGATTGATAGTGATGTTGATACCCCGGCGCGTACTAAAGGTTTCGGTCTAAATATCTATTAACGGGTTTATGATGACACTACCAAGAGGTTATAGGAATGAAAGTAAGGCTGGTACTAGGAATAAGGGCTTAAATATGTATTAATGACGTAAAATATTTAGAAATTATAATAAGTCTGATCTAACTTGTATGTTATTTATTGGAAATATAATGAACTTTGCCTGCGCTCTAGCGGCGATATGTGAAAAGTAACGGGACTGTCTTTTGGCTTCTAAACTAATTGTATGTTAATTATTTAAAAAAAATACCAAAGACCCTTGTATCTCGTTGTTTCGTGCATGGCAGCTATAAAAGTATCTCAGATAGGCTTGACTATCTATCGACGTATGGCCTTAACTAATGGCATTGCAACATATGACTGTATGCAAAAGTATGTACCTATATAATTGCTGTTAAATTAAAATCGTAGAATATCAATTGTTTTGGTCAAATCGATATATATTGTTACAATTGACTTGACAAATCATATTATTACATATTATTAAATATATGACATCAGTTTAAGCTGAAAATCTATTTGCTATATTACTGCTACTGAACTGCATTAAATTGGCTGGTGTTTTATTACTTTTTAAATATGTTACTTTTTGTAAATAAATTATATTATATATTTATATATATGTCTTCCTTGGGATCCTTAAAATGAATTGAGTGGGTGTGTGTGAAGTCGCATAATATTGATTGTCATAATTTATCTTTAGTCATAAATTCATCATTTAGTATAATCGGCTCTCTTCAGAAACTGTGAATTATAAGAACTTTAAGGTACGAGTATGACATGTTACACTTTAGGTTAGATTAGGTTTTTGTATAACTAGTTGCGTAAAAATCTCAGTATGACAAACCATAATTATGCCGAATGATGAGTTTATGACAATTAATAGTTATGCGATCCGATATGGACCTGATTTAAACATCATGTATAATTTCATACATTTAAAAAAATCTACTAGGTGAATGGTTAGGTGTCTTAGGGAACAAGTCGATATTCTCCTAACAAAACGTTGTATTTCAGTACCCTTACTATGAGTTGTGACTTTGAAGTTTTCGATAACGAGTATCGAGTTTACACAGATAGTAAACTCAATACTCGTTATCGAAAACCTCAAATTCACAACTCATGGTAAAGGTACTGTTGTTAACCAATGTAGCAGTAGCTGTCACATTTTTCTTGGGCAAGACGGAGTCAATACAGCTTTGCCTTTTCTCCACCCAAGCCCCAAGAAAACTGCTGAACTGCGGATAAGCCGGTAGGAATTGGCTTTTACCGCTGCTCCAGTGTAGCTCGATCTCATTGTATCTAGATTAAAGCTAGTCTAATATGTTTTAGGGGTAAGACATTGCTTGTTGAAAAAACCAGGCACCTGCAGAAAAACTAGGAGAACCTGTGTCAATTGCTATAAAAGATTGTCCGCGGTGCATGGACGGACAGTGGCCAAAACCCGAGCTCGAAAAGCTCCGACGTATTGCGACGGCTGTCCTGATAAGCCCCACCTTTGTTTAGACTGCTTCAATGACTTGCATTACTTGACATTAAAAAAACCCTTATGATTATATTATTATTTTCAATATATTTTTCGTACCCCAAGTAAAAACGGAACCCTATCATTAATACTTCATTGTCTTCTATGTGTCACTAGGCTGTTCGTAAACCGTCATAGTTGATAGTTGAAACTTTCACAGATGTTGCCGTTATGACAGTAAAACGTATGCCAAAAACAATAAAATAAATATTTGAGTGGGGCTCCGCTACAAGAATCACGTGATATAGGGTTTAATACTGTATAGATAATATTCAGGGACCCTTCGTGCGTGAGTTATTGGATCTTGATCTTATAAGGCCGAATGCCGCGATAAAAAAAAATTACCACGTCGTCGGTCCACCATGTGGGGTGTCTGCTCACGCTGCACCTTCCGGTTCGTGGTTCGCCGCTCGAGAACATTTACGCCCCAACGACCATTGGTTCTACGTGTCCCGCCCGCTGCCATTTAAAATTAGCGATCCAGGAGGCTATGTGGGTTACTCTGGTTCTGCTGCGAATGATGTCATTTATAATGCGATCGCGCAAATACTCCCAGGATAGCCCTCTCCATTGCCTTTGGGTGACTTTGAGCTTTTTTATGAGGACCATAGTAAGCGACCACGTTTCAGTATCGAAAGTGTACTGGCAACACACACTGGTCAAAGACTACTCGTATTTACGTATACTTATTTGGTTATACGAGTATAAGGATATCTAAATACGAGTAGCTAACTTATCCAAAGTACTAGCAGGTAGGTTGTACATAGGTTTCTCTGTCAATCTAAATCAGATATTGCATTAACATGTAGTAACTTTTTTTTTAATAATTACGTCTTTTTTATTTCCAGCTAGGTTCGTAGTTTCAAAGAGAGGCAAACGTCTACTCTTTCACAATGGTTACACCTTCTATTTGAAGACGAAAGGTGTGAAGCAGCGATGGTGTTGCTCCACCCACGGGTCCCTTGGGTGCAGAGCCATCGTAACCACAGTGGATGACCAGGTTATCTCCGCTAAGGGAGACCACAACCATGCACCGACGTGGCGAGTGTGTTTAATTGGCAAGAAGTGTGTATCGGGTGCCCGGTTGCATCACTTAAAAACACATCAATCTGTAGAGAATATGTAAGAAGTTATATTTGAAATCGGCAAAGTTTATATACGCCTACATAAATGCATTTTTCTTTATATAGATATACAACGACGAAGAAAAATCATTAATAAATAATAAGAACAAAGTAGTGGTGGTGCTGACCCTTGAGGTATGCCTAGATTGACATAACCATTTTCTGAAGTAAGTGTCTTTCCATTTGTAGAAAAAAAAATTTTCTATCTGCTTACGATCAGACAAGAGTGACGTATACAACTTGTGAGCAGAACCTACAATACCGTGACGACTTAACTTGGTTAATAACAACTTGTGATCTATAACATCGAACGCCTTAGACAGATCGCACAGTATACCTGCTAATTTGTGCTTCTTATCGGGGCCTGTCATAATAAGGTCAGTAATAAGTTTTGTGTGCAGCCATCGTAGTTGACCGCTTTTGCTATACGCATACTGGCTGTCAGTTAATAGGTCATTTGATTCCAGGTGCATCATTAAACTGGATGATAAAATAAACTCCACAATCTTTGATATAGTGTGTGCGATAGTTATGGGACGGTTGTTGTTCACATGATCCTCTCCCCTTTACCTTTAAATACTGGCCAGGCTCTGGTATTTTTAAGTACGTTTGGGTAGGTGCCACACTGAAACATACAGTTGACTAAGACAACCAAAATATCAGCAATGATAGGCCATACACTTAAAATTATATTAATGGATATATCATAAACATCAACTGTGGTAGGTTTTTTAAACATAGTCTTTATTGTTTTGTCCATAAGGTTACGTGTGACTATAGGAAGACTGAATTTAAGTATTTTTGCATTTTTCAACTGTGTATCAACATATATTATCGTTCAGAAAGTGACTCATTACTGTTTATCACATACTTCGCGGCGACATTCAGAAAGTGCGCATTTGCATTCGATATTTCTTCATTTGGTACAGTCGCCATCAGACATATCGGAGCTGTGGAGGTAGTCATAAATATCGGAACATACACTTTATCGCCTTGACAATAGAGACGTTGTTCAGATATTTGTGATGGCGACTGTACTACAGTAAAACCCGCTTAAAACGATCACGTTTAATACGATTTCCCGCATTATAGGCCATTTTACGCCGGTCCCTGCAATTAAGGCTTGTTTTCAAACATATTTTCACGGTTAATACGACTCTAGTCCCCGCTTAATACACCATCTCTAAATCCACACACCTTTACTTTATAAATAAAAACTTATGAATTTTATTTTATACGGGTGACAAAAATGTGGCAGACTTAAGTCTGCCGTTATGTATCGTCTATGGGAAATAGCGAACACGCGATCCATAAATTAAATTATATTGAAAATCTTGTTATATCAAATGCGTCCAAATCTCTGCTTCTAACTAAAATAAATAATTACTTTAAATGAAAAGTAAATATTTCTGTTGAATAGGTACTATAGGTAGGCAATTTATACACCTCACTAATACCTATATCAAAACTACAATTATATAGACCAAATTATGTCGAAACCCTAATATTGATTTATAATTATGTATAAATATGATTAAGTATAATTTTTGTATTGTTTTCCATTCTAAATAAACAAATTACATAGTACTAGTATGTTTTTCACGTTTAATACAATTTCCCGTATAATACGCTTTTTTTGCTGGGTCCCCTGAGAATCGTATTAAGCGGATTCTACTGACATTAATATGTACTTACGTTTTTTTTAATAATTACGGCATGTTTATTTACAGCTAGGTTCGTAGTTTCAAGAAAAGGCAAACGTCTACTATTGTACAATGGTTACACCTTCTATTTGAAGAGGAAAGGTGTGAAGCAGCGATGGTGTTGCTCCACCCACGAGTCCATGGGTTGCCGAGCGAGCGTAACCACAGTGGATGACCAGGTTGTCTCCGTTAAGGGAGACCATAACCATGCACCGACGTGGCACAAGTGACGACTGTGTTTAATTGGCAAGAAGTGTGTATTGGGTACCTGGTTGCATCACTTAAATACACATAAATCTGTAGAGAATATGTTAGAAGTTTTAACTTCTAACATATTCTCTATGTTAGAAGTTAAAACTTGTAACATATTCTCTACAGATTTATGTGTATTTTGTTTGAAATCGGCAAAATTTATATACGCCTGTATGTATGCATTTTTGCAATGCAATATAAATGCCAGTACCATATGTCATCACTGGCAACACACAATGTTCACATACTACTCGTATTTACGTATGCTTATTTGGTTATATAAGGATACTTAAAAAGGAGTAGCTAACGTATTCTAGGTACGAGTAGGTAGGTTGTATATAGGTTACTCTGTCAATCTAAATCAGATATTGCATTAACATAAAGAAAAATTTTTTTTTAATAAGTACGTCTTTTTTATATCCAGCTAGGTTCGTAGTGTCAAGAAAAGGCAAACGTCTACTATTGTACAATGGTTACACCTTCTATTTGAAGACGAAAGGTGTGAAACAGCGATGGTGTTGCTCTACCCACGGGTCCCTTGGGTGCCGAGCGATCGTAACCACAGTGGATGACCAGGTTATCTACGTTAAGGGAGACCACAACCATGCACCGACGTGGCAACAGTGACGACTGTGTTTAATTGGAAAGAAGTGTGTATTGGGTACCTGGTTGCTTCACTTAAAAACACAAATCTGTAGAGAATATGTAAGAAGTTTTATTTGAAATCGGCAAAATTTATACACGCCTATATAAATGCATTTAGTATCGAATGGTTCAATATACATAATATAAAATATATATATAATATAAAAAAAACCAAGTCATTGGTTCACCTTGCCCACGCTGCGCCTTCTTGTTCGTGGTCGCCGCTCGACAATCTTTACGCCCCCATGGCCATCGGTTCTATTAGCATTGTATCCCGCCCACTGTCCTTTAAGATTATAGGTAGCAATCCAAGAGGCTATGTCGGTCATTCTGGTTCTGCTGCGAATGATATCATTTCTAATGCCATACACTCCTAGCATAGCCTTCTCCATTGCCTATGGGTGACTTTGATCTTTCCTATGAGGCCCATCTGGTCCATAGTAGGCGATCACGTTTCAGTACCATATGCCACACTTGGCGACACACACTGGTCAAATACTTATACTCGTATTTACGTATATTTATTTGGTTATATGATGATTAATGATGTACACTCGTAAATATGATTAGCTAACGTATCCAAGGTACGAGCAGGAAGGTTATATATATGTTTCTCTATCAATCTAAATCAGATATTGCATTAACATGTAGTAACAATTTTTTTTTATAATAACGTCATTTTTATTTCCAGCTAGGTTCGTAGTTTCAAGGAGAGGCAAACGTCTACTATTGTACAATGGTTACACCTTCTATTTGAAGACGAAAGGTGTGAAGCAGCGATGGTGTTGCTCCACCCACGAGTCCCTGGGGTGCCGAGCGATCGTAACCACAGTGGATGACCAGGTTGTCTCCGTTAAGGGAGTCCACAACCATGCACCGACGTGGCAATAGTGACGACTTTGTTTAATTGGCAAGAAGTATGTATTGGATGTCTAGTTGCATCGCTCAAAAACAAGTAAATCTGTAGAGAATAAGTAAGAAGTTTTGTTTGGAATCTGCAAAATGTATATAGGCCTATAACTACTGCAACTCAAAATTATATAAAGCGAACATTAACTGCGACTAATGCGACTAAACACTATCATGATATATATTTAATTTTTATTTCACAATAGAAAACTTGTTTTAAAAAGGCGAACGTAATGCCATGAAGCATTCTCTACCAGTTAACCTTAGGGAAAAACATAGGAGATCATAGGCGGTGCTTCTCACAACTAAAACGGAAGCTTGCAATATTTAAATGTAGTCGAAAGATATGATATTATTTATGTTTTTTAATTGATATGTATCAGTGTAAGTCCTGAGTTGACGCTTGCGTAGAAAACACGCAGCGTACATTTTAAGCATATGTAAACGTATGCGAGCAGCTATAGTGCAAGCTGCTCAAATCCCTTGAAAGCTCGACGCTACACTACTCGCCCCGCTCGACGCTCGACGCTTGGAGCGTCCACTCATGACGTTACTAAGAGAAATGGACATACATTGCAATATATAGTAATAATTTATTAACAAATAGGTATAAATTACAATGTAATAAACCTAAACTTATATTAATAAAACTAAAACTAAAGTTTGCCACCCGTGTACCGTAGATGCTGGCAGCATCTTCCCGCTGAATTGCAATACCAATTTGCTGCGCGCGAAAGCTGCCAGCTCTGCGGTCCCAATGAACTTTAAATTTCGGATACATTCTTAATTTTTATCTGTTTTATTAACTAGGTAAGAGGTACTTTAGCTGGTTCAGATTTTAGTGTCATATCGTAGCTCTGTATATTTCAGCCAGATACATAACATCAAAAAGAGGAAAGCGGCTTTTACTGCACGATGGATTTACCTACTACGAGAAATCCCGGGCCCGCGAGAAATTGCGCTGGTGTTGCTCTACTCACGAGCCGTTGGGGTGTCGCGCGGCTGTATACACGATTAGTGATGCGGTAGTGTTTGTGAAAAGTACACACACTCATAATAGACAGAGGTAGTTGAATATTGCTGAAGTACTGATTAAAAAAAGCGAATGAATGTACGTGCCGGCTGAGAGTAGGATCACCCCAAGACGGACAGAAATGACAAACTCCGACACGTGGGCAGCGTCGTTCGTCAAAACCGAAGAGGAACTTCGAACGCCAACCCGCCTGCCATCGTGACGAGTACGGCAACTCTCAAGATGATACAAGTCATATTTGAAGGTTTATTTGGGCCTCATGGGCATGGGCCCATGTTGTACATGGGTACAACAGCGGAAATGATGATGATGATGTATTAAATGAATGAGTGTATGTATGTGACATGGATTAAGTTACGAGGTAGACTGGTTCAGAACAGTAATTTAAAATATTTATTAGCAGTAGCCAAAGGTTTTGAATTTCATTTTGAATGTTATGCATGGTTTAGGCTAAGTTTATTGTGTTATATAAAATTTTGCATGATACATCTTTTGAAGCAAATAAAGAACTGAACTGAACTAAAATCCTCTCTACGCAGCCCTAATCACCAGGAACCTGGACACAGCCCTGTTGCCGGTGGCAACCTAGGGTAGGATTTTTACAATGCGTCTGTATTTTATATGTTGTTTTATATTTTACTTTAATATTCACATTGTAACAAATCTTAAGGATGATAATAAATTAATGCATATACTTACAACAATAAGGCTTACTTTTATTTTATGCTAGAATTACATATAGGTATTAATTGGCAACTCGCGTTGTCCAAGTCGAATATTAATCGCCATATTGCTTGACTAAAATGATGATTGCACATTTAAGTGAGTCTTTCATTATACAAGTACCGAAGTTGTAATTTTATTATAACTTCCTGCCATCCAATTATTTATTCTCTATTACTTTTGTTTAACTATATAATTTAAAAAAAACTACACTTGCAAAGTACGAAATGTGTTGGGTTCTTTATAAAATGATTACTTTTGTGCATACTGGTCATTTTATCAATATCACACAAAAGTAGTACCTATGTTAAATTACATATATTAAAAAATATAATTAATTATATATATAATTGTCTCAATTGCTACAACACAAGCCTTCTTGAGCTTACTGTGGTGCTCAATCAATTGTTGTGTATATCCTATAACATTTATTTATTACTTGTTCCAGTCCAATACGTAATGTCTTTAAAAGGCAATCGCCTGCTGGTATACGATGGATTCACGTTTTACAAGAAATCAGGTGGAGCAAAAGTGCGGTGGTGTTGCTCCACAAATGAGCGTCTTGGGTGTCGTGCGACCGTCTCCACTATTGACGAAGAAGTGGTCGTAGTGAAAAACTCACATAATCATGCAAATCGAAGTCATGTTGTTCTTAAACAGCGATTAGAATAGTATTCGATAGTAACGTTTGAACAACAGTACTTATAAGTATAAACATCAGTTGAGTAATTTTTAGACAGCTACCCATGCGTCTCGTGGATGCCTTGGGTAACCAGAGGGCTGGCTCATTCCTTGTCCAGGGAATCTCTATTCGCCACACGCGCGTAACTTTAACGCGACAACCTTATTTGTAAATTTCGGGCGATTGTCTCTGTCACTCTCACGGCGCCTTAATTGGAGTAAAAGAGAAAGATGCTCGAAATATACGAACTTCGATGTTCGCGGTACCAGGTCTGCCACGTAATTTCGGCTGCGCCATACTTTGTAGGTATCACGTGATGACCCGCATGTTGTGTGCTCGTGTGCCTTCGCCCACGCCGACGAATTTGCGCGAATTGCGGCGCGGCAAGCGTGTTGTCTGTTCAATGCGCGGTCAAGACGCGCAATGCACTGCGGTTAGTTGGGATCACAAGCAATGAACAGATAAAACGCTTGCCGCGTCGCATTTCGCGCCATGTCAGGGCCGGGCCGTTAACATCGCTATCCAGCGCGGTAATGTTAGCCTTCTGTACCCTTACCATAAGTTGTGACATTGACGTTTTCGATAACGAGTATCAAGTTTACTATCTGTGCATCTCGCTTGTACTATTTTAGTGCGAACGAGATGCACAGATAGTAAACTCGATACTCGTTATCGAAAACCTCAAAGTATTACAACTCATGGTAAGGGTACTGGGCACCCTCCCGTGCGTAGGTAGTCAATTTTAATTCTAAATACTTTAACATCTTTATTCTATAATAACGAAATACCTAGTTATAAATGAGTTCTAGTTTAAAATAGTAATAAAAATCATAAAAAAATCTCTTATTATTGATTTACAAAGTACAAAGCTTTATCATCGACAGTCCTTAAATGTTTGAACTCCAGTTATTTACGGTTAATGATTACATAAAAAATGTTTCATAAAAAAATATTGATACAAGTAGAAATTTCTTGTGCCAGTCATAAAATTATTTCTAATACTACATTTTCTTTATAAAATATGAGTCGTGGTAAAGTATGAACATTAATATTTCCATTTCAAATACATCATCTTCCTCGCGTTGTCCCGGCATTTCGCCATCATGGGAGCCTGGGGTCCGCTTGGCAACTAAACCCATGATTTGGCGTAGACACTATTTTTACGAAAGCGACTGCCACTGACCTTCCAACCCAGAGGGTAAACTAGGCCTTATTGGGATTAGTCCAGTTTCCTCAAGGTGTCTTCCTTCACCGAAAAGCAACTGGTATATATGAAATGATATTTCGTACATTACTCCCGAAAAACTCATTAGTACAAGTCGGGGTTTGAACCTGCGGATTGCAAGTCATCCGCTCTTACCGCTAGGCGACCAGCGCTGTTTCTAATACATTTCCAAATTTCCATTTAAAAAATCTACTTGTGTTTTGTTTTCAGCTAAGTTTATCGAATCAAGGAAGGTTGGTAAACGTCTACTAGTATACGAGGGATATACGTTCTACACTCGTTCTAAGTGTGGTTACAAAGTTCGCTGGTGCTGCTCGACCCACGGCCACATGGGCTGCCGAGCCGTGATATACACAGTCGAAGACAATATGGTGGTGGTTAAAAATAACCACACACATTTACCGCCGAAGTGGTCTTAAATTTCACACAAATTTATTGAAATAAAACATTTGTTTGTATACTTAATTTAACAACTGCGGGCCGATTTTGTGGCGTCGAGTATTGGAATCGTGATATTTTAAAACGTGTCAGAAACGAAGAAATGGTATTTTAGAAACATGACAAACCCCGGACGACGGGAGCAAAAATGCACTATTCACTAGTGCTTAATTAAATATCGACTATTCTATCGACATCCATACGAACAATTTATGAATTGGAAATTGATTGATCAAACTTATTATCTTACATGCCAGGTTGCTACATAATATCTGGTTTAAGACATTCATTTCTCATAAAGAATTTGCAAAATTCACTTAAATGAGATACACTAATATTTAACAATATTTTTAAAGCTAGCGTGCAGTTTATAATAAAAGGATTATCAAATCAACTATATTTTCTAGTTATACATGTTAAAGTGGGTAAAATAGTTTTTAACTTAATAACAGCGGTTTAGAGAACAAATTACTTCGACCGTCCTCTTCAGATACGTCACAGCGCAGATAACAAGCAAATACGAAATATGTATGTTCGCGAGTTATAATGAGAGCGTCATGCATGGATGCGGTGTAGGTATAGCCGTGCACACTACTGCTATGGTAAAATATTACATCAGGTGCCTAGTAGCTTATTATATATTATTTCAGATAACTAATTACATAGGTACTATAATTATTATCAATATTAAGAGTCACGGGGAATGATTGTAATAATAAAATAATTACAAACAGCTCATTTTAATTTTGTTTACAGCTACCTATAATTGTTCTTAATTATGTAATGGTGGTCAAGTCCATCGTGCTTTTTATCGACTTATAAAATGTGTGTCCTCGCACTATTGAGACGTCAACACATAATGTCTCCCGTCATCCGGGCTTTGCATGAATGATAGAAATTAATATCGTGGGTATCGAAACTATACATTTTGTGCAAATATAACCGTGAGAAACTTTTGTGTGCGATTATTTTCGTCCTAAATTTTTTATGAATTCGAATACACTTCTCTCAAAACTCGGCCCGCTGTTTTCTGTTAGTAGCATTAGTTAAACAGGAATAATGTAATAGTATAAAGGAAATTATAATATATATTTTAGATTTAGTTAATAAAATTTACACAAAACATATGTACTATAATTATTATATATAATATTATATTACCCGCAAACGTCAACTGCTGCATATATGCCTCCCCATAGACAGCCACAGGCAACGATCGGGCCACGCTTGGCAGGCGGGTTGGCTCCGAAATATGATCTACCGCTTTAAAGACACACTCAGAGGATTAAGGAGGACACGTTCGGACAGTCTCATTACAAATATCGGCTTAGTTATTAGATATTATTTTGAGTATCTGGAACTTTCCTTCTAAATCCAAATCAATATTTTCGATTTGAGAACAAGTATTGATTACAAAACTAACCTTAATTCGTTTTCAGTCATATTTACTACATTGTCAAACGGAATACGTCTACTAGACCACGACGGGTTCACCTACTGCGCGAAATCATCTCCTGGAGGCAAATTGAGATGGTGCTGTTCTGATTTACCTACAAGCGGATGTCGGGCTGTGGTCTATACGTACAATGATGTGATCGTTATGGTTCGAGGGCCTCATAACCATTTAGCGTAGACTTTAGTAGAACTTTCGTAAGACTTTGTAATATTTTTGTCACTCGCCCAACATGATTCGGAGAACATAGGCCTCCATTTTCAAGCACTAAGAGTGCTAGGTATGTCGCGCGAGTGACTAAATAAACGCGAGTAGATTATAAAATATGTAAGTAGCGTAGATGTTGTTGGATATAATTACTAGCTCACGATCAACATACGAAACCGTCGACTGGCGCCATATTGGAATATCGATATTTTCCTCGTGCAAGTCTCGCACTGTGGTTCATACATACAATCTAAATTTATTTCTAGATAAGGTATCCATCATGCAGGCGGCATTCCCGCGCTGAATCTCTATGGCTGATAAAATTTCTTATTATATTGACGACCGCTCTGGCCTAGTGGGTAGTGACCCTGCCTATGAAGCCGATGGTGCTGGGTTCGATTCCCAGTCAGGGCATTTATTTGTTATGAGCACAGATATTTGTTCCTGAGTCATACAGGATAGGTATTTCTAAAAAAACATATCACGATTAGTTTACTAAATTATGGTGGTAATGTTTAAAACACTGTTTCATTTCGTTTACACTTATGTTATATTTTGAGACCGTGATCATGTAATAAAGAGGAAAAGTGTAAAAAATAATAGTGAAACATATTATGTAGTATGAATTGTACCTATATAATTACTTTGCAAGTTCTTTGAAATTGTCCCCTTTAGATTTCAAGCTGATTATATCATTTATTTCAATGTATACTGATTATGGAATAGAAATGGTTAACTTGTGGCTACAGAGATACCTACCTGAATATGAAACTTTTTTTTAACAAGACTGATCAGCGTTTGGCCTCAGTCGCACCTGATGTGTAAGTGTCGACGCGGTCGAGGGTGTAGCACGCTGGTTCAGTAACAGCCTATTCACTCTTGCCTTGAAGAGACCTAAATTATATCTTTCCGGGGATACAAACGAAGGTAGCGAATTCCAAATTTAGCAGTCTGCATTAGGAAGGTAGAACTCTCATACCGTTCGAGACATATTCTTGTACTGCTAGTTATACGACATACGTGTTGTTGAATGTTACTTTGTATAAGTATTATATAAGTAATAATTATTTACCATAAGTGTCGAGTTAAATTACATTAGGAATAAACAAAATTGTTTTGTATGTCACTTTATTTTAATGTTTATTACCTTTAAAGCTTAATATTCTTCCTATCAGCTATCAGACTTCCTGTACTGGACATTGGCGTCCACAAACCTCCACCGCAAGTTAATAAACAGCTTAAAAATCATTACTTTCTACGCGGTTTCAAATTCTAGCAGCAACAAACTAAAGATAAATTAGAACAAATATTTTTATTTTATTTTATGAAAAGGCAACGTTTCAAAAACCGTTAAAAAGCAAGATTATATACTTGACAAATTTTGACTGGTCAGCCGCGATAACTGGTGATTTAGATTCATACCTGTCTCGGATGCTGGAAGACCTCGTCACTTTTTGTTAAGTATATCAAGTATATGCCACCAATTTTAATTTATAAACGAAAGATAATATTTCGCTCAGATTAACATTTGAGCGAAATATAAAAAAAGACACCGGCCTTTTAAAATGTTTGTTTTTTTTTTATACATTTCACATGTATTTGATTTGAATTTAATAATAAAATCGAACGTTTTTCTCCAACTTTCAGCCCACTTCACCACATCACTTAAGGGCAAACGTCTACTAGTCTACGACGGGTTTACCTACTACGCGAAATCATCGAATAGGGGCAAGCTGCGGTGGTGTTGCTCGACTCACAGTCCGCGGGGTTGCCGCGCTACGATCCACACTTACGAGGACGTGATAGTGCTGGCGAGGCCAGCGCATAGTCATTAAATATCCTGCCAAATTTGGGCTCAACGCGTGACTTAGGGTTCCGTACGGTCTCCCGGGTCAAACGTAACCCTATTACTAAGATATTATCTTCGTCTGTCTGTCCGTTTGTCATGAGACGGTATCTTAGCGTGATAGTTGTACAGTTAAAATTTTCACAGATGATATATTTCTGTTAACAACACCACTATTACTACAATAATACATAACAACAACTACAATACCACTATTACTACAATAATACTACTATCATTATTTAAACAACAACTAGAAAACATAATAATTTTTTAACATTTTTTATAGGGACTCCCATACCTAATCGTTTTTGCTGGAGATTGATAACTGTAAGCGGTAAACGCTTCAAATAATATTCACAGAATATTCACTTAATGGGACGTCCCAGAGAACAATCGTGATTTAATAATAATTATAGTCTAATGTTGTATAGATAATGGTACGGATAGGTACCTTTCGTGAGCCACTTGGCTGGTATTTACATCAAACAAACTTTAAAATTAATTTGATGTTCTGAGATTGATCGAGTGATATGTTGATTGCTAGAATTTATTGATGTGTCAATCTTTTAACGCTTATTTTGTTAATTTAACGAAGTGACAATAGGTGTCGTGGCAACAGCATGATTACCACTAGCCCATTTTTGTGATAAATGCCTAACCTTGATTTACGTTTGTTTTTATATGAGTCCTAATTTAAATTAATATTAACTCTTGTTTAGAATTAATAAATGTGGGATTATGACTGGCCTTTAAATAAAATACCACTTTTTAATTTCTTTTGTTTATTTTACACACTTTAACTATTTAATTTCACATTTTTCACCTTCCACCGCGTGCTCGTACTTCAAACCGTTCTTTCCGTTCTCTCCCTCCCTCTCGCACCTCTCTCTATCATATGCTCACACTTTCCGTCCCGTTTCAATACATAAACGTATGGTGAACTGGTGAGGGTTCTTGCGCACTTTTTGGGACTGGAACTGAGTCTTAAGTATTTATAATATAATGTACATGTTTAATATATTCTTATAAAGATAAATATAATAACTTACATGAGAGGATGAAGCATGCCAAATACTCTGCTTTGGAACCGGTGTACGACTTCGTGCCAGTAGCAGTCGAGACCGCTGGACCTTGGGCTGTGGAGGCTAAATAATTAATTGGGCAAGTAGGTCGGCGGTTAAGAGGCAGAGGATGTGATCCTCGGTCCGTATCGTACCTGGTGCAACAGATCGCGTTGGCTATTCAACGCGGTAACGCTGCCAGTATTATGGGGACATTTGCACCAGGTACGATTAACTAATAACTAATAAGTGAACATTTTAAAGTTATGACGAAGCCTTTTGCGGATTCCATCGTTAGTTTGTGTGAGACGAGGCCTGTTGCTGATTTTAATGTTGCCACCTGACGAAACCTGCGCTGTGGATAGCTGTTTGTATAATAACACAACTTACATAAAATACGCATTTTTCTGATAATTTAAAGTTGACTTGTAAATTTAAATGAGATCACATGGGAAACACCAGCTTCTATTATTTTATATACTAAACGTTATGAACCTTTAAGAATTATTCCCTAGCTCCTAAAAGTTAAAAAGTTATGCATTACGCCGTCAAATCAGGAACGTGAGATAATAAGTATATCGAACGCAAATACTTTAATTGTTGTGTAAATATACTACTTATAAACAGGAATACTCTTAATTATTACAGTTTCGCACTAATGACGTTGACCCGGTTTGGACCCGGGTATCTCCTTAAACTACGTCCAACAATGAGAGGTAGGGCACAGCGTTGACCATCACGCTTGAATCTGGGGCAGCCCAACTGGGGAAGTACCTCCTCCTTACAGAAGACCACAGCCATAATAGCACTGCCACCTTTCAGATATGTATAGTGTTGTGTTCCTGATGGTGAGTAAGGTTCCCAGAGCTCCAACCCCCCTTAAAGGCCGGCAACGCGCTTGTGACTCCCCTGGTGTTGCGGGTGCCCATGGGCGACGGTAGTTGCTTAACACCAGGCAATCCGTCTGCTCGTTTGCCCGCCTATGTCATAAAAAAAAAAAAAACATGTCCTTACCCTGATTAACCAGGTTCTTCCGGCAACTTTTTCTTTTAAGCCTATCTTATCCAAATTCCTAAATCATACGTTTTCGAGTGCAGCTTAATTTATATGTTTTATTAATCGTTTGGCTATTATCTAGAAAAAATATCGATTTTAGGTATGAATTTGCGATGTATTAATAATTTACCGTTTTTTTTAATGGAATAAATGTGAAAAGATTTGAACATTAAGTATTTATTATTTCAATACAAACAAAAATAAATTAACATGATTAATTAAAATTACTTATTCTACATTACACTAAACTAAGAGCTATTAATAACTAACTTAAATTAAGAATTCCCCCCGTGGCAAGGTACCGTAGATGCTGGCAGCATTACCCCGCTGAATTGCAATACTAATCCGCTGTGCGAGGAAGCTGCCAGCTCTACGGTCTCCGGTAGGATCCGCCAGTCTCAGTGCCCCAAACAAAGCCTTTGGGTCCCCACGGGCTGAGCATTTCAACACCGAACGCGTATAAACTGTAGGTACTCGGGACCCAGGCGGCTGTACTTCATCTTTTTTTATTTACGTTTTATAATTAATGTTTTTACACTTCTAGTCCAATTCACGACTTCGAAGAAAGGCAAGCGTCTACTAGTATACGACGGGTTTACCTACTACAATAAATCAACAAGCGGCACAAAACTGCGCTGGTGCTGCTCTACTCACTTTCGCCATGGTTGTGGCGCTGCTATATATACCTATAACGCAGACGCCATGGATATCATAGTAAAAGCGAAAACAACTCATAACCATGTCCGAGCTATTCCTCAAAAAAGCAAACGTACCAATAAATATATTTGAAATTGTCTGCGCAGAGAAATTGGCGTAGCTGACCAATATGGTAAACGAACGTTGTTAGTAATATAAAATATAATTGACCTTTGGACAAAAGTTTGACACAATTGACAAATTTTATAAACGACGTTTATTTCAAACGTTATGCTATGAACCGTTTCAGATTAATATTCAATAAAACTGTTATATCTATATACAAACTTTGTATTTTATTATTCAGTGGCAGAAGTTGCTAAGTGGGCGGTGTTCAATAATCCTGACACGCTGTTGCTCTCTTAACAATAAAGTTGTATCAATTTATATAAAAAAAAGTATTTGATTTTTTCCAAACCTTTATTTTATTATCACCTCAGTGTGATTTTACTCAGCGATTCCACCACATAAACAAAAGGCAGGCGTCTGATACTCGTATTCCCTGCACGAAGCTGCGCAACGTCAATTGGTATTGTCATTGGTTTGTACCTACTGAGTACTACTGATTATTTCTATTACTAAGTTAATAATAAAACTAAATAATTAATTTCAGCCCGGTTCACCACATCAACAAAGGGCAAGCGTCTACTAGTATACTCCGGGTTCACCTACTACGCGAAATCATACTTGGGCGGCAAAGTTCGATGGTGTTGCTCGACACATATATCACGTGGATGCTGCGCGGCTGTTTATACTTATGAAGATGTAATAGTAACAACAAAAGGGACTCATAATCATGGTGCACCTAGAAATTATGTATAAATAATTTTTATTCTAATATTTGTATCTTTAGCTACCGCTTTTTTCATCCATCATTACTTTATATAATTTGTATTATATTATTGTCATGGTTGATATATATATGTATTGATTATATTACAGTTATTTCATTAATTTCTAATTTTTTTTTTTTTTCATGATGAATGTGTCTAAATTACCGTATTATTTTCAGCCCAATTTACCGTATCTATAAGAGGCAATCGACTGTTGATACTTGATGGATATACCTACTACGCGAAATCAGGTTTGCATCATAGAGTACGATGGGTCTGTTCGACCCACTGGTCTCGAGGTTGTCGTGCCACTATCCACACCTACAAGGATGAGATAATGTCAACGAAAGGAACGCATAATCATGTCCCTTCCAAAAACTACTTTTGAAAACTAAAATAACTTATTTTAAGTTAGGTACGTTGTAAAATGTAAATACAATACGAATATTAAAGATTTGCAATGCAATATGTATTGTAGCCCTAACGAACATAATTTACCTTAAAAACTGGTATTAACGATGTATGACTTGCTTTTCTTTTGCCTGCCTGCTTTTAAGTAGGTCGGAATTTTATGGCCTGTCACCATATAAAAGGGACGCATAATGCGATAGGTAACTTGCAACCATCATATCTAATTAGAAGGAGTTAGCATTACTTTTTAAAATGTCAATAATATACGAAAATCGTATTGCATCATATTTGTGCTCTTGTTTGATTTCTTTTTACTACAATTTGTGACATCAACGAGGCAAGCGTCTACGATGGTTACACCTATTGTGCGAAATCAGGGTTGGGCAGCAAAGTGCACTGGGTATATTCTACCCACTGGTCTCGTTGGTATGGGGCGTGGATGGTGGAGCTTCAATACATAGTTACGAAGATGTTATCTTTGCGAGGAAAAACATAATCACAATGCGTCTCTCTCTCTCTCTCGCATTTTAAGTAAAAGGGCTACTTACTAAATACGTATTATTTATATGTTATATTGTATTTCTTGTTGTTAACTACATAATAAAAATATATTATGTTTGTAGTGTCTTTAATAATTAACGTTTAAAACCCACTAAATCAACTAATAACATATCAAATTATCGAAGTATATGCTTATATATATGCTTGGTAAATTCTTGTTTAAATTTTTAATTTGGGTGAGGAGGGAAATAATCTGTAGGTGACAAAGACCGTCGTCTTAGACAAAAGGGAATCAACTCCCGCTCTGAGTCGTTTCTGGTGAAAAGTGCGCGCTATGCTTCGAGAAGTATGGGCACTTTTACACCGGGAACGACAAGAAACGATAACTATTACTAGATTTTAGTGAATTATTGATTAGTGATGTTTTTGATAGATTCTTCAATTATTATTAACATTTATTATTCGTTCATTTACAGCTTATTTCACGATGTCCAACAGAGGAAACCGTTTGCTAGTACACAACGGTTTCACCTACTACCCGAAATCACAGAGCGGCCAGAAGATGCGCTGGCGCTGCTCCACTCACTGGTCGCGCGGTTGCCGCGTCACTATTCACACATACGACAACGTTATTTCATTGATGAGGGGAACTCATAATCACCTTCCAACTAAATACTATTATTAATGGATTCAGGTCACACCAGCGTCTTCCCGCAACTTTTTTTTAATGACATAGGCGGCAAACGAGCAGACGGATTGCCTGGTGGTAAGCAATTACCGTCACCCATAGGCACCCGTAACACCAGGGGAGTCACAAGCGCGTTGCCGGCCTTTAAGGGGGGTTGGAGCTCTGGGAAACTTACTCACGATCAGGAACACAACACTGCATACTTGAAAGGTAGCAGTGCTATTATGGCTGTGGTCTTCTGTAAGGAGGTGGTACTTCCCCAGTTAGGCTGCCCCAGATTCAAGCGTGATGAACTTTGTCTACGTGGGGTCCAACATAACCCACAAATACATCTATTACGCGATGCATCGATTATTGCTGTTTCGTAGTAAGTTCCGCCCCCTCTCGTTCTTCTCGGATAATTTTCATGATAAAAACTGTCTTGTCCATTCCTAGGCCTTACACTATATTCATACTAATAATAACATAATAGCACTGCTACCTTTCAGGTATGCAGTGTTGTGTTCCTGATGGTGAGTATGGTTCCCAGAGCTCCAACCCCCCTTTAAGGCCGGCAACGCGCTTGTGACTCCTCTGGTGTTACGGGTGCCCATGGGCGACGGTAATTGCTTACCACCAGGCAATCCGTCTGCTCGTTTGCCGCCTATGTCATAAAAAAAAAAAACTGAATTTCATCTAAATTGGTTGAGCAGTTTAAGCTTGAAGAGGTAACAGACAGACAGGTATATTACCCGAAATCACGGAGCGGCAAGAAGATGCGCACGAGTGGTTGCCGCATCATTGTTCACACTTACGTTACAATGTCATTAGGTTAATGAAAGGAACACAATTATAATAACATTCACTTTTGGTACTTGTAAATATTCTTACTTACATTATTCTTAGTAAATTAATCTTAATTGTTATGGTTATTGTCGATAATATCATTTTAAATCGCATATTTTTAGCATTTTTTTCGGCGTTTTATACATACTTATATCAGATCCATTTTTTATTAAGTAATAATAACTGTGTAACCTAGACAGGAAGTGTGATAAAACTCTGTTTATACGCGTTTTTACAACTATATAACTCGATGAAAAGGTTACATGATGTTTATATTGTTTAGTGTTAATACTATTTTATTATTTAATAAATGATTGTCTATAGATACTGTATATTATTTTTAGTCAAGACAACTTGTCGTCATAATGTTCCATAGCTCTTATGTGGGTTAGTTCTAAAGTCCAACAGCTTTATAAAAGATGATGACACACGTTTATGAAGTCCCATTTAAATAACTTAATACTTTTTAAAGCGTCCCCATACATGACGATCTGAAAGCCACAAGTCCAACTGAGCATTTGGAGATGTGACCTCATGTTGGAAGCACAGACTCCTATGAAAATGACGCATGTCCCCACAATGTGGTGTTACATCTAGATGTAGATGTAGACACACTACAGTGTAGGGACGCCCGGCCGGACTCAGGCGGGCTGTCGATCGCTTGTTGCAGTCATTCAGCCCAGTTCCCTGTAGTTGGAGCTGCAGGTTACTGTTCCGGCTGCGTTCCCACACAGTTTTCCTCAAATCTTCCAATTTTCCTGCAGAACAGAAAGATATCCTTTAATTTAACATCCTTTAGTTCGCTTTCCTCCAGAGCGTCTCTGCCAAATACTTTGTATCTCATCGATGCGTACATGCCACATTCGGTTATGACGTGTATGCTTGTTTCCTCCTTCCCACAGTGTGGGCGGGAGGCACTTTCAGTCTAACCTATTACCTTGAGATGTCTGTTCAACCAGTTGTGGCTCGTGATGACGCCCGTCAGTAATTTTAGTCCTGACTTACCTGGTTACATATAAATAGGTAGGTAACCAAACACTTAATTTTTTTAACTTGCAGCCTACTACACGACATCGGTTCGCGGCAACCGGTTATTAACACACCACGGCTTCACTTACTATCCGAAGTCGGCGTTCGGCGGCAAAACACGCTGGTGTTGCTCCAGCCACTGGTCCCGTGGTTGCCGCGCCACCATACATACCTTCCAAGATGCCATATTGTCGACGCGGGGCAACCATAATCATGATGCTATCAAAAAGTTTTTTTAATCTTATGAGGCGGATCTTGTGGGAATGGTTTAAATTTTCACAAATCATCATGCGCTTTGTTTTCTGACAATATGGAATTATCAGGGCATTTTAAGGCATTATGTTTATTATTAGGTTACGTTTGTTTTATGAACTAATTGTATTATGCAAATTATGAATTTTGATAAATTATGAGTTATGACAATAAAAATTATATGACCAAATATGGAATATGGAATGAAAAATTTTATTGCATATTAAACAGATTATGAAAAATTACTAATAAGAGAAAAATATGTTTTTTTTAATGTTTATCAAAGCTTCTCAGGGTCTCAATATAATGTTCATTTATATATAAATAAACGAATCCTTGTTACAGAATAGCAGGGTGCTTTGTATATTCGAGCACGTTCGTTTTGTTTTTGTTATAAATGTTTTATATATTTAAGACTTTCTTGTTACGTTTGTGATAAAAAAGGTCTAAAAAGGTCTAAAGGCTACCAAATAAAAAGTACAACTTCACGACTTAAAACACTATGGCAATGTTCCACGCATTTTCCTTGTGCCTATCGTGCTTTGATTTATACCATAGATGACCATTTGGTAATGGTAAGGAATGAACATAATCATTCGCCTCAACCAAGTATTCATTAGTAAATACTCAACTACTCAAAGTATTGTAACAATAACAATGTAAGAATGAATATAATGTTTTTATTTTTTTTTCCTACTTGTTTTTAAATGCACAGATGAACATTATCATGCACATGTAATTTTATGCAAAAAATAGAACACGATCTTATTGAAAAAAGTTGAGAAAAAAATCTGGTATTTCCGAATTGAACAGAAATTTCGGTGAGCCTTCTAAATTTCTCATTTTATTACTAAGCGGAAATAAATATTTATAATATATTTACGTCAGTATACCGTTTTAGACTTCAGTACTAATCTGGGTTTAGGACCCGGAGTTAACGAACAAAACCTTTCTGGTACTTTGTCTTAACCGTCTTAAATATAAATTCATTTGCTATAAAGCGATTTGTTTTTTAGCCATATTCACCACAACACAGCGAGGACGAACCATGATATTATTTGAAGGTTTTTCGTTCTCCAAACATCAAGTTACCGGGCCGAAGACTAGATGGCGCTGTTCTCAGCGTAGCAGCACCAAGCATTGCCGTGCGTACATCACGACAGTTGATGACAACATTGTTAGTTTTAATAATGAGCACAATCATCCAATGAAAGGCTATGACTAGTGATCGTAAAATGCGAGCAAAATCTATTGAAATGACGTATAACAAGTGAAGTCCCCCAGTTCAATGAATTTAGCTCGCATTTTACGGAAATCTTTTTAGAGGTACCTTCATAAAATGGAAAAAATTCATGACCAACTGTAGGTAGTATGAAGAGTCGACACAGTACGATTTCATTTATCACCGAATAAATACGATTGTATTAATTACATTCCATAATGATACAATTGTTTCGTACGATTAAATATACCAATGACTTATTTACCTAATTCGTTTTTTATTATATGTATTAATTTATCTCAACTAGTAATTTTATTTGCACTTGTTAATATTTAACGTTGATTGCTATATCGCAGGAGTTTTATGGACTATATGCCCCTAGAATTAAATCAGCTCCAAGTATTTTCAATAAATTTTATTTTACTTGACTAATTATAGTCACAATAAATAAATTATTTCTTAGTAAACGGCTGACAAGTCCCAACTAATTTAGTGAATAAAAAAAAATATTACACAACACATTTCCAAACCTTATTTTCCAGCAATTTTCACCACATCAGCTCGAGGGAAGACATTAATAAAGTTTGATGGCTACACGTTCTGCCAAGACAAGGCGTCTGGTGGAGGTACCAAGGTTCGGTGGAGATGTTCCACTCACAATATTGGCTGTTGTGCTTACGTCGTCACTGTAGGGGAAGAGATTGTCCACATACAGGCTAATCATAATCACCCCCCAAGATTTTATTCATAAGGTAGGGTAAAAAGAGTTACTCTTTGTAACCTTAAACTCAGTAAAATTACTGAGTTTAAGGTTACAAAGCCTTGAGCACCGTCGCAGGGTTGCTAGTTTGTCTGTGTTTTACAGGATACATTTTGGAGAGTGTGCACAGGAATTGCACGATTTAATTCCGCCATCTCCGTTCCTCCACCGGACGTCCAGACGAAGGGAGCGGTTTCATCCTTACGTTGTGAATATTCCATTCATTCGCACGAAGCGATTCGCTTCTACCTTCCTAATGCGGACTGCTAAGGAATGAAATTTGCTCCCTTCGTCTGTATTCCCGGTAACATATAATTTGGGTCTTTTCAAGGCAAGAGTCAATAAGCTGTTACTGAACCAGCGTGCTACACCCTCGACCTCGTCGTCACTTACCATCAGGTGCGACTGAGGTCAAACGCTGGTCAGTCTTTTATAAAAATAAAAAAAGGACCTGACAGTATTGCTAATGACATAAATCTCCATGTATCGGTGAGAAGGTATTTAGTAATAGTCATATGAACAATAATTTGACATTTGTTACAATTTAATGTTACGCTTCTGGTGTAACTGTTGGTTGAATACGATAACATTACACGGAGAAGAAAATAAATAAATATTAAAGAACATTCTTACACATATTGAATGATCCCCACGGTAAGCTCTAGAAGGCTTGTGCAACGATATATATAATATACAAATACTTAATTATAAAGAAAATACCCATGACTCAGGAACAACTGTTTGTATCGTCACACAAATAAATGACCTTACGGGGATTTAAACCCATGACCAATATTAAAGAGACAAATACACTCAGAGAATATACTAGTAGGATGCGAGTATAATATGGGACGTAAATATGATTTACAAAAACAAAACTAAAGCCACGACAACAAAACTAAAACAACAACTTTTATAATAACATAATTCTTCTGATAGTTTGACAATTTATGTTTTCAAATACAGGTTCGTCGCCTTGCAGCAAGCAATTTTCGTTTTATTTATTGTGTGTACTTATGTGTATTTTATTTTTCTAAAGTAACGTAAAATTAATTCATTCTATGGAAAATAAGTTACATAGATGTTTAAATGATCGTAGAGTAACTATCTTCAGTTTCTACCTCCGTGAGGTATGTAATAATTCTTACGTCTAGCATGCACTAAATAGTGGTAAGTACATACCGGGTGTGGCCTGTAATAGGAGCATTCACTTTAGGCATCATTTCTACTCCACAAACGTAGCAACATTTGTTCTACGACATTTGAAAATAACTTATAGTTTAATAAATATTAATAAAAAGAGATTTTCCAAGCAAGCAATGTATTGCGAAAACTATGAAGTTAAACATCAACTAGACTATTGGATGCTGTTCATTGAAAATAATATTTAGTTTCTTTGAAAAAATCACAAGTAATAAATTATCCAATTGTGTAAAGTTGTAGAACAAACGTTGTTATATTCGTGGTGTAGAAGTGATTATTTAAAATTTGTGCTCCTATTACAGGCCGCACCCAGTATACTTTATGTATTAATACATTACAAGTATTGGTTTAAACTATAAAAGTATTTTTTTTATAATTTGTTTCTAAATAAATGGTACATAACATAATACTCTGAAAGTCCGTATAACGGTTATAGCATTTAATTCAGATAATATTTCAGTAATGTTATTAAACCGAGACTACATTTGTCTTCAGCTAGCCGTAAATCTTAGATTTCGTATCACAAACATGTTAAATATAATTCGAATTTCAGCCATTTTCATCCTATCACGACGTGGCAAAACGCTCATAAAACTAAATGGCTACGCGTTCTGCAAACATAAGCTGATCTGTGGTGGTGCAATAGTTCGGTGGAAGTGTTCGACAGGCACAGGCTGTAGTGCTTACATCACTACCATTGACGGCAAGATTATCACTAAAAAGGAAAACCATAATCATCCGCCGAGATTTCCTAAAGATGACGATGATTAGGAACAGACACGGCACATGACGACAACGACTGTCGCCATATTGGACTGTAATAGGCTTGGTTTTGGTCCAAATGTAAAACAATTGCAATTCATGACGCTTCTGTGAAAATTGTGATGTGTGAATATTTACATGTGTGTTTTGTTTATATTTTATTTTTTAAATCCATACTAATCCATACCAAGGAAATTTTAGTATAACTGGAATAAGCCCTGTGAAAAATACCAATAAGTGAAACGTGCTTTATATGCATCTTATTAAGGTTTACTTTCGCTCGCCGAATATGAAGAAAAAAAACGAGCCGAGTAGGACAGCTAGTACACAGACCTCTGTCCCTTTCTGAATGATGCTATTCCAAGAATAATATTAGATCTATGGCAACCCAAAGTCAACTAGATGCTAGGGTAACCATGCTTAGGGTAACGAGGACAATTACACAACAGGACAACATTAATGTTGGTGTTGAGATAAAGTACATTGAACATATATATTAAAATTTCTAAAATGTGGTTTCATTGTCATTGTATATTATAGTAGAGGGAATATAGCAATTGGGGCAAAGTAATGCCCACAGAAGCGGGGTCATAGTGGTTTAATTTCCTGCGTGTATTTTTTTGATATACCTAATAAACATATAGAATATATAAGTGTGCAAAATGCGAATTTTCACATGGTAAAGATTTAAAAAAAATGTAAAACTCAAATCGTGTGTGTCAATTACAGGAAATTATACACAAAAATGATTATGAGATTAATTTTATAAAATAAGAATCGTAAATAACAAAATGGTGGTTAAAGAATAAAAATATTTTTCAAGTAAAATTAAAATCTGAACATTGAAAACTGAACGTAATATTTTATTGTTTTACACATTAATGTACGTTGTAATAAGAAAACTATATTTAATACATAAATATTTCCGATTATATTATATTTTATAAAAGTATAGGCTGTAATTTTTTAATCAACACGACAAAATATAGGCCTCTCCCATAGACTGCCACATGGAGCACACACATGAAGAACACTTTAACATACTGCGGCCACCGACTACCAGCGACCCGGTCATGGGTCTGTCTGGTTTGTTGATGTCCGACATTACCGATTTACATATCTAAAAAATATGAAGAAGGCTGTTGTCGTATCATAATATATAAATAACCTATAAGGCTGTCGGAGAGAAAAGAAGATTGGTGTTTACTCCACCGACACTCTTAAATTTGAACACCGCAAGAGCTTATTTTTATTCTTTCACATCTGGTTATTTATTTTTAATTTTAGAAATCAAGGTCATAACCTCTTTTACATTTAATTTCTTGTAATTTGATACCACAGACGATTTCTAATAAATATTATAAGTATTCGAAGTTAAAATTTTTGGGAAGCAAAAAACGCATGTAGTATGTCAAATAGATACAGAGCTGCCGGCGTGGTCTCTACACCGATCTAGTACATAAGAACACTATTGTATTTAATAGAATTTTCCTAACTTCTAAAATTAACGTGGTCACCCTATAGAGAGAGACAAAGGTCTGCGTGGTAGCTGTCTCACTAGGCTCGCTTTTTTCGGGCTAGTACTCGATCTAGTTATATTAGTATATCTATGATCCATACTAATTCCGTCTTTCACGGCAAAACGGAACGACGAAATGACGTGATATTTTAAGTGGAGGTAGTTGAAGGGATGGACAGTGACATAAGCTACTTTTTCTAGCGGGAAAACATCTCATTCTCACGGGAAGACTCAATATGGTTACGTTTTGCTCTAACCATGCGCGCAAAGCCGCGGGCATCATCTAGTATTCTATAAACTCAGATATATATATTTTTACTCAAATTTTTTTTTTTTACGCACACCCCTAATTTTACGACTTGTTTTGGCGTTTTGGAAGTTATTTTAAATCTTTTTATATTACAGGAATCTTCATCAAGTCACAACGAGGGAAAGCTATGATACAACTTAATGGCTACACATTTTGCAAGGACAAAGTGACTAATATGAAGATTCGGTGGCGGTGTTCCACTCGCAATTTGGGTTGCTGCGCGTACATTTTCACTATTGAAGACCAAATTGTTTACGTAAAGGAGAATCATAATCATCCCCCACGAAGTCGATCTGCGTTTAAAGATAAAAACTATTCTTAGGCAAATTAAAACATTCAGGAGCAAAATCTTTATTAGTTTAGGATGGAAACTAAGAGTTATAATTTTGTTAGTCAAATATAATATTGTCTTCGGTTGCCGCTCTAATTTTTCTTGAAATAAAATAATTGAAACGGATTATATCGCGTTTAGTTACTATTAAGCCAAATATGTTTTTTTTTTAAATATAATAAATATAAATTCGCAGACGATGTTGTTCTCTTTGCCTCCACTGCCGCAGAACTTCAGCAATTGCTCCAAGATCTGAGCGAGGCAAGCCTTCAAGTTGGACTTCAAATGAATAGAGCCAAGACCAAAGTGATGACCAACAATACGCATCGTAGGGTCGAGGTAGATGGGCAGATTATACACTATGTTGAAGAGTACATTTACTTGGGCCAGTTAGTCTCTTTCAGCAACAGGCAAAACCATGAAATTGAACGCCGGGTCGATAACGCTTGGAAGAGCTACTGGTCCATGAAAGAGCTGATGAAGGGTAACCTTCCATTGTCACTGAAGCGAAAACTCGTTGACATGTGTATTCTGCCTATCCTAACCTATGGTGCCCAAACATGGTCACTCACTGAGATTCAGAAGTCCAAATTGAAGGTATGCCAACGGGCTATGGAGCGTAGTATTTTAGGTGTGAAACGGACGGACCACATCCGTAACACCACACTGCGCTCTAGGACCCGAATTGCTGACGTTGGCCAGAAAGCTGCCAGGCTCAAATGGGACTGGGCCGGCCACGTTTAACGCATGCATCCGGATAGGTGGGCTAACATAGCTACCAAGTGGATGCCATAGCATAGCTTGTGAGATTAGTATACAAACATAGCACAGCATACTCTGGTGGAAAGGTACCCTAAGGCTGCGTTCCTCATCTCTATGAGCGAGAATGTGTAGAAATGAATGTGTTTTTACCAATAGAATCACATTATTTATCGAGATAGGGAATTGTAGTGATTCTATTGGTTGTTAACAAACACACCACTCGCAACGCATCCTCGCTCATCTCTGGTGGAAACGCAGCCTTAAGGTTGACTCACGTTAGCGGCCGTTAGTATACTCATAATACCTAAACAAAAAGTAATTGAAAATAACATACGTTTAACCTTTTGAACGCCAAGCACCACTAAAGTGATCGCGTGATGTCGTGCCTGCCACGCCACCGACCACTAAAGTGGCTATGGCGGACGCTGTCAAAGCAATTGTCCTGCTGACAGATAAGGTTTATATTTGTTCTTCAAAGTCCATACCATGGCGTACACGTCACATTTTGACGCGAGAGGAAAAGCGTTCAAAAGGTTAAGTGGTGTACACAATATTGATTGTATATATAATTGTTACATTTTTTTTTAAATAGATAATATGTTACCGAATATTATTTTATTTCCATCTTACGAATTGATAAATCGTGTTTAACAACTCTTTGATTAATTATTTATTTAATGTAAAAAAATTATATATTATATCAGTTCAGTAATTAATGATTAACACGGTTCTACACACGTTTATTTAGTCACTCGCGCGACATGTTTCGGAGAACATAGGCCTCCATTTTTAAGTACTAAGTGTGCTGAGTGTCCGTTCAGTTCGCCGGCCCGTCGCGTGAGTAGAACCGTGTTAATCGTTAATAACTGTTCTATGTCTCACGAAAGTTTAAATATGTATATCACTTATCGTTGTAAGATCTTGATTTGTATGATTTATTTGTGAAATACTGATTGAGTGAAAGTTGAGTGAAACCTTTGACTGTCAGCAAAATATTTCACATATCAAATCACCATATCTACCGTATAAAAGTAATTTAACAATCCCTCTAAAATCATACGACACTGATAGCAAATACTTGAAGGTTCAGTTGTGGTTAACCATGGCTCCACATGTATAGTCAACCAATTTGATTTCTAGGCCACTTCGAACCTTGTCACAGTGACGTTAATATGAGATCTTTTGCGTCTTTCATATATATTTTCACTGTGACAAGGAACGAAGTGGCCTATAAATCAATTTGGTTGACATACCCTTGAATTTTGTTTGGTCAACAAGTTTTCTGTGACAACAACAATGTGTCCATGATTAATTACCCTTAAGTTATGTTAATAACGAATATATGTGACCCGAGAAAGTTCAACCTTTTTTATGGAGTGCATACTGGAAGGGTAACCCAAAATCTGACGCAGGCATGGCTCACCCGGCTTCCATAAACACACCTGTGCCTATAAATAGAACTATAAGAATAATCTTTATTTCACGAAATATTTATTTCGACGACAGTTTTGGCCTAGTGCGCTACCTGCCTATGAAGCCGATGGTCCTGGGTTCAAATCCCAGCACGGACATTTATTTGTGTGAGCATGGATATTTGTTCTTGAGTATATATGGGTGTTGTATAGATGCATTTGTATATTGTTTGTTTAGTTTTTATTGTTTTATTTCGGGACAATCTTACACAAATCAACCTAGTCCTACGGTAAGCTCAGTAATGCTTGAGTTGTAGGTACTAGACGACGATATATATAATAGATAGATAAATACAATATTAGATATGTATATCCTTGGCTGAGAGCCACAACACAAACCCTCTTGAACTTACCGTGGGGCTCAATGAATCTGTGAAAATGTCTTGTGACATTTATTTATTTATTTTCAGCGGAATACGTTACATCATCTCGAACCACGAAACGTTTGCTGAAGTACAACGGATACACATTCAGCGCCAAATATCACACTGGGTCAATAATCCGGTGGCGTTGTTCGGGATACAGAAGGAAACGTTGCCAGGCAACCGCTACAACTGTAGATGACGTCATAGTGACTATCAAGGACTGCCACAATCATCCGCAATAGTTAACTGAAAAATAAAACTTTTAACATGGAGTTTGGTAAAAAATTAAAGTAAATAAGTTTATTTTTTTTATGACATAAGGTGGCAAACGAGCAGACGGATTGCCTGATGGTAAGCAATTACCGTCGCCCATGGGCACCCGCAACACCAGGGGAGTCACAAGCGCGTTGCCGACCTTTAAGGGGGGTTGGAACTCTGGGAACCTTACTCACCATCAGGGATACAACACTACATACTTGAAAGGTAGCAGTGCTATTACGGCTGTGGTCTTCTGTAAGGAGGAGGTACTTCCCCAGTTGGGTTTCTCCAGACTCGAGCGTGATGGTACTTCGCTGTACCCTACCTCTCATAAGTTATTAACAAAGTATAAAAAATCGTGAAAAAATCATAAGTCCTTTACACTAAAAAAGAACCAAGGCAACTAGTATCTTCCTTAAGGCCACGCGGCTCATTCTTCATAGGTTTTTGGATGGAGTAAGTGATCGGTGGCTCGTAAAGCAGGTTTGAAATGAATGCTCACCGCGGCTCACCGGTGACCCCCGTGGCTTCAATGGAAACACTACATTTTTGGCCCAGCGTTCAACGTGTTAATTCATCATCATCAACATATCAGCCGCAGGACGTTCACTGCTGGATATAGGCCCGGTGACCAACTTTGCGCCACCGGCATCCAGTTGTTACCCGAGATCGTTACCATGTCATCGGATCACCTTGCGGGGGGTCTGCCCACGCTGCGTCTTCCGGTTCGTGGTCGCCACTCAAGAACCTTTACGCTCCAACACCCATCGGTTCACGTGGAATGTGTCTGCCATTTAAGTTTAGCGATTAGTTATTGAATAAGATTATTAGAATATTTTATTGCCCATGTCATGAATTGATTCTGATTAACAATTCTTTGGTTAATTAATGTACAATTAAATTAAGGTTGTCTGGAAGAAATCGCTCTATAGCGATAAGACCCCTGTTGTTTGCCTGTACTCTCAACCTGTGTTGTATTTTTGATTTCCTTTTTTATCATGGTGTGCAATAAAGAATATTTGTATGAATCGTTTCTTTTACTAAAAATTGTCATAATCTACTTTTCGTTTAATATTATTGAGTGATAACGAACGTAAACCTGAATGGCAACCCAATAAATGTCATACTTAATACATTTCAGCGGAATTCATCAAATCGTTTCGAACCAATAACCGCCTATTAAAGTACCATGGATACACTTTTAGTGCGCAATATACAAACGGGCCCAAAGTAACATGGCGTTGCTCGACACACAACGGCAGGAGGGGTTGCCAGGCCATCGTGAAAACTGACAACGACTCCATCATTGTGGTTAAACACAGCCACAATCACCCAGCGCTGTATACACAAGAACCAAGCTATCCTTTGAATTTATAATACTTTATAATTAACTAAGAACAAATCAAATAATTTTTTATGAAATACTTTGATTTGTTTTGATTTTTAAGTAGTAATACTACTATATAAATTAAAAGTTGAAATAGATAACATATACTTAAGAAAAAAACGACAGGACCTCCGGTGTTCGAGACGGGATTCGAACCCGCATCTCCAGCTGTCGCGGCTGACGCCTTAACCAATTCGGCCAACCGTTTTTTGTTTTTCTTAAGTATATGTTATCTATTTCAACTTTTACTTTATAATTAATCTTATAATCCGTGCCCAGCGTTCTACAACGGATATGATCTTTACACTTCGGCAGATTCAAGAAAAGTGTCGAGAGCAGAGAACACCCCTTGCTGTTGCGTTCGTGGACTTAAATAAGGCCTTCGATACCGTCAGCAGGGAAGGGCTTTATTCTGTACTAGAACACATTGGATGCCCACCAAAACTGTTGAGTCTTGTGAAGTCGTTTCACGAGGGTATGCAAGGTGCAGTGGTGTATGACGGTACCGTGTCTAACCCGTTCTTTATGCATCGAGGTGTTCGGCAAGGCTGCGTACTGGCGCCCACCCTGTTCGGTATATTCTTCTCGTTACTGATTAAAACAGCGTTCGGTGACAACCAACAGGGAATCCATCTTCACACGAGGGCAGACGGAAAACTTTACAATGTGTCGCTACTAAAGTCCAAGCAAAAACGAGACGATTTATTCGTTGACAGCTTGCTGTTTGCCGATGATGCTGCCTTCATCGCCACATCGCAGTTTGAGCTTCAGACCATTATGGATAAGTTTTCACGTGCGTGTGCTCTGTTCTCTATGTCCATAAATCCCCGGAAATCTGTTGTGCTGGCTCAAGGGTGTACGGATGTACCGACGATCCTTTTGAATGGCACCCCGCTCGAGTCAGTCGATAAGTTTTGCTACCTAGGGTCGACGGTGACTAACAATCTTTCACCGGATGCAGAAATCGACGTTCGGATCGGCAAAGCGGCGACGATGTTTGGGAAGTTGAGTGCAAGAGTATGGCGAAATAAACATCTTACCAGGAAAACAAAGATGGTTGTTTATCAAACGTGCATCCTGAGCATACTCTTATACGGGGCGGAGACCTGGACATCGTATGCCAAGCACGAGCGTCGTGTTAATGCTTTCCACATGCGCTGCATCCGGAGCATTTTGGGCATACAATGGAAGGATAGAATCACGAACGAGAGGGTGCTTGAGATTGCTCAGCTGCCCAGCCTGTTTGCGCTGCTAAAGCAGAGACGCTTACGTTGGTTGGGGCATGTGCATCGAATGCAACCTTCTCGTTTGCCGCGGCGTGTTTTGCTTGGTGCCATAGCTGATGCCAAGAGAAGCGTCGGTCGGCCAATGCTGCGACACAAGGATTGCGTCAAACGTGACATGCACGCTTTTAACATCCCGGTTCACAAATGGGAGGAGCTTGCCGAGGATAGAGTAAAGTGGCGCAAGCTGGTATTTGACGGACGTAAAATCCACGACAACGCTTGGTTTAACACACTCGCAATTAAGCGAGCCAAGCGTCATAACCCCGACACCTGTTCGCCGCGGGCACATCACACCTGCCAGGCTTGTGGTCGTGTATGCCGCTCCCGTATTGGTTTACACAGCCACGGAAAACGTTGTCGCCCTACCTGACACTGCTTGTATAGTCTGTAATAGACTCGGAGGCCAATGATGATGATGAATCTTATAATTAAAGTTCATAATTAAAACTGTGAATCATGATACGAGTATTACTGGGAGTTTAAAAAAAATAGTGTACCTAATTATGGAAAGTTGTTAATAAAAGATAAATCACTGTCAGTTTCGTGACGACAATCAAGCATTAAATTTCAATAAAAACTTAGGTGTGATGTTCGTTTTATAAACTTCAAACGATTTTACAACATAATTAAAGGCAACAGCCGTGTGATGCCGGCTGACTAGAATAGCACCACCCCATCTCCTCCCTCGGGTGTCGTAAGAGGCAACAATGAACAAAATCCTACGGACGGGCAGCAGCGTCTGTCGAAACCTAATCTACAGCTACTGCGGTCGCCAACCCGCCTGCCAAGCGTGGCGACTATGGCAACTACGCCTAAGATGATACTAGTCATATTTGTGGGAGGCCTATGTCCAGCAGTGGACTGCATATGGCTGAAATGTATGTATGTACTTAGTTATAACACTAACTCACGTGTACTTATAAAAATTAACTCAAGTGTACTTATATCGCACCAGGCGACGAGCTGAACTCCTTTTAAGGCAACGGATTTTAATGAGTGACTCACCCTCACACCGAGTGCTGTCCGGACTCAGCTTGAAAATGGGTACCAGAACTTACCCAAAACATGTCCCCACGTACGTTAATTTGGGTCTTTACAAGGCATTGGTGAATAGGCTGTTACTGAAACAGCGTGCTACACCCTCAACCTTTTCGACGCTTACCATCAAGTGTGACTGAGGTCAAACGCTGGTCAGTTTTGTATAAAAATAATATAACACGATTATAAGTACGCGTGAGTTCGTCCGTTGAAACTGAGTAGTTAAGACAATAAGTAGAATAACTCTGACTTTGTATAATTGATTAATAAAAATTTTAGTTGACTGTCTTCTATTTTTATAGATTTGGAACAAAAGTCCCACAAAAAAGAAAAAGAAAATGTCAAGAATATGTCGTCAGGCACCCCCTTATGATACCGAAGAGTCGTGTTTCATACACCAACAATAGTTATTTGTTTTACAAGGGAGCAAAGTTAGTGTATGCCCTCTCGTGCCAATATTGGGACCATAGCGAGTGGTTCAAAGAATGGAATCTTGTGTATTTGGAGGGTTACAAGGCATTTTGCTGCTAAGTGAAACACAACTGCACTTACCGCAAGAAAACATAACTCTAAAATATTAAAAAAATAATCTAAATTATTGGTATCAATCATTTATCATTAAAAAACATCATTTTAATCCCACCCTGTTAACGCTAGAAAAACACACCAAAGTATGACATTACTTTGCACCTTTGTGAATGATATGCAACTTTGTTGTTTGTTTTAAGAGAAACCAGCTACATCCGAGCTAATTTACAAAATCATTAATTAGATTTGTAGCAAACATTTATTCTGGTCTAATTAAAATTCTGAATTCCAATATCTTATCGATACTGGAATATATTTTAAGCACTTTAAAATCATGAGATTCTATATTTTTTTCTTAAGGTAGGTAAACAATGTTTACAACCACTGAAAATCGCAACAAGGAATCAATTTAATTATATCTAAATGCAAAAAAATATTTTTCAGCGGAGTTCATAACATCAGCGAGATTCAACAAACGCCTCCTTAAGTACAATGGGTACACATTTGGAGTGCACTACGTTACCGGGCAGAAGGTACGCTGGCGATGCTCGACCCACACGCGGTATGGCTGCCTCGCCACCGTCACGACGTTCGACGACAGCATAGTGTCTACAAAGAATGAACACTTACACTAAACCTTGCATGACAATGGTTCTAGGAGGAATAATGACTGAAAAACGCATCCGCGTGTAGCCCAAAATGTAACAATTCACTATAGTTTTGCTTTACAGGACATTCTTTATAACAAAAATATTAGCTTATTCTGTATTAATTACCGCAACTTTGGTTGAAAACCCAAGAAAACTCCAATTGTATTTGTTTGTTCCCCTCCAACTGTGACAGTTCTGAAGGGTCCAGTTTGGAGGGGAACAAAAATGTGTGAAACTATGACAACACGGACGAAAATAGTGCCGTCTCTGCCATACCTATGGAAAGTTACATAAGACCATCCCTTTTGATCGTAGTATTATTATTAGCACGCTCCGTCTAGTTAAATGGTATGTATATGCAATGGTTACACAATCAGGGCTGTAGACGACCCGTCTTTTTCCAACTATGTTAAATAAAGAAGGACGGGTTGTGTATCTCGCCTTGAGGTACTGTCGCCCCTATCATGTGTTAGCTGGTACTCAAGGTGCGCAGGCTATGCTCGACCCACACGCTGTATGGTGACTCGCCACCATCACGAAATTCGACGACAGCATAATTGCTATAAATAATAAATCGCTTTAACTAAATTCAGAAACTTGTTGATGTACACTGTTATACTTCAAAAACATATTTAATTATATTTTTTTATTCCTAAAAAAGTAAATTGATGATTACTGCTGACTTACGCTAATAAACAAATACCTAAGAAGTTTTTGCCTCATTTATTCATTCTTGTCTTAACCATTAAATATTGATTCGAAAATAAGTCTAAATCTAAGATGTGTGAAGTTGTTAGGTTTTTTTAATCTTATAAGTTAATTGTAAATTTTATTAAAATACCAGTGAAATCCAAAACATTGCTGAAAGGAAACCTTTATTGTTTAACATCTAACTTCACATTCTATTTACGTTAACATGGTTGCCATGCGGTAACCATCCTGAACGTGGTTGCCGTGCGGTAACCATCATGTACGTGGTTGCCGTGTGGTAACCATTCATGTACGTGGTTGCCCTGCGGTAACCATCATGTATGACCATGAAAATTAAAGAAGTGGATTGAGTATCCCCTGATTATTGTTTCTTTAACTTTAACCTTTGGCGACAACACTTAATTGAATAATTGTTACTTTCTCGAATATTATTATTGATTTAACTATAATAATAAACTCGGACGTCAAACTTCTTTGCAGCCAACTTTGTGACATCACCTCGAGGGACAGTCTTACTTACTTACAATGGATATAGTTACTGCTTGTACCATACTTGCGGGTTCAAAAAGCGTTGGCGCTGCTCGACGCACTACCGAGAAGGTTGCCGAGCAACCATACTGACTATCTACGATAAGGTTGTTAGCATAAAAAACTTCCACAATCACATTACGAGTACAAAGCGTACTAAATACAAATTTCATAATATATTTTTATAGTTATACTTCAAATATTTTATAGAGCCCGTCCATAAAAACTATTATGCTATTTATCAATATTTATCTACTGCACTAATTGTATAATAGTTAACGTAAAAATGTAATTATTATATAAGAAATAAACTTAGTGCCTTAAACTTACCTATATCTGTATTTGTGTTCTTTTACGAGGTGCTAAAAACTTTAAATTATACTTATTTTTTAATCAATAAAGTATTTTCTAAGTATATTCCTCAGAAAACATGGTCTATGGCAGTTCTCCACAAAGTCATTGTCGGATTTGTAAATATTTTGTTAAATAATGTAAAAGTACACTCAACTTTTGAAGAATTCTTGTAACAGTTGTTGTCTTGTGCTTAGTCTTAATTAATCTTAATTTACGAAGTTTCTTCTTTATGTTCGGAGATAATCGCAAGACGACAATGACGTTTGTGGAGAACTATCCTCTAACACATGTAAAATTATGTGCTACTAGGGTGGTGGCCTTTATGAAAAACCTTGGTAAAAAACCCTAAGGAAATGAAAATAAATGTATCGGAATGGCAAATCCAGCGAAAAGTTGACTTTTCATACATTATTTTCGTTTCTATTGCATATTCTACAAACGAGTGTTGACTTGCTTGCGTTACGGCCTCTGGTGACTTAGAATGTTCGCAACCCACCACACGTTACAACAGTAGTCAAAACTCATTTTTTTTCAACGTTATTATGTTAAACATTATATTTAAGTTTAAGTACCTAATAAATGTTTTATAACTAAAAATCGTCACAGAATTTGCTTTAGAGCCTAAACTGCACAATGCTTATGTGAAAAACTTAACTGAAGGATCATGTCTATACTTATATATTTTTCTATCAGGAACGACATTTGGTTAATTCTTGCCACAATAAAAATATCGACGATCATGTTATCGATAACTCGATAAGTATATAGGTACTACTTCAACGACAAGACGTACACACAGTCTCATTATCGACTATCTACCTAGAAGCTCCGTGCCGCCGATCTTAAACAAATTGAACGTAATCCGTACACTCTTGATACAAATTACTATTATTACTTGCAATGAATAGTTCGAAATTGTTTTATGTAGTATGTAAAATAGAAGTAAATAGATAGTTTCTTTATTGTTATTTCTTTTTAATCCCTACTACCCTATATTTGTCATTGTACCTAAGTATATTAACTGTATGGTACTTATCGATAGCAGGACTGTCGATGTTTTTTCTTTGTCGATCACTTACATGAAATCGTTCGAGCTAGAATAATATCTAGGTATAATCGTGTCTATGTAGTTGTGTAGAGAATTAATATGGAACTAAAGTCAACATTTGAATATAGAACGCTGACATACTTGTACAGATACGTTACTACGATATAGATCAGGTACTTTAACTAAGTTATTCACCTATAAATATTTTTTTTCGTCGTGTCGTTTTTTTTATAAGGAAGCCACGAACGTCATTCGCACCAACGGTGACATGTGTCATTTATTTGGCATAAAAGTGTCGACCACTGGTACGGTTACTAAGGATTTTTTAAGCCTTCTTAATAATTTACAAGATATTATACATTTCTAGCTCAATACATCACATCGCAGAAGGGAAAACGCTTGCTAATGGTGAACGGTTATACATTTTATAAGGACGGCAAATCCCGCGGCCCGAAGGCGCGCTGGCGCTGTTCGACGCATCACCGACAAGGCTGTCATGCCGCAGTCGTGATGTTCGATGACGAGATAATCGATATAAAAAATGAACACGATCATTCCCCTCCCAGTCGAAATTATTTGTTGTAAAAATATTCGACGATCATTCTACCTACCGCGAACTGCCCCATAGTGAAAAGTCTTGTCCAACGTCTTGGGAGACTCTCGCTACGTGGTTGGATCAATAGTCAGATCCAAATATCGGTAATCCTGAACAGCATAGGTCATCTCTCCGTAGCCCTCACCCTATGTTAGGTTTTTTATTACATTTTTATTGTTTTCATTTGATTTAAATGTTTTTTTATTATTTAAAAACAAACCTAATAAGGTACTTAATATTTATATCAACCTAGTAGAACAGTAAGGTAACCGTACGAGAGCTGGACAGTGTAATAATACTAGTTAGTCTAATATTATGTTGAATTTGATTTCACTCTCAATAAAAATGACAAGCTTAATGATTTATTGGGCATAATCGTGTCGATAACTAGTACGTTTACCTTATAGTGCCTTTATAAAATACGGGTCATTGCAGAGATTTAGATTTGCTTTCCTATGAACATTGTAAACGTTAAGGATTTTAAATATAAATCTAAAAACGAAAACATCAAGTAGTTTTAATCATTTTATTTATTAAGTATTGTATACCTACCAGTAGTGGCGCGTCAATTTATATCCTTGACAAACCGGCAAGCCGGAATTATTATGACAATCTTTTTCTTCATGGAAAACTTCTCTACTATCTGAAAGTTAGTCAAGCCGCAGGAATTGAGTTCTAAGGACGCGCCGCTACTGATACCTACATATTCTATAATTATAAAAGCAAGTTAAGGCAACGATAAGTAATAAAATTTCAAAAGATTTCATGTTATATGACACTAAAAAGACGTTCTTTGCAGTGGAATACGTATCATCGAAGAAAGGCAAGCGTCAGTTGAAGCTGAACGAGTATATGTTCTGGCTGGACCGAGCTTATGGCGCCAGTGGCACCAGAGAGAGATGGCGATGCACGAGATACAAGAAGGGATGCCGCGTTAGTGCCGTTACTGAGGCCGGTGTTATACTCAAGGTCAACAACGAGCACGATCACCCTCCATATGGAGATTCATATTATTACTAGTGATATTAGTGAAGGTACACTCGAAGCATTAATTAGGGGTAAGAGAGAGATTAAATGTTATCATAACTAATCTAGAGGACGTAATGTGATAGATTAAGTGTGAGTAGTGAAAAAGGTAAGAAAGTTGCGTCAGTATTGTTACTAAGGACAGCGTTGTTCTCAAGGTTAACAATGAGCATGATTTAATCTTCTACGTATTATGATTCTTATGATGTTATAAACTAAGGTGAAGGAATTTGTAGACAGATTAACCACCAGCTACAAGAGGAAGAGGTGGATGTAAAGGACGGAAGAGATAAGTGGCAGTGCCAAGGTGCACGTTGTTCTCAAGGTTAACAATGAGCATGATTGAATTGTCTGCGTATTACGATTTTTATCATGTTATTAATACTAATCAAGGTGAAGGAATTTGTAGTTTAACCACCAGCTGCAAGAGGGAAAGATGGATGTGAAGGAAGGAAAAGATAGATGTACGCGCCAAGGAGGACGTTGTTCTCAAGGTTAACAATGAGCATGATTCACTTCCGAATGGCGATTCATATTATAACTAATCTAGAGGAAGGAGTGTGTTGATAGATTAAGGGCCTACGCTAGCTGACGCGGGCGCTCGCCGCGTGTCCATACAAATGTTAATCCGCGCGGCGGGCGGCGGGCGACTTTTTATATGGCCCGCGGCGGGCGTCCGCGTCAGCTAGCCTGGGCCCTAAGCGTGAGTGGTTAAAGGGAGATGAATGGTACTAAGCTGTAGATGTGTTTGTAGCGCATGAGGTGTAAGATGTTGATGGGAATAAAGAAGTTCATAGTCGAGTCAACGTCAAAGATTTTTTTTATGACAAAGGTGGTAAACGAGCAGACGGATTTACTGATGGTAAGCAATTACCGTCGCCCATAGGCACCCGCAACACCAGGGGAGTCACAAGCGCGTTGCCGACCTTTAAGGGGGGTTGGAGCTCTGGGAACCTTACTCACCATCAGGAAGACAACACTACATACCTGAAAGGTAGCAGTGTTATTATGGCTGTGGTCTTCTGTAAGGAGGAGGTACTACCCCAGTTGGGCTACAGTTGGGACGTCAAAGATACGTTTAAACTAGTTCACCTTATTTGAAAGGATTAAGGTGAAAAGTGTAAATATATATATGACGTCGACTGTACAAGAAAGGTAGACTTTTCAGTGCATTTATGCAAGAGTGTATTTATCTCAAAGTAATCTCTCGTAAAACTAGGAAGAAATAATGTATATTATTAGTAATATGTGTCATGTCTTAAGAACAATACTAAGCGATGATTTAAGTATAAAAGGCATTAAAACATAATCTCAAACAGACTAAAGTGTTTTATTATTTAGTTATTACAAACATCGTTATTGAAGAAACATTTTTACCCTGCACTTAAAATGTGTGTGAAATAATTGTATAATTTATAGAAAATATATTTTCTTGCTTTTGATATACCTGGCGATTCAAAAAAAATCAGGATGAACATATTATTACTAATTAAGGAATAAACTAATTAGGGAGTCAATTTCTCGAATCACGTATCGTATGATTCAAGTTTCTTTGAAATATTATCAACAATACCACATATTTTTAACGACCGCTCTTGCCTAGTGGGTAGTGACCCTGCCTATGAAGCCGATGGTCCTTGGTTCAAATCTCAGTCAGGGCGTTTATTTGTGTGATGAGCAAAGATATTTGTTCCTGAGCCATGGGTGTTTTCTATGTATTTAAGTATGTATATGTATCTATCTATTATATATATCGTCGTCTAGGACCTACAACACAAGCCTTACTGAACTTACCGTAGGACTAGGTCGATTTGTGTAAGTTTGCCCCGAAATATTTTTATTTATTTATTTTATATTTATGTCTGTTTCTTCACGTGGTTAAATATTTTATCTACGTACATGTCATAAGTGCTCTAAAATGCGTCCAGAAACCGTAGGCAATGACCAGCATTACCAACCATCAGAAAGATTTCAGTAGGTAATGTTAACATTACCTACTGAAATCAGTAGGTTATGAATTTAAATTTGGAACAGCTGTCAAATTCAAGTGGGGTGTCTAATCTAGTATCTATAGATATTAAAACAGCCATTGATACGAAACGCCAATTCGTTATGTTTTTTTAATATAAATCGAACGACATTTGAACTCGAGTGACAGTAGAATAGGGAGTTCATTCGCTTGTCTATGGTTTAAAAAAAATTGACAGATACGAAATACGCAACGCCGCCGTTCCAAGCTGTCATTTGTTTTGTTCGTTGACTTTTTAATGTTTACAAGTAACACTAGTAATAAGTCATTTCCCTACGGTTTCTGAACCCATCTTAAAACACTTAATGATATGTGTGTAGATAAAGTAGTGTATGCAACTATACATAATTAGGCATTACAACAATCGTGTGATATTATTATGAAACTCGCCTTCGGCTCGTTTCATAAACCCACACTCTTGTTGTAATGCCCTTCATTATGCACAGATACATAAACTACTATTTACACGTCACCCATGATGACGTATACCACGAAGGATAAGATAGAAAAATTTGACAAGTCTAAGCGGTACTCGGATAGCACAATTGGTAGTGCACTGGGCTAGTGATCCAGTGGTTGTGGGTTCGAGTCCCGCTTCGAGTAAATTTTTTCTGTTTTTCTTTCGATTTAAATATCGAAGATATTCGCTAGCAGACGTTTCTGCATAATAAAAAATAATTTAAATATTTTTAGTTAAAGAAACAGTTAACTACTGCAATTTATTGAAAATTAGTTGTCACCACGTAACGACTTTTATCTACGTACATATCATAAGTGCTCTAAAATGCGTCCAGAAACCGTAGGCAATGACCAGCATTACCAACCACCAGAAATGAAAGGAGATTTAATGTTAACATTACCTACTGAAATCAGTAGGTTATGAGTTTAAATTTGGAACAGCTGTCAAATTCAAGTGGGGTGTCTAATCTAGTATCTATAGATGTTAAAACAGTCATTGATACGAAACGCCAATTCGTTATGTTTTTTAATATAAATCGAACGACATAAGAACTCGAGTGACAATAGAATAGGGAGTTCATTCGCTTGTCTATGGTTTAAAAAAATATTTGACTGAGATATGAAATACGCAACGCCGCCATTCCAAGCTGTCATTTGTTTTGTTCGTTGACTTTTTGATGTTTCAAGTAACACTAGTAATAATGCAGGTCATGCCTACGGTTCCTGAACCCATCTTAAAACACTTATGATATGTGTGTAGATAAAGTAGTGTATGCAACTATACATAATTAGGCATTGTAATGCCCTTCATTATGCAGAGATACATAAACTACTATTATTAAATAAAATGAATGATGAAAATTTAAAACGAATCAAGTAATTTTATTTTTATTCTCTCCAGTTGAATACGTGACTTCGCTGAGAGGCAAGCAACAGTTAAAACTCAATAATCACACTTTTTGGCTATACCACACCAATGGTTCGAAAAGGGGATGGAGGTGCACGCAGTACAGAAAAGGGTGTCGGAGCAAAGTCATCACATTAGACGATATGATTATCAAGGTGACTGGTGGCCATGATCACCCGCCATGTGTCCTATAAATCACAGCCCAAAAAGTCTATATGTATAATTTCATAAATTACCAAAGAAATATGTAGGCATTTTCTCTAAATTAAAAAATAAAGGATATGTAAACTTTCTATCGTCATGTTTTGTACTAGTATATACCTATACGTACAGATTTGTTTCCCGGTTACGGATCCGGTCCGGATCTGAACCGCAACCTTTAGACGGTTACGGACGGATCTTTTATATTAGCTTAATTTTAATTTGCAGTAGGTATGGATTTAGACCATCAAGCTTTTTGTGAAAACTAATTAATCTATTTAGTGTCAGCGAGTACAGACTTTTCTTATTCATATATATTTCTATTCAGGTTTTTTGTGTATTTTTCATGTCATTGGACGTAACCGATAGTTTTTATTTGCAGTGGAATACGTGATCTCTCGAAGAGGCAAGAGGCAGTTAAAACTGAACCAATATATATTCTGGTTGAAAGGCGCATATGGTACGAGGACAAGATGGAGGTGCAGCCGCCACTGGAAAGGTTGCCATGCCAGCGTTTCCACTGAAAATGACGTCATCGTCAAAGTGACCAACGAGCATAACCATCCCCCATATTAAGAATATTGTGACTTAAGAGGATAGAAATATTAACCTTTAAAAAAATCACTGGTGTTCTTGACACTAGGTTAAAGACTAATGAACTATTCAAATAGGAAATAAAGATGTGATCAAAAATTATGAAACTTTAATGTTTATTGACGAAAAATGTATGTATGATAAAAATGTATATATGTAATATATGTTCGTTAATTCTAAAGTCATCATCAACGACAATGGAATATCGATGGATGAACTACTTCTTGACATATTCTGATTAATCAGATACCGGAATCTAACCTTCACTGTTTACAAACCTTCATGTAGAAAGTTATTTTTCTCCAACACCCAAAACAAAATTGTATTTATTTACCGATTTGGCACGCGGATTTGCGATCGCAGTACGCTTTAAAAAAATCCTGTCTTCCAGTGGTCCCTGGTCCCTGGTCTGGACAATCGTTCCAGTCCAACCGTTGTTCTGATCTTATTTCTAAAGCCAAGTTTCGAATCAGTCAAACTGTCGGCCAACGCTCTGGTTTGGATTTGTCGGTGTTGTTTAGCTGGAGAAAGAGAAGAAGACTGAAAAAGCTCAAGAAGAGAAGTTCAATGAAATCAGACCCTTACTACACCTACATATACGTATCAAGTGATATAAAGTCGGGAGTTTCTTTAAATTATTCCGTGTCGCTATTCCCTAAGTTAGATGACTTAATTCACCTAGATAGGCGATTAGCGATTTTTTCGTATGCCCTAGAAGAATGCGCCTATGACCCGTATGGCTCAATATTCTTAACTTCACAAACTACTTATACTTAACTTTAATCAGTTTCACTTCCTTTTTTAGTCAAATACGTGACATCGAAGAGAGGAAAGCGGCTGTTAAAGTACAACGAATACCTATTCTTCTTGGCTGACGGGAACGACGAAAAAAAGCGGTGGCGGTGCACACATCAGAAGAAAGGTTGCCGGGTCAGCGTCGTGACTGTTGACGACTTCGTTGCTAAGATGAACCATGAGCATAATCATGAACCGAGTGGTGACGATTATCATTCTGGCGGTCGGTACATTTACTGGCCAATGTCGTAGACTTTTAACCCTTTACTGTTCTGCTCGTCGACGGAAAACTGTTCTCTAGACGCCATTACATGGCTTCCTCCTGACATTTAATGTATTAAAAGGATAATTTTTCCATTTGTACCTACTTCTTGATTATAGTATTATTTTTTTTACTGTATATTCAGCCTGTTTTGTATTTACAAACAGAACCAAATAAACAGTGTAAAAGTAATATTTGCTGTTTTATTATAGATAATTAAAAACAAATACCACGAGTAAAGTAAACACCATCACTTGTTTACATACTTAAAATCTAACAAAATATATCTATCTGTATTAAAGAATATGGCTGTAAAAAAAACTGTACTACGTGCGCTGTATGAGCAATTAACAGCTGCAATAAGTAAAGGCTCATACATTGTATTTTTCTGCTATAGGGCAAGGTTTTTTATTTTTCTAAACTCAATTCTGTTGTTTTTTGTTCGGACAGCTAATGCAAGAAACTTTTAGATTTAACCTCATCTTTTTATTTTCAAATACCAACTGTCAATTAACTCATTGCTGTTTAATGTCTATTTTTGAAGTAAATGTTTGTATATCCTAGAGTACATTATTTTCCACTTACGTAAGGAAATTTTGTAATAAAAGTGGATTCTGTTTGAAAGAACTAGTAAAAGTTTCATGGTTTTATCTATGTGGGACTCCTCAGTGGACGTCCTTGGCTAGATAAATGGAGACACTTTTTTACGTCGATTTGTCCTAACGAATGTATATTGCCTACACTTTAAATTTTTTAACACAAATTGCAACTCGTGACAGGTTTACAGGTATGCCATATTTTGTTGTCTGTGTCACATTTTTTGTCTTTTCGAATTCCTAAACGAATAACGTGTTGTTGCAGCCGTGTACCAGACTTCACAGCGCGGCAAGCGCTTACTGATTTTAAACGGGTATACTTACAACTTAGATCGCAGGAACGGTTTTAAATATTTTTGGCGTTGCTCCACGTGCCGCTCTTGCCGCGCCGCTGTGACAACCATAGAAGACCAGATCGTGGCCGTGAAGAACAGGCATGATCATTTACCGAGAAACATAAACCATTAATATTTTTTCCCCTCACTAGCTCGTAAAGCGATTGTTTATCCTTTAATACAAGCGGGTAAAAACGCATCTTATCCGCTAGTGATTAAAGTAAGTTGACCTTGAAGTATACTTACAATTCACTTCTCATAGCTCTTATTGCTATGGGTTTAAAGTCTAAATTCGCGAAGTACAGCTCACCCGCCCCGGCGGCAGCGGCGGCGGGCGCGGGCGAGTCTCGCACACGCACCGATTTGGAAATCGAATTAGAACATTCGAACATCGTACTGGCCACCATAAGCTAGTAAATTATATACGGCACCTTTGTTTTTTGTAAAAATGTTGAATTTATTCTAAACGCAAAAAAAAATCAATGCGATTTCAAAACGTTTTTTTGCATTTTTCACTTTCCTCGCTATAGTGAGGGGAAACAAATTGTGTTACACAAGGGTGCAATTGTAATTTACTTCTCGTGTATTGAAACACTCGCAGTTAAAATACAACTTTGCACCCTTGTATAACTATTGTATACTTTTGCCTTAAATTATTTGGGCTGTAATTAAGTAATACATCAAAAGAATGTCACGCGTATTGTTTTTTTAGTCTCATAAATCAGTGATTCTACTATTGCTACTGTTTAGTAAAGTTTAGTTTAGCTTTAGGTATTTGTTTCCTCATTAAAAATGTCCGTATTCAAGATGGCGCCATGCAACCATCGATGGTTGCTTAATGGTTCATTTATCAGTTATCACTGTATCTGTAGTCCGGTTACTATTTCAGTGGGATTCGTGACTTCGCAACGTGGTAAGCAACTCTTGGTTGTGAATGAGTATACCTACAATTTACATCGTTCATATGGTAACCGAAATATTTGGCGGTGTTCAACGGATCGTAAATGCCGTGCTACGGTCACAACCCTAGAAAACAAGGTTTTCTTCTTGAAGGAGTGCCATGAACATTTACCGACAGCGAATAAACCTTACAGAATAAATAGGACCCTCGAAGTTTGTGAGGAACCTCCCACATAAAATTATATCACAAAATAAATATTAAAAAAAAACAATCACCCGTTACTTTATTTTATTACCTGTCCCTAGTCTCATCTGCTGGAAAAAGACGACAAAGCTTAGGATATAGTAGGAAGGGCAGAGCTAGTAGCATGCTCACTAAAACAATTATGTGATATATGTATACGTATCAAAAGGAACCGCCAAAAGGCTCTTGAGAACGGGTACTGTGCAAAGGTAATTATGGGTGTGCTATCCTGTTTATCGCCCGTCGTAATCATAATACAACTACACGAAAAGGGTAGTTCCTAGGTCCTAAAGGTTAAATAATCATTTATTTTCCTAAATATTAAGGTTAGTATATGTTTCCCGTTTACCGGACGATATTTGTTGTTTTCAGCACTCTCGTTAGCAGAGCCTATCCGATTTTTGCCGGGCTAGCACATGATTGGCGCGACTGTACGTCGAGCCGAGATAGACTACCTAGATAAAAAAGGACGGGCAGTTTATGTCGCCGCGAGATACTGTCACACCCATCATGTGCATCATGTGGCCAACTGTTTCACTCTCGTTAACCGAATTGATGTTTGCAGCGGTATTTATAACCTCCCAGCGCGGCAAGCGCTTGATCAAACTCGACGGTTACTCATTCTGCGCTGACCGCTCGCGCGGAGGCAAGCTGCGATGGCGCTGCTCCACTCACTGTAACCACGGTTGCAGAGCGTCCATCATGACTGTTGAAGACGTCATAGTTTCCGTGTGGGGTGCGCATAATCACGAGCCTAGACCAGACAGGGGATAATTTTGATGAACTTCCCCAGATAGTCAATTTGGATTTATAGATACCTACACCGTACCCGTATGTGAAAAACCACCCATACATTTCTACAATCCAGAAACAGAACTAAGCGTGTGGCCTACATTTCAACTTATTTGCAGAGTGTATGTGCGTTTATAGATTTATGTTTCATCGTTAACTGACCCGTAAGGATCGTTGTTTCTGAAATTTTAGAGTTTTTTTAGTTTCAAAAATAACTGTTGTTAGTACCTATTGTACGCTGATGTTTTTTTTTAAATATGTGATAAAATACTTGGTGTGTTATTTATTTAACACAGCTCTATTTCAACTGTTCAAAGAAAACCAAACAGAAAAAAAATGCTCACAAAACTTAAATTGATGTTAACGCATTCACTGCCACCGACGCACATGTGCGTTCATTTCCATACATTTTTGGAGGGGTGGCAGCGAATGTGTTAAAAAAGGTGTACGTCGTCATTACTTTGAATAAAAAACCCGCATCTTGTTCTATTAATGAAAAGAAAAATTTCATACCTATGTATGGTATACAGAGAGTTACTGCCTTCGCATAAGACACAAGATTTGTTCAAAGTAATGACGTTGTACATAGATCCTAGACATTTTGTTTGAATTTAGTAATTTCTTAAAGATTTCCTTGGCCGGAACATTTTAAAAACATATTGCCTCATTTCAGTTCAATTTGTGACATCAGCAAAAGGTCGAAGACAGATCATGTACCAGGGCTACACTTTCTCCAGCACAATTTCACGAGGGCCGAAGGTCCGTTGGCGATGTTCCACACACCACAACCAGGGCTGCAGGGCCGCCATGTATACCTTAAGAGATGATGATTCAGTCATAGATATAAGGAATCAGCATAATCATGTGCCATTGCGTAATGTTTCTGATCTGATTTATCAGTCGTAGACAATCGTAGGAAAACCGACTGGGAACTGTATCAGATCTTTCTAAATAAAGGCAAAATTAAAATATCGTCAGCACAGATTTTCGGAATAATAAGCATATTTTTTTGATCTCTCATACAAACGTTATAGAGTATTACCTCGTGGTAGTGATGTGAAAACGTTGTGTAACTCTGCAGCAAAGTTTGTTCACCTCTCGTGCTTTGAAATCCTATTCAAGGTTCCACTCTCGCTATTCTCGTTTTGGTTCAATATTGGAATTGTTCGCTAGCTCGTGTCTCAATATTGGTACGTGAAGGTAAGCATTAACTTTGCTTCCTTATGTATATAAAACTAATGCTATTTAAAAAAAATTTTGTCATCATTCATCAAATTTTGGCGTCTTATTGTTTTATTTTATTATTATTAGTAGGTATGTAAATACGTTTAAGATGTATTGAGTAGGTAAATAATGTAAATCCAAAAATAAATGCCAAATTACCTCGTTGTGGTGTAAATTTATTTTGTAGTGAAGCATATTATTTAATTTTAACTACAAGTCGATGACAAAACATTAGAAAACACCAATGAAAAACGTATTATCTTTTTTTTTATCATGTCCGTGCACATATTATAATAATTGCCTATTGGTAATTGGAGCAGGCCAATACAGGTGGAATGCAACCCAATTGCAAAACTGTACAGTCTGTGCACATACAAGTCGCTTTGCATGCCTTCTGTCCGTATCGGCCTTATGAAATGAACATAAGTGTTTTATTTTAGATAACATAAATATTTTTAAAGAGTCCGCTATAATTTCAGTCGAATTCGTCCGCTCGAAGCGTGGTAAGCGGCTCATAAAGCACAAAGGTTACACTTACTCGGCGGGGGCATTGTCGCAGAACCAGACAATTCGGTGGAGATGCTCCACCCACCAGCACATACGATGCAAAGCCACGGTCCACACTCACAACGGAGAGCTTGTGGCTTCGAAACACAACCATAACCATTTGCCGAACATATTAAATAAGTTTGGCCTAGTGATTAGTGACCCTGCCTACCAAGTCTATGGTCCTGGGTTCAAATCACAGTAAGGGCATTTATTGTGTGATGAACACAAACAAGTATTTGTCCCCGAGTCATGTGTGTTTTTGTATGTATTAAAGTATATGTATATTATATATATCGTCGGCTGAGTACCCACAACATAAGCCTATTGAGCTTACCGTGAGACTCAGTCAATTTGTGTAAGAGTGTCGTATAATATTTATTTATTTGTTCTTGGAAAGGTTAAAAGATTTTTTTCCACCAGTGTGATAATGTAGAGGCCACTGTCTCATAAAGATATCAAATAGTTACAAAACCTTCTACATCGTATCAATCTTTGGGTTTAAACTCTTTATTATATTTGACTTATGAAGAACAAAATTGCATTATGTGATAAACATTTTTGTTGTCATAAATAAATGTTGTACTTTGCAATATGGCGTTTTAGTTGGGAACTAATCTAAGTGTTTAGAAGTGACGCGAAGTCCCGAAGTTTTGTAGAACTGTTCTGAAACTGGGAAGCTTGGAACATAGATATTAAGTCGTGTCGTATTTTGTAGTGGACTGTACATTTTCAAAACACCTTCATTTATAAGTGATGTTTCTACAAAATCATCATTTAAACATTATTAGAAGCAAAAACGGCATGATTTGCCATTTCCCAACAGGACAGTGGGTCTGGATGGTTTATTTCCAGACTCATAACTATTAGTTGCTTAGAATGTAGATATATGAATATATTTGATAGATACTTATTTTATTCACTTCGCATGGGGAGAACGTAAGAAATTTTCTTAGAATTTGTTACAAGTATTTTAATTTAATATAAACGATTGTAAAGCACATTCATTCTCATCTTTCATCAGGTCTGCAATTTCTGCCGTCCAAAAACGGGAACGTGATGGTAACACATCAGGGTTACAAGTATCACATAAAAAGCGTGCTCGGACCCAAGAGGATATGGCGCTGTGCTAAACACAACACCAGATCATGCAAAGCTGGCCTGATCACTATTGGCGATGAGTTCTGTCAGTACAAGAATTTTCATAATCATTACCCCTGTGAATAACAAAGACTAGATATTTATCATTGTCCGGTGACTAAAATAGTTGTAGATGTTTGAAAGTTTACTATTGTGAGAAAATAATTGGAATAAAACGTTTGTCATAAATTCTAAATATTTTTCCATTCTGCCCGATTTAATTTTTGCACTTGTAAGAAGCGTTTTTCCTTCGTTTGGTTAAAACTGGGTTACTTTTTAGAGGCGTTTATTTGGCAGCTTATGTTATGGGCTGGTTACGATGTACGTTTCTTTGTTATTTCACAAGTGATTTGTCCTGTAATTACTTTTGATGGAAAGAGTGTTTGCAAATAAAATACTGAAAAACCTACCCAATTATAGTCCGAAATCTCCCAACAATGGTCCAAAACTAATTTAAATATCTTCGTTTAGGTGTGAGTATTATTTAAATTACGCAGTTAAACGCCGACGGCTGTTCATATATGAATGAGTCAATGAAGAAAAACTAAAAAGAATATTAGGATTAAAACTCAACTATGTATTAAAAGTTTGGACCATAGTTGCATTATTGGACTATATTTGGGTAATTTTACGGTACCTACAAATTTCTCTCACTCATTGTACTCGATCGAATGCTGTGCTACTGGATATTATATTTGCGCCATGGATGTCACCTCGTCAACCTGTAAAATATAACAAAGCCGTTTTTGGACTGGTGGTGGTGTCTTATTCTTGAACAGTGCAGTAGCTTGTAAAATAAATTGTTGAGATCGTGATTTCACTTCTAAAACCTTTTACAATTACCCTAAATGAGTTAAATATTTTATGCTATCTTGAATAATTTCTTTACATTTCTTTTTCATGTAACATAATTTTTTGTTACAGGTCCAATGTTCATAACAACTTCACGTGGAGCCCGGATCATCACCATGGATGGTTACAAGTTCTTCCGTCAGATGTCCACGGGTCCGAAAACCCGCTGGTTCTGCTCCGGCCAAGGTCGAGGGTGCAAAGCCGTTCTCTTCACCATCGATGATGAAATCATCAAAGGCCGAAATGACCATAACCACAATCCGCCTAATAGGATTTAACAAATGTGTGCTTAGATTTAAATAGTGTATCATTGCATATTGTTTGTGTTGATATATTTAATTTGCGGTCCATGAAAACACCAATGTAATTGTAAGAATTTTATTTAAAGAATTGTAGATAAGGGATAATTAACTGTATACATTTTAGAGGCACCTTAGCTTACCCGGAATTCAAGTCTGATAATAAATTAAAACTGTTTTTATTTCATTCTATTATAATGACGTATACTATTTTACACTATGTCAAACATTTGCTATCTCTGTAACATTTGTGGTTTTACGTTTGTGTAGAATTACCATTAATTAGTATTGGGTTACGTGTAATTTATTGTTTAGTCTAATAAAATACTCACCGCGTTTAATAATAATGCATATTACATTCATAACTTGATTAAAAAAGTTTTTTTGTATTTTTCCAATGTACCTATAATGTGTCCAATAAACATATGTGTAAATTAAGATATATAATATAACATAAGATACAACAAAGCTTGAAATCTGTTCCTTTATGTGGTAGCTTTGCATAACGGGAGAAGACCAGAAGACTATAAATTGTAAAATCTTCTTTGTGTTTCCTCGTGATTACGGGTCGTGACTCTTACCCCCAACTTGCCCCAGTATAATGTCATGTTCGAGGCTGTGGTATGGCCTGACCTTATGATGCCGGATGTCTAGACATTTTACGGTAGACGTTACTAAGCACCTCCCTCAAGACGCGCATAGAAAGCATATGATGTATAAATTCACAGGCAATGGATGAGTCGCAGTGGTCCAGATGACAATACATGTATCCCGGAGTCGCGAATTCGAGTCTCGCCTGAGGCATGTTTTCCATTTTTCCTTTATACGATTTTTAGTTTCTTCGGTGCGACGTGTAAAACAGCTGTTAAAAAAGCTAAGTCGTCGTAGGATTGGCGTAATCAAGGTTTTTTTGTTGCGGATAACTTGAACCACGGCTCTGGCAATTAAGAAAATGTTAATTTTCCAACAGTTCAGTTTCAACATATGTTCTCATGTGTACTTGTATTTCTGGGCAACATGTTTTGGGTAAGCGCTGGACGCGCTGGTACTCATTTTCATAGCGAGTCAGGACACACTGGACGCGTTGAGGGCGCGACACTGCAGTGTAGTGTAGTCTGATATAAGTACATGTGAATTCGTCCGTTATACACAACTGCGTATTAGCATGACTCACAACCATTATAATTATAACACACGTTTGCTTTTTGTGCGGCTCAAGTCCTGTTATAACGTCCTACGATATAATAATAGTTTTTTTTTCTATTAAAGGTCCAATGTTTCAACTGACATCCCGCGGCGCTCGCATCATCAACATGGGTGGTTACAAATTCTTCCGGCAAGTGACATACGGAGCCAAGACTCGGTGGTACTGCTCCACTCATGCTCGGGGATGCCGTGCCGTCATTTTCACTGTCGACGATCAAATAATTAGGTGCAACAACGAACATAACCACGATCCGCCATACTGTGTTTAGTTTTCTAACAGTTTGAATATCAATGATTGTTTTTAGTGTGATGTGTTATTTCTTAATTTATAGCCTGCATGATATTACTAGGCCTTTACACTTTTGTGTATGACTCAGCAAGTTGAACAACCCAACCCAATAAGTCACCTACAGTTCTGCTGCAGCCAAAGCCTTACAATGTGGATATTTCCACAATTGAAACGCCAATACTCAGTATGTAGCCACTATTAGCCTAATGAGACTTTATTTTTTTGTATTCTATGTTTGTAATTAAATGTATAAACAACTGAAATTGTATGCGTGTTTATAAAATCCCAGTTTTCATTACAGATAGAAACAGTCCAAATTAGAATAATATAAATCTTCAAAATTGTATACTGTCTTCGCATTGAACGCACTTATTATAGTAATCGAATCATATCGCGAACATCCAAGAACAGTCAATAATATCATGCACAAGTTTCAAAGATCGTGTAAGATATTCACTTTGTGTTTTTTTGGATGTTCGGGGCGTGAACTTATTTAATTGTAAAAAGTAAAGTATGTTCTTTTCATTTGTTTTAAGTTCGTACTGATCATTTTACTGTTTTAGTTCCGATGTTCCAAACGACATTGCGCGGCACCCGCTCCATTATTAAGGATGGTTACAAATTCTTCCGACAAAGAACCACAGGCCCGAAGACCAGGTGGTTCTGCTCCGAACAGGGTCGAGGTTGCCGGGCCGCCATCTTTACTATTGATGACAAGATAGTGAACTGCAAGAATGAGCATAACCACGCCCCGCCTAATAAGACTGTATTGTATTCTTCATTAAGCTTAAGGACTTAGATTAAATATTTTTTATATTCTTGTAATATTGTAGTCGTCTTTATATTTACCTTTTAAACATCTTAACCAAATTAATTTATCAGTAACACGCTGCGACCTTAATACGTTCCCTGCCCGGGTGCCTCAATGAAGGGTTATTCAACTCCTTTCAGTGCACCATGTATCCTAAACTACGAAGAACGGACAGCAGAGTCCGTGAGAGCGGTGGCACATACTTCGAACGCTAACCATCCGATCATAAATGTCCCCATGGTCCATAAGGCTATGACCAGCAGTGGGCGCTCGTAGCTGGTATAGTTGTAGTCTTCTACCACCATAAAGTCACATCTTTATACTGAATATAGGTTAGGCTTGTGACTTCATGTTGCACGGGAACAGATAACGTGTGTCATCCTGTTATATAATTGTCCTTTGAATTTTGGCCAACCATTCCTGTGTTTAGTCTTTAATTGGTTTCTTAAAATTTTAGGTCCCATTTTCGTAACGACGTCACGTGGAGCCCGCGCTATCATTATGAACGGCTACAAGTTCCTCCGGCACAAGACCAACGGTCTGAAAACCCGATGGTACTGCCATGATCACATTTGGGGCTGCAAGGCTGTTATCTTCACCATTGATGATGAGATACTGAACTGTAAAAATGAGCATAGCCACAATCCACCAACCAAGATTTAAACGAAGAATTTGTGTTTAGTTGTGTGTTTTGAAAACTTTTTTTTTATAATGCCTGAACTGTGTACAGATTTTTGATGTCTGTAATATTTAGGTATTTCATAACAAATACCTTTAATTATTTGGCTTAATAAATTGGTGTTTAAAATGGAAGTAGATACTAATCGTACCCTTGGAGCAATAAAGCCACATGTGACTTTCCGACCAAATCGCTTTTATTACGCGAAACTTATACAAATGATGTATTCTATCCGAAACAGAAATCCTTTTTCTTTTATCTTTATTAGTTCCTTAAATAAATCAAGTGGAAAAAGGCGCATGTGTTTAGGATAACGTGCAACAAGGCCCGTTCGGCACATCCGTCCTTGTTTCCCGAGGTAAACGCAAGCGCCGTAGCTGCGCGCGCGCCGGCGTATGATCGGTTGCGTCCATGTTGCCGGGCGAGGAGAATGTTTCGCATATCTCACAAATATTGGTTAAAATCGATTCAGGAAAGAGCAGAGATACAAGTAATTGACTTATTTATTGTTTAAATTAGTTTATTGGATTATGGTATTTTTATGCACTTGCGGCTATGTTGCTCTAAAAATTTACTGCACTTACGTCGTTTTTTACGGTTGTATGTGGTACTAACATATTTTAGGCAAGAAACGTCCTAATAATGTATTTTATATGTTAACTACTGCCTGTATCATAATTTGATAGACCTACAAAATGTTAGTTATAAAATCACATATGCCTTTGTTTCACGAAATGTTACCAGCCGCAAGAACACATGTGTCTTTTTTACACGATATAGATAAACATACGTCGTTATTAAATACTTTAAACACATAAAAATGGTCCAATCTTAAATCAAATGTTTTCAATTTTAATGTATATATCATTTGGAATTACTTATGAATGTTATGAAGTAATTACTAACCTCATTTTGTTTATTTCCAAGCTTTTACTTTACTTACATTGCTAGTATGTAACTAACGACTGTGTACCTACGTATGTTTGTATGGGTGAAATCTTGCAACTCAATTTTAAGTATATACAATATGTAAACTTACTAAAACCATCTCCTTAAACCAGTTGATGCCTACGTATGTTTAGTGTTTTACCACATAATTATTTTGTTAATATTTGTGTAATATTTATAGTTTTATCATTAAACAACAAGTAAACAAATCAAATAATACAGGTGTTCTGGAATTATAAGTTAATACATTTTTTTTTGTATGTGAATTATAAATTCGTAAAGTCGATAAGATTTTAATAATGTGCATACCAGAACCTTATTTATCGCCTAGAGCCATGCCCGGATTCAAATAAATAGTTTTAGTAACTTGACATACCTATTATATACTTAACCGATTGAGCTGAAACATATATATTACATGACTATGTCATATTATGGTGACATAGAGCTTATCTAATCATGAAACTAGAAGCAGGCCATCATCAGAGACCGGAAAACCCCTTCATTTGTCTAATCATATCGATAGGGTAGCCCTACAGCAGTCTTACCGTAACCATGTAATAGGGTTACCCTATCGATATGGAAACCATTATGGATAGGCTTACCCGGGTTTCACATGGTTGCCGAGTCGCATGGGGTAAAAATAGCTTTAATGTTTAGCACTTATCATTTCATAGGGTTACTCTATGGGCGTCTCTTTTCCACGTAGGCAGATAGTTCTAGAGTTTAAAATCGCTTAAACGCATTTGAAAACACTTGATAGGGTAACCTTATTGAGGGTTTTTGAATTTGGTAGGCGCTTGCTCAAACTAAGGCTATTAAATTGGTTACTCTATCATCCGGGTAAATCAATGATACGCTTACCTAACTGATAGGGTATTTAAAAACAACCCTATCAAAACCCAGCGTAATACCCCTTACTTGGTAACCGGTTCCGGTCCCTGGCCATCATCATGAGCCTATAGCAGTCTACTGCTGGATATAGGCCTCCCCAATTGCACGCCATCGTAGGTAGGCCATAGTAGGTCTGTAATAGAATATGCAACCCTAGCGAGTTTGGGCTTGTTTCATTTTTGTCTTGACGAGTACTATATTACGGTTTTAAATAGATACTACAGAATACTACTAGAATGAAAATGGAGTATGTAAGCTTAAATTCAGCAGCAGAAGTAGCTTTTAAGTGGGCTTTAAGGTGATCAAAATGTTTTGGACACACTTTTATTGCTGTGTTAATAATAAGTCGGTAGGTAATAAAAGCTTATTACCAAACTTGACACTTTTTACAATAAATATATATATTTCACTTTACTTTGTAGCGAATGAAAAAAATATAGCTGATTCTATAGTTCCACACGATCGTACGAAAAAATGGTTTTTTTTTGGATTACTCGTGTGATAAAAGTAGCATGTCTGTCTGTATACTTTAATCACACATGTTATGTTGAATTGAAATACGACAAACTCAGTACGACATTAACTAAAATGCGTACGAGTGCCTCATGAAAATAGATGAATAATTTTATGTTATTAAAACTATCGTGAGAAATAACTAATACTTATGGACTGATGGTTTAGTTTGCAATCGGGTGTCTTGATAACTATGTATGTATTTAAACAAATTCATTGCTCGCGTGTCACTATTACGCATCAAGTATACAGGTTTTTTCAGGTGCTAAAAGGGTAGACACCTTTTGGGGCGAATCATCTGATGAAGATATTGTTGATGTATCTCACACGGTGGAAACAGTAGCGGTGTTCAGAACTTCAAATATTGTTTTAGAAGTTTTTTGATGAGTACCCAAATACAATGGTCTAAGTTTTCTTCATAGATCACGCTAAGTGTGTTTGTTATTACGTTCTTCAAAAATTTAACTCCCTATAATTAAAAATATAAATGAAATAGTTGTTGTTATTACACTTGCGTCCTATCTCTAAAATGATATGACAGTAAACAAAGATGGTTGTACCCATGCGTCATGTAGCTATCCGTGCAATAAGGATGGATGTATATTTACGTCCGTTGTGGTTTGGAGCAATATAGCCGTAAGTACACATGCAACCCATAATTTTAGAAAATAATGAAGTAATTAAAATCAACTAGATCTTATTTAGTAGAGTCCATATTTATAATTGCAGTTGCGAAATTTTAGAAACCTATCTACAAGCATACAAAAGTTATCGACCAATTCTCATTGGCAGAATCTTTAAACCTCTCTCCTGTAAAGTTGTCATTTTGCAGATGTGGCTTTATTGCCCCAAGGGTGCGACTTAAAGAAAAATAAAGTAAACGTAGTATATTTACTTAAAAAACCAAGACACATCAAAAATAAATTAATTAGAATAATTTTATTTCTGCTAAATTGGTGTTTAATATTTCAAATGGTTTTCTATTTTAGGTCCCATGTTTAAAATAACGTCACGAGGTGCTAGAATTTTGATCATGGATGGTTACAAATTCTTTCGGCAAAGGGCTACTGGCCCGAAGACCCGTTGGTACTGCTCGTCTCACAGCCAAGGATGCCGGGCCTTCATATTTACATATGACGATGAAATCATGAAGTGCAACAATGAACACTACCATGCACCACCCAACAGGATTAAACTCTGATAATTTTGTGTTGTTCTACGATTGCCGACGATTGGTGATGATTGGCGATCCTGAATTACTTACTGGGTGTAAGGTTACAAAGCCTTGAGCACCGTCGCAGGGTTGCAAGTTTGTCTGGGTTTTACAGGATACATTTTGGAGAGTTTGCACAGGAATCGCACGAAATTCCGCCATCTCCGTTCCACCACCGGACGTCCAGACGAGGGGACCGGTTTCATCTTTACGTTGTGAGTATTCCATTCATTCGCACGAAGCGATTCGCTTCTACCTTCCTAATGTGGACTGCTAAGGAATGGAATTCGCTCCCTTCGTTTGTATTCCCGGTAAGATATAATTTGGGTATTTTCAAGGCAAGAGTGAATTGGCTGTTACTGAACTAGCGTGCTACACCCTCGACCTCTTCGTCACTTACCATTAGGTGCGACTGAGGTCAAACGCTGTGGTCAGTCTTTTATAAAAAAAAAAGATTATAAGAAAAAGTAAACGTTAAGTTTAGTAAAGTTTCATTATCTTCCTCGCGTTGTCCCGCCGTCTTTGCTATGACTCATGGGACCCTGGGGTCCACTTGGCAACAAACATAAATATGTTTACTTTTTCTTATAAGCACACCTTTTCTAGTTTCTATGTTAAGAGTAGCAGATTAAAATTAAAATACATAGGATTTTCTTATGTTCATTTTCTAACCAATTCGTCGTAATAATGTCTACTCAGAAGTAGTGCACTTAGCATAATGGGCGAATGTATCGCGACTTGCAAGCCATATTCCGGATTTCTCATAACGCACCCGCAATGAAACTACATATCAGGTCAAAAAATTTATTGCCAATCTAGGCCGACGCCTACGGGAGAGAGGTGGTGATCCCCGGGCCGGCTCGTACCTCGTGCAGTGCAACAAATATCGCTGGCAATACAGCGTGGCAATGCCGCCAGTATTTTTGGCACATTTGCACCAGGTACCAGTCGTCTCCGGGAATGAGAAGGTTATATGTTTGTTAGTCTTAGTTGAATTTTTATTGTTAATTTAAATTATTGATTGTGTATGTATTTAGTTGTTTCTGTTTCATAATAAAATATCTAAAATATCAGGACATTAGTCAGCATTCCAAATACTAACACAAGTCTCACATTAACAATGACGCCACGAAGGCTAGGATCTTTGTGAACTCTTCTATTATTTGAGACATTTACAAGGTTGTCCGACAAATAAGAACAGAGGACCGCAATACATGGTCCTAAGAACCGTTGCTACTGCGCCGCGAAGCACTAACTGGGAATGCTAAATCGAGCCGGACTATGGACGATAATATGAAGGAAGCATTATCATAACCAAAACGTTTGAAGTAGATTAATATTTGGTGTATGTAAGCTTAATATCGATAAGTGTTGTTTTATATGCTTTACTGTTGCAACAGAAAACTTAGGCGTTATTTATCGAGACATTTTTTATGTGCCCGCAAGAGGGCAAGATTATGGGCTTTTTCTGCTTGACTGTTGAGAATGACACTAGTATAATTTTGTAAGTAGTATAATTTTACGAATTTTATAATGCGATCGGGTTTCTACATGTGTGCATGTTTCCACATTTGTAAAAGAAATAATTTGTCAAATATCAAATATTTAATTTTATTAAATAAAAATACTTACTTTATATAAACTGTTGATTGACTCAAATGTAAAATGAAATAATGTTAATATTTTATGTCATTTGATAAAGTTAAGTTAAACTCCATCACTTCGTTCAGGTTCTGGTTCAGAAGGTCTTGGGCTAGTTGCTCTGATTCCAGTGATAAACCGGATCCATTCAGTGTGGTCTGTGATTTTAATGAACGTGGATATAGTTGTTTGCAAGGGATCACCAAATGATACTGCTAGTCCTCTTAGAATGTCGTTGTATACGAGCGGGCTCCCCGAAGCTGCCTGCAGAAAAATCAAATAAATACAGTTTTTTACTTAGATATCGCAGTAATTGTCGTTGAGGCATGCACAAATTTTTTTACAACTTTTAAGCAACTCTCACTTTACAAAGCGAACTAACGAGAAAACTATATATTCCTTTTCTGTTATTACATCTCCATTTTTACAGTTAATTAAAATGTTTATATAACTTATAAGGAGCTTATTTAACCCTTTTCCGGGCCCACCAATCCGAATGGATTTCCCAGAAATCCCAAATATATTCAAATATGTAGTTACGTTTAGATTATTTATTTTATATAATGCAATTTTTGGGATACTCCAATCTAATTTGAACCTTAAAGTCGAATGCTTAGGTTGAAATTAAATTGATATGCATTTGGTCAATAAATGATACTATGCCTAAAAAAAAATAACGCCTTTCTTAAGCGCTAGCTTTATCTTTCACATTTTTAACGTGTAACTTAGCGTGTTCATTTGTAATGTTTATTGCTATTATGTTTTTGCCCAGCGTTTGCGAGTTAAAATTTTGTTGTTGTATTTTGGTATCTAAAAAAATGGTTGGTAAGTTTGGTTCCCTTCATTTTTGTTCCATTAGCACACCTTTGATTATCTATATATATATATATAGTCACATATTTAACTTACATGACTTAAGCCGGGCATATCGTGATTATAGCCGTCCCGTTTTGCGCAAAGGTACTCATCCAGTAGGTACCGTCTGGGGTACATTAGTATACGCTCCGCGAGAGAAAAGTGACTCAGACACTCTTCCAAGCTTAAAGGGGTGACATTTATTTTCATCAAGTTTCCCTGAAAAACAATTGTAGTACAGTCAAGTGTAAAAATATAGGGTACATTTTAATATGTCGGCGGAACACTCTCGTAGAATATATTTGTTATAGAATTAAACTGATAAGTAGAAATAATTCAATATTACAGGACAGCCTATAAGCTGACTGATGTGACGTGAGACTTCACAGTAAGTTGGTATGTGTTGTGGGTACTAACTGGGTGCCAACGATAAAAATATGCAAACACTAACGAGTAAATAGAAAACCTCCATGATTCAGAAACGTATATTTTGTGATAAACAATTAAGTAAGTGTTTGCCAGGATTTGATCCTGCATCCGCGATGCCGGCTGACTAGAATAGCACCACCCCCTCTCCTCCCGCGGGTGTCGTAAGAGGCGACAAAGGGAAAAATCCTACGGACGGGCAGCAGCGTCCGTCGAAACTCAGTCTACAGCTACTGCGGTCGCCAACTCGCCTGCCAAGCGTGGCGACTATGGCAACTACCCCCAAGATGATACAAGTCATATTTGTGGGAGGCCTATGTCCAGCAGTGGACTGCATACGGCTGAAATACTCAGCCTATACTCTTCCAGCGTCATAGACAGGTTGACTCCAGACTAGGTTAGGTTAGTCAATTACGAAACATGTTACATAGCGGATTATACATACCTCACGCTTTCCTGTCCCAACAACGGTATGTATATATCCTTCATAATTATATCGGTAGTCACTATCGCTCCTCTCCGGCAGATGCACTGGTTGAATCGTCTCGTCAAACTCCAATGGCTCAGATAGTCTCAATAGAGCAATGTCGTTGGATAGGAACTGGTCCGTTATCCTGAAGTCCGGGTGGATCACGACTGTGTCGTATTTGTGTTCTTCACTGCTTTGGGTATTGTTCCCTCCAACCCAAACTGGACCAAATTTGTGATCATCTAAACTGAAAATAAACGAGAAATATAAAATTCACGAATTTACAGTCGTCAATAAAGTAGGTTACCATTTAAACCCTGACGTTTTAACGTCAAGTCCCAACTGTACGAAATAGTCGATTATGTAAAAGCGGCCAAAATTATTATTTATTTAATGTTGACTAACGCTACAATAGTTTTAGTATGTATAATAATTTTGGCTCATTATCTTATCCTTTTTTTTCGTTACTGTTGAATATGTACGTTTCGGTTGACTAAATAGTTTTACCAAAAGTAGAAAAATAATTATACTTTATACTTTGATGGTCCTCAAGGATTAATAAGCTCACAAAAGATGAACATCACAAACGTTTCAACCGCTCGTTCCATTGTGTTACAAAGTATTACATGATGGCAAAATTCGTATTTAAGGTAACACAAAATATTATATTAAGAATGAAATCGTTACACAATTAAGCCGGTTTAAATTGAATTGACTTACGCAACGCAATGTGCGGCCGTGATTAGCCAAGACTCCGAAATGATGGTCGCACTACAGTCTTCTAGGGCAGCATAATATGGGAAGTCTGCTATGTTTGCTTGCTCGCCGAATAGGATCCGAGATTTCAGATCTGAATGAAAAATAAAAACGCCAAAATATTATAGATGAAAATGGCCATGTCTATAGCAATTTAAACTCGCACGATTTTCACACATAATAGCAATATAAACGAAACTTCGGCAAAATGTAGGCAACAATGCATTTAGTTTTAAATCGATTCCATGCCGTTTAATTTGAAATGATGTCTATGTAGTTGTGCAGAATCGCTTACGTCAAAATTTGAATATGGAACTCTTACATGCGAAACAGACACGTTATTCCTACATAGACAGTCCTTTACCTAAGCCATTAACACTTATATAGAGGACCATATCGTCAGAAATTCTTTGAAAATTAGTATTTTTATTGCCTGGTGCTCTAAGTGCAGCGTTTGATATATAGATGACGAATTAAGTTTGTATAATGACCCAACAAAAATGTCTCCTCAGAAGGCGAAGTCTAAAAAAGTGTCCTTCAACTCTAATTTGACATCGCCTAATATTGTACAGTCAGCATCAAAAGTTGCTAAGCGTTTGAAGTGTTCAAAATGTCTTATTCTCTTGACAATAGAGACGTGTTGACCTCATTTTGAACACCTCAAATGCTTAGCTACTTCTGCTACTGACTGTACCACCGCGCATGAGGACATTTTATTTTAACCAATGAAAACGTTGATGGACACAGCTTTGCTACACAAAAGAACAATAGCGGAAATTTGCGCGTTGGATAATATCTAAAGCCGAAGAAGTGGGTAAGCGGATAACTGAGAGAAATGGTCATTTTTGGCGGCCATTTTTTAATGGAAACGAGGTCTATGTGAATTCAGTCGATGTTTAATTTCCGTACATTTTGTTAGCCTTCCATATCCCTATGAGACTGAGCGTGATTTGCAAGTTTGAAGTAAATGCAAAAAAAAAGGTAAAATGATTTAAATAGTACTCAAGAAAAAGTGATCAGACCCACTGACGTTCGAGAAAGGATTTGAACTCACATCTTCAGTAATCGTGGCTGACGTTACGACCTGTTAGACCACCCACCGCGGCCTCAACCCGTCAAAAATTTACAATATTTAATGACATAATTTAATTTGATTTTGATTAAAAATATTTTACATATAAGTCAATTATAGATGTCTCACCATCTCCTGCTACGTAGGAAAATGCAATAAATGTAAAAACCACAGAGAGCAACATTATAGCGTTTCGATACGAATGTAATTTGTCGACAACGAACCGCCAACTAATATATTATATAAGCGTTCGAAAACATTCCAGAAATATTTTAGTGAGAATTTATGCTTTATTATCGTCTAAGTAGTTTACTATGTCGGAATTTGTAATAATTGTGTTTACAATTACGGAGTCATACACGTGATACACGTGCAAGAAATAACTAGTAGTGGAAATAACTAGTTTTGGACCCGGGTATGTCCTTAAACTACGTCCAACAATGAGAGGTAGGGCACAGCGATGACCATCACACGCTTGAATCTGGGGAAGTACCTCCTCCTTACAGAAGACCACAGCCATAATAGCACTGCTACCTTTCAGGTATATAGTGTTGTGTTCTTGATGGTGAGTAAGGTTTCCAGAGCTCCAACCCCCCTTAAAGGCCGGCAACGCGCTTGTGACTCTCCTGGTGTTGCGGGTGCTCATGGGCGACGGTAATTGCTTACCATCAGGCAATCCGTCTGCTCGTTTGCCGCCTATGTCATAAAAAAAAAATAAAAAATATATATTTAAAAGCATGTGACTCCGTAAATGACCTAATAAATCAATATTACAGAACCGTCTGGTTCAGTTAGCCACACGGTAAACCCAAGAAGGCCGGTGCTGTTGGGATTCAACTAACGATATATTATAATAAATACTTAAATACATAGAGTACACCCATGACCCGGGAACAAATATCTGTGCTCATCAAACAAATATGGATATGAACCCAGGATCATCGGCTTCATAGGCAGGGTTACTTACCCACTAGGCCAGACCGCAATTAGGAATGACTACAAACCTACACCTATTTAGAAGATATTAATATATATGTTCGAGGGATCTATATCGGCCTGTCGAATTTTTTTTAGTATATTTTTCTTTCGTGGATATATTCTTTGATATATCAACGTTTGGTCGAACTATTAAAATGTCGAAAATTGTTTGGTCGAAATTGTTTTGCATAAACTTATTTGGTCGACAAATAACATTTATATGAAAACTGTTAGCACTTATGTTGAAACTCATCGTACCTAACGGTGACTCTGCGACTATATTTCCGTTTCGATAGCGAGTCGGGTGTGTTGGGGATGCAAGATACCTAACACTCCTCCTCGCTTCGCTCGTCATCCTACCTAACGGTGGCTTTGGGAATGTATTTTTCTTTCTTAATAGTAAGTCGGATGTGTTGAGGACGTAACATACCTTTAGGACATTTTAGAGCACGCGAAGGGCACCCATGTTCAAGACAAGCGCATGTCCTCGTTCAGTTAATAACATTAACAAGTTAATAACATAACAATCGTATTTTCATTTACAACAACTTCACACACATTGTGGGTAACATTGGGAAACTAAAACTCACAAACTAAGGTATAAAACAAAATCGAAGTATAAAAAGCCTCGCAAAATGCCCCGCCTCCATTATGGAGCCCTGTATGCAGATGGCGTTTCGTCTTCGGATCGAGAAGAACTCGCAACTGTATTCTTTCTTCATATTTTTTATACCATTTTTTGTCCTGAAGTTTATACTGCAATAACATGTTATTTCAGTAAGAAAGCGGCGCTTGAGTACCTGCAATTTATTTTACGTCACACTGGGCGGTAAGAGATATTTACCGCCCTAGGGCGCGACGGAAAATCTCACTTTACACCCAGATGAAGACGTAAAACTATGTACGCACCACGGGCGGTAATAAAGAAGGCCTCAGATCGCTTGTTTATGGCCTTCACCTCCGGTTCGGGCCACAAATACCCGCGATCTGAGCCATTCTTTGTTTTACCGCCCTGGGTACGTAATATACTATTACTACACTTAATCGACTCTAATATTAATTCTTACTGTATTTCCCACAGCGATATTCGCCACCACGGCCCGAGGAGCAAGTTGCGTGTACTTAGATGGCTACAAATTCTCAAAGCACAGAACAATTAACGGCAGAGTCAGGTGGCACTGCCCCTTCAGGAAAGTAGGTTGCAAGGCGTTCCTTTACACCTTTGATAATACTGAAACTATCTATAAGCACAAGAATGTGCACTATCATCCTCCTGGTGCAGAACATTTGAGACAGCTTAAGCTGTTGACGGAAAAGCAGTTCTGAGCCCTGAGTGTAAGTTTTTAACGTAACTTTACGTCACGAACGCGTTTGCGTTTCCCGTATAAATAACATTATCACTTACGCGTAAACGTTTTATTACGTCAAAAGTAAATTACACTAGAGCCTCAGATGTAGGAACTGCCTCTGATTTTACTAGCCAGGTTCAAGACGTCGCTAAGTATACCAAGCTGAGATATGAATATATGCAAACTGTTAACAATAACATATTTAAGAAATGTCTACAGTAGCACTTCGTTAAGCTTCGTTAATATTATTTTTTATCGTTATGTTATTACGAATTTATAATTGATATTGATACGTTATTATATAATTGACGTTATTCCGTTACCTGGAAGGAAGTCCAACAGTGTGTCCAGCATCTTCTTAGGAGTTGTGATAATGTTGATATATATTTCTTGATATTAAATAAATAAGTACTAGGTTATAAAGGCCCTGTTGCTTCATAAATGTTGTTTTAATTACATATTTTAAAGTATTTTATCATCATTATAACGTTAGCCCATCTTACCTTAGAATCCATCAGTTATGATGTACCGCCGCCATTTTAAAACATCCATGATATTGTAAAATGGCGGCCGATCAATGTTACGCTTTTTACAATATAAAATCGGATTTAACATGCTCTTAACACTGTATGGACAAACTATTAAGTGTGCTCCTATTGTTTTAGGGATAACCTTCTCCTACTCGTCCCGGGGCACTCCTGTTTTGTTGATAAACGGGTACCAGTACGTAAAACACCGCGTCGCCGGTGGGAAAACAAGATGGCGCTGTCGTATGAACGGCACGGCGCAATGCAAGGCTGTAGCGTTCACGGTCGATTCTCATCTGATCAAGCTTAATGATTATCATACTGATAGGTGCACATGGAAATGACGTTTCTAATTTAAGTATGCTGAATTTTTTCGTTGAGTAGAATAGCACCACTCCATCTCCTCCCGCGGGTGTCGTAAGAGGCGACAAAGGGAAAAGACCGACGGATGGGCAGCAGCGTACGCCGCAACCCAATCTACGGCTACTGCGGTCGCCAACCCGCCTGCCAAGCGTGGCGACTATGGCAACTACCCCTCAAGATGATACAAGTCATATTTGGGGGAGGCTTATGTCCAGCAGTGGACGATTTACGGCTGAACTGCGAACTGCGAATTTTTTCGTTTATATGTAAATAATAATAAATAAATTTCTTTATTTAAGACCAACTTGGATCAGTCGGTGTTAGTAGCATGCTTAATCTTATAATGTATCTTCATATCATTGGCGGCGGATTTTTTCTTAAGCAAGCCAGAGTCATTGGCATTTTCTTCATGACGCCAAGTAAAACTTTTAACATATAGGGAAGTTAGTTAAGCCGGTGGGATTCGATTTGTATGGACCGGACACAGCTGCTGTCTTAAAAAAAATGTTGCCTTTATTTTCTTTCATGACATAATCCCTCGAAATCGCCAAATCTTTTGAATTGGTGAATGTTCTTTATGGACTCCACTATTAAGTTAAAGTAAATCATTAATAAATACAGGTGTTTTTTACTGAGAATATAGATACCATTCGATCATTGGAAAAGAATTATAAGTTTACTAGCATATATTGTATGCCATAAGAATGGGTAGGTCATTACAAAAGTGTCGTGATAAAGCAAAGTAATAATGCTGGTGTACCTATTAGGTTTTGTGTTCATATTCGATTAGTAGGTACGATCATTGATAATGATCTGACGATTAGTAGGTACGATCATTGATAATGATGACTTCATTAAATTTTACTAATTGACCTCATTATTTCATATTTCACTTTTAAATTGCTAAAATTGTCTTCAGAGTTAAAGATTGTAATTCTTTTGATCCGAGTATATACTGAAAAAAAGGAGAAAAACATATGTACTTTAAGTAAATTATATGTGTATTGTCTATTCATCCCCTTTTCTCTAAAGTGGAAGAAGACAAAATGAATGATTGTCGCCGTGTGCGTCATGACACAGATGTGACCAAAATTATTCATTATACACGTTAAGGTATATATTAAGCTAATAGTATTAGTAATACACACCAATTCAATAAATCATTTCCTTCATTCAAATCTTATAAATTCTCCTATTAACAGAGGTTTATTATAAACAGTGATCGGTTTTTTGGATTCACCCTCGCGGGATATCATGTAGAAAAGTTAATATAGATACGACAGTTTCCCGCGATACCGAACAAATTAATAAAAAATAAAACAATTTAAATTGTGTGAAAGGAACTTTTGTACAAACGGTACAAAATATGGCGATTTGGTGGCAGCAAATGAGCTGTCAGTGTGAAAACTTGTCCTCATCTGTTCAATTTGGACAAAATAACGGCGAGTAAGTCGCTTGTATATCAGCTATTTAGATGTTTTAATGTATAATAAAATAAACACAATGTATTTTTTTTGTCTTTTCTAACAACCTAAAGCCCGGATTCCCGGGGTATTTCCATACTAACATAATGTTTGAGGTCGTTTACCCCATGTCGAATCCAAAAAACCGATCACTGATTATAAATCTAAATTTTTAGTCTATATTTTTTAGGAATATTTTTTACAAAAACGCTAAAAGGCCGCCGGGCGCTCAACTACAGCGGTTTCAAATACCACAGGCACCGTCAGCGGCGGAATGGCCAGGTCCGATGGCACTGCGGGACCCACCAGCGGTTCGGGTGCCTCGCTGTAGTGTACACGGTCAACGACCTCATAGTCAAGTTCACTGGCAAACATGATCATCCGCGTATCGACACGTATGCGTAAACAGCGCATGCACTAACGAAAATGTGCTGGAGCCTGGAGGGTCCACTGAAAGTACCTGCTGTGTCTCTCCCTTGCACACCGATACTAACTAAGGAATATTCGTTGAAATTAATTTGCGGTTATATTTTCGGAAAATTTTGTTCCACAAATTAAAGTAATTTTCGCATAAAAGTAATGAGAAATTTACCAATTTATTTACAAATGAATTGTTAGTCGAATGTTTTGTAGTTTTTTTCCTTAAATTTAAAATTGATTAGTATTCTATTCATATTATATGATTTAATAATACCATTTTTTAATTACATTTATAATTTTGCTTAAGAGTATAAATAAATTAAATATAAACTGGCAATAGCCGCTAAAATAATCTGACAAGCAGTTATTTAAATATACCACTTGTCTCTTTCTTTAAAATTCCATTTACTCCAAGTGATGTCTTGTATTGTATGCCAAAACGTTTTTTAATCTCAAGCTATAACATTACTGTATATTTTAGGAATATTCTTCACAAAAACGCTAAAAGGCGGCCGGGCGCTCAACTACAACGGTTTCAAATACCACAGGCACCGTCAGCGGCAGAGTGGTCAGGTGCGATGGCAGTGCGGGACCCACCAGCGGCTCGGGTGCCTCGCTGTAGTGTACACTATTGATGACGTCATAGTCAAGTTCACTGGTAAACACGACCATCCACCCCCGCAGACGTCCGCGTACATAGCCCCAGATCCTCACATGAGGCTCTCGGATTCTGATCGACCAGTCATGCTTCATTGCGCACCGATAATAACGCATAAATAATGTTTGTGGTATTATTAAACATGCTGTAATTGTAACATTAGTACAAGTCTCTGTCTTACTTCGTGTATTGGAAAGAGAGTTCCGCTAATACTATTAGTTACATATTTGTATATATAATACAAATATTTATTAAATGGTTATTAGCAAAGTAGCCAAATATATCGGTACAGATCTTTTATTTGTATAGCAGTATGGATACGTTTCGATATATTTGGTCACCCGCCACTTCTCGTAAATCGTTATAGAATTAAAATTAGAAATTACTTATAATGTATGCTATGTACACAAATTCTTTTATATATTTTTCTTAATTTAATGTACTTATATTTGAACCTCAGTGCCATATGTTTATGTTTTGGTACGCGTTCTTGTTTTAATTATACGGGTTTTGCGGTTGGTGTGGTTGTGCTTTATGACAGTTTATTATATTATGTAAAGACATTTGTATATTGATTGCATAATCGGGTTTATTTAAATAAGCAAGTTGTACATTCGTAATTTTTTTGTCATGTTTAATAAATAAACTGATAGCAATTCATTGACTTTTTATGATGATCTTGATGTTAATAAAAATGCATAAAGTGATAGAGACCATAATTACCTACTATAAAATAATGTTATATGTAGTATACAATCATGATCAAAGTAAATGCCCATATATGTTTAACTGGTTTACAAAGCACCTAGGTCCTAAAATATCATACAAGATGTAATGAAGATATCCTATGTAAAAAATCTTCTCTGATACATTGTTTTTCGCCTAATACAGCGTATCTTCAATCTTTCAGAACCCAGATTCGTGAAGAGCAGTCAAGGCGGCCAGATTCTGTTCTACCAAGGCTACAAATACTACCGCAAGAGGCAGACTGGCGTCAAAACAGCATGGATGTGCTCTTTATACAAACACGGTTGTGTGGGCAAAGCTACTACGATTAAGGATGAAATATTCACACATGATGTACATAATCATTAATGCGAACCTAGAACGCTATAGTTGCTAGCAAGAGGGAGACGGGTGCCCAAGTAGCGTGAATATGCACGCTCTGCAATAATGGTTGTCTGGGCAAAGCTTCTACTATTAATGATACTCACATGTTATATACACAGTTGTTAATGCGAACCCTAGAACGCTATAGTGCTAGCAAGAGGAAGACAGGTGCCAAAATAGCGTGAATATGCACGCTCTACAAACACTATTGTTTGGGCAAAGCTACGACTAATATTGTAATATTCACACATACTATACATATCAGATATAACTACTAGGAAGAGGTACATGATTAATTATGATGACATAAATTTATCATAGTAGGAATTGTAAGAAAACTAATTTCAAGTATGTTTAGGTTTTGCTAAACCTTATTAGCTATTGTATTGAGATCAATAGATTTGTGTATTCATAATAAAGTTCAGATAACAACTATCTATTCATTGAAAAAATATCTCTATATTTTTTTCTTATCTGACACAAATCGACCTAGTCCTACGGTAAGCTCAGTAAGGCTTGTGTTGTAGGTACTAAACGACGATATATATAATAGATAGATACATATAAATACTTAAATACATACTCATGACTCAGGAACAAATATCCGTGCTCATCACACAAATAAATGCCCTGACTGGGAATCGAACCCAGGACCATCGGCTTCATAGGCAGGGTCGCTACTCACTAGACCAGAGCGGTCGTCCGATTATTTGTTGTGTTCGTGTATTGGAAAAAGTTCCGCTAATATTATTAGTTGCAAATCTTTATGCGACAGGCTTCTGGTCGATAATATATTAATCTGGTATAGCATCCTGTGCCTTTCCACGCTTGCGTATCCTTGGCAATCGTCGACAAGTACAAGCGTGGAAAGAAGGCGTTTGGCTTGGCTTACGTGAGCTTGTGAATGCTTGTCTCCGATCCAGTCTAGTGTTGGTTTTTGGACACAGATCAAAGGGCGCTTGCGGCGAACGCTTGCGACGCGTTCACATGTTGGTGCGCGGTTAGTAGCTATTGAGATCGCGCGACGAGTGCATGTAGTTATTCCACTCTTCGTGGTCGTCGAGCTTTCCTACTTTTTGTTTTACTTTCCTTGTACATCAAATCAAAAGTACGTTAAACCAAACGCAATAGCCGACAAACTTCAGTGTCCGCCATGCTTGCGTGTTCGTAGCACACTGACGCGTTCACAAGCATGTAAACGACTTCCAAATGCCAAGCGAGGTTTGTGGACGCTTGGGCCTCGAAGTCGATTGGTGGCAAGCGCGGAAAGGCACCATAAAATCAACAGGCCTACCTACCTATCTATCTAGGTACGGATGACTTTCATACGTTACTCAATAGTAACGTATGAAATGAAACAATGTTTATTTGATTTGAAATGCCCATATATGTTTAACTGATTTAGAAAGCACCAAGGTACTAAAATATCATACAAGATGTAATGAAGATATCCTACGTAAAAAATCTTCTCTGATACATTGTTTTCCGCCTAATACAGCGTATCTTCAATCTTTCAGAACCCATATTCGTTAAGACCAGTCAAGGCGGCCAGATTCTGTTCTACCAAGGTAACAAATACTACCGCAAGAGGCAGTCGGGAGTCAGAACATCATGGATATGCTCTTTCCACAAACACGGTTGTGTAGGCAAAGCTACTACGATTAAGGATGAAATATTCACACATGATATACATAATCATTAATGCGAACCTAGAACGCTATAGTGCTAGCAAGAGGGAGACGGGTGCTAAAGTAGCGTGAATATGCACGCTCTGCAAAAACGGCTGGCTGGGCAAAGCTATTACGATTAACGATGAAATATTCACACATGCTATACATAATTAGATATAACTAATCAGATGTAATTTAAAAGTAGCATAAATAGTTAAATTATTTAGTAATTTAACACTTAATTTGCACTGTCTTTTAATTAAACTGAAGGTTTACTTCTAATGATCATATGATTGTATTCGATGTAGTAATAAAATAACTGTTGGTAGAATAAGGAATAAAATAAATAAATAAATAACTACTAGTAGGAGGTACACGATTAAATGATGTTTCAATTAGCTCTTGAGATAAATAAATTTGTGTATTCATAATAAAGTATTAATAAATATATATTAATAAAAAATATCCCAAGTATGTTTTATTTAAATCCAGGAGATGTCACATTTTAATGTTATGAATTGGTTTTAATTCCCTTTTGCCGTATCTTTCAGGTCCCATATTCCAAAAAACGAGTCGTGGTGGCATCATGCTTTTCTTCCAAGGTTACAAATACCATCGCAAACGGCAATCGGGAGCGAAGGTAACCTGGCACTGTGGCACCCATCAGAAGTTCGGCTGCGTGGCTACCGTCGTGTCTGTCGACGCCAGTATTGTAAAGATTAACAATGTACATTCACATGACCCTACCGAATCTGGTGAACCAGTATAAAACTATTTTTAATTATGCAGAAACGTCTGCTAGCGTATATCTTACATTACATATTATCTTACATACTACCTACATTTAAATCGAAAGAAAAATAGAAAAATTTCACACACCCATGATGACTTATACGACGAGGGTAATATAGAAAAATTTTACAAGTCTAAGCGGTACTCGTGTAGCACAATTGGTAGTGCACTGGGCTAGTGATCCAGTGGTTGTGGGTTCGAGTCCCGCCGCTAGTCAGTTTTTTCTATTTTTCTTTCGATTTAAATATCGCAGTATGGAACTTTCATTTCTTAAATCTATCTTGTAAATTATCATAAACTGTATGCAGTGTGTCCGTAATTGTTAGCCATAGGATATATTTGTTGTCGATTATTGGGAATAACTTAAAAAAGTTTAATGTTGTAACATTACAGAGAACCCTACGTGGGCTTTATCCAATAAAATAGCGATACATATTAGGTTAATACCTTTGTTTTTGAAGGTTTGGCTGACTTAGACGAGATGCCTCATAGAATTTTTTAGGACAACAAAATATTTCTTCTACTTTTACCTTACCAGATTACGATACCGAAACGTTAAGAATGTTTTGTATCATTTATTCGTCTATTTAATTAAATGTATTTTCAGACATCTGTCTTTTTGTACCTTTGTCTCGAAATTTGTGGCAATGATCTGGGATTTTGTTGGGCTTAAGGACCTACCTTGTGCCTAGGACGCTCTAAAAATACCAAAATTAACGCAGTCTAATGGACAGAATATATAATTATCTGCTGTCTTGCCATCATGGCAAATTCACCATTGCGTCTGTAAATAACAAAAATTGACTAATTTGCTGCAAGTTTCATTAATACAGTCAGCGTCATATAGTTGGTTGCAGTCAGTATGCTCAAATATATGGATACAGTTCTTTACTTATATACCAGTAAGGATGTGTATCGATATATTCGGCGATACTGACTGTAACTAACTGTATGACGCTGATTGTACAATGTATTTTACTATCCTGACGAAGCTTGCGTTGCGGTTATTTTATGTTATAGAATTGTTTTTTTATGTTTTCTTTCAAGTAAACTACATGAGCTTTCACTTATTCATTTGTGTATTTTCAGGCCCATTCTTCGAAAAAGGCCAACGAGGGGGCTCCGTACTGTACTACCAAGGGTACAAATACCACAAAGATAGGCTGGTCGGAAGAAAAACAAGGTGGATTTGCGCAACGCATAGAAAGCAAGTCGGGTGTACAGGCTCAGTATGCACTCGGGACGGTGACATAATAGCCACCAAGAGGATACACCCTCACAACCATGGCCCCGTGGATACTCGGATTATGATGAAAAAGCAACGTTTACGAGTTAGAACTGATCTTGGACACAGGACGTTAGACGAGATTAATCAGGCGGCTAAGAATCGTTCAACTTGGTGCGGAAAGACCTATGCTCGGAGTATCCTTCCGTGATGGTCAGAAATCATATCCGTAAAAGAATAAAAGAACACCGGTATCCTTACAGAAGACCACAGCCAAAATAGCACTGCTACCTTTCAGGTATGTAGTGTTGTGTTCCTGATGGTGAGTAAGGTTCCCAGAGCTCCAACAACTTTTAGGGTAGGCAACGCGCATGTGATTCCTCTGGAGTTGCATGCGTGCATAGGCTACGGTAACTGCTCACAATCATGCGGGCCATATGCTTGTTTTCCACCGTCGTTGTATAAAAAAAAAGTGACAATAGGCCACGTAGTCCGGAGAGTCGATGGCCGTCGAGAAAAGTTCTAACTACTTATTATGGATTATGGATATGGAGTGCAGTTTTACAGCTAGTACAGTGCGCTATATGGTCCGAAGGCAGAAGCTGTCCCTTGGTGATAGACAGACAGTAGGTTAATATTCAGTGTTGTGTGTATCTACCTTATTTGTGACTTACTGTCGCCGTCAGTTATATCGGAGCGGTCAAGGTGGCCACAAATATCGGAACAACTCCTCTATTGTCAAGGCGATTAAGTGCAGGACCAGATATTTTTGAGCAACTTGGCTGCTCCTATATATTTAATGGTGGCCTGTACTTATTCGGGAATATGTAAATGATAATGTGTTTGGACAAACATTAATGACGATGTACTTGTGAGTCTTCTATTTTGTGTTTATGTAAATAAAATGTATAAGCAACCTATGAAGTGGTTTATTAATTTTATTATATTTATGTCTTTTCTAAATACACATTGAAACATTATCCTACCTAATTTTACAACAATAAACCTGGATGATGAGAAATGGCTATATATGAAGGTTTATGGATTGTATGAGTTTTTTTTTAAACATTTACCTACTACCTTCTCCGTCGAAAATTCTTGCCCACCACGGAACCACAAAAGATCTTGGTACTTTGACTGAAAGGCAAAGAAGGTACAGGGAAAATCTTAAACAAAATCCAGAAAAATATGAAGTTCAGAATTAATCCTGTAAGGGGTAATCGGTAACCGGTAGACGATTACCCCTTACTGAGGAAGGTGGTGTCAAACGAATAAACATTTATAGTTCCGTTAAAGACTTGTAAATGATATGTCGTCAATTTTAAATAAATAGTTATTTGTTATACAAGGGTGCAAAATTGTATTTTAACTGCGAGTGTGGGATTGAAACTCGAGCAAGCGAATGGATTCTATAGTTTAACCACGAGCAAAGCGAGTGGTTTTAAAATAGAATCCTGAGCGTAGCGAGTGTTTCAATACACGAGAAGTAAATTACAATTGCACCCGTGTGTAACACAAAACTTTTCCCCTAACTACAGTGAGGAAAGTGAAACATGCAAAAAAACGTTTTGAAATCGCATTGACTTTTTCTTTGCGTTTAGATACATTCAACATTTTTACAAAAGGTGCCTTTAGCTTGGTTAGCTTGTGGTGGCCAGTACGATTTTCGAATGTTCTACTTCGATTTTCAACTCGGTGCGTTAGCGAGGCTCACCCGCGCCCGCCGCCGCCGTGGGGGCAAGTGAGCTGTACTTCGCGAATTTAGACTTTAAAACCATAGCAATAAGAGCTATGAGAAGTCAACTCACTTTAATCACTAGTGGATAAAATGCGTTTCACCCTCTCGTATTAAAGGATAAACAAGTGCTTTTCGAGCTAGTGAGGGGAAAAGTATATTATTATGTCATTCCCTGAAATTCAGAAAAAAGTTAAGATTCCTCACTGTGAAGAGCTAATCAATCATACAAATTTTGGAATTTATAATACTATATTTACAAATGAGTATAATTTAAAATGTTTGAAATGTTTTGTATAATTTTTTTATGAGTTCATTAGATGTATTTCCAGACGTCTGTCTTTTATGCGTTTGTCTCGAAAATGGCAATAACTTATTATGATCGTAGACTTTATTAGGCTTAACCTACCACGATCTTAGTCCGCTCTGAAAAAAATCCTATAAAACTCAGTCAAATGACCAGAACATAAAATATTTTCGCCTACTCTTCTGTCTTTCCACATTACCACATGGATTCATCATTGATTTGTTTTAATAAGGAATAAGGAAAGCGTTTGTACCCGGGTATGTCCCGAAACTACAACAATGAGAGGTAGGGCACAGCGATGACCATCACGCTTGAATCTGGGGCAGCCCAATTGGGGAAGGACCTCCTCCTTACAGAAGACCACAGCCATAATAGCACTGCTACCTTTCAGGTATGCAGTGTTGTGTTCCTGATGGTGAGTAAGGTTCCCAGAGCTCCAACCCCCCTCAAAGGCCGGCAACGCGCTTGTGACTCCTCTGGTGTTACGGGTGCCCATGGGCGACGGTAATTGCTTACCACCAGGCAATCCGTCTGCTCGTTTGCCGTCTATGTCATAAAAAAAAAGAATATAGTTTTTGAAATTTGCTACAAGTTTCATTTCAATGTATTTTACTCATATGACGAAGCCTGCGATGTGGATATTTATTCATGTTTGGTTTCTAACAAACTAAATTGTTCTTTTACTTATTAATTTGTGTATTTTCAGACCCATTCTTTGGAAAAGGTAAACGAGGGGGCTCCGTACTGTTCTACCAAGGGTACAAATACTATAAAGACAAGCCAGCTGGAGGAAAACTAAGGTGGATTTGCTCAACGCATAGAAAGAAAATCGGGTGTACAGGCTCAGTATGCACGCTGGATGGCAAAATAGTAGCCACCAAGAAGGCACACCCTCACAACCATGACCCTGTGGACACTCGGGAAATGATTGAAAATCAACTTATACGTGTAAGAACTGATCTTGGATACAGTTCTTTATTCGATAGTAAGTCAGACGTTGACAACGGGACCGATCAGGCGGTTCAGAATCGTTCAACTTGGTGTGGAAAGACCTATGCTCGGAGTATCCTTCCGTGATAGTCAGAAATGATATCCGTAAAAGTACTAGGACACCGATATAGCTCATAAGATTATATGTAATTGTTGAAGTGGCAATAGGCCACGTAACACTGAAAATCGCTTCCTGTATCGGTATATGGAAGAAGTCCATTTACAGAAGTTAATGTCTGTAGGTGACAGTAGGTTAATATTGCGTGTTGTGTGTGTCATTCCTATTTTTACTTCATTTGTTACGTGCAGTGATGAAATGTCTGAACAAAGCCCCATTATCAAGGTGACAAAGTGCAGGTTCAGATAATTTCGAGCAAGTTGGATCTGGGTTTTGCTCAGATCTATTCGATGGCGACTGTACTAGAAAAAACAAAACACTAACACTATTTCTTAACTCTCATTCGCTAATAATTAATAATTTGTTTGAACATACATCACCGATGTACTTACTTAAGTAATTTTGTATAAGTACACTTTTTGTTTATTGTAAATAAAGTGGGTATGCAACCAGCAGATTTTTTTCGATTGTTTACTATTTAATTGTTTTCTAAATAAATATATGCACCGTTAAAACATAATTTTACCTAATCTTAAAAGAAGAATCCAGGCGAAAAGCGAATTTGATATAAGTCGCAAGATAATAAATAAAGGTTTATGAATTTTATATTTATGAGTTTACTTTTATCATTGGTAGTAAATAATCACCTGCTTCATCGAAAATTCTTCTTGCCCATCAAGGAACCACAGAAGATTTAGATGTAAAATTTTTGGATAATCCAACAATGGATACTAACAAAACTCATGGTTTCAGGTTGCTCCAAAATATCTCGCCGTAAACGCAAGGCTTTAACACCAGCTGAAAGGCAGAGAAGGTACAGGGAAAGTCTTAAACAAAATCCAGAAAAGGATGAAGAGAGAAAACGCAAAAAACGCCTAGTATATCATAAATCAAAAAAACTTGTTAAAGATATGACCCCTGAAGAAAAGGTAAAGCAAAATGCTTCTTGGAATCAAAAACAGAAGGAATATCGGCAAAGAAGAAAGTATTCTCAAAGTTATTCAGCTGTAGCACCATCTGTTGACATGTATGACCTGCAAACCATACCAATTTATGAAAACCCTTTGGTCAAAATTGAAGAATATAGTGAGTGAAGTAGTCCTCTATTCGACCACAGATCAAAATCAAGTCAAATTTGATTTATCATACAAGGTGTTACAGGAATAGTTTTGATCCGTTTAAGTGGATCACGTTCTAATTAGGAAAAAGCGATATGAATAAAAATACGTAACCAAAAATTTGGGGCCGATCCATCCTTCCATAAAAAGACAAAATGTTTACGCCTCAAAAAAATTTCTTCCTCGAAATTCCACGTTGCGTTTAGAGCATTTAATAGTAAATTTAGATTACTTAATGATAATACTAGAAATAAGTGATAATGCACATGCACACTATTAGAGGAAATATTAATTTTGCAACGAGCAACAAGAATTCTGTATGGCATTATTTCTCTCTGCAGTTCTGGGTGATAAGAACTTAAAAATGTTACAAGCGTAGGTAGTTACTTAGCAGCCGCCATATATTTATTTTGGACTGCGACCTAAAAATACAAAAAGATTTATTTGTAATACAAAGAACTGCAAGAAGATGATACAACAATTATGCACAGCACAATAATAGTTCTAGATGGTTATACTAGCATAATTCTGTTTGCAGCACTTTGATTATAATTAAATATTACAAGAAACCTATTTAGGCTTAAGTTCCATTATTATACTTATATACTCCCTTATTCATAAACGTATATCGAACCAACATTAGTTAATTTATGTTTTGTCCTTACAAACAATAATTAACTAATGTAAGTTTGATAGTTATGTTTATAAATAAGAGATAAGTGCGTAAATCCAATTCAGGCAAAGAATTAAGCTCGACAGAATTTACTCGCATAATTATTAACTACGAAGTTCAAATACAACATTTTATTTGCAATTTTTCCAAGGTACTGTAAAGTCAAAGATATCAACCAACTAAAGTGCCAAAATATGTATACATGTACCTAAATAGTAGGACAATAAGGTGCATATACAAATTATGGCACTTTGACCGCAACTATATCTTTACCTTGACTGTACTGCGAATTATAAAACTGTCACTTCGAGGGGGTTGCATTACATTGCTGGCAGAATTATTTCCTATACAGATAAGATGAATTGTAATTGTAAGCATAGTTATATAAATATACTTTTTATGTCTCATGCTAACTACCGTCAAGATACTCGGCCATATTGGATTTATACATTTAGCAAGTATTTAGTATTTTATGTTAAAAATGCAAGAAGTTATTAGAGTGGTAACTGTTACAGAAGTGACTTTACTGACTGCCGTAGTGCCTTCATTATATTTTTCTTTCTTTGTCGGCTTGGATTTGTCTAAAGCCTTATAAACCTACCTTGACGAAATAAGAGCAGAAAACGTCAAAAATAGACAATACTTGTCTTGTCGAACAATAAAACGTTAAGGTATTTTTGGCTTTCCCCAAACCCGTGTCCGCTAAAATGGCGGGTCACTCAATAGTATCTTCTGTACAAGGTTCATGCCTTTTGAGTCACTCCGCTCTTAGTTCAGTTATTTTAGGTTATTACATTACTATCATTTCGAAAATAATGCTGTTAAACATATGGTATACATTGTTAGAAGCAAAACTGTTTATTTTAATAAAGCACCAAACTAGATTGTCTTACATTTTATTATTTGATCTCCTTTAATAATAAAAGTTACTCCTTACGGAAAGTTTACTAATATTTACATATCAAAATTGTATGTGGGTATAATTTTATAAAGTAAAGTATATTCCTAACTAGTGCGTAAAAAGCGCACTTTGCGTACGCTTCGCGTGCTTAAATTTCCCTTTTTAAGGCACTTGTTATGAAAAAATTGGTTCGATACACGTATAAAAACTTCTTTAAGACTCCGGTGATTGTCACCCTCGTTTCACTCGGGCTCCAACTTTCACCCCCGTCGAAAAAATTGTTATTTACCAGTATCGAAATGTACTATAATGTTTAAGATAATAAAAACAAATGTAACATTGACATAGTTGCAGAGAAAAATGAGTTAAAAATCTGTGCATCACTAGATATGAAAAGAATAAAAAGTAAAAAAATTGAGAAAAGTTATTATACATTTTGAAGATATAACATAATAATATAATATTGACTTGACAAGTTGTCTATAAACTGGTTTCATATTAGAGGAAGATAGGGATATTTTTAAGAAGTCGTAGTTGATCTGTTTACATAATGCTCAACAGTTTTGTACCTTACAAAGAAAATATAAAAGCCGGCTACTGACTACACTGATGTTTGCTCAAATGTTTGTCTCAAAAAACCATTGCTCAAATACGAGACCAGCTTCTTTCAGAGTCTTGTATTTGTCATTTCAGAACACACTATCATATGTATTTCGAAACGGAAATGAAACCCTCAAAAGGACCCGAGTATTATCCTTAAACTGCGACGAGGAGAACTCTGCAGGATTCGTTTACAGCAGTGGAACTGCAATCTGATGCCTCGGAAAACCTACTACGATCAATGAGGGAGGCCTTTCCCCAAGAGTGAACGTCTCTGTCTGTTAGATATACGCAGTACTGTCGCCACCAGATATCTCGGAGCTGTGGAAGTGGTCACAAACATCTGAACAACTCGTCTATTCAAGGCGATAAAGTGCACATTCAAGTATTGACTACCTCCACTGCTCCGATATATCTGATGGCGAATGTGCTATTAAAATGAGTGTGGTCCTAATAATTTATTAAATTTTTAGGTCCAGTATTTCAAACAACGGTACAAGGAGGCGTGAAACTTTTTTACCATGGCTACAAATACTACCAGAAGCGAAAATCAGGGCATGGGGGAGAACGTGTGGTGTGGCAATGTGGGACCCACAAGAGGTTCAAATGTCCTGGATCCGTCACAACTGTGGGAAGCGAAATCGTGAGGATCAATAATGTTCATGATCATGATATTGTTAGGAATAATATTAATTTGTATACCGGGACTGATTACCATGTTGCGTCAACGGCATTGCAACGTTAATATTAAAATTGTTTATTTAGGTAGTCACAATGTGCCTTATAAAATATTCCTTTTGTGTCATGGTAAGTTGTATGCATAAGATTAAATATAATTTATAAACTGAACAGAACGGCGCTTTATATCCAACTCCCGATCATTTTTACATTTTATAAAAATTACAGGTCTTTTACCAGTATTCAAAACGACGATGCGTGGTGGCATTATGATGTGGTACCAAGGATACAAGTACCATCGCAAGCGAGTCACAGGCGAGAAAACTGTGTGGCAATGCGGTACGCACCAGAAACTTGGTTGTCCTGGGTCCGTAGTTACTGTAGGCAATGAGGTGGTCAAGTTCGTCAACATACATTCTCATGATATGATATCACTTTGTCATGAAAATAAAAACTGTTGTAACATTAAATAATTTATATAATTATGGAAGACGTAGTCAAGATGACTATCTATAGTAGAAACTAAACTAAAGTAAATTGAATCGAAATCGAAACTAAATTGGTCTCATTGGAAGAGCAGCGCTGGCTATTCGCTAGCAATATGCTAAGAGGCCATGTCGTGGCACTTTTTTGTATTGTTTTTTTTCTGATGTAATGTCTGTGTTTGTATTAACGAATAAAAACTATTATATTCTAGTTATTCTAAACGGTGATATAATGACACATCGATCTGTTCCATACATTTTTTTTCGTTTCGATTGCGTTTCTAAAATCGATCAGCATTTAGTCTACATCCCCGGATCTCGTTAAATAGGTTAGAAAATTCAGCAACGTCTATATATGTTTCATACTTGTATATAAAATTTAATTATGTCTGTGACATGACTTCATTTCCTCCTGATTTTTAAATAGAAAATACTGTAAATTTATAAACATAGTTATGCTTGTCACATTATTATAATCTGTAAAAAACTAATTTGGAATTTTGATGCTATTACTTAGGTTTAGAGTATCGGATTACACTAGTATTCCAACAAGTCGGTTTTTCCTTCAACACCCAACACTACATACAGACATTTCAGTAATAAAAGTAATTCACCAGATTTTCTATTTTATGCTGCATCCTGCTTATCCAGCAACTCGGATTCTCTCATCTCGAACTCCTCAGACGTATAATTTCTGACATATCTGTTTCCAGAACCAATTTTCCAACTAACATCAAGAGGAAGCCGTATCCTGTACTTCAGAGGACATAAATACCATCGCGAGCGGCAGAAGGGAGTCAAGATCCGGTGGCAATGCGGGACCCATCAGAAAAAAGGCTGTCACGGATCAGTTACGACCTTCGAGGACAGAATTGTTAAGATGTCTGTGCATAACCATTTACCATGTTTCTTTGATTAACCCTTTTGACGTATGAAGACGGCCAAGAATCATTGAAATTCATCATCTTCCTCACGTTGTCCCGACATTTTCCACGACTCATGGGAGCCTGGCGTTCGCTTGGCAACTTATCCCAGGATTTGGCGTAGACACTAGTTTTAAGAAAGCGACTGCCACCTGACCTTCCAACCGCAATAATTGGGATAATAACCTTGTTGGGATTAGTCCATAAATATAACCGCAATAATAACCTTATTGGGATTAGAACGACTGGTAAATATCAAATGACATTTCGTACATAAGTAAGTTCCGAATAACGCATTGATATTACAAGCCGGGGTACGAACCGGCGGATTGCAAGTCGTACGCTCTTACCGCTAGGCCACCAGCGCTTCAAAAATCATCGACATTATTTGCCTTAAAGCTATAAATGAGCCGTGTATTCTTCCGAAGATTTTCTTCGATAGCCGTGGGTAAAAGATTAAAGAATCTCTTGAAATTTATCTAAATCAATACTCAAAACTATACATTTAATAATTAAGATCTTGTTTTCTAGAAAAAAAAAATTGAATGAACAAGGAAGGTATAACAATTTTTTTTAGCTGAAATGTCTGCTAGCTAAACCATAACTTTTATAAATAAAGGTAAAATGGAAATATCAACTTCCAGGGCGAGACTTGAAATCGCGACTCTGTAATCGCGTTTTAATTATTGCTTACTCATTAATAGTTTATATGTTAAATTACTTAACCCACTCACCGCGCAACTACCTCACGTACCGCCTGCTATAATGTAAGGTCTGAGTGGATGCTCAAGTTGGGCGGGTAACGGTGCGGGCTTTTCGCCGCCATTGACTTGATATGAAGTCAGAATATTTTTTACCCCACACGCCACGACTCGATATCAAGTCGAGCACTTGAACCTACGTACTCAGGGGTAAGGTTTATTTTCGCTTGCGAAAACCTTTGGCGTTTGACGCAAATCAGAGATTTTTTGTCGTGGCGGCCAAAAAATCTAACAAACGAAAATGTATGGAACCCTCCGCTTCGAGCGTTGACTCGATCTTTACATTTAAGCGGCCAGAAAACAGCTCAGTATTGGTTGTTTACTAGCTTTTAATAGTGTATGTTATCATTGAATTGTCCGTACAATAAGTGAAATCATCCTTGACTGTGAGGAAAATATAGGAGATAGGAACAATGTGATTAATAGTGAATAAAACATACACTTTACGGGGTTAAATCCCGGTTAGTTGTATGTAATAGTGACAATTAATGTTTTTGATATTGTTATAAAATGTATTTTCGTTGATATTGTAAGTGTAACATGCTTTTATAGACATGATATTTAAAAAATATATAAGAGTTTATAAATAGAAATATATTGATATGTATAATTGTATATAATACGAGTAAACTGTACAAATTATACGAAAAAGTTAACACGGATACAATATATAATAAAAAAATATGACTTTTGACACAATTTATAATTTTTATTATTCACATTGTTGGGTGAAGGGTTACTTTAGTACTTTAATAATTTCTATAATGTTACTATTATTTATGTTCTTTACTGAAGTAACAGAACGGTATTTACATATAACTTCGTATTTTATTTCTCGGTAAAAAATTTAAGTCGTCAAAACCTTCGATTTTATATTTTCTTTATCGACACAAACTGTTTCGCAGAATAAAGGAACCACATCACATCCCAACCTTCTTTTTTTTAAAGATGATTTTACGTTTTCAGCAATCTTCATGCCAACCAAACGCGGGGGTCAAGTGCTAGTTCATGGCACCTTCAAGTACCACAGGGAAAGGCAGCATGGTTGCAAGATTCGATGGCAATGCTCAATGCGACAAAAATCTGGTTGCCCGGCAACCGCTGTCACTATTGAAGACGACATCGTAAAACTCACACATAGTCATAACCACACTTAACGGAACGGTTAAGCCTGAAAATGGAGAAGCCGCCTTGAGAATATATTTTTGACTTTTGTCCACGTTATTTAGTATATAATACTGATAAATATTTATGCAGTGATCAAACGCAGTATTCAATCTTAGACGCGCTTCTCCAGTTGTTGGTCAACAACCGGCAGTCCCCGACCGAGGTCGCTTCCTGGTTAAGTCCCGCTACCACTACCAAAACGCAATGCCTACTACCGTACAACGACAGACTCCAAGAGATAACTTCTTATGTAATTAGACTGATTTGCTACAATCATTTTGACATAGGCGAAATCATCGTCAACATATTTAGCTTTAGTTATACATTTTTAGGACGTTTTCTAATTTTGAATTAAAAATAAATGTTAATTTTCATAACATGAAAAGGGTTTTTTTCAAGGTTCTACTTACGATCACCGCCATATCAGATCAAATAAAAATGTATTCGACTAAAGTATAATACTTTTTTTATTGCTGCCAATGGAATACCGTAACCTTTGAGATAGTTTTTGTCTGCGGCAAATAACTCACGAGTTAACCATACAAAATATTTCTATTGAAGTGGCAATGGGCATTGCATGCAAAGCAGATGTTCAAGTGCTCGAGTGAAGACCACGGACTACTAAGCAAGACGTCCACCTACAAGATGGACAGACGACCTAATAATCAAATCGAATCGCCAGAACCAACACCTTAAAAAAATGTTAAAAATATGTTTGCCCATGTAATTTGATTTAACAACATTTTTTTTTCAGCTCCCATATTCCTGCCATCAAAGAAAGGTGGCCGAGTCTTATGCTTCGACGGCTATAAGTATCACCGGGAGAGACAGCGAGGCATGAAGACTAGATGGCACTGCGGAACCCACGCCAGATTCGGATGTAATGGTTCCGTCATCACCGTAGACGATATGGTTGTGAGGGCCAGTAACGCCCATAACCATCCGGCGACTGTGGTTTAGTTCCAAACGGTGGCCTTCGCTACAAGGAGCAATTTCTGACCATAGAGGGTTCAAGGTCACAATCTCCACACTTGGCAGGCTATCACAGTATACTCGCTGATGTAGCTGCGGTAACTGGTTTAGGAAGTTTAGGCACAATACCAGGATCCTTGGGTGATTTCTGTTGATCATCATGCTCGCATAGTCATGGGATTCTGCCACGGTTCATGGGAGCCTGGGGTCCGCTTGGCAACTACTGGGGTTAATGTATATTACATGTACCAACCAGTTGTATTTTGTATTGTATTTTGTATTAACGGCATCCCACATAAACTGTTATGTGTAGTGCCGCAACCTAAATTTGGTATTTTTTTTTTCTTTATATTGAATATTCATTGTATTCTTGGCACATTGGTTGTTTTAATATTATTCTTTTAATTAAGTAATTTTATACAGCATTCGTTATGGCATGTACTAAACTGCATTAGAAGACTAAAACTATAGTTCTTTGATGAGAAATCACTGCAATTTTCTGACAGTCTGCGGTTTGAGGATATTCCTACTGACAATCTGAATGTGACACAGTCGACATATGTCATATAACATCTAACATGTACACCACATAATGATATGCTGTGGTATAAAAGAACGGGATAATTAGGTAATTTTTTTCTTATTTCAGGTAGTCTTTAAAACCTCACGTAATCGTGTGACACTATGTCAGTTACAAATATTCCTGAGATGCAGGTAAGTGCTACAGGTAAGTACTACTTACGAGTCTTGTTTAGATACATAATTCAGCAGACATCTTAAAAAGCAGGGTATTTTTCTGAATAAAGTGCACCATATTAATTGTATAAAAGCGGGTAACTCACGTTTTATAAGTCGAATATTGCTCGACATGTATCATTACGGAGTGAAACATGTCGAGCAATATTCGACTTATAAAACGTGAGTTACCCGCTTTTATACAATTAATATGTTTCAATCTCACGATAGTTATGTGTTTAAAAGTGCACCATTTACTTTTTTGTATTAAAAACACATTATCGATTATTTGAACTTAGAATCACAAGGGTTATTATTTAAATAACAACAGCGTATGGTTATGACAACATTATGGTGTCCTCGGTTTTTTCATACGTTATGTCAGCTTTGTGAGCGTGTGTACTCTCAACAATTTTTGAGACTTCACAAGTCTTCATAATTATCTGTAGAAATATGTAAAGCCAAATCTATTAAGCTATTTGAAAAGTTAATGGTATTATGGTACATTTTTACAAATATAACAATTAGTTCATTTCATGAGCAGAACGGATAGCATGGTTTCCCCTTTATCGTCTATCGTGCTATCCGTCACTTTCGCACTCACATACTTGTTGGAGCGTGACAAACAGTGTGACAAATGATCAAAACACGGCTAAAGAAGGAGCCGTGTCAGCTGCAAGATTAGATTGCCGTTTCTGCTTTCTTTTTTGGACCTGGGTATGTCCTTAAACTACGTCCAACAATGAGAGGTAGGGCACAGCGAAGTACCATCACGCTTGAATCTGGAAAAGCCCAACTGGGGAAGTACCTCCTCCTTACAGAAGACCACAGCCATAATAGCACTGCTACCTTTCAGGTATGTAGTGTTGTGTTCCTGATGGTGAATAAGGTTCCCAGAGCTCCAACCCACTTATAGGTCGGCAACGTGCTTGTCACTCCCCTGGTGTTGCGAGTGCCCATGGGCGACGGTAATTGCTTACCATCAGGCAATCCGTCTGCTCCTATGCCACCTTTGTCATAAAAACAAAAAATAAAAAAACTACGATATGGAATGTTATGATTCTGTATCCTCTTTATTTCAGACATGTATTACGGCACATCTCAACTAGGCAACGAGGTACTAAGCGCCAATCTAGGGTGACCACATATGAAGGCAACTCTGTGAACAAAAACATGGCTCCGTTGTAACCTCAGGAGAATCTTAGAGATTTAAGAGAGTCATGACATGACATGAATAGTAGTGGGCACTTATTCAAATTATTATTCCGTAGCTCGATATAATTTTGTTTTAATAAAACGTGGAAGCGAACATCACAACTTGTAGAAATGTATATAATTCTACAAATGTAATAATAATAATAAACATTAGTTCTCGAGGGTAGATGTGGAAACCTAAGTGGCGAGTTGGCTATATGTTTAAAGTCCAGTGACACCTCTCTACCCTTAGCCCTATGCACCGGTGTTGCCCTTGAGCCATCTTTGATGTCGCTTTTTGTGGGGGCCCATCTCGCACAGGGCGAGTCACCGTCTGCCGGAAATAAAATTGAATACCGTTTTATTAGGCAGACGTCCGGTTTTTTTATCCAATAGCCCAGTAGCTAGTCCATCCTTTCCACCCAATAGCCTAGTACATTCTAGATTCCATTATATTTCAATAGTCCTTACACCATGGCGGGTGCTGTCTCTGTGCGCGTCCCATGATACGGACAGGGGCAACATCCGCTTAGTGTACCCCTTACATTTCATTAAATTGTCGAAAGGGCCTCTGCGCGTTGGCTCGATCCGGCTCCGCGTACGCCTCCCAAATGTCCGGAACACCATTGTTCCGTGTACGGAAGAGACATAATAATAATAAACATTATAATGGCGATAATCATATATGTACATACGCTTATCATACTTCACATATACCCTTATATAATTTTATAGAAAAAGGCATAGTTATTTACCGCTTACTAAGTTAATGAATAAGGGAGTGACTCAACTCATATTTGCTATAATTAGTATAACATTTCAGGATTATTTTTCGGAACATCTCACCTGGGCAACAAGATTTTATTCTACAGAGGCTACAAGCACCATAAAAAACGAGATAACGGTAAAAAGACGGCGTGGCATTGTGGTACCCACAGGAAAGTCGGCTGTAAGGGGATGGTCACCACCATTGACGATACTGTGGTAAAGTTTACCTGTCACCACCATCACCCGGTACTGTAAAAGATTCTACAATTCGTTATGTCATGTAAAAAAGATTGTACAACGTCTGCTAGCACCAATAGATTTTGGTTTTTTTTTTTCTATTTTTCTTTCGATTTAAATATCGAAGATATTCGTTAGCAGACGTTTCTGTATAAAGTTAGAATTCTCAATAAAAATTGAGACTTCGATACCGTTAAGTGTGTAATACGCTGGCGGTAGATGTGTTTACACGTCACTCATGATGACGTATACCACGAGGGATAAATAGAGAAATTTTGACAAGTCTAAGTGGAAATTTTGACTCGTATAGCACAATTGGTAGTGCACTGGGCTAGTTATCCAGTGGTTGTGAGTTCGAGTTCCGCTGCGAGTCAATTTTTTACTATTTTTCTTTCGATTTAAATATCGAAAATTTTACAAGTTTGCAAGGGGATATTATCTGAAAAGACGGCTGCAAGGAGATATTTATTACCATCGATAATATAGTAGTCAAGTTTACCTGACACTACTATCACCTGGTCCAGTTAAATGTTCAACAAGACTTAGGAGGTCCAAGGAGATGGTTGTCACTTATCACCATCAGTACCATGTAGTAGTCAAGTTCATACAGTAGTCAAGTTTACACACTACCATCAGTACCATGAGGTGGATAAAGGTTTGGTAGCCATTGGTGGTGGAAAGGGTAAAATAAATAATTAAATAAATATTTCGGGACAATCCCACACAAATCGCCCTAGTCCTACGGTAAGCTCAGTAAGGCTAGTGTTGGGTACCTACTAGGCAACGATATATAAAATAGATATATACATATAAATACGTAAATCCATAGAAAACACCCATGACTCAGGAACAAATATCTGTGCCCATCACACTAATGAATGCCCTGACTGGGACTCGAACCCAGGACCATCGGCTTCATAGGCAGGGCCATTAGCCACTAGGCCAGACCGGTCGTTAATCGGTAACCGGTGTCACCACCAACGGCTACTATATATTTTTTCCGTAACAGAAAATTGTGTATCAAAATTAAATACTTGTACCTATTTTTAAATAAACGATGTGTATTTGTATTTTTGTCTGACATACATTGTTACTGTAGATAAATAATGCACTACTATTCAAATTGTATTCTTTAAATTATACACGATCCCTGATTCGTTGTGATATATTGTTAAATGAAATTATATTTCAGTATCATTAAATGATTCCAAGTCATTAAAAGGTGAATTAGTATGCTTCTCTTTATTCATTTTATATCTTAAGCTAGGTTTTTATTTATAACATTTTTATTAAAGCAAAACATAAAAATACATCTAAACTGTATCAAAAAAAATAAAAACATTATAAAAAAACCTAACCTAGGGTGCCGCCGGCAACGGGGTAGGGCCCAGGCTGCCGGTGGTTAGGGCTGCAGAGAGAGGAACCGGACTATGCGCGCCGTGTCCAGGATTACCGCCTTCTGAATCTGACCCTTGATCCAACCATAACCACTTAGCGAGAGTCTCTCAAGATGTTGGTCGAGACTCTTGTTATTATTATTAAAAGTATATTTTTAAAGTAAACCTCCCTCCCTTCATACAAATATAATATAAAAGAGTGTAGGTACCTAGGTGACATGGCTGCTATGTGTTAATTGTGAGTCAGTAGCGAAGCAAATTGACATTCCAATTTCAAGGTTACTTCAAGGTCATTTACACTTGTTCGAAGTACTGGAGTGAAAAATAAATTGAATACCCGCGACTATAATATTCATAACAACACAACACGGCGTAATCCACGACGGGATGAAATAAACCTCGTAATACACTAGGGTTTTATTAACGGGGTTTACGATTGTCACATTGAACGTGTTAATATCACAGTTTTTTTTTGTTTTCAGCATCCTATGCACCATCTATACGTGGTGGGCGCTTGCTCCTCTTCAGGGGCTACAAGTACCACTACAAAAGCAAAGTTGGTCTTAAAATGCGTTGGCAGTGTAGCTTGCGTCTTCGCATGGGATGCAGAGCGATACTGTACACATTGGATGACGTTATAGTCAAGTGTTGTAACCTCCACAATCATTGACAGCCTAGTCGTAAAGGAGATAGATAAACATTGTTTAATCGCACATCTCACGAATTCAACGCAAATCTAAAGTGTATGAAAGAGTAGTAGATACAGACTACTAACAAAAATCCTGTCGTGAAATGGTCGACTCATTAATAGTAGTTTATGTATCTGTGCATAATGAAGGGCATTACAACAAGAGTGTGGGTTTATGAAACGAGCCGAAGGCGAGTTTCATAATAATATCACACGATTGTTGTAATGCCTAATTATGTATAGATACATACACTACTTTATCTACACACATATCATTAAGTGTTTTAAGATGGGTTCAGAAACCGTAGGGAAATGACTTATTACTAGGGTTACTTGTAAACATTAAAAAGTCAACGAACAAAACAAATGACAGCTTGGAACGGCGGCGTTGCGTATTTCGTATCTGTCATTTTTTTTTTAAACCATAGACAAGCGAATGAACTCCCTATTCTACTGTCACTCGAGTTCAAATGTCGTTCGATTTATATTAAAAAAACATAACGAATTGGCGTTTCGTATCAATGGCTGTTTTAATATCTATAGATACTAGATTAGACACCCCACTTGAATTTGACAGCTGTTCCAAATTTAAATTCATAACCTACGGATTTCAGTAGGTAATGTTAACATTACCTATTGAAATCTTTCTGATGGTTGGTAATGCTGGTCATTGCCTACGGTTTCTGGACGCATTTTAGAGCACTTATGACATGTACGTAGATAAAATAAATTGTGAGCATGATTCATTGACTGAGCAACGCACAATTTATAAAGGTTTTTTTTTGTAATGTCACACTGTATATTTCTAGTTAGAAATAAATAATTATTATGTCAATATACTTTGAATACTCTGTGGTACAATAACCTGCTAAGTAAATTACTTGCAACCCATTATAAGTAAGTATTTTTGCATGCATTAAAGTTCCCCCTTCAACACAAAAAAACGCAAATAAATCTAACGAACCAGTATTTTAATTCTTCATATTATTCTCAAAATATACGTCGACAGACAAAATAAGACACTTTTTTCTCCTTCTTCTAATTTACTAATCCGCAAAGTTACACAGAACTAATAAATTAACTTATATTAAAAATATATGGCATGGAAAATGTGCACTAATTGTGAGTGCTGAAAAATAAAAACGTTACTGAATTTTGAATATTTTTACGCTTATAAGGAATTAAATACTTGTAAAATGATGTTTTTTTGTTTATAATTAGGCTAAGTTCAGATGAACGCGTGTTATGAACTTAGTGTCGCCGCGCGTTCATCTGAACTTAGTCTGAATTTCTAGTGAGAATAATAAATACAAAACTATTGACTTAAACATGGTATACTTACAGTGCATTTTTTCTAGCAATAGTATACGGAGTGACCAACACCGGTGGTCCCTGTCTCTACTATAAGGGGTACAAGTACCACAGGCACCGCAGCAACGGCAAGAGGACACGCTGGCAGTGTGGCACCCACCAGCGACTGGGCTGCAATGCAGTCATACACACCATGGACGGACTCATTGTCAAATCGAATGAATTTCATTGCCACGACCAACCTAAAATATCTAAGAATTTGTTACCTACTTAAAGTGGTACAAATGGTAGTGTAATAGCAGGTAGCGTAAAATAGCAGAATGACGCGTTGGCAGTTCGGAAAACGCCAGCTACACCACGTGGATGGCCTCTTTGTCAAAGCGAATGAATTTAACTTCACAGGCAAACCAAAAGTGTCTAAGAATTTGTTACCCACTTAAGGTGGTACAAATAGTAGTGTAGTAGGTAGCGCTCAATTGTTGAATGATGCGTTGGCACTGTTGGCAGTCCGGGAGCCGCCAGCTACACTACGTGGACGGCCTCGTTGTTAATGCTAATGAATTACATTTCCATGACCAACCCATAATATATGTGAATGTTACCTACTTAATGTGGTACAAATATTAGTAGTGGTACAAATAGGTAACACAGCAACGGTAGTAGTACCTAAGCTTAGGCTATCTCGCCAGTGGTGGATTTCATTTTCAATAACAGTTACTATAAATATACTCGTAAGTACCTATATGTAACTTTAACCACACTTCATAGTTTTTCCCTTAAAATCCTCAAGTAGTTACTAGAAGGATTTAATGGGTGTATAGTTTTAGATTAAGAATGCAAGTATATTTATTAAATTAAGATGCTTTACTAGAGTCAAAGAATCGTCTGAATAAAATTTTACTTTGTGTAATCAAACTAACTTTACTACACATTTAGACTACAAGTAATAGTAGTTTATCTACGTACATGTCATAAGTGCTCTAAAATGCGTGCAGAAACCGTAGGCAATGACCAGCATTACCAACCATCAGAAAGATTTCAGTAGGTAATGTTAACATATATTATTCACTCTTGTTGTAATGCCCTTCATTATGCACAGATACATAATAGTAGTTTATGTATCTGTGCATAATGTGAAATAATTTAAAAAGGGGTAATACTTTGTTATCGATGAATTCTCAATAAAAATTGAGACTTCGATGCCGTTATGTAATACGCTGTAGATGATAGATATGTGTAATACGCTGGCGGTAGATGTGTTTACACGTCACCCATGATGACGTATACGACGAGGGATAAATAGAAAAATTTTGACAAGTCTAAGCGGTACTCGTATAGCACAATTGGTAGTGCACTGGGCTAGTTATCCAGTGGTTGTGGATTCGAGTCCCTCAGCGAGTCAAATTTTTTTTCCTTCGATTTAAATATCGAAGATTCTACAAGTCTGCAAGAGGTTATTATCTGGAAAGACGGTTGCAAGGAGATAGTTATTACCATCGATAATATAGTAGTCAAGTTTACCTGACACTACCATCACCCGGTCCCGTTACCTAAATGTTCAACAAGACTTGGGAGGTCCAAGGAGATGGTTGTCACTTATGACCATCAATAGTACAGTAGTCCAGTTTACACACTACATCAGTACCATGAGGTGGATAATTAAAGGTTTGGTAGCCATTGCGGTAGGCAAGGGTAAAATAAATAATTAAATAAATTAACTACTATTATGTATTTATATATATTATAAATTAACTACTATTATGTATTAATTAAAACTACTATTATGTATCTGTGCATAATGAAGGGCATTACAACAAGAGTGAATAATATATGTTAACATTACCTACTGAAATCTTTCTGATGGTTGGTAATGCTGGTCATTGCCTACGGTTTCTGCACGCATTTTAGAGCACTTATGACATGTACGTAGATAAATATCATTTATATACAAAAGTATAAGTAATTTTGTATATAAATTATATTTTACTATCCGAATATAATTAAAACTGTTGTGAGCCATGTAACAACTACTTAGTTACAAACGGATAAACTCACGTGTAATTATATCGAACTATTAGGCTACATGGTGAGTGATACACCCTCACTCCAAGCGTTGTCCTGACTCGGCTTGAAAATGGTTACCAGAGGTTACCCGAAACATGTCGCCTAGTGCGATATAATTACACGTGAGTTTATCTGTTTGTAACTAAGTAAAGGGAATCCGCGTAATATATGAAACTCAATGCTACGTACCATGACCAAACTCGTGAAACTGTCTGGTTTTATTGATTCCTTCTCACCATCTTTCATTGGGTCACTTTTGTGACTGTCGCTTCAACATTATTCTATAGCGCTTTTTGCCTTTTACTTGAAAATAATCAATGCAGAACATATACGCGTTATTGTTTTTTTTACCCTACTACTTACTAGCCATCTTCTTAAATATCATCTCGTAAATATCAGCAGTTATGTATTGGTCTGTAGGTACTTATTGCATTTTCTTTCAGCGACATACCAACGAAACATCAGAGGTGGTATATCACTACACTACAGGGGGTACAAATACTACCGTCAGGAGTGCTATGGCAAAAGAACACGGTGGCAGTGTCAATATCACAAGAAACATTGTACTGCAGTTTTGTACACTGTCGAAGATGTCATCGTCAAGGTAAAAGAGATACATAACCATTAGTAAAAGTGACTGACCTGTAACATCAGAAGTGGTCTAAACTTGTAGTAAATGTTGTATAAGCCCTACAGAGCAGTATTGGGACTAGAGGGAGCGATTTCACTGAAAAAAAAATATGCCTGCCGGTAATGTACACTGTGAAATATGTCACAAATGACATTTTTATCTCCTTCCGGACGGTTTCGCAACTTTGATTCGCAACCTTGTGCCTAAAAAGTCTTCACTTTTTTACGCAACAACTTGCAAACCATGATTTTTATTTCTCGCGATGTATGACGGAGCATCGCCACTCGGGGCTCTTATTGCCGCTCGGTTTGCCATTCATGCGTTTACAGCTACCTAACAAGCCTATCCTACCTATTGTTTTATACCCAACCACCGGGCACTCACCGGGGCGGCCCGAGCCCGAGCGGCCCGACACTGGAATATTGACTAACACGAGCGTCATCACATCGACATCACGTTGCCTTCCCATCACCGAGCCGATCCGAGTTTTTACATAACTGTAACGGCCGTCACATGACCGGCCCGAGCCCGGCCCGAGTGGCTCGGAGGGCTCGGTGGTCACGTGATTCATTCCATAAAAAATGTAGCGACAGTGGCCGCGGCTCGGCGACGGGCCTCTCTAACGTGATTTGTCACAAATTTTAGCCTGAATGAAGGTAGCGTGACTGTTTAATAGATTTTGCTCAATACATATTTTTTGTGAATTAGACGGCCAACTATAATTGTACAAATCACTACTGTATTTTTGCGAATAAATGTACAAAATACTAATTTTTTTTTTTATAATAATCCGTTTTTTATAAAAACAATATATTGTGTACATGTATAAAAGGATGCAGACTATCGTAAAATAATAATTTATAAAGTTGTTTTCATTAACCCTTTTCCAGGCATAGTATGACTTATCGACCACATTCGTATGAATTTAATGTCAACCTAACCATTCGACTTTAAGGTTGATATTCTATTGGATTGTTTATAACAGTTATTTCATTTAAAATAAATAATCAAAACGTAACTATTTCGAATATATTTACAGCCTGGAAATGGTAAAATCCTATATGCTATATGCGAGGAAAGTTGGGTTAGAAATGGGGATAGTAGGGATGACAGAGAGTAAGTAGGTCTCTATAGGCCGCTGTTACATATATAACACGTTCTTATCACAAATCAGGCTATAGTCATTTTAATAATCCAAAAGTGACAATTCAAGAATTGTAGGAAATTGAACTCATTTTTGTAGGAAATCCCACATCATCTAACTACAGGAAGAGGCGAGATTTCTTACTAATTTGTGTTTTTCGTTAAAGTATAGAAAGTTGTACTGCACAAAATCATATCAATCCAATTTTCTATATATTATCATAAAATTGAACGTTAGTTTTATCTCAACCCGTTTTACGGTAAAAACTTACTTACAACCGTATTGTTCTAGTCACCTTCATATCGACTCAAAACGGCGGTCGCTGCCTATACTACAGAGGCTACAAGTTTTATAAACACCTATGCAACGGAAACCGCACGCGGTGGCAGTGTAGACGCACCTGCCCCGCGTCCATACACACAGTTGACGACATCATGGTTAAATGCAACAACAATCATAATCACCATCCGATATACTAGACCTTCGCAGGCTATCTCACCCCTGTTTTGCGCCACAGCGACGGAGTCCTTACATTTTGGTTGCTGTTGCTCTGTGTGCCGTGTGCAATAGCACAAACTCATCTCCTCCCGCGGGTATCGTAAAGGCGACAAAGGGAAAACCCAATAAACGGATGGCAGCGTTCATCGAAAACGAATCAGCAGCTACTGCGGTCGCCAACACGCCTGACAGGCTTCGTCAAACCCAAGTGATACAAGTCATATTTAGGGGAGGCCATGTCCAGCAATGGACTTCTTACGGTTGATATTATTAAACTGTCGCCAGAGGTGAGTATGCATCTCAGTCAGTATAAACTGTTTGACTACGATTACCGGTGACGTCGCTGTGACATCCCAGAGAATGGAGACTGCTTTTCTAGTAGTTAAATACCGTAAAGTTTATTATTAGTATGGTAGATCTTTAGTAGTAGTTTGTTATTGTAAGTAGTTTGTTATACGCTTACTATAACTATCGTCTTTGAGATATATACTTGTTTAGATTTTGATACTTATTTATATTTTTTAGATTGCTTGTAGGTCGATTCACGAGAGTTGACGCTTTATGTATATAGAAATCTTGACAGTGGAGAGCAAAATCATGCTGACTCTTATAAAACGACCTGTACCATGAAACGATGTATATTTTTGATCAATTAAAAAAGAGACAGTATTGTTATGAACCAACAAAAACGATTCTTTGATTTGGATTTTTTTCCCGAGTTTCGAATTCCAACTTTTAGAGACGGACCGCAAAAATGACCCATAAACCCGTATCAAAATGTCTCTCTCAAAATGTTTTAATTATAATTATAGTATTTTCAATTACATGTCCTAGTAACAAAATTAGCATTTTAATTAGTTCCTGTAAACCACATTTACGAATCTTGATTTTTGGAAAGGTCATGATTTTTGTTAGCAGTATTTTTATCGTAAGGTACTTAATTTATTATTCATTGTACTATTAAATGAATATCACACATTTTGTATTCTTTTACTGGCAAGATATTTAGACGATTGTATGCCTTATTATGTATATTTGTCCCGTGTACTTGTAGTAATTGTAATGTTACTGTTTGTGTCGGTCAAATATCCATAGTCTGTATGAGAAGTAAACTGACCTCAACTTTTCCTGTGTCGACACATCAAAAATGTGAAATGTGTTTGTAACTATTCCCATTCCTAGCCTTAAGTATCTTAGATACCTTGACCAAACGAAATACGTTAAACGTCACATGAAGTGTAATAACCCTGCATTCCCATCAATAAATGTTTAGTTCTCCACCGACTTTGTTGTCATTATATACTTAACGCGGCACAATTCATGGCGACCGTGCCACTATACACATGAAACAATTGAATTTAACTACTGAGTTTAATGTATCGCATATATTTTTGTAGTTTTGTTATTTTCAGCAACGTTCCAATTAACAAGGGTCGGCAAACGCTCACTACACTACAAGGGGTACAAATACTACCGGCACAGCAACATCGGAATGAAGACGCGGTGGCGGTGCGAAATGAAAAAGCTGTCGTGTAACTCCGTGGTGGTTACCATTGAGGACGTTGTGGTCAAGTGTTCCGACAACCACAACCATTAGACTCACAACCGTCACCACAAAACAAACCACTCCAGTTCGACTACAGTTCTACTAGAGGTCTATGTATATTCTGGGCCCAATAAACTTAGTAAAAATATTAATCTGAGAACACACCTCTCATTCCTGCAAGTTGATATTGGAAATATACCTAAAACTGTGAAACTATATATCGACTGAATACCAAATACAATAAGTAAAATAAATAAAAACACACACACTCACGTTTGCACAAACAAACACGTACTCACACAAAACACACTTACACGCATTTCTCAATGTAAATAAAAGTGATAAAAAATAGTCAGTTGCATGTTAATATTATTAGCTAAGGTAATATATAAATAGTATAAGTAGTATGAATAAATTTTTAATAAAATAGTACATTACTGCAGCCGCCGGGAAAAAGGGGGTTGAAGGCTGAGTTGTATATACGGCCGACTGTAAGGAGGCCGGATAGTATACGAAGCCTTCAAGACCCTTTCACGGCTAGGCATGTATAGTGCTTTTCTCAAATTAATGCAATGAAATAAATAAAAAAATACCATTGAACAAAACAGCTTCACGACATAAGTTTTTTAATTTTCCCTCCAATCCCGCTTTGTAGTATTTTTGCCTTCGATGTAATAATTAATGACTATCATAAATAGTCTGGCTATAATTACTATATACAACATTTAGAAAAACCACCAAAAAAGAATGCACTTACCTTTTAAATGATGGCGCTACGGCATCTGCCTTTGGCGGTACACAATAACAAAATATAGATAAATAAAACCGGGCCCGGTTAGATTATTCAATTTTTATACACCCGTAACACTATATCTAAGTCACAAAAGCATTGAATCACACCATTTACCACTATTTAGTCTTAATAAACAGAGTTTTACACGCCGAGAAACTTTTCCATTCCGCCATTATTAAAACAAGTAAAAGTGTCCTGTGATTGGTTGACTCAAAAATGCGTTCAAAAACGCGCATGCGTGGAGTAGTGTTTGGTGTTGCCAATACAATTTTAAAATTGAGAGCAGGAATAATAAATATAATAATGTAATAACCTGATGATATGAATATTCAATTACATGATAAATAAAATAAATCTCTTCATACCATTTCGTCTGAAATAAGCAAGATTATTTTTTAGCCCGCTAATCATTTAGTCACTAAAATGATAAAAAAATATAACTCAGCTGTTTGAACAGGCTTCATGAACACAGACGCCAGGTATACATAAAAATTAAAAAAAAATTACTTCCCGGCCTAGGCCTTCAATTTTATATGAAATTCGTTACCTGTCCTCTGGAGTCGATCCGCCCTAAACGTGATACTTCGAAGCCTATTATGACGCACGTAACGAAGACATTTCATTGCATGTTTGAGAAATAAATATTTGTACTTGTGTACTTTACAAAAAATCAGTTTTCCACTAAACAGTGACTCGCAAATCAATAATAACGAAAGAAATTGCAGTTTATTAGCAGTAGATAACCTGACAACCCTATTCTGCGTCAGGCCCGATTCAGGCTGCACAGGCAGCTACTTTTCGACATTTTTGTCGCCACTGGCGAGGGGGTATACAAACTAACCGACTTATAAAAACAATCTAACTTTAAAATAACATTCCTTATTTGTTTTAGCTTTTTTTCAACCGACCAGAAAGGGCGGTCGCGTCCTACACTTCAGAGGATACAAATTCTACAAAAACATGGTATACGGATGCAAGACTCTGTGGATTTGTAACGAACACAAGACACACTGCAAAGCGACTGTGCATACTGTGGATGACTTCGTAGTTAAGTATAAGGACAGTCATAATCACGCCAAATCTGTTAACAAGAGATGGTATAGAAAATTGTATGGGAAATCATTTTAAATTATGGCAGGTTCCCTATTTGGCATAACTGTTGTTGTTTGCAACGTTTTTGCCATAACAGGGTGATCTCATCATGCCACCGTAATGTCCTCATACATGTCCAGCAATATTGATGTTTTAATTATAAAACTATAGTAAACCTCAAATATATTAAATGTTTTAAATCGGGTAACTCATGATTGGTACGTCGAATATTCTTTATCAACAGTATACACTTTATCAAGAGCCGTTCTCGTGACTGACCGGCGAAGCATACGAGTATGAATCATGTTGAAAAATATTCGACTTACAAAACGTGAAATACATAATTTAATTTTGTGTTGACATTAAATAAAACAACTGAAACGGATTATATCGCGTATACTAATATAAACTCCATCACTAACGTTTTGAATCCGGGTGGACCTACTCGATGACCACGAACGCTGCTAAATGCTTCGGAAGCGTCAGGATGGAGGTTAAATTGGTTTATCACGCAATAATCCTTCCCAGTTGTTTTATTTTATGACTAATTATCGCGACAATGGAAGACAATATTAAGTGTTGACATTGTTTATGTAATAAATCCTGCTTAGTAAATACGGGTATACCTAGAGGTATTTAACAAACATTTTATAAATAATATCCCCGTGTTGATCATGGATAATTTATGATTCTAAGGGTGAAATAATTTTTCTATCAATTAAGTAGTTTCGGAGCCTATTCATTTAAACAAACAAACAAACGACCATATCTTTCGTCTTTAAAACAGTAGTGTACATTGATAATAGACTCCATTTTTTTCGGCGTTTTGATCGCGGTGATATGTATTTCCTGTATAATTAAAACGAATAGCCTGACGTTCTAACCATGATTGCTGATGTGAGTTGATCTCTTATTATTTTATTAGAAAACTATTAGCTTAAATATGCAATAAAAATTGCCAGTCTTGTATTTACTGCTTGTTCGCCCGCTAACAAGCGTTTTGTATTCTGTAACGTAGCGTGTGACGAGTTTAGAATGAAAGAGTAGATTGAACGTGATAGTAAATAAGAGCGGGACAGTAATATTCTCAGCTATCTCATTTGTATTTATAAATTATAATTGTTGTTCGTATGTATAATGCTTAAAAATAGTTGGTCGCTGAGTTTAATGTATACCTACATATTAGGACTTCGCTTTGAAACGTAGATAAATGATTTAAGATGTATGCCTTTTTCGTTTCGTATTTTCTATTTATGAATTCAATTTTGATGTCTTTTAGTGTTTTCGTGTTAGTACCTAGTAACATTGTGTGTTTAGAAGAATATTTAACTATTAGGTACTTACGTATAACTAGTAGAATTATTGGTGTTTGATCTTTTATTAAAATAAAATAGTACAACATTATTTAACATACTCGTTTTCTTTTAATTCTTCTATTACTTGTAACAAGTTATCTTATTTGATTATAACAGATATATAAAAAACTTAGCCTTTAAGTTTTTTATATATCTGTTTAAGTTTAACTTAGCCTTAGCTTATAAATTTAGACCAGAATTCGGGTCCTAACAGAATGATTAATATTTATCATTATTATCCAATCCCAAATATTATACGTTACTATCATTTCCATAAGTATTTATTACCTGTATCAGTTTCAGCAATAAACAGTCATTCTTCACTGTTTTCAGTAATATTCGAACCTACGAAGGCAGGTGGGCGCTTTCTACACTACAAAGGGTATAAATATTATCAGAACTCTTGCAAAGGGTTAAAAATTAGATGGATTTGCGTCAAACACAAGACGCGCTGTACTGCTACACTGTATACTGTGCAAGATGAAGTAGTCAGAATAAAAGATACTCACAATCACGAGATCCAATTTGAATATTTCTAGATGAATGTTGTCGACAATATATGTGGTAGTTCACATGGAAAGGTACTGGCTTATGTCGCTTGTCGCTTACGCTATTGTTAATATTAATGTGACACTTTGCAACGTAAGCGCCAAGCGCCATAAGGTGGACTACCACATATACTCTGTGTATTTATCTAGGTATTAAAAAAGTATACAAACAATTAGTAATTTTCGGGTAATTATAACATTTATTGTCTAACCAACCAAATAGAAAACCCCAACTCCATCTGTCACACAACCAAATCAAATAAAATAATAGAGGTTGAAGAACCATTTTTATTTGATAGTGTAATGTTTACATCACTGGCTACTCGCTGACTGAAGGAGCCATTTGGGCGTAGACTTTGTTTACTTACTTAAATATCTAAAGATACAAAGTAAAGTATATGAGCAAGATGGGAGACAACTATCAGTTCAATACATTGTTATTTTTTACTTCCACTTTCAGCCAATTTATACGTATGACCCGCTAAACTTAGATATTAGCTAAGACTAAAAACATTTTTTTAACTAAATCAAGACTTTATTATCACAAATCAACATATAACAAAGTATTGATTGTTTTAATTTAGGTAATTTAAAAATCTTATGAAAGTTACATGTAAAAAACCTCGCCAAATCCCCCTGCCTCCGGTATGCTGCCCAGAATACTGGCGGCGTTGCCTTTCTGGATTGCCAGACTTTAAAAATCAACATTTTGCTACTTATATACGAGTATATGTAGATTTGTGATAATTACATTCAATTACTTGCAAGATAAAGAAAGTCGACAATTTAACTATCAGCGTTAGTTATAAATTTGTCCCAGGCAATGATGCTTCTATTATCTATTTACTTAGATTCCGAGGAAAATAAATAATGATATATATAATGAAGTTATTTTATTTTAGAACTGCTTTTAATACTGCTTTTGGTGATATTACCTACTATATGATATTTAACTCGAAAGCTACATCGCTACAATGTGTGGTGCGTAATTATTTTCTAAACTACAGGCCCAGCGGCGCCTGGGTCCAACGATTTTTCGTGACCTTAGCCACAACGTCGGTCTACCTAGTGGCCTAACGCCACGTCTTCTGGTTTAGTCGCCATCAGATATATCGGAGCTGTGGAGGTGGTCAAAAATATCGGAACAACACTTCTATTGCCATGGCGGTAAAGTGCATGTTCCGATATTTATGACTACCTCCACAGCTCCGAAATATCTGATGGCGACTGTACCTGGTCGTTACTTGATCATCGGTTCTTTGAGCATGCGCGCTGCCCATTGCCAATGAATCCCGCTAATTCTTTGACCTAGTTATGTTTACGTATCAGACTAGACAATAGTAGGTATTGGATGTTAATTTGCTGACGAAACCAGCGGTGGATAATGATTTAGTGAATGAAAAAAACCTGTGCTGTGGTTATGTTTATGGCTATGCTAATAGCTCCATAATTTCCAGGTCCCGTGTTCCTTCCCTCACGATCGGGAGCCCCAGTACTCTACCTCTCAGGTTACAAGTACCACCGTCAATACAGCAGGGGCCCCAAAACACGATGGCACTGCGTCCATCGCAAGCAGTACTGCCTCGGCTCTGTACTCACAGTAGACCAGGAGATCATAAGTCTCAAGATCGTCCATAACCATCCTCCGGAAGAGTTCCAGGAACTAACGACGTATTTTAATGAAAATAAAAAATAAGAGATTTTGCCAAAAAACTGTATTTTGGCGAAATTTTGTAGAAAATGAGTACACTTTAGAACGTATATTGTAAAATCTTTGTAAATTGTAAACTAATAAGGAAACACTAATGTATATAATGTTATACAATGTACATTTTGTAAGTATTTAAAAAAAGACAACTTAAACTTAAGCAATAAATACATAGTTTAAAAACAATTGATGCCATCGGTTTTAAGAGTGGACCTAACTGTAAACTAGGATATACACACATTTGTGTAAATAATTATTATTTTATTTTATATTACAGACAATGTTGTCATCATTGAAATCATTATATTATATTCGTATAATATCAGTATAGAATGTTCCCAGGAATAAAATTATATTATGTTATTAGTAGTAGGCTTTGTATTTAAACTCGTACTACATAATAAAAAATAGACTAGACAAGAGTTTTATTATAACATGATAATATATATAATTATTTGATAATATACAAATGCACAGAGTAAATTTATGCATTTTCATTTATCCCACGCCATGCATTCGAATATTTTTTTTAATTTATTGATATATCAAGTTAAATGAAGTGATAGATAAATTCAACCCCCTCTATAGCAAAGTGCACCCAAAGTGGGGTCATGATTCATGATGCTTAATTTTAGAAGTCCGTGCTAACACTATGGGTTTACAAAAGAACACACAATTGAGTTGTGACTTTGTATATCATAAGTCCGTGTCTCCACATTGGGATCATCATCATTTCAGGCGTAAGACGACTACTGGATATAGGCCTCCCCTAAATATCACTTAGATCGGTAAGTAGGTAGTCGGTTTCGACGGACGCTGCTCATCCGTCGCTTTTTTCCCTTTGTTGCCTGTTACGACACCCGCGGGAGGAGATGGCATGGTGGTAATCTTAACCGGCACCACATTGGGATCACGTTGAATGTAGGTATTACTTTTGAAATCAAGTTTAGTTTAATTACTTAATTAAGTAGTAATTTAGTCAAATTGTAGTTTGGTACAAGAATTTATTTAGATTTAATGCTGATTCAGTAGTTTTTATGACTTCTTGCCACTTATAAGTACAGCAGTCTAAATGACTATGAACTAATAATAAAAAATCTTCCAGGGATTACCGTGACCAACAATGCCAGGACATCTGGTACCACTTCATACCTATCTCTTAACACGTCTCCAGCCCAAGTGCCTACAATGACCAGGAAACATTATTTGATTGCGCTACCAAAGGAACCAGGCAAAGACCTAATAGGAAAAGATGTGTGGGGTGCTATAAAAAACTTAAAACAGAAGGCGAAACGACCGCAAGCGCGCGGAAAATAGCCACAAAAGTGTACAACGAGTGTAAACAATGTAAAAAGGCATATTGCTTTCCCTGCTTCGAATTCTTTCATGTATAAATTATCACTGATAAAATGTTTACTTTTCTGATCCAAACGATCGATTGATTTCATTTTCATTGTTTTTTTAAGTCTTCAGTTAGACTGAATTTATTTTGTTATTAGAAGCATAAATTATTTTGTTATTTTAGTTTCTAAATACAGTTAATTACTATTCGCTTTTTTATATAAACTAATGCTTGTGCAACAACGGCAGAAAATCGTAAGATATAACAGGATACTAAGAAACACATTATTAACACCAACAAATCCCGTGCCTTTGACCTGGGGTCACACAAATTTACGTTGACAAGTCCGTGCCCACACACTGGAAGCACACTTGAACGTGTTAAATCATTATGTATGAGGACAGTGAACGTGTTAAGGTGATCATGTCATTATTCCAGAATACCTTTGCGTTAGCGTTCAAATTGCTAAAGCGGAGCAAATAGCGGATAGCGTCTCGCACGGTGTATACATGCCAGTAGCCTCAGTGCACACTCCTCAAATGCCTTTTAACAATTGTTTATTTGGATCCCGCTTTTGTTATAAGTGTTAAACGGTCTACAATTTTAGGACCCAGATTTACACTGTCAACCCGTGGCGCGCGCTCACTCTGCTTCGGCGGTTACCGCTACGTACGGCACCGTAACCACGGAGTGAAGGTTCGCTGGCGCTGCGCAACGCACAAGCGATTCTGCTGCAAAGGCTCCGTGTTCACTGTCGACAACCACATCGTCAAGGTCAACGGTGTGCATGATCATCCGCCGCCACCGCCCGAACCGCCTTTCCGCCATGATGCCTTTTCAGACGAATTAGTATGAGCAATATGTGTTTTAACCATTTCAACTATAAATTAAAATTTACATAAGTTTCTTTTGCATTTATTATTTTGCCGTTATGTGAAAACTGTATTATGTGCGATAAAGTCACATACCTATGTATACATAATTCTAAATAGTCTGTGACATGAGTTTTTAGTATTATTAAAATAAACATCTTATGAAATAACATAAGTTCTTTAATTGTTTCTATAATTGCTTATCTTTTACTATATACTATTTATTACTATACTCGTATATTGAAAGACTTTAAATATATGATTCAAATAAAATAATGCTTATCATTAATCGTAATTGGCTTTCGCAAAAAAAAGACCCTTTAAAAAACATTTATTATACTATTCGTGTCTCTCTATCTCGTCTCTATCTTGGTCGGAATCTATAATATAAAAACTGGCGTTACAAGGGTTTAAGCCTTCACATTGGTTTCGTTTACGTCTAATATCATTATGGTGTTTCGGGTGCCCATGGGCGACGGTAATTGCTTACCACCAGGCAATCCGTCTGCTCGTTTGCCGCCTATGTCATAAAAAAAAATGGATCTTCTATGCACGGCTTGTTTTCCGGTATTAGCTATATTTTTTTGAACAATTGGTAATAACTGTTACTTGTTTTAGACGCTATATTTACTGTGACACCGCGCGGTGGGCGCACACTCTGCTATGGCGGTTACCGTTATAGGAAGCACCGTAAGAATGGTGTAAAAGAACGCTGGCAGTGTGCCACGCATCAAGGGCGATTAAACTGCAACGCCGCTTTGGTTACCATTGATGATAAAGTAGTGAAAGTCTATGGCATTCACGAACATAGGCCGATACCGAAAATCGAAAGATGGCGACGCACAGCAACAACAAAGAATCTAAACACGCATCTCACGCATCAATGTGATATAAATACATGTAATGTCTGGACGATAAATATGAAAGGGAATTTTCGAAAAGAAAATTAAAGATATTGACATATTATTTTGCTAAAAATTATACTGCCATAATAGCACTGCTACCTTTCAGGTATGCAGTGTTGTGTTCCTGATGGTGAGTAAGGTTCCCAGAGCTCCAACCCCCCTTTAAGGCCGGCAACGCGCTTGTGACTCCTCTGGTGTTACGGGTGCCCATGGGCGACGGTAATTGCTTACCACCAGGCAATCCGTCTGCTCGTTTGCCGCCTATGTCATAAAAAAAAAAGAATACATATTTACATAGATGAAATTCTATTTATTAGAAAGATTTACGAGTATAGCTCTTTAATACTTCTTTCAGAAATACGGTACTCGTAGGTAAGTGTAAAATGATAAATACTGCCCGACGGTCAGACGCCTAGACTTATTCTCTATGTACATCATGAACAATTAAGAAGCAATTTATCATTAAGTGTAGCACAAAATTTTAAGGTCCAGCAGAATACCGTCATGGCTGGCATGAAGCATCATTATGTCAGCGTCTATTCATGCCACGACACGTGGGTAAATATATTTTGCAGGTTATGTGAAATAGTTTTTATTTGTAAATAACGTTATGTTTTGAAAATTAATAAAGAGTTTATCATCAAATATATTGGCTCTCAAATTTGCGTGCTCGCTATTACATCGTTCATATATTATAAGAATTATATTTTTGAATAAGCCATTATGATATAATGATTTCAAATACTGAAAACTATGAAGTTTTATTATAATTGATAACGTAAACAAAGTGTTATGGATATGATATAAATCATAAATTCGTCTATATATTCTAGGGTAGTAACAAACCTTCATAACAACTTACCTGTATACATTATTATCCTATATCTTGTGCATTTGGTTTTGTCTGTAGGTGCCACTTTCACGACGTCGTCACGCGGAGCGCGCCAGCTCTGCTTCAGCGGTTACCGATACGTGCGGCACAGTAACCGCGGCATTAAGGTTCGCTGGCAGTGCGCCACACACCAACGATTCAACTGCAAAGCCACTGTAACTACCATCGACGATCAAGTCGTAAAAACATATGGCACCCACGACCATCCACCTCCTTCTGGCAAACTGAAGTGAAAATCAATCCGATCAATTTTCATAAAAACTTCAAACTATGTTGTTTATTTTACTATCAAAACCGTTGAAGGCGATTGACGAGAACTGATTTATATAGAAGTCTATTTTATTTTTGTAATTTAGGATAAATACTAAATTGAAATTCTGATTACTTTCGAAATGACGTATCTATTACAATTATTTTACTCAATGAATATATTTAAGCTACATAGTTACGTATATGTTCTTTTTATAATAATATAAGCTCCCATATAAATAGATGTTTTTAACTTTTAATTGACGCGCCTCACTCTGCTTCGACGGTTCCCGCTACGACTATGCTACCGTAACCACAAAGCAAAGGTTCGCTGGCGCTTCGCTACACACAAGCGACTGGCAAGTCGACCACTAGATCGCAAAGATTATCGTATTAAGACATCATATTTTTCACAATAAACAATTTTTAAACAACAACTTTTATTCCACCGCATTGCTACGATATTATAAGCATAATATAGACAGTGACAGTCAAGTATTGCCCTGCCACTACCCCGCCTATAGACGTACTATCAGCGCGTGCATTAACATAATTTTCTCATTACAGATAAAGTGCAGTACCGCACATCGTCGCGCGGCGCCACTGTGCTCTGCGTGAACAAACACCAGTTCTACCGCCACTTCGAGGACGGCACGGGCCGCATGCGCTGGCGCTGCCGCTTCAACAAGATCACGCACTGCCGCGCCACTATGTGCACCGTCAACAAGAAGATTGTGTTGAAAAAGAACGAACACAACCATGCCCCGCCGTCAGATGATATTTTTAAGGATAATTTTTGGTTACAGTAGTTAGGTAGTTTCCTCATCATTAGCCCTTAATCGTTTACTGCTGAACAAATACCTGCCCCATTTCGTGCCACCTCACCCAGTCTGTTAAAATAATCTGATATTTTTTTTTTATATAAACTCCCAAAAACACAGTAGCTTGCTGTTTTAGATTAGTTTTTTGTTCTTTTTAAATTGATTAATTTTTCATTTGTAACTTGTTTTTAACAAAATATATAATGTGTATACGTGGTACAGTCAGCAGCAAATGTGCTAAGCGGGCGACGTGTTCAAAATGACCTTGACACATCTTTATTGTTCAGAGAACAGGAGCGTGTTTAGACCATTTTGAACACCTGGCCGGCTTAGGAACTATTGCTGCTAACTATATTTATGGTGATGGGTAATTGTTAGTTATATTATAAATTAAAAGTGTAAGCAATTTATTTTCATACATTGTACTCAAATATATTATCAATATTTATTAACACATACAATGTCTCTATATTAAACGATCTGAGAATGCCACAAGTCCAACTAACTCCATAGTGGAAGGATTAATAAGAAATTGCGTGACCCACCATTGGGGGCACCCGGGCAGAGAACGTGTTACGTTCAATAACACAACTAAGACTATGGTTTTAGCTCGTATAAGTGCTTAATTTTAAATAGATAAGCGAAATATTTCATATCATAAGAATTGTAAGGTAAGTGAAACGAGTGATTTAATCTTAGAATTATTAGCTAACGTAAAATGCGGTACTTTGATTCGTGGGGTAAATATTGATCAATTATTTTTTATTAGAAATAGTTGGCTTTTAACGCGAGCTCAAGAGTTTAATAATGTGATTTTTTTGATTAACATAAATACATTATAATTTATAATCACTGTTAAGAGCAAATTGTTTAAAGTTCAAAAGTTAATGACCAATATTAGGTACCTTGTGAATCAAAATAATCCCAGTTTACGTTACTTATAGTTCAAAAACTTAACTGAAGCACCATGTTCATGTAGTTATGCAGATAAATAATATGGAACTTACGTCAAAATTTGAATGTAGAACGGGTGTTCTATATTCAAATTTTGACGTAAGTTCCATTGTGTGTACACCCATGTGGGTACATGTGGGTACATGTGTGTACACACACGTTACTGCTACATAGGCCGGGTGCTTTACTAAGTTTTTCACGTATACGAAGCACGAAGTGCGAATAACACCATCGCATGTAAAACGCATTCGCTCCTTGAAATCATAGTGAAACTATACAAAATACGAGTGCTTCGAAATACTATAAAAAATCTCTAATTGAATGGTTCTCGATGTTTTTATAGTGCTACTGTTTTCTCAAGTAGCGAATAGAAGATTTATAAAGGAAATTGAATTAGCTTAGCCATTGTATTGGAAGTTAAGTGGGTATCATCAATATTAACAAGATGGAATATGTAAAAGAAAAGTTTGAATTCTACTCCCGGCGCACAGCGGGCAAAATGCAATTTTGCTTACCGCTTTAAAGTTGGTATATGTTATAAAGGTACTGTCAGCAGCAAAAGTAGCTAAGCAAGTGGGGTGTTGAAAATTAGGTATCCACGACTTTATTGTCAAGAAACTACTTTATTTTGAACATGTAGCCCGCTTAGAAACTTCTGCTACTTACTGTAGTGTATAGTCAACCAATTTTATTTCTAGGCCACTTCGAACCTTCTCACAGTGACGTTAATAAATCTTTTGCGTCTTCCATATATATTTACTGTAATAAGGAACGGAGTGGCCTATAAATCAAAATGGTTGACTATACGTTTTAGTGACTAAGACTACATGTTATTTTTATATTATTTTTAGATAATAATGTTTCATTTGCACGTTTTATCTGTAAGCATTTAAAAAACAAATTGTAATCATTATTATGTGTTTTATTTGTAACTTGGCCAGGCTCTCCATCAAGCTGAAGACCGCAATAAATGGAGAAGCATATTGCAACGTTTCCGTCGAAGCCACGATCCTCAACAGACGATCCTCACGAGACTTGAGGAGGAGGAGGAGGAGGTTTTGTAAATTGGATTAGTAGAAGAGCGTTTTAATTTAATTTTATATACTTTTTAACATGTTCTGGAAATTTCTACAGATGGACTATCTATGCCGATCAAGGAATAAAATTAGACAGATTCGTAAAAATGATTTGTGCCGTCACTTGACGACCGGACTGGCCTAGTACCCACTGCCACTCCAGAACCTGTACTTCTTCTGTATATGAAAAAATCAACTGCAGTCAAGTGTACCACTGTTTATTAAAAGTATCATTATTAAATTGTTTATTCCAGAACGGATAGCATGGTTGCCATTTTACCGTCTATTGTGCTACCTGTTACTTTTGCACTTACATACTTGTTGGAGCGTGACAGATATTGTGACAAATGATAAAATCTAGCAGAATTGGCTATATTTTCTACTTTACAAATATAACAATGTTCGTTAGATTTTTGTGCCCAGCGGTTTTCATATCCAACTCTACGTTAGGTACATAGTTTTCAGTCAACATGGTACAGTCAGCAGCAAAAGTGGCTGAGCGGGTGAAGTGTTCAAAATGATCTACACGCGCTCTTATTCTCTTGACAATAGATATGTGTTGACCACATTTTAAATACCTCAACCGTTTAGCCACTTCTGCTGCTGACTGTATATATATAGTACTACTTGTTCTAACAAGAATGTAAGCGCGAAAGTGACAGACGACGAGATAAGCGATAAAATAACAACACAAACTCAATGGAATATACATATTAAGTACCTGTTTGGTTGCTTGCCAGTTGAATAAATTAAATATGGAGTCGCTTCAAGTCGTTCAGTATGCGTAGCGCCACGTTGACTACAGAATCACCATCATGTTTTTCAGGCCCCATATACCTCCGTTCCCAACGTGGCGCCCGTACTCTCTGCTATGCCGGCTACCGGTACGTCAGGCACCGGAACATAGGACCGAAGACACGATGGCAGTGCGCGACGCACCAGCGTTTCGGATGCAAAGGCAGCGTGTTCACCATCAACGACGTGGTGGTGAAGGTTAGCGGTGATCACAACCATCCGGCAACGAAAGGCCTTTAGGTATCAAACGGCGTCCATAATTGCAGCCATGGAAACTCATCGGACATTTCGGACGGTTTATAACAAGAACAGTTTCAAAAGAACCGCTATTCAGGCAAAAATACTAGCGCCATCTAACGCCTGATTGTATGGTCTAAGTTGATGAACGAAGCGAAGTGTTCGGCTTGACGTGGGGCGTTGTGTCGATCTTCCAAAGGATTTAAGCAGCGTGTCATGAGTTTATATTTGTTATCATGCACTCTGCACTACCACGCGTAACTCCAGATTCCACTGAGTCACACTGAGAGCGTGACCACGCTAGCTTTCCTGTCCCGCGTTTTCTCGGCTTTCCTTATGAAATTGCACGCTACGGAGTCGCCGTGTTCACGCGGCGTGCTAATTACTATGGAATCGTCCGGAAAACGCAGGACTAGTGTACCCGGGCCCTTAAGGGGCTAACGGATTAAAAGCTTGAGTTGGGCGACAAGCGGAATAGCGTTTATGGGTGATTATTCGGGCGTTTGAGTTGTCCTTTAGCCAGCCCAGCTGTCCATCAGTAAATCAAAAATAACACCAAATTTCTACAAAAATCTGGACAGAGTAATAAGAACGGCTCAAACGCCCGAATAATCACCCTTATATCAAACAGATGCAAATATAAATTGATTTACCACTTATATATAACAATTATTCTAAGGAAAGTTTCCCTACTTAATTAAACATGCTGTCAAATAATTTGTTAAACAGTTGTTTAATGTAAGTCAATTTTATTTCGTTTTTATACTATTTTCTTTTGTTTTCCTTTTTACCTTCATTGTAATTGAATATATATAGGTAATATAAGTAGATAATCCTCTCCTCCACGGGACAGGCATTGCCTAGTGTGGCGGTCAGTAAAAATGTACCCAAGATTATAATTTTTTGAAATTATTATTTTTTAAATAAACAATTTATTAAGCAGAAACGTCTGCTAAAGAAATCATAATTCTTAAAAAATTAAAGAGAAATGTAAAAATCACACGATATCCGGGATATGGGCGTGTATCCCGAAGTTGATTTTGCCACTATTTTTAATAATGAAATGTAATGTATAGGAGAACGCACCGTACATTTAATACGGCGATTTTGTATTGGATCTGGCAATGTGATCTGTTGTGAAGCTAGTACATATTTAAATTTATTATTATTTTGTAAACGACTATTTCCGCCAAACGAATATCCATGTAAAAGGTTGCAAGTTTATAAGCAATCAATCAATTTATATGTGAATAATTGTTATCTATTTGCATATAAACTATAAACCCATTAAGGCCAAACTACACCGGGTGCGTGCGCTGCGCGTACGCGTGCAATACAACGCGCACACCACGCACACGCCGCACCTGCTGCGCACGCATCCGGTGTAGCTCGACCTTTAGATCTCATTAGAATATGAATAGTAGCTATTAGAATCATGATTTGTATGTCATATGTATGGCCGTATTTTGTTGTTTTTTTTTCATGAATTATATTAACTTTAAAGTATTGGTTTGGATTTAAGAAACTTTGTACATCAATCTACAGGATTGATGTACAAAGTTTCTTAAATCCAGACCGTTTATTAAATTATATACAGCAATTAGTTAGCACTTTAGCAAGAAAATGATGTATAATAGTTATATTCACACCATCAGCTCGAATAAAAGGCACTTTTCTCTGCTAGGAGGAACCAAAGTGGCACTTTTATAATAAATAAATAAATAATAATAAACAAACGAAATGTAAAACAAATTTCAATCAAAGGGTTGGTTCGCTATTTGTTTTATTCAAAGGTGGCGTGAAAAACACTATATTATACTATACTAAAACAACCTTCGACCTCAGTCACACCTGATAGTAAGTGCCGACGAGGTCAAACTCCTTAATCTACTATAAGCACTCTTGTGAAAAAAATGCAGTTTTCCTGTCTGTTTTAAAATTTAAAATAGTGCTCTCCAAGCTAGTAAGGTGAAAAGGAGTTTTCTTCTACTACTGACCATTTTGACTAATATTATTCTGGGATTGTTTTAGATACATGCTATATTAATTAAGTGAGCAAATATGTACATATGTAACTTTATATAGTATCTACTTTGATTAATGAAATAATTTGTAGCATTACCATAATTATATAATTAAAACTCTTGTGAGTCTTGTTACTACCACTTACTTACAAACGGATAAACTCACTTGTACTTATATCGAACTAGGCGACATGATTCGGGTAAGCTCGTACCCATTTTCAAGCCGAGTCAACCCGCTTTACTCCGAGCGGTGTGTCCTGACTCAGCATGAAAATGGGTACTAGAACTTAACTACCCGAAACATCTCGCCTAGCGACACGTCAGTTTACTATAATTAGTTATTCCTGTGCCCGGCTTATTAATTAAGCGTAAATCTAAACTTTAACCCTTTACCTACGGGTGACAACCAGATCAGAATCAAAACTTAACTCTACTAGATGCCACAAGATGTCAATTTCAATGATAAATAATAATGACGCGTAGGTAAAGGGTCAAGTGTTAGATGAAGTAAAATAGACTAGAATAATAATAATAGGTATGTTATACTAATTAACTAAGGCACTAACCTGTATGTCCCCACAGATCGCCCCACGTTCCACACCTCCGCGATGGGCGCTCGCATCATGAACCACAAAGGCCACCAGTATACCAGGCACTCCGTCTGCTCGTCCAGGGTCAAGTGGCTTTGTACCGAGAGCAGGCACAACAAGTGCCACGCTATAGTGGTCACCATCGGGTGCAGGGTCGTCGATTATCATCACAAGCATAGTCACCCGCCGTATCAAATGAGCTTGGTTAAAGACACGTAAACGTCTTACATATTAGATATTATTATATATTAATTGTATTAAAACGGTCAACTCACGTTTATACATCGTTCGCTACGCAACGAGGAGCATAATCATGAGACGACTACCCGTCAGAGAGCCTACCGCGAAATTCTATGTTCCTCAACGAACAATTGTCTCTGTCATTCAAATTCCGCCTTACCTGGAGTAAAAGAGACAGACGCCCGAAATTTTTGTACTTTAATTTTCGCGGTCGACAGTCAGATACCAGTTTTAATACAATGAATATATTTGACTGTCACGATAGCTTTGTGTTTAAAATAGTTATTATTGCATTTAAATGATCTCTTACTTTATTGTTGACGTAATGTATTACTAAATAATTGTGTGTGTAAAACAAAGTGTAAAACTGATGAAAGTGCTATTCCGATGATCGGTCGCTAGGTGAAATACTTTTGTTGTACATATAACCTGACTATGACAACTAGTAACAATGACATAGGGTGGAAAACTGTGTATTTATTTGTCCCTTTGACTTAAAGAGAGTAACGGAGAGTAACGTAAAGTAGAGTGTTTAAAGCATTCAACGGATATCCGGCCACTTAACGATATCCGGCCTAGTAGCTTAATATTCGGCGGGATGCCGGATAGTACGATAATACATACATAACGGACAATGATGGGTAAAAAGTTATGAAACCACTATTAAGATCAGTTAAATCTTTCAGTTACCTTTATGAATGCCCGCAATTCAATCTATGTAGCCGAAATTTACTTTTTTTTTTTTATTAGCCTGTGTTTGTGTCCCACTGCTGGGCAAAGGCCTCCCCTCTTTTTCTCCACTCAACCCTGTCACTTGTGTGATCCCGCCACTGTATGCAGAACGCGTCCAAGTCATCCCGCCATCTCCTTTTCGGTCTGCCTGCACTCCGGTGTGCATTTTTGCACAATTTCATTTTGCGTACACACTTGCATGTAGATTTAGCGCAATTTCTATAAATGACTGCTTCCAGTGCAAAACGAGTTCCAACTTGCACAGTACACTCACGCACGCGTTCGAATTTACATCATTTTAGGTAAAACTTCTGGCCGGATATCCGGCTATCCGGCCGATAAATGCGCCGGATACTCCGTATCCGGTATCCGGCCAAATTACTATTCGTTGCATCACTAGTGTTTACACCTTATTATAACGGGTTACGGATAGAATATGTACACACACGAGTGTATTCATGCCCTTAATTGAACGTAAAGTCAAATATGCTGCCTGAGGTCGGTTTCGGAATATCACTATTTCTTAAAAAAAATGCTGTGAAAATAGGTAAGTTGTTCCTTAAGTTTGTTATATTCAAAATGGTTTGAATAGTTCCTGACAATATGTCATTTTGATGTAGAAAATAGGATAGTAAATTGTAGCTAGGATTTAAAAGCTTTTAACTAATAACGAAATCCAATGTGTAAAAACAATATAAATCAATACGTTATAATGGTTCTGATGTTCTCTAAGTTTTTAATCAATATAATCTATATCGACATATACGATGATCTGAAAAATATTTATTGTCTTATTTTCTTATCCTGTTACTTAACAGTTTCTGTGTTTTTAAAGGGTTTTTTACAGGTACGGTAGGTAGGTAACGGAGCTAACAGTAATGATATTGAACGATACTGACATACGTACATTGTCCCTTCTAATAATCATGAAAACAACACGTTTTTTTGATAGACACTGCCACGTCTCCACGTTTATTGTAAGTATTCATATTTTTGGATACATTTAATGTGACAAAAATATACAGCCATAATTTTTTCACCATGGCTTAAAAACGTATCCAAAACAACCTGGGAGGTATTTGAATAAATCTTTCATATATCTGTTAGAAAGGGTTTACGTGGGAAAGGAAAAATTCATTGCCATAAAATATAATTTGGCCATAATTCATCATTAAAAGAAAAAAAAAGATAAAAGATTTTTATTTTTCAATTTAGGCACACTATAATGCACTTATGAACTTCAAAGAAAAACTACAACTGGTTCCTACACCTCTGATCCGAGAAGATTATTACCGGCTAGAAAATCGGCGGGACTTATTTTTTCAAAACGTGCTACATCAAATCTTAAAGTACATTATTATTTTTTCTCACATAATGTTTTTTTTTCAGCATTATTAAAACAAATCGAACCTAATCCTATTTACTCGTCTTTAACAGGATGGTACCTAGAAAAATCCAGAAAGTCATAGTTTCAGAAAACAAAACATTCTGCTAAATGATAAATTATGCTAAATGATGAATTCTGACACATATGGGTAACCCGTTAGAAAGAAAATAATACAAATACAAGATATGTTACTAACATCTTCAAACTTTCAGATGTACATGTGCAATTCCACAAGACAATAAAAGGGCACGACGTTATGCTTTGTAACGGCTTCAAGTTTACGTACCACCGCAGCAACGGAGTGAAAAAAAGATGGCGATGCACCAAAGAGGGTTACAGGGGCTGCAAGGCAGTCGTATTCACCACTGGCACCAATGTCATCTTGAATTTTAAGAACGATCACAATCATCCTCCAGAATGTAAATCTAGAATCATGCGTCGCTTGCAACGACCCAAGGAAATGGAAGAGGAGAAAATATATGAAATTCAGATTGAAGAGTTCCCATTCACGTGAATCGGCGTGCGGAGTGATTTCTTGTAAAATCACAATTAGATATATCGAAGTGGAGGACACAAATATCTGAACAACACCTCTATTACAGTCGCGTTCAGATATATCGGAGCTATGGAGGTGGTCACAAATATCGGAACAACGCCTCTATTGTCAAGGCGATAAAGTGTATGTTCTGATATTTGTGACCATCTCCACAGCTCCGATATATCTGATGGTGACTATACAAGCCATCAAGCCGCAAGGTGATAATGTTCGTGTTCAGATATTTGCACCGAGCACCGATATATCTGAAGGCAACTGTACAATAGTCACTATTTTACTTATACTCGTAATGTATCAGACATTACGAGATAATCATGTAGGTAGTTGGCACGGGTAACTTCATCTTGAAATGGATAGTTGTTTGTTAATCTGTTAACTACAATTGTGTCGCTTAAATTCAAGCTCAGGTAAATCCATTTGGCTCTAAGGTTGATTAGCATTCAGATTATAATACACTTTTTAAAAATCAACCTTATAGCAGTATGGATTTACCCGAGTTTGAAGTTAAGCGACACAATTATTGATGTAAATATAGCTTGTAAATGTAAATAAATGTAAAGAATAATGTTCCCTTAAGATTTAAGAAGTATTAAGTTAAACGCAATTTATTGAAATGAAATTAAAATGAATTATAACGAACACTTCTTAAATACTTAACGCTCAGTATAGCACCACCACGAAATCATGTTGCGATATAAGAGAAAGGGAGATATCGGCATCTGTCGCCTTCTTTCGCTGCATTCTTTTTTTTTAATACGCGCCGGAGGTATTTTCATTATTCATAAAGTACAAAATTAATAATAAGGTATAAGTATTAGTCGGCGACATAAGGAGGGATTAACAATGCCTACAAAAAAACCGCTGTTTCTGCTGGATAAACGTATATTTTTGGTTCTAAGTGCAAAAAGCGACATCTGTCGAGTATCGTGTTTAGTTACTTTGCGGGTGTTTGCCAGCGAACAATTTTTAAGAGCCACGTTTGCATGAAATACCTATAGATAATATCATATAAATTCTATGCAACTGATTTATTGCGGCTGTGAAACACTAGATGGCACTAGTACCTTAGGAATGCGGGAACGATATAAAAGACACTCCTTTCTTTTCAAAAGGGCTTAGTTCTTTATGTAAGCAAGTTATTTTTCTAAGAAAACCATAAAATATATAGCCCTATTGATATAAAGTAATAATCCCGTTTCAATATTGTATGGCATATCCAAGTCTTAGGTGGCATTATTTATGAAACGGGACTTATCGTCGATAGCACGTACGTCTAATCGCGTTGCGTTTGTATCGTCACATCTTTAACAACGTCATAAGCGCCATCGACCATAAGGTCCGTTTTCATAGATAATGTCACATATAATCCTTGTTTATGCCCAGTAAATGACTATGTCACTTATAGATCATGAATAAAATGATAAGTATGTTTCAAGATGACATGTATTGGGACACTGTCGGGCTTTTGCACGGTCACCTATATGTTACTCGTGCGAAGGCAAGGTTCGCTAGTGTGATGACACTATCGCCAACACCTATTAGACAAAAAGGCCTCCGCTCATGATTTCCACAAAGACCGATCCTGTGCCGCCAAGGTTCAATGATCTTGACCAGATCTTCGGTCTACCTAGTTCACTAGTTTAAAGTAAATAAAATTTGTAAATTGTAACATATTAATTTAAAGTAACTTTCTTGTTTAACAAGATACAGGCAATTAAAACAGGGCGTCGAAGTGAAACTTTGATATTTCTTCAACATATGTTTTTTGTAAATAATTATGTTTAATATTCATGTGTTAATAAGAGGCAGGTTATGTAGATAACAGACGATTAGTAGTAGGCATATTTAAATAAAAACTTATTGGTTTATACTAATGACTTTCATTGCCACGGATTATTTTATACTTAAGACATACAATGTCTTCATCATTTCAACCTGGACGTAGGCCTCCCCCAAATATGACTTGTAATCATCTTGGGGGTGGTTGCCACATTTGGCCGGCGGGTTGCCGACCGACGGCAGGCCTAGTCCCCAACGGCCATTTACTCCTCGGGTATGTGGCCCGCCCTTTGACTCTTCAACTGTTAAGCTTACGAGCTGTCGGTTACTTTGGTTCTTCTACAAATGTCTACATTCGTGAGGCTCTATTGTAATATAAATGATTCTTTTGACGTAAAAAAACGTTTACGAACGCGTAAATGATAATTTTATTTATATGGGACACGCAAACGCGTTCGTGACATAAAGTTACGTTAAAAACTTACACTCAGCGCTCTGATACAAATAGTCTTAAACATTTCTAGATAACTCTTATTCTTAGATGGCAGCACCATCTCTCTAGCTGTATCAGAATTCCAAAGCACGTAGTACTTCGCCTTAGAGATGGTAAACGGTGCCCAAAAACAAGATTACATATATTTGACAGATTTCGGCGGGTAATGCAGTTCGAGTGGTCCAATTGTTTAGTGCTTCATCCGTGATAGCTGAAGATGCGGGTTCAAATCCTGCCTCGGACGCCGGAGGACCACGTCACTTTTTCTTAAGTATGATGACACATACTTAAAAAACAGTGACAAGGTTCTCCATCATTTCTCACATACCATGTTTATTAACGTCATAGAAATTTCCAGAAGGCGTAGAATTTCTCAAGACTATAAGAGGCAATGATGTTTTACTCTACAATAACTACAAATTTAATTTTCACCGAAATGAGGGCAATAAGAATGAGCTTAGAAAGCGATGGCGATGCTCCAAAGAAAGTGCAGGTTGTAAAACGGCTGCTTATACAACTGTTACTAACGTCATCTTAGGCTTCAAGAGGAAACATAACCACCTACCGCTAACGAAAGCTGAAATCATGCGACACCTACAAAAATAAAATAGTTATTTGTTATATGTTAAGCAGCAAAGTTAGTGTTTACCTTCTCGTGCTAATATTGAGACCCGATCTTATGAAAGAGTCGAGAGACAGTGGAATCTCCAGCTTTGGGAGGGTTTCAAGGCACGAGAGCAAACACAAAATAGTTCAGCCAATACTGCGAGGAAAACACTAACTCCAAAACACAAAAATTTGCTCCATGTTATTAGTATCAATCATTACATTTAACCCAGCTGACGGCAAAAAAAAACATTTTGTATAAAAATTATTTGACTCCCTTGTGAATAAAATGCACTTTTGCTATGTTTTCAAAGATTATAAACATACTTTACTAGCTAGTGAGGTGAAAATTAATGTATATGTAAGTAACAAGGGTCCACAACAAATAAATCTGATCTTAATGAAAAAGGGTGTAAGTCAAATTGGCTCAGTAAAAAAGGCCGCAAGTCATATAAAATGTAAGGCACTTGTACCCTTTTTCGCTGTGCTAATTTGACTTAATACCCCTTTTCACTAGAGACACAGAAATGTAAAGCAACATGTTGTCCTAATAAACCGTCGTAGAGATTTTTCCTTTTCTTCCCTCTTTAACCTAAACATTAAATAATAATACAAAATTCTTTCATAAAATCACTGACTTTTCTGACTCAGCATTATTTGAAATGATCGAGCTTACGAGTCAAACACAGTTGATATATACTATAATATTTGTTTGTTATTTTGTAATAAATATTCTACAGAACTAACATATGTTTTTTTTAATAACCCTAACGTGATATTGATGACTACGTGAGTCATATTACTACTTAGTTACAAACGGAAGAACTCATGTGTATTTATATCGCACTAGGGTACATGTTTTTGGTCAGCTCTGGTACCCATTTTCAAGCGTAAGGATACACCGCTCGGGTTTAGGGTACGTCATTCACTGGGTACCAGAGCTTACATGTCGCCTATAACGTTAGAAGTACCCGTGAGTTCATACGTTTGTAACTAAGTAGTAATACTTACCCGATTTTTTCTCCAGAATCATCCTCTAACGAACCCATAATGCATTGAAATAAAGGAAAAATCAACTGCCTTGATTCTGATTCTGCGGACATGTATCCCGGAGAAGCAGTTCTTTTTTCTTTTATTTAATACATATACTAAGGAGTTTTTTGAATGTGTAAGAAATGCTTGTTTTTCTGTACCGGTACTCACAAATATGTCTTGTTCTCAGCGTTAATTATCGAAGATGAAAACGAAAAGCGATACGTCCTTCTAGACGGGTACAGATTCAGTTTACAAACGACTAACAACGCCGGCGAGAGATGGCGGTGTGTACGCCACTGGGACGGGTGCCGCGCCGTTTGCTACATAGTCGATAACATCCTCAAAAAGGCCATGACAGTCCACAACCACGGCCCGGAGACAGGCAGGCCGAAGAGAATCAAAGTTACCAAGGAAGTACCATTAGACACGGTGTATACCAAACCGTTTAAATTCGGATCTAGGAAGGGAACTAAGTATAAAAAGAAAGCAGCATTAGGCTTATCATTGTTAAGATAGACGACCAAATTGAACACTGCTGTTTAATAGTTAAAGTACTAAGTATAATTGAATGTCGAATTCGTTGGCGAGAGACTTAAGTATAACATTCGAAACTCGCGCGTTTTGTACAGTTGAGTTTGTAGTGTGTACCTTAATGCGTTGAAATAAGGTATAAAATTGTATATTGTGTTATTAACTCAACTGTACACATATACGATAACTAAAACAGACTATCGTGAATTAAAATTATTTACAGGTTTGAGACCTAGAACAGACAAACGCAAGTGCAACGAAACTGCAAAGTGTAGTTACTTATGAGTTTCATTTAAGTTTTTGCTATACTCGTTTGAAAAACCGCACATGAAACATTGCAAATCAGTCATTGTATATACGTTTCATCGGTTTTATGCAAGAAAATGACTGTCGACGAATGAATTATGGTACAAATTTTAAATATCTCGGATGCTGGGCGTCCTCGTCGCTTGTTCTTAAGTATGTGTCATCTATTTAAATTTTTTATTTATACATATGAATAGCTTATAATATTTCATAAAAAATAATTTGATTTGTTGTAAGTCGAATTAGGCCCAGCACACATGGTGAAACACAACTGCAACGAAACTGCAACTACTAGTTACTTTTGAGTTTAATTTGAGTTTATGCCATAGATACCTTTGAGAGACAACACACAACGCAACTAGTTTGAAACCGGTTTGAAACACGTTGCAGATCAGTTGCTTTGAAACCAGCGTGCAGGAAACTCGTGTTGGATTTGGCGTCTTTTCTGTTCGACAAAATGGCTGACGACGAAAATAAAAACATTCAATTCGTATTGGAAGTTGAGTAGCATCCTTGTTTGTACAATACAACACTTTCAAGCTACTCTCGCAAGAATGAGACTGATAAAGCATGGGCTCAATGTAGGGATGTAACCACATACTTTTTCTTTTACGCCTTCTTCTTTGCCGAAGATACAAATACAGAACCAGAACTTCTTCATCACTTGACATTTTGGAGACGTCTGTTTGGTCTCAAAATCGGAATGATTGCATCATATTTAGGTTGCGGCGTGTGTGGAAAACGTTTGAAGCTGGTTTCAAACCTATAATTTCAAAAGGGTTTCGTTGCAGTTGCGTTTCACCATGTGTGCTGGGCCTTATGGTAAAATTGAGGTTGCGGCGTGTGTGTAAAACGAATGAAACTAGTTTCAAACCAATTATTTCAAAAGGGTTTCGTTGCAGTTGCGTTTCCCTGTCTGAGGAGTGCCTCAGACGGGGAAACGGCGGTAGTGACCGCTAAAAACGATATTCGTAAATTTCTGACGATTTTCTCTCACTCTCGTCACTCTAATGACGTCTTAGTTGAGGTAAAAGAGAAAGATGCCCGAAATTTACGAATATCGTTTTTGGCGGTAGCGCCTCTGTTCTGAACCTTACTGGTCACTTCCATGGACAATTTCGTACTAAGTCGAGTCGTAATTTGTCTGCGTACCTAAATATTACATCCTAACTCGTCCGTGCAAACTAAATCAGAAACATAAGTAAAACTATACTTATTTCTCTTTTTGTCGTCATAGTGCCTTGTAATATAAGAAACATATAGTATTCAATATGAAATATAATTAATTATCTTGGTCTATGGTATGCTCTGTTTAAGAAACAATTTTTCTAAATTATAAAGAAGTTTGATATAGACTAGATATCAATCTTTCTAAGTCATAAAGAAATTTGATATAGACTTTGATATAGACAGAAATTCGCGATAGACTTCTGTTTTAGATAATGCGAGCTAAGTTTTTTTTCTATTGTTGGTGATGGTTGTTAATGATAAAATAATTTTAATTAGTTTTTAATAATAAAGAATAAATGTGGCTTAATTTAAATTTGACTTTATTTATTTATAAGCTGTCGTAACGATAATCATCCACTAATGTAGAAATTGAGAACCACCTCCGTCGACTATAATGGTGGAACAACGCACATTCAAGAAACTCATCATCATCATCATTATATCAGCCGCAGGACGTCCTTATGGGATAGGCCTCCTCCAAAGTAATTCCCGCGATCTTTACCATGTCATCAGTCCACCTTGTGGGGGGTCTGCCCTCGCTGGGCCTTCCGGTCGCCACTCGAGAACCTTTACGCCCCTACGGCCATCGGTTTTACTTTTTTTTTAATTTTTTTTTTTTTTTTTTTTTATGACATAAGGTGGCAAACGAGCAGACGGATTGCCTGATGGTAAGCAATTACCGTCGCCCATGGGCACCCGCAACACCAGGGGAGTCACAAGCGCGTTGCCGACCTTTAAGGGGGGTTGGAGCTCTGGGAACCTTACTCACCATCAGGAACACAACACTACATACCTGAAAGGTAGCAGTGCTATTATGGCTGTGGTCTTCTGTAAGGAGGAGGTACTTCCCCAGTTGGGCTTCTCCAGACTCGAGCGTGATGGTACTTCGCTGTGCCCTACCTCTCATTGTCGGACATAGTTTAAGGACATACCCGGGTCCAATACAACGACGGTGGCAAACAAGCACACGGCTCGCCTGATGGTAAGAAGTTACCGTAGCCAATAGACGCCTGCAACTCCAGAGGATTCACATGCGCATTGTCTACGCTAAAAGTAGTTGGAGCTCTGGAAACCTGGTAAGGTTTCCAGAGCTCCAACACTACATACCTGAATATGTCAAACGTGGTTCAAGAAAATAATTATCCTTTAATATGTCGGCACAGCTGTCATTACTGAGGCGTTATTGACCTTAACAGATGAATTGGAGCTACTGACCCTTAGAATGTCTGTTAAGAGACTGCATAACCACGACATAAAGGTTAAAAATACCGGTACGCTGCCGCAAATTTTCGTTACCGGAATATTTTTTGAAATTCCAACAGTTTTATTTAGTTACCTACCGTTTGGACTTTATGGCCGGCGCTGGTTGGCCGAACATATTCCCTCCGCCTTCCCCGTGTCGCACGCAACCGAAATAATACAGATAGACTACCGTTGTATAATGCGTTTACAAAAATAAACCTTTAATAATTCATTTAGATTTTTTAAGCGTCACGTTAAATGAATTATTTAGATAAATATCAGAACGACAGTAGACGGGGTATCCCATCTGTCTGGATAACTTTTGAAGAACGTAATGATCATATTTAAACTCTCTTGAGTCATTCTTTTCCAGCGTATATCTTCGATATTTAAATAGAAAGAAAAATAGAAAAATTTTGACTCGCAGCGGGACTCGAACCCACAGACACTGGATCACTAGCCCAGTGCAATACTAATTGTGCTACACGAGTACCCGTATTATACCCGTATAGCACAATTGGTAGTGCACGGGGCTAGTGAAACAGTGGTTGTGGGTTCGAGTCCCACTGCGAGTCAAAAATTTATTATTATTTTTCGATTTAAATATCGACGATCATTCTATTAATTTATGAAATTATGAATAACTATAGTTTTGACATTTAATATCGAAGTGAACGGGGCGGCACTCTTAGTGCTTTAAAAATGAAATTTATACTCTCCAAAATATATCGCTACAAGAACTGTTTCTTGTTCATAAATTAAGAGAACGGAGTGATGGAAAAAAAACTCATTAATCAGTAAAATTTGGTTTTATTCGTTAAAATCAAACACAAAATACAATTAGGTACTTAGTTTGTAACGGATGATGTCACGTTTAAATACTTATTTATATCGCCCTAGGCGACATGTTTCATTTTCCAGCCGAGTCAGAGCCCTGAGTGTAAGTTTTTAACCTAATATTACTTTACCATCGCGTTAGTGTTTCCCATATAAATAACATTATCACTTACGCGTTTGAGGCGTTTTTTTTACGTCAAAGCCTCAGAGCCCTGAGTATAAGTTTTTAACGTAACTTTTCGTCACGAATGCGTTTGCGTTTCCTATATAAATAACATTATCACTTACGCGTTCGTAAACGTTTTTTTACGTAAAAAAAAACTTACACTAGAGCCTCAGGAAACACCGCTCGGTACCCGAAATTACACGTAAGTTCCTCCGTTTGTTTTAAGTAGTACTAACATGACTCACAACAGTTTCAATTATGAGTATAACACAAAATACAATTATTCATTCTCAAATAACATCTAAATATAACCTAGGTATTTGGTAGTGGAATGATTATAAATGTGACTACTAGAGACTGTACTTATTGGCTATATTTAACACAAAATAGTTATTTAATCGTTGTATATTAGGTAATTGGTTCAGAAAAGTACTTACATAATTGTCCATTTAAATAATCTCAAAGTAAGACAAAGATAGACGAAATAGCCTTTTTTTGTCACACCTATCAAGGTTCCATAAGACCCCGTTCATATCAAGACTGCAACCTTCTTCTTACTGAGATTTGATAACGCTCGTATAATGTTATAAGCAGTTTTTAAATACAAATAGTACCTTAACTTCCTGAGGACCTTGGGCAAATGGGCAATTCATTGAAATAAGGTGTATTCGGGCAATTCCGAATAAATGACGTGACGTATAGCTCCGAAAATGATTTGAATATTATTTGTAATAAGTTCTATTTGTTCTAGTTCTATCTGTTAAGTTATTTGTTCTTGAATACGTTTAATGTAATATAAATACTAACATAATAGTGTAACATCATATACGGTCTGCGAAAAAGCAGTCTACTATTCCTATGTAGATCTGCTTTTTCGCAGACCGTATATGAGAGTAAACACAAGTGAAGAATACATTCTTGTAGTACATTTTAAATTTTGGTACCTACAGCCGTACACACGCCATCAAATATATTGGACCGGCCAAGATACTAAAAAATACTAATCATCCGTAGTTATTAGAAGAAAAAAATATTTAAATATTTGGGGTACATTACCTGGTTTCTTTTTACCATTATAATATTTATTAACTCAAATAACTCAAACAGTTATTCAGTAAGTAACTGTCGATTTTTCCTACGTTTCATGAATTATTTCAGTAGTTTCGTAACAATCTCGTAAATAAGATTTTTGAATCCATTGTTTACGTTATGGTGAAGAACATACGGGTCGGGGCAGCTTTTAAATTGTTTTCCTAAAACAGAATCGACAATAGCACGGTCAGATAAATAAAGATCCCCTACTGTCTTCAACATGCGTAGGATTCTCGCGCAGGCAGCTTTCTCGCACAAAGGATTGCCACCGCAATCCAACGCGGGAACGCTGCCTGAGTGCGGGGACCGTAGGGTCCAAAGGATCCTAAGGATCCAAATTTAGCTTATTTCCAAAAGTTAATTTTTTAAGTTATTTTTAACTGTTTCTATAGTTTCGTTACTTCTTGTCATATGTTTTTTTATTATTCTTTAAATAAAGTGGTTTCTGATAAATGGCATAGATTGCTGCTGTTTACATAATAAATTAAAAATTATAATATCTTCTAAGTACATACTAATAATATGTGTATAACTGGATATGATAACATAATTATTACGGTAAAAGTATACAATTTAATTTTTAAACGTTTTACGAGTACTTTAATTTTCTCAGGTAACAATATTATGATATATGTATGTATAATTAAATATGAACAATGAAAAAACATTAAATACACACTGAACGTGGAAACGTTTATATACATGTATACTCAACCATTTCTTATTAAAATACAGTTATATCAAAGGCACTTCTAAGGCTAGGTTTATATTATATTTTGATGTACATTTTACAATAAATATAACCAATTTGTGAACTTAACACGTTCGCCGCCGGGTAGTTTTACTAAATGCTTTCAATAGCCGGTAAGCAGTAACTGTCAAAATTTGATTTACGAGACCCTCGCCACACCCGCCCATTTTGGAACTGGATAGATAATGACAACATAGTTTACTGAAGACAATATGGTCACATAATTTTATAAAATCCTACTTGCATTCATGGGTGTAGGTGCAATTAACATAAACACATTGAATAATACAATAGAACATGTGACACTTAATTGTAATTTTCATGGAAATAACATGTGTTCATAATTTATAAATAAACCTGCACTATCCAAATTATTTAGCTACTTCAACAATAAATCTGCAACATGTATAATGTATACGTTAAATTACAAATGTCAAATACTTATAATATAAGTTTTCTACCAACAGTCAATATGATTACTAGAAATAACACTAATTAATACCTAATTTATTCATTGAAAAACAAGCTTAAGGACCAAATCCAGTTGAGCCGCCATCATTTCCTTCCCCTAATCCCGTCGTGGTCGTGCACATTATACAGCCTCACAATAGCGTCATTAAGTGTAGTAAGCCTGGCTTTACAGCCCTTATCGCACTTGTTACACACCCAGTGCATCTCATGCTTTTGATTGAGGTGCTTCGAGCGTTTTTTGAAGCGGTAGTCGCCGAGAAGTATGATGGCATTGCCGGCGCGCGACCAGCAGTAGCGAGGGGTGAGGGGATCTGACAACAAGAGATTTGTTTAATACACATGGCTGGTTAAAGTGAGAGGGATACTGATATCGTCACTACTTCAAAAATACTCGTATTCAAAAGAAAAATGTAGTAACTACGTATGGGATACATATAGAGTTACTACGTTTCAACTCAATATGGCAGTAGATATGAAATATTTTGAAGTCGTGGCGATATCTTCTGCTTTCAGAAATAGTTTATAGATAGGTCGTTACCGGGCTGGGTATATTGTAATAGGATAAATAAGAACATAAAAATAATTTGGCACATTTAATACTTCAATAATAACAACTAGACGTAATATATCGATGTATAAATAAATAATTCAAAGTACAAATGAGATCGATTGGCTTATACCTAATATTGCAAACAAAAATCAAAACGTCACATACTACGTAGTTGACTTTTTAAAATACATCTACACTATATTTGTCTTGACTATACCTGCGCTAACTATCAACGCAAAAAACCATCCAAACTGTATTTACTTACAAAAACTTTAAATTGGTTTTCCAGTGTACATACGGATTTCTGCGTAGTTAAATAAAAGGACAGTAGTAAGACTATCAGGTGTCTTATCTGAACCTTACAAACTGTAGTGCCTCAAAGTTAGATTTACGAAATAAAACAATAAAAAATACATTAAACATCATCAAAACCACAAATTACATTCACACTTTAGGTAACGAATACGTATATTATTTACTAAAACGTCCTTAAATATTAAAACCATTCTTTAACAATACAACAATTTGAACAAACAAACAAACCACGTCACGACAACGAATTGATATTTTACAGTTATGTACCATCCATACGTGCTCAATATCCGGCTTTCATATAAATTTACGTGTTCAATAAGTAATCCGCCTAGCTTTCCTAAGCAGAACCACCGGGTCCATTCCAAAAGCCACACATTTATTAAACCTACAAAACCTACACCAATACCGGGACTGCTTATTAATAACACACGGTACCCCGCCAGTACCGGTACAGATGTAGCCTACCCGCCGGCTATAAAGCACTGAGCGCTTAAAGAACTCCTTACAGCTCTTACAGGCTCTGATGCTGTTGTAGAAGCCCCCGGAGAACTCGTCGCTGCATACGACGCATAAGTACTTGCGGTTCGCGAGGATTTCACGAAGACCTGGAGAAAGAGGTACATACAGGTTCAGTTAAACATTAAACTGAGTCAGTTTAAATTAAGAAGATTTAGATTAGGTAGTTGTAAAATAGTACATCACTACAGAGGCCAACAGCCCTGTTTCACTCCGATCGCCATGATGCTGAGTCACAAATTTATGTGTAATGGTCATTGATAAAGAGGCACTTGTCGACCTAAGGCTGCAAGTGCATGTTAGTCTTACCAACTTCTCGCGACTCTCGTCTAGCCAAATCTGCAACGATATGTGGTAGTGTATTTGAAGTATATGTGGTAGTCCACATGGAAAGGTACCTTATGGCGCTTGGCGCTTATGTTGCAAAGTGCCACATTAGTATTGATGCGTCATTAACAATAGCGTAAGCGCCAAGCTCCATAAGGTACCTTTCCATGTGGACTTCCACATATACTTCAAAGCCCATTAAAAGGAACTGGGCATGTTTGAGAAAGAAATCTTTAATATAAGAAATTAAATGTGTATCCGCTAGCAGACGTTTCTGCATAATAAAAAATAATCTGACACATAACAGCACCCATAAAACGTATCGTACCACCATATCATTTTAAAGTATAGAAACGAAACAAGCAAAGATACCAACTATTTTCGAATCTGAATAACAAATTCTACTTACTTTATAAAATTATATAGCTTTATTATATTATATAGCCGAGTAGATAAAAAAAAAACTATAGATACCGATACCTAAAACATATGTCCCCAATGTTGTGTCACGCCGAATTTGTAACCATTTACAGCCATTGAAGTGGTTCAATAAATCATGTACGTGTTTAATTACTGGTAACTAACGTAAAACTAAAAATCATAAGTATCAAGGTAAAAATCCTTCCTAAAAGTAACTCTATCTTTTTGAATGTAAGCAAACTAGACATGACAAGACCGTAAATAAAAAAAGGCTTCTCTAAAAGGGGGATATTGCCGCGATAGCCACGGTTTGTAGGCGGGTTGGCGGTCGCAGTCAGATACACTGTAGCTACACCAACCACCGGTAGTCATCGACGCAGTTTACTGTCATACCCGGATCCAGGTGCAATTTAAGGTCGTACCTGGGTCCGTTTAAGGATACATGTACCTGAGATTGAGTTATAAACTTAAAATTTGCGGGTTCTCCATAATTAAATAAGTGACATATCAGTAATAGGAAGAAGAGAAATAAAGAAACATTTAATCGAGGCATAAGTACACAATTACATACTTAGAACTAGAAGACTTAACTAGGGTGCCACGAAATGGCCACATGTGAGTGAAGTCATGGAGAAGCATTCCGCAAAAGCTTCTTCTGTAAGTGTTTCGTACTGAATCATGATGTAAAACGAATGAATACAGTATGATTTACATTGTAAGTTATATAATTATGCATTCAAAAACGACGTATGTATCGTATAGAAACACGTAAGACAATAACCTTTATTGCACTCTACACAAAAGGACTTTATTTTCTTAACTTTCTTACTAGCCTCGCGACTGTTCAGCGACTTGCGTAATTCGTGGTAGCAGCCCGAGCAAATTCTCCTTTTGTCAGTGTTTTTTACTAAGACATGTTGCCCTCTTAATACATCTGAAATTATAATTTTGATTAGACATATCGCTTAATCAAAATGTGTAAATAATGGTAAGATATTAATCTATAAACGTGCGAGAACCGAAAAGTGACAGTGAGTGTCATAATCAAGTGCCTCGGGTAAGACTAGAACTGGAATACGAAATACGAGAGATCATCAAAAACTGTTTATTTACTGGAGCATATAGGTAGTTGTCATTTATTGGGAAAAATATAATTGGAGGAGGACCTCCTAATAGAACAGGTATTTGTACAACTAAGCTACAAAGACTCGAAAGAGTTGGTAGAGCGATGAGCATGTATCCCGGAGTCGCGAGTTCGACTCTCGCCCTAGGCATATTACTAAGAATTATGATTTTATTTGTATGCCTTTTCCGTGCACAGAACAATTGTGTTCCGGACATTTAGGAGGCATGCGCGCAGCCGGATCGAGCCAACGCGCAGAGGCCCTTTCGGCAATGTAATGAAATGTAAGGGGTACACTAAGCGTATGTTGCCCCTGTCCGTATCATGAGACGCACACAGAGACAGCACCCGCCATGTTGTAAGGACTTTTGAGTTATTATGGAATTCTAGAATGTACTAGGCTATTGGATGGAAAGGATGGACTAGCTACTGGGCTATTGGATAAAAAAAACCGGACGTCTGCCTAATGGTTTCGTCAGCAGACGTTTCTGGTTTATAAAAAAATATTGTACCTATTCATATTATAATTTATTCACAAAGACGGATGTATTCTATAGAAACACATAACGCAGTATCCTTTATTACATTGTACACAAAACGATTTTATCTTTTTAACTTTCTTTTGTGCACCACGACTGTCCATAGATAATCGTAACTGCTGGTAGCATCCCGCACACATTCTCCTTTTGTCAGATTTTTTCACAAAAACATGTTCCATATTTAAGACGTCCCGATCGTCTGAAATCATAAATGTGATTAGACATATTTTAGAATATAAAAAAAAAACATTTAACTATACATAAATCTGCATCATTAAGGATATTTAAAAATATACTGGTGTGATCTTGAAGCCGTAGCCGTCTGCGCATGGTCGAGCTACACACGTGGGTACAAAAACGCTTTATATGAAAATGTTATAGATACTTCCACAGTAGTGCACGAGCTCGCTGCGCACGAAATGACGTCACTGACACACGCGTGGTCTGTTCCGAAATGCCTGCGACGCACACGCTAGCGTGCGTGCCAAGCAAAGCCCCACTGCGACCCAGGCTGTCCACGCTACGACGAATGCCGTATTCTTCCGTACCGTGCCCTTTAAGCTCGATTCACACATAACGCGGGCGCGGGTCGGGCGCGTGTCAACGCGTGATCGCGTATCTGTGAATCGAGCTTTAGTTGCAGTGGTAAGGTGGCCTCAAGTACGCCGCACCCCCCAGGCGCGCGAGCATGTGCGTGTCCCGAAGTGGGGAATGACACACGCAGCTGACCAATGTACTCACGCGCCCCACAGGTTTTACCTGTGCGTGCATTGGTTGGTGTGAAAATGTTGACACACGCAGCCAGACCAATGGACCCACGTCGCCGACGTGCATAGCGTGTCCGTGCATAGCGTGCACAGCAGTGGGGTTTGATAGTTAAATATAAATTGGTCCAGACGATAACAAACTTTTATCAAATTAAAACAAAATCTTGTGAACCATCTTCATTAGGGCGTAACTTTCGATTCGAAACCTACCTCTGAACTGAGAAAATTATACAGGTTACAGGGCAATTGTAAGTCCCCAATTATGAAATTTGTGATAGAAAAAAACGATAATTTAGCAGAGGTTTATAAAGTTTTATTAATAATTATTGGATTAAATCTATAAACATATACATAGTTGTCTCGTTCAACTTGGATGAATATAAATACCTAACTCTTACTGGCAGTAAATAAATTCACATGTTTTTTTTTCTTTTACATAAGGCACTGTTTCATCTAACATAATAACTACCCACAACATAAAAAATATAATAACAATGGTTATAATCCATTCATCAACATTATTACAAATATGAATATTTTAACATGGTTTTAGACCTTGTCCACACAGGCATTTTCGCTCTGTCCACAGCTGCATAAAAAATCACCAAGAGAAAACGTCAAAGTGGACAGAGCATTATTATACCTTAATCAATCTTTCACTAATAAGTACTATGAAAGTCTATATTGACGGTTTAATAAAAAAATCTAACTAATATTTATACGATAATTATTATAATCCTAAGTAATTGCCATGGCTAAGTGTGGGCGTCAGCATAATACCCGGCAGGTCATTGTCCCCCCGCTACCACTACAAAACTCAAGGCCTATTACCGTAAGCAATTTAAGTAAGCAACTTGTTATTTTATTCGATTGATTTGCTACCATTACTTTGACACTGACAAAATCATCAATGGAAGCCATATTTTTTTAAACTATCTAACAAATATTACGATAACGTTAACAAACAATTTAGTGTAAATGACCCAAAGTGTTACAAAATCTGCACTTCCTAATTCCGTATAAAAATTTGCTAAATCTAAGATTCCTTTTCCACCAAAAACGATTCCCTTTTGACATCGACACCATCGGTAGCGTTGCCGGGTAAAGTGCGAGTATGCCGTCCCCCTCTTTCCTTGGACATCCTCACCAGCTCCGTCATCATGCCAGCCAGCTTGCACCTCTGGAACCTACAGACAAAATCCCAGTAGACTTATTATAACTTGCAAGTAACATTTTACAAGCACATGAGTTTAGTGATTTGTAGAGTTAAGGCGTTGTCACACGAGAGGCGTGAGCGCAGCGTATAACCGAGAATTGCTCGAGCGAAAATGTGCGCTGTGAGTGACAGCTGGCAGATGCCGTGCAACATTTGCTGCCATAACTCACACGTGAGTACCTGGCTTTTATACGGAATGCGATGCGCTCACGTCTCGTGAGTCTGTGACGAAGCCTTTAGAAAATTTTTACAGTATACTCCAATTTGTGACCACATCGAAAAAATACATGTGTATCGTACAGATTCAACGGTAAATCGAATTGAGTGAAACTTATCTCGATTCTTAGATAGCCAAAGGACGATCTTAATCCTATACAACGCTTACAAAAACATTTTATCTCACTAAATACTTTATTATCTATGAGTTTTTTGTGTACACACAGCAACACTCTTAACTGTACATCGGTGGACTTTATGCCTTATATAATAAGGTCTACCAATGTATAGCTAGCAGTGTTGTTGACTGTACTAAAACAATGGAACGACACAAAAAATAAACATTTTTAGCTCACCTGCAAGATGGACACTTGGTCCTAGTGTACACGTTGATGTGACAGTTGTTGGAAGCCTTGTTGCATTGGTACTGCTTCTGCTGCACCACGCTGCGCTTGAAGAAGGACTTGCAGGACTCGCAGGTGAAGATGCCGTAGTGGGAGCCGTTGGCAACGTCACCGCAGACGGGGCACTCGATTACACCTGTCGAGTACCAACACAATTACATAACCTTAGACATACAAAAGCGGGGGGAAAGAGGTTATTGCCGACTAAAATAAAGGCTTTGATAATAAAACGAATTCGTTGTGGACTTTGTTTATAAAAGTGACTTTACTCTAAAACTAAAACAATAAAATTAACATCGCGTTTAATTAATAAATTATATAAACCAACACTCTTAAAAATTTCCAAATTAAATACAAATGTGAACAACGAGACTATAAAGGTATGACCACACTTAACGCTATAACTTGAAATTGGATCTGGTGTTAGCGATGGCTGATGCCCGGGTGCGCGTGTCATGCCAAACTGGTTTTTATGGCACTGCCTCTGAATTTACATTGCTGCGACGAGCAAACATTTAAGGGCTGTAGTTGTGTCTTTGACTACATTACAGCTAAAGAGCTCTAGGTGTACTGGCCTAGCTTTGCGACGTGAAAACTGTGAAGATATGTGGTTGTGTCTATCATGTAAATGCGGAAGGCTCAGACGCACGTAGTTGCAGCCGAAGTAGCTTTAGCTGCACTGCCATTAGTCTAGCACATTGCCACGTAGCCCATGTACAAGCATTCAAGAACTGTGTAAGTGCAGATTGCCAAGGCGCGTGTAGATTAGTCTTGCAGCCGATGTACATTTAGGTGCACTACCATCGCTCTCACATAGTAACCTGTCAAGTGCGGTCACGGTGTATTTGTAACAGAAGGCTTACCGCGTAAATCTAAATTCATAAATTTCTTCCAACAATGGTTCCAAAGCGACTTTCGATTTTCACGATAGGCCTTCTGTTCGTAAAGCCCAAGTGCGAATCACAGTATTGCTGAAGTACCTCTGGCACACCGGCATCGCTCTCACGTCCCAATTCGGGTCTATTCCCGTTTACCAGTGCATGCCAACAATCAGGGACTATGGTTGTGTTTAATATTAGCAAAATGCGCGATGCCCGCGCGCGTGTGGATCACAGCCTTGCAGCCGAAATAGCTCCGCCGGCTACACTGCCATCGCTCGCGCTCGTTGCGCGTGTAGTGGAGAGAGAACCTATATCCGTCCACTATCATGATGGGCTTCTGGTTCCGTGATAACGCATATGACACTGCAATTGAAATGAGGTTTGAGTTGTATGACGTTACCAATCTGTGCAGTCTGAACAATATTTTTCTTGGTTGAATATAATTTAAAAAATGTACCAACTTATTTCACTTCGTTGAACGCCTGAAAATGATAAAATCCGAATTTTAGGAGCGGAAATAGACTTAACAAAAAATTATAAAGTAAGGAGTAAAAAACAGCCTGATAACCAAATGCATACGCAGCAGTAGTGGAAAAAATACTTATCCCATTTTTGGGTGATAGATTCTTGTTTTTCTTTATTTTCTACATTTAGACAAGATTTTTAATTTATGATTTTGTAATCATAATTACACCAATGAATTTTGTGACATCTTGTGTCCGACTATAAGAAAGACGTACCTATAGGTCAATAAAAATATGTAAATTGCAACCACCGGGTCAACCTACTGTAAAGCTCTAATTTTTGGTTATTTTATAACTAAATAAATGAACTGTACTTTTACATAAATTTTATTGTAATAATGAAATAAGACAGACTACGTCTACATACATAATTTATGCATACTTGAGATCGTAAGCCTTATCTAACGATATAACACAGCTACCGTAAATATTTAAGATGGTTCAATATTGTCTTGCAGAAAATTTATTGACATAATATCCTTTGGCATAATTCATCATTTCGTATAATTCGTTTTTTCAACTGTAGACTTTATAGGATTATAAACAGAGCCCGGACGAAAACTGTCACAAACTTACAAGTGTTAAAGTAAATAGATGAGTCATCATCACTACACTTTGTCGATCATTCAGTTTACACAAATGGTTTTATAGTGATAAACGAAACTGTATACTTACTCCCAGATAATGTAGAGAAATTATTGATCATATACTCATATCACTATCAGAAACCAAATATCACGTGATGCTGCGTCTACTGACGTGGATTTCGAACAACTTTCATATGATTCTACGTAATTTTATACCTTACGTATTTTTTTTATTAATATTTTATTTCTTTATCGGATAGTTTTATTCTTCCATTACACAACTGTCGATGTCGATAAAAAATGCACTAGTAAGTTTGCGACAGTCTTTAGTTTTGCCATGAAAATTTCGTGCTCTGAGTAATGATTATAAATCAAACCTAAATGCATTTATTGAACAAAATGATACCTTAAAAATTTCTGAACGGTATACAGTTTAAAAACAACACATTATCATCATCATCATCTCAACCATAAGACGTCCACTACTGAACATAGGCCTCCCCCTTAAAACCAAACATTTTGATGAATTCTGACACTAAATTTTCTGCCAGATGAGGGTAACCCTACTTAGGCACTGGTCCCACAGCGAGGTATGAGTTATCAGCCATTTCAAGGGACAAAAGATAATCGCTCCCGTGTAAATAAAAGAGAGAGATATATATTTATACTGATCGCCCGGCGATGAACTACGATCGCACGGCTATAACATATCTCTCTTTTATTTACACTGGATCGATTATCTTTTGTCCCTTGAAATAGCTGAAAGCTCATAGCTTGCTAGCTCGCGGTGGGACCAGTGCCTAAGGGTGCATATCCACCAGAGATACTGTTATATACAAATCGGCCGAGCTATGCTAGGAAACTATGTATTATTGGTATATAAACGGAAACGCACCCTTAGACTTACTACTAAATGCTGAAAAATCGTTTTTATTTTTCTATCAATACAAACGTTTTCTTTAATCATATGAAAAATTTACAGACTCCCGTATTATATATTTTGGTTCCTCAAACCACATCATGCTTGAAACAGTATACTTCTTATAATTAAGTATTTGCTCATCTTATTTTATGAGTGAAAAGGGCTTTTCTCACGTTTATTTAGTCACTCGTGCGACATTCGGTGTGCTTGAAGTCGTTAATGGTGGACGAATTAAATCCGCGTTCTAGCGAAACAACGCACGTTTTGAGATCAGGAGCGTCGAGGCGAACGGTCACTCGGCACTGTTAGTATTTGAAAATGGAGACCTGTGCACTCCGAAACATGTCGTGTGGGTGACTAAATATAGTAAAGCCGTCTTTTTTCATCCATAAATTATTAAAATGATTCACTAAAGTTTAGATACAAATCTACTCGTTTTACTTATTATTGCGAGAAATATATGTACGTGTGATATGACTTCAAAATTTAGTAAAATTACAAAAGTAAATAATACATAACCCACTTTGTAGGTACCATAAAACCATGACAATAGCATGATATTATCATACTATAGTACGATATTATAATATTGTACTACTCTGCGACTATAAAAAACCGTTTTCCGCCGGCTTGACTAAATATCCCGCAGTTCAACAGTTTTCCTTCGACTCGTAAAGAAAAGTCAGAGTTGCCTGAGAAAAAAAATACAGGCCACCACTGATATCCACTGTGTATTAATATCATTATAGTAAGAAAATCTAATCAATCACTTTCTTTAGAATCTTACATATGGCCCTTTTATTTCTTCAATTTTTTTATTTAATCTAAAACATAACAACTGAAACGAGTTTTTCGCGTATACTAATTTAAACTTCATGCCGACGTTTCGAACCCTTAAGCCGCGTTTGTGGTCGGGTGGACTGGTCCGTTTCAATTGTGAAAACAACATTACGTAGATATAAATAACAATAAATTCACGGAATAACAATCTAGAAATAATTTCATAAAAATATCACAACCTAAAATCACCACTGAAAATTTTATTAATAATTTTTAACAAAATTTATTAATAAAACATCTACTTTGAGTTTCCTTTCTATCTTAATTATAATTTAAAAATGTTTTGATAATCATTGATGACAAATATGACATTTATCTTAATCCGATAATAAATCTATTTATACATTGACGTCTATACCATGAAACATAAAAGTAGTATTGCTCACTGCATACACAGTCAAGTGCAAAAATATGTACCGAAAGAATCCTTTCATAAATACGTCCTACAACCTTATTTACTGTACAATAGTGTTGCTCGGTACATATTTTTGACACTTTGACAGTGAACGAATTTTTACACTTGACGTTACATGAATTATTTAATAAATAAGTATCACCAGATATAAATATGATGGGCGATCCAGCACCTAGATATGAATAAGTTGAATTTTCTTCTCTACTGGTTATGTGATTATGTGTGTATATATTATTATGACTTATTGTTAGTCGGCGCATTGCTGTATATGTACTGTCATGCTGAGTTATATATTGTTCTAAATATCGAAACTGTGCAAGTGGTCACAATTATCTTAACTAACAACTGTCTTAACTATAGTCGTTGTTCGTATATTTGTGATGCGCTACACAGCTCATATATATATAAAATGTTTTTATTTCCTTTCATAGGAATTGAAATAAAAGAATAACTTGAAGCGTTGCTCTGTAAACAAAGATTTATTTTATTATTACGTGGGTAGTTCTATGATAAGAGGTTTCGTTTCTATAGAGGATACGGCCAAGGAGAAAAGTTGGAATTTTTCCATGAAACATAAATATTATGCTTTTTGACCAGTTTATGTACCTTTTCACATAAGGGCAAGTCACTTTATACATATTTTGTTACTTTTTAGAAGGCCAGGGTAAATACATTGGGCAGGGTAGAGACATCAAGATCAGGGTAGATACGAATTTTACCAGGGGAGAGAATTAGAAGCAATAAAAAAAGGATAAAATTCAAACAATCGACTTTTATTAAACTTGTACTTAAAACTTATAATCAGGCAACATTTTTTAACATATTAATAATAATCAAACTTACAAAAATGATTAATCATTAATTTTATACTACCATATTACAGCCATATATTATCTTTCGCGCCATACGTTGCTCTCTAGGGCTCATTTGATGGACAGTTTTTATAATTCCTTTCTCCTTCTTTTTATTATATTTTACATTTTCTTTTTGCTTTTGCGAGTCATACTTTTCTGGGTCATTTTTAATCTTTTGATACCATTTTCTCTCTGCTTCACGTTTCTTCTCTAACTTTGCTTCACGTTTCTGCTCTAACTTTTCTTCACGTGTTAACTTTTCCCGTGGTGCCATATTCTATAACAATATTTGACAAAAATAATAATGATGACTATACCGTGTGTCCTAAAACACGCCATATGGAGGGGAAGCACCTTACATTTTGGAGATGCCTTACATTTTACTGCAAGGAGATCCCACCCTATTCCCAATAGTCAGTCATATAAGTACTGCATTTACAGCCTTTTTTAAATAACTTACTTTGTCTGGGAATGAAACCGGCTAGGTGTGAAAAAATATTCTATATTTTTATGATGCCAATCGAAAGGATATATAATAAAAAATAATCCTTTTAATGACACATACCTAGTACATACCATACCTGGTAGGTAAATAATTAAATGCTGAGGGCGTGATCCTTCTTGTATGCAATTTTAAATTCGCTGCCAGTTGAATAGTCTCTGTGGTGTCTTAATTCTGCTTGTGACTTTTAATGCAATATTACCCACTGCTGAAAACAAAATGAAGTCTCCTTTCAGGAAAATTTCCTTGCTTCAGGAAAATAGATGTTCAACCCATCAATTGACGACCCAACAATCCAGCGACTAAATCTTTTCTAGAATAGTTTCATACTGAAAAGTCGGTTTTGAGAGTTTGCTCGCGGTTAACCTAACACGCTCCTCTTCGCTTCGCTCGTCGTCGCACCTATCTGGACTCTGTCACATATGATATTTCTGTGGCTTCCAATTGATGGGTTGTAAATTGTTGGGTCGCGCCTTATCAATCCGTATCAACAATGCTCATCCCAACAATTCAAAGCCAAAGGACTCGGGTTGTTGGACGCGGATTGATGTGATTGTTACCCGTACAAAACGTGGCTTCAGATGTGCTGCTCCGTAACGCTTGTTTACGGACCGAAAAAGCGCAACCCGAGAATTGACGACCCAGCACTCCAAGTACATCATGGTCGCCAATTGATGGGCTGTAGGTACATTCCGGGGTCGAGTATTGTTGGGGTTGCATTTTGCGGTTGTCAACTTCCCCTCCATGTGGCATAGTTTTGGGACACCCGGCACAAACACAAATCATACTTAAGTCAATTTAAACTGATGTTGATAGAAGTTAGCTATGTCAGAGATAGTTGGCACAAAAACCTTATGATGCATATTATCTCCCCTGGTCAGTAAGTCTCTCCCCTGGCAGTAATAGTACCAGGGGAAATACGCCAGGGGAAAGACGTTTTCATGACATAATCAATTATTTTGATTGACACAAGAAATATTTCGATAAATACTACAAAAAGCTTTGACTATTACAGTATTACTAAATTAGGACAGGAAATGCAAATAAATTTAATGATTATTATAACTTTTATTACTTACCAGGGGAGAGACACAGTGATCTTGCGAAACCACTACACCGCACGGACGCGTCACAACAACTGTTAAAATAGTGTCCATTTAACCGCTCCTGTGCCTAGTATTGCTAACTCTAAGTCCTTAGATGTCCTTAAGCACGTTCGGAAATATGGCCGTCTTATATTTTATATTGCAATAGCGGTTAGAACATTGCCAGGGTAGATACGCAAAAAAAGCAGGACGAAAATTAAGTTCAACAATTATTGAAAATAAACAAATATTGTTGATTTTTTCTCAAATAATATTTAAGTATATTTACTTAGATTCCTGGTAAACGTAGTTTTATTTAGCAAATAATACAAAGAATGTATGTATTGCATGCTAGTTAAACTGAAACCGGTAAGGGGACAGGCCAGGGTAGAGACTTTTTTGGACTTTAAATGAATTTTACTAATATATGCAATATTAATTGGACATTTAATTGTAATGTTATTTAATAAAGGACATTAAAATGATGTGATTCATTGTAAAAAATAGTAACGCATAGATTAAAAAAACACTTTTAAACCGATTGCCGCAATAGTTACCTCTTATCGTAGAATCACCCACGTACAGTTTTGTGTTTAACCTAAAGTACATGTACTATTGAACACAATACCGACCTGTAAACAAAGAAACGACATTTAAAGTTTATTCTTGCTTCTATTATTTCCTTATCCAAGATTAACTAAATCAAAATTATATCCGTAGTTTTTTATTCACGACACGTTATAGTATTTTCAAATATGACATTGACACATGGCATGTCAGCCAGTATGGCCACATTAAAAATAAATGTTAGCGTTTTATTTTTACATCTCCCCCACTCACAGGAGAAAATTTTTTAAATAAATTTTTCTCTGAATACCAGGTCGTTTCAGACTTCTTCCTGTGTACATGGAATAAGTTTAGTAATATGGAACAAATTGGATTCTGTTTTTCTGTGACCCGTATCTATCTTGAATATAGAATTTGATATTTTCTTAATGATTTCATATGGTCCAATTCTAATTTCATCCAATTTCTTCCTGTTCAATTTATTTCCATTTTCGACATACACCATATCTCCCACGTTGAACTCAAAGAATTTCCTATTTTTGTCAAATAACTTCTTGTTGTAGTCATGTGATATTTTTGTGTTTTGCAATGCTGTTTTTCTATCCTTAGTCCAATCAACGAGTGATTTTTCTTTTTTTAGTTCGTTTGGTAAAATTGTCATATCTCTTCCATTAAGTAGATAATTAGGTGAGAAGTTGGTGACTGAATGAGTAGTCTCATTATATTTTTTTACACACTCATGAGCGACTGTTGTCCAGGCTCTCTTGTTCTCTCCTTCATTCATTCTACACCTGATTTTATTGACTAAAGTCTGGTTCAATCTTTCATTTAGTCCATTAGAAAAGGTGAATTAACTGCAGTAAACACCAAAGGTATATTATTGTTACTTAAGAAATCCTTGAATTCCTTTGAGTTGATTCCCGGGTATTGGTCAGTTAGAATCATACCAATGTCCTCAGTCTCGGATACCGTGTTTACCAATTTTATAAAGTCATTTGCGCTCTGAGTCTTTGAAGTTGTAATAAATGCATATCTGGAAAAGTGATCCACTAAGAGATGAAGATATTTCTTTGATGATCTTGACCCTCCGAAGCCTCCTATGGTGTCTATGGACATAATTTCGAAAGGTTTGGTTGCTGGGCCTAGATGTGACATATATCCAAATTTATTCTGTCCTCTTGTTTTGTTCTTAATGCAAGTCTCGCAGTTATTGCATATCGATTTTATATTATGAATCAAGTTCTTTGCTGTATAGAATGGACAGATTGTCTTCTGCATTTGTCCTATTCCTACATGACCTAGGTCCTTATGTATGGTTTTTATTAGTTTGTTACTAAATTCTTCTGATATAAAGACTTTTTCCTTATTTCTGCATTTTTTCAAGTAAACATTTTGTTTTTCAATAAATTTTCCTATTTTATTATGTATTTCTTGGTTTTTCTTCTGATCCATTACTATGTCTTCCATTCTAATCAAATTTACTATTTTTAACTGTTCATCTGTGTTTTCATTGGGTTCTAATACGGGATTTCTGCTCAGACAATCTGCTTCCAAATTTTGTTTTCCCGGAGCATACTTTATTTTAAAATCATACTGTGATAGGTAATACATTAAGTCACCTAATTCTTCATCTGTCCTTGATTTCAAATTCATGTTTTCCAGTGGTTTATGGTCCGAGTATACTATAAATGATTTACCTATTAACCAATATTGCCAGTATCTAATTGCTTCCTTAATGGCTAGACATTCCAAGTATATTGCTTTTTTCTTTTTTTGAGCTCCATTCAATTTCTTTGAGAAATAAGCTACAGGTTTTTCTTTGCCGTTAGGCTGTATCTGTTTTAAAATTGCCCCAATTCCTTCCAATGATGCATCTGTATAAATATTTATTGGTAGATTTTCATCAAAAATTTCCAGTACTGGTTGAGAACATAATAGATTTTTTATTCTATCAAATGCGTTCTGACATTCAATTGACCACACAAATTTCTGGTTTTTCCTTAATAAATTATGTAATGGATCTAGTATTATTGCACTCTTTGGAATATATTCATGGTAGAAATTTATTTTTCCTAAGAATTGCCTTATGTTTTTCTGGGTTTTCGGAACTGGGAAGTTCTTTATTGAGATCAAATTATCTTTCACTGGTTTCACTGAGTTGTTTTGGATTACATGACCCAAATATTTTACTGAATCAGATGCGAACTTACACTTAGTAAACTTCAGTCTAAACCCTTCTGCTTTGATAGCTTCGAGCAATTTTGTTAAATGTTCAATATGTTCTTCAAATGTTTTCGAAAATAAAAGTATGTCATCAATATAATTCACTGCAAAATTTGTAAGATTGTATTTTCTCAATATATTACTCAATATTCTTTGAAATATTGCTGGTGAAGTCTTTAACCCAAATGGGAGACAGGTCCATTGAAAATGACCCTCCTGGGTCACAAATCCGGTTATTTTTCTGTCCTCAATCCGTAATAGTATTGACCAAAACGCAGAGTTAATGTCAAGCGTCGTAAAAAATTTACAATTCCTAGTCTTCACCATTAGATCTTCAATCAGTGGAAACGGCTGTGCTTGTGGTACCACTATTTTATTTAAGTCCCTACAATCAATACACACCCTTGCTTTTTATTTTCTTCTTTTTTAAACGCCAGTGTAACAGGTGCAGCAAATGGGCTATAGGATTCTTCTATTAGCTTATTATCAAGTAATTTTCCAATTTGATTTTCTATTTCTTTTTTATCTTCCATAGTACATCTGTACGGCCTCTTGCTGCAGTATTTGTCAACTAGCAAGTCTATTCTGGCCTCATAGCCACTGACCGTACCAATATCGTATTTATGTCTTGCAAAAACCGAAGTATATTTACTGATTAATGTACTTATTTCAGACTGTTGCTCGGTATTCAAATGATCGACTTCTATTTGAAAATCCTCTTCTTTTATATGTTCATTGAAATTAACATGATATTGCTTAGTTGCATTACATGCATTTGCTTGATCCATTGATTTGCTGTATTGTATTTTATTATCTGAAACATCCAGTTCCTTCTCATTTTCCTCACCTGTATCAAGTTTTTGATGTATTTCCAAGTTCTCATCTTGAGTTAACCTGAATATTTTTATCAAGTCTAGACCAATCAAAAAGTCATGTTTGAAGTATTGTTCGTCCATAATAGATATATCTACAGTCTTTTCCATATCAAAAATCTTTATTTTTAAATTTGTCAAACCATCTGTTTTCTTTAAACCACCAATTGTTACTAAATTGTCTTCGTTCACATTGTTTCCTTTTCCTTTTAATCTTAAAAGCTTAGAGTTGATGAGTGAAACAACTGAACCGGAATCATAAACCGCATTTATTCCAAATTTGTCATTTATTAATAGTTTGACATTAATCAATGGTGGTATTATTCGTTTTTTGGAACAGATTCATTTAACTCAGCTTCTATCATTGCATTATTAACATGTTTATAGTAATTTTTCTTCACTCCATCATCTTCTTTTGTTCTAAACCAGCATACATTCTCAGCATGATAACGAGTTTTGTTTAATGATTCACAAATTTTGCATGGCTTCTGGTCCTCGGTTTTAGAAAATATTCTTGAGTTTCCATATTTCTTCTTAAGTGTGAAGCTTTTTTTATTTACCATGTGCTCATACTTGCTCACCTCATTGAATAACTGAACTGTATCCTTCAACTCCTCTCGATCAATTTTGTTCAATATGTTTTCCGGTAAACCTGCAGCAATGAGATCAACCAATGTACCGGCATCTATCGACTTTCTCATATCAAGTAAAAGCCTTTCTTTCTTTATAGCATAATCCAACAATGAACCGTCCTTATATTTAAATAATAATGCATATGTTACTGGATTCCAGCCTTTGTTGACAAATGAGTTGCAAAACTTTTCCTTCCATTCTGACCATTCAGCATTCATAGTCAGTTTTATAACCATGGAACTGTACCACTCTGCGCAACTTTTATCCATGAAAAGCCTAAGAACTTCAATTTTTTTCTCTTCTTGTAACTGGAAACGATCACACTCTTTTTCAAAAATGTCCATCCATTGAGAGGCATTGGAGTGTTTACTAGTAAATTTCTCAATTACAAACTTGTCAGCAATATTCTTTAAACTTTGTTGTTTATGCTCCTGTGTATTTATTAACTTTTCCAACAACTTTTCCAATGTGTCCGTCTCGTTCTTGGCAGCTGTGGCAGGGGCATTAGTGGCATTTTGATCCAAATCCAGTTCCTCTAGGTATCTATCCGCAAATTGTATGTTTCCATCTTCATCCACATATATTTTAATCAGTTCTTCAGTCAGCGTGATCCAAATTCTTCGTGTCTGGTACCTTTTTGTTAAACTATTCTTCACTTTAGCATAAGCTGCTGTCTTGATTAACTCTTTGTGGTGACCAACTGACTGTAGTCCGTCTGGCAATACATAACTTCTGTTATCCTCTGAGGTTATTGAGGTTATACAACAGACGTTTGATTTTCATCACTTCCAGGTAGTATTTTGAATTCAAAACGAAGTTTCGTCATTTTCCTTGAATTTTCTTACTAGAAATGTCGTTTTATAAAATGTTTTTATTTCCTTTCATAGGAATTGAAATAAAAGAATAACTTGAAGCGTTGCTCTGTAAACAAAGATTTATTTTATTATTACGTACAGTTTTGTGTTTAACCTAAAGTACATGTACTATTGAACACAATACCGACCTGTAAACAAAGAAACGACATTTAAAGTTTATTCTTGCTTCTATTATTTCCTTTTCCAAGATTAACTAAATCAAAATTATATCCGTAGTTTTTTATTCACGACACGTTATAGTATTTTCAAATATGACATTGACACATGGCATGTCAGCCAGTATGGCCACATTAAAAATAAATGTTAGCGTTTTATTTTTACATATATCTAATGGCAGCTGTACGTACTAAGTTGTAAAGACCGGCTATTGTCCTTAAACTGCTGTAGAAACTTTCATACAAAAACCTGTTTCCATTGTTCCAGTGTATTAGAAAGATAGTTCTAAAATTGACTAGGTTCTTCAAATAAGACTAGACTTCGATTCATTATTTTTAAAATAATTCCATAAATTAATATCCCTATGTTTGTACAGCCGCCATCAGATATATCGGAGCTGTGGAGGTGGTCACAAATAACGGAACAACTCCTCTATTGTCAAGGCGATAAAGTGCATGTTCCGATATTTGTGACCACCTCCACAACTCCGATATATCTGATAGCGACTGTACAACAGTCCAAAAGTATCTTTCATTTACAAATTGTTTTGCAAAAAATAACAACCCTTTAAGCGCCAACGACTGCCAGTCCGGGTCGGTCAGCCTACGAGAACGGCTCATGATTATGCTCCTTGTTACAGAGTGAAACATGTCGAGCAATAATCAACTGATTGGTCGACAACGTGATTTACTCGTTTCTATACAATTAATATGCTGAAATCTCACGATAGTTTTGTGTTTATTATTGCCAACGACTAATATATAAGTTGCAGTTCACGGACCACAAGAGCAAAATAGACCTACATGTAAATGTTATGACATGTTGACATGGCGTCTAAGCGGTAGCTTTTGCGTTTGACATGGCGTTGACAAGGTTAACAATATAAATTCGTCAAAATTATTAGTAAAAATATTAACGATGGCAGATATTTATGGTGCGCTGTTTCATATACTATTGATGAGATCAACGTATGGCTATTAATTTGTAAAATGCTACGACTCGAACAGCCTATAAATACAGAAATCCGAACTGAATAGCATCCTACATCATTTCATGATATATTATTAAATATATGCATACAAACATGTACATAATACGCACCTGACGTTTTCGTTCAAGCTTCTATACTAAATTCGTACTTCGAGAGCCTATGTCACAGTCTATAAGAGTATAATCAGTAGTAACACTACGTCCGTACCTATTTCCTTCGGGCGGACAGGGTCGTAGGAACAAAGCCGAATTTTTATGTTGTACGTTTTTGTAGTGTTGGATGTTATTATCCAATACTTATTTCGCATAAATATAAACTTGTATCGAATAATATAAAATCAGTCAGTACACATATTAATTTTATTATTATACGAATCTACTCTATCGAATCTCAATCTCTCATCAAGATTTTCGATTAGAAGTCACTATTGCATATCGCAGAAATAAACAAATACTTAAGTATTGTAGGGCCGCGTCGTGCAAGTAATGCAGTGGAGCGGTACCGCGAACATCGACGGTCGTGTATTTCGGGCATCTTTCTCTTTGACTCCATTTAAGGTATTATAAGATTGACAGAGACAATCGTCCGAAATTTACGAATATCGTTGTTCGCGGTAGCGCCGCTGTCTGTTTCAATCCCATCCAAGCCCAAATGTCTACATGTGATGCGTACTGATACTGCGCACATACAAACCTTAAAGATTTACTACTGAGTTATACTGTGCCTATGACCACTATATTATATCTGACAGTTGAAACAACTTGAATCCTACGAATTACATCGCATATTGATCTTCACACGACTTCACAATAATCTGTTCTGACAAGGACAAATTTAGTATCGGCCTGCCTCTATTTATGAGCAGTTCAGCGGCATCGTGGTTGTGGTAACCTTTGACTTCGATGATGTTGGTTCCTGACGTCTTCACAACAGCCTTACAGCATTTATAGGAGTGAGTTGAGCAGGTCCATCTGACGATACCGTTTCTGACTGAGTGCTTGCAGTAGGTATAGTTCTTGTAAACAATTAGAGGTTTTCCTCTCAGTGACTGGATAAAAAATGCTTCTTTGCCTGAAACAGGGTGTTAGTCAACATTCTGTTTGTAAAACTGTACCTATTTATTTTTGCCTGTAATTATACGGCTACACTCAATAGCAATGGCAAATAACTTTTATATGAAGCTTTTATTGCTCTTGAGTGTAACAACTTTGAAATATGATGAAACTGTGGATTGTTTTTCTTATCGCCCATATTTAACAAATGTATTTAATTTTATAATTTGCATTAATTGTTGTATCTATTACATAGTACCTACATTTTCAATGGAATATATGTCATTCACTAATTAAACTTTAAAAAATATATTTACTTATATTATGTATAGAGCAGAGCTGTTTCTTGAAGAATTTAGTTAAATTGATGGTTATTTTACTTACATTTCTATAATACAAATTTTAAAATGTCTATCTTTATATATGACATAAATATTACATATTTTTACAATATAGAACAATTCAATGAAGGCTCAGACTAAATAATAGTAATTTAGAAAATTTGCTTCTGCTACTTTATTAATACTTTATAAAATTAGAAGTATTCAAATAAATCATTCACTATTTTAAAGAAAATTATTAAAATTATACATCTTGTGAATCAATCAATACTAGCACATAAGAACTTAATAAAAACATTTAGGAAAATGGATGAATATAAAAACACGAATAAAATTGTTAAATATTTGTATTAATATAGAGAGCAAAGGAACACGAGTATGTATTTAATACTGAATGCCGCTTTTGTACTTAGTCTACACAGTAATACGACTAATAAGGCAAGATATATTTAGGAGATCACAATTATCAAGCTGTATCACACGTATAGCACCTAGAAATTACTTATAAACTACTTATTCTGAACCTATTGAACGCTTTTCATTTCGTATCAAAACGTGGCGTATATGCCAAAACCTCAATTGACCAAGAACGAAAAATCTTACTTATGAGCACGTAAATTGCTTTGGTTCCGCCATAACAGTTTTTATTATTGGCACAAGACCCCTTGAATGGACGTCTTCCATTGCGAGCGGAGCGGACTCATTAATGACTCCGTTTGACTTTCACGGCTGGTGTCCCTCGCTACAATAAACAGCATACAAGTACGTTGCCAGCGATGAACTTCAAACGGAGTCATTAATGAATCCGCTCCGCTCGTAGTGGAAGGCGGGCATCAGTGTTATTGGCGTTCAAAGGGCTAATGATGTATTCCGATCTCTTCCCTGCTAAGCCAGAAGTGGAAATGCATGAAAACCTTCTTATCCCATCTAGCGCCTGTCATTAGTCCCGCAATTTTGGCCAAACAGCGGACAGATCGAAATACACCTTACTCAATTTATCCTTTCTTTTTCATTCGTCCTTTCTTAAACATTTGAGGATATGTGAAATTCGTCATAAACTTAGATTCGCAAGCAATTCTGTGCAAGCAAAGCAATTCTCAATATTTTGCAAAGTTATATATAAATAGATACGTTTTCATTAATTCTTATCTTGTCTTCAATTATTTTTTGCATTTTATGCTACACTTTGTTATTATGGAAGACATCATGTTCAGATTCCTTAAATATCATACCAACATTCGAACAAGTCAAACCCTTTCACAGTAATGAACATGCAGGTAAAAGCAAGCAGAATCAACTTAATCATAAAATAAAAAGTTAGTCTATATTATAACGGTACGCATAACATACACATAGCATTCGTCATTCGAATCGAAATTGTCAAAATGAAGTGGACAATGATGCTCTTGAAATATCGAAAACCGCCAGTTTACAATCTCTGACTACTAATTGAAACTCTCATATTGTATAGCAGCGTCACTCAACCGACGGTCACGAAACACGCGGAGGACACAATGTGAAAATATTGAGTCCAATGCCTCCAACCACAAGTTGGCAAAAAAGTTATCACTAGCATTTGCGAAAAATATTTGTATGGAATAGACAGCTATAGCTACAGCAGACTACAAAGCCTGACAAATGGAGGTAAAAAATGTGATGTGGTAGATCTACTTAATGGTCTGCGTGTCGACGGCGAAAGGCTTACTAGATGGAAGCAATTTAAATTATCTTCTTATCTTGTCTTCAATTATTCAGACACGATATATAATATCAAAGCCTCAACTTTTGAAAACGCATCAAAAATAATTAAGGATAAAAGCATCTATGTCAAACAAAGAACTCTGTAGGCGAATGGTTGTGGAAATTCTTGGCAAATACGACTTTGTTCTTGTTTGTATACACTCTGGCCGGGCAGCCGCGCTTGTGAGTGTGACAGGACCAGCTCCACTTGTCTTCTGTCTCGTTTTCACCTGTGAACGTGAAATCTCCTAGCTTGAGGAGACGCTCGCCGTCGCGCGTTGTCATGAATTTTACTGAAACATTGAAAATTTATGCCGTTACTAGTAGAAATATGTATTTTTGTTTTATTATTACTGATTTTTCATTGTACCTCATTTATCAAATTTAAAAATTTTGTGTAAATAAATAATGTAGTTGCTAGTTCGTCTTTGGTTTAATATTTCAATGAAATACAAATCAAATAAAACTTTTATATTATTAACAGCACACTGTATACATTGTGTTATATATCCCAGACAGAACTGTACCTATCAATTTCATTGGTTTAATTAAACAAAATGCACATTGCTTGAAACAAATATCTAACATTCTGCGGAAAAACACTTGAAGGAGCTTAAAATAAAGAGAAATAAGATATCACAAAGTTTTTTCACCCTTACAAACTTTGCAACAACTCAAATACACCTTTATTACTTCTTTAGAAACATTACAATACTTAGTTTTAATTTCATTATCCATAACATCTTTGCCAGCATGTGAAAACAACAAATGCATAGTGTGAAGAACACCAAACAACTCATCTGTAGACACATAGAATTTGATGGAATGATTAACTTCATCCTTTGGTCGAACAAGTCTTTCTTTGCCATTAATGTTTATAACATCATAGTTATTTAACATCTTGTAATCTTCGTAGCTCTTGTGACGAGTTTCCTTGATCACCTTTATCTCTTTTATGAAGTCTTGGTAACGCTCCTGATTCATCAGGTACACACTGTTACTTCTCTTCCTTGATATAATCCTATTTAGTTTGTTATTAAATTCAATTTTCATTGGTGCTACGTAATCATGTGAAAAGTATTTGTGAACTGGAAATAAATGAATTAGTTAGTTCACTAACTTAATCCAACACACTTTTAGGGTTAGAGTTAGAACTGATTGTTATTAAAGAAGGACGAAATTTGCACATTGAAAGACAATTAGTTCGAATATTAACAAGGGATAAGAAAACATAATAACGTAAAATAATATATTTAATACTTATTACAGTTAAAATACTAGTAATAGAAGCAATTGTTCATAAACAATAACATTAACATAAATTAGTTTTATATTTAAAATAATCATGAAACTTTAAAAGCTCTCAATCTTCCCAAATCAAATTACAGTACTAAATAATCAAAATTAATCGTAACAACAATAACCTACCTACACCTTAAAAACCTTAAGTTTGTATTTGATCCCACTTTTTTCCAAATCAAATATGTTATTACATATCTCAGATCAGTAGATTTTTAAAATTTCATTCCACGCTGGAATAAACACGTTTTTGTATTACAAAGGAGCGAAAAAATATCTGATCCCATAAAAGTAAGCAAAAGAAAATAATGCGTCAATTCATATTCAGTCACCGGTCAATTCAATAACTAGTCTTGAAAGACACTGTTACGCAAGTTTTATACACAATGATTATCTCCTTTCATACGTTTGCTACGTCAATGAATTACCAAAGCGTCATCAACGTCAATAGAATGCACGTATGCAATTCTGATTAACACCACGACTTAATACGAAGTAGCGTGCACGGCAGAAAATGTACTAACTTTATATCAAGTTCACAGCGACGAAAAGGTTAATAAATTGTATTGGTCGCGCATTTCCATGTGTCGCTGTGATCGTTACCTTTACTCACACTCATTTAATTTTATATTTCATAAAGCAAAATCTGTTCGGGGTATTATTTTCTGCCGCGTCAGTTGTACTAATGTCCCGTCTCTTGTTCGATGTAGCACAGGTTTTTCATGGTTGTGGGGCATATTGTTGGTGGTCAAAACGGTGTCTTCGAGGCGAACGCTGGCTTTGCACCCGTACTCCCGACGACTGCAATAGTAGTATTTATTGTTCTTTTTGGAGTGATAAGTGTAACCTTGTACTACGAGGATGGATCTGCCACTTAGTTTCCTCCTTGACTCCATGAACTCGTATTCCAGGCACCCTATAGAAAAAGGATTATTTAACTTTGAAGCCAGTCTATATAAGTGAATGCAATTTATAAACACAGGACCAAATACCAATTTCACAATTAGAAACAAATTACATATAGAATTACAAAACTTTAATTCCGTTTTTATTTGACTACTCGCAAACATTTCTGTGTATTTAAACAATCAAATAATTATCTTAATGTTTAAAAAACATCCAATAAATATCTATATTATACAATTTTCATAGTATTTAATAGATAACCTACGAGTATGATAACCCATTACTATTAAGACTCATTTCATTTATTTAAATCATCATTCCTTAACTTTTAACTGTTTTTAAAAAATATACAACGAAAGTTATTTAGGCACTTCTGTAATACCATTTCTTTCTTCCTACCGATGTAACTATATATCTTTTATTATTATTTCCAGGCGCACCTATCTTTTTTTATATTGCTTTCAAGCAGGCAGTAAAAAGTCGCGCCGTTGTGAAGCTAAATGAAGAGATAAATTCTTCTAGAATAGTAATACTCGACTAAATCTCAAATCGTGGCAGCTGACTATTTTAACCCGTCGCTCAGAAAATAGACCGCTGATGGCACTATGGAGTAGATAAAATTGAAAATGTTCGAATTCATTGTAGAAAACAAATACTAAACTTAATCAAATATATGTATTCATTCATGTCTTTCAGTACATTACGTTTTAATTGACGAATAAATATTTATTGCTCATTTATCAGACTAAACTAAAACTCCCGTTCTAAGTCCTGCTTCACTGGGATATCACGGCGACGTCTCCCTTACATTTGGACGTAACCAAACCCTCGCCAGTCGTCGTAAGTCAGCGGCCATAAATCTTAGTATAAACTAAAAGTAGTTTAAAGAAAAGGATCAATTCCACAAAATTCTGTCAAGTTGGAAGTTGAACTGTCTTATCAAGTCATTAATTCTTATGACATTTTTTGAGGATGGACCCTTCATGATAAACTACGTCCAATTTACTGTTTGGATACCATTTCATGTGAGTTGCCATGACATCCCAGTGAAACAGGACTTAGAGTTTTAAGAAATTATAACTAAAATACCTCGTATAGTAAAAACAGTTAGTCTAAGTGTTAAAGAGTTTTTGTTAAGGGTGCGTATGCTCAAGATTATACTTTGATAAATTATTGAACTTGTCGAATATGACCTTAGCCGGACACTGCATGGACTTCCTCTGCGTGTGGTCATGGAAGAGGAGCACCTGGCGCCCACCTCTGATGGTTATGATCTCGTAGGCTGTAGAACATATATTTTCATTAACACATACCAGAACCGAATTATACGTAGACATCAGTAGCCGGAAAATAAAAGGACTGTCAAAGATTCGTTGTATGGTTCGAGCATCCGTGAAAACCGGTATCCGAACAATTTTTAATGTTGCTGTCATGCATTAAATTACAGAAGTACTGAAAATAAGTAGCATAGTAAGTTATGTGTATAAAAAAGCAGGAGCTAAAAACCAGTGGGTCGCAAAATGGATAAAGTATTTTTACTCGCTATAATTTTGACTTTATAATTTAATTGTTCTTTCACAAAAACTCGTTTCAATAAATTTTTTACGTTCTGAAACGAAAGAAATAGGTTAAGAATATAAATAAAAGTGCTCATAATTATAATATACTATTATTAAATATTCATAGGCTTTTAAGTTCAAATAGGACAAATACGTACAAGAAACATATCTTCTATCTATCTAATGTAGTGTTATAATTAAAGTATTACAAGGTGCTAAAACTTAATCAAATAGTTAATATAACGCCAAACTCACGTCTACTGATCACACATATACTATATATCCATGTGTACTAAAGTAACTGGCACTATTTATAAATTAAAATAGATGTCGTGTTAAAATAAACTAACCAAGAATAGTTTTTAACGATTTTACCGGTGAGTTACTAACTCATAGAGAATCATATCTTCTTATTCTTACGATACTAATATAATCGAAAAAAGAGATGCGTATAATATATATCTACGATACAGCAAACATCAAAGTTAAGGAGTACCTAAGTTTCGTTCATAACTTGTTACTTTATTGTGCTCATTCGAGATTCATGATAAACTTGACCTAACAAATTCGTACACAACTACTCAATGTGTACTTTGTAAAAGCATATTTTTCGTTTTTTTTAATATATTCGCACAGAGAACCTTACAGTTGTGCTTTTACATTTCATGTTGAATACTTCAAAAAAATTTCTATCATTCTCATGTTGTAGACCGTAATATTTCATTTGTGTCATAGTTACCTAAGTGACATAAACCCTGTTAGACAAACAAAATTACAACCGGACATATTTGCCAGATGGAGTCTTGAAATATGATGATGGCGTGTGATTATGAGCGAGATTATAGAAAACAATGACACCAGCGTCGTTGAAACGGAGCCTGGCAGGACACTTGCAGGCTGCCTTCTTGCTGCAGTTCCAGTAGCGGTGGTCGCTGGTGGTCCTCGCGAAGGTGTGCTGTTGCAGCATGAGGAGCGGCTTCTTACTGCCTCCTGAGGCCAATTCGATGAATTCGAAGGACAAATCTAAAATGACATTAAATATGAGCCAAAAGTTCTTAACACAATAGGACATCAATGGGAATATGTCACAACTATCATAAGACCAAGTGCATTCCGTATGAAAATCTCACTCCTTAGCGGAAGCATGAACTTCTAAAAAGAAGTTGCGTGACCCATCGGTGGGGCGCGTGAGGGAACGTGTTAAAAGGATCTAATTGATAACTACTAGTGTTTTATAAAATATACTTATACTGTTTTTAGAGATCGTCCTGTTATAACTAAACATACCTATAGGAACGTAACGTAAAATCTAATGTCATAAAATGAGGCTTATATAATAAAAAATGGAGTTGACACTGAACACTCTATGTACAACACAACGCCGGTGAAAAACAACATTTTATAAGAGTCAATACAGAAATTTTGTTCGCGACTTTCCTGAGAACATAACCAGACATAGAGATCTAGGGGGCAACATTTTATGACACTTGACAGGTAGGGAGTTCCCGTGTCATATAGAAATACAACATTTTAACCAATACAATACAACGCAGTTTATTGAATTTACTCTTATTTACTTCGTAGTACGATTAGCCTGTGGTATTTTCCACTTGCAGTCATAATCAATTTAGGAGGGTCGTGGTTGTGTTCTAGTACGTGGAACACAACAACTCCGTGGTCATCGAATCGAACCCTTGCCAAACACCTAGAAGACAATCTTTGGCTGCAATTCCAATATTTGTGCCCCCTGGTTTGGCCAAACGTGTACTTTTGAATCAGCAAAAGGGGGTTCTTCACATTTTCCAGTTCAATAAACTCATAGGGCAAGTCTGAAAATTTAACTTAGAATAAAAAAAAATACAAAAACTTATTGTACAAACTAGGAGGAATAATGACTGGAGAACGCATCCGCGAGGGACAAAGTTAGTCTGGATTTTGTAACCCAAATGTTACATTTTGGTTCACTATAGTTACTATTTAGTTATTAGTCACATACAATTCACTATAGTTACTTTACAGGAGTATAGTTTCTTTATAACAAAAATATTAGGTTATTCTGTATTAATTGCCGCAACTTTGATTGAAGACCCAAGAAAACTCCAGTTGCATTTGTTTGTTCCCCTCCAACTTTGACAGTTCTGAAGGGTCCAGTTTGGAGGGAACAAAATATGTGAGACTATGAAAAGGACGGACGAACATAGCGTCGTCTCTGCCATATCTATGGAAAGTTACACAATACCATCCCTTTCGATCGTGGTATTATTATTAGCACACCCCGTCTAGTTAAATGGTATGTCAATGTGTACAAAAGACGAACTTAACAGAGTGAAATATGTTTAGTACCCTCAACATCTCTCCCACCTGTAACTCGGTCTGCGATTCTGGTTCCGCTACCGTTTACGGATCAGATTCCGTTCTTTCTTTTTGCGATAAAACCACATCTGTTACATGAAATATACTATTAAGGACTATATAGTAAAGGATTAAAAATATACGACTTCGTATCTGATAAAGGGTTAAGTTAAATACTAATCTACTTCAGACTAATAAAACTCGGCAATGGATAAAATATTTGACTGTTACTTTATTCCTCGTCATGTACTTCTAACAATACAAACCTTAATTGCGGGACTTTATCGGTAGATTAATTATTTTTAATATGTAACTTAGAAGGCTCAGGGTATATCGATTAGTGGACCTTCTTGATCGAACCCTTGGCATACATTTGGGTGTATTTATATTCGCAGGCTGATCCACTGAAGGAGTTTTGATAAGCAATAAGTTAAATGTATAACCTCTATCTAGATAAACTCGTAAACTTCAAACTAAAGTCTCTATATAAAAAAAAAAAATCCAACTTCCACGACTATATAAGATTTGCAGTTTTGGTCCGAGTTTTTGTCTGAATTAACATGCATGTATCCAAAGTAGGTGACAACTTGACAAGCTTAGGAACATCCGAAATTTTACTTCTTATATCTTGATGTATTTCCCTTCTGACGATTTATACAATTTTGGCGGAGCATGGTTATGTTCAAGAACATAAAACACTGGTACTCCCTTATCATCGAGCCGAACTCTTGCTAAACACTTGGAAGACAACCTCTGACTGCAATTCCAATATCTTTGGCATTTAGTTGTCTGACCAAAGGTGTAGTTCTCAATAAGCATGTGAGGGTTTTTCTGGGTCCCCACCTTAATGAACTCGTATTTCAAACCTGAAAAAAATAGTTGGAACATTAATAACAATAACCAAACTCAGATGAACATATTACTAAGATAATCAAATTATTTAAGAAAACCGGCCAAGAGCGTGTCGGGCCACGCTCAGTGTAGGGTTCCGTAGTTTTACGTCCGTCACAGTAAGTGTTCCCACTTAAGAGTTAAAAATGGGCTATTTTGATACATTATTGTTGACATATTAATATTAAGTACAGAACCCTAAAAACGGGTCCACGATACCGCAAACATCGAAGTGCGTATATTTCGAACATGTTTCTCTTTTACTTCAAATAAGGTGTCGCAAGGAATTTGTAATTTATATATGAGGTGTCGTAAACCATATTCGTAAATTTCGGACGATTGTCTCTGTCACTCGCTTAACGCCTTAATTGGAGTAAAAGAGAAATACTCGAGATATGCGATCTTCGATGTTCGTGGTACCGGGCCTGAAGTGATGAAGTGTGACTTGTCATTCAATAGAGATTTTGTCAGCCATATCTTAGGGAATAAGGGCTAATTTATTAACAATTTGTAAGAAACTATCGCCTTAACGACTTTAGTGCTGGAATAATATAAAGTACCTATTATGCTCGCAAAAAAGCCTAAAATATATGCAATCCTACGGCGCTTCCGCCTTTCTCGAGCGAAAGCAGAGACTATTTTACCAAAAACTCGTAAGATGTATGAAATCCTGCGGCGCTTACAGTTTTTTCGAGTTTATAAAGTTTGTATGGGGGAACAATATTTTAGTTTTTTAGTATATTACTCGATTTTTCCATACTTTCTCACCGTTTAAACCTTCCCTGAGTTACTACACATATTTCAAGACTAAAATTAGCCAAATCGGTAAAGCCGTTCTCAAGTTATAGCGTGACCAAGAGAAATAGGGGTTCATTTTATATATATATATTTTTTTCAAAAACTATTAAACCTATCCAGTTCAAAATAATTTTCCTAGAAAGTTTATGTAAAGTTCTACATTTGAGATTTTTGTCATATTTTTTAAACTTGTGGTTCAAAAGTTAGAGGGGGGGGGACGCACTTTTTTTTACTTCTGGAGCGATTATTTCCGAAAATATTTACATTATCCAAAAATGATGTTAGTAAACCCCTATTCATTTTTAAATACGTATCCAACAATATATCACACGTTAGGATTAGAATGAAGAAAAAAATCACTCCCCACTTTACGTATAGGGGGGGTACCCTAAGAAAACATCTTTTTCCACTTTTTATTTTTGCACTTTGTCGGCGTGATTGATATACATATTACTATCAAATTTCAGCTCTCTAGTGCTAACGGCTCACTGAGATTATCCGCGGACGGACGGACGGACGGACAGACATGGCGAAACTATAAGGGTTCCTAGTTGACTACGGAACCCTAAAAAACGGAAGTTTAGGTTGGTAGGTTGATAGGTAGGTTGGTTAGGAACGTTAGAAACAAAATGTGCGTATATTTCTAAATAGGCAAGTATGTATTTATTTTACTGAAATAATTTATTAAAACAATTAAAATAAAATCGACTCTAAATATGACATATCAAAATAATCACAACTGTAAACATAAAATTACCTTTTTAATATTAGTATATTTAGACATATTTGCCCCCAGATGTTTTCAACAATTTTGGAAATGGAGTGGTTGTGCTCCAGATTATAGGACACAATGAACTGAGCCTCGTTGAGGAGGATTTTCGTTGAAACCTTGTGTGTACCTTCTACTGCAACTGCAATACTGCTCTCGTCATCCTGGATATGTGGTTTTGCAACATAAGCATAGGCTTCTTAGCAGTTCCTAGTTGAATAAATTCGTAGAACAAGTTTGGGAACAATTATTTCATTTACAGGCAACAGTCCATAAATGGATTTGCTGAGATTCAATGAGTTTTATATTTATTTGTCACATACAACTTCTCTTAAGCAGGTAGACGTCGGGTTAACGATCTCACTTCATAACACGAAATGTCATTGTGTTCGCTGTAAAAAAAAACCTCTTTTGTATCATGTATCAAGCATGAATTTACGAACAAGTCTGAAATGAAACCCAATGAAGAAGGCGAGTGCTTAATTAACACAAGTTCATACTTTCTTCACCGAAACACAATAATTTTCGAAGAAAAAAAGGGAATTTAAAAAACTGCTGCATTTTATTTTATTATTATTATTTTATACATAACTGACCAGCGTTTGACCTCAGTCACATCTGATGGTAACTGCCGACGAGGTCGAGGGCGTAGCACGCAGGTTCAGAAACAGCCTATTCACTCTTGCCTAGAAAAGACTCAAATCATATCTTCCTTTTATTTATTACTGCCCAAAGACGATTTTTTTTAATATAATCGTGTGCATGTAATATCTCATTTACGAGGAAGTGTCGTGATAAACAATATTTAAAAATAAAAACGAGTATTAGTTACAAAAGTACAAAAATCATTTATTTATTTTGGTTTCATTACTCGACATGAGTTTATACAGTTTAGGGGGAGGATGGTTGTGGTCAAGGTCATGAACCACGATGGCTCCATTCTCGTCGCATTGTATTCTTGCAACGCAACCAGTATAAGGTCTTCTACTGCAGCACCAGCAGCGGTTGTCTTTGTCTGTCAGACGAAATGTATGTTTCTGCAGAACTAACCTTGGTGTCTTCTTACTCGCCAGACGGATAATTTCATAAGATAAGTCTGTTGGAGAATGGCTTACGTCTGAAAATTACGAGTCCCATGAGGAATGTAAAAATTTGTACAGTGTTAGAACTCTTTTTCCTTGACCTTCTAAGTTCATTAATCTATAATAAAAACAATATTTAAAAAAATATAGCATTTATTGAATTGTTTCAATGGTCAAGACAATGAAAAGCGACACGTCTAGGTCTACCGGGTAACCACATTCGGATACATATGCTGGCTGACATAACCGAAGTGTGGAGGGATAAAAAAACACCTTTCACGATACTTACTTAAGCATATTTTAATAGTAATAAACAACGTAGAGGTTATTTCTACGAACTACTATTAACTAAGAAAATAAATTAATTATTCATTTTAATTGTATTCGTAATAATTCTTACAAAGTAAAGGTAAAACCCATTGCCTCAAACTCGAGACTCCGGGATACCAACCCGCCGCTACGTCAACTGACCAACAGGGACTTACCCTTTGACTGCGAATTTTTCCATAAGTACCTTCTCTCAAATCATATTGATAATACAATATTGACGCGCCATGCCATAATAAATTAGTCTTTAATAAGCAAAAACGAGTGTCACCGATACCATAATGCTTAGAAATAAAGGAAAAATTGAAAAGTAAACTGCCTTTTTTTTATTATATAGGAAGCAAACGAGCAGACGGATTGCCTGATGGTAAGAAACTACACTCGCAACACCAGAGGAGTCACAAGTACGTTCCCGACCTTTAAGATCTCTATGCGCTCTTTTCTTGAAGGTTTGGAGGTCATATCGGTCCGGAAATACTGCACACGACAATTTAATCCAAAGTTTTGCCTCGGGCAAGACTGTTTTTTTTTTTTCAACACATTGTAAGTATTAAACAATTTACTTCATTTTAACGTATTTCCCTGTTGCCATCTTAAATAATTTAGGTGGATCATGATTATGTTCAAGTTTATAGAACACCACAGCTCTGCGCTCATCGAACCGGATCCGAGCCGTGCATTTGCAGGACAGCTTTTGGCTGCAACGCCAATACCTCTCGCAGCTACCGTTCATTGCAAATGTGTACTTCTGGAGCAGCAAAAGTGGTTTCTTCTGAGTACCGATCTCGATGAACTCGTAACTCAAATCTGGAAATGAAGGCTCTCTGTACAAACAAGTAAATTATAATTTGGCAGAGAAGGAAAAACTAGATACAAAGCGCGGTATTGATAATATACCTACTATTTTCTGACTTAATTATGGTTTTTCGTGTAAAAACAGGCAAACTTAAGAAAAAGTGACCCGTACCCTTACCATGAGTTGTAACATTGAGGTTTTCGATAACGAGTATCGAGTATACTACGACTACTACTCGTATATGTGCATCTCGTTCGCACTAATATAATACAAGCGAGATGTACAGATAGTAAACTAGATGCTCGTTATCGAAAACCTCAATGTCACATCTCATGGTAAAGGTACAGAACAACCAGTGGCCCAGGGTGGAATTTGAACCAGCCTATTCATAATAAATATGCTCTTAGAAGATGGCCATTTAAAACGTTATGCTCAATTTAAAGATATCATTTATTGTGTTGATTTTTTTGTAACCAGCTTATGGTTGGAGATCAGCTGGCACCTGGCAGTATGTTCAAGGTGGACATTAAAATAACATGTTATTTCGTTACAACTTTTTAATGATAAGTTCGAGTAATCACCATTTTGCTTATATTAATACTAAATATCTATTTGTGACTCGTTTGAGATGTTTTTAGTAATTCTAAATATTCATAAAGCCGAAAATCACAATTCGGAGTTTCCACAGACCCTAAATCTCTAGTTGGTTCGATCCTGATAGAGGAAAAAAGTAACCCAAAATGTTTATACTTTTTCGTTATATCTATTCCGTTACTACCCTAAAAGGTAAGGAAATGGAACAGGTTATCATCATCATTTAAGAGCTTGGCTCTTGTCGGTGGAGTAATTTCCATTCGGGTCTATTCTCTGCCTTTTCTTTCAACTCTATATACTTCAACTTTTTCTTTTAGCTGCTATATGTAATCTTCGTGGTCTTCCTCTTTTTCTTCTCCCTTCTATCTTTCCATCTATTATTATTTTAACAGGTCATTTGGGATAATTGTTTTTCGTATCAGGATCTCTAAGGAGCTTGAGTAATCTCATGATTACATCAGCAAATTAAAAAAAGTTGATTTTTCAACTTACTTCCCCCACCTCCTCAGGTTTGATTATGTTTATGGTGTAATACTTAACACTTAATGTACGTTCCGTTTGCAGTTTTATAAAATTTGGAAGGCGGGTGATTATGGACAAGACTGTGGAACACAACGTCTCCGGCATCATTGAATCTGACTTTTGCTTGACACTTGGTGCTGTTCCTCTTACTGCAGCTCCAATAACGTTTGTCTTGTGTAACCATTCTGAAGGTTTCGCCCTTTATCATCATCATAGGCTTCTTGGCTGTAGGCAGCTCGATAAATTCGTAGATGAAATCTATAATAATCAATCACCATATTATATTACTTTACTGTCACGTAAAACTTGAACGATTAGAGAAATATAATGAGAATTCAAGTCAGAATAAATCTATTTTTTTATTTTGATTTGCGTTGATTTTTAAGTAGTAAATTTAAGAAGTAAGTACTATTTACATTATAAATTGTAAATAGATGACATATACTTAAGAAAAACTGACAAATGTATGATCGTGTCTAGGGTGCAGGAGGTCCTCGTCACATTCCCTTTAAGTATTTTCTATTTTTAATCTATAATGCGTATTTTAAAATGCTTGAAATAGATGAAGAATCAATATATGTTTACTTACTGACAAGTATCGCCATAATTTACACGATGTATCGTTGTCGAAATTGTTTGTAATAAAAATATAAATATCAATTAATACAAAATATATTGAAAAAATTACACGAGTTGATTTTGAAGTATATGACAGGTACGTATATCTCGAATATAGATCGAGTTTTCAAAACATCATAATAATTGAGATGTCTGAATTAAAAAAAAATAGTTTTAGTTACAAGACTTAATCATAAAATAATAAAAATTAAATTACTTTATTAATGTTTGTATAAAATAAATATTACAATGCAAATTAACGCCAGCAAAAGCCTCTTTTACTTGTAACACTTGCAACCTATCATAAAGTCTTGCTTTTGGTGATGAGACAAATCCAACTCCAGCTCCGTGTTCTTCGTGGTCTACCCGGAGGTATGGTCCAGCATTACAACCTAACCAACTTGCCGTCTTGAGAAGGTTTATACTTGGGAGGCGGATGGTTATGGCTAAGATTGAGGAACGATATCTCCTTAGCTTCGTTGAACCTGATCCTGGCTTGGCACCTGGTGATGGTACGTCGGCTGCAACTCCAGTATCGACTATCCTTGGTTGTTTGCCGGAAAGTATGGTCTTGAAGCATTATCAGTTGGTGCTTGCTAGTGGCCGGTGTGAACAGTAGGTAGGATACCTCACTGCTCACTGAAATATAAGATCTTAATTGAGAACTACGTTATATAAGGTTTATTGCACATTATGAGATATTCCTTGTCAAAATTTGAACATCAAGATTGTATAAATTGTATTAAGACATGAAGTTTAACCAATTGTATAGAAACAAATATTTAATTGTTAAGGAAACTTTATTAAAACGATTGACACACGCGGCATAGTAGGCACATTGTTTAATGGTAATTTTAACAATAATATTTTTTTTTTACAAATACCAAGTATCTGTTATTAAATACAAAATAGATTCAAGTATAAATGTATCACTTTAACTATAATTCCGTTAATATCATGCCCTAATAGAACGTTAAAATCTTCACTTTAATTTGGATTAAATAGCAGTAATGCAACACCTAGCATTTAATGTATTTTCCATCAGGAGTTTTAAAATATTTCGGAGGTTTATGATTGTGATCCGGGAAATATTTGGAGATTTTGTTGTCCTGGTCGAACAAAACCTTTGCTTTGCACCCTTTTCTGTTTTTGCTCGAGCAGTTCCACCACTTGTAAAGTTTGTTTCCTCTGGAGAACGTGAAGCCATCTACCATAAGAAGACAGGTGCCTCTTTCTGATTTGATGAATTCTGCCGTAATATCTGTAAAGAAAAATGTTTATTTTTCTTTGTTACACTGAAGAAACACACGCAATACAGAGCTATTGGCGTGCGCCTTTTGGTTTATTGTCGGCGACTATTGAGCATATCGGTTCAAAAACAAAACAAAAACTTTTTTGTTCTACGAATTGTTTGATTTATTTTATTATATACACTGTATTTCATTATGTCCTTACCTTTCGATAGTTGATACGCCAAGGCACTATTAAATATTAGCTTAACGTACTATGTACATACATATTACCCAAACCTTCAAGGTTCGATGTTTTTATCTCAGAATTCTCAGGCTATCTGATAGATCTTAATTATGAATATCAGTTGGGTCGGGCCACCACATCATAGTTAGTTATTACCATAATAACTACATCATACCTCCAACTGTCAACAATACGAGTAACGCCATTCCCTTATCCTGCCTGCCTGCTTTTAAAATCTTAACATTCAGATTCCATTCATATCACATCACATCCCAATATTAAAATATCCTAAGCGAATTCGACCTCACGAAGTCACTTGGACCTTGTTTCTTTTTTAATAAACTCCTTTCTATCTGTGGCCAGATGAACTTGACTTTGCACCATGTAACTATTATATAGCAGCCACTCAGGGCTTCTTTCTAGAACATGATTCCCATGTGCTAACTTCATAAACCCTCCTTTCCTCTATTCACGGCAAAAAAGTATCATAAGAGTTAATATATTCATAACCGTCGTTAATTTTCGGAGGTTCATGATTATGATCTATTCTGTATCGTCGTATTTCATTATTTTCAGTAAGAGCTAATTTAGCAGGGCACTTCTTGGCCATTCTGTTGGAACAGTACCACATCCTAGAAGTCTTATTGGTCTTGCAAAACGTGTAATCTTGCAGAAGAATTAGGCGGCATCTTCGGCGTTCCGAGTAGATGAATTGGAATCTGAAACCTGAAAATAACCTTCATTAATGTTACAGAGGTTTTTAACATTATCGTATTTCAAATTGAAGCTAATAAGTTTACTACTAGTACTAGTATCAGCCACATACCGCCAGGCCGATAGACCGCCACAGGAAGTGGTCTCTAAATATAATATTAAAACAATGTTTTTTTTTTTTAAGTAGTAACTACTATATAAATACAGCCCTATTTAGACCAGGTAATAACTTGTATACGATTTTCATTACATTGCGGGCTATCGGCGTACGGTGAATTCGGTCGCTTTATACTTAACCCAGCAATGTAATGAAAATCGTACACAAGTTCTGGCATGGTCTAAATGGGGCTTTAGATTAGATTTTTATTTATGACATAGGCGGCAAACGAGCAGACGGATTGCCTGGTGGTAAGCAATTACCGTCGCTCATGGGCACCCGCAACACCAGGGGAGTCACAAGCGCGTTGCCGGCCTTTAAGGGGGGTTGAAGCTCTGGGAACCTTACTCACCAACAGGAACACAAGACTACATACCTAAAAGGTAGCAGGGCTATTATGGCTGTGGTCTTCTGTAAGGAGGAGGTACTTCCCCAGTTGGGCTGCCTCAGATTCAAACGTGATGGTCATCGCTGTGCCCTACCTCTCATTGTTGGACGTAGTTTAAGGACACCCGGGTATGTCCTCCAAAATATAGATGACATATACTTAAGAAAAAGTGACGAGGACCTCCGGCATCCGAGACAGGATTTGAACCAACATCTCTAGCTATTGCGTTTCGGCTAACGCCTTAACCAATTGGGCCTACCCGTGTTTTTGGGTGGCTTAAGTATAGTCATATGAATTATTTTTATTTTATTTTAAACGTCTGCGATAAGTCGAAAGAAAAATAGAAAAATTTGACTCGGAGCGGGACTCGAACCCACAACCACTGGATCACTAACCCAGTGCACTTCCAATTGTGCTATCGGATACTTCCAATTGTGGTACTCGGATAGCACAATTGTAAGTGCACTGGGTTAGTGATCCAGTGGTTGTGGGTTCGAGTCCCGCTCCGAGTCATTTTTTTATATTTTTCTTTCGATTTAAATATCGAATATAGTCATAATATTTCAATGCTTTTTTGCAAACACTGAATTTCTAGTATTTTGTTTCTGCTCGTAATATAACTTTTAATCTATACAGGTCATCTTTTTATCTATACAGGTCATAACATAACCATTAGCTATTAACGTGTACATTTTCATTAATGAAATGGCATTGATCTATTTTATTCAATATGTTATTTTTCGCGAATTCACTTGAAATTTCATCTCGGCTCTTGTACAGAGGTCAGACATATCGATATAAACAAAGTGCCAAAATATGTATACACGCACCTTATTGTCTCAATATCAAAGCACTGTATACATATTTTGGAACTTTCTCCGTATCGATATCTTTTGCCTTTATTGTATTAACTTTCTAACTTAGTCTTTTATACCAACCTCCTTGGCCGCGTCGCTCAGAGTTCATACCCTACTACCAAGTCAAATGGAACCTTTTACCTTTTAAAGCCCAGACCAGACAGGGTCGGATAGGGGTGAAAAAAATTTCAAGTCAATAGAAGGCATTAGAAAAATATTTATATTTTTAGTTCCTTAAAATGTATGAACCACTTTCAACTGTATTTCTACTTTAACAATACAATATATCTGTAATATAAATCTGGTTTCTGCTCTTAAAACTTTCGTTCTACAGTTCTAAAACCACGAACTCGCACGTCTAAACCGCCGGAACAAGGTAAATAAATTATTCTACTCGCCGACTATAATCTGCCAATTACGAGTTCATAGACAGAACTATAAGTTAATTTTTTCTATATCATATTATCTATGATACATCCAACTCAACTAATATTCATAACGATACGTTCCAGACAACTGTAATATTTTCAAAAATAGAACTTTATACAATTTGTTTACTAATTTGCGAGACCTGTCAAATTTTTCGGTATCTGAACATAAGTTTTTTTTATCATTTTTGTTATCGGCTAATCAGAGACAGTTTTGTAATGACACTTGGTTTCCAGTAAATTCTGTGTTGATAACAACGCTACTTATTGAGTTTTGTTTTTGGAATAATTACTAGAATGTAATATTACTTTAATTAACTGGTAGAAAAAGTATTGTATACAATCGTTTTATAGTCAAGCGTTTCAATCTCGTGCCTTACTTAGGCCACTCAGCAGAGTGGCCTAAACACGGTACTCGACTGAAAAGCTCTCTATTATAACACAATTATATAAAATACTATTGTTCTATTTTTAGTTACTATTGTTTCTGCTCCACCCTAATCACAGGTCCATTATTGATTCTAAAGATATTAGGGGGAGGATGGTTATGCACCAGGTCGCGTTGTTTAACAGTGCCATCCCTACATTTCAGTTTGACACTGGCTTGGCATTTGGCTTTAGCTTTGGCCGAACAGGTCATAGTCAATAAATTACTGTTATAGTTTTTTCTTTGGAAAGTGTAGTTCTTCATAATTATTCGTAATGGTTGTCCTGATGATTTACATCTCGAAATGATTTCGTAGCCCTTTGGATCCCTGAATCCTGAAACAGCAGATTGTGTCACCGAGGAGCAATATCTTTAAATTTAAATAGGGACGAATGGTACTACAATTAAAACTGTTGTGAGCCATGTTACTACTACTTAGATACAAACGGATAAACTCACGTGTAATTATATCGCACTAGGCGACATGTTTCGGGTAAGCTCTACTACGTAAACGTAGTACTCGTAAACGGGTACTCTGGGTAATACCTGGATGAGGGTGTATCACTCACTGATACACCCTCATCGCGATCGGTGTGTCCTGACTCGGCTTGAAGATGGGTACCAGAGCTTACCCGAAACATGTCGCCTAGTGCGATACATTTACACATGAGTTTATCCGTTTGTATCTAAGTAGTAGGGACGAATAGTGTTGACACCAATAATGGGCCTCAAATATGGGTTTTAACATAGGATTTGTGAAGTGTGAATCCATTTATCATTTCGTGTTCGCTTTACGTAGAATTCACCATTATGTGTGAAGGGCCTTTGCATTTGTGAAAAATAATTGGGTAATATTGATAAAGTATCCAAAAAATGTAATATGGCATATTTGTAAAATATATTTATCCCTGTATAAATTAAACTTAAACTGAATAAGAGAACATAAAGTTAACATATTTTAATTATCTAAAATAATAAAATAAACGACATCCCTGAAATCTTTTACGTTCACCATGAAACACACTAAAAACAGTCCAGAACGAAGATTGTATATCCTATTTATATTAACACAACATGTTTATTTAACTAATTCAACATAACAATTTTATTTTACGTAGTACACTATGAATGAATATTCTTATTGCATACGTAGTGTTGAATATTTAGGTCTAAATATAAACATTATGAGCAATAAATTGAATGACATAGGCGATCAGATCAGATTGACAAGTACAGTCAGCAGCAGAAGTGGCTAAGCGTTTGAGGTGTTCAAAATGAGGTCAACACATCTCTATTGTCAAGAGAATAAGAGTGCGTGTAGGTCATTTTGAACACTTCAAACGCTTAGCCACTTTTGCTGCTGACTGTACATAAACAATAGCATAGCAGAAGCCTTCTTTCGGACAACGATTCATTTACGTAAGCCATATACAACTTTTTATTTATATTAGTAATATATACAGAGATCAAAATAGCTATTTACTTTTCAACAAATTGGATTTATGATATGAACCTATGTTTTTGGTAATTAGAATTTACCGATCTTCCGCTGCCGCGTCAGAAGATTTAAAAGGTTTTCGGTACCGCAACAATACAGGCTGGCTAAGTTACAATTGTTATATTAAGACGACCAGTCTGGCCTAGTGGGTAGAGACCCTGCCTATGAAGCCAATGGTCCTGGGTTCAAATCCCAGTCAGGCCATTTATTTGTGTGATGAGCACAGATATTTGTTCCTGAGTCATGGTTGTTTTCTACGAATTTAAGTAGTTATATGTATTTATATACCTACAACACAAGCCTTCCTAAGCTTACCGTAGGACTAGGTCAATTTGTGTAAGATTATCCCGAAATATTTATTTATTTATAGATCACATTAATCACATATACCTTTACCTTCTATTGAAGCAGTATTAATATTTTGTGCCGCTACCATACCGAGAACCCTCATAATTTGATCACGCGAATCCCATCCACACCCTTACTCCTTCCTCATCTTCTGCCGCGCTCTGCCATACGTCCCGTTCTCAGTTCTCACGTAAACGGGCGGTGGGTGATTGTGGTTCGTGTCAGCAGATGTGATGAAGCCATTGTCATCCAGCTTGACCTTGGCTTCGCATCGGTCGCTGCTTCGCCGGGAGCACTGGAGACGGTTGCCGCCGCGCTCCCGGTAACAGAAGGTGTAACCTTTGTACATGATGACCGTCCGGCCGCTGTTGAGCGTCAAATATTTAAGCTTGTCTGAAACGAATAGCGTTTTCGTTAAGAATATGGGGAAAACTGTACCCTTACCATGAGTTGTGACATTGACGTTTTCGATAACGAGTATCGAGTTTACTATCTGTGCATCTCGATACTCGTTATCGAAAATGTCAATGTCACAACTCATGGTAAGGGTACAGTTAACCTTGATTTAAACAAAGCACTCAGTTTCATCGGACGTTAAATAGTTTCGCCATTTCTGTCTATTTTTGCTCGGCTCTGCTCAGTGGCTGTCCTAGAAAGTTGTCATTTTGTACGAATATGTAAATTAATCCCGTGGACATAATAATCAAATCAAAAATGAAAAAAATATTGGGTACCTCCCCAACAGATCAAGTGGGGGCCATTATTTTTTTCATTTCAACCCTAAAGTGCGAGGTGTTCGTTTTTCGATAAGTATTAAAAAAATAATGCGATTGACCTTAAGTTATTTTTTTTTATATATAAAGCAAATATTTTCGCCAATAAACGCACTCAAAATTTAAAAAAAATGTGTCTGCACGTGTGAAGCACTACACTGAGTATGACCAGACATACTCTTGGCCGACGTTAGTCATTAATTATTTATTAAGCGGTAGCGCTAGAAGCATGAAGGAAGCTGGCATGAAGTAGATACAACAATTATGCGAAAAAAAAACGTGCTATAAAAAACGGGCGTTAAAAGCAGAGAAACAAGCAGGTTTGATTGTTGACTTCATACTACCCAAGACGCATCAATATATAGATACTCGAATATATATAGCGAAATTATCTTTATCTACGTGCATATCATAAATGTTCTAAAATGCGTCCAGAAACCGTAGCATTACCAACCATCAGAAATGAATGGAGATGTAATGTTAACATTACCTACTGAAATCAGTAGGTTATGAGTTTAAATTTGGAACAGCTGTCAAATTCAAGTGGGGTTTCTATTCTAGTATCTATAGATATTAAAACAGTCATTGATACGAAAGCCAATTCGTTATGTTTTTTTAATATAAATCGAACGACATTTGAACTCGAGTGACAATAGAATTCGCTTGTCTATGGTTTAAAAAATATTTGACTGACATACGAAATACGCAACGCCGCCATTCCAACCTGTCATTTGTTTTGTTCGTTGACGTTTTAATGTTTCAAGTAACACTAGTAATAATGCAGGTCATGTCCCTACGGTTCCTAAACCCATCTTAAAACACTTATGATATGTGTGTAGATAAAGTAGTGTATGCAACTATACATAATTAGGCATTACAACAATCGTGTGATATTATTATGAAACTCGCCTTTGGCTCGTTTCATAAACCCACACTCTTTTTGTAATGCCCTTCATTATGCACAGATACATAAACTACTATTAACTATTTCGTTTATTTCAACAGATAACTTTACGCTTTTCACAGGGGCTACAGGGCTCTAAGCGAAATTAAAGTTGGAATTTTTATTTTTATTTTTTATTTAGTTACACGTTAATCATACACATCGATAATGATTATATTATGCGTAAATATTTTTTAATAAATCTCGTATTAACAGTAAAGAGTATTTTATGAGTTTATGATGTATTTAAATCTACATTTTACTTAATTTCTAACTTTTGTATCATAGACACTTTTACACTAATTTTAAGTTATATATTATTTCTAACCTTACTTGAAATGTAAACAGTTTAAGTAAATTAACTAATAATTATAATTAAGTAAATTTATTTGAATCCAAGACTCAAAATAAAGTTAACTTAGATGTTTAATAAGTTTAACGCCACTGTTACTGTACTTAATAATAAAATGTCTAAAGTAATGTCTAAATATAAATACATTTTCATCACACTTGCTCGTCAATGGCGTTGTTACTTGCGAGAGTACAGAGCAGTTATAGCCGATTTAGCTCACACGGGCTGTTAAGTTTAGTTTTAAAAATATACATATACTATACTTCACTTGGACTGAGGATGTTTCTAAACAGCCAAGGTGTATTTCATATCTTCAAAAGTTTGCTACAACCAACTTTTAATATGTATAAAACATATCTTTATATTACCTAGTTGGTTACTAAGTTCTGTTACTCGATTTGCAAACTCTTTTCTTGCGTTAAAACAAATGCTACCGAAAAAATTAAAAAATTACATAATATGGCGGGTTGTCACTTATAATTTTATAGCACACACAACACTTATCTCGTCGTATTTATAATGGATTGGGGTCTAAAAGAAAATCGTGTCGCTGTAATTGCGTTGCACAAATGCGGGCATCCGCCAAACGTGATTTTGAAGTTGCTTCGAAATCTGAAAATCAATAAACAATTCGTTTATCGTACCATTAATAGGTACAATAGTACCCTGAGCTTTGATGACCGCAAGAGGTCTGGAAGACCACGCACCGTTCGGACCCCAGCTCTAATAAAGGCAGTGAAGGCGAGAATCGCAAGAAACCCCGTCCGGAAGCAAAAGTTGTTGGCAATTCAGATGTCTATGAAGAGAAGCTCCCTTAAAAAAGTTATCAATCAAGACCTTGGACTACACGCTTATCGTAGACGGAAAGGTCATTTGCTTAATGGACGATTGAAGACTATGAGGCTGAAAAGAAGTCGTGTGCTACTGAAGCGGTACGCACAAAATGGCCACCGAAATATATTATTTACAGACGAAAAAATTTTTACCATTGAAGAACGTTGTAACCGCCAGAATGACAGAGTGTATGCAAAAAACAGTCAAGAAGCGAGTGTAGCTGTTCCGAGAGTGCAACGAGGCCATCATCCCTCGTATGTCATGATTTGGTTAGGTGTGTCATACTCAGGGTTAACACAGGTCCATTTCTGTGAAAAAGGTGTCAAGACTGGGGCTAAAGTTTACCAGGAAACCGTTCTGGAACCGATAGTGAAGCCTTTAAACCACTCTCTATTTCAGAACCAGCCCTGGGTCTTTCAACAAGACTCAGCCCCTGCACATAAGGCAAAAACAACTCAAGCCTGGTTTCGAAGCAACAAAATTGACTTCATTGCCCACGAAGACTGGCCCTCCTCCAGCCCGGACCTCAACCCCCTGGATTATGCTATATGGCAGGTTATTGAGGAGAAATCCTGTGTTAAACCCCACACAAATCTTGATTCCCTCAAGCGGGCCATAGTCAAGACAGTGACGGAATTAGATATGACAACCGTGCGTGCCGCTATTGATGACTGGCCTCGTCGTCTGAAGGCCTGTGTTCAGGCCCAAGGAGGCCATTTTGAATGAAAGTGACAAATGTAAATCCTGATTGTGTGTACTTCATTTTAATATATAATTTATTCAACTTTCGTTAGTATATTTTATGTAGATAAGGATTTTTACAGTAACATAACTTAGTAACCAACTAGGTAAATTTGACTGCAATTTAATGTTTAGTATTTATTAAAAATAGTTGTTTTCTATTTGATTTTGATAATTGATACTATTTGGCAGGATGATCTATCAACTTCGAAAACAAAACGCAGTTGTTAACATTATCTGTGGAAGACATTGAACAAAGTTGACATTGTTGACAAACTTTTATAGTGGATGCGGTCTGATAGGTAAAACTACACTACATTAGTAACTAATATTTTACCAACGAATTTATTTTATTTCCTCGCAAATGTGATGAAAAACATTGTATGTACCACGGGTGGTAAGTGTATAACAAACTTGAGTCATTAAAAGCCTACTAATAGACTCGCGTTTACTATACCTTACTTACCATCCTCGTTGCACAATGTACTATTGTATCACCAGTCCAATAAAGTTTTTGTTACATTTCAGTTCAATCGTAACGTACAAAGTTAATTTGCATTCAGCCGACTAATTACTAGTCTCTTCTTTCAAAATAGATCTAGTTTTTTATGAAACTTACTCATTAAAAAAAAGAAATGTCAAGACTTTAATTAATGATCCGATTTAAAACAAACAACGAAAAAATACTTCAAAAAGTGAGGACAAAGCAAATATACCTATTTATATTATTATGTTATTTTTATCCTTTATTGTTATCATTAAAAGCAATCTAATGTCTCGGCCAAAAATCGGTATGAGAAAGAGGTGAACGTGTATTTTCGGTCTTTCGGAGGCTTCCCATGACAGATCAGCCCATGAGCAAGCGCATCCACTTATAGCTCACATTAAAGCCTCAATCATTTACTATTTACTTAGCCTACATACGGATACTACAACTATTAACGTACATTGCAAGCCCCGGTTGCACAAAACCGATTGACGTCATCGTATATTTGCTCGTAAATATGTAAATAAGTACCTATAATAATAAGGAAATTTTATTAACAGAAATTACAGAATACTACAAAAATAATGAAACAAAAATTATTATTTGCTTGTATGAAAGTTAGACAGTTACTAGTATATAGTCAGCTATATTAGACGTTCGTGTTGTCCTTGGAACCAAAGGTATGCGACGAATCTATTAAAAATAACCTTAACGACTATTACTTCATTACATTGAGTAGAGATAGACACTTCGACGTCTCAACGGATTGCCGGCCTCGTACTCCGATTGACCTCACCACGCTCGGCCATCTATACCTAGTTAGCCAGTAATGCCTGTATTTTATTGCCACCACAGCAATTTCTTTTGCCTGTTCAACCTCATTAATTGTCGCTGCTTCTCACGGACCGCCTCAAGCTTCACCGGGTTACTTTTCAAACGCTCCCTGTACCGCCTCATTTTTTCAGCTGAAGTCAATCGTTTTTTCTTTCCTGGAAAATATATAACAGTTTAATAACTAGTTAAGCAATTATAGATAAGAAAACCTAAACAATATATAATCTAAATCTATAATAAATAGCTACTCATCTCTTGATATTTATTTCGCTAAGGAAAAATGATCAAATTCTATTTTAACTGAACTAACTGATCGATTAAAACAAAGGATGTTTACTGCCGATTTTTTTATTATAATTCATGTTATTTCTTGTCTTACAAATACTTCACTATTATATGCTATTTTTTACAGACAGCATAGTCCAATTTATTCCTTAACCTATGTTAACAATAATAACTTAAGCCTAACACTCAACACTCATGAATCCACGCTCACACGCTATAAATCCATTATTAACGTACATAACTACATCACTTTATGACATGGTTAAACAAAGACAAACATCAGCATCATGGTTATATAATGTCCTATTACTGTATCTATTTCTCAATTTTGGAACTTAGTAGTTCAGTATCCGGTGTTTGTGCTAAGCAGCGACTAAATATATTTCGTATAAATAAGTTCGATCGGTAAGTCAGAGGCTGTGAAGTGTACACTTATTAAAGTTAAAATTTTCGTTAGCTTACCTATATTTGATTTACTATGTTTAAAACGAATGCAATACACACAAAGCCATTTATTATTCCTCCACCTTGTCAACATATTCAATAACACATCATAATACAGTATAAACATGTAGTCCTAATATATACATGATAGAGTCACACTTCGCTATTCCTACTTAATAATAAAAAGACCAAAAAACAAGTATGTGTACTCTCAATTACTGTTATTATCTAATACGTAAGTATTTTTTGTTAATATTCGCCAAGATTTTTATTTAAATGTCATTAGCACATACTACGTTTTTCATATGAATAGAATTGTATAGTATATATCTAACTTATTCAATAAAAAAAATTAATAGTTTACAGAATCCCATTAATTGTCAAATATACAAGATAGTTTATGTTGGTTTAATTTAACTACCATTTTTGAAATATAGTATTATTTAGGTACAACTTACATTAAGAAACCAGAAAAAGAGATTTGTATTTAAAAATGCTGCAATCAAACCGAAAAACTTGCCAAGTGTAAGTTACTCTTATATTAAATTGTGCATTGCGTGGAACTCCTCAAAACATTTTCCCTGACACAATCCTGGAGAGCTGGGACACTTGGGGCAGTAACTCGTAGAGTCAATCCTTTTACCAGTAGTAGTCCAGCAATAAACGCATCTTTTCCTTTTGATTCTATTACTTTTTGGATCTCTCGGCAATTTGTATGGTGTATGCAACGTATAGGAGTCAGCGACGGGCGTAAACTTCACGCTCTTATTCTCAGACACCAAAGCGTTTATAAGCGCTAATCTGAAATCTTGAATTGCAAGAGGCTTGACGGAAAACTTATTATAAAGAATATAAGCGTTGCAAAACATGATATTTAAAATATGTAATCCTAACTTCTTGTGCCACTGTATCTTCTTGTTATTATACACAGCCCCATAATATGATATATAACGATGGTGCTTTTCAATTCCTGTCAAATTTTTGTAATACTCGAAGAGAAGTTTTGGTTTGTATTTGTATCCAGCTTTTGTGGAATAACTTTGCCACGTGTCGTCATGTTCCGTTGACAATCCTAGAACCGTTTGCCGTCCGTGCCATTTCGTAGCGCAGATTCCTTGTTTTGAATAAAGTGTAAGTTTTTCATTTGGATTCAACTTAACATCATTTAAAGTCTTCGGTAAGTCATTTTGCTTAGCGCACGGAATGCCTGTTACGTGCGTATTATTCGACAGTAGATATTTAGCTAACTTCAATGAAGGGTTTTCTAGGTAAACTGCATGTCCGACCCCCAGTCTTTCTGCTAGTAGTGTTTTAGCAATACTATCAACTTCTCTTTTACCTGACCCTGCATATATTTTTAATACATAACCATTCTCATCTGTCATTAGATAAACATTTACATTTTTTTTAGATTTATTTTTATAACAAATGTTATTTTGCCAAACAGCCTGACTCCTACCAATATATAAAACCTTATCTGCTTGATATGCAACGGCCATGTTATTGTTGAACCTATTTATAAATTCTGAGAGTTTATTCATCTCACCAACTCTAACTTTTGGGTCAAAATCAATACATCTCCACATTTTTAAAAATAGATTGCGTGGCATGTGCTTAGTGAAGAAATGTAATCCAAACTTTTCATCTTTGTTCCAATAATCACTCATACCATGCATCTGAATTATGCCCATGTGTAGGTACAGACCCAAAAACACTTTCAAGTCGTTCATTGTAAACTGTCTCAAACAAGTCATGCTTATAAATGCAGGGTCCTTGAGTTGAAACAACTTTAGAGCTTGCTCATTCATATTCTTGAGGAAATCTTCTAAAAAGTTTTCTGTAAAGATGACATTGAAATAGTCTATGGCCTCATTTGCTTTTATATCATTGTCATTGAAACCAGCGATATTACTAAACGGTATAATATTACAATTTGTTTTTTCTGAACCCCAGTCATCCGCTAAGTTTTCTGCCTCAGACTCCTCTAGCACATTGCATTCGATATCAGAGTCATACTCTGTATAAGATTCATCTTCGCAGTCTTCGTCACTCGCCACGTCGTCATCGTCAACTAAAAGTAGCAAAAATGTTAAAATAGAACCATAAAATTCTATACTTTGACTGGTCGTAACATAATGATTAAAAATTATAGACAGTGTTTACATAACAAACATTTATTAAAGATATTATTATATTAAAAAAACAATTTCAACATTTGCTGAAATTATTGTGGCATGTAATACCTATTGTTTATAATGAATAAAGAGGAAAATTTAAAATAAATAACATGACTTTGCGTGAAGGTCAGGGAATATTACGAGTACATAGAATATATTTTTTGGTCAACCTTTCACAAATCCGATTACTTCGACAAAAAGCTCAGTGAGACATATTTGTAACTAAACTAAATTCATTATTTATAGTATAAGAAGCCGTTAAGATAGTTGTTTGACAATTATACCCTTTATGAAAATATAAATTAAAAGATATATCTGCATCTTTTACTGCATTATTATCATAAGATATTACAATTTGGACGATGCGGTATTTATATATCTATTACTAAAACCGTATAACGAGTTAAAATGTTTTTACGTTATACTGAGAGTTCAGTAAGGAAAAAAGTATTTGTTACCTAGATTTTTGAGTGCTGTCACTTCCATGTTTGCGTTGGGACTGAAAAAAGTAGGTAACAATAACTATAGTTTTAACGCGATTAAGTGCCGTTTCATTTGTAATAATGATTTTAGGTTGTCGTGAAACTTTGTTTAACGCAATCCCAAAAGTCTAACTGACTTTTATGTAAGTTCCATCTTCGGATACTATATAAACAGGTGCCGGGTGGTTGTGCTCGGTTTCAGCGAAAATGATGTTGTAATCGTCGTCTATTCTCAACCTCGCTTTGCATTTACCTCTAAACGCTTTTGAACATCTCAAGCGATTTCTGGCGCCACTGCATTTAGAAAACGTGTAGTTCTGATACATCAATAGAACACCGCTATGCGTATTAATCAGTTTCAAACCTGCAAAGCCAAGCAGATATGCTTTATCATTGTTAAATAGTTTTTAAATTTGGTTTATAGTAGTAATTTCTTATACAGACAGTACATCACTTATAACAAAAACCAGTGTCATTCATGACATTTCAAATTCTAACTCAGCAAAAATCCGTGATTTACCTCATCACGAGCTGTGGGAAGAGGAACAGACACGTCCACTGAACATAGGTACAATATTTAAATCAGGGTGATTTGTTAACGCGTTTGAGATTAATACAAACGGTATATATCTTATATAACGTAGCCTACATTGTGTACTACAAGATGAATTACTCTGTTCCCAATTGCTGAATTGAATCACAGGTCCAAGTGCTTGCAGCCCAACCCCACTTTCCAGATCTAGACACGCGGCAGCGTATCAAGCCATGTTCAAGCAAACAAACTGGTTAGCCAGCGCCGATACCTTACCTACCTGAATAATTATACGTATCATATTATTACCTAATTAACACATTGGGTGTTCGGGAACACCCAGTGTGTGTGAGTGTCCAATTAAGAAGAAGAACACTGAGTATAGTCAGCGTCATATAGTTAGTATCAGTCAGTGTGCCTGATAAATATATCGATACAGACTTGACTGAAATTTACTATATGACGCTGACTGTACCAGGAACCCTCTATCACGAGGCCGGTTCTCTATGCGCATGCACTTTCCAATAAATAAAGATATTTATAGGAAAACGATGGAATTCGCTACGAAGACATAAGTTAATACCTACTCCTTATATCGTAAGCCCATTTCTTAAGATAAATGTCATGTGAAGTGAAGAAATAATAATTTGAAAACTGGTAAGAGAAAGCCAATTTCATTTATTCCTAAACAAAACACACTTAATTATGATATAATACAGCAATTCAAAACTGATATCTTAATCATATATAGTAATTAAAAACATTTTCATTCCATTGAGTATGAGCGTGGGTACACTAGCCTTTCTGTCCCACGTTTTCTCGTTCGTCGTTCTTATACGTGCGATTACTATGGAATCGTCAGAAAAACGTCGACTAGCCATATATGCGACGCAAATATTTTAGCCAATTTTGATATGTTTCCCTCCGATGTATTTATATACTGGCGGTTCATGATTATGATCCGTATATGCCTGAATTATCTGTCCAAATTTGTCCAACGTGACACGAGCCTTACACTTGGTGGTAAGGTTCCTTGAACAATAGTAGTACCTCCCGTTCTTCGGTCCTCTTTCAGAGAATGTATAACCTTGGTGCAGCATCAGTTTTGATTTGCCCGTGTCAATAAATTCATACTGAGCTGAGATGTCTGGAATTAAAAGTACAAATGGATGGTTAATGTTTTTTTTTATTTGTACCCGAAACAAAGAACCCTGTGTATGGAAACGGTTCATTGTGGCTTGAAGAAAAACAAAGAGGTATAATTAAGGATATACACTTTTACACTATGGGTCATACAGATTGATTAAAACAATAATCGTCTTTTCTGTGGTCAATAGTTAACAGCTTATATGAGTTCAAGTTATGTTTTTGTGGTATAGTATTACGTAAGAGGGGGAGTGGTTTATGTTGATATATCAAATAATCAAAAATTTGGCTTCAAACCCCTTAACTTTCACAATGTCCACAGGAGAGACGCAAACCTAATTGATTTGTATGACCCCTATACGAGGTTTTTAGGAGAGGAGCTTTATTGTAGGTTTGAAAAATTTATATATTTCACTTACAAGAATTATGACCAATATAACATTTTTAAACATTTTTAAAAACAACTATGTGAGAGTCAAATAAATTAATTGTATAGAAGAGGTTAACTCACGTTCTATAAGTCTGGGCCAGACCTGTATACGATGCAGTTATCAGCAAAAAAAAAACGAAATGGTATAAAAATATTCATTGTATCGATCGCCAATAGCTGATAGCTTACCATTGGCTATGTCATTTCCTACTTCTTAATGAATGTAATTCTTAACGAAAATGGGGAAATTATCACTATTACATCGTGATCGAATCGAAATGTTGCTTTCTTTTTAATTCGAACTTTTTCGAACGATTCTAATTATTTAAAAGATCATCGGTAATTCCGAGTAGCTCCTAAAATAAAAATGGAGGTAGTTTTAATGCGTTTTACTTTTAACAATTCTTCCTCATCTCTGCCCTCTAAATGTGACTTGAATCTTGTATTGGGTAACAGTTCGGTAAAAATCGTTAAGAAATCCTTACGCACTGATCAAAAACCTTTTTAAAAATTGGTTTCTCATGGCTGTGATGAGTAACAGCTTTAGTTATATTGCCTTCTAAATCTAAAGTTACTCGAGCTTGGCATCTACTGCTAATTTTCTTGGAGCAGTGGAAATTTCTGCTATGCTTCGGTCCTTGATGCGAGAAAGTATATCCTTTGTACATCAGCAGTTTCGTCTTTCCAATGTGTATGTATTCATACTGTTGATCTATAAGAAATAGTTTTGATATTAATGAAAGGAAAACCGTTAATTGAATTTTATAGCTCATGAGAGGTAGAGCGTTCATAGATTTTTATCCTACCTAAGTTTACCTAGTTTTTAGGGTTCCGTACCTCAAAAGGAAAAAACGGAACCCTTATAGGATCACTTTGTTGTCCGTCTGTCCGTCCGTCCGTCTGTCAAGACCCTTTTTCTCAGGAACGCGTGGAGGTATGAAGCTGAAATTTATATCAATTACTCAGGTCTACTGTCCCTTGAAGCTGTGAAAAAATCAAACTTCTAAGCCAACGCAATCAAAAGATACAGCCGTTTATGCCGCAAATTTTCGACACTTGCAAGGGAATCAAAACCTACAGGGTGCTTCCCGTGAACTCAGAATCTTGAAATTTGGTACGAAGCAACGTCTTATAGCATAGATAAAGGAAAAATTACGAAAACCATAAATTTTTAGTTACATCACATAATATTTTTTTTAATAATTTAAAACTTACTACCCATTTCCTCATAAACGCGTAGAGGTATTAAATTGAAATTCATACCAAATACTCAGGTCTATAATACCTTTAAGCTGTAGCAAAATCAAACTTCTATGTCAACGCAATCAAAAGAAACAGCAATTTAAGCTGCATATTTTGAAACTCGCAAGTACTCGCAAGGGAATCAAAACCTAAAAGGTACTTCCAGTCGACCTAGAATCTTGAAATTTGGCATGAAGCAACGTTTTATAGCACACATAAAGGAAAAATTCCGAAAACCTTAAATTTTTAGTTACATTACAAAATATATATTTTTTAATAAATATAAACTTGAACTTTGTAAACCTTGCAGGTTTGTACGGAACCCTCGGTGCGCGAGTCCGACTCGCACTTGGCCGGTTTTTTTTATAGTTACATCTGATTGAAGTGCAGGGAAAAAATCTATGAATGTTTTTGACGCGGCTCATCAGTGGATAAGCAGTGTGTGGCCTGTAATAGAAACAATAACTTTAAGGATCGCTTCTACATCAGGAACGTAGCAACGTTTGTTCTACAACTTTAAACAATTTTGTAATTTATTACTTGTTTTTTTTTCGAACAAACTAAATAGTATTTGCAATGAACAGCATCCAATAGTTTAGTTGACATTTACTGTCAGCCTATGAACTTCATAGTTTTCACATTACCTTCCTTGCTTGGAAAATCTTTTATAATCAATATTTATAAACTATAAGTCATTTTCAAAAGTCGTAGTACACGATGTTTTATGCGTTCGCATTGAGGGTCCAAGTTGGAATTTCGAGTTTTAGAATGTGTCAGTATAGAGTAAAAGTTCTCAAACGATTGTAAATTCAATCTATAATTTGTAAAATTCGGCACTGAAAAGTTACATTCGGTTAAAGGTGTCCATATTTAAGTAAATTATTAAATATGGACACCAACAGGCCACTCTACGTTGAAATTTGTTACAAGTTAGCCGATATTGATACTACGCTAGTCTGCGACGGATAAATGTGAATCCATGATAACTGAACTTTTGACGACCGGTCTGTCCTAGTGGGTAGTGACACTGCCTATGAAGCCGATGGTCCTGGGTTCAATTCCCAGTCGGGGCATTTATTTGTGTGATGAGCACAAATATTTGTTTCTCAGTCATGGGTGTTTTCTATGTATTTAAGTATTTATATGTATCTATCTATTATATATAGCGTCGTCTAGTATCTACAACACAAGCCTTACTGAGCTTACCGTAGGACTAGGTCGATTTGTGTAAGATTGTCCCGAAATATTTATTTATTTATTATTTATTATTATTTTATTTTTGTTTGTCTTTTCCGTATACGGAACAATGGTGTTCCGGACATTTGGGAGGCATACGCGGAGCCAGATCGAGCCAACGCGCAGAGGCCCTTTCGACAATTTAATGAAATGTAAGGGGTACACTAAGCGGATGTTGCCCCTGTCCGTATCATGGGACGCGCACAGAGACAACACCCGCCATGGTGTAAGGACTATTGAGTTTAAATGGAATCTAGAATGTACCAAGCTATTGGGTGGAAAAGATGGACTAGCTACTGGGCTATTGGATAAAAAACCGGACGTCTGCCTAATAAAATGGTATCCAATTTTATTTCCGGCAGACGGTGACTCGCCCTGTGCGAGATGGGCCCCCATAAAAAGCGACATCAAAGATGGCTCAAGGGCAACACCGGTGCATAGGGCTAAGGGTAGAGAGGTGTCACTGGACTTTAAACATATAGCCAACTCGCCACTTAGGTTTCCACATCTACCCTCGAGAACGCTAACTGTAATCAACCTAATTATTATTTTATTATTATTATGATAAATAACTTAAAAAATGTATCAATCAAACAGTAAAATAAAACACAAGTAACAAGAATGTTTCAAGAAATTTTAATATATTGATCACCAACTCTTTTAAACGTAGGTTTTTCATGGTTATGCTCATTAAACATTTTTATAATATTTCCATCTGTATCCAGCGTCAGGCGAGCAAGGCACTTGCAGCTAATCTTTTTGGAACAATAGAAACTACGGCTGTGTTTTGGGCCTTGGTGGGAAAATGTATATCCTTGGAACATGAGTAGTGTTGACTTTCCTGTGTTAATATAGTAGTAACTTAGGCCTATAACAAATTTAATTAATAAAGACATGTGAAACTTTCATTTTATATAACACTACTTACTATTTGCATAAGTTATAGGACACTTACGTAAATTAAAGAGTAAAATAATTGCACATGCCATGGTACCAACCCAAGGGATAGAAAAAGAAAGAGGAAGCCGTAAGAAATGGTGAGATTATAACATTAGACATGTCTCAGGAATAACAAGGCGTAGAGTGGCCTTAGATAGGTCTGAAAGGAGCAGATTGGAGTAGCCAGAGAAACAAAGATGAAAACAGAACTCTATTAATAAAAAGAAAAAGGAATTGTATTCTTGTAATTAGAATTTTTCGATTACAGGCTTATTACTAAATTAGACAACGCGCAACGTTAAACCGAGATAAAGAGGAGTTTGTGATGAGATGGAAAACAAGACCGATGGACTCGGGAGAAGAATTTATATCACGCATTCATTATCATTATGTACATAATCCTTTACAAACAAAATTACTCTTTTTAGCCTTGCAACGTTATTTCGTATATTTTGTTGATCATAAAGTGATAAGATAACTTATTTTTAAACTTCTAATATCTATTCTAATAAATGATTTACATGTAACCTTAATTCAAGTAAAAAAAAACTAAACTGACTATTACTCATTGCGAGTGAAATTTCAATTCAGGAAATTCTTATATAAGTGTCGCCAAATTTCTTGTAGATCGGTCTTTTATGATTATGGTCAGAAGAGGCCCTTGCGATCTTGCCGTGTACGTCAAAAATTACACTTGCTTTGCATTTAGCAGCAGCTCTACTTGAACAGTAAAAAATTCTACTATGCTTCGGCCCTCGATGTGAAAAGGTGAATCCTCGAAACAGGAGCAGTTTCGATTTTTCCGTAGTTATATATTCATAGTCCATTCCTATAACAATAAATGTTTTAATTATGAAATGGAAACAAAATCACTGAATTAAAGTCGTAAGAGGTTAACAGGTAGAAAACTCTATTACCTAAATTAACGATAAGTCACAACCAAATTAAAAACTTATATTACACATGATATTTAATAAGAATAATGATTATAATATATTAATAGTTGATAGCACGTTGATTACAGTCAAGATAATAGGTTGATTACAGTTAACGATCAAAAAGTGCTGCTCAGGGTAATATAAGCTAAACACTTTGGAAGCTGAGGTCAAGCTATAAATAATCTTAGTTATTGCTCCGTCTAGGAACGATTGTATTCAGTATATCACTAACACGGCTGACAGGGTTCTGCTGTCTGATTTGTTCTGATGCAGGCTCAGGTCTCAGGAATTTATCAGGATTTAAGTTCCGATAACGTCTATAGTATCGAAGAAAATCATCGTCATCCAAATCTGAAAGCAAGTGCACGGTTGAGTGGATGTAGAGATATGGTTTCGGATTAGATGACCAAGTCGGGTTATAGTTAGAAATTTTGTAGTTAAATAGCTACTAACTAGTAGTAGTTTAGTAGTAGTTGTTAGTCGTAAAGGCTGTCTGATTAAGAAGTGGGGGAGCGCTATGTCCTAGAGTAGATATCCGAGAGACTTTGCATCGTACCTGACTCAAAGGTTCCCATAATGCCTGCAGCATTCCCGCACTTAACTGCTAAGGATACCTGTTGGATCAAGTACGATCCAGAGCGGGGATAACCACCTCAAAAAAATCTAAAAATAAATACAAATCACAATCTTTAATCACTTAATATATATGTTAGATGTAGAAATCATAATTTCAAAAGTATAATCCAATCTATTATGAACTTTTGATCAAAATAACAGTATTAATAATTAGGTATATACTTTTTTCACACCGAAAAAATATATTTACAGAACTATACATAGTGCACCAAATACGTGTTTAAACTCTAAAAATGCTTCCGTCTGCAGCTCTAAACAGTTGTGGGGGCGGATGGATATGGGTATTCATGATTGTTTCAAATTTAAAGTCGTTCTTCGTAGTCATGAGTATGACTTTGCATCCCGCTTGCCACTTGGAGCAGTACCATCTAGTCTTGGAGTGCATCTGCGTGAACGTATATCCTTTATAAATGGCTGACAGCTTGCCACGTTTTGTTGGGATTATCTCTACTACGTGTTCTGAAATAACATAATTGATTATGTGTAACTGTACCGAGATGTAGGCGCTTACAATAGATCTCATCAAGCCAATGAAGGGCCTCGGAGTTTCCTAGTGTAATCGAATCGAAATTAAGGAGATACGCAAGAGAATCAATTTACCAATATTGGTAGTGGGCGGGGCACAGAAAGATTGCCAGAAGAAAGGAAGACCGTTGGAGCCAAAAACTACTTGGCTAGCAGTCCAGCTTAGCTGGACGTCTTTCGACTGAAATTATTATAATTATTATTATTTAATAATAATCTTTACATTAGTACGTGGATTATCACGTAGGGGTTCCTGGGAGTAGGTGTTACAAAACTAAAGATTGCTGCCTGTAGCACCAAGCCCATTACAGGACCTATGCCTAGCCTATTATAGACAGGTGGAGTAACAGTTAATGATAATTATATTTATGAATATAATTAGGGTAGATAGGTGCCTATAAACAAATAATAAATAGTTATGGATCAGTTTCGAATGCTTTTTTTAATCAAGTTTGATGAAAATAAACATTGAGTGGCTTATAAAAATAGATATTTTTCTAGATTTTTCATACCATATCCAGAAGACTTAATACAGCAGTGTATTACGCTTGATTTTTATTACGGAACAGAAATATTAGGTCAACTGTCCTAAGTTACACCAATAGGTGTATAAACAAATAAATAAATCACATTCGAATAATATTCCCATCTGAAGTCCGATACAACTTGGGAGGTGTATGATTATGCTCGTTAATAAGAGTATTGAATTCACCATCTACCGTCAATACAAGTATGGCTTTACACCCGGCAGCGCATTTCGAGCAATACCATCTGGTTTTACTGTTCATCTGCTTAAACATGAAACCTTTGTAGATAGCTGATTGTTTGCCTCGACCGGTTGGAATGAACTCCACAATGTCTTCTGAAAGAAAAATCTTTTATTCATTAATTAATTCTGTCAGCGTCTTCCCGTTTCCCCGGCATTAGCCACGGTTTTATCGAACATGGAGTCCACTAGTACGAGTATATAGACACTGTCATGTGACTCTTGTTCATATCATCTTGAAGAGGGAAATACTATTGCTTTATTCCTCACAGAAAAGCGACGAGGAAATATGAAATGATTGGTTGGGATCCAACCCACGACCTACGGAGTAAAAGTCGCACGTCGAACCACTCGTCTATCAACGCTCTTTGTTAACGAATTCTATATTTCTAAATGTTTCTTACTACTTTTTCATTTTGCAGAGTTAGTAGTTTAACTTTTAGTTTTAGGTATATCTGCTTTAGTTTCTACACAGGGATAAAAATTATATAAATTTTTTGATTCCATAATTTATTGTACCAATTTTCACAAATATACATTTGTATGACACACGTAGAGCCTTGGCCAGAAGGACGTATATTCAACACCCATGCTTTTTATAGGAAAACTCGATATTTTAATGTAGTATTTATTGATTGCATAGAAAATTTACAAATAAAAATAGCTTTCTGTTGCGTACTTTCAAGTATTATTAAATCATGTTCTCTGTTGGAAATATAAAAAAAAATACTTGCATTGAGAAAGATAATATATGGTTTATAGAGTTAACAGAAAAATAATACCTTTACTTGATTACCATCACTTGTTGTAGGCTTACCACAGCCACCACACCTTTATACTATGCTGTGCTTTATATAAAGCTCAATCAATAAATGAACAATAATATATTAAACCTTAAAAAAATTTAAAAGCTAGAAATAAAAAAAAAAAAAGAACTTTGAATAGAAAATTTGCCCCAAATCGCCGTTTGCTGGCAGCATTGCCCCGTTGAATCGGAATGCTGATCCGCTGAACGAGATATGACCTAGCCCTCTGGTTACGCGTCAACACGACTAACCATATAATATTAATTTACTTATTATAAACACAAATAGACTTACAGCAACAATAAGATGCATATTTGAAAAAGGCATAAAAGAAGAGAACTGACGAGGCAATGTATTTAATATGAAACACCGACAATTTCATATTACACGAACAAAATTAGACAAAAAAAAATTGGATTTGTCTCCTTGTGTTATACTATTAAAATTCATATACGCAATAACTCTCCAGTGGGGGTTCTGTACAAATTAGGCGGAGGATGGTTATGTTCATTAAGCTGCTGGACGTAATGCTTGTCAAGCGTGGTAAGGAGTCGGACCTTGCAGCCGCCGCGCAGTTTCTTGGAGCAGTTCCATCGAGTCTTGGAATTTGTTGGTCCGAATGTGTAATTATTAAACACGAGAATGGTCCCTCCTCGGTGTGTTTTCATGCATTCGATAATGTGACCTAAAACATTTTTCACGTTTCCACTTAAACATTTTTTATACTTCACTTTTGTGATTTGCTTAAATTAGTTTTTTTTTGTTACTAACCCGTAACCCTTATTCATAAACGTCTATCCAACCTACATTACTCATTTATGTTATGTCCATGTCTCTCACTTTGACATAGTGTTTTTATGATAAAGACTAAGCATACGTAAACTCCAATTAAGGCATAATTAAACGTACAGTGACAATTAATTGTTCGAGCGATTTCGATTGTCGCGTAAGGCCTTTTGCAAGCTGTCCCAACAGTAAAGAATTACATAGTATTAGTTTATGCAACGGACTCATAATGAAAAGCTAATGCTCTTCATTATGAGTCCGTATATTTAATAAACACGAGTGTGTTTTATTTTATCGACCTAGTTTCACAGTAAGCTTGATTTACTTTAGCAGTGCTAAATGATAATTAAATAGTTGAATAATAAACTCAAACAAATCCTCGTACAGTCAAGGCCATAAATATCATCATCATATCAAAAGCGACACACACAATTAAGAGTGTAATATTTATAAGGTATTTTTGACCTGTGCATAGAAAAAAAATGAATAATTATACATTTTAAGTAAATATCCCTATGGCGAAAATAGTTAGAACACTGTTAACAGTACTTTTGCTAATATAACACTGTTTGCAAAATAACCAACATATCAACAGGACACTTGGCTCCTAATCAGTTGATACGCTAAATATATATATATTAAAAATAATATATTCTATACTGATTGTAAATTTAAAAAACGACCTTTAGTTTTAAAAAGCTTTTAATTGGAAATAAAATGAGACGATTTAACCTAGATAAATTTGCTAGTTGTGTGTGGTTGTTTAAGTTGTATACTATACTACACATCCTACAGCTTGTAGGCCGTTTCTACCCTTAAGCCATAAGTACAGTCATGGACAGGGAATGTTTTGCCACTTGTCTATGATCGTAACTTATCCGTGTAGTGCAAACCGGGCGTGACGCAACTTCGGAAGACATGGGTTATTCATGACGCGGCTAAATGACGAACATAGCTCGCATACTCATTGGCGATCCTGAGTTGGTGAGTGTAAGTTAAGCCTTGAGCACCGTAGGGTTGCTAGTTGGCATATATTTTACAGGATACATTTTGGAGCGCGTGCACAAAAATTGCACGATTTACCACCGGACGTCCAGGCGAGGGGAGCGTTTTCATCCTTACGTTGTGAATATTCCGTTCATTTATTTCCATTCAAGCGATTCGCTTCCACCTACCTAATGCGGACTGCTAAGGAATGGAATTTGCTCCCTTCGTCTGTATTCCCGGAAAGATATAATTTGGTTCCTTTCAAGGCAAGAGTGAAGACTGTTACTGAACCAGTGTGCTACACCCTTGATCTCGTTGACATTGCACTTACCATTAAGTGTGACTGAAGTCAAACGTTGGTCAGACTTGTATAAAAAAACATAGGCAAGTGGCTCAACAATCCATATACGGGACTGTATATTCGATATGTACCTCTACATTTTACATAATATAAACAAAAAAACACGTGACGACTAATTACAATTTCTATATAGGTACAAAGTAAATACCGCATTAGGCAAATCTCTAAGAAATGTCTTTGCGTTTGTTTCCAATCTCTATAAATGATTCGGTAACAAATGTATTACAGAATCATTTTTAGAGATTGGAAACAAACGCAATGTTACAATGGTAACAAGACATGATATTGCTGTATTTGCCTTACATTTCTCTATCTATACATACATATTTATGAGTATTGACAAGAGACAATAAATCAACTTGTAAATTACTTCTCTATACTTACTCTATTATGCCTAAAATACTTAAATATAATATAAAATAAATAACTAAGAACAAATCAATGTTTTTATTACATATTTTGATTTGCTTTGATTTTAAGCTAGTAACGCTACTAAATAAATTATAAATTGAAAATGAAAGCCTTTTTCTTAAGTAATGTCATCATATACTTAAGAAAAAGGCTTTCGGCGTACGAGGCAAGGTGCAGCCTCGGCGAGTAGGCTTTATAGTTTATAGAAATACTTTTTCTACAGGCGAAGACTTTGGTTGGCGTACGTAGTAGCCATCTTTAGTAAGTTTCAAGATACTGCGCTCATGATTGTGTTCATTGTTAATAAAACTGCACTTCACAATCGCAATGTTCTCTGGACTCGGCGCAATCCGGACTTTTGCCTTACAAGCCTTATTCTTCTTGGAGCAGTACCAATTAAACTCACTAGCGCATTTCGTGAACGTGAAACCGTCGTACATGAAGGCTTTAGCTCTCTTTGGACCTATTTCGATAAATGTGCCATCTGAAAGTAAAATAGATTTTTCATTAATACCTATATCAAATAGCTTACATTCGTAGAATTTGATGAAGTAATTAAATAACATTCATCGTTTATTGATTACTATAAAAACACTATAAAAGAAAGAATAACCAGAAAAAGTTAAGAACGCAATCGCTTTCATTTTCGCGCATATTTTTTAATCTCTCAATATAATCTAACTATACCAATGAAAAGCACAGAAAATATTCCACATTGATGTTGAATTTCATAGTCTATCTGACTATAATAATAATGGTTAATACTCTCGCGTATCCTTGTTCCATTAAAAATCGTAGTGAAAAAGGAAACATAACAAAGATTGGTTATTTATCTTAGGTATCTCTCGTTTATTTTACATATAACGTAAGTATTAATACCATGTCACATACTTAATAAAAAAAAACACTAAAATAATGTATTTTAACATATCAAGTACTCGTATACACCAAATTCAAACTTAATTATTTTCGGTACGTCTACATAAAAAAAAAACCTAAACTACTTTCAATTTACAAAACAATGTCGAAAAGGTATACAGTTTATTTTCGAAGATATAAAAGTAATCTCGCTCAATATTCAGCCTCTAATTTTGATATATTCACCATTCAGAACTTGTCTGTAGACAGGTTTCTCATGGTTATTATGATGGTTGTCAATAAAGGTAACCTTGGTCTCATCAGCATTTAGGAAGACCCGCGCCTTGCAGCCCTTGGCCCTCTTGGAACAGTAGAAATGCCTTGGAGAGGTTTGTGCAAACGTGTAACCGTTAACCATAAGTAGCCTTTTGTTTTTTCCGATGCAGATAAATTGGAATTCGTCTGTGAAGAAAAAAAGGGAGACAATAGAATAAGGGGAACTAGTCTACAAGAGATCTAAAGAATGTGGATGTGAGGAATTTATAAAGATCCTTTTTGTTCACTTTGACTGTATTGTACGTATGGCTATCCTGTAACTTCGCCCAATTCGCGTTTTATAGACGTTAGTATAGCTTTCACGCGACTAAGTGTACCCGACCAAGGTAAATTTCAAAACGTTTACCTGACCTTTAAACAACATGAAATTGTCACTAGGGACATAAAATTAACATTAATAATTGGAAAACGTTGGTGAATTACGGAATAGTGGAGAACTGATAATTTGGGTCAATTTAGTTAAGAGGGCTATCCAGAATTCTTAGCAAACACGGAAGACATAAAGGCGTGGGGCTGGAGAGTCAAGGTGATCTGTTGATAAAGACGTGATGAGATGACGTTCTGCAATGAAGAAACGGATAACAACAAGAAAGTGATGCCGGTAATAACAACGCTTTTACTTGTTTATTTATTATTATTATTTACCTTTATTGCACAAAACACAAAAGTAGAAAAGGCGGACTTAATGCTACAAACCATTCTCTACCAGCCAACCTTTAATCAAAACAGAGAAGTTGAAGGCGGTTTCACTGCGAAGATGTATTTTATAAGTCAAAGAAAAAAAATACGGAATAATTCATACAACAGCGGTTTTTTCATGTGCAAAGCCTATTTCAGATGATTTGAGGAGTGTATTTTCAAAACGGCTTATTTCTTTATGTAAGCATGGGTTATTTTTAAGAAAACCATAAAAAACAAGCCCAATTGATATAAAGAAAAAAGCTCTTTTGAAAAGACGCTCCTCATATACAGCTTTCTCAAAAGTATTGAGCACACATTTTTTTTCGTCTAACTCTAAAAACCATATCTTTCGCAATGCAGTTAAACATACATAAAATACGTACGTTTAAACAAGCATACGTACGTTTAATACGTACTTTTAAGTACGTATTCAATAAGAAAACAATAAAGCATCAAAAATTCGGTCCTACAACGAAGTGACGTATTGCAAATTTTCTATACAACTGCAAAGACCAATACATCAGTTCAAACTAGTTGATAATATGTCCTCAGAAAAGATGTCAATATTTAAAATTTCGAGTTTTCATATAAAAAGCATGGATGCTCAATACTTCTCGCCAAGGCTGTACGTCGACTGTGGTAGTTCATGGTAGATGCTAGTTCTAAAGTCAACGCATCTTGACATAGATTCCACCAGCACACACATACTCCGGCTTGGGATGCTCATGTTCATTATAACATAGCACCACTTGGTATTTCGAGTTGAGGGTCACCTTCGCCTTGCAACCCTTGTAGTTTCTCTGGGAACAGTACCAATGATAGAGGGTGGATTTCGCAAACGTATAGCCGTCTACCATAAGCAGTGTCTTGTTTCCGTTGATCTTTATAAATTTGATTTCTGGAATAATACGCACAATATGAAAACCACGTGTCGGTAAATACCTATTTTCACTTCTATGAGTTTTTAGACATTTCATATATGCTTGTCAAATAAGTTTGGTTAGCTACAATTTAAAATAATTTTGAACATATTAAGTAATATAATTGTATCACCATATTGGTCTGTCGTTCAATCGAATGGCCTAGTTCAAGGGTCGTTTATAGAACCTTTTTTCCAATCGTGATGTCTTGTATCACGACTGTAACACAACAATTATTCATATCGGGTGTTTCCTGGAACAAGAGCAATAACTTTGGGCATCGTTTCTACACCACAAACGTAGCAACATTTGTTCTACGACTTTTGAAAATAACTTATAGTTTACTAAATATTAATCAACAAAGATTTCCCAAGCAAGGAATGTATTGAGAAAACTATGAAATTTGTAGGCTGACAGTCAAACGTCAACTAAATATTTTCATTGAAAATACTATTAAGTTTGTTCGAAAAAAGTAATAAATTACTCATTTTTTTAAAGTTATAGAACAAATGTTGGTGTAGAAGCGATCCCTAAAATTATTGCTCCTATTACAGGAAACACCCGAAATCATTAACAACGTACTTTATAAAAGTCCGGCAGCAGTAAGAAACTGCGATAAAAGAAGCAAACCATTTTGGTGTGGTGGTTTTGGTGTTTGAGCAGAGTGTATCGTAATACACAAAGATCAATATAAAAAAAATGGGAATGTTTCTGAATAAATAAGTCGATAAATGATTTAAAAATTGTAACTTTTATAAAGTAGCTAAATACTGCTTGTTCGTTGAAAAAGCTATTCTTATTTGACTAAGTTATGAAGTCGATATTCGTTTAATATATAATAATGAAGGGGGTGTTTAAAACAAAGGGATGTGAGGCAAAGTCCCCATTGATTTATTAATTACATACATATATCTTCGTAGATTTGCCTTACTTTAACATAAACGATCTTACCGTTCACAGAACATTTATAAATAAAAACATAATTTTGACAAGTTTTGACCCGAAACGAGTTTAGACTAGCATTTTATGTACAAAAATTAATTTGTTTGATATACACGACCCATTATATTTTAAACAAGTTTTACTTTCACCAAACTTTTAACTAAGAAAAAATCAAATTATTATTTACAGACAATTTTTTTTTTTTTAATAATATTAATAGAAATAACTAAATAAAATAAATTTAACTAAGTAACACGTACTGTTACAACTTAATCTATCTACTTAACAATGATATATCTAAAATACTAATATTGTTTGATAAATAATATTATTTAATAATACATTAAAGATACATTCAATAATGATTAAACCCTCACTTTTTACGCACCAATCGGATAGACACTATCACATAACAGCTAAAGATATTTTTACAAAATATGACGTTTTCGGCTGTAAAAATGAAATGGTAAAGTGGTAGCTGGTATTAAATTTTGTACCTTTCAAACAACCATAAATGCCAAAATTAAATAGAAACAAACGACGGTTTTCAACCTTATGGCAGACGTACAAGGAAAAGAAAACGTGCATTCCAGCCTCGGCAGGTATAAACGTCCTAAAAATTCGAATCATAAAAAAATACAAAAAGATGGTCGAATAATGTATACAGCCGGCTGTACACTGCCAAATTATGGGATAAATAGGCACTGAAAGCGCTACTTGACGTTACATTTAAATATACGGATAATTTGGATTCCAATTAACTAGATAATTAAGTAAATAAAATATAACCATTTTATTTTACTGCATAAAAAATCTTCTTTGGTAAAAAAATCTTTAGTTTATCATTTCATTCATTTATATCTATATCGATATACGATCATTTTAGGACATATTTCATAAATGCCTCTTTACAATACATAAACATTCACTTAACTAATAAGCTCATATAATTATACCTAGTCTGTTAATATAATATGTATATAGTAAATAAAATTCGTTGGGTCTCAAGCAAATACAAAGTGTTATTTGCTGACAGTACATATACTGATTGACTTACCTATTTTAATCTAATAAACTGTATAACACCACTCCTGATCGGACAGCAGTAATATTCCGTTGTAGGTAATTACTAATTAGCCAGTGCAATAAACACAAATCGTTGTTAAATAATCTACGGTTTTTTGAGAATCTTTTGGCTGTAAAATTTGTTCGCAAGTTTCTAATATGAAAGTGAAGTAGTTTTATATACTAATTCAATTTAAAATATTCTATTTTTTGTTAGATTGTTAAATTTATTCATCCAGTTGGAGTTTTCTTTCCAATCCAAACTCATAGACTATCATCCTCAATGCACAATGTGTAAAAAATAACAAAGATGTTTAAGTAAGATATGTTTAAGTAAGTATACTATTATAATATACAACAATTGACTGTATTGATTACCTTAGAGTTTTTGCTGGGTTGCATAATCGATTGTCACAATTGATCAGTCATCACTTCGCATAATATTTTTTTTCTGATCTGTCTAATTATCTAGCCTTTTTTTGGCATTATCGAATACTAATGAACCTCATAGCTTAGGTTTATTTTATAACAAACTTGAAAAGATCATCAGTTCGAAAAAAGACATAAGACAAATGAATCATGAAAAATTAATGATGACAATCGAGATGATGCGACCCAATATGGAAACATCGCCGACATTCTTATTATATTCCAGTTCGTATTTTATCTCCTAGCCCTCAAATTCCTCCTTCTCTCCACACTATGCGCCTCAGCCGGGTGCGAATGCTCCTCACCCACGAAGACTACCTTCCCGTAACTGTCCATCTGAAGCCTCGCGTCACATTTCGGTCTTTTCGTGGAACAGCGCCAGTTGTCAGAGTTCCTGATCTTGGAGTAAGTGTAGCCATTGATGAGAAGTAGATTCTTCCCTTTTTGAGATAGGACGTAGTCGTAATTAAGAGCTGGAAGAAACGCATGAGTTATAAGAGAAAGTCTGACACCAACTATAAAGAACATAGTACCTACTTTGATTTTTCCCTTAAGCAGTAGAAATTAATATGCCTCTCATTATACCTAGATATTATTTTCAATTGTTTTTTGGATAATTAAAGAAGGTACAGTTTAATAAAACGATATCATGTTAACTATTTTTATTGCTTTATTAAATAACGAATTAATCTAGATCATAAATAACGGAATGTTAACCATTAACCTCGTTAGACTGTACTGACTCCGTAAGCTAAAAATAACAAAACTGAAAGAAGAGAATTTGTGTATTGAGAATTTTGACTGGCAATAAAACATGTGTAAATTAGACAATATTTTTGAATCTGACGGTGATGACATAAATCGTTTAAACTACTCGTATCATCTCTCCGCTTGCAGTTCTTACATATTTCCTAGGAGGATGGTTATGTTCATTATCGATGCAGACAATAGCTCCATCATCCATCCGAAGCTTCGCGTGACAGTTGGGGTTTTTGGTCGAACAGACCCATTGAATCGGGCTGATTTTGGAAAAAGTGTAACCACCGACGAGAAGGAGACTCTTTCCCCTCTGTGATGTTACGATGTCATATGGAATACCTGAAATAAATGTTTACATTCCAAATAGCATGAAGTAAAATTACAGGATTTGTTATTTGTTGAGTAGTAGTAACATGACTCACAGTTTTATATATTGTTTTTGTTAAAAGGATTCATTCAAATTATTAATATGTAAACTATAAAGTTATTTGCAATAAATTCAATGACGTGTCATATGTAATGTCTTGCATTTTATTACATGAAAATGGGTTCCATAAGTGAGAATGTCGTCGTACGGATTGGGAGAATTGTTAATAAGATTCGAAATGAAATAATCACCGAACAAATGTTTTATTGTTTTTTAGTGTTTTTATTTAATTTTGAACCGACAAACAAAAATGGCATGTTTTAATAGGGGAGATATAATCTCCTTTCAAAAACTTTCAGCGACGTCGACAGGCCTTTAGCTTTTCCCCTTTTCTTCCCCTTTTCTTTTTTTCTGTTGCATTTCTCTGTGTTGTAAACATTGCTGATAGATACGATCAATTTTGTCTCCTTTCATAGTATCTTGCTGGTTATTAATTATTATTCTTGCGGTTTTTTCACCAGGTGATCCTGAGCTTCAAAACGCGATTCCTCTAAAATTCAAAAACTGTCACAAACCTAGACTCGTCTTTAACTTTATATTTTCACATATTGTCCTCCAGGTGTAATCATATATTTCGGTGGTGGGTGTGTGTGAATTGTAGAAAACTGTACGATCATGCCCTCCGTATCTAACTTAACCCTTGCCTTACAGCCAGTGTCTTTTTTAGAACAATAGTAATTGTTAGTCTGTTTCATCTGTGAGTAAGTAAAACCATTTAACATGAGTAGGTATTTGCCTCGATTCGTCGGAATCAGCTCGTATACGCCTGGTGAATCTAAAACGAGAGAACATTTACTTAGCTGTCAAGTTTTGGATGCGCGATTCCAAATTAATATAAAGAGAGTGGGGAAAACGGCCAGAGCATGAGATAGTTTAGAACATAATTTAATTGAAATTCTATATATACATAAGTTCTATTACATACCTCGTCGCCTGCTTCTTACTTTCTAATAAATCTCTGCTAATATAGTACTTTTAATAAATCATATTCTTGAGAAAAGTATTCAGCTACACAAACTACGAAGCAATCTTCAAATACGCTCCACTCTGCGTTACCATATACCTGGGAGGCAGATGGTTGTGTTCCCCCCTCAAATTGACTATTTTGCCCTCTGCGCTGATCTTGCACGTACACTTGCAGCCTGAGGACTTGTATCGAGAGCAGATGTACATGCAATTGATGGTGGTACCGCGATTCAGGGAGAAGGTGTAACCGTTCACCATGAGGAGAGGTTTGCCGCGTTGGGAGGGGATGAATGAGTAGGTGAGACCTGGAAACAGATGACTTTGTTAGCCTTTTGAACGGCAAATTACGTCATCAAATCACTTAATAGCCATGTCATGGCATATACATGACATTTCCCGTCGACTTGCTGGGCTTATTAAGGACATTAGTAAAAGTGGACGGCACATTATTTAGTACCGTAATATACACGGTTCAGTCTGACAGGCTATATATAACAGTGTAATGGAAATAATAAACGTGTTGAAACGAACATTGACGACAGCCTAGCAATGTTAAGGAATTGGAATTAAAAAATAATTATCTCATTCACTCATTGTCAGATCAAAGTACTATAGTCTAAGCTTAGACATGAAACACCGATAATCAAAGTTTAAATAACATTTATATATTTATCAATATTAAGTCAATTCAATTGTCAACAGTAACATAAATTTAACAACTTTTAATTACTTATAGTGTCTCACATTTTTTCTACATCATAGTAGTCTTCTTCTGCCTCTTTGAAGCACAGTTGTGCGGTCTATGGTGGAACTATGGCATTTTTGAGACCGTTCTCCGCTTATTGAATAGAAGATTCTCCGTCGACAAGATTTCCCATATAAAACGGAGAACGGTATCTGAATACAACTCTTTTTACAAGGCTCCGTATTCATCACTAGATTCATCACGTAATTTTTTTTGTTTATGTCGATGTGCCATCTCCCGCCAAGCTCTTTTAGCTGCTTCATGTTCCTCTTCTGTCATGTCTTTAACGGATTTCTGGTATTTGTCGTAGTATCGTTGTCTATTCTTACGTCTCCATTCGGCTTCTTTGGAAGGATCTTGTTTGAGTTTTTCTCGCCAACGACGTTGTCTCTCAGCGGGGGTCATTGGCATTTTGCGATGGCTATGATCGATGGGGTAAGTTACCACTTTTTTAATGTCATGAATACCTGTAAAAATATTAGGTAGATACTAATTCAGTACTATTAAATAGTAAAGTACATAAAAAGTACATGTGACATAAAAAGGGTAACGTCGATAATATCAGTCTAAATGTTTACCACCGAATAAATGTTGGTCGATATAAGAGGAAGTGGCGGATATAATCGATGTTTTAAGATATAGATACTAATACAATACTATTAAATAGTAAAGTAAATAAAAAGTGCATGTGACATAAAAAGGGTAACGTCGATAATATCAGTCTAAATGTTTACCAACGAATAAATGTTGGTCGATATAAGAGGAAGTGGCGGATATAATCGATGTTTTCAAATGTTGCGAAAAGAATAAAATTGTTTATTGGCAAACCAGAATGAACGAAAATATTACATAAGTTAAACATTTTAATAATTAATCTAATACATAAAAATAAATCGATCTACCGTCGACAGCCAGAAGTAGCTCGTTTGTTTTTCGTGTCACTTAATGTGACCTCAATATAACTATATGTAAAAGAACAAAACGTCGAACACTTCGCTGTAGGGCAATGACAGCTTGAATATTAACTTCAGGACTGATCAGCTTTAATGGTACAGCTGGTGGTCTCGACTATCCTTCTGTCTTCATCCAACCTTCAAATAAACTCCAGAAGCAGTTTGAACATATTTAGGCGGTGGATGGTTGTGGACCTCCCTTAACCTCTCGATCCTGCCATCCAAGTCTAGCTTAACGCTGGCTTTACAACCACTAATCAGCTTTGAGCAGTAGTAGAGCTGGTGGCCGCGGCTGTTCTTTGAAAAAGTGTAGCCGTTCAGCATAAGGAGAGGATGTCCGCGACCGGTTGATATCATCTTGTATGAAAAGTCTAGAAAACATAATAATTGTTGAATAACTAAGTTTTTTATTTTAAAATTTCTAGTTGCGGATCTTATTATAGTTAAGGTCTTCTTACGTTTACGCGCGCAAATAAATGGAAGAGATAAAGCAGAGAAGAAAAAAGAAGTTAAAATAAAAATTAAAGGTTTCATCGAATTGTTTATCGTTTAACATCAACAAACACGTACTAAAGCTATAGTAAGCTTAATACCATAACCACCTAGACAACGGCTTACTTTATTTGTGTAACGGGTTAAATTTGAGAAAAACAATATTGTCAGATCAATTGGAATATAATGAAATATTAATAAAATGATTATGATAACATTGCTCATGCATAAATATTTTTTCTAAAATCTTAAATTAATTGCTACAATTAACTTAAATAAGAGATTCAAGTAAATCTCGTTAAGTTTGTATCTAATTTATTGGAATTGCAATACTCGCTAAGTTACACTACATTTATACTATTTTTGACATCTTCATTAGCACTAAAATATTTCAATAAATACTTAATCTAATAAATGTTTCAATTTTTTTTTTTTTTTTTTTTTATGCAAGACTGACCAACGTTTGACTTCAGTCGCACCTGATGGTAAGTGACGACGAGGTCGAAGGTGTAGCACGCTGGTTCAGTAACAGCCTATTCACTCTTGACTTGAAGAGACCCAAATTATATCTTGCCGGGAATACAGACGAAGGGAGCGAATTCCATTCCTTAGCAGTCCGCATTAGGAAGGTAGAAGCGAATCGCTTTGTGCGAATGAATGGAATATTCACAACGTAAGGATGAAACTGCTCCCCTCGCCTGGACGTCCGGTGATGGAACGGAGATGGCGGAATTAAATCGTGCAATTCCTGAGCACACTCTCCAAAATGTATCCTGTAAAACACAGACAAACTAGCAACCTTGCGGCGATGCTCAAGGCTCTGCAACCTTACACTCACTAATTTAGGATCGCCAATGAGTCTGCGAGCTCGGCGTTCTATTGAATCCAAAGCGGCCAACTGATACTTGGCAGACCCGTCCCAAAGGTGGCAACAGTACTCCATACACGACCGAACCTGCGCTTGGTAAAGTGTTAGGAGCTGTTCCGGCATGAAGTACCGCTTCACCCTATGTAAGACTCCTAGTTTTTTAGCAGCGGATTTCGCTTTGGCCTCAATAGTGGCGCCGAAGTTCAGCTTAGTGGTAAATTTAACCCCAAGCAGCTCGAGGTGGTCTGTAATTGTTAAGGACACATTCTGGAAAGCAGGAGTCAAGTTAAAAAGACTCCTTTTGGCGGTGAATAAACACGCCTGTGTTTTGGAGGCGTTAAACCTAACCAAGTTAGCTTCGCCCCACTCATCAACGGCCTTCAAGGTCTGGTTCGTTCGCTCAACCAAAGCTTTCCTAAAGGACTCATACTCTCCACCGGTAGTTTGGGCCTCAGAAAAATATCTCTCAGTCACCGTACTGTCGTCTGCATACCCAAAGATACCGGGTTTAAGCAGATCGTTTATATGCAGCAAAAAGAGGGTGGCTGAAAGAACCGAACCCTGAGGCACTCCGGCATTTATTGCCATGCGATCTGATGTGCAACCATCCACTACGACCCTAATAGATCGCTGCCTCAGGAAATCGGAAATCCAAGAGCACAAACCAGCGGAGATTCCGTACGCAGAGAGCTTGCCAAGGAGGCCGTCATGCCAAACCCTATCGAAGGCCTTGGAAATGTCGAGAGACACAGCGAGGGCTTCGCCGCGCTTCTCGATGGCCTCGCTCCAAATGTGGGTAGCGTACACAAGTAGGTCCCCAGTAGACCGATTTCGGCGGAAGCCGTATTGCCGGTCGCTGAGGAGATCGTTACCTTCAAGGTACGCAAGGAGCTTGTTGTTCAAAACACGTTCCATAATCTTGCAGAGTATGGAAGTGATTGCGATGGGGCGATAATTCGAGGGGTCAGCGCGCCTACTCTTCTCGGACACAGGCTGCACGTTAGCCAGCTTTCACGCTTCGGGAACTTTTCTCATCTTTAGGGAAAGTCGATACAGGCGCGTCAAAACAGGAGACAACTCAGGGGCACACATTTTTAAAACGATTGCTGGAATTCCGTCGGGACCACTAGCCTTATTCACATCTAGACAGCGTAGTGACTTCAGTACTTCCCTTTGGTGAATACGCACCTCAGCCATTGATACTTCGCAGCGGGGCAAAGAGGGAGGTACGGCACTACCAGCGTCTAAATGTGAATTTTCCGCAAATAGAGAGGCAAACAAGTTCGCTTTCTCTTCCGCAGTGTGGGCCAGTGAACCGTCTGGTTTCAGCAGCGGAGGTAGTGATGGACGACAGAAATTCAACTCAACCGATTTCGCGAGTGACCAAAACGCTTTGCTCCCAGATGGGTATGCGGCAAGTTTGGCCCCTAGACGACGAACATGGAGGAATCGAGCTTTCTGCATGACCTTCTTGCAGAACTTGGCAGCTTTGTTAAATAACTGTTTCTTAATGCATACATCCGGAGCTTTGCAGCTGCGAGCATCGACCCATGATAAATACGCTTCGTGCTTTAGCGCTTCCGCTTGAGCACACTCTGCATTAAACCACGGGCGAGCTGCGCCACCAACAGCTACGTCAGAGTAGGGGATGTAATACTCCATACCCCGCCGCAACACGTCAGTAACGGCTGCCGCACATAATAATATTGAATATAATAATAAGTATGTAGGTACGCTTCGTTATTAAGAAAAATATGCCCTTGACGCTCGATTTTTTTCTTAGTATAGTTACTATAACAAAAGCTACCGAGGAAAAGATGTAATTTCTTTTAAATTCTTTATAAACTGCACTTTTCGTTGTTTTTGACTAGATAATTTTAAAACATAGCATAACATCTCGAAGAACTCAATTCCCAGGGAATCAAGTTTTATGGAAGCACCTCCAGTACTAATACTTTCTCAAAATTTCTACCAAGATATTATACAAATAATTTTGTATTTCTGCATGTGAAGAGTAAGCTGGATCCCCTTTATAAAAGAAAACGTTTAGGACTAGCCCTTGTCGCCTAAACCTAAAGAATGGGCACATCAAATAACATCTCTCTCTTCTTCTGACATACAACCTTCGAATACAAGCCCGAAGATGTCTGCACATATATCGGAGGTGGGTGATGATGTTCCTCTCTCAACCACAGTATGTTTCCAAATTTGTCCAGCTTGACTCCCGAGGTGCACCGACTGACGCCATCATTATGGCGACAGTAGTAGAGGTACCCTCTGTTGTTCTTCGAGTAAGTGTAGCCATTGAGCATCAGAAGCGTGCCCCGGCAGGTGGAGATCATCTTGTAAGTCTCTGAAACAGTGGTCAATATACTTGTAAAACTGGCTGCTAAAAAAAATGTGTTATTACTTCATGCATGGCTTTGGTATACGTACAGATAAAAATTACCAAATTACCTTTTAAATACTTACGGAACTCCAATCACATCGTTTTTCTACAATTAATTATAAAAATCAATCGAATTATTGCATCTTCCATCCGGATAGTATGATTACTCCATCATCATCATAAGTTTCCTAGTCATTGCCTATGGCAGTAGACGAAATAAGTTATTTTTTTAATCAACCGGTATAAGAAAAAAACAATAATTATTTAGCTAAATTCAAAACAGAATACAGATCTCTATATTTAATTTAATAAATGTACTTAAAGATGTACTCAAATATGCTTGTTACAATAAATCAATGTGTTAGTGATTTAGTTTAATATTACTGTATTATCTAAAATTCTAAACTTGAACATGAAATACAGTTGCAAATTATCCGAACGTTAAAACTACATAGATTTAAATTACTTACAATTCAAATCACTCAAGTTACTTTCAATTACTTTCCTTCTGCTGTCTGAACATACATGGGCAGTTCGTGGTGATTCCCTTAATATGATTGAATGTTGCCCTGATCGTCCATTTTGACTATCATCTCGTTATAATTGGAACACCGATAATATTTATTTCTTTTTGTAAACGTAAATCCATTTATCATGAGGTGGGAAGAATTTTTGGACGAGGGTACCACAATAAAGTACAATCAAAATACAATATGAAATCGTATCGTTTATTTAAAACATAGAATAATTATGAAAAGTAACTAGCTATTAAGACAGTATTTTTTAATAAGATTACATTTCGTTGTATACACTAACGTATATTTATGCACAATGATGTAAAACATAATGTTCCACAGAATATGGGTAACTACTTACCGACGTAAGTAACAACGAAGTATACCCAGGCCGCTTTGTGACTAGATAGAAACATTAAACTGAGACGTTACTTAAAGGTGAGGTTGATTACCTAAATGAAATATTCATAATAGAAAACCGTCTTGGGCGTGTGTTGCCTTACTATCGTGAATGAACCTAAAACATTACCAGGGCCAATAGCCAAGATGTCAATCGTTTATAGAAAAACCCATCGAAACATCAGAGTGACAGATCGAACAAAAAGCCATGTGATATTTTCCATACATACATTACACATAATCGTTTCGATTACGTTTTCTAGAACAATTGTTATTTTGATATGCTCCGTCTTTGGACATAAATACCGTTCTACACATATATACCTTATTCGTAGTGAACTAGAATTCCTGGTTGATTTTACTTGGCTTAACCTTTCAAAGGATTCAAACCCAAGTGGGAATCAAGTAATATGGAAGCGCCACCAGAAGAATACATCAAACGCTTACTTTCTCAGAATGTTTACTAAAATTTTATTCATACAAATCAATTGACAATCAAATGAAGAATGATACAAATCAATATGAAGAGATCCCGTTTATAAAAAAAAACTTTTAGAAATAGTCCATACCGCCTATGCCTAAATAATGGGCACATCAAATGACGTCTTTCTTCTCCTGATATCCAACCCTCAAATACAAGCCCGAAGAAGACTGCACATAGACCGGACGAGGGTGATGGTGTTTCTCTTTCAACCACAGTATGTTTCCAAATTTGTCCAGCTTGACTCCCGCGTTGCACCGAGTGGTGCCATTACTATGGCGACAGTAGTAGAGGAAGCCCCTGTTGTTCTTCGAGTAAGTGTAGCCATTGAGCATCAGAAGCTTGCCCCGGCTGGTGGAGATCATCTTGTAGGCCGCTGAAACAGTGGTTAATGCAGAAGAAATGACAGCAGAATTCTGTTTGCTACATACCTTTTTTACATAGTTAATCCTTAATCTTAGTCTGTATGCGTCAAAGTTACATATTTAAGGATTAACTAAATAAATCATACGATTCAGAAACACGATTACTTGAATTTTGCATTATAAACATTACATCCTCCTCTAAAAAAGATAGGCTTCTGTTAATACGTTGCAAATACTCAACAGAAGGTCATACGTTTATCAACATTCAACAATAACATAATTACTTATTTTTAACCGACTTCAAAAAAAGGAGGAGGTTATCATCTATAACGTATACGCCTTACATTTGTATATATATTTTTTAATAATACCAACGAAAATTCCTCCGGGCGACCATTCTTACCTTGGCCGCAATGATTAGATTGAATCGACTTAAAGTTTGAAGTATTGACATTTCTGCTGTCACGAGCAGAAATAATATAATTATAATTTTACACGTATATGTTAATTCGTTGTAAGTTAAACTTCAACGTCTTTTGAAGGGTACGAAACACAACATGCGAAGTCATTCAGCTAATAATTGACGTTTGATACAAACGTCTTTTCTGCTGAAGTACTCATATAAATAGATTTTTCCACTAAAATATAAGATTTCATAATAATAAAACACCAACATCAACCCTTAAAGAAATCTTTCATCATCAAATAAATAATACAAATATCCTATATTACATAGCTGTGAAAGTTTTAAGTACTGAAATTTCTGCTGTAGATGTAAAACTGTTTAAGCTCATTATAATTTCATACGTATATGTTGTAACAGTATTTCCATGTCTTTTTGTGTATGAAAATCAGCAATCGACGTTAGTTAGCTGATAACTGACATTTATCACATACGCCCTATTGCTGAAGTACTGATATAAATAGATTTTTCCACTAAAATCTATATATTTTCGCTAATACAAAAAATACGTGTCTTAAAATTATACCTTCTTTGGATTTAAACAATAAAAAAGAGCACGACATTAAAACAATTTTTGGCAATTACTACTGCCGTAAAAAAATACAAAATGACTTGGTGTCTACAGACAAAGCCACAGAAAAGCCAGTAAAGACTACATCTTTAGTGAAAATTTTTTAAGCTAAATTAAATGTATAGTTTAATATTAAACAAAAAAAGTGCATATTAATCTTAATTCAAAAACTAAAATGTGCTTCTTTTAAAAAACCAACGTGCGAGTGATTTAATTTAAGGTAGATAAAAAATATCATTCAGGTTAAAATTGCTGTATTCTCTAAAATTTAGAACTTAAACATGAAATACAATTGAAATGCTCCGAATGTTAATACATTACAAAGATTTAACACCTTCGCTGCGGCAACTAGTTAACATCGCAGTTACCCATACTTTGTGAGGGGTCAATAGGCCCCCTATCGCAGTGAACGTGTTAATTTACTTACAATTCAAATAATTCAAGATACTTTTAAGTACTTTCCATCTGTTGTTTTAACATACTTGGGAGGATCATGATTGTGATTCCCTTGGTATGATTTAATGTTGCCCTGATCGTCCATTTTGACTATCACCTCGCACCTTATAGTGTTGTATTTGGAACACCGGTAGTAAGATTTATTCCTTTTTGAAAATGTAAATCCATTGATCATGAGAAGGGAAGAATTCTTGGACGAGCGTACCATTTGATACGACAAAACATCTGTAAATAAAATTAAGCAAAATCAAAACAAGATAAAACTGTATCATCTATTTAAAACATTGAATAATTATGATAACTAAGGAAATATAAAGACAGTCTTTTTTAAATTAAATTATATTTCACTATTTATGCTAACACATATTTATGCACGATTACGTTATACACCATGTTCCACACAAAATTGATAATTACCTGTATACCTATATAAATAAAGACGATGTATCGTCGCTTTGTGACTAGTTAAACAAAAATATTAAACTAAGACTTTACTTAAATGTAAGGTTGATAACCTACAATAAATATTCATAAATATTCAAAATATAAAACCGACCTGGGCGTGTGTCTCAAATTAATCTCAAAAATTACCAGGGGCAGTAGCCAAGTTGACAATCGTTCAACCCATCGAAACAAAAGTAAATATGTCGTGGTAACAAATCGACCGAAAAGTCATGTGAGCTTTTCCAAACATTAATTATAACTTATCGTTTCGATTAAGTTTTCTAGAACAAGTGTTATGGCCCCTGACCCTGGAATCAAATACCATTCTATACTAAAATTACTGAACCGCTATTCGAAAGGGATTGAGATAGCTGTCGATCCATTTTAATTACCAACCAAAAAACCAACATGCGAGTGATTTAATTTAAGGTAGATAAAAAATAATCATTCAGGTTAAAATTGCTGTATTCTCTAAAATTAAAAATTTAATTTTGGAGTAAGTGTATACTTACTCCAAAATTAAAATGGATCGACATTTCCATACGGAAATAAGTAATTTCTAATACCATTGTGACCGCGTCATGATAATACGTAGTACGCTAGAATTTCTAGTTGATTCAACTTAGCCTTACTTCTCAAAGGACTAAAGCCCCAGTGTGAATCAAAATATATGGAAGCTCCACTAGAAGTATACATGAAACGCTTACTTTCTCCGAATTTCTACTAATATACTATTCATACAAAACAATTTGTATTTTTGCACAATTATGAAGAGTAAGCTAGATCATCTTTATAAAATTAGACCGTTTAGAAATAATCCATGCCGCCTAAACCTAAAGAATGGGCACATCAAATAACATCTCCCTTTTTTTCTGCAATCCAACCTTCAAATACATGCCCGAAGAGGTCTGCACATAAATCGGAGGTGGGTGATGATGTTTCTCTCTCAACCACAGTATGTTTCCAAATTTGTCCAGCTTGACTCCCGAGGTGCAACGAGTGACGCCATCATTATGGCGACAGTAGTAAAGAAAACCCCTGTTGTTCTTCGAGTAAGTGTAGCCATTGAGCATGAGAAGCGTGCCCCGGCAGGTGGAGATCATCTTGTAAGCAGCTGAAACAGTGGTCAATGTAGATACGGCTGCTAAAAGAATAATAATTGCTTCATGCATTACTTTGGTATGAAGGTAAAAATTACCAAATTACCTTTTAAATACTTACAGAATTCCTCGTTTTCTTAAATTAACTTGAAATAAACAATCAAATTAATGCAATTTCCTTCCGGATAGTATAATCCCTCTATTATCGTCACAAGTTTTCTGTAATCGACTAGCCATTGTGCATTGGCTATGACAGTACTTAGGTAGGTGTAATCAATTTTTTTTAATTACCACTGACGTACTAAAAAGATAAATAAGACAATAAGGTCTTCTGTCTGTGATATTAGTGAGAAACTCTTTACCTGTATTAAATCTACAGTTTCATATAAAAAAAGTGAATATTAACTGTAATTAACAAATGGACTTAAATGTGCTTTTTACAATAAAGCATTATGAGTGATTTAATTTAAGGGCTGTATGTTTTAAAATTACAAATTTAAACATGAAATAAAATTGAAAAGCTCCGAACGTTAAAGATTTAATTTACTTACAATTCAAATCATTTCAAGTTACTTACAAGTATTGAACATTCTTGGACATTTGAAAAGACATAAATAAATTTAAGTAAAATTTAAATAAAATCAAGTAAAATCAAAATGCAAGATTAAATCGTATCATTTATTTAAAACATTGAATAGTAATGAAAAGGAACTAAATATAAAGACAGTATTTTTAAAATAAAATTATATTTCATATATGTATATACAATTACATAAAACACCATGTTCCACACAAAATTGATAACTAACTACCTATGTAAATAAAGACGAACTATACCCAGGCCGCTTTGTGACTAGTTAGAAACATGAAACTGAGACGTTACTTAATAGGTTAGGTTGACTACATGAAATATTCATAATAGAAAACCGACCTGGGCGGGTGTCGTCTTCAACATTAACATTAACGTCTTTAACATTACCAGGGCCAGTAGCCAAGTTGACAATTGTTTATTGAGAAACCAATCGAAACGAAAATAAATGTCGGAGTGACAGATCGACCGAAAATCTATGTGATCTTTTCCATACATTATACATTTTCTGAATAATTATCATCTTTCTACAGTTCCTGCCCCTGGATAAAACACCGTTCTATACTACGTAGTGCACTCTTATTCCTGGTTGATTTAAAAATGCGATTGTTATAAGATTATTTGAGTTCTAGAAACGCTTCCATTAAAGATCTTTACTTACAAATAAACTTCACGGCTTTAAATGGATGGAACACGGAACAGAAACCTCGAAATTTAGGAATTTTCGTTACATTTTCAATTCCTTACAATAATGAATACATTTACGATTTTAACGACAGGTTTGACCTAGCGGGTACTAACTCCGCCTATGGAGCCGATGGTCCTGCGGTACAAATCCCAGTAAGGGCATTCATTGGAATGATGAGCACACGTATTTCATGAGTAATGTGTTTTCTATGTATTTAGTATTTGTATATTATACACATTGTGCTATACTTATACAACACAATCGCTTAAATTGGAACTCGGTCTATTTGTTTTAGATTGTCCTATAATATTTATTTGGATACATCACTTAGCAATATTGCTAATTTTTATGGGGAATAACCGCCCACAGTTAACAAAAGCTAGTTTTACTGACACATTTGTACATGATTAACTCTATCAGTTCTTGGAATGTGCTACGGCATACAGTGATCGGTCTGCATCCATTATCCCTTACGACAAGATAGCCACAAGAGGCAGAAGATTTAAGAATTAATTTTTAAATATTTCCCTTGAGACGTCACATATTTTGGTGGATCATGGTTATGATCTCTTTGATAAGACTTGATATTACCCATGTTATCAAATCTTACAGACGCCTTGCATCGACTTGCTGTATACTTGGAACACCGGTAGCTATTATATTTGTGCTTCGAAAATGTGTAGTCTTCAACCATGACGAGGGACGCTCCGGATTGTGTGGTAATCATTTTGTATGGAGGAAAGTCGCAGTTGATCGGTGAAAAGAAATCTAGAAAAGAAAAATCCTTTTTAATATTGTTTGTAATCACAATGCCCTCCAGATAGCTAACCTTAATTGGCAGTGGGCAGGGCACATTGCAATTGATAGCCGTTGGGGCGTAAAGGTTCTTGAGTTACGGCCACGTACTGGAAGGCGCAGCGTGGGCAGATCCCCCACAAGGTGGACCGTCGACATGATAAAGATCGCGGGAATCCACTGTATGCTGGTGGCACAAAAACCGATCACTGTGGGTCGCTTTGGAGGAAGCCTGTTTCCAGCAGTGGACGTCCTTCGGATATGATGCATCACAATGGGTCGTTCTTCTTTTTTAGCGACAATTAGAAGCACATTTTTTAAGCTTTCAAAAACTTAATTTGTTAAAAAAAAGTAAAGCATTGATGCTGAAAGCTAAGTTCTGTAAACGTCGCATGGTTTTTGTTTTTACTTTCTTGAAATTTTTTCTTGAAAAGTTGTTAGGCTAATGGGATACAAACATACCACATCTCTGACAGGAAATAGGAATGTTTTTTATTGACAAGCAAAATGAAATGAACATTTTTTATTGATCAATTTAATTGACTCACTTTAACATAAACATTCAATACAGAAATGTAATAAAAAAGATAGCGTATGGCTCGTATTATCAATGGTTCCTACAAATCAGTATAGTGACTAAAAATAGCTTAAACTTTTAAATACTTTATTGATTCTGATAGACCAGTAATATCATAGACTGAGTAACACGCAACTTAAATGGACTGTACATTCATTTAAATACACATGACAGTTTGCTCTTTTCCAGATTGTCACTTGTCTTGTACTGCGTTAAGAGAGTCTAAATCACATTTCTGTACTACTTACTAGTAAGAAATTTAATTGAAATAAAGTAAACATACACGAGAATTATTCCTAATAATGTCATTTGTCTAACGAGTAACGTTTTAATAAGGTTAAATTCGTTCACTTTCATTTTAAAAATTACCACCAGACTTCAGTCTCTGTTGTACCGATTCGCGATAAAATACGAACAGAAGTTATCAATATGGCGCATTTAGTGGTTAAGAAAGAACATCATCAACATGGATGAACAAACCAAAGCATAGAATGGACCTCAAAGTTTAATTAAAAAAACGCTATATGATTATAACCACTGAAATGTTTATTCATTGTAACAATACTTAATCAACAAAAGATAAAACTGTAGGTATAGACGATTAAACTTTAACATATTTTCCATCTTTAGTTACCGAATACTTCGGAGCTGGATGGTTGTGGTCTTCCCGAAGTAAAATTATGCGTCCTCTGTTATCTAACTTAACACAAGCGGTGCATTTTTGTGTAGAATATTTTGAACAGTAATACATATATTTGTGGTATCTAGAAAACGTATATCCGTTGAACATCATCAGGACTTTTCCACGGTACGTCGCTATCATCTTGTAAGAAAGATCTGAAAAAGGATGTTAATAAACATGTTGAAATGAACAGCTTTGTAGAATTATCTTTCTTTCTGTAAGCACTTTTAGTTTTGTTAATGGACGTTTACATAATAAGATAATAACAAACCTAAGAGTGCCTTACCAAATCTACCAACTAATAAATATCAAATTATAAAGATGATAATAAAGCGCCAAAAATAAACAAAGCTAACGGTAATAAGTCATACTTAGGAAATATTTCGTCGAACTTTTATTATAGTTAAAACACGTGTGACGTTATATATTACAAACAATAGACCCTAATAGTAATAGTAGATACACTTGTGGAACATAGATTTATAGATGACAATTCCTCTGAAAAGATTCCACGCTCAACAGCGAAGATGAGTGATCGCGACTTACCGCTCCCGCGTACTTACGCTGCTTAGGTTGCATGTCCACTAGAGATGAGGGATGATGTGTAGCGAGGAATGTGTTTTTAAGAACCAATAGAATCACATTATTTATCGAGGATAGGGGAATGACGTAATTATATTGGTTGTTAACAAACACATTCCTTGCAACGAATCCTCGCTCATCTCTGGTGGAAACGCAGCCTTGCCACGCCATGCTGCTGTGCAAACCCTTAAACAACAGTGCAACAATTTGACAGCCTCTACAATTTTACATAAGCGCCGTCAGAAACAACATAAGTAGGTGGCGGATGGTTGTGATCTCCTTTCACCCACAATATTTCCCCATCATACAGTTTGAGAGAAGCTTGACACTTGAGTTTAGGGTATTTTGAGCAACGATACATATTGTTGTATTTTGAAAACGTGTAGTTGTTGACCATTAGAAGCGGTCGTCCGCGAGGATTTGGGATCAATGTATATGATAATGCTGTAACAAAATGAAATTGGTTAAAAGATGTTTTACTTTATATGGAGTCAATGAGGTTCTTAAAACAATATAGTGCGTGGTGATATTTAAACTCTAAGAGGTTTATTTATAATGTGTATTAAATGAACATATTTATAGCATTAAAATTAACATATTTGATAATATATACTAGTTATTTTACAAAGTGTTTAATAACTCAAAACGTAATATGTTTCATACAGTAACATTCATGAAGTCGGTGAAAAAATACAACTGCCTGAACATTGTATATAAATATTTGTTTTTTTTTTCTGTATCATATCTATCATCGAAATACATGGGCTACAGATGGGTATGATCTTGGTCCCACCAATCTCAATCGATCTGACCTTATCTAGCACCACAATGAGCTTATACCTGGTCCTTACCAGGTCGAAGAGTTAAAGTACTTATGATACTTACGCTAAATCCTTACATTGTAAGATACAAAAAACGTAAATACATTACTTTGAAATAAATTTTAAAACATTGGTGCGAAGTATATCCCTTATGGATTACAAAGTTCTTTCATAGTCGGTTCAAATGGTTATGTTCTATCTTAATTTCTTCAATTTGACTTGACATTATTCTGGGATGACGATGAACCTGCAAGCATCGGTTAAACTCCATGGAGTTGGTAAGCAAAAAGCGTCCAAGTACTTGGATGATTTGTAGTTAGCTATCCTCTTTTCTAACTGCAAATATTTCTTTTGAAACTTCTCATTGCTTACTTCAACCGGGTCGTTTTAGAGCAAATATAGTGCTTGGTCTACATTTTGTAACATTTTGTTTAACATTACCTAGCTCAACTTTTCTAGTGATATGGGATATGGTTTCGGCGGATGGTTATGCAGGTCTCTCAACAGTACAATGTTACCAGATTCATCTAACTTCACACTAGCCTTACATTTAGACCGGGTCAGCTTGGAGCAGTAGTAGCGTTTAGAAGCCTCCTTAAAGGAGTACGTGAATCCATTCATCATCAGAAGTGGAACTTTCCCGCGGGTGTTTGGAACGAAGCTGTATGCCCGATTATCTAAAACATTATAATTAATTAAAAACATAAATACATATTTTTTTAAATAAAATGTTATCTTTACTTACAGGTACTCTTCAATTTATGACAATATTTCCAAGAAATCCTGAAATACTTACCACTATAATTGATAGAAAAAGGAATTATATATTAAAACGTGAGTATACAAAAGAACAAATATGTATTACTTCCTACGTTTGACAATTATAAAGTATATAAGCATTTGTGTCTGACATACAATAAACAACAGAGCTGATATTTACATCTCATATTCAATATATATTAAGCCTATCCATAATAATCTTTTTCACCTTTTCAAGTATTCATTAAATTCTTATGTCCGCACAGTATTAAATTCTGGAATTTCTCTCATTTTGAAACAAAGTCATCGACACTTGGCAAGTAATATTCCGACGGTGGATGGTTATGGATTTCCTTGAGAAGCACTATACTGCCATTGGAGTCTAACTTGACTGTCGCTTTACACTTCATACGCGATTGTTTCGAGCAAACATATTGTTTGGCCTGCTTTCTAAAATAGTACGTGAACCCGTTGAGCAACATTACTGGTTTCCCTTTGCGACTTAAAATCATTTCATACCCTGAAACTGAAAAAGTTATGGTTAAGTACACATGTAATATAATTTGGTGAATAATTATCAATTGATTAAACAAGGCTAAGATTTAATGGGAATCGAAATTTTCTATATTAATAAATAAATAAATAAATATTCGGGACATTCTTACACAAATCGACCTAGTCCCACGGTAAGCTCAATAAGGCTTGTGTTGCAGGTACTAGACGACGATATATATAATAAATAGATACATATAAATACTTAAATACATAGAAAACACCCATGACTCAGGAACAAATATCTGTGCTCATCACACAAATAAATGCCCTGACTGGGAATCGAACCCAGGACCTTCGGCTTCATAGGCAGGGTCACTACCCACTAGGCCAGACCGGTCGTCAAGTCAAGTCATATTAAAGCAATTGACTAGGTATACATGTCATGTATAAAGTATAGAATAAAATAATTAAATAGGTATACTCAAATCGTATATTAATTTATTTCGTGCCAAAACAATTGATTCAAACAATTTGGTATACATCATCTAACCGTAAAAAACACAATCTGTATCCACAACTACGATCCAAATGTGCATCTGATTATAACACCACCTGTCACGAAAGAATTTGCTACTAGTCGAAATTTTCATTTATTCAGCTTATTTCTTCCGTGAGCTGCATTGATCTAACCAACATTGAAAAACATTTTCTAGCCAATTTTATCAACTGTTGTTACCTGCTGTTGGGCACAAACCACGCGCACACGTGCTAGCCTAATTTATCGGGTGTCACTTTTTAATAACTGTACCATCCAATGATATATGGATAAGCCAATCTAACCTAATAAAGGTTAGATTGGCTTGGTTAGGATAAGCTGGTAAGCTGGTAAAGCTGGTTAAAGATGACAAATAACACAACTCGTGTGTACGACTTAAAAATAATTTATTTGACGGTTTGAAACAGCACGACGACAAAAATCAATGAACATAAATAAATAAATAAAAAGAACACTAAACTATTATCAGAATGAAAGTAAGCATTAGAGTCATTTATATCGGAAATACTAACAACTGGATGTTAAGTACAAAAATAAATAGTTACAAACACCAATAAGGCAGTTCCACTGTCGCTATAAGCGAATGTACAGTCATGACTGAAAATAGACATACATAAGATGTGACAAAAAAGCGAATCTTTTACCATGACGGATAGTCTTGGGTACATGCTTTTATCACATTAAATGGTGTACTTTCGTGCCCTCAATGTGCGCAGAACTTTACCGCAAAGATAGGCTACATTAGCCATGTTCCGGCTCATGAGCGCCAAGACCTTGGTTAAACTAGAAGTCGAAGTGGTCGCCATGGCAGAAATCGGTCGGACTCATCATCATCAACATCATCATCACCATGCATATTTTTTGAAGTGACCGTACTGTTAAAACATGTGATATTTTCCACCAGCTGTTTTCATGTATTTAGGTGGAGAATGGTTATGCTCCTCTTTTACGCCAAGAATAGTGCCATCTGTGTTTAACTTCACAAAAGATTTACAATTCAAACTGGATAGTTTAGAGCATACATAACGTTTACCATTTCTGTAATAGTAAGTGAATCCGTTGAGTAGTAACAAGTTCTTACCGTTAGCTGTTGAAATGATTTTGTAGCCTGAAATAGAGTAACATTTAATTTGTCATCCACATTATTAACATTTTCACCGGAGATTGCAAATTCTGTGGCAAAGTGTGTTTCGTTTTCTTGATCATTTGCTATTTCGTCCTTTTATCGCAGAATTCTATTAGAAAATAAAAGGTCATAAAACAAAAATAAATGTTTGGTTTATATTTACAACATTAATTTATTTACGAATATCTATAATGACTGTGACTTCAAAATAAATAATTACAAATGATTAACTTAATATAGTAAAATTGTGACGTTAACTTGTGAATGAAACAAAGACATCACAGTTATTTCTGTCACAGAAAAAAATAACAAAGATAAAAAACATAATAAAAACTAAGTTTTAAGTGTATCTTAGAAGTGGAAGTGGGTTTCCCTTCCTTAGAGACTATTATTACTAAAGACTGTATCGTTTATTATGGGTACACTTATAACTGGCTAAAAAAGCAGTTTGGCGGTGAAAAAAATATAGGTCATGTGTCAAATTACTGGTACATTATCAAATAACAAGATACTTTTGTACAATAAAATAATTAATGAATAGTTTTCGAAATGAGGAAGGTGTTAGCGTTTATGCTGTTCGAAACACTATCCGAAGATTCGGCAACGACTACTCGTTAAGTGATCTACTTGGTCGTGACAAAAAAGAAGGTCCTTCGAAGCCTAATTTAGACAAAACAATATGTAAGCTGTTTGTCGCCAAAATATGTCTTTCAGTTCGTGGTTGTGCGAAAAAAGGGGGTACGACCATTAGTATGGTAGAACGAGTTAAGAAGCGTAATAACTTAAAGAGCTACAAAAAGCAAAAACAACCAAAACCGATCACTGAACAGTCATCTGCCCTTAAAACTAGGGCCCGCGAGTGACATGAAGATGTTTTAAGCAAATAAAAACAATGCATCGCAATGGACGACGAAACCTACGTAAAGTTGGATAACAAAACTTTATCAGGAGCTCAATACCATACTGTTAAAGAAGGAATAGTTGTCAGTAATACCGATAAAGTAATTTATTGCGAAAAATTTGGAAAAAAAAACATAGTCTGGCAAGCTTTGTCAATGTGGAATGACCTCGACACCTTTTTCACAGACAAAACTTTAAACGCACATGTCTATGAGAAAGAGTGTCTACAGAAAAGATTATTGTCACTCATAAGGAAGAGGTCAGTTGCCACTATGCTAAGTCAGTCCCTGAGTGGTACGCCAAAGAAAAGATTGACTTCGTGGGTAAACAGCACAATCCTCCAAACTGCCCTGAGATTCGTCCCATGGAGAAATGATGGGCACTGGTGAGAGCGACCTTGCGTGAAAGAGCCACGTCCATTCGTCCACCACTTCGTTGGATAAATTCAAACAAGACTGGAATCTGGTGGCTAAAAATCCCGGTGCTACCGTTGTCCAAAACCTGATGCGAAATATTAAACACAAGGTGAGGAATCTTGGCAAAGGTCAACAAATAGGTTTTTTTTATTGACATTATAATTTTGAATATTCTATACATTATGTACTTTAAATAAAAGTCAATAAAAGTTTTCAATTTAGTCACTTGTAACTTTTGTTTTGTACCCATAATAAACGATACGGTTTTTATACTTATATTTACAATAAGCTCTACAATTATGTGCTTACCGTTAGTTAGAGAGCACATATTTTGAGAGTGGATCTTTATACTCATCTCTCATCCAGTCAAGTATATAGTAGACTTGCAATTGCTGTTTCTTTCTGTTTACTTGAAATTCTTATGGTTCAGTTCGATTAATCAAGAACTTACTAGTACTCTCGTGTACATTGTAATAGTGAGTACGTACTTTGCGGATTCATGATTATGTTCACTCCTCATCATCATAGTGATCCAAGCCTATCCACGTCATCAAGATACACTTGCACTTGATGATTCAGAACATGAAGGTTTTGTTGATTGTAGGTGAATATTTGTTAGTTCTATACTTTTGTGAACATTCCGTTTCTGAAGCATGTCGGCCAAAATCATCGGCCCAAAATAAACTCATTCGTAATTGAAATAATATCTTCAAGCCTGTTGAAATAGCTAGATTTATACTTAAAGAGTTTTTGTTGATTGTTAACGGATACTTATTAAGTATTAGATTTTCATGTACTTCCCGTTGCGACAAACCACATATTTTGGGGGCGCATGGTTATGTTCGCCCCTCTTCGACATGATTGCTCCATGCCCGTCCAAGCAGATGCTGGACTTGCACTTGATGGTTGAGAACTTGGAACAGTAGTAGCTATACTTGCTGTTCTTGTGGTACGTGTAGCCGTTGTACAATATCAGCGGGCTGCCTCGATTGGAATATATTATTTTGTAACCAAAGTCTGGAAAACAAAAAAATTGTTTAAAAAATATTACGGTAAGACTCATTGATCATACATTATTTCAGTGAAATGAGGATTCAGGATATTGATTCGTATAATTTAATTACCTACGAGGATACAATTAAAACTGGTGTGAGCCATGTTACTACCACTTAGTCACAAACGGATAAACTCACGTGTAATTACATCGCACTAGGCGACATGTTTCGGGTAAGCTCTGGTATACACCTTCAAGCCGAGTCAAGACACACCCTGTGAGCGATACACCCTCAACGCGATCGATGTGTGTCGTAACTCGGCTTGAAGATGGGTACCAGAGCTTGAAGATGGGTACCAGAGCTTACCCGAAACATGTCTCCTAGTGCAATATAATTACACGTGAGTTTATCCGTTTGTAACTACCTACGAGGATTTGTTACCTTAAAACCGTCAATGCGGATTTGGGTAAAAATATTTTGAAACTCAACTTGTAAGAAAAATTATAACAAATGTGTATCTTCCAAATGAATCTTTATTAAAGAATTTAAATAAGTAGGTTTTTAAGTTACATTTATGCAATGACATGCAAAGTTGCATAAACCATAATCTGGAAAAGTTTTATTTATTCATCTAATAGGAAGTGAACTCTAATTAAAAACATTGTAATTGTGAATCGGAAAGAATCTATAGAGCATCATTATTATGCAGAAAATTTACTATTGACTTATAATCAATGTAGTTAGATGGTTATGCTCTTCATCAGAATATTCCCATAACGATCCAGCTAGACGTAGCACTGGCATTTAGAGCTTGGAACAGTAACAACACTAGTTGTTTTCAAGTTTAAAAATAGTTTTTATGCAGTTAAATTATCAGTTAAGTTACAAATAGATTCTGGATTTAGAAACAACGTATCTAGGCGGGTCATGGTTATGCTCTTCATACAGCAACACAATATTTCCCACACGATCCAGCTTGACGTAGCACTTGCGTTTCAAAGTGGACAGCTTGGAACAGTAATAGCGCTTGTACTTTTCAATTGAATGCATTGTTGTGATGTTTAGAATTATGAGTTACGTTTCAAATACTTTCCGAATTTAGAAACAACGTATCTAGGCGGGTCATGGTTATGCTCTTCATACAGCATCACAATATTTCCTACATGATCCAGCTTGACGTAGCACTTGCATTTCAAAGTGGACAGCTTGGAACAGTAATAGCGCTTGTACTTTTCAATATAATGCATTGTTTATATGTGGTTAAATTATGAGTTAAGTTTCAAATACTTTCCGGATTTAGAAACAACGTATCTAGGCGGGTCATGGTTATGCTCTTCATACAGCATCACAATATTTCCCACACGATCCAGCTTGACGTAGCACTTACATTTCAAAGTGGACAGCTTGGAACAATAATAGCGCTTGTACTTTACAATATAATGCATTTTTTATATGTGGTTAAATTATGAGTTAAGTTTCAAATACTTTCCGGATTTAGAAACAACGTATCTAGGCGGGTCATGGTTATGCTCTTCATACAGCATCACAATATTTCCCACACGATCTAGCTTGACGGAGCACTTGCATTTCAAAGTGGACAGCTTGGAACAGTAATAGCGCTTATTCTTTTCCTTGTAGGAATAGGTGTGGCCGTTCAGCATCAGTAGTTTGATACCACGGTCTGTAGTGATCATGGTGTAGGGGAGGCCTGTTGAAATGTTTGTTTTAAGTAATAAGAAAAATAATTAAGAATCTGACACAAATCACCACAAGCATCAAGTCATAATAATAAGGCTTATTAAATTGTATACCATTTTATTAGGCAGGCGACCGGTTTAATCCAATAGCCCATCCAGTAGCTGATACATCCTGTCCACCCAATAGCCTAGTACATTTTATATTTCAATAGTCCTTACTTACTTATAGTGTTGTCTCTGTGCATGTCCCATGACACGGACAGGGGCAACATCCGCTTAATGTACCCAATACATATCATTATATTATCGAAAGGACCCCTGCGTTGGCTCGATCCGGCTCCGTATACGCCTCCCAAAAGTCCGGAACACTATTGTTCCGTATACGGGAAAGGCTTATGTAATAAGTACTAGGTGACATAAAATAGAACTAATCTATGGATCATGGAATTTAAGGATCAGTTCTATGCTGGTATCCATGGACACGAATGGTCTACTGGTATCGAACTATTTATTTTATTTTAATTATTACGAATATCAACAGTAAAATTGAGCGTTTTAAATATATGTCTGGGGTTTTTTATCCATTACAAAACCTAAAATATGATGTAAGAACAGTAAAAACAACTGTTAGTAAATAATCAACATGTTATAAAAATATATTAACTACATCTATTTTTTGTCCATTGATAGACACATTTTTGTAGGTATTTACAATACTCTCGTTATAGAACACTTTATTTATAAAGAACGGTAACAGTACAAAAAACAGCAAAATAAAGTAGTGGTAATAACCGATTTCTTCCAGATAACATATAGTTTACACATGGTTATATAAAATAACACAAGAAAAAAATAAGTGTCCACATTTGGATCGAAATTAAATTATTGCACCTAAATTACCGTATAAAAACGAAAACTACCTATATCCATAATCTTAATACATTTACATGTAAAAAATTTTTTTTCTAAATGAGTGTATGGCTAACAAGCTTTTCCTCACTACTTCATCGGCCAGCCATGCCCGTGTTTAAAGTATGCTTGTGAAAAAAAAAATCATCCTATGTCCTTTCTCGTAGCTCAAACTCTTTCCATACTAAATTTCATCCCAAGCGGTTTAAGGGTGAAGAGGTAACAGACAGAGTTACTTTCACATGTGTAATAGTAAGTAATAAGTATATTAGTAAGTTTGGGTAGTATAATTATGCGACCCCACACCCATCCGTAACAAAATATCCAGATCTTATATTAACCCTAACCACGCGTTGCGACTAGTTAAAAAAGACACAATGAAGACGATTCTATTTAAGCAAAATCCATCCTTTAGAACTCTTAACATAATTTGGTGCAACATGGTTATGCTGTCCCTTTACAGTCAATATCCTCCCAAATTCACACTCCAGGAAAACACTGGCTTTGCATTTGCTGAACTTGGTGCAGTAGTAGGTATTCGCACTGTTTTTGTAATACGTGTAGCCCGCGGCGAATAAGAGGGGCTTACCACGCCGCGATGTGATTATTTCGTAGGGGTATTCTGAAAACGAATACAACAAACACTTAGGTGCGGTGTTGTCTACTTTATTCTGAACCCTGAGTATAAGTTTTTAACGTAACTTTACGTCACGAACGCGTTTGCGTTTCCCATATAAATAACATTATCACTTACGCGTTCGTAAATGTTTTTGTACGTCACAAGTAACTTACACTAGAGCCTTTGGAATGGGGAGTGAAGAGACACTGTCCATATAATTTGAAATGTTAGGTGATCAATTGGATTCTCCTTTTCAAATGACTTAATTTTACAATTAATATAAAACCCGACTTGATTTAATGATTTAGCTGCGATAAACTTACACATTGTCTGACATATCGTTGGAGAAAATAAGCACGTTTCATTATTTATAGTCAAAGGAAACACGAAACTAGCTGCATGTAAGATTTTAACAGGTGGCTTGAAGCGTTCATTGAAATCAAAAACGCATAAAAACGTGTAAAAATTAATTTGTGGTTTGAATTATGTTTTTCTAATAGCTTTTTGCACGCGATATCGATTTGGCGATTTTAACACGTTCGCAGGCAAAAGGAAGCAAACGACTAAGCCACGCCTGTGGCCATACTATCCGTGAACGTGTTAAGGCAGAAGCGATGTTTTAGGAAAAAGGTTAGGTTGATCTTAGTTTCTTATCTCATATGTGTTTACGAATGTATTAATTACAGATAAAAATACAAAAGTAGAATAAATATAAAATTTTAATTCAATATATATAAATACATCCATAGATTTCGTTATCCACAAATGGTAATAACTAAATTAAGAGTCACAATAAGGGGAAAAAAATTTGTAACTAAAACAAAATCAGTTATTCATTATATATTAATAATATATTAAATTTTGAGACGAAATATGTTTTCCTTTATCTCTCGTTATTAATGTAGGTTAGATAAAAATTCATCAATCTCAAATGTAGTTGAGTTTTTGTACTAATACAGTACCCTCGCCATGAGTTGCGACTGCGACTTTGCACAGATAGTAGATACTCGTTATCGATAACCTCCATGTCACAACTCATGGCAAGGGTACAGAATGGCTTAAGGTACGCGCAGTCAGTAATGTTAGTACTTGATATACTCCCCATCTGCCGTCACCATGTACCTAGGTGGCGGGTGATTATGTTCCTCCCTCAACGAGATAATCAAACCGGTTCTCATGTCCAGCTTCACCGAAGATTTACACTTCACTGGTGTTCTCGTGTTGTTGGATTGTGAACAGTAATAACGCTTTGAGTGTTCGTTGTACTTAAATGTGTAGTTGTTGAGCATCAGAAGGCGACCGCCGCGACGTGATGGGATCATGGTGTACTGGAAACAGCTGTAATCTGGAAACATGGATCAAGTCAGCATAGCGCCCAGTCATTATACATACCATTACTGGACATAGGCCTCTCCCAAAGTACGCCACTGTCTGGTTTATGGATTCAGGCGCTGCCGGCCCTCTTATGCAAGTGTTCGTGTTACCTGGCCAAACATCGGTGTAGGTACGCTACGTTTGTCCAGACGCGGTTTCTACTCCAGAATAAGCTTATAGGTTACACGGCATATGTGTGCCAGCCCATTGCCATGTCAACCTAAGTATGTAACCCTTTTTTAGGCCGCACCAATCCTAACCTTAAATCCCAAATAGTTACGTTTCGGTATATTTTAAAAATAGACACCTTTAGCTATTGTCCAAACTAACCTAAACTTGAGAAGTTCAATGCTTGGGAAGAATTCAATTAATACGAATGGGGTTGATGAATCGTACTATGCTTGGAAAGGATTAATATTTACCAAAAGCTGGAGTTGCGGTTTCAAATCCTGCTTCGGACGCCTCAGATTACTTTTTTTTTTAATTCTGCATATTTATCTGTCTCTTACAAGTAGCAAGTGCCATCTTTAAAGTTATGTTAATTTGTTGAAGTTATGAAGAGGGTGAACTGGCTTGGAAAGTTCGTTTTTTTTTTGAACCGATAGCAAAACTGCATTTTATTTACAAAGGAGTCTTTACTCCAGTAATATTATACTAACTTTAAGTGTTTTTTGCCTTTAGCTGGATTTGATATAATTTTAAATGATGAATTGGAATGATAAATAATTGATACTAATAATTTGGATCAAATTGTAACGTTTTAGAGTTTGTATTTTCCTCGCAGTAATGAGGTAGAATATTTTATGTTTCACAGGGTATGGTTAACGTATGCGGAGTGAAATTTGGACAAAATGCAATGTTGTTTTAAATAAAAAAAACACCATTATTTTTTTAAATAGTTATGTTTTTATAATAAAGTACCTAATAATGATTAATGTAAAAAAAAGTTTACTCCCATGCGAGATGCTTTACGGTAGTTCTGAGGAACTTTGTCCATCGCTGTCGAAAACATATATGTGGGCATTTTATTCAACTCCAATTTTATTTTACGAATCAAGCTTTGCACATTTTTAGACCGAAAATTATCGCAATTTACTCGCCTCTTCAGATTTGCCCAAAAATCTTCAATAGGGCGAAGTTGCGGAACATTAGGTGTATTTGATGTCTTCGGTACCTATGGGGTGTTTAGCTCCGCCATTTTGCTAAGTGTTTTTTTGGAATAATAGCTTGAAGCTAAGTCTGGCCAAAACACAGCATTTTCTCCTCTATGACTCGTATTTATGAAATCTCGCACTAATGGCAAACAACGCTCTATGTAGCGATCGGCGTTCACAGTTAAACCTGATTCAAAGAACACCGCCTTGGACATTCCGCGTTCCTGATGGCAAGCTATAGCAAAACTTTTTTAGGAAACTTGGTATGCTCAATATATTTCACGTTCTCATCAGTTGGACCATTGGTCTTCTCAAAATAGTAATTGCCTTGCCACTAGTTTCCATCTAACGTGAAATATGACTCGTCATCCATGACGCAACTCACATTGTTTTTGGCGTAAAATATTTCTTTGACTAATTTACGCAGCCGTATTTTCTGAGTGGATTTTTGATTTTCGGAGACGGTGGATTTAAATTTTCTACACCGCTTATCGATGCCCATGTCATCAAGATATTTTTGACAGTTTTCCGTCACATTTAAATTTTCTTCCGAGCTCTCTGTAAGATTTAGCAATACGACCGGCGGTAATTTTCTTTAGTCGAGCTCTCTCAGAAAACTTGCTCAAGCTGGGATAATTTCCAGAACCAGGCTTTCTAGCAGTGGTTGTTTTTTAAGGTAAAAGACGTTAAAATATTATAAATGGTGCTTCGACTCTCACCCATTTGTACTAAATGTTCCACCACCTTCGATTTCGGCCATAGGGGATGTATACTGTAGAAATTACATACAGTTTTACGACGGCGTTCTTGGTTATTTACCATAATTACAAAATCAAACATCCAATCCTTATGAAACTTACCAGACTGATTGACAGATATATAGACTTGATATTGACATACACACATATTTTTTTTATATTTTTGTTTTTTACATTTTATATATTCAAACTTTGTCCAAATTTCACTCCGCATACGTTATTCCCCTCTCGTGCCTTAAAACCCTCCCAACGGTTGAGATTCGACTCATGTTTTTTCGTTTCCTTCGCGAGCTCGGGTCTTAACATTAGGACGAGAAGGTAAACACAAACTTTGTCCCCTTGTATAACAAATAACTATTAGCAAAGTAAAAGCCAAACAAGGTATACTACGCAAATGTCGTTAACTTAGTCAATGCAGTGCTGTTTTTTGGGTTCCCTTCATTTGGCATAATTTATATTGTCCGAATCTTAATACGAATACGCATTCCAAGTTTCGCATAATTTATTTACACCGAATGTTAATGTTTTTATTTAGCCTACTTAATTCTTTATTAGCCGAATACTACTTTGTCCGAAAATATATAGACATACAATAAATATATTGAGGCCGAATGTCCAAAAGTGGGTTAGGTTAGAACTGTGACCACAAACGAAAATCAAGGTCGGTTAGGTTAGAACTGCGACCACAACAGAAACGCACTCTTGGGAAATAAGGCGTAATAACGCCATTCGGTCTTTCCAAAGTATGCGTACCGACCATTCGGCTTAGTTTAGTTCTGCGTAATAGAATTCGGCAAAAAAGAATTATGCGAGATCAGTTTCTGCTTATGTACAATTATGACAATACTGGGTAGCGCGGTTTAAAATTATGACAAAACACATTATGCGTAAACAAGGGGAACCCTTTTTTATATAAATTTCGGCCTAGTGTTTTCATACTCGGCCATCGAGTTTTCTTAAGAAATAAAAGGCATTTACTAGACTCTTATATTTATTTGAAATAAACGTATCAACTTAAGGTTACTGAATCTATTCAAAAATAATAGATTAATTAGAAAGCAAAAGACAGTCAACTTTCATATTTGGTGCCTTTAATAACACTACACTATACTATTGTATGATACCTATTAAATAATACTACAGATTACCGAGTACTTAAATAAGAAGGTACAGCTGTACTGAAGTAGATTATAATTAAAAAAAATTTGATTAACCACTTTTTTCTTAATTAAGTAATATTTTAATAAATGTCGATTAAACAATTCAAGTAAATACTAATTAAAAAAAATATCTCGACCGTAATACTATACTAATTGAATAGCGAATAATTAAGCTCCTATCTTCACATCACAACTTCAACTCCTCATAACTTCGGTGACACATATTTGACCTTATCTGCAATTGACTGTACTGGAGAAACTAAGTACAAATCAAATATAATAACTGAAACGGATTATACCACGTATAGTATAGGCATACGCATACCGTCTCGACGTTTCGAACCGATGAAGTTTATAGTAGTATACTCGATATAATCCGTTTCAGTAGTTTTATTTCATGAGTAATTATCGCGGCGACTGAAGACAATAAATATTATATAAATCAATATTGAGTTGCAATCATTTTTAACATGTACGCCTGTGGACGTATGAAACTGTATGTAACCTCGTAAGGCCGATGAAATTTTATCGTTTTTTTACTGTACTTGTACAAGTACAAATTAAATTCGAGTTTTGAACTTTCTATGAAACAAGAGAAGGTTTTAAATTCAAACACTAAAATTTCCTCGGCCTTACGAGGGTAAAGACATGCCTGTTCACGTGACAATGGGTACGCCTCTGCGTACTGTCAGCGAACGAGTTAAGTATGACGTTTAGTTGTGAAAAAATTACCAAATACCGGCTTCCGAGGCAGCCTCCCTCGACCTGCCTCGGCCGTCACGGAGGTCAGCCTGGACACTTATTCTTAAGAATATGTCATCTATAGCCTCGTAACACCCACCATATTAAAATATTTAATAGTTAAAACCAACCTTACTATGCAGTGAATTGGGTTGAATTTTCTTTCGTACGAAAACTAATGAAACAAAAGAAATTCTACCCTATTTACTTTTATAAAAGATTTCAACTCCATTGAAAGGGAGTGTACATTGTAATGCACGCTGGGTGTTACGAGGATAGATCTAATCACGCTTTCAGAAGTAGGTAGGTATATGAAATATATTTTCAATATATACTGGAGAAGTTACAACAAGTGCATTCATTTTATTTTTTCATCACACTTGCTCGTAAAACATGTTATTACACATAGGCTATTCTGGCCGTAATTTTTAAAATTCGCCCTATGGCTGTATAATAGCACAGTAGTAGTTGATTTAGACATTTTAGACCACAAATCTTAAATTTGCCCTAGGGCTGAATAGAAGTACAAAATTCGCAGAAGAATTCATTTCCCAATTTAATCCTCACAAGTGTAATGAAAAAATAACATCGTGAAGAAATTACGAACTCGTGTTAAACTCTCGCCTTCGGCTTCGGCTTCACACTCATTCGTAAATCCTTGTTTACCGACGTTAATACAATGTGTCATTTCATACGTTATAGCTTTAAATACAATCCTGAGGGCAACACCTTAAATTTAGGAGGCGAATGGTTGTGCTCTTCCTTCAACGCCACAATGTAACCATCTGCATCCAACTTCACACTCGACTTGCACTTCAGAGATATAGACCTGGAACAGTAGTAACGCTTCGCGCGAAGATTGTACGAGAACGTGTGGTTGTTCAGCATGAGGAGTTTTCCACGTTGCGTTGTTATAATTTTGTATGCTACACCTGTAAGTGAGTTAAAAAATATCTTGATGAGCTATAGGATTTTTCTTGTATATCTACAGTTGATATGCTTTGCATTTAAGGACTAGGTAGCGTATTTTTCTGTAGATAAGTGAAGGTATCAGTGGCGGCGTGCCTTTAGAACCCAATTCTCGCCGGCATGACTAATATTCCTACAGGTGACCTTAACCAAACCTGGAATAACTCGGGACACTTATACACACTAAAGCGAGTTAGCAAAACATTTTATCGACAAATAAACATATCGATGTTCTACAAAATAAATATATTTATGGAAAATCGCTTTGTATACTGAGGCGGCCGAAAAGGCCAAGATAGGAAAATACAGTGGTCTCGGCGCCGAATACAATTTTATCCCATTCGGCGTCGAGACTCTCGGTCCGTGGGGCCCCGGCGCTCTGAGTCTCTTTAAGGACCTTTCAAAGAGACTCAGAGACACCACAGGAGACCGAAGAGCTGGCAGCTACCTCGCTCAGCGTATCAGTCTTACGATTCGTTAAATTTATTGTTAGTTTTAATTAGTTTTAATGATTTATTGTTTTTTTACGTATTTAGATGTCTAAATTAAAAGTACCAATAAATGTTTTATTCTAATAATTTTATATTTTTATTTATTTTTCTTAAACATTACTCCATCTTCATTATTAAAAGTAAGAACATAAAAACTGAAATTTACTTTAAGTCATATAAATACCATAAGCATAATGTATTATTATATGTATATCGACTTTATTTCAATATCAAATTCTTAGAATGTACCCCGAGTTATCACCGAGAAAATTTAAGAATGAAGATGTTCATTGAAAAGGCTTAAGTTATTTATAGAAAAAAAAAAAGTATGGAAAGTAAAATTGCAACACATGTAAATTTAAATGATGGTGGTGATACGGAATGAAACAACATTTATAATTTCATATTTTAATATATAAATATGTATGCCCTTTCTGGGATTTCTACCCAGAACCGTCGGCGTATTAGGTAGGATAACTACCCACTAAGCCTATCGTCAAAACATGAAATAGATTGATAGTAAGAACAAATCAAATGATTTTTTAAGATTTTTTTTTCCTATGATTTTTAAGTAGTTATACTATTATAAAAATTAAACATTGAAACAGATGACATACTAAAGTTTGTTAAATATATGTAAACTATTAATTTCGTCTTAAATATTTATCTTAAAAAAAGAGGTTGGGTTTAGGACACGAGTAAAATTAATAAAACTTTTCTTAATATTTTTTTTCTTAAGTACCTATATGTTATCTATTTCAACTTTTAATTTATATAGTAGTATTACTACTTAAAAAATCAAAGCAAATCATAAATATTTCATAAAAAAAGATTTGCTTTGTTCTTAGTTTAATAAAACTGATGAAAAATTTTTTTCGTTGAGTCAATACTAATGTTTTCACACTTCAATACTCTCCCCACTAATTGTCTTTACGTAATTAGTCGGTGTGTGAGCATGCTTCAAGTTACTACTTACAATCTTTGCCATCTAAATTAATTCTTGCCCGACATTTCTCAAACGTCAAACTTCATCTTTGAGCAGTAATAAGTATTTACCGATTTCTGGGAATAACTCTCTCTGACCTTCCAACATTAACAAATGCTTCCCGCGATGCGTCGGTATGAACGAATATTATAGAAAGAAATACATCATTGGATACAAAAATCGAATAAATGTTGAAGGTGTTATACAAAGGTGTTAAAAAACAATAAAACAAATACTTACATTTTAGTATTGATGCGTAAATATAAACGGAGTTGGTATTATGAAATAAGACAACATAAATGATATTGTAATACTATATAGGACATACTTTTATGCATTCTAAACCAAAGTACAGTAAATAAATGATTTGATACAAATGGTTTACTTTAAATAACTAAATTAAACTATGAGATTAAAGATTTCAAATAATGGGATCATCCCTTTGAACCTAAAATGAATAAAACTTGTAGAATTTTCTTTCATGAGATTACTTCTGCCAATTTATGTTTTGAGCATTACAAACAGCGACTGAATATATACACAGACATCGTTTCCAGAACAAAATGGCTTCCAAAAATTACCCCAACACTCTACTCACAGATATCCACTTACCACCTTCCTCGACTTTAGATATTATCCAATAAACAAATTACCTCTATTAATAAAAAGTTGTCATTGGCATATGTGCAGTTGAAGAACTGTTTTTTAGACTCCCGCCTTTGTGGGCGATCTTTTTTGGTGTCATTATATAGACTTCATTCGTCTTTTTCGATTGAAAGTCAAAGCATTTCTATAGTTTAACATACATCCCACTGGATGTCTTAACATATTTGGGCGGTGGATGAGTATGGCTCAAGTTACCATTGACAATCTTCCCATCGCCGTCTAAATTAATTCTGGCTCGACAATTCCCAGACTGCTTCTTTGAGCAGTAATAATTGTTTGTCGTCTTCATCTGAGAATAAGTGTAGCCTTCCAGCATTAACAAATGCTTCCCACGATGCGTCGGTATGAACGAATACTCTAGAAAGAAATATATCATTGGATACAAAGAACTGAATTGAGTATGAAATAACGATGGCACGAGATTCAAATCAAAACAATGACACTGAAATATAAAACTTTTTTGTATAAACAGAAAGTTTATTAACCTTAGACTACGGTCCTTATCAAAAGGTAAAATAAAATCAATTCCTTACTTGTCTTAACTTTGATTTCCCTCAACCTCACTAAATTAAATTTGTGACATAGTTATTTTAAATATATTTCTTTTGAATTATATTTTCTTAATTTATTAAATAGAATATTGAATTTTACATTTTTATTCTAGAGAAATAGATCACAGAAATTATTTTCCAACTATGACTACACTAATGTATACAAATAATAGGTTGACTATATCTTAGTTTATAAAAGACTACTCGATATTTTTTTCCATTCTCCATCCATTCCTCTGTGTTTATGTTGCGGCAAAAGACAATTAAATTAATAAATTGTACGAAAATGAATGAAATGCATAATGAATTTTAGGGATTTCCAAACTCTATCTGCAGATGCGGCAATACGTTCTCCAATCTACGCTTGTATTTTCTCCATCTTCTTCTCTGTTCCTCTGCTTCAAGAAATGTCATTTCATGAATTTTCTTCTTAGTAGCTTTCATTCGTTCTAAGTTTCTTTTGTATTGTGCTGCATACTCTTGGGGGCGCTCTTTTTGCAACCTTTCTCTGTATCTTCTCATTCTTTCAGCTCCGCTGAGAGGTTTCCTATTTCCTGCAAAAATGTGCTTCCATTTAGTATAATAGAAGATCATACAACTACTTGTAACGACACTATGACTCTATATGTTGCATTTGAACCAACGAATAATATAATAGAAAGGCTCTAAATTGAGTATTTGTTGATAGTAGTTTTAAACTTTTAATAGATATGGATCGTTTAAGGGAAGCAGTTTGTAAGAAAAGTCGTAGAGGGAGTAGGAGGGAGGGAAGGAGAGCGGACTGAAGTTCAAGATGTGGGTGTCTACTAAGTATTATGTAGGTAAAATATTCGATAGGTAGAATATTCGAAAATTCTTGCAACTTCATCATCATCACCAACTGATTCCGTTAAACGTTAGATTTATTTTAATGCACCTATTGAATATTATTCTTATCTTTTTTTTATGAAATAGGCGGCAAACGAGCAGACGGATTGCCTGGTGGTAAGCAATTACCGTCGCCCATGGGCTCCTGCAACACCAGATGAGTCACAAGCGCGCGTTGCCGGCCTTTAAGGGGGGTTGGAGCTCTGGGAACCAAATCTTATCTCGATTTAATAAATCATACAATGTCACTTTATTTCTTCAGATATCATATATTAAAAATAATACAATTTCGACTTACAAATTATTAGGAACTGATGGAATAATAAATACATTAATTACAATTAAGTAATTTAAAATTATATCCATACCTAAAATAATCATGGAAAAATTAAAAAGTGTTGAAATTCTTATTCCCGTAAACGAACTATAATCGCTTAAATACAATAAATGGAAATAATGGTACCTTAATTTCACTAGATTTATGACATTATTGATAATCTCACTAAACAGACACCACGAATCCCAGTCAACTCCGGATTACATTATCCCCAAACGATTTAGTTTTATGACTTTTATGAGAGTGTATTAGTGACCCGTACTTTCTGTCCGTCAAATCTGTCTACCTGTCAAATCTATTCTACAGGCTGTTTCCCTTTTTTAAAGAACGTACATAATTTAAATACACCTTATACTTATGAACAGCATCTTCTCCATGGCTTCGTCTTAGATGACTAAGGAAGTTTGAGGAAGTGTTGCCATAGCCACGAATTTTGACTTTGCATTGAAGGCAATACGCCACAAATCTGTGAGCAGAAGATTCCTCAGGACAATATTTGAAGAAAGTTCCATCTATAACCGTTGGTATTTTGCAGGTGTACGCTTCGTAACCTGAAAATACAAATATTTTGAAAACGTATCTTATTCTTTGCTTCAATTATTAAATGCTATAAAAAATGGTAGGTAGAATTCTCTACCCCAAAAGTTGATACCTGGCTATCAACTATTTCATTTCCATGGTTACGGTCCCCTGGGTCACCTATAAAACCAAAGTTTGATGGCATCTAAAGATACATTTTTCTGTATGCCCTTTCAATATTGGGTCACCTATCAAGTACTTTAGTAGAACGAGGTGTCACATTTCTTCTAACTATGCTGCTGTTGTCCCTGGCTAGCAGCATACTAAAGACAACAAATAATTGATTCACCCACCTACACTAAGGTAATTAAGCTAAAAGCATTAGTGCAAACAAATCAGATGAAGTACTTGTAACATAATTCGTTTCTTTTAATTAGTTACAACCATATAATATTGAGTCATTGAATACATTTTTGAATCGAATACAAAGAGATTTTGACTTACATATTTGGGATGTTGCTTAAAACTAAAACAATAATATAGTACATTACATTTATGTTCATAATAATATTACAAAAATAACCAATCTCACAATAATAATGGAATACTTATTTTTTTTTTTTATTAATTCGACAAAGTTGTGACCCTCCGTCACAACTGCTACAGGCACAACAAACTGTAACGAATAACAAAAACCTATAATTATTTTATTGTATGTGTCATATTGTATTTATGTCTTTCATTCACTGAAATCAGTTCTAGGAGAAGCCAAAATGAAAAACATTGAAAACAAATTAGGCTGGATTCCCGCCAGAGAAGTGCGAGCGTATTCAGTATACAGATTTCTTCAAGACCCATATGATAGATTAGGTATTTTTTTTTATTGGGTTTCGAAGCACACGGCCGCATAATTTGATGCGGATCTGGATAGTTTCCCGATAAACTCATCCTTCGCTATGAGCAAATTACCATGTCTTCATAAATACTTGTGGGAACACCATGCTAACTGCTAACCCTAACTTTGCCGGCATCTGTGAACGACTAATAATCCAATCTTCAAGAAGGTAATGTGTTGATACGACCAAAATCAGTTGGCAATCACAAAGCTTTTTTTCAAATTTCGAATAGACTTTAAATAAATTTTATATTTCTCCAACGTCTCTACACCATGTTTCCTCTTAAGATGAGTTAGGAAGTTGGAGTTAGCTTGCGGCCCTCCTGCAATTTTGACGGTACGGGGTTGACATTTGACACAGATCCCGATCAATTTCGTAGGCGTAGATTCAACGGGGCAGAATTTAAAGAACGTTCCGTCTAGAACCGTTGGTTTCTTTACTTTCTCCCAATCTGTAAGAGTCAATATAATAATTTCATAACACGATTGCTGAGAGTATTATTTTGATGCACATGGTTACGAATTGCCTACTAACGTATTATAAACAGGCATGATCTCGAATTAAATAAAAACTGTCATATTTACTCATTTTAAATATTTCAATCTTGTAACATTTTTAATGGATAATACATTTTGTAGTGCTGTATAGTCTCGTCTCCACATTTTCTCTTAAGGTGCTTGAGGAAGTTGCGCTGCGCCAGAGATTTTGACGGTACGTGGCGAACATTAAACACATATGCCTACGAACTTCGTAGAAACAGAATCTTACTGGCAAAATTTGAAGTATCTTCCGTCTGGATTTTTGTTTATTACTCTGATCCAGTTTGTTAATAAATATACTAAGTTGTCATAGCTGCTGAATAAAGTATTCACCGAAATAAATTTTGTAGCTACCAGCTTCTGAAGAAATAGGCGTGGTCTACAACTACATATAGAATAAGTGTTGTTGGGTGTTAAGTGACATTTTAATTTAGTAATCTTTTATTAGGGCGTATTACTAGGCAAGCACAAAGGATTTCTTCAGATTTCTAATCGACCTTAAATAAGTTTTATACTGTTGTATAATTTCATCCCCATGTTTTCTCTTGAGGTGACGAACGAAATTTGAAGTAGTTTGCGTGCCTGAGATTTTTACGACATTAGGCAAACATTGAACACACATTCCGACGAACTTCGTGGTAGTAGAATCATCGGCGCAGAATTTGAAGAAAGTGCCATCAAGAACTGTAGGTCTTTTTACTTTATCCCAATCTGTAGAATAATACAATCATATAACTGTTTTAACAGTTGAAACTACGAATAACAAGGGAATTTGCTGAACACTGTTGGTAGACAATGTAGTCTAAAAATAAAAACATGTGTTACTGACATGAAATGTATTTTTTAATAAACAAATTTGATTTATAATCAGGTTTAATTATTTTCAGTATCCTTAATGCTTTTTGACAACTGTAATACACCTTCATAATCTTCATTTATATAAACAAATACGAGTAGTTACTAGTACTACCTTAGACGAAAAATCTTATGTATATATTCACAAACCTGTTTTTAAATCTTTATTGCAAAACAAATAAAAGGTACATGGTGAGGGAACTTCTAATGGTATATTCTCCCAGTTAAGCGAAAAAAATTTTATCTAAGAATAATATAAAATTATAACTTATTGAAATACAAAATTAAGAATTATTATTGCACAGTAAAATAACCTCTTACTGATACTTATAGACCTACTTGCGCATATAAATTATTTGCGCATGAAAAAAAATATTGTGAGTATTTATTTATGATGCCAAATGCAAATCTTTCCAATGGTGCCTGAACAATAAAGGAATAGATCAGATAGAGAGGGAAAAGTAAGTAAGTCTGAGCAGTACACAGAACATAAAACACAACCAAGGCTGACAGTAACAAATAAAATTTGAGATCAATGATTGTGAGATTTGGAAGAATCTAAATGAAAGATATACAGACTACATGTAAGTCTACGACATCTATTGTGTATTTGAAGCCATTTTAGCAGCTTGCGATAAGTTAGTATGTTGTATATACTCGTGCTACGTTGGATATATGTGGACTAAACGCATCTGAGTAGGCTGTCCTGTTCACGCCGGAAAGTTTCAATGACATTAAAGTACCACACAACTCATAATCAATTATGACAAAGACAAGATCGTGCATGAGTAGTTTTTCATTACCAACTGGGGAAAATAATGCTTAGAGGTAATTTCAGTGTGTATGGCATACATCAAACACTTGTGGATCGACCTTAAATATACATATATACTTAATAAGAAGGCTGACTTGTGATGACGTCTTTAAAGACATCAGTTCAAATTATTTGGTACATATCACATTAAACGTTATGAACACACTGAAACTAAACATACTGAAAACTAAATTGCTGAGATATAAACATTTTTAAAGAATACGAGTACATGGAAACTATCGAATCATTTTAATTTTGTTCAAATCATTAATTAAATTCTAAAAAGATTTTGTTCGCGTCAATGTTCTATGTGATAAAGCCTTAAGCATCGCCTTGTGTATGAACACAAGTGTGATCTTCCTGGTACAGTGAAGGTCAGATATATAGATACCAGTGGCGGCGCGTTTATACAAGCCGATTCCCGCCGGCTTGACTAACTTTACTGCAATTCAGCGGTTTTCGTTGGGCTCAAGAAGAAAAGGCTAAAACATATCGGCTACGTCTTGCCTAAGAAAAAAAAATGTCGCTCGCCACTGATAGATACGAACTAAATTCCAAAATATGTATACATGCACCTTATTGTCTCAATATTAAAACCATGTATACATAGTACATGTATACGTATTATATTTTACCTTGACTGCACATTGATTGCTTACTGACTGATCAGATCATAATCTCATAGTATTCACAAATAAACACTACTGCCCAAGTACACAATTTTTCTTCAAATTTCTCATGGACCTTAAATAATTTTTATATTGCTCTATAGTATCATCTCCATGTTTTCTTTTAAGGTGACTGAGGAAGTTGGAAGTAGTTTGCGCTCCTGAGATTTTGACGGTCCGGGGCAAACACTGGACACAAATCCCGACGAATTTTGTCGAGGTCGAATCTTCGGGGCAGAATTTGAAGAAAGTTCCGTCTAGAACTGTGGGCCTTTTTATCCTGTTCCAGTCTGTAAAATAATACAAGGTTATCGTCACTAACTATTATCATGTATCTATTGTACCTACTAATCATATTCTGAAACTGAAGTTGCTGCTTTAACAGATGTCATTTGTGACTTGTTGTCCTAAATGCATTGACTAAATTGATTGGAAGCACACTGAGCCGACAATCCAACAGGTGTGGTTTCATAATTTTCCAGATTCCTTTACGATTTTTTTCATTTCTATGGTCTGTTCCCGATTTGTGGGATTAAAAAAAATATCAATACGTTTAATTATAAATAATATATTTGATTACGAGTCTATCAAACGGAATTAAATTAAATGGTGCCACAAATATTGTTGAACCTACCCCACATATGCTTTGGTTAACTTTTTGCAAAACTAGTTCAGTATAACTAATGGAGTTGGGTTAGGAGATGAAATATTGGTCAAAGTAACTAAACGAATAATCAGCAAGCATATTCAGTGTCGTAACTATAGGCCCTTAAGGTGCGCAGAAATTACCAGATCAAAACGCAAAGTATGGCTATACGTAATAAACTCGTTACAACATGACAGCTATAGTTACAGGCGATTAAAATAAAAACCGATCATCATATGGCTAGTTAAGATGGCCGGGTTTTACCGGTTGTCACTTTCTAATAAGTATATCAGTGCTAAAGAGATATATGACGCGATAAGTTTCTATCGCTCTCGGCAATTAGCTAGTTACGGCACTGAGCATATAACATTTCATTATCATTGACATACAAATGTAATATAAAACAAAACCAAAAATTTTCAACATAGTCGTCAGCATAAAAATGTCCGGCGAAAGCATTTATGGGCCGCGATTGCGGCTGTATAACACTATGTGGTTCATTTGGTTCATTGTACTTATTCATGGCAGAACAATATATTCCCCTTCTCTAGTAACATGGAACTTGGCTGGTTCATGAACATGCGTCTCCCGAATATCCACTATCCTATTATCCTGGTCCAGCTTGACTCTAGCCTTGCATTTCAGAGCACTTTTTCTAGAACAATAATACAGCCCGTTCGCCACTCTGTTGTATGTGTAGTGGTTCACCATCAGTACGGTGTTGCCGGTTCCCATTCGGGATTTTATGAACATGGGCCCTGGAATCAGTGTACATGTTTAAAAACAAAATTTGCATGTAGTTATTTGATTCGAATGGAATATGTTGTATTGTTTTATCATTTTCATACATTGTTAAGGTGACGGCACCAGTAATGGACAAGGAACCAATCATGAACATAAGTGCTTATTTCAAAGGAGTTGAGAGTTGTGCATTTGTTGGGACATATTCATTTATAACTTTATGATTTTTTTAATAAGAACTAAGTGTCCGTAATTGGTGCCTGTCAGCTAAAAGTGTCCAACATTGGTGCCATTACCTTAAATATAATCGCTTTAAACATAAGTTTAGACAATTGAGCACACGGCTGCACTGTTATTACTGCACAAGTTTATTTGGTCACATACGCAACATTTTTCGGAGAGCCCAGTCTCCATTTTTTCTAAAATAGGCTCTCTTGCGCGTGTGACTCTAAACATGAGTCAAGCCGCGTACTTGATAAAACGTTAGAATGATTCGCGAATGTTTAAATGAGCAAATAAAAATGTTATAACAACAATAAACAAGCTCGTGTCACTATGGAAATAAAACAAACATTGAAAAATGTATATTATAATATTAAATTTGAAAAAAAACTGTCGTATTTTGGTAACTTATTCTGCTTATGTGTAACGTAAAAGGTGTCCTATCAGCCAGGTGACAACAAAACCATAGTTTCTTAGAAATAAATTGTAAACGTTCGGTGTTCATTGTGAAACTGAGATTTACCTAGTTACCACAAAATGTATTTTTAATGTCTTTAGGTGCCCTACAACTGGGTTTAAAAATCACCCAGGCGGCCATAACCATGTCGACGAGTGGCATAATGGTAATTTATGCGACTGCTTCGTATCCTAAGACCAAATCATATTTTTATGCCTAATTATGTACAGTTACATACACTGCTTTATCTACTACACACATGTATCTCCCTATAGTTAGTTTCAGAAACCCCATGCGAAAAGTCAAACCAAATGTTAAGTGGCGGCGAATGGCTCAATTAACTAAAACAAACGACGAGAGAGTGATCGAACCACACGCGGTAACGATCTACCCTCATTCTGTCAATATCATTTTCACTAATACCGGTTCCATTCCCTCTCGAGAACGGTATAGTCTTGCACACGTCAGTTATTCCGCGAGGATGGCGCTTGCAACAGTGCCGAAAAATCGGAAATGTCTGAATGCACAATTGCACATGCATGGTAACTATACCGTATTAAGTAATAGTTGTAATGAGAACGACCATGCTAGCTTAAGATCGTTAAATATTCTCCGTCTTTGGTTCTATGGAAAACGGGCCGCGCGTGGTTGTGGACCTCCCGTGCGTCTTTCAAGGTTTTATCTCCATTGAACCTTAGGCGCGCTGGACAGCGAATAGTATTCCTTTTCGAACAGTAATAGAGAAAGTCGGTGTTTCGACTGAACGTGAAACCGTCGTGCAAAATAATTCTATTCCCCCTTTTTCCTTTTATAAATATTGGTCCTGAAATACAAAAAATAAATAACTTCAGTCAAATTACTCACCTATAATAGTAAAATGTAGAAAAATACGTTTCGGCTTTTAGGCTACGGGCAAGAAATATCGATAGTCGTAATCAAGTTTATTGAATATAAATAAGTTCACGTTCTTGAGTTGCTTTTGAGTTAAAAAATGTGTTTGGCAGTATAATCATTTTATAGTCCTATATATTATCCGTCTATCCGTCTTGAGTTCCATGATAGAATGTGCTAGTATAATGGTTGTAGGTTTAATCTATGTAAAACTATCCTTCTTGTAAAACGTACATACATTGGTATTTTGAAACTTCGGTACAAGAACGTTACTCACCTCATAAACTTTTGGTAAAATAAATATTATTAATCATATTATTTAGAAACACTATTTTATTTCCCCTTTTCCTTAATTAAATACAGGCACGTGTTGAATTTGCATTATTATCAACTTGAATAGCTTATGATAAAACTGTACAACAAACATCGATTTTATATAAACCTAATATATGTAATTAGAATATAATAGAATAGTTTTTATTCGTAAACACAAACACAGACAGAAAAAAGAAACAGAATACAAAAAAATGCCACGAAATGGCCTCATCTCAGCATAATGCTAGCGAATAGCCAGCGCTATGATGATTGATTACTACTTAGTTACAAACGGATAAACTTGCGTGTACTTATATCGTACTACGCGACATGTTTCGAGTAAGCTCTGGTACCCATTTTGGCATCGCAGCGAACAGTAGTGAGTGACATACACACCCTCACCGCGAGTGGTGTCATGAGTAGGGCCCGGAATTTTGCGTGCAATTTTGGAAAAGTCTAAGGGAGAGAACGCTAATATTTATCGATGTATCGATAAACCGAGTTTTTTATTAGAATTAAAAAATAATAATAACTAAAACTTTCCGATGATACATTATATGCTCATTCAATGGCGAGTGTCGTTTACGTTTAACTGTCAATACATATTAAATAGGTATCTTATCTACAAAGACTTGATAGCCCGAGTAGGTATTTGATTGCAAGAATGCAAGTATTATTTATTTAAAAATAAATTATTCTTTTTTTTAGCTTTGAGTACACGACCCAACCGATTTATCGAGACGTCGATAAATGTTACTGTTCTCGCCCTTAGACTTTTCCTAAACCGCACGCAAAATTCCGGGCCCTAGTCATGAGTCATGACTCGGCATAAAAATGGGTACCAGCACCGGCCGATGGCGTTTGTAAGATACCATGGCCTTACATACTGTCTTCGTCGCTCCATCCGAGTTTCTGTCGCGAACTGTCCTGATCTTTGCCGTCCGTTTATCATTTGAAACGAAACTTCTAAATATGTCAGTTAGCAAGTTAAGAGTCTGGCCCCTATTTCACCACAGAGCGCCAATTGTCACGATTCCCGACAAATGTAAATTTATGACGTTGCAAGTGTCCATTGGTTACATTGACCGCTTACCATCGGGTGGGACGTGTGATTGTTTGCCACCAACACGTTGGCGTCAATAAAATACCGTTATTTTTTTATTATATCATCAATAGAAAGGTAGTAGTTTGGTGAAGAGCTCTTGAGAATTGTCACGATCCTCAGATGTAATTTTGATTTTTTTTCGACATGTGATTAGTCCTCGCTCGGAATTTCGGAACAATTGTCGTATTTCTCGTGACAATTGTCAAGAGCCATATTGATGATATATAATAACAAAACACGGTATTTTATTATAACTAAGGTGTTGGTGGCAAACAAGCACGCGTCGCAGCCGATGGTAAGCGGTCAATATAGTCAATGGACACCTGCAACGTCAGAAATGTACATGTCGGGAATCGTGACAATTATCGCTGTGGTGAAATAGGGGCCTGGTCATGCAGTAGTCCCAACACCGTATTTTTTTTTTATATCAGCCATATATATTAGGATTTTATAGTAACATATTCCCCATCTTTGGTTCTGTGGAAAATCGGGCGTTCATGGTTGTGGATTTCTCTTGCATCTTTTATTGTGTGATCTTCATTCAGCCTCACCCGTGCTTGACATTGTATATTTCTCTTCGAGCAGTAATAAAGAAGATTCGTATTTCTGGTGTAAGTGAAACCGTTGAACAAAATTATGTTATTGCCCTTTCTTCCTCTTATAAACATTGGCCCTAAAATAAAATGTCAAATTAAAAATAAATGATGAAAAAAAAAATTCTGAAACAAAACTAGAAAGTTGGATAACAGCTTATTTTGCGCACACTTGCCTGTTGTATTATTTGCCATAAAAGGTTGACTGGGAGTGACTTCGGTTATTAATTTTGAGGAGAGATGAAAAACGAGTATTTGACAAAATATAGTATAATTTATCTGGTTAATTTTCAAATGCAGACATTGAATCAAATATTTTTAATACATTTAATAGTAGTTTATGTATCTGTGCATAATGAAGGGCATTACAACAAGAGTGTGGGTTTATGAAAGGAGCCGAAGGCGAGTTTCATAATAATATCACACGATTGTTGTAATGCCTAATTATGTATAGTTACATACACTACTTTATCTACACACATATCATAAGTGTTTTAAGATGGGTTCAGAAACCATAGGGAAATTACTTATTACTAGTGTTACTTGTAAACATTAAAAAGTCAACGAACAAAGCAAATGACAGCTTGGAACGGCGGCGTTGCGTATTTCGTATCTCAGTCATTTTTTTTAAAACCATAGACAAGCGAATGAACTCCCTATTCTACTGTCACTCGAGTTCAAATGTCGTTCGATTTATATTAAAAAAACATAACGAATTGGCGTTTCGTATCAATGACTGTTTTAATATCTATAGATACTAGATTAGACACCACACTTGAATTTGACAGCTGTTCCAAATTTAAATTCATAACCTACTGATTTCAGTAGGTAATGTTAACATTCTCTCCATTCATCTCCATTCATTTCTGATGGTTGGTAATGCTGGTCATTGCCTACGGTTTCTGGACGCATTTTAGAGCACTTATGATATGTACGTAGATAAAATAACAAATGGAAAATGTAACATAAAACGTATTCTAACGCAAACCTCATAAGTGACTAGATGTAACAGTTTTTCTGGCCCTAAGAAATTTTTCGAAGGCTTCAAAATTTCCAGTGGCGTAGCGGCTTATAGGCATCACTCCGGGTAGTTCCAAAAGTAACAAGAAATATTGCTGAGGCTTTTTAAGCATCTAACGTGAGCGCGGCTTGGAAGCCAACATTATCAAAGCATATTGTAAGTATATGCTGAACATCTGGTAAAATGAGCGCAGTCTTGCCAACAAAGATTTAGAACATAAAATATTTTAAACTGTCAAGTACTTTATGATACATAAAAAAAAAAATTAAGGCATGCATTGAAAAATAATGCACTTTTCCTAGTGCTCCCGCGTCCGAATGGGATAAGGAACATAACTTATTTTCGGATATGTGTTTTGTAGGTATACATTTTGTGTCTGATAAAAGCTGAAAAACAATTATTTGAATTTTCATATTCGAAAAAAAAAACTATAATTCCTCATTTTCCTTAACGTGCGTTAACCGTGCAATATAGCGCAACAGGAATGAGGTTAAAAGATGGTATTCTGTTTTATGTAAAGTCTGACAGAAGGTTTTTTTTTTTGCGTAGTTTAAATAAATAATCACTACTAAAGCATTGCATTTCATTCTTTTGTGCACGAGAGCCATAAATGTGTCTCAAGCTCAAGCTGATTAACGCAATTCGCTGTAGGCGACGTAATTTTGTCATTTGACACAACAATATATTTATTATTAAGGTCGTTCATGCAACGTATATTAGGAGGTTCATGATTATGGTTCTCTCGTATATCTTTTATAGTATTATCTTTTTTCAACCTAATCCTTCCTTGGCATTTCAGAGAGAGTCTTTTCGAACAGTAATACACCAAATCTTTACTCCTATGAAATGTGAAACCGTTGCACAGTAGGACTTTGCTTTTTCTTCTTTTTGCGACTGTAATGTGCACTAAAACACAAACATATTATTATAAGAGTACTAAGTTATTATAAGACAAAGTATCTTTTTTTTAAATACATTAGTGTCTTTAACAATAGTTATATAATAAGGGGAGTTAAGATTTGAGGAAGTTATATAACAAGGCGTATTCGAGTTTTATAATAACAGACCAATGAATTTTAAAACCCTATTATGTACCGTTGCACACAGTAATTTTTCTATAAATGAAGAGAATAGAAGAAATATAGTGAAACCAAATTTCATATTAAAAAATTAATAATAATAAATCATAATGGCGTAGGGATGTGACGACCTCATCGCCCACTGGTTTTCTCCAGTGCAATCAGTCAACGCAGGGCAGCTTGTGGCGAGCTGTTGGAGAGTAGCGACTCCACGTACCTGAGTGCCCCTGGGGTGCCCTGTCGGACAGGTGGGACAGGTCCCCTGCCTCTGGCTTGCCTTCACCGGCCGTCCAGAGTGGGGTCGCGAGAGCTGCGTTCTCGAGGGTAGATGTGGAAACCTAAGTGGCGAGTTGGCTATATGTTTAAAGTCCAGTGATACCTCTCTACCCTTAGCCCTATGCACCGGTGTTGCCCTAGAGCCATGTTTGATGTCGCTTTTTGTGGGGGCCCATCTCGTATAGGGCGAGTCACCGTCTGCCGGAAATAAAATTGAAAACCATTTTATTAGGCAGATGTCCGGTTTTTTATTCAATAACCCAGTAGCTAGTCCAGTAGTCTTTTCCACCCAATAGCCTAGTACATTCTAGATTCCATTATAACTCAATAGTTCTTACACCATGGCGGGTGCTGTCTCTGTGCGCGTCCTATGATACGGACAGGGGCAACATCCGCTTAGTGTACCCCTTACATTTCATTAAATTGTCGAAAGGGCCTCTGCGCGTTGGCTCGATCTGGCTCCGCGTACGCCTCCCAAATGTCCGGAACACCATTGTTCCGTGTACGGAAGAATCATAATGAAAATACAAAAAAACCTTAGGTTTGTATTTTGCAGCACTCCGTTACATGCACTAAATACACTAAAATACAGTGTTGTATTTTTTTTATACAACACTGTACCATCAGGTGAGATTGGGGCCAAATGTATATCATTTATAAAAACAATAAAAATAAAATTAATTAAGTAAGAAATTGTCGCCATTTTATTTTAATAATTGAATAAATTTATTCATCAATTAAGTATACTTAAAATTCACAAAAAAGAGACATTAATATAAATACACATCTTCTCTATCTATATATCTATATGTATACATAAAAGAAAGTGTGGTTTGTTCAACCGCTTATAACTCGAGAACAGCTGAACCGATTAAAATGATTTTGGATTGGTTGGAATCGTCACAGCCCTGATTGAGACATTAAGTACTAAAAAATCACAAAAATCCCGTGATTTTTTAAAGCTATCAGTACTTTTGTCGATTTTTAGGCGGTACGAAGTTCACCAGTCAGCTAGTTTAAATTAAAACCGTGTCACCTATGGCTATAACTAGCCTAAAACTAGCCTACAACCCGTTCTCGCCATGGCTGGTCCAAAAGATCGCAGCGTAACCATAATAATGATGAGGACCTGAGCTATTGTCTCTATCGCTACAATTATGCGTCAATTTAATTAAGAGACAGATGCCCGAAATTGTCGAACTATTGAACAAGCAAAAACCTGGACCACTTATTTCATAACGACGTATCTGCCTTCCTTAGTTTTAACTACAGTAGGTGGCGGGTGATTATGTTCGTTATTTAAACATACTATCATGTTATTGTCAAGCAATTTAACTTTAGCTTTGCATCTTAGACGTATACTTCTGGAACAGTTGTAGTTCCCACTCTGTCTAACATGGAAGGTGTACCCATCGACCAATAGAAGGTTTTTGCCTCTCCCTGTTGGGATGAAAACTGCTTCTAAAAACAAAAGGTACACAATGAAATATATAAAATTATAAACACTACGTATATGTGTAACAATCATATAACTGACTGTGTTAACAATTAATAATGGTGCTTTCACGTCATCTGCGATAAATATTATATTATCGTGATAAAACATTTGTTTATGATAAATTATAACAACAATTACATTTTACTTATAATCTTTATTAATACGAGTATATTTAAATTATTTACCAAGTTGACCACCTCTTTAGTATTTTTTTATTATTATATGTCTTTTCCGTACACGGAACAATGGTGTTCCGGACATTTGGGAGGCGTACGCGGAGCCAGATCGAGCCAACGCGCAGAGGCCCTTTCGACAATTTAATGAAATGTAAGGGGTACACTAAACGGATGTTGCCCCTGTCCGTATCATGGGACGCGCACAGAGACAGCACCCGCCATGGTGTAAGGACTATTGAGTTATAATATAATGGAACCTAGAATGTAATAGGCTATTGGGTGGAAAGGATGGACTAGCTACTGGGCTATTGGATAAAAAAACCGGACGTCTGCCTAATAAAATGGTATTCAATTTTATTTCCGGCAGACGGTGACTCGCCCTATGCGAGATGGGCCCCCACAAAAAGCGACATCAAAGATGGCTCAAGGGCAACACCGGTGCATAGGGCTAAGGGTAGAGAGGTGTCACTGGACTTTAAACATATAGCCAACTCGCCACTTAGGTTTCCACATCTACCCTCGAGAACGCAGCTCTCGCGACCCCACTCTGGACGGCCGGTGAAGGCAAGCCAGAGGCAGGGGACCTGTCCCACCTGTCCGACAGGGCACCCCAGGGGCACTCAGGTACGTGGAGTCGCTACTCTCCAACAGCTCGCCACAAGCTGCCCTGCGTTGACTGATTGCACTGGAGAAAACCAGTGGGCGATGGGGTCGTCACATCCCTACGCCAATATTATTATTATTTATACTTATTATTATTATTTCTCTTTATTCATTTTAAATCTTAGGTTAGGTTTTATAACATTTTTATAAAAGTAAAATATAAAAATACATCTAAAACGTATCAAAACAATAAAAACATTATAAAAAACCTAACCTAGAGTGCCGCCGGCAACGGGGCAGGGCCCAGGCTGCCGGTGGTTAGGGCTGCAGAGAGAGGAACCGTCGGACTATGCGCGCCGTGTCCAGGATTACTGCCTTGAATCTGACCCTTGATCCAACCACAACCACGTAGCGAGAGTCTCTCAAGATGTTGGTCGAGACTCTTCGCTATGAGACCGTTCGCGGAAACAACTATCGGTACAATGATCGCCGAATCAACCTCCCACATGGCGGTTACCTCGTGAGCCAAGTCTAAGTACTTGCTGGACTTGTCCTTCTCGGCCTTCACGAGGTTCTCGTCACATGGGACGGTGATATCGATGAGCATTGCCCGGCGCTGCGATCGATCTATCACCACGATATCAGGCTTATTGGCTACAATAGTCCTGTCCGTGATAACAGATCGATCCCAATAGAGCGTGGCACGACCATTTTCGAGAACTGGCGCAGGTGTGTACTTGTAGTACGGCACTTCGCGGTCCGCAAGTCCATGCATAAGAGCAAGCTGCTGGTGTATAATCCTGGCTACAAGGTTATGTCTGTGCAAGTACTCGCCGTTAGCAAGATGAGAACAACCGGAAATTATATGCCTGAGTGACTCTCCGGGACGGCGGCATGCCCGACAAATGTCGACCGTACCGTCTTTCAGGATATACTTCCGGTAGTTATTCGTCATGATAACTTCGTCCGCAATTGCACAGGCAAAACCCTCGGTTTCTCCGAAGAGGTCCCCGAATCGTAGCCAGTTCACCGACGCGGGTAGGTCTACGTCTGGTCCCGTTAGGGCCCTGTAGAACCGCCCGTGTAGCTCCTTACTCTTCCATACGGCCTTGCGGTCCTCGGTGCTTAGTACCACTGGTTTGCGCCAGTTCTCGTTTGCCAAGGCGAGCGGTGTGAGGTTCTTGTCTACTGTCACCACATCACGATGCATCCCACACCCGTGGTTCAGGAAATAATTCCTGAGATTGCACACCTCACGGTTATGGAGACTTTTGGCATTTAAAAAGCCGCGGCCTCCACACTTCCGTGGGATATACAATCTCATAACCGACGAACGTGGGTGTAGCATGCGATGTGTGGTGAGTAGTAGTCGGACCCTCCTATCCAGGGCATCCAGCTCGGTCTGAGTCCATCTTAGTATGCCAAAGGAGTATATAAGTAAGGGCATTACCCAAGCGTTGAAGGCCCGTACCTTATTGCCACCTGACAAAAGGCTATTAAGTACTTTTGTCACTTATTATTTGTATGTCTCTTCCGTACACGGAACAATGGTGTTCCGGACATTTGGAAGGCGTACGCGGAGCCAGATCGAGCCAACGCGCAGAGGCCCTTTCGACAATTTAATGAAATGTAAGGGGTACACTAAGCGGATGTTGCCCCTGTCCGTATCATGGGACGCGCACAGAGACAGCACCCGCCATGGTGTAAAGACTATTGAGTTATAATGGAATCTAGAATGTACTAGGCTATTGGGTGGAAAGGATGGACTAGCTACTGGGCTATTGGATAAAAAACCGGACGTCTGCCTAATAAAATGGTATTCAATTTTATTTCCGGCAGACGGTGACTCGCCCTATGCGAGATGGGCCCCCACAAAAAGCGACATCAAAGATGGCTCAAGGGCAACACCGATGCATAGGGCTAAGGGTAGAGAGGTGTCACTGGACTTTAAACATATTCACTTATTATTATTATTATTATTATTTATACTTCTGCCCAATAAAAAAAGGTCCATAACATATAGGTCATTCGAATTCAAATACTACAAAAATTTAATTATATAACAGACAAACAAAATATTTGATCAAGATTAATTTGGTAGCACAATGGTCAGCTGTGGTAACCAAGATAAGCATATCAAGATGATACAAGCTATTGACATATTACTTCCTCTGAAATGGTGGATCATGGTTGTGAACTTCGTATGCATACAATATTTCATTATCAGAATTTATCTTCACCTTCGCTTTACATTTTATCATACTCTTTTTGGAACAGTAGTAGTTTCCGTGGGTCACCTGACTATATGTATGGTGATTATATAATAGCAGATTCTTTCCTTTCCTGGTTGGTATGAATGTTGGACCTAAAACGAATAATTTGACATGATTAGTTTATTTGACGCGTATTTGTATGAGGTATATATGCTCTTGAAGTTCATGTGTACCATTTCTATAACCGTAACATGTTATCTACCAAGAGTGCAATAAATGCTTTATGTTTTTAAAGTAGTGACACTTCTATATTCATTGCAATAAATAGATTTCATATGCTTCTTAAGTCCTAACCTATTGGCGTCCGAGGCAGGATTTTATCCCGCACTGTCAGCAAGCTTGACCGACACCTTGACCAATTAGATAACCACGTCGAAGTGAAAACCGTCGAAATTTCTCAAGTATATTCTCTAAATCAATTTTTCAAATTATTTAAAACTTTTGCACATTCAACGTCACCCAAATACTACACATTACTACATTGAATTTAATAAGAAACATAGTATAAGGTTATGATTTGTCACATCATGATAAAATAAAATACAATGTTAAAGCTATATTCAATTTTTCTTTATTTCACAAAATATCTCAAAAATAAAATATTTCATTTGAGCGCCTCAGCTTTTTCGTAAAACGAAGCGAACAATTCTAGAATCTATCCCATATAGTCAACACGTTTGACGTCAGGTAATCTGGGATTTTGTTGCCGGACGTCAGACCAACAATAATAACAACATCTCCATCATTTTCCGACGATCTCTTGAAACACGTGTCGAGTTTCATTGTTATCTTCCTTCTGGTCGCATCCATGACTGATGATCGTTGTTACTGGGTTTTGTTCGGGCACGAGCACATTTCAGCTATCCCTCGGTTTCCTCACCACATCGTAGAATTTCTGGGACGGTTCCTCGCTTTTGGTTTATGTAAGCGACGGGAGAGTGAACACATTAATGCTTGAAAAGTACTCAAGTAACTTTTATTCGATTAGCACAAAATTAAACAGTAGAAAAGCAATGCGATACTCTTGTAATTCGGAAATTTCAGGCAAACTAACGACTGCTTAAATAAATTTCTATCTGAACCTACTCCTCAGCACTTCTTCCATTACTCTCTGTATAGAGCAGTCTCTAGCCATTTTTTCAAAAAGGAGTCAGCAATGTCAGCATCCGCCGGCGGTGTCTGCCGGATTCTCCATTTTAGCTGTCGGATTGGTTTGATAAATTACCCAGGTAAATTACCTATTTGCTACAGCAAAGTAATGGCCGTCTTTGGTTTTATGAATGGTTGGAGATTCGTGGTTGTGAATTCCTTGTTCATCAACAATAACGTTATCCTTATCTAACTTAACTTTAGCTTTGCATTTCAGCATATACTTCCGTGTGCAGTAATAAATGCCACAATTACTTTGGTTGTATGTATGGCCGTTATATAATAGTATTTTATTGCCTCTACTTGATGGTATAAATATGGGCCCTGTAAGAAAATAATATAAAAATAAAGAAATTAATTAATACCATACTATAAATTATGGAAATAATTGAACAGGAAATACCATTATGTTTGAGTAATTTCTTTAGAAATATACATATATACGCTTTATTTGTAAACATGAATTTACAATACAGCAAGAAATAGACATTAAAAAGACCCCAAGGTCAATTTACGTTTTGTCAGTGCCACAAACTGTCGGTTGCGTACAAACTCAGGAAATCAGTTATTTACGAAACCGTGTTTCAAAACAGTTATGTTTCGTTTTACAGGAACTTCGAAACGATCCAGCTCGTGCAAGTCTGGGAATAATATCGTATATATTGAAAATTTTAAATGCACTAGCCACAGCATCTTTGCATTGTTAAAGATAACATAATCATATCACGAGCTGGCTGCCCGCAGCATCTCTGGTTACTATTAAGTCCAATACCGACATTTCTTTCCAGACTCTCCGTGGACATGAAGTTCCTGAGATGGAAATCCGGCGCTGCGGATTAATTTCTACCAGGAGAGCATAGTCTGATTACTCAAATTGTATTTTCTCATCTGAGGCAACGATTATACTGTTAAAGACTAAATTGATATATAAATCCCTTCCTTCGTCCTGTGCATATTAGGAGGATCATGCTCATGAGTTTCTTGTAAATCTACGATGCAATTCTGATCATCCAATTTCACTTTTGCTTTACATTTCAGTGTTTGCTTCTTTGAGCAATAGAAATTCCCTTTGCCCATCATGCTGTATGTGTAACCGTTAACCATGAGCAGTTTCCCCCTTTTTGTTGGAATAAAAACTGCCTCTAGAAGAAAAGAAAAAAATACAATTTGTAAAAGCCACAAAGGTCAAACTGCGTTGGTCCAAGGATTTTAAATAATAATAATCTTGCGTAAATAAAACACATTTTCATACTTTCCTAATTGTAATTTTTAATTTCATTAACATCGTAGCCGTCGACATTAATTCATTAAATAAATATAGATAAATTAGCGAGAGCGTGGAATTGCATCTGTAGTGGTATTGTGTGTTTGTGCGTAGTACGTATTGTGTTTGTAGGCATTCTATATTTGAAATTTAGTTTTTCCCGTACAAGCACCACGAATGCAATTCGACGCTTTCGCTAATTTATCTATACGTTGATTTACTCTATATATTCTATGTGTACATTTAGATCTAATTCCTCAAACAAATATTATAAAATATGAGTAAAATATACTTGTCGCTTTTGCTGACATATTTTTGGGTATTATCGTCAAAGAGTTTCCAGTAATGAAGCTGTAGGTGTATAACCATTTTTTTAAATCTTTTTTGTTTAGGAGCCTTTGTCTCTAAGACCATGTCGGCTTAATAACCATTTAATTTACATTTAAGAATAACTAAATAGAGATATAAATCCCTTCCTTCGTCCTATGCAGTTTAGGAGGATCATGCTCATGAAAACCTTTTATGTTTATGATACAATTGCGATCATCCAGCTTCACCCTAGCTTTACATCTCAAGGTTTGCTTCTTTGAACAATAATAATTGCCCCTGCCTGTCAAGCTGTATGTGTAACCGCTAACTAGTAGCAGGTTTCCCCTTTTGGTTGGAATAAAAACTGCCTCTAGAAGAAAAGAGGAAAAATACAATGAAGCCAGGAAGATTCAAGGTCCAAGATTTTCAAATGTATAAATAAAATTATCATGTACAAATAAAACATTAGTATATTGTTTTATTATTTATTATTCGTGCTTGTAAATTATTTTAAAAGTCAAAGTTACAAAATTAATAATAGTATAACGGAAAAATATTCACAGAACTTGATTCATTGAATTTGATCGGCTTCCTTCCATTTGCGAAGTAAGACAGCCAGTGCATTGGAAACGGCGCGAAGCGACGATCAAAGTCATAAAATATGGTGTGTAATTAAATCATCATAACCTTTTGAAACATACCTGCTAGACCGCGCCGCGTCTTACAGTACGTGGCGTGGTGTAATTAAAAATCAAATTCAAACTTTTATTTGGAAAAACGGTAATCCCCAGTTTTGGTAATGTAAAATTTAGGAGGGTCGTGGTTGTGTTTGTATTGTGTAGCAACTATCATGTCATTTTCATCCAACTTAACCTTTGATTTACATTTCTTCAGATGTTTTCTGGTGCAGCAATACATCCCACTATCATCTTTATAGAAAGTATGACCGTCGTACAAGAGAATTTTATTGTTTCTACCCGAAGGTATAAATACGGGCCCTATAAAAATAAACAATAGTAAAAAAGAAGTTAAGATTTTAAAACATAATTATAATGATTCTGTTCTCCATTGCTTAATATATTAATTAATAAAAGTCCATTCAGTATCTTTATTTTGTTCGCATATATAAAAACAATTAAATATGAAAAAAACATGGATCGCATATTTTAGTGCTCTTTATTTAAATGAATAAAAAGTCATATTAAAGGTATCCATAAGTTAAGGCGCACACGAAAGTGAGACCAATACATAATCAATCCCAGGAGATAAAGTAGCATCAAATAGTTAGTAGTATCCAAAATAGTCAAATAAATCCCCATGGCGTTTATCGTGAGGGACCCATGTCCAGTAGTGGATGTCGGTGGCTGAAGTAGTAAATACTTGAAAGGGATGCGCTGAAGGATAGTGAACTAAGGGATGTCGATCTAAAAGATTTGTAGGAAAATTGGAAGATTTGAAGAGAATAGTATAGGAACTCAGCTAGGACCCTGCGGCTCACCTAGACCGGAACTAGGCTGTCTGACTGCATCCGGTGGTCGACAGCTCGCTTGATTCTAGCCGAACGCCCCTCAACTAGCAATAAGGACGTATTTGGGACTGATATTAACTATCTGATGCTGAATGTACATTCACAGAAGAACCATCAACTCTCATCATAAACGTTTTCTTTGTATCATTCTAATACGTGTTTAGAGTCCACATTTGGTAGGGTAGTTCTCCACAAACGTCATTGTCGTCTTGCGATTATCTCCCGGCATAAAGAAGAAACTTCGTAAATTAAGATTAATTAAGACTAAGCACAAGTATTATTACAAGAATTCTTCAAAAATTGTGTGTAGTTTTACATTATTTAACAAATATTTACAAATCCGACAATGACATTGTGGAGAACTGCCCGGTAACCTAATTGAAACAAACCATTTACTCGCAAGTTACCAATGCTTTGTGAGGATTTTATTTACTTGATAGATCCTCTACCACATACTCGCTTTTGTCTTTAAAAATACTAAGGCCAGAATTTCACTTGTAAGTTTTACTTAGTAACGCATCTACAGTTCAGAAATGGGAGATGAATATCACTATCTCATTCTAGCATACAGCTTTACATGTGTAATTCTGGCCTAACAATCGACGTAAATTCGTGATTTTATGTCAACTCGTCGTAATTTCTTTCTTTGTCGTTCTTTCGTTTTCTGTATCGTTCTTTACAATTATAACTTGAAACATCGCTGCTGTTAATGATTATTTTAAATGGGTATATACATGCCATCTCTTGTCACATGAAAGTTGGGAGGCTCGTGATTGTGCGTCTCTTTCAAATCTACTATTTTATCGTTTCCGTCCAATTTCACTTTTGCTTTGCATTTCTTCGAATCCTTCTTGGAGCAATAGTAATTCCCATGGCTTACTAAGCTGTATGTATATCCGTTGCACAGAAGCATGACTCCTCTTTTGCCAGTTATAAAGGTTGGTCCTAAAATAGTACAGTTATATTCGTTTTGGTGATATTAGGTCTCAATAAAATGATAGTTCTAATTTTGAAGTTCTGAGATTCAAGAGTAGCAATATGCAAGTTTGCAGCTATACATTATGGTAATCTAAAGCTGTATAATTAAGAATTTAACTTTAATTGCGACATAGTTAGGTAATATAGAATGACACAACATAAAATAATCATATTTATATTTCTAATTATAGGTGACAGAATGTTAAAAGTACAGTTAATACAATTCTGTATTTTTTATACATATATATTTTAAGTGAACTTTTATTAATCGAAATTTAAATATTATTAATCATTATGATGCCCGTTCACAAAGCGTGGATTTCTACAAATTTGTGCAGAGAGCAGTAATCCATTTTATGCCCTAGGGAGTAACTATGAGTGTTTTTTTATGATGGTAAGAAGTCTGCTAATATGCTGTCATATAGCATTATTGTTTGAAAACTGTACTTTTTCTTCTAAAGTAAGATAAAAAAACATTGTGTATAGTTTATGTTATATTGGAAACTCAAGCCATGGAGAGAATTTGGTTTTTATTTGACTCTAGTTTCCAATATTTACCTTACCGTGTTACAACGTATTTAAACTACCAAGTATGACTAATCTTGAGTGCTTATAAATACTTATTATTACGTCCATAGAACATAATATTGAATTATTCTAAAGGTAGGTAGGTATACATGGATATTTTTTTGGAAATATTACATACTGAATAGTTTTATAAATACATTATTCTTATATCGCTTAACACATTTGACAACACGATAAATGAGCCTTTTTTGATTTAAAGTTGTATCACTCAACCTTTTTTAATTTCTTTATTTTATATTTACATTTTGTATAATTTTTTATTGCTTCCATTTCATCGGATTAACGGAATTGAAGAAAAAAACCTATCAGGATAGAAAAAGTTTGTAATTATATGTAGAAAGATAAAAAAAAAAGAAATAATAAATTAATAAATAGTTGAGAACTAGTACAACTTTAAATAAAAGGTTTAAAGGACTCATTTAATTATAAATATTATAATATTATGAGAATATCATATGACTCGAAATAATTAAGTAAACAACATTAATTTAATTGTTTTGAGGGTCAACACAGACCCAAATTTTGGAGGTCGGACGAGGATCAACGACAGTTTCTCTAGAGGTTCCCGGACGGGAATCTTCAACAGAAGCATCAGTAATTGACCTCCTCAAGTCGCCGTGTCGTTTAATCAGCGTGAGATCAGCTCCCGCGTCTGCCAATAGTGTGGACGATGTTCGTCGAAAACAATGTCCAGTGTAAAGCTGAGGTTCAGGTAGTTCCAAAAACGTTGCGATCTCTTTCGGCGTACTCCCTATTTTATTTACTCCCATCGGCTGCCTTGAACATTTGCCATTGTGATACTGCAAGAAGAATCTATTGGTTTTTGTGTTCGGCGGGCGCTTCGACTTATATTTCTCAACAATTTTTACATACTCCTCGCGAACAACGAAGGATCTATCAGTATTCGTCTTTAAGCTTGGCAAATTTATTAACAGCAATTTTTCCGAATGTTTTTCGATCGAATTAACAGTTAGACTCAGAAGTTCGTTTGTCCGGCATGCTCCGTTTATGCCAATTATGAGAATGACCTGAAATGAAATAATTTTATTATCACCATCAAATTAATAATTATTTCTAGACTAATTTGCTGACTCAAGCATTGTATTGAAGCAATAGATCCCATAAAGACATTGGATACTTATAAAAAACTAAAGACATCAAAAAAATAAGATTATCTATACAAACTATAGGGGTACTTACTTTTGCGGCGAGATAGACAATGTCTGGAGCTTGGGTAATAAATCTTTCTATATCAGAGGCCGTGAACATTTTGGATTTTTTGGGTGCATGACCCACTGACATGCCTTTCAGAAACTTCACGAGATCAGTATACGTCTCAATGTGCAAATCCATCTTTGCTTTTATGGTAGCTTTCAACATTGAGTAAATACTCCACATGGTAGGTGGTTGCTTCGTTTGTGACAATTGCATAAAATACGACAAAAGTACTGTTTCCGACATAGATTTTTCGCCTATTTGCTGTCTCCATTCATTAAATTTATCGAAAGCTTTTAAATATTTTTCTCGTGATTTCTCCGGGAGAAAAGTTAATTCGGCGTCTTTAGTATCTTTTAAGCCTTCCGAGGTTGATATTTCCTCTTCATCGCTTGTTTCACTTATGATTTCTGAAAATAATCAATTATATTGAACTATTAAAAGGGAAAACATAAATGGAACTTTCTCTAAGCGACTAGGTACTTAAATACTGGAATTTAACTACAATGATACTAGAGATGCTAAAAAGAAATATTTATTCAATAAACCCCTTTTAGGATTCTAGTGTGACATAAAATACAAGCCAATAGAAACATTTTTTAAATAAAACCAACGTTCCTTTTTCAAAAATCAGTATAAAGTGTCCTAACGGTAGAGCATTTTGCTCGTACAAAAAAAAACCTGTAATATTGTATTAAGATTCCCGTAGCCTGTCTACCAGATATGTGCGATTTTTGAGACCAACAGACCGCTAATTCAGTACTAAGATAAGATAAGATAAGATTCACTATGATATTATTATTCTCATCACACTTCACACTTGAGCATAAGGCTTGGAGCAGCCATACTCTCCTGGGTTTTTGCGGCTTGACGTACAGTACAACCTTCCAACAATCGGAGTCTGTTATGGGTGAAAAACTTAGCTATTTCGGGGATCTATATTCAAATTTTGATGTAAGTTTCATGTTAATTATCTGCATAACTACATAAAATACCGATGTCTATGTAGTAGAAAATTCATTCAATTAAGTTTTTCACCTATACCTCATCGGGTAGATATAAAGGTAGCTTCTAAAAAGGGAGTGTTAGAGCAACAGTGTAATTACGTTTTCAGGAACCTTAATGTAAGTAGGTCATAACACAATGTAGAGTTTACATTGTAGATCCTCTTTTGTTTTTGAATTTTGTGGGAAATCTATATAATCTCAATTATTGTTAGTATTTTCATTCAATATTTGAAAAGATATATCTTCTTATATAACATCACTTATAGTATAGTATAGACTTTATATTCTTTAGGCGGCTCCCCACATAGACAAACGTACAAGCCGCCTCGACGCTCGGCCGAGGCACGTCTTCATTCCCCAAGCAGCCTCAGCAGGCAATCTCCTCGCGAGGCTGCTCGGTCTGTGTGGATCCCCTATTGATGAATCTTGGCCCATTGACAATGTATGTACAACTTCTCTCAAAATAAGAATCTCTCGTAATACTTTAGTAGGCGGTAACATCAAACACGGCGCACATAGCTTAGTCGCTGGCGCACCCTAGGTTATATTTTTGAATGTCGTATTAGTTTACCTTCAAAGTCATATCTTACAAAACCTAATCTATTAACCAAAATATACATATATAATCCTAAATGACACATTACTTTAGTACGACAATATAATATAACAATTAGTGTTGTTAAGTAAAAAAAAAAACACAATTTATTTCAAATATCACTTTATAAACACAGTCAACATGTATTTCCGAATCCTTACATTATTTATGAGGTACGTATTCCCCAGTTTTGCTAATATAGAACTTCGGCGGTTCGTGGTTATGAGTTTCGTCCACTTCTAGTATGCTGCTCGTCTTTTCGTCCAGTTTCACTTTAGCCTTACACTTCAGTGCAGTTCTTTTAGAGCAGTAGTATTGTCCAGGGTGTATACGGCTGTATGTGTAGCTGTTGTATAGCAAAACTTTATTTATACCTTTGCCGCTTGGTAAAAAAACTGGTTCTGGAAAAAATACTAGCATTAATTCATTTCTTTAGTTAATAAAAATTAAGGTGCGTGCATATGCAAAATGATGTCCACAGCTCTTATGACAGCTTAAGTCTGTGAATGGATTACATTGATTCATTTTTTTTTTATTGTCGACGTTGTTCTTTCGATATTTAAATCGAAATAAAAATAGAAAAAACATGACTCGCAGCGGGACTCGAGCAGCTAGCAGACGTTTCTGCTTCAGCGTCGCGCCCCGCTGCGCCACGCCACAAAACGCGCCTTATGTGTCCAAGCCTTAATATAAAAACAGTTGGTTTTTCGTTCGTCTTAAACGGTTTTATATAATATATTTTTATGTTAAAAGTTACCCTATTGTGACATAATCTTCTCTCTCGATCTCTAGTTAGAAGAAATTTCGTTAATTTAAAAGGAATATCCATATACATACAGTTACTAAAACTACTCCTATTTATTTAAGTTAGCTGTTTCTTTGGTAAAGTAAGAAAATATAATGCAATTTTAATAAACCGGCCGAAGTAATGTTAGTTTTGAAATTAATGTTTACGTTAGTCTCCGACAGCGCATGCGTTGAAAACGACAGCAACAATAGTCAAACCAGAGGAAGTGAAATAAAAGACAGAATCAAATTAACAGTTTTTCTAAGGATCTGTAATCATGACTTAACATTGTAGGATTTTAGGGTACTACTAGCATAATACTAGCATAACATAAAGTTTATCGCACACTTGAAGTTAATGCTACAATTTACACGCAAGTTACATGCAGAAGAAATGAAGGCAAATTGGCATATTTACCTGTACTTTGCCTCATTTTTTTTATGCCTTATTTGCCCGAATACGCCATTGTGATAATATTTCGATCATTATTATTTGACTCGCTTCGTTGGTATACAAGTTCATGTCGATAAATCAGACAAAGTGTAATAAAATATTACAAACCGACAACATCTCAAGCATCTCCTGATTATGCCTCGTAGAGAGGCGAAACATGTGTCGAGTTATGGTATTATTGGTGGTGGTTTGTTATATTTATTTGCGTATTTAATTTTGCGGTGGGAGGGAGGGAACATTATTAATGCATGAAAAAAATACGCAAGTAAATATAACGGGTTGGCACTGATTGACTAGCACGTTATTAAACAGCGGAATAGCAAAGTAATATTATTGTTGTTAAAACAAATGCCTACAAAATGAGATAATTGTACTAATACTTATTTCTCAAAAGTGAAATTGTAAAAAAATACTATCGTATTAAAATTAAAAAGGTACAAACTCTCCCTCTTGGCTAATATGAAACATTGGCGGATTATGGTTATGGGTCAAGTCTTCATCAAGTATGGTATTATTTTTTTCATCTAATTTCACTTTCGCTTTACACTTTAGACGGAGGCGCTTAGAACAGCAGTACTGGCCTGGGTTCACGCGACTGTATGAGTAACCTTGATACAGAAGAATCCTCTTGCTTCTTCTGGTAGTCAAAAATATGGGTCCTAAAAGAAAGGGGCTTTTAGCAGGGGAATGGTTGTGAGATTACCGTGGGACTCAGTACTTAGTCAATGTGTGTCATAACCAGGGTTAGGAGGATTTTTCTCCCGCGAACGATTTTCGAAATAAGGAGTGTATGTACAGGAGCGGTACCGCGAACATCGAAGTTCGTATATTCCGGGCATCTTTCTCTTTTACTCCAATCAAGGTGTCATGAGAGTGACCGAGACAATCGTCCGAAATTTACGAATATCGTTGTTCGCGGTAGCGCCGCAGGTTCTTATAACTAGGGTAGGCAGCGCGCGTGTGAAGCCTCTGAAATTGCAGGGGTCCACAGGCTACGGTAAGTGCTTACCATCAGGCGGAACGTATGCTTTTTTCCACCCTCGTAGTACAAAAGAAATTCCTACCATGAAAAACTTGGTCTTTTTTGAGTTCGGACTTCGATATTGGTGGGAAATTAGCTAGAACGTTATTTTACAGGCGAATAAAACGAATATTTTATTTATGTTACAGTATGTAATCCTCAGGTACAGTATATGTGTATATTTTCCAGTTTTGCTTAGCACTTAGTACATGAAACATTAGCGGATCATGATTATTCATATTTCAATTTTAATATCAATATTTTATAATAGTTTTCATTTCGTCCCATTACAATAAAGCCTCAGCCTCATATACAAACGATTACCTCATATACATTTAATGTAAGAAATTAGAACTATAATATATATCTCGGTTCACACTTAAAGGAGCCCTGTAGGCCTAGCACATGTATGGGGGGACAGTATCTCACGACAATGTACTTTTCTAACTCCTATTAATAAAAGAGAGACAGAGATACTGTCGCGCCTTCATGTGCAAGGCCTATAGGCCCCTTCTTACTGTCATCACTAGACTATACTGCAACTCTCGTCCAGTCCTTATACAAATTCAAAATTATTTCTTTCATGTGACTTTGAATCTTTGACACATATTAAATTAGTAATACTTAAAAATGAAGGGTTAACTAGCACTAAAACATAGTTAATCATTATCATCATCATGTCAGCCGATAGACGTCCACTGCTGGATATAGGCTTCCCCCAGAACGACCCAAGAAGACTGATCCTTCGCCTTCCACATCCAGCGGTATCCCGCGACTCTAACTAGGTCGTCGGTCCACCTTGTGGGAGGCCTACCTATATAGTTTTTCAGAAATAATAATAATAAACGCATCAACTGTATCTCACAGGTTGAGCAATGTAACGCCGCACAATTTAGCATTATTGGATAGCTAGGTTTGTCCGCTATCATTCTCAGGGGGATATTGGGACTATCACGTACCTGGCACAACAGGGACGCTGCACACGCTCATAAGGTGGTCAGAAAACCATCCTTTCGTGCCTTTGAAAACATCGCTGATACCCTACAGAAGTTAGGCTGTTCCACTATAACCCGGAACGCGTTACATTGGACTCGGAGTGCGCTAACACTCGCGTATACTAATTTTGGATGAGAGTTGGGGCAATCACAGACCACTGTAGTATTTTCATCTTTTTATCTGTGTACTCCATTTGTCTATATGTCAGGGTGTATCTTGTATATCGCCATTTTAAATGGTCAATGCGAAGCACGTAGGTGAGCTTTGTACCTATGCCTTCTTAGTCTGAGTTTCTGATACACCCGGACATACTACGCTTCCTCGTTTTCTGGTATTCACTAGTATTTTCCCATGTGTATCGGTAAACCTGATCAGGTCATCACATTTAGACTTAAACTTTCTCGAAAAGGTTCTCCGTGTTGAACGGGGAATATTCTAGAGGGAAATTATTCACAAACAAATTGAGAACATTCTCGAGTACTATTCCATATCTTATAACAAATTAAACGGGACCTAATCATGTCAAAACTAAAGGCATTGTACCTAGATTTACGCCGACGTTTCTGAAGTGCTGTGACTTCCATGGCACCTGGATTGAAGAGGCGGGCAACAACGTCTTCTTGCTGTGAGAGTCTTTCCTCGAAAGATGAATCTAGGTTCTCTAGCTTTAACGTGGTTAAATCCCGTTTACTTTGTTATTATGTGTAAAAATCGTGAGATTTAAAATAAACAAATAGCTACATACACAACGTAGGAAAGGAATATACAGGTGTTAAAGTTCTCTTTTAGTGTCGATGCTTGAATTTTTACTATTCATGTTTTCAAAAGTATTACAAGGTGTGTGACTAAAAAAGTCGTGCATTAAATTACTTTATAGGTATATATTCTCCATCTCTGCTAATATGAAACATCGGCGGTTCGTGATTGTGCGTTCCCTCTTCATCAATTATAATATTATTCACTTCGTCCAATTTCACTTTTGCTTTGCATTTCCTCACGATTCTTTTGGAGCAGTAGTAGTTCCCCGGATATACACGGCTGTATGTGTGTTTCTTGTGTAGTAGCAGATTATTTTTACCTTTTCTAGATGGTAAATAAATTGGTCCTAGAAAAAATATCACATTGTGTTTAGACCAGGATTTAATGGATTGTTTTAGACCAGTGGGAGAAATATTTGAGAGTTGAGTAACATCTGATGAGGGTAAGCTGGTAAACATTTGTTACATTACAATATATTTTTGGTTTACAACTTTATTAACTTTATGTTTTAAACACAAAACTATTGTGAGACTCAAACATATATGGCGATATTATCAATTTAATTTATTAGCAATATTCCACCTTTAATACATTTAACTATAGCACTTTTACCAAGTTACACAGTAAACACTGCAAACTATAATTTTTGTGACAATACAAGCTTGAAAACATATTTACAATAAAAAAATAAAGTTTATTTCAATAAAAAAAATACATATAATAATAGTGAGCACTTTATTGTATTCAAATGCATTACAAAACAATACTTATTACATATTTACTACTATACACTAAAATTAAATATGCGTAACTCCCACTTGCAGAGTATATTGTTGGCTCACATGCTCGGTTTTAGATGCAGTCGGGATGTTAACATGGCTGTAATCAGTTATAATGTAGGCCAAGCAAGGAGTTTACCTTTCAAGGCAATACCAGTGTATTGCGCCCTTCTGCGCATAGGTGTAGCGGTCTAGACAAGTATTTTAGCCTCTTCAATATTGCAAGAATCTGATTTGTGCTGAAATTGTATTACCTATTGAAAATTACAATACGTATAGCGAGTATTACACATTAATAACAAATAAAAAATTAGAATAAATACCATCCATATGAAATGAACAGTCTTAAATTATTTTGTTTTTAATACAAAACAAGAATGTGATAAATTCTTATAAGACGTGCATTGCTTCAAAATTACTGAAATTATTTAGAAACAAAACTTCCAAATGAAAACAAGATTAATGTAAATTATTATATAGAACAGTTTAAATTTCACCTCATAAGAACAAACTAACTAGAAATACCATAAAACAAACTGGATTCGTAAGAAATGGCCGCAATATCTCACAACACAGATGATATGTTCAATAATAACAAACTATGTAAAGTTGATCTTCGCCACATCAAAAAGGTTCAGAGAAAATTATAAAACTTGGACAAAAACAATTGCCAAAGTGACAAATAAGGACAAAACATAAATTAACTTAATTAGGTTTGATATACATTTATGAATAAGAGGGTTAGGCCATAAAAAAAAGCCAATCAAGTAGTTACATTTCTAAGTGTCTGGATACCAGCTGCTATGTAAAAATGACATTAAAACATATCAAATTATACGTTGCGGTACATATTTAGTATCTAATAATCCTATAAATGCATATAATATCCTAATAACAGTAGGATGGCGCGAAAAAGCTATACCAAGGAAAAAAGAAGCTTTGTTATTAACTAAGTACTCACCAAAGCAGCCCCGCTACGCGCTGGCAATCCATTGTTTAGGCAAAATTAACACATCACTGCATCACAAATATAGATTCCCATGCACTTTTGACACAATTCACTAGGAATAATTCACAAAACACGAAATATTAACACAAACTTAAACCAAATTTTTAGGTTATGCCAAGTTGCACTTGGACACTACGGCGATATTGTCAATTTAATGTGTTTAATTCTAATAACACTAATAAATACAAGCAATTACAACCGCGACATACATTATTTTATAGTTTGTTTGGTAGCAATATCAATATTATCGTAATTTTTGACATCCCGATGTTTACAACTAGTGTATACGTTTCGATACTATTGCGAACTGTCAAAACATAATCGAACAACAACATTTAAGTCGAATCAGAATCGATGGTAGAATTTTAAACTTGTAGAATGTTTTTTACCTAGACGTAGATACGATTGTCAAGTCCCGTTTTAGCGTAGTTTGTATATTATTTGAGAATAAAGCTATTTAGATTATGAGTGTACCTACATTGAGTTTACATATTATATTTTTATTGTGCATTTTGTACATTATATAAACTTGTTGAAATGTATCTAATACCCATAATCCATTACATTGCTTTGAAAAATATATATTTCCGTGAGTCGTCATTATCTTCATCAATATCATCTTCCTAACTTATGTCTGCCTGTGCCTGGCAACCTCACCCTGAAATGTAAGGTACGTAGAGACTACTTTTATGAAAGTCACTGCTACCAATCTACCAATGCGAAAAAACTAGCTCCTGTGAAGATTTTTTTTGCCTTTACCGATATGCGACTCTTAAATTAAAAAAATCCTATTCAGCACTTAACTCCTATAAACTATACGATCTGAAATAAAATCCGTTTCCCACTCACTTAATTTTTTAAATTGTTGAAATTATTGAGCATGTATATTCTGATCAAGTAGTTCTGATAGTTTTGTCAATATTTATAGGGTTTTGTCATGTAATATACCTACATGACGCGTTCAAGTAGTCCATCAGTGATATGTATACCTAGATATTTTTCTAGCACGAACGATTTCTTGTAAGTGATTGACAAAATAAAAACATCGACAGTCCTGTTATCGATAAGTACCCCTTCAATTTCCATACAGGTAATACAAAGACAAATATGGGGTAATAGGGTTAAAAATAACTAACAATAATAAAAGTCAATTTATTTATATTTAAATACCTACTTCAGAAAACAATTTGGAACTATTCATTGCAAATTATAAACGTAAATTGGATCAAAAGTATACGGATTACGTTTAATTTGTTCAAGATCGGTGACACGCGGCGTCTAGGTAGGTAGCCGATATAAGACTGTGTGTACATCTTGAAGTTGAAGTAGTATGTACTTATCGATAGCAGGATTGTCGATATTTTTATTGTGGCAAGCACAAAACAAATGCCGTTCCTGCTAGAAAAATATCTAGGTATATGATATGCCTAATTAAATAAATATCATGCTTGGGGGGTAGTTGCAATTGTCGCCACGCTTGGCAGGCGGGTTGTTGTGATTGGGTTTCGACGGACATTGCCGCCCATCCGTCGGTATTTTCCCTTAGCTGCCTCTTACTTACCTACTTTTACCTGTGGGTGGAGATGGGGACTGTAATCATAATTGAATGAAATAATCAGCAATACATATTTATGACGTATAATTAGTTTTATAGATACCCGCTTTCTATAATACACTTAAAGAGTTTTTTAAGAATAACATCCGAACTTTTATAATACGTAAATAAGTTGACTAAAGTGCAAATGGTCATTCATTTATGTTATTTGTATAAAATAAATAGATTAAATGCAAGTACATACAACAGCAAATATCAAATTGCATACAAGGCGTTCATAATGTTTAAACACTATCGAACTGTATCAAGCTTTATGGTACTCCAAGTAAGTATTACGTGTTACATCACTAGTTTTTGACGTTTCTCGACGCTTACACATAACCTCAAAATTTACTTGTTTATTTTTCTATTTAAATACCATATCACTAAATGTAATTTATTCATTAATTACCATAAGTGATATAGCGTAAAGTTAATCTCAAAAGTGATGACCCAATTAAAATATATCTATATTACGTTAGAACGCATATAGTATATGTGCAACAATTTTCTAACTGCTTTTCCTTATTGCTAGCTTGTTATTTTGGTTTAAAAGAGTTTATAAGGGCATATTACTTCTACAACTTTATCGAAATAATAATATGAAAGCCAATTAAGAAGTGCAGTGAATACAAATAAGTGTATGTTTTTCTTGTTGATAGTGCGTGATCGCATACAAATATGACGTTTTTAAGGTAAGATCCTCTATGACCAAATAGTTTTAATAATTGAATGTATTTCAGTGACTGTTGAGACTGTATTGTAACATCGGTGTAAACAAAAAATCTTAGCTGGCCGATTTTTTTTATTTTACTTCTAAGTTAGTTCGCTATTGTTGAAAGTTATTGTTTAGAGATAAGATAAGATAATGAATACTTACTGTAAACTGTTACAATCTGATGCTAAAAATTGGTTAATAATTTTTAACAAAGCCAAGAGTTTTGTAAGTTTGTTAACACAGTCATAAAAATAAAACAACTAGGAACCTTTAATATTATTATAAAAATAACTATTATTATAATAATATATTATATTATCTTCCTATAATTACTCATGGAATAAAACAACTAAAAGGGATTAAGTATATTTCCCACCTGATGACCACAAACACTGCAAAGGGCTTGAAATGTTGGGATGAAGTTTAAATTAGTATATGCTATATAATCTGTATTAGTTGTTTTATTTAGGCACCTTTAGTTAAAATTTGCCTCAGTATCTTTGTTTGCTTTAAAACTGAATGGCAGCAGCTGGCAGTTGAGAGCCCGCCTGATTCTGGCCAGATTTCCTATACTCCATCTGCATGTAGATGGATTGAGGTTTTTTTTTGCGACGAGGGAGGAGATACTCCATGTATACAGCCAGGCCCTTACCTGACCGGATGCCCGACTCAACTGGGAAGGAACCCATTTGCCTATTGATTGATGGATTGAGGTTGTGTCTATATTGTTAGTGTGGTTAAGAAATGTATTACCACCTCACTACACATATATTATAAATGTTATTGGTTTCTCCGGGCTAGATTTCTGCAATTAAAAATTGTAATTTGCGCCTATTTTATATTGCGGTACACATAATTGCACCTGCCTTTTTTTTTCATAATAGAAAAAGGAGGACTAGACTGTATGGGTTGCTTAACTTTTAAATCAGGCTTTAATGTTGAGTACCTAAAAGAAGTGATAGCTAATCTCCCTAACAGAGAATGGATTTACCCGAGTTTGATGTTAAGTGACACATTATAGATCTATCAAAATACTATTATTTTTTTGTGTGAAGTAGTGGTCTGTCTTTTTGTACACATTTTTTTCCCCATTGAAACCTATTGAAGCATACACAATATAATATTTACATGTATTTTCTTGTACCAGTTAAACATAATAATCAAATTATAAACAGATATTTGCATTAAGTATATCATACCTACCATTGTCCAAGAGAGAATTTGAAGTCCCATGAAGCCAATACAAAACAAAAATATATATACAAAATAATTGCATATGTTATGATTTGCATAATAATATAATGTTAAATTAATTTAATGTTCATTTTTATAGGTAAGTATCAAGCTGCAATATTTCAACTCGGACATGTAATTGGTAAGTTTTAGCATAAGAGTTTTTTTTTATATACAAAATAAAAGTTAGTCAATAAAGAATAATCATACTATAATTTGAGTTATACATGAAAGATTCATATGAAGATTTTTTTAAATATATTAGTTTAAAATTAACTATTGTATCATTTTCAAATAATAAATGTATCATAACTTTCAAATTTTGTTCACATTTCAATACTTAAGGCTTGGGCACAGAGGCGCGTTTTGTGAGCGCGGCGGTAGCGCAGCGTGACACCGGTGTGGCTAATGTTACGAAATAAGGCACACTCGGACGGCAGCGTCGCGCCCCGCTGCGCCACGCTCACAAAACGCGCCTATGTGCCCAAGCCTTTATTGTATGACTACTTATTACTTAACCTTTGCAATTCCCACTTAGGTATGATTTCTTAAAGTCAACCATAGTAAGAATATCTTAATTATATTCCTGCACTTGCGTTAATTCTCAACTTCATATCAAATTTTTATAATTTTTTTCCTATGTTATATTCTTATAGAGTAATTATGTTATACCGCGGTTACAAGTTATGAATACAAATTCAGAAGAATTCTACGCGTTATAGTTAATCGCCATTAAAAATAAGGTAAGTGACAACCATTTTTAATAGCCAAAGCAATGCTACATCTGTCTCTGCCACGACTTAGAGCGGCGAGCGGAAAAGTGAGAGCAGGATATCGCTGTCTCACCTACGGCCGCTTACCGCCGCCTGCTAGTCGTGGCCAGACAGCATCGTAAAGACTTGGGCACATAAGCGCGTTATGTGAGCGTGGCGGTAGCGCAGCGTGACACCGGTGTGGCTAATGTAACGACATAATGCACACATTCAGACGGCAGAGCGTCGCGCCCCGCTTCGTCACGCTCACAAATCGCGCCTGTGTGCCCAAGCCTTTAAGGCTACCATAATTCAAAGATTAATGCATCCTGCAAATATGCTCATCTACAGGATACATAGATCTTTCCTTAGCCAAAGAACGCAGCTTAAGTAGTTCAGTGGATTTTCGGTAGCCACAAGGCCTGTACAGACCAGCAAATTAACTGCCCATCAAACTTCCAGCGTCCTACGTACGCAGCGTCCGTGGCGCTCAACTCCTTCTCTTCAACAACTATGTATACCGACAAGTCTCCAAAGCCAACAGAGAAGGCAATAGAAGCTGGTACTGCTCTATGTATGGCACCAACCAATGCCCTTCCATCCTCACCACGGATGCACAGGACCATATTGTACAGATTCGGGGCACCCATACGCATAAACAACCACAGATTAAAATTACAAAGACGGGCATAGATTATAAGCATAGTAGAAAAAGGGCGTATACATATAAACCGAAAGGCGAGACTGATAATGTGAAAGAGATATTACCTTAGTTAACTGTTTGCTTAATGTCACAATTTAATAGTAGGTACGCAACGGCAAATGTATTCCTTACCGTTGTCAAAGTAATCTGGGACTTAGCGACAGCCCCTTTCCAATTCCTTTTATTAGAAAGAGAGTTCCGCTAATATTTTTAGTTGTAAATTTTATCGTTATGCCTAATTTAAAGTGTACATCTCATAGAAAAGATGTTAAGAAGCTTGTAAATGTTGGTATAAATGTATTTTAAATAGGATTAGCAGTGCTAAGACCTACTGGGGCGTGACGTGGACAAATACTTTTTCTCCTCACTAGCTTAAAAAAGCTTTATTTATTGTTTAAAAACAAATTTTATTCACAAGAGTGCAAAGCATTTTCATACAAATTGTGAATTACGATTCGACTGTTTACTTGAATTTAGTTGTTTGGATGGACTTTTAAATAATGCTTTCCAAAAATATATGCCATATACCAAAAATTTGATTAGATTTTTTAATGCTTTAGAGTATTTTTTTCCGCGCGGTAGTGAGGTGAAAAATCAAATTACAAAATTAATAATTATAAGTGCCTCCTATAATTTCGTAACAACGCTAAATGTGAAATTCGTCACATTTTGGCGAAATAAACTAAAGGACCTAAGTAGGTAGTACTGGTAGTATTTTTCTCACTATGTGCGTTTACTTTAGCAGTTCCTTCGCTGCGACATCACCCTAAATTCTAGTAATTTTTATATATAATATATTTTATAATTAACGATTAACACGGTACTACTCACGTTTATTTAGTCAGTTAAAGTTTAGTCAGTCAGTTAAATAAACGTGAGTAGTACCGTGTTAATCGTTAATTATTAAACATGTCTCATTTAAGTTTAAATACAAATATATTTTATATTAGGAATTCATACCTATACATTTGTGATTTTCTGTGATTTGTGATATTTATGATCAGATTTACATTCAATATAAACGTTTACTTGCCAGAGGGAGTAATGTTTTATGTAAAATATAGCAGCCCTCATATAGTAGCGAAGTCAAAATTATGTTAAAATTTCTTAGGTATACCTAAGTTGTGTCTGTATAATAGTTACTCATTTGATTCTATGTCATTTATTAAAGTTAGTGTGAATAATGATATGTCGTTTAATTTTCAAACAATCTTACACTTTTCAATTCTGTCACCTTAGTGAAAAAGGGTACAAGTGTCTCGTACTATTAAACTTGTACCGTTTTTCAAAATCCATCCTTATAAAAATGAAAATTTTTCCAATTTCCGAAATTGATTTTTAGGATCGTTATAAACTAAAGTAAGATTCTTAAATAACGTAATCTCAGTTAGATTAAATTTCAGAGGCCCTTATTCTATCAACTTGGGGTGAAAACGGAATTCTCATTTTCCGAGGTTACAAATATTCTTGGAGGAACGCGAAAAAACAAGGTGGTGCGTACTGGACATGCTCAAGTCATCAGAAGAAAGGTTGCAAGGCTAATGTGCATACGAAAGAAACTGACAAGGCAGTTGTGGTCTGTAAATACAATTGTGAGCATAACCACCCTCCACCTAAGGTAGACTTGCCGGCACTAGAAATTAAAGTTGAAAAGGATGACAGCAAGTAGATAGCAATAATCGTATGTTAAGTTTTATAGTTGTTTAAACTTTCTTGAGTCATTCTAACTTTTTATTAAACGACGGCTTTACTCACGTTACTCTCAGTCCGGAGCGCGCGACACTAAACTCAAAATACACCAATTTTGGAAAAAACTAATCTTATAACGAATGAAACATAAATGGGCTGGTTGCCAATATGCCGGTCTCACAGGGATGCCATGGCGACATTGCGAGCAATTGTAGCCAAACGGAACATACTGAGGCGTATGGCTACAAGCCGATGCTAGCCGGTTTCCACAGTTTGTTCCACAGTCCAACAGTTCTTCTTGAGCTCATGAAGAAAAGGCAAAACCATATTAGATCCGTCTTGGCCTCACGTTGCTGAGTCATCAGTCGCATGTCAATTGTTTTATTTAACACTGAGCCAGTATGAATTTGCTTTTATTGTAGAAGCCGATGGAAAATCGCTTAGCATATGAAATTTTAGTCGGTAGTGCATTCATCCTCACTCTGGAGACTAAATAGTCGCACACTTTGCGGTTTAAGAGGAATGAATTGCCACTTAAATATAAATACGATTAAAGCCGATGTGTTTAATAAAATGCTATGTCAATGACGAATATTTTATTTTTTTTGTCTCTGGTTCGTCTGACACTATTCGGCCATGATTCGGCGCGAAAATATGTTATGTTAGACATGTAATGCTAGTACTAAGGGAACAATTAACGATATTATTGCAATGCGAATTTGTTAAGCAATTATTTTTCGTGGTTTCGTTGTAACGGTTGAATGGTTTATTCGATGTTATTTGGTGTCTTAGCTAATTATACTATGGTTAAGGTACACAATTTATCTATCTTTGTGCAATAAGATTTTTTATAAATCATAAGATTGGTTTTATTTGTAGTCTGTATTAAGTAACTTGAAATCATCATTTATGGACTTAGCCAAAGCTTATACTTATTAGTGATATGCAAGAAAAAAGAACCTATTATTTATTTACCTCCTAATGCCTTCTACTCTCAAGAGGGAGTTTTTATAGACAACTGAAGTCTCGCGATATCGGTAGTCTCTTTTTAAAATACTAGATGTAGTTTGGCCGTAATTTATTCTTGTCTACTCTTAGTTCTTAGACAATGATAAAGGTATATAGATAGGAACCTACTACTTATTCTTTGTTTTTCAGAAATACACTTTATCACCTCGAAAAAGGGGTTCAAGTTGCTTGTTTACGAGCAGTACACGTACGCGAAAAACAGCGTGAGCAAAAATAAAGTGACATGGTCTTGTTCGTCCCGTTGTTCCAAAAAATGTACAGCCCAAGTGTCCCTAGATAATAAAGGAGAATTTGTAGTACTCGATGGAGAACATAGTCATCCGCCACCTATTTTCTATGTTAATGATGATGGAGAATATATGAGAATGTCAGCTAAAAGATTGAGTAAAATTGCAGAGACTGAAGGGGGATCCAATGTTGACGAAGACTAAAAACAAACATTATTGATGATCAAATAAATAAATATTATTCAGTTTTATATCGGAACTTTGAATTAACAGTACGGAATCGTGTTAGAATGTGATACGCTAAAAGGAATATAGGTTGAAACATACTAGATGTGCAAGCAAGTGTTATGTCCCGGTTTGTATAGGGTCAAACCTAATAGGTTTAGGTGAAAAACGTGTATTTTGAAAACGTTTTTAACTAATGTTAACAGTCATCTTACCATCACCAAGTACATTGCTTGTTTTCTCAAGTCATATATTCACTTGGTAAGCTTTTCAGGAAGTATTATCACATCCTCCCGCGGCGAACCGGTGCTTCTATACAACGAATACACCTACAACAAGAGTTACGCTTCCAAAAAGGAGAACCACATCAAATGGTACTGTTCCTCAAGAAATTCGAGACGGTGCAAAGTGAACTGTGTGTCTGATCTCAATTACAAAGTCTTGCAAGTCATCGGTACTCACACTCATGGAACGAAACTTCTCAAAGTACCGCAGGGTTTGTTAGTTACAAAGCATTTTATGGCACATTCGTTTTAGTTGTTATAAAAAGGTAAGTCAGGTTTTGTATGTCGAATATTACTCGACTTGTTTCCAACGAGAACCGTTCTCCTCGTAGAAGTTTCTCCTCAAGCTCCTCATTAAAGAAGAGAAGCATGCCGAGCCATATTCGACTTACAAAATGTGAGTAACCCGTTACAATACAGTTTAATGTATGAGTCTCACAATAGATTCGCATTAAGTTATGTAAAAACTTTCCCGTAACGAATACATTTTAGTTTATAAGTCGATTACGTAAGTAAGTAGTTCAAGATGGCAGCCGAAACTACCCGTCAAGGTCAAACATTTGAGTTGTATCATTTTACAAGCTTGCTGTTCGCCATATGTCGCAGGGTTTACCCCATTTTGGCATAATGTTTTTGTCATAGCATACTCAATGTGTACATATACACTTTATGGCATATCGTCAATTCTCCGAATCTTTAGGCATAATTTTAATGTACTTGTGTTTGTGTCGTGGTCGCTAACCTAACCTAACGCACATACCATTACTGATTATTATTGTGTAATAAATATCATTTCAGATGGGGTTTATACGAAAAATATTTATATGAACCACTAACTTTTTAACAATAATATTATTAATGTTATAAAATGACTATGTCAACTTTGTTATGACAAAAGCGTTTCTCACTAAAAAGTTATACCAAATATAGAATATCGAACGATAAGTACCATGAACAAATCAAGCTATACGTTTAACTTTTTTAATGTGATGTAGTTACGATTTATATGATTTTATTATTAATAAGTATACAAGTACACCTATTAATAGCAAACTACCTACTTGGCGATTAAGTAACGAAATGATGTCGATAATAATATTATATTTTATAAATTGTATTTGTACAAATTTTATTGTTGGATTCTTTTTGTCATTAAATTTGTTGAATATTTTTTATAATAGTAGATTGTTTGACAAGGGGCTAAAGTAGGCCATAGTAGCACGAGATGGTTATTTTCCCGAACGAAGTGAGGGAAAATTGTTCGAGGGGTAATATGGCGTTTAGACCCGAGTTATGCATACTAGTTTTCACGTCGATTGCGAGAAAATAAGATAAAATAACATTTCAACAATTAACAAATACAATTTTATTCACCCGCAATGAATTCTGAGTCAAAAATGTTTAATTTGGCAGTCTTTGTATTTTTTTCACTGCTTTGATACAGATAGGATATATCTACGCCGTGAATAAATGCCATAGACAACGTATAATTGGGGCTTCAAAGAGTTTGCCAACGATTTAAACTTTTTTTAATGCTTGTGAAGTAGGAACTAAAAAGCACCTAATGCTTTGACAATTTGATTGCGTTTCCTCATTGGTCGATTTTAATATTGTGGTATTGTCTGATTGGTGGATACTTTATACAAAGTTTTTTTTAATGATTTCACATTTTAAAACAGTATTCGCACCAAAAAGGAATCTAGAGTTGCGATTAACAACGATATCTGTCGTGATTGGTGGATTTAATACGATGAAGTGTTCTGGTTGGTCAATTGAAAACGTTTTGTATATCATAAATATGTATACATATTTTCCCAAGAGGCTAAATGTATTACTTTAGTCCGCCTTGGCAAGCATAATATGACACACTTTTAGAGCATGAGAAGTGAAAAGATTTTTGTATACCTTCGTATGTTTGTAGCCTTGCTTTTTCGTAAAAGTAGGTATGTATATGTAGCGTGTTCTGTATATTTAAAAGTGCAATATGTTATTTATATGAAACTAATTACTATAAGAATTTAGTTGTAAATATTTATCTTTTATCTACTACATAGGTAGTTTTATATGGTTTTACCTAGACTCGCATAGGATTCTTGTACAGTAAGTTAAAATAGAAGCCGATAATACATAGTGCCAATGTATTTAATATAAGTTTTATTACTATTTACTATGTATTGAATACATGTATACAATAAGATACTATTACTTTTACATTTATATAATACACTTATGACGACACTCGACTCTAAATTTATATGATGACCGTACGTTTTTGTTCAAATATTGTTATTAACTTTTTTCCTGTACTCTTCGTGGCGAAATAAACTATTTCCAATTGCAATTCGGTTTTAATAAAAATCAATTTTATTTATTATAAACCAAAAAGCTAGTTACAGACTTTCCGAGATAATTTAATGATCAAAAATAGACTCAAAGTCAGAAAAGAAAGTCATGTAATTTTTGTGTTTTTGAGTTTCTGTTATTTCGGCACTTAGCTTGCATTCATCACGGAATAATTGACTTTGGAGAGTTTCACAGATACTTGTTCCTGAGTCATGGGTGTTTCCTTTCTTTTTTTATGTCATGTATATCGTTGGCTGAATACCCACAAGTCTTCTTGAGCTTAACGTGGGTCTCAGTCAATTTGTGGAGTTATAAGTAGAACATGGTAAATATACGTCGGTTATAACTATGTAAAGTCAGTGATTTTTTATGATAATTTTATGATATCTATTCTAGTCGTACTATTCAAATATAATCTCTGAAAAGTTTAAGGTGTATTTATTTTGCTAATGCAAATTTTTACGGCACATCTCCGTGAATGTGAATTTAGTTGTTTATAAAGTCATTTTTGTGCCGTGTGGTGCCGGCTGACTAGAATTGTACCTCCCCATCTCCTCCCGCGAATGTCGTAAGAGATGACTATGCGAAAAAACCCACGGATGGACAGCAGCGTTTACATAAAAATAAACTACAATTACTAAAAAAAAATGCCGTCAGACAAACATACAAAATAAGTTAACTTTAAACAAATATTAATAACAATATTTATACAACCATGATTTTCAATTGCAGGTCCGGTTCTTATAAAAGGTAACAAAAAAGGCCTGTACAGGCTTCTATACCAGCGTTATTTGTTCTCGAGAGCCTCAAAATCCAAGAAGGGAGTTGTATGGAGATGTCTGGACAGCAAGACCGAAGAGTGTAAAGCGAAGGTTACCACTGACGATAACCTCAATGTGGTGGTGACCAAGGGCAAACATAATCATAAGAGCCCCCCTTTGGAGTCGAAACCTAAACATGTGTATTTTTCAACCTAATTATTGTTTATATTGAATTAATAAAAATTAATCTTTAATGTTTTATTATCTGGAATCGGCTTTTATCAACGCGCCGCCGTTAGGTAATAAGTAAAAGTGTACTATAGTGGTTTTGTTAATCCAGATTAATGTTATAAACGCGAAAGTAATTCTTATCTGTCTGTCTGTCTATCTGTCTGTTGCCTCTTCACGCTTAAACCGCTAAACCAATTGGGATGAAATTTGGTATAGAGAGCGTTTGCCGAAGTACCGAGCAAAAGCTAGTAGTAGCCTTATAAGTTATATTTCATGTTTTTATCTAACAAATATAGACAACTTTTATATTAATAATGTTAATTTAGTAATGTTTTTGTACTTATAAGAAATAATTATTAACCATATAATTTAATCATAACGATGCGTGCACCAGTTTGGTATTGGTTTTAATTTTATTATTGATTTATATGATAAAAGTGACTAAAGTCCGACTTTTCAATGTAGCTCACCATATTCGACTCTAGATCCGACAGATGTCAGATATTTGTTTATGTGTGAATTGAAAAATTGTGGCATTATCTATGAAAAGGGACCTGGAGCGGTACCGCAAACATCGAAGTTCGTATATTTCGGGCTTCTTTCTCTTTTACCCCAATTTAGACATCATCATGAGAGTGACAGAGACAATCGTCCGAAATTTACGAATATCGTTGTTCGCGGTAGCGCTCCAGGTCGTCGTGTGATGGTCGTTGGCACTTTGTCGAACTGCGTTACGTTTGTATCGCGCCATGTTGAACAACGACATAAGCGCCATCACAAATAAGGTCCCTTTTCATAGATTATGTCACAATTTAAAAAAATGGACATTAGAATTGAATGTGTAGCTATGTTTTATGTATTAATAATTAGACCTTCCTTAGATAAATAAGCTCCAATAACACATGTCTAAGTGTATATACTTGAACTAGTATCGTCGATATATACCATTTGGGTCTATCAACTTTTCGGAATCCCGCGTTCCCATAGTAACGTTCCCTTAGACAACTGTTAAGAAGTGGTTTTATAAATAAATTAAAATTTGCATTAAAATTCACAACACATGCACTTTCGTTCTAGTTTTAGCACGTTGTCGTCAAAAGCCACTTAGGCATTCACGCTTACGCGTTAGGCGACCACATACCGGAAGGCGCAGCGTGGTCCCCCACAAGGTGGACCAACGATATCCACTAGATGCAGGTGGCGCAAAATCGGTCACTGTGGGCCGCTTTTGAGGAGGCCTGTGTCTAGCAGTGGACGTCCTTCGGCTGATGATGATGATGAGTCATTTAGTATGACGCTATAAACAATTATTAAAATTTTCCTATTTATGACCCTTGGGACAATGGAACGCAATAAATAAGGATTTACTAAGAACAAAAACAATACTTGGAAGCTTATAAACCGGTTAAAGGAATACAGCCTACTTACATTCTAGAAGCAATCATACTACACGACTTTAGATTTTTATGTGTTGTCGCTCTAACTGCATTAAAAACTTATCACTACGCGTAAAATGACCTCGCATTTATCCCTTTTTAACAACATAAATAAGAAAAAGGACACTGTCTATATCACGGTTTTACGTCGATAACCCGACCACCTGCGCCAGTGGCACCATGGAACCGGTTCCGTGCACTCCCACATTCTATAGATTTACGATATAAAAAGGGATATTCTAGTTCTAGTACACTCGCCATTAGATATATCGGAGCTGTAGGTCACAAATTTTGAACATGTATTTTATCGCCTTGACATTAGAGGCGTCGTTCAGATATTTGTGAACACCTCCACAGCTCCGATATATCTGATGGCGAATGTGCAAAGGTTCAAACTTTTACTAGTTTTAAAACAATGACCTTAGTTATTAGTTATTTTATATGATTGCTATTTTCTATATTTTATGTTAGTTATTACGAATAAATGATTGTACTAACATTTATCTAGTTTTATGTAGCTGTATTTTAAGACAAGTCTTAAAAACATAAGAAAAAAACGTGTCTTTTGTATGTATAAAACGTGTTTTCTTAATTACGTTAAATAACACGTTGGTTAGTACATTACATACGCCTGAAGCTAGCGGGCATATCGTTTTTTTTTAATTAGGTTTGTATTTTCCGTTTTTAATATTAGAGATATGGCGTGTTACATTATTAAAAAATCCATTAAAGTTACACCAATGTTAATATTTGCTCTTACAACACGAAGAAACTATTACATTTATTCAGCAATTGAACAAAAATAATAAGATAAATAGTAGAATACTAGTTTCGTAGAGAAATACTCCAGAATTTCTCATGGATCCTTTGACTTTGACGTTACGGGTATTAAACAAAACACGGTTGTCTATATCTATAATCTAATAAGTAAGCTCAACTCATTGTCTACCTCAAAAGTTTAGAAATGGAAAAAAAATCGTGTACAATAATTATAATTTTAATGTACGTTTCATATTAAATACTTTTAAATAACCGTGCATTTTTCTTATTCCTCATCTGACGACTCGCTACAAGCGATTTCAGAACACAAGGTACCTATTTGTTATGTCATATTCTGAACCCTGTTGTCACTAGATTACTTATGAATATATTTTACAGGTAAAGCTATCCTCGTAATGTCAGCCAGGAGCAGACCTCTGCTGCTGCACCGCCAGTACACATATTGGAAACATCATGTTACTCTGGATAGAATATGCTGGTATTGTTCGTCGACCAAGTCTGAATTCTGCAAAGCCAGGGTTTATACAGATTTTGGTTATAAGTTCTTGTATTCAAAATATGTGCACACACATCCGCCCCGAATCACTTAATGTGTTTTATTTAGATAGTAAGGAGTAAGTAAATTAAATATTAATTTGTATGTCTTTCCCGAACACGGAACAATGGTGTTCCGGACAATTGGGAGGCGTATCAGAGCTGAATCGCATTATTGTTACATTATAGGTACTTTTCTCATAGATCTCATAATGTATTTATTAAATGTTTAGTTTGTACTTGTCGTATTATTTGTCTTAACAATGATTAATTTGAATTTTGTCACACGTGAAATCATAAAAAAACATAAGTCTCTCTTATCTACCGATTTATAATGGATTATTATTTTATCACTGAATCGCATATTTTATTTCACATTGTCTAATCTATAATTGTATTATACGATTAAATTTTTTTAAATGGAAAACATTTGCACTTACTTGTGGGTACTTGCGACCTTCCAGTTTCCGTGGTAACGGCGGTAGATGGCGCCACCCTCCTCATGCTGGGCGGCTATTCGTTCTCCAGCCCTTCGCCCTTGCCAGGAGGCGAACGCTGGTTCTGCTCGGGCAGAATGAAGTGGAAATGCTCCGTGTGTCTCCACGTCAACGACGACTATGAGTTCGTGAGCATATCACACGAACACACGCATCTGCCGCCGGTTTATGAGAAAACTAGGAAAGGACTTTTTGTTGAGACTGTACATTAGACTGTACATTTTTTACGGAAAAGAGAAAAATTTTTACCCCGCATTTAATTCCCGGATGGCCTATACTAAAAATTCCAGTGTTTCAAGCCTCTACTTGCCGAACTCATGAAGTCGGGAAAATTCTACGACGGAATCATATGAGATGAACTAAGCTGTTACTTGCATCTAATAGTGTGTTCAACTGTTTACTTGACTGAACAATGTTAGATTTTGGGTCAGTTAACGGTGTCAATGGCAATTTTTTAAATAAGGCGGGATCACACATGCCATGCCGTCTACAGTGCCCGAGCTGGTTCATGTAGCTAATTCCTCACGGGGCTTTTTGACCTGTAAACCTTTTGGAATACGAAGTGACCCCTGAAAACGATAAAAGAAGTCCAAACCCACATCTTGTATCATTTCTGCAAAACGGATAGAATATAGTATGAATAAAAGTTGTTGTTGCTAGTTGATTAGAATATTTAAGTTACTGTATTTGTAGTATTCCTGCTCCTGCTCTCTGTAATTTGTAAATGTCTATAGCTTTTAAGTGTAGTTGTTTAAGGCATAAATAATTGTTTGTTTAAGTAACTATACCATGGTAACGAATTGGTTGTGTTAAAATACTGTGCAGGGTTTTGTAAATTTGGCATTTATATATTTAAGGTAATACTTATAAAAATTAAGAAAATAAAACTAAGAACTATTATAAATTGAAAATCTGCCCCAAATCGCCGTCAGAAAATATATGTTTTCGATCTAACCTGAGAAGTACAAAAAAGGAAAAAAATTGTGAGTTTTATAGTTCATTGTTATTATTTTTATGATATGGGAGAAAATTTTGCTACCTAATTTCTGGTGCGTTATTCTGAATAAATTATAAATACTTATAATACGATCTCATTTAGTGATGATTATTATAATAAGGTAAGTTAATTTCTTATACATGTCGGAGGCCGATCGTAATATCAGACATATCATAAAATGCCTAGGCATATCGTGAAACGCGGATTTTTTTTTTCCATTTATAGAGTTCCTGTTTTCGTCAGTTTGTCCTTCGAGCATCTGAAGCAACCTAAAGAACCTAACCTACCTCTATCTAATGAATAATGTAATGTGAATACCATCAAATTATTACACAGGAATATTACGATCCGGTGGATTTTACAATCGGTCGCCGACATACACTAAGTATAGCCCATTATAATATAAGCTTCTTAGCCATACAAGAAAAATGCCTGTTGAATTTGTTAAAAAAATTAAGTATGTACTTACTTAAAATTGTATTTATAATAATACGAGTACATGCAGCTCTGTTACAATTGAGATAATTTAAATTTTATTGAATTAATTACTGGTACTAAATACTGTTGGTATATCTCTAGGGCCTTAAAAAGTTAAAATATGTTTTTTTAGAATCTATGGCACTGTCGTCCAAAAAAAAAGAATATTTAAATCTCGTTTGCAAGCAACATATCCATGTACCATATAAATCTCAAATAAATTATTTATTATCTGGGAACGTACTGATTTAGTTTTACCGTGTTGAATATATATTATATATATATAAAAGCAAAAAAAAGCAGGCAACAATTTTACGCTGAGCTCGGTGAATTGCAACCATAAAATTGCTGTCAACCCATTGCATGCATCAAAGTACCGGCTAAGCGAAAAAAATAAATCAAATGTCAGTGTCAGTCAAAAATGCTTGTCATGCTTTTAAGTTCGAAACTGATATTAATGATCTTAAATTAATGGAACTTTTAAAAAGCCCCTAATTAATGTGACAAAAATAAAAAATTATGTCAGTTTCCTGAAAATAATTAAGCATGAACTTTGTATGGAAATACATTTTTTGCCTTTTTTGCATTGTGTTACTGCTAAAAGTTTATGAAATGAGCCCCAAATTTTAATTTTTATAGAAATTTAATGTTTAATTATTGTCACAAAACTGACATAGTTAACTTTTCTACAGGTCCCGCTAATTGGTGACATTTTTTTCGGAAAACTCTCTAATAATGTAAAATAAATAATTGTACAAAATTACTATGATGGCACCAATGTTGGACGCTTTAATCTAACAGGCTCCAATCATGGACACTTAGTTCTAAATTCAAAAACCATAACGATATACTTTAAATGTGTACCAACAAATGTTCAACACTTGACTCCTTTGAAATAAGCACTAATGTTCATGATTGGTTCCTTGTCCATAACTGGTGCCGTCACCATGTGGTGAAATGATAATATTCACTTGTAAATCTTGCTTAGTAAATTCAACAAATGAGGTTATACGGCTAAACAAAAGAACGGTCATGGGTGATTCTTCTGGCGTTTGAACCGATCTTATTACTGTGTCCAGATTTCTGTAGAAGTGCCTGCATTATATTAAGTAGGTTTTGGTTGTCCTTTAGCCAGCCCAGCTATCTACCAGTAAACCAAAAATAACACCAAACTGTGCTTCTGCAGAAATCTGGACAGAGTAATAAGAGCGGTTCAAACTCCCGAATAATCACCCTCATAACCATTTAGAGTGATAATGTAGCTCTAAGGCATTGTCTTACCAAAATCTCATTTCAGCTGAAATTATAACACTGGACAACGGCAAGACCGCCCTCATTTTCCTAGACTACACATTCAGCAACCCGACAGAAGTGGCTCAGGGTACATCATGGAGATGTTCTGGCCGGAGCGCCTACACTTGCAAGGTTTACATCCACGTGGATAGAAACCTGAGGATTGTGAAGTTTGTAAACCAGCACACGCATTCGCCGCCACGATACATTCGGCATAGCTCTGGAGTGTACACTAAGCTCGCTGATGGTCGACAATTACTATAGGTGACAAACTTAACTGAAGGACCATGTCTATCTATAGGTAGTTTCACGAGAGTTGAAGTCACGCATACAACATCTCATGAAATGATAGGAAGATTTTGAAATTACTCATTCATTCCATTCATTCAATCAGTGCTTCATTTAGTTGTGTGCGTAATCCATTCGCCTGAACTCTCATGGAACTACCTATAGTTGTGCAGAGATTCAATATGCAACTTGCGTCAAAATTTGAATATAGAACGCCAACATGCGTGTACACACGTTACTACTACATATTCGTAGGCCAGATGCTTTACCTATGTTTTTACCAATACTCTGATTTCCTGCTTATTTTAAGTGCGCAAACAGTATATTACTTATTTTTTCGTGCTAATGTATAGCTTTTTAAATTATTTTCCGAGTCCTGAACGTTTTGAATTGTATACTACACATATATCAATTTGATATAAAAGCTGGAGAAAATTATACTTATAAGATTTTTTCTACTACTTCAAACAGATTTGGTTTTCCAGACTATAAAAGATGAATTTATATAATTAAGCTGTGAAAAACACCAATTCCTTTTTTTATCACAAGTTCGGTTGTAACTTTCTATAATAATGATTACACAATTTCACCGTCTATTCTTTTTTTCAATAGTTTGTTTCAATTATTTATATCCGTAGTTTTTAGTAGAAACGCTTATTTTATACGTAGATATAGAAGCTAGTAGAAAATAAATGAACGTAGTATTTGATGTAGTTTAGTTCCAGTGCAACGTAACGTAGGTAGATCTCGGTTCCTTATTTTTCTGTTGCGTGCAACTTTTGTTCTCCTCAGTTACAGTAGTTACACTGTCCACCGGTAACACCCTGCTTATCGTTAACGGGTATACTTTTAAGAAAGGGGTAAACTTCACCGGTGGATCGAGATGGTGGTGTAACGAACCTAACCAACGTAACTGCGATGCCTACGTTCATATTAATGAAAAGTTTGAGCTTATGTTATATAATAAAAAACATAATCATGACCCTGTACTTTGTAGCGTATTTCAAGAACGAATTATGTGAGACTTATTTTATTCTGACTATCATTAATGTCTGTAGCTTGATTAGGGTGGAAAATTGTTAATTTGTTTTAGTATTTTATTTTTTAATTAGTTTTGTAGGCACTAACAAGAATCATTGTGACATTTATAACGAATTTAAATTTTAGTTTAAGTTAAATAAAGAAATTATTCAATATTGATCTCAAGCACTGTTAATTGTCATTTGGAATAATTGTTTTGTTTTATTAAATTAATGCATGTTATGTGTAGTTTAATTTATAATCCCGAACCTCAGATTTATTATTTAATAGTATAAAATATGTCACTATTAAATAGTTGTTGATAATATAAATTATATTTTTTGTTGGCAGGTGAAATAGATTCACAATTGGAATTAGAAGTGCTTGCTCAATACGAAGAACAGTTAGTAGAACAATTAGAAGAGGAGCAATTAGATGAAGATGCTGAAGAAATTGTAGAAATGGAAGATGGTGAAGATGTTGCACTATTCGTAGAGTCCCGCAAAGGACACACGATACTTCAGTATGGCGGCCACAGATACAGAAAAGCGTACAAGTCCAAGCATGGGATTCGATGGAACTGCTCCACTGACAAGGGCTGCCCAGCCTTCCTATATCTAAACGACAATGATGAAATCATCATGTCCAATAAAATTCATCGTCATAGTCTGCCGTTCAATGAGAATATTGATGCGGATCAAACTGGTACGTATTATCAAAATTTTATATTTAGTTTGAGTTTTCGAATAGTATCAAGCTTTGAATATAACCATAATTAATGATGGCCTGTTAAAAGAAATAGTTAAAAATCGATACGCATTATGTATAGCACTCGCGTCAGTCGTCCTTTTTTGTACGGACTCTGACATACTTGTTTTGACAATCAAATTGGCAGCCATTTGGAAAGCAACCAGTATCTTTTTATTAGACTAACAATAACAGAAAAAAATATCGAGCGTATGTATGTTTTTTATGTGTCTGGTTTCGCTCGTTTTAACCGACATAGACCTTTATCTCTCGTTCTTCATAGATCTCGTTAATTTCAATTAAGAATCTTCACTTAAAACATTTTCAATGTATACTGTATTTTCAGATACCGCAGTCGTCATCACATCTCGAAAAGGCAAGGAGATGCTTCTCTTCCGCCAGTACACCTACCGGCGGCAGTACACCAAACCCAACCGCACCCGTTGGGTCTGTTCCACGTTGAAGAACTGCCGCGCCTGCGTCTTCACAGATGATGATAACTTCATCACCTCAGCTTTTGAGGAGCACTGTCATAATCCCCCTAAATATTACCTCAAACCGGATCATGTTTTAGAAGCCATTAGGGAACCTCTTGTTGATAGCTAGATCAGTCAATTAGGGCTCTAGTACGTAGGTAATGTATTGTTTTACTTGAGACATTTGCGGCAATTTAAAACATCTTGTAAAATTGTGACAATTTGCAAGTAATTTCAGTAAACAGGAGCAGTCTGTTGTGAATATTCCATTCATTCGCACGGAGCGATTCGCTTCTACCTTCCTAATGCGGACGGCTAAGGAATAGAATTCGCCCCTTTTGTCTGTAATCCCGAAAAGATATAATTTGGGTCCTTTCAAGGAAAGAGTGAATAAGCTGTTACTGAACCAGCGTGCTGCACCCTCGACCTCGTCAATATTTACCATCATATGTGACTGAGGTCATTTTGTATAAAAAAGTGAAATAATTTGAAACTATGTCAAATTGGGAGGTTGGAGATACTTGTTTTGCATTTAAACGTAACTTTGATATAGTTGGTTTCATCAGGGGGGAAATTTTGTGAAACATTCTCGCACCATTGTTTTATTTTAAATCTAGTTTTCTTGTATTTACTATTAGCCAAAAATAATTGCATTTTTAATATTGTTAAAGTTGTAAATTTCGTAGACTACGACGACGCAGATCGTAACATACAATTTTTGCATCTTACAAAAGCCTTTTAATATATATAATTAAATTGAGTCATGCTACTATTGAGTTCATCCGTTGTACAGTCAGCAGCAGAAGTGGCTAAGCGTTTGAGGTGTTCAAAATGAGGTCAACACATCTCTATTGTCAAGAGAATAAGAGCGTGTGTAGGTCATTTTGAACAGTTCAAACGCTTAGCCACTTTTGCTGCTGACTGTACCCGAGTATGCCTTCAATCCATGTGGGTGTTTAAACTTCTACCTAGGTCCTTCTTGCCAATTTCTCCGGTAAAAATCCTCTACAATAGATCTTCATTAAGTACGTTAAAAAGTTTCAAACTCAAATATGGATTGTGCATTGTCTGACAGTCAATATACCATATGTTGCACCATGTAAGTATAATGAATTTAAATGTATATCTGTAATATCTTACTTTTGATTTTATTACTTTAATGTAAGGGATGTTTAAGAATAAGGTTTTGTTATGTTAACATATGAAAATGGAAAATGTCCTGTGAAATTAACTTATGACTATTTGACTAATGCAACATTAAGTTATTAAAATATTAAGTTTATTGCGTTTGTGTACTAGTTCATAATTTCATAAATATAATTTAACATATTAAACTATTTCTTGTATTTATGTCCTTATACATCGGTGTTCACAAATATCTGAACATGCACTTTATCGTCTTGAAAATAGAGTCGTTGTTCAGATATTTGTGACTATCTCCACAGCTCCGATATATCTGATGGCGACTGTGCGGTGATGTCTAAAATCATGGGTACATTTAATGTAACGAAAACATGTATCCAAGATGCGATTTAAAGCTACACATGGTCGTTAACATTACAACTAATGGTACTTAAAACGTGATAGGTGATAGTTATCAATTTATCATGTATGTTTATTTTGACGAGTTGCCGACATTTTGGAATTGTTGCAAGCGCCATCCTAGGAAAACTCGTCAAAATAAGCATGAATTCAAATTGCTTTACAACTTTTGTTTTTAATTTTTCGTGAGTCATTGTTATGTTTAATAAATCAAAATGGCGGCTTTACTCACGTTAATTTAAATTTCCGCGCGTTGCAACGTGTGTTAAATGTTTCAGGAACAACTAAATATTTACGGCTGAAATGGTGTTTGTGTTGGACGAACTAAATAACTAACGTTACCAACTTTTTCAGGGCCAACTCTAGTAATGTCAAAACGCCGACGTCCGCTGTTAATCTACAAGGACTACACCTACTCCAAGCATCCTTCACCAATGAAGAACGGCTGGAGATGGTACTGTTCTAAGGTAAAAGCCTGCAGGGCCTACATATTCACGGACAATGACAACAATTTGACGGCCGAGAAAGGTGTCCATCAACACGAGCCGTTTCCTATCACACCGTGGACTGTGCCGGTGCAAAATATAAAGAAAAGTCCGGGTATGATGACCAAGTGGGAATAACGTTTTTTTTTCTGACGTACACGGCAGTAATGACAACGGAACATTTTTTGGATTTTTATGATTTTTTTATTTGTAAACAAAATATGTAATAAATAAGGATCGGACAAACGCCCGTCCGTCCGTATATAAAATTATATTTTTTTATTAACATAAGGAAGTCTCTGCTGTACGGAACAGGGTTATATTTTCAAAAACACGGACGTTTGTCCGATCCTTGGTAATGAAATATTAAAAAAGGGTTTAAGTACATATATTTGCGCTATTATACATTTTGCGTTTTTTACTGGTATAAAATCAGAGGTGGGTTATATAGAAATTTAGATTATGCCAGAAAATTAATTATACCTGACTTTGCCTGCTTTATAGAATCCATTGTTTTTTTAAAGTTAGAAGCTTATGAGGTGGCACTGTGATTGGCTATGTGATTGCATTTATAGGTATGATATAGCAAATTACGTAGAATACCTAAATAAGCTTTAAGTCAGAATATTACCATATCGTTGGAAAGATACCTTATTATTAGATTTACTTATACGAAATATTCGTTACCGCAAAGTTTTTCACACTATCCCAAAAAAGCTGCATTTAACGGTACAGGATTGAGACAATATTTATCTGTAAAAAGCGACCTTAGTGTCCAACTATAATAAGGTCCCTTTTCATAGATAATGTCACATTTTAGTTTATAAGTATGTTACAGATGTTATAAATTCTTTAAACTCATTAGTCTTATCCACTGGTGTATGAAATAAACAACTGAAATGGATTATACCGCGTATACTAATTTAAACGACTTACTAATACTGATTAGTATACGCGATATAATCAGCTACAATTATTTTATTTCATAAGTAATTATCGCGACAACCGATGACCATATTAAATATGGTGTAGTCAGCATCTGAAATTGTCATAACATAAATATTCGGTTCATCCATAGTTGACCAAACACATAAACTAACATCTTTATCTCACTTTATACGTAGATTACTTAGTATGTAATCTAGGTGTAAAGTGTGTGATTAAGTATACATATAACAACGTATGATGCATGAAAAAAAACAACTCAAATTGTAACGTCCATTATATTTTCTACGTTTATATATCGTAGTTGACGCGTTTAGGATTAGCGATAGTCTAAATGGACACGTTTATAAGTACTTTCGCTTCTAAATGAGCAAGAGTTTGCTATTGGAGAAATATATGTAATTATGTAGGTACTATATAGTGGACGGAGTGACCAAAAATAGTTAATTAGATTACGGAACTTTAATCTTTACAATATTTTAATCACTTTTCAAGCAAGGCACTGCTGTGTGAGTCTTATACGGACGAATGTCTTAACACTGGATAGCATTCCTATGCTAAAAAAAGGAATATATTTAGATGACTTTTTTTTAGAAGTATAATCAAAATATTACCCATACAAAATAATTCGCCCGCAGTCTAAAGCATCACACTCGAGTTAAACACTCGTTGACAGTTAGTTTTAAAAGCTTATATCGAGTAATGTTCAGTCATTACTGATTAGAAATTTTACAAAAAATAAATAAATTATGAAAAATTAAAAAACAACCTTTTAGTTAATGATTATACTAGTAAATTCTTTGTCTCCTTTAATTCTTCGCCCGTATTAGATTTTCATACAGTATTAAGTAAACATTCTGTCCTACAGTTATAATATACCTAAGAATTATTGCTGCTTTTAACTAAGTTCCTAATATTTCTAAAGATTTTTTTTAAATAGTCATTTATAAATACTACTACTAATTTTAAGTTGGAATAAACAGCGGCCTTTGCCCAACAGTGGGACAGTATAGTCTAAATGATAATAAATATAGTTTTAGATAATTATACATTTAAATCATTATATTTTATTACACTTTAATGAAGAAAACCTTTTGTTTTATTTGTCTAATGTCTCGAAAGTTATTAAGAAGTTGATAGAGAGATATTTTGGTTGTTATTTATTTATCTGCTTAGTAAGGACATTGTGTGAGGACACAATGAGCCAATTAGCATATCACTTATAGGTGTCTCTCAGTTGCCATTTCTTTCCTTACTTGCTTTAGTTCTGGCCAAATACCTTCCCTAGTTAACTGAATATAGCGTCAACATAATCTGTTCTGAGCAATGAGTAGAAGAAAAATAAATGTTCAAATGATGCCTATTAAATTCTTTTATTTTGTATTTATTACCTGCTTCACATGGCGTAGGGACTTATTTGAGCTTTATAAAAACTTTATTAAGTAATTTTGGTATTATTTATATATACATATATAGTTGCGAACGCGGACTCACAGGCGAGCTTAACAGAAGAAAAACACTCTATATTAATATCGACTCAATATTTTGTTGCTGTGGCCGTTGGCGAAGTCATTTCTATCGCTATTTGTAAAGCCAATGCAACACAGGCTTGAACTTTTATAAATATATCTCTGTTAAGAAGATGATGATCATACCTCGAACAAATCATGCGGATGACGTCAAACCACTCATAGGATGATTACAAAAAGTATTTTCATTAACAATTACTACTTATCAATTATTAACCTCTTTAATAAAACGATATCGCCACCTGACATGAGCCGAGTAGGTACATAACATCTTTGACTGACATTGTCATTCAGTTGAACAATAAAGTGACTTCTTAATTATTTACAATCTTTTCAAAAGACGCAAAAGAATAATAATAATTTTAGACTTGTTGGAGAAATAGTTGTATACATAATGTCATTAAATATTTTTTAATAACATATTGACTTTCATTATATCATTATCAATTATCGTACTTACGTAAACAAATCTCGTAACATTTATTTTATTCACTAAGTACATCATCCTATCATTCAGTTAATTCTGTATAGATTTCTTGAAATTATACGCGGTTAATCTGTTACTTCGTGCAATATGTCATACGGATGTTGCAATACAGACATCATCCTGTGTGCAAAATTAGCTACGTCATTTTTACGTCATCCGCATGATTTGTTCGAGGTATGATGATGATGGTTATGCGATTTATGCGTGTGAACTCAGGTAATCTCTAGATCGACCTTATTCGTAAACGTAATTTCTTCAACTGAAAATCCTTTATTGAAATTACAGAAAGAAATTTCATATGTATATTTTTTTTTGCACTGGTCCAATAACATTACGATTTCGCTTTACTAAATGTGGTGAAAAATAAAAACACCAATGGCAGAGGTCATCATCTGTTACAGATGCCTGTGATGAAGGTCTGACTGAAGTGGAATTAATGGGAATTATGCGAGATTCTGATGAAGACCCGACCGATTCTGAATATTCCGACGAAAATTCAAATTCATCTGACGAAGAAAATGGAGAAGAAACACAGGACGAGCCCACAGAATTGTCATATCAGTGTCAACAGCAATCGGGAGTAACGAATTTTCATCGGCCACACGGCATGATGATTAATGAACAACTAAAAACGCCAACTCAGTATTTTGACGTACTTTTCAATGACGCTTTGCTATCATTCTTGATAGACAATATTAATACGCGTGCAGCAAAGCTTTTTACTGCGAATATTAAAACACATGCCGGAATAACACAATGGAAACCCTTGGATTTGCCAGAATTTCGAGTATTTTTGGGGCTCCTGTTCCACATGGGAACCATAAAGCTAACGAGATTAGTTGACTACTGGAGCACGAACGAACAATATCAATTAGGATATTTCAGTAAACACATGTCTAGAAATAGGTTTTTACTAATTCTGAAATGTTTGAATTTCACTGCAGAAAATGGTGATGAATCTAGTCTCAATATATGCGGTCTGATTCAACATTTTAACAAAACTATGGCATCCGTATTCTATCCCGAAAAGGTACTTTGTATTGACGAATCCCTGGTCCTGTGGCAGGGCAGACTTTGGCGCCGTCAGCTTGTTAAGGGTAAAGCCCAAGCATACAGAATTAAACTACACGTACTAACGGATGAGTTTGGCTGCGTTCTGAATGTTATCGTAGATGAAGGAACGCCCGATCTTCAATTAGAAGGAAAACGTCGGGTGGAAACCATTGTAAAAAAATTGTTGGAGGGAAAACTGGGCGTAGGGCACTCGGTTTACCTGGATAAGTTATATAACTCGATCTCTTTAACAAACTTTCTACTGGAAAATGACACCCATGTAACCGGTACACTACGTCCTAATAGTGTAGGACTTCCCAAACGTATAAAAAACGAAAAAATAGTAAAGAACGAAAAATTAACATGCTATTTTAAGAATGGTATTTCTCTTACGAAATGGAAAAACAACAGTGAACTCATAATGGTGTCATCTGAACACAATGGTGAGTGGCAAAAGTACACAAGCAAACGAAACGCCATCAAATGTAAGCCAAACGCGGTTATACAATACGATAAATATATGGGAGGAGTCGACAAATATAGTCAGATCATGTCATACTACTTCCCTGGTCATAAGACCTTTCGATGGTACAAGAAGTTGGGCCTTCATATTTTCAACATAATGCTGTGTAACGCATATAATTTATATAGTAGATATGGCGACAAAGCTATACCCTTATACACATTTAGACAAATTATTGTCGGAGCATTGGTAGCAAGCGAGAATAAGAGTAGTCTACCGTCAAAGACCATAACCGCAACCAGGCGTCACGCGTCTTTCAAGTTACCTAAAGATAGTAAAAATAAGACTAAGAGGAAAAGGTGCGCGTGGTGCTATATGGTTAAGAAAAAAAGAGTTAATACTTGCCAATATTGTCCTGTCTGCCCAAAGCAGCCAGGCCTTTGCCCAGGAAAATGCTTTGTTGAATACCATGACATGCTTGATAGTAAAGTAGTATACTTAAAGACCTAACATGAGATGTAGTTTTCAGTATTGCAAATTTAGAATGATTATAATTTTAATTCTTGGAGAAAATGTTTATGTTACCTTTAAAAATTACCTTATATTAATTGTTTTTTGTAATAATGTGTAAAAACCGTGAAAGTTTAAATCAGTATTTAATAAGTAGTGTTTCCTTAAGTCATATCGAAAAAATAAAAATGGAAAATCCATTGCTTTCGGCGAAACTCGAACACGTGACTCCGGTAAAGCAGCCTCCAACAACGGTTTTGACTGTGTGTGGCGAAAACCGGTTTTGAAGCCTTGACAAAATCAAAACCGGTTGTGAGTGTTGTGACCCCTAACCAGCCCTGTGAATTTAATCTGATTTAAAGCAGTTGTCCTCTAGGACGAATAAATTTCCACACTACTTGTTGTATGTGTAAATATTCTGTTCTTCGTCGTCGTCGTTCAAAGCGCACGACTTGTGATTAAGCTCCTCGTTACGGAGCGAAACATGTTTAGCAATAATTGACTTAAAAATACGAGTTTATCTACCCGTCTTAATATAATTAATACGGAATCTCACGATAGTCTAAAATTCTGAACTTATAGCTTCATTGTCAACGCCGATCGTGGGGTGTTTCTCTTGCACTTGTTTAGGAAGGTACTGACTTGAGAGTAAAAGATGAATGCCTGGCATGAACGATGAGAAATGGGTACCTATATGTACATTCACGTCTTAAAATATGGATACATTTAATGAGACAAAAATATGTAGCCTACTCTCCAGTGGCGGAGCGTTAATACAAGCCGATTCCCACCGGCTTGCCTAACTTTACTGCAATTCAACGGTTTTCCTTGGACTCAAGAAGAAAAGGCTAAGACATATCGGCTCCATCTTGCCTAAGAAAAATATTGACGCGCCGCCACTGCTACACTGTTACCCTGCCGTAAGGTTTTGGATGATGTTTTAGTCACATTGTAACCATATTTTTAGACATGCATGACCGTATGATAGCTAACGCTGTGTTTATTAATGTAATATTGGTGCATTTTTACACGATACTGACTATCTGAAAAAGTGAACACGAATTACATTTATTTACACAACTGGTATGATACAAATAGATAGTTTGCATTCCCTTAAGTAGGTATGTATAGGTGAAAAACTTAGCTAAAGCACCTGGCCTATGTAATAGTAAAATGTGTGGATATCGGAGTTCTATATACAAATTTTGATGTAAGTTCCATATTAATTCTCTGCACAATTACATAGGCACGCTCCTTCAGTTAAGTTTTTCACCTATACCTATTCAATTTTAACTCCAAAGTGGCATATTAGTGTTTAATATCTTAAGTTAGTATAATGATAAGAATAAAAATGTTAAGGATTGCTACCGAACTGATTGCTATTGTTTTTTTATAAGGACCAAAAAGAGGGTCGTGACCGATTTCGTAAGTTGTGGTTATTTAGTGTACGAAGTCTGTGACGTGTGGTGTGACAAATTATCACTATTCATTCCAATATTGTTTAACTTTTTGTTCATATCATTTTTTACCACCATTTATTTACTAGTAGTGCAATCACGAGTAGTAAGAAATGTAATACAACAAAAAACATTTTAGCATCCTTGACTAATTTATACTTACCGCTCTACTAACATTATTTTATGAAACTTACAGAACCAAATCTTCCTCTTGAAGTTAAAATAAAAGTCGATATTCAACAGCTGGAAGAGCCGGAGAAAACAGATTTAAAACAAGAAAATACAAAACCTACAAAACCGGTAAAACAAGAAAAGAAAACTGTCAAACAACGTGCAAAAAAATTAGTTCCAAACCGGCTTACAGAAAGACATTTTCCGTCAAAAATTCCTCCTTCTGGGACGAACCCTATGCCGTCAAGAAGATGCCACGTATGCGCGACAACGAAGAAGTTCAATAAGAAGCGGAAGACGACAAGATACATGTGTGATATGTGTAATACTGCTTTGTGTGTGGAACCTTGCTTCGAAATGTTTCACACTTGGTCTACGTATTGAAGATAGTGCGTAACTTTAAATGTTAGGAAGAAGTCCTTAGTTTTGTTTTGTGCAAGCAGCAATATTTTTAGGTTAGTGAAAACATTGTACAAGTCTTGTCAGACGTGTGTCTAGATTTTGTTTTTTTTTTGTCGATTGAGAATATTTTGTTTATTTACATTTTTTGAAATCGGGGCATTTCAAAGTTCTAAGAATACTTTTTTATATTAGGATTTATTTTTGTTGACATTCACACGCACGAGTATGACATATTTAAATTATATAGATATACTTGGTCCTAGTTGCAGCACGTTCAGATTCTGAAAACAATAGGTTCTAGTTTTAGCTCTATTTATCTGTTCTTCGGTAATAATACTGATTCCAGAATGGACAAATAAATATTAATTTAAAGAAAACTTTTTTTATTCTAATATTTCGTAGAGTATAATATTGCAACCTATCTTCGCCCGTTTTTATGAAATTCATACTAATAATTATATTCTAGCTAACATTTTCGTTTCACCGACAAGTATGGAATATTGCCAAAGATTAATTACAAGACAACGAAACAGAGAAAAGGTTAGAAAATACAGAGAAGCTCTAAGATCAGATCCTGCCAAATACAGAGAATATTTAAGAAAACGTTCTATTCGTGAAAAAGCGAACAGAAGGAGAGCAAGAATAGCCGCTTTGGAGGCACTAGATATCGTAAACAAGCTTAATGATGAATCTGATTGAACTAGAACAAGAGTACTATTAAGGTAAATGCCTTCGAAATACTGATGATGCGTTTACCAATTGCGAATTACCACTTCAACTTCCGTCGTCTTCAAGATCTTTCAATCTGTTCGAGAAACAGTGTCCAACAAAACTTTTAATTACTCTTTTTGCTCTTTTAACAAGTTATCTCTGCAACTAATTGGTGATTCACCTGTGGATGATTGGTCACTAAAATCTATCTTCTAAATTTGTAAGCCCTTGGCTAGTGTGTGGCTGTGTATAAGACTATCCTTTCCAATGACCAGATCATTCTCACTGATGTTTAAAATGAGTACCCTACCCGCACCTTGTCTTAATTGATACTCGCCTGGTACCTAGGCAAGGGAACCTTCAATATTGCGTACAGATTCGTTTATGTATTTTTTTCCCGACAAAGCGCGCAATTACGCGGATTAACTGATAGCTTTCAATTCACAGCGTCCTATGCGAGTTTCCTCCACGCATATAAGCGGACAAATATAGACTGACTTCTCACTAACCTGTTGAAATCTTAACTATTTTGACTGAGACGGCCTTTCAGTGAAAGTGTGGCCTAATAATACGGGACAATTTATCAAATAATTATCTACTACTAATACCTCCACGTGCTCTTCTTCTAAACCCTGTACCTCGATGGTGGCGTCAATTTTGCCAAGCGGAATACCTTTTAATAAGGGCACATTGCGTATTTTCCAGTCTAAACCTAACCGCTCCTTAACATAATGGATCAAACTCAGGAATCACGTTATTTAAGACAGGAAACCTATCGCGATCGCCTGTCCTGTTCATATCCTTGATTACATTATTATATGGGCACGTTTCTAGTACTTTTGCTTCTTAATGGGCAGAAGTTTGCTATTGAAGATATATATGGAGGTCCTATAAAGTATGTCTTAAGTGGACGAAGTGACCAAAAATAATTTATTTTAGGTACAATATTTCAATCACTTTTCAAGGTTTAGGCACTGCTTTATTAAGTAAACATTCTGTCGTGCTGTTATAGAATAACAATTGTTACCGTTTTTAACAACGCATCTAATATTTCTAAAGAAAGTTGTATAATAGTCATGTATCTTTTCTAAATTTTTGGTTGGAATAAAAAGCCTTTGTGCAGCATCAGGACAGTACATATAGACTAATAAATAAAAAATAGTTTCAGATTATTATACATTTTTCATTTATTTCATTACACTTGAATTAATAATATTTTGTGTTTTATTTGTCAAATTTCACGAACGTTATTTAAAAGGTTGATAGAGAGATACTTTGTTTCGGGTTTAAATGCCTCCTTTATGTTCCTAGTCCTTACACAATGGTGTCCCTCAGTTCCCATAGTTCACAGTCTGTCTTGAGAAATAGACGAAAAAAATACTTAGAAGTCTACCTAGTAAATACCCCTTAGCTTTACATGGAGCAGGTACTTACATTTGATCTTTATAAAAATGTACTGCCTATAATTTATTATCTATATGTATAGTCACATACGCGGATTGTTGACAAAGTTCGAAATTTAGTTGCTTAAAAAAATAACCGATATTTTCCGATGTTGTGTCACATTCGTCGTAGGTAAGTGGCTCATCAATCCCTATACGTACCCATAGGCTAAGCAGAACAAAAGCAGACTCAATATTTTGTTGCTAAAGCCATTGGTGAAGTCAATCTTGTCAACAATGAAGTCAATGCAACACGGCTCACATATATTCTGTTAAGATGGTGATGATGGTGATGCTATATTTACCTATTGGGAATATGTGTAAGTCGTGTGATCTCAGGTAATCTCCAGATACAGCCAGTCGAGCTTATTGGGCAAATAACGTAATATATTTTAAGGACTGGTCCAATAACGTTATGATTTCGCTTTACTAAATCCGCTGAAAAATAAAAACACCAATGACAGGGGGTCATTTGTTACAGATGGCGGTGTTGAAGGTCTGACTGAAGTTGAGATAATGGGAATTATGCGCGATTCTGATGAAGACCCGACCGATTCTGAATATTCCGACGAAAATTCCAATTCATCTGACGAAGAAATTGAAGAAGAAACACAGGACGAGCCCACAGAATTGTCATATCAGTGTCAACAGCAATCGGGAGTAACCAATTTTTTTCGACCACGCGGCATGATGATTAATGAACAACTAAAAACACCAACTCAGTATTTTGACGTACTTTTCAATAACGCTTTGCTATCATTCTTGATAGACAATATTAATACGCGTGCAGCAAAGCTTTTCACAGCAAATACTAAGACACATGCCAGAATAACACAATGGAAACCCTTAGACGTGCCAGAATTTCGAGTATTTTTGGGGCTCCTGTTCCACATGGGCACCATAAAGCTAACGAGATTAGTTGACTACTGGAGCACGAACGAACAATATCAGTTAGGATATTTCAGTAAACACATGTCTAGAAATAGGTTTTTACTAATTCTGAGATGCTTGAATTTTGCTGCAGATAATGGTGATGAATCTAGTCTAAATATAACTGGCCTCATTCAACACTTTAACGCAATTATGGCATCCGTATTCTATCCGGAGAAGGTACTTTGTATTGATGAATCCCTGATCCTGTGGCAAGGCAGACTTTGGCGCCGTCAGTATGTCAAGGGCAAAGCCCAAAAACACAGAAATAAAATACACGTACTTACTGATGAGTTCGGCTGCGTTCTGAATGTTATCGTAGATGAAGGGACGCCCGATCTTCAATTAGAAGGAAAACGACGGGTGGAAACAATTGTACAAAACTTGTTGGAGGGAAAACTCGGCGTAGGGCACTCGGTTTACCTGGATAAGTTTTATAACTCGATCTCTTTAACAAACTTTCTACTCGAAAATGACACCCACGTAACCGGTACACTACGACCTAATTCGGTAGGCCTTCCGAAACGTATAAAAAAGGAAAAATTAGCAAAGAACGAAAAATTAACATGTTATTTTAAAAATGGAATTTCTCTTACTAAATGGAAAAACCGCCGTGAACTCTTAATGCTTTCATCTGAACACAATGGTGAGTGGCAAAAATACACAAGCAAAGGGAACGCCATCAAATGTAAGCCAAACGCGGTTATACAATACGATAAATATATGGGAGGAGTCGACAAATATAGTCAGATCATGTCTTATTACTTCCCTGAGCATAAGACCTTTAGATGGTACAAGAAGTTGGGCGTTCACATTTTCAATACAATGCTGTGTAACGCACATAATTTATATAGCAGATTTGGTGACAAACCCATACCCTTATACGAATTCAGACAAATTATTGTCGGAGCATTGGTTGCAAGCGACAAGCAAAGTAGTCTACCATCAAGGACCATAACCGCAACCAGCCGTCACGCCTCCTTCAAATTACCTCGAGATAGTAAAAATAGGGTTAAGAGGAAAAGGTGCGTGAGGTGCTATATGGATAATAAAAAAAGAGTTAGTACTACTCAATATTGTCCTGTATGCCCAAATCAGCCAGGCCTTTGCCCAGGAAAATGCTTTGTTGAATACCATGACATGCTTGACGGTAAAGCAGTATAAGTAAAGACCTACCGTACTCAGTATTGCAAATTTAGAATAATTATAATTTTAGTTACTGGAAAAAATGTATATGGTATCTTGAAAAGTTATATAATTAAGGTTTAGAAATAAAGGAAGAATAGAAAATGCTCTGCTTTGGGCGAAACTCGAACACGTTATTCCGGAATACTAAACCTCAGGGTACTAACCGGTTTCAATATGTGTAATACTGCTGTGTGTGGAACCTTGCTTCGAAATGTTTCACACTTGGTCTACGATTGAAGTAACCTTAGTAACCTTAAATGTTAGGAAGAAGTCGTACTTTTTACGTTACGAATTATTTTTGTTGATGTTCACACGCACGAGTATAACATATATTTAAAGTACAAAATTACTATCTCATAGTAGCAGCAATATCAGATTCTAAAAAATATATGTCCTAGTTTTATATATATCTGTTCTTCCGTAGTAATACTATTTCAGAATTAATAAATAAATATTAATTTAAAGGAAACTTTTTTATTCTAGTATTTTGTAAATTTATCCTTTCTAATTACCTTTGTTAAGTAAAGTAACTACATTCTGTTAATTGTTTACAGATGTAAATAAATTAACCTTTTACCTCAAAAGGACTGCATTTTATATTAATTTTAAGTTTAAGGAGGTTTTATGTCCTACATTTTTTTTTTATTGGTGTAAAGAGAGACACCAATATTTACTATAACTCCAATATTAACTTTATAAATATACTATATGTGAACCGCAATTTATTCAATCACTCGACTTTTCATCAAACCGCCTATTCTTTGTCCCAATTTAATTCAATTGTTTTTTTATTCAGTGAAAATCATCGAATCAAAGAGAGGCAAACCTCTACTGATGTACCGTGAGTTTACCTACACGAAAAGCGGTTCTGGGTCAGGAACCATCACCAGAATCACAAAATGGGTCTGCTCTTCAATTCGGTCGAAGAATTGCAAGGCTACGGTGACGACCAGTCAGACAGGGGATGCCATAGAGATCTTGAGGGTAGTGGAAGATCATAATCATCCTCCGCCAGCTTTTTACGTTAGTTCTTGTGGGCAGTACATTCGATTGTGAATCGCTATGAATAAGCACGGACTTACAGATAACCGGATAGTACTGCTTTTTGCAAAACTTAATTGAACCTTATCACCGAGCAGGGGAGGAAGACAGACAACTCAACTGTGCGTTTTACTAGAAATTTCCTGCCTTGTAATGCGAAAATGGAATGAACTGTGCCCTGAGGAAACCTGCGAACCTTCAAGGCCGGCCATGCGTCTGTGAACCCTCTGGTGCGTCCATGAACGTAGTAGGAAATTCGTCTGCTGATCTGCTCGTTTGCCTCCTGTGTCATAAAAAAAAAGAAAATCTGATGTCTCAAGTGACTTATTGTCCATTGGATTTTTTGTCTAACGCCGTCATTATATCCTTAATCGAAGGAAGATGAGATGACACCCTTCTCTTACGTCACTTCAGTTTACAGAATCCTCTGTTTGCGATGTGAATGTAAGTATTTTGTATGTTTTGCACCTTGTCTTTATATTTTTTAATCTATAACCTAATAAATTAGAATATCCATTCAAAACCTAAAACAATTTAAACAATAAACATAGATTGTATGCGGTATTTCTAGTTTATACGTTAACTGCAAAGAAATGCCTGTAATTGTCAATAGAAATACCTACTGTACTGTACCTAGTATAAGTACCTTACTAAGTACCTATCAAGTCAAGGTCGCTGTGGAAATCATTGGGGGAGGCTTTTTTCCAGCAGTGGTGTGGTGTCTTTTTGACTGGTTATGATAATGATGACCAAAAATGTCTAGAAGCTTTAGCGGCAGACTCGAAGTGGCAAAGCTGTCAACCGAGCGCGACCATTTCTGATAGTTACTATTCCTTTCATTTGTAGCGCACCACTAGTGATTGTCTAGTTGGATGGCTAAATCTATGGTACGTGGTCTGCAGGAATTTCATACTTATTATGTAGAGCAGTTTGGTGAAGACAGTTCTTTATTGCACAGTAGAAAACCTACTCAACTACTTATAGGGTGGACGCTCCAGTGAATGAACCCCCCCCCAGTGAATGAACAAAATCTCATTTTTTGGCTAAAATAAGAAATACAACTATTTCTACCACTTGTCGTATTTTTTTTCTTATTGTCAACTTTGTTTTCTATACAATGGCAGCAATTGGTAAATTTATTTTCGACCGGTTTTAATATGACCGGCGTTTGAAATTCACGTGTATCTAATTTTGAAGTTTTGTATGGAGCAGTTAAATCCCAGGCAAGAACAGTGCATGTTTGGAGCAACATTTAAAATGATTATTTGATACTTTTCAGTTAAAACTTTTGTTATTTGGTTGAAATAAGTGTTAAACTTTTTATAAATGAACACTTTAGTCGTTTATTCTGCGATTAAGTTATTATTTTTTCGTGTTCCATTACTAACTTATCAAATGTTCTAAAACCAGTAAATGAACAATGTGTTCATTTACTGGTGTTGGCTCCATTTATTTTTTTGCCTAAATTTAAATGTTAACGTAATAGTATTAAGCTGGTTTTTTGAAATACTGCTCAGAAAACGATTCTGATACCTTCAGCCAGTATTGGAACACAGGTATTCATACATAGGCATGAAACATTTAGTAGATGGACTATGGAAATCAGGCCGTGTTCATTTACTAGATTTCAACTAATTCTATATATGAACAACGTAACGACGAATGTATTTTCATACAATGTGTAAGTTCCACTCACACACAAAATCATTTGTTTTTCTTTATTTTATTCATCAAGTTTTGGTGTTATTGAAAATAACATTCATGCTATTGTTTATTCCATTTGTTCTACTTTAGGTCAATATGAAGAAGCAAAATTGGTTCATGGATAGCGTGTTTTTTTAATGCAAATAAACGCGTAAGTAAGTTTACTAAAAATAATCCTGGGCCAAAATGGCCTGAATTGAGTGGCTGAGTGGTAGAGGTGTGACTGAGGTGAGTAGAATACTGTACCTACCTAGCAATGTACAAATTGCAGAACATTCTCAAAAAGCGGAAACGTTCTCGGGAATGTTCGCAGAACATTCCTGCAACATGAAACTTATTGTTTCTACAAGAAGATATACCCGGAATAAAGTTTATATAGGCATAACTTAAAACTACATGTTATTATGCATATATTATTGTCTATTACAATCAGCTATTTGGTTGATAAGTGATTAGTTACCAATAAGTTCCTTAAATTCTCATTGTATTATAGAGAACATTTCGACTTTCAGACTTCACAATTATAGCCTTGGGCCGGTACCGCAAACATCGAAGTTCGTATATTGCGAACATCTTTTTATTTTACTCCAATTAAGGCGTCATGAGAGTGAAAGAGACAATCGTCCGAAATTCCAGAATATCGTTTTTCACGGTAGCGCCGCAGATTTTAACGAAGTTACCGAACTATTTCTTGATGCTTGTCTTTGGTCGTGTCAAATTGACGCGTTGACTTGTGTCAACGAGTGAGCAAGGAGTTTTAATATATGCTGAGAGAAGTTTTTTGCATAATGACAATAAGTAAAATGTGCTTTATAAACATCACATTAAGATTAACTTTTGCTAGCCGAACATGAAGAAAAAAAACAAGATGAGTGGGACGGCTAGTACACAGACCTCTGTCTCTTTCTGAATGTTTTGAATTAATCTGAAGATCATTGCAATAAGTAATTTCTTACAATGTTGTGTACAAAAACAAATTTGTTTTTTAAATTCATTTATATATACACTAAAATATTATAAACGACCGAACCAGGTGTTTGTTGTGGTACCTTATTTATATAACAATGCCAATGACTATAATTACTTCGATACACATGCATTTTACTGCCCGTTGATAAGATGATAATTGATAACTGGAGTAAACTGGAGTGCAAACCCGTAAAATATTTATATTATAATTATTATATCTAAACTATGGTGAATGTTCATGGTAAAAACCACAAAGTTATTAAGTAATTCGATAAATTCTCGTTCTCGAGAACATTCTCAGAACTTACCGAGAAATTCTCATGTGGAAAGTTTCGCAACTTTGGAAACTTCTCTTGCGTGCATTGCTATACCTACCTAATTTTTTTATATAAGTAATAATTTCTGAAGAAAAACTCTGTGTATTATGTTCAAAAATGATTTTTAATACCGACTAAACATTTCTAAACAATGTTCATTCACTGGGTTTTACTGTGTTCATTCATTAGATTTTTTTGTTCATTTACTAGGTTTTTGGGTATATTTTGATAAATTCTCGTATAACTCAAAAACTATTAAAGTAACAAAAAATCACAGAAATTATATTATTATTTATTAAATGAAGATTTAATAAATTACATTACATTATCACAATTATTAATACATTTTGAAAAATGATTTTTCAAAAGTGAAAAATTTCTTAAGTGTTCATTCACTGGAGCGTTCACCCTAGTCCAAAATCTATCAACGATGGTCCAAAACTAAGTTGAATATCTTCGTTTAGGTGTATTATTTAAATTACGCGTTAAAAGCCCGTTGGCTTTTATCATTCATGAACATTCGTTGCTGTTCATAAATAAAGAAAAAAACAAAAAAAAATATAAGGATTGACACTTAAATATGAATTAAAGGTTTGGACCATAGTTGCACTATTGGACTATAGTTGGATAGTTTTACGGTACAAGAGGCGGGATTAACGCCATGAGGCTTAATTGCAGTAGTCTGAGTACAGTCAGCGTCATATAGTTGGTAGCGTCCAAAGTACCTACTCAAAAAGTTCGTTACACCATAGAATTTGTGTGGTGTACCGAACTATTTGACTACTTTGAATGCTACCAACTATATGACGCTGACTGTAGGTACTTGGTAGGAAATAACATTTAATTGCAGGAAAAAGGAATATTCGATGTCAATAAATCAGACACAGAGTTTTCTTGTATTTATTAATGAAAAAAATATATTAATTAAAAATACGTAAGTACGAACATAACAGTTAACATGTCACAAAATAATAATTTAAGTACTTATAATTACATTATTCATAATTTATTTGTTGGCAAGAATAGACAGCTAAATTAGGCAACCAAAATATTAGATTATATAATAAGTTAATACAAAATTAATTAAAGGAAATAAAAAAATATGTTCAGTTCTGAGTGTTCATGGCCATTCAATAATGTTCATGAGAATCATAAATGCAGTTTGTTCTTAATTAAGCACATACTTGGAAACCTATTTCTAGATTGGTACTTATATAAAAGTCTGCCCATAATCTCATATTATTAGTAAATTAAATATAATAATAAAAAATAACACCCTTATTCATAAATTTCATAATCATAAACGTATATCAAAACATTAATATGCAAAAAAAATTGACTAAGTGACAGATAAGGTCAAAACAAATAAAGTAATTATCATCTTCCTCGCGTTGTCATGCTCATGGGGTCGCTTGGTCACTAATCCCAGGATTTGGCGTAGGCACTAGTTTTACGAAAGCTACTGCTATCTGACCTTCCAACCCAGAGGGTAAACTAGGCCTTGGGATTAGTCCGGTTTCTTCACGATGTTTTCCTTCACCGAAAAGCGACTTGTAAATATCAAATCATATTTCGTACATAAGTTCCGAAAACTCATTGGTACGAATCGGGGTTTGAACTTGCGACCGATTGCAAGTCGGTCGCACTTACCGCTAAGGACTAGCTACCATCGCTGACAAAGAAATGAAGTAATGTAGGTTTGATATACGTTTAAAAATAAGGAGGTAGTGATTTGTTTTTTGAGCAACCTTAAAAATAAACAAGGTTAAAACAAATATATGTAAATATACTAGCACACTATATATAACCAATAAAATAAGTACAATACTAGGTTTAACTATTATTACATAATCATAAAAAATAATCAGTATTTTTAATGGTAAAAAACGTAAATAAATGATTGGGCTGTAGGTATTAATAACTGTTTTGCATAAAATCATAATACAGTATTTTTTTATTATAGTCAGAGGTAGTAAATTATTATATTATTATGTAGTCTTAAAATCAGTCTTGTTGTTTACATTACATTGTATAGCTACATTAACATTAATAAACGGAAATAAGTGTTATAAAAACATTTTAATTAAAATTCATATAAAACTTCTCAATTAAATCTAATTTATATGTAATTTAACAGAAACACATGAGGTAATAATTAATAAATCTCAAAATCAGTCTTTTATTTACACGAGCATCTAAAATATATGTTATAAATTATAACTTATAATCTATATATAAGTTAGTTCTAAAAAAATCAAGTATAATTATGAGGTAGCAATTGTGAAATCAGTCTTTAAGTTGCAAAAGGTACAGTCAAACAATTTTGAAAGATCCATCATTCCGCTTATAAAACCCGGGTGCAGGATGGTTGTGGTTGTTCCGGACTCTCTGGATGAGGTTGCCGAGTCTGTGAACAGTTGTAGTCACATCAACATGGCACCCTGTCTTGGTGCGAGATGTGCAATACCACTGCTTCTTCCCGTACGCCAGTTTATTCTTAAGTCTGAATGCAAATCCTTGGTGGACTAAAAGTAAACTGCCTTTTCTTGTTGGAACAAAGTTGGCCACTGAAATAGGTATTATGTATTAGTATATGTGTCATTTATACATTAATTTTATTAAATAGATATGGAGTAACTAAAAAACAAAGCACCATAATCTTAATAATTAAAATAATTTTTTACTGTTTAGTTTTATTTTTGCAATTATTCCATTCCTGGGGAGAGAGGAGAAAACAAACATTATTTTCTGAACAGGTTTATTTTAGTATAAATTATATTTCAAACACTGTGCTCTCTATAACAATTTTATTCTATGCAACACAAGATTTAAGTTATATGACACAACAAACTTTTAAGTTCCCGCACTTTCATACATATTTGTGTTTATGAAATTACTTGTAACTTAATATATTTAAATTCCTTTAAGAGGCATAACCTAGAATCGTGATTAATGAAAATATAAACTTTTATCTCTACGAATCACAATTAACGAAAATCTGCACTGACATTCTACCATAGCCGTAATAAAAATGAATAATGAAATATTCAAGTAATCCAAACAATAACACAAATGACGCAACACGAAATGACAGTACAACACGTAGTCGCGTAGTCGTACAAACATGGACCGCCGCCTGCGCACGACGCGTCCGCGTCAACGTCAACAAGAATATTAAAAAAAAAACATTTAGTCGATACAATTCGAGACATGTATAAGAGCGCAGCTATCGATACTAAAATTTATAATTTAATATCATAAAAACGATAATTACTAAAATAAGTAAAAAAAATAACGGGTATTTACTAATTTTAATATTAAAATAATTACCAATCTGACTCGTCAGAAGCAGAAGAAAAAGTTAAGTACTCATAAAAATTATAAATCCTTTACACTGTCTCTTTCTGAAGCTAAAAAAGATGTATTCCTTAAACTTAAAAACTCTAATTGAAAACTTTAATATAATTAATAGTTTGGCTATGTTGTCTGTCAATTATATTTTTCATACATTAGCACTAGCTAGTGTAAAAAAAACACTCTTTTCTTTGAATTTATAAGGGTACAAAGTGAATTAAAAATTAAATTAATATAAAATACCATTCTTATATAAATTTTTAATATAAACAGTTTATTGAATTAATCTTAAATCATTAAACCATATCTTTTATATAGATCCTAAAGAATTCCGATTACGTCCTTTCATAGCTAAAGATAACATTATTACAATCTACGATATAAACACCATATTACGCTAACGATAACGACTGATAAAATAAAAATGTTAGTACAAAGTCCATACTATAATCGAGTTTTAAAATCGAATTTATATTTGAGCCTATACGAGTTGAGACTTCCCTCAATCAGTAGCAGTATTGTAGTACTCAACTGTCAGTCTCAATTGTCAAACGTCAAACCGTGATCTTGTTGATTCTAGTGTTTTGTAGGAAAGAATTCAATTTAAGAGATAATAATTTGCATACGTATTTTTTGTATCACTGCAATCGTAAATTAGTCTTTGTGTTACTTAGCTTGGTTAAACTTATATAGATTGTTTACAGTTTTTTACAATTAAAATGAAATAGGTGACAAAAAAGGATTACAGTTTTATGGAGGTGAAATTAAATAGAATAATGAGTGAGAATAGTGTGATGGATATGTAATGAAACCCGATTTGTGTATCGATAAGCCTATTTAGTGCAGTGCACGATTTATACATTAATTTGTATGTAAACAAAATATAATTAGCTAGTGTTTTGTTACTTAACTTGTGTTGCATGTATTATGTCGCAATATTTTTATTAAATCTTTATGTTTCGAAATGTCTTTTATCGTTTAAATCACGGAAATCGTTTGGTCATTGAGCCTTTATCAGGTTAATCAACATCTGAATATTTTATAACCTTACTTTTCTTATCTTTTATCATTACAAACTGTATTCTGATACCATAAAGTGTTAGTAGATTTATTAGTTTTTTAATTCAAAAAAGTGATATGACGAATATTATGCTTACTAAAACTGATGTTGCATTTTAAGTTCTTAGAAAATCACTACATCAAAAATAAATATGTAAATTGATGGCCAAGATGACACTTAAATTATTATTTGTAGTTTTTTGTATTTAGCTACATTTGGTTGTAATGTAATAGGAATTACTAACAGATCTTAGTTTTTTTTTATAATAGAAAAATAGTAATAATAGTTTAATTTAATCTATTCTTTATTTAATATATGTTATTCAACCTGTAGCTGCATCCTTCTTTAAGTGGAATATTGTTGACTATTGCATAATATATTCCGCTTCATTAAAATGATTCATTAGTAAATGTGTGCTTTATAGATTTGTACATTTTTAGTTTTGTTTACTAATGGGTTTACTGTAGCCACAATTTTTTTGTAAGATTTTAAAAATAAACATATTTGTAATAATTATCTACTACCTGTTATAAAGGATCATGTGTGTTTTATTTTAGGCAAATAAATATCATCTTGTTTTTTTTATACATTAGTGTAGAAATAAAGAAAAAGGTAACTTTTACTTTTAGGGTGAAGGGTCTATTACGAAATGTAATGGTTTTTAGTTGAATATTTTTATGAATATTAAGAGATTAATCAATAAAACAACCACACAGATATATTATATATCATTTGATTATAACTAGACAAGCGGCTCCATATAGGAATAATTTTCTTGGCCCTCATATCATATCCATATGTTGGTATTTATTATTTCACAGGTGTAACTCATGTGCAGTCTAATACAAAATTAAATTTTAGAAAACATTAAGTTGACTTATTTTCCTTCCTTCCCTATAGTTTAAACGGATATTAGAATACACCAACTCGTTTCCACAACTTATTGGTACTTAATAAATCCTAAATTGTTTCAGGTATATTTATAAACACAAGAGGCAATTCCAAATTATTCATATACCAAAACCATACATTCAGATTTATGTATAAGAAGGCATATGGAAGCCAGTTATGGTATTGCTGGTACTTCTTTAGCAGATGTTGTCCAGCCAAGCTCCGGATAAACGATGCAGGGAAGGTCACAGAGAGTATAGGCCGACATAACCATGACCCTCCGACCTGCTGGATGACCCCAGATGGCAAGTCTTACAGCTTGCCGCCGTTGCCTAGCAAAAACAATGACCGAAAAACACCATAAAATCATGTGATGAAAAACATTTTTTGTTTCACTGCCCTGTAAATAAGAGAACAAAATTTATATTATAAGTAAAAATAATTATGTTGAGATTCTAATTGCCTTTATATTTTTATTGTTATTATGAATTATTTAACATTGTTAGATTAATTAGGTTTATTATGTCCACAAATTATTCAAAGATTTGATGTTTGTTTTATTGTATACATGTTATATTTTATTTGCCATAAAAATGTATTGTTTTATTGTCCAGGGAGACTAAACTCTCTCACAAATGTTATTTATAACAAATCTAATTATTTTTCGATGGCTAAAAATAATTTAAATTTTCTTATATATATTTATTTTCGCTGGAATCCATATTCCTATGAAATGTGAATTATAAGAAACTTTGTAAAATATTTAATTTAATTAAAATACCAATTTTTATTGAATTATCAAATGAGTCTTTGGGGCGAAAATTTACAAAAAAAAAACTTTATTCACACTCCTGCTAAACATATTTTCTGCATATTATGACATGGATAATGAAAATTAAAATTAGCCTGTTTATCATTTCTCTGATTTAACATGACTTTGAACTGAGCAAACAAATCAAATTAGTGTTTAACTAGTGAAACCCTGTGTTAATTAGCATTCTAATCTAAAACAATGGCATCTTCTTTATAACTAGTCCATTATACCTCGCAGAATGCAAGAACATGTTAATTCAATCGCCTAAGACACTGGTCCCACCGCGAGCTAGTAAGCTCAGCTATTTCAAGGGACGAAAGATAAAAGATCCCGTGTAAATAAAAGAGTCATATATGTCATTGCCGGGCGATGAGCTATAAAAATATATCTCTCTTTTATCTTTTGGACCCGGGTATGTCTACGTCCAACAATGAGAGGTAGGGCACAGCGATGACCATCACGCTTGAATCTGGAGCAGCCCAACTGGGGAAGTACCTCATCCTTACAGAAGACCACAGCCATAATAGCACTGCTACCTTTCAGGTCTGTAGTGTTGTGTTCCTGATGGTGAGTAAGGTTCCCAGAGCTCCGGCAACGCGCTTGTGACTCCCCTGGTGTTGCGGGTGCCCATGGGCGACGGTAATTGCTTACCACCAGGCAATCCGTCTGCTCGTTTGCCTCCTATGTCATAAAAAAAAAATTACACGGGAGCGATTATCTTTTGTCCCTTGAAATAGCTTACTAGCTCTGGGACCAGTGCCTAAGTGAGCCTGAGCAAATTGAAACAATAAAAAAAAAAAGTTTAATAATTTCTCGTTTCGAGAGTATCATTCTTACATTTCTGATACTGATCTTGATTGCTCATCTGGTTATGGTTTTATAAAATATATGTATGTAGTCGCCTTTGCTCGCGGTGAGTCATCCATAGGGCGATACTCGCTTGAAAGCTTATAGGTCGCTACCTGCAAACGTTCAAGCGATATTATTCTTAAGTGGAACACTGCTATGCGACTGTACCAGCGCATGGGACTAAATGGAAATATGTGTTTGTAGTAATCATACGCATCGCAAATATATAATTGAATATATGAGTACCTAGTCTAGCAACGTGTTATGCCGTCATAAAGCATTTTACCATATCGTTGGTGGGGAATCTAATTTGGCACTTGCACTCTGAACTGATCCTCTGCGCCTGCATGTTGCCTCCAGGTCAAGTGTGTCCATGACATACCTTTTTGCTACTTCGAACATTGAATGTACACACAGCAACACACTTAGCTGTACATGGTGGACCTTATGCCTTTTATAATAAGACCCATTAATGTACAGCTAGGAGTGTTGCTGTGTGTATATCCATAATATTTTTCAAACTATCGAGTGACATAGTTATGATGCTCATAGTTCCAAATAGTGCCACACGAAGGTCACTGCAGTTTTTAAATAACTTTACGTCAAACTGGGCGGTAACAGAGATAATCCACCCTAGGTCGCGACGGAAAATCTCACTTTACACCCAGATGAAGACGTAAAACTATGTACGCACCACGGGCGGTAATAGAGAAGGCCTCAGATCGCTTGTTTATGGCCCGAACCGAAGGTGAGAAATACCCGCGATCTGAGCCATTTTTTGGTTTATCGCCCTGGGTACGTAATATATACTATTGTTGCTGTCTGACGAAAGACTCATGAAGATGCTACATTCGTAATGAAGCAGTATTGTTTATATAAGTAAGTCATTAAACTCGTAAGTTTGCTACTTTTATGTTTACTCAAGTAAGATCAATTTTGCGTTATCCCTAATAAAATAACAAAGTGTATAAAAGTTAATGATAACAAGATATATTACCAGCGTGTTTATAATCGTCATAAACAAAAGAAGCCAAAGCGGGCAAGGTGACCAAATATTGTCTGCAAGCCTTCATTGTTACACAAGAGTTGTTAGGATCAGTTTGATCCCTTTGCTCGTTTAATATTCAACTGTACAATTACTAGCCCAAGTAGTTACGAAGTGTTGTAACATACTGACATACATGTGATCGTTAGATAATACCTACGTATAACCTTTATGTTCAGTCGCCATCAGATATATCGGAGCTATGGAGTTGGTCACAAATATGTAATCATGCACTTCTACTTAGTTACAAACGGATAAACTCACGTGTATACTCACTGCTGTCTGCAGAACGCCGTGCAAGGCAGCAGTGATACACCCTCATCGCGATCGGTGTGTCCTGACTCGGCTTGAAGATGGGTACCAGAGCATACCCGAAACATGTCGCCTAGTGCGATATAATTACACGTGAGTTTATCCGTTTGTAACTAAGTAGTAGTAACATGGCTCACAACAGTTTTAATTGTATAATCATGCACTTTATCGCCTTGAGAATAGAGGCGTTGTTCAGATATTTGTGACCACCTCCACGGTGCCGATATATCTGATGGCGACTATTCATGTATTTAAAACTAAACAAAGGTCCTTTAAGCTAAACCTTGTCAGCGCATTTCTGTACATGCATGATTTGACGGCGAATTAGTGTCAAAAGTCATGACAGCATTTGTTAAGACTAAAGTTGAGTTCCTCAAATATGCATTATACATAACTGAGTATATAGTAAGCAAATGAATATTAATTTAAAGTTTTAATTACATACAAACTATATTGTATATAACTTGTAAAGTTTCTATAGTTTACTGTCCTATAAGTGTACCTAGTTTACGAAATATGTATAAGTTTAGTCGATCTCCCTAACAGTCCAGATTCTACCAACTTCATAGTTATCCTGGGAAACCCGGCTACATTCGTGAGCTGTAGAATTTACAAATATTCGCATTGCGTCTCTTGTCTATTCTATTATATAAAAAGAGATACAAACTTATATTTGGGCGAGTGTGTAGTTGGGGTCACGTTATAGCCAAGGAAAGGTTGAATGTACCTAACATTCAACCAATTAGATTTTTTTGCTACTTCGTACCTTGCCCCAGTCATATTAATATGATACTTTTAGTGGCTTTCAATTCAAGCGGATATTTTTTACTGCGACAGGGTACGAAGTGGCCCAGAAATCAAATAGTTGACTGCTGTACAGTCAGCAGCATAAGTGGCTAAGCGGTTGAGGTGTTCAAAATGAGTTCAACACATCTCTATTGTCAAGATAGATATAAGAGCGCGTGTAGGTCATTTTGAACTCTTTAAACGCTTAGCCACTTTTGCTGCTGACTGTACCTACATATGTAACTATAGGTACAATAAATGTAATATGAATGTCATTTAATTTTTAAAAACTACCTATAACTATTAAGCGCTATTGTTTTTTACGTTTCCCAGGTAGGATCAGCCATAGACATGTATATTGTTACTTAATAGGTAGATTATTTTTGAAATGATCCAAAATCGCGCATTGCTAGGTAGTTAACAAATTGTATATATAACGTGCCTTTATGTATTGGTTGATTTTGTATTTTATCGTGGGCATCGACTAATATCGATAATAGACAGTAGACACGATACATCGTTACAATAAATCAGATGACTCAACTGATGTCGTGGTCCACGCTAAAGTATAAAAACGACTATTAGGTAGATTAGGAGAATAAAAATTGTATCGTGCCTTTCTTTAATTGTTTATATGTATGTTTACCAAATATAAAACTAAACTTTAATGTTGTTCTTATTAATAATAGATTCTGAGCTTCGTGTGAATTGGTTCCGTGTTAAAACAGAAGTAGAAGTTTGTTTAAAGAGGTATAAACATGTCGATAACTGCAAGCGTGAAAATACTTACACGACTCCCAAAACTCATATATGTAGTAAAATTACGTAAGTAATTGTAAATCCGCTATTCTCGAATTTAAGTGAGAAGTTGATAATAGTGAAGAAGCGCCACTTTGCATTGAACTTTCTTTAGTAATTACCCTTCTTCCTCGCTCTTAAGTGTATTTTCAGTAGAAAAATCAATACTAAGTGATTCATAGAATCATTTATTGTAAAGTAGTGTACCTACTGTATACTCGTGTATAGAGAATAATGACTGTCCTTATGACGGTTATAGCAGTCGTGGTGTTTCGCACGTCGCCTCGAGATGGAGTGATCGAGATAGCGCTATTCACCTATCGAGGGTTGCCTGGTCAAACCCGATAAGTCGTGTAAATGGGATTTTGAATTTAGAACTATACGTGAAATACGTAAGATTGTTACTTCAATGAAATATTATATCCATTTATCGGGTTTGACCACGCAACCCTCGCTATATTGCAAATATTAGAGCGTTCGCACATTAGAGCGGTTTACAAATCCCAGTATAAGTATGCGTATGTACGCATTTCTATTCCAAGTTTACTCAAGTTATAAAGTTGCACGCTGCGGAGACGCCGCTTTCATGCGGCGTGCCGATTACTATGAAGTCGCCAGGAAAACGTCGAGTGACCGCCGCCAGTGTGAAAAATAAATATATTGGGACGATCTTAAACAAATCGACCTCAACTGTAGGCTCAATAACGCTCTTGTTGTGTCTACCAGATCAGGATATAACTACATATAGACAAGTATATGTATTAATAATCATAGGTCCATCCATATCCACCAATTCTAAAAATGAAATGGATGAGACGAGAATTATGGCGAATGTCCATGTAGCCTTAGTCGATAATTGTTGGGAACTTTGCTCTCCAAGTTGTTCATGAATATGTTTATCTTGGTAGCCCAGTTAGGCAAGTCCAACTTCGAAAAGTTATGATTAATCAGTATTAAATAAATTTGTAGTAACAAGCATTAAACACTACTACGATTGGAACGAACGGTAGCGAAATAGAGCGAGGTTTTAGTGCTATATAGTTAAACATAGAGGTATCTGATATGAATTGGTGCCTGTATGTAGTTTAAAGTAAAATAATAAATATTTCAGGACAATCTTACACAAATCGTCCTACGGTAAGCTCAGTAAAGCTTGTGTTGTAGGTACTAGACGACGATACATATATATAATATATAGATTCATATAAATACTTAAATACATAGAAAACACCCATGACTCGAACAAATGTCTGTGCTCATCACACAAATAAATGCCCTGACTGGGATTCGAACCCATCGGCTTCATAGGCAGTGTCACTACCCACTAGGCCAGACCGGTCGTCAATAAAGTTCATGCTCTATGGTATTAACGTATAATCCATGACTGAACTTTGAACAATAAGGTTCATTAATATGTATACATATCGTCACCCTAAACCATTGCAAATAAGGTGCAAGATTGTGTAGATATTATTAATCCGCTGTACATCTAACTACGTAGATACAATTAATCTATCGATTACCTCAAGTCACTTGGTGAGCTGAAATAGGACGCTCCTCATTTAGTATTATATAAATTTACTTACTTCTAGATATACCTACGATGTTTGTAATATATCAATTTCCTATAACATACACAGAATACCTACGAGAGACACAGAATTAAGAAGTTTTAACAGAGTGGTGATTTTTCATCATTTTACTAAACATAACGTAAAGACGTTTTAGTCACTCGCTCGACATTTAACACGTAAAACCCATATGTACAGTCGCCATCAGATATATCGGAGCTGTGGAGTTTGTCAAAAATATCGGAACAACGCCTCTATTGTCAAGGTGATAAATTGCATGTTCCGATATTTGAGACCACCTCCACAGCTCCGATATATCTGATGGCGACTGTACGGGTAGCTGGATTTTAAAAAATCTTATTAATCCTGAGCATGCAAATCCTGAAATTGGGGGTTGGAACACTTATTTGAATTAGTTAAAGTTTATCTCAAACATTGGCAGGTTCTTTTTTATATAACGACGGTGGCAAGCAAGCCTACGGCCCGCCTGATGGCAAGCGGTTACCATGGCCTTAGGACGCCTGCAACTCCAGAGGATTCACATGCGCGTTGCCTATATAACCGTTATGTTACGTTACATTGCGTGTAATAGGGCTTTAAGAACGCATTCGGGAATATTCGGTTTGATTTAAAAGCCATATTTTAAAATACTAATAAAAATACTTATCGTACACACCTGCGGCAGTTCTCGAAAATGGTCGTGCCACGCTCTATTGGGATCGATCTGTTATCACGGACAGGACTATTGTAGCCAATAAGCCTGATATCGTGGTGATAGATCGATCGCAGCGCCGGGCAATGCTCATCGACATCACCGTCCCATGTGACGAGAACCTCGTGAAGGCCGAGAAGGACAAGTCCAGCAAGTACTTAGACTTGGCTCACGAGGTAACCGCCATATGGGAAGTTGATTCGGTGATCATTGTACCGATAGTTGTTTCCGCGAACGGTCTCATAGCGAAGAGTCTCGACCACCATCTTGAGAGACTCTCGCTACGTGGTTGTGATTGGATCAAGGGTCAGATTCAGAAGACGGTAATCCTGGACACGGTGCGCATAGTCCGACGGTTCCTCTCTCTGCAGCCCTAACCACTGGCAGCCTGGGCCTTGCTCCGTTGCCGGCGGCACTCTAGGTTAAGTTTTTTATAATGTTTTTATTGTTTTGATACATTTTAGATGTATTTTTATATTTTACTTTTATAAAAATGTTATAAAAACCTAGCCTAAGATATGCAATGAATATACTTATCGTATATTTAGTATGTGACATTTTGCTATCGCATTAACAAAATAATACGTAACGCTTGCGTTATACTCACCTTGTGTATGCGCAAAATATGTGTCGCTAAAAATATACATAAGGTCACCAAACAGGAAAACCCGTTAGTTACAAGTGGACTTTGGAGTTTTAATATGTCAACTATTTAGCGTAACAATAATATTTACGAACATATGTCGAAATTTCACTCGAAATGTGCCGCTGCGATAGATCCAAAAAATACGAAAGCATGGGCCTCTACTCTTACCATGAGTTGTGACATTGAGGTTTTCAATAACGAGTATCGAGTTTACATCTCGCTTGTACTATTTTAATGCGAACGAGATGCACAGATAGTATACTCGATAATCGTAATCGAAAACCTCAATGTCACAACTCATGGTGAGGGTACTGGCCGTTGGTCCCGGTCTGAACTTACAAGTCGGAATATTACAATTGAGTCATTCTCATCATCATCATTTCAGGCGTATGATGACAGGTCTGGCCTTGCCTATGACATCCCCAGTAAGGGAATTTGTGATGAGCACAGTGAGTGATGGGTGTTTTCTATATATTATATTATTTATATTATATCGTTGGCTGAGTAACAACACAAGACTTGAGCTTACCGTGGGGTTCAGTCAATTCGTGTAAGAATGTCTTGTAATATTTATTTATTTAAATTATATAGGCCTTTTATCATCTTGGAGGGGAATTTCCATAGTCAACACGCTTGGCAGGCGGGTTGGCGACCGTAGCAGTTCGGTTTCGATGGACGCTGAAGCGTCTGGTTTTTCCCCTTTATCGCCTCACGACACCCGCGGAAGGAGATGGGGTCGAGTGCTCCGGCTAGCAATTTGGTTTCACACTACTTTTTACACCTGCTAGTCTAATATGGTTGGCTTTTTATCATTTGTCACAATATCTGTCACGCTCCCACAAGTATATGAGTGCGAAAGTGACGGATAACGCGATGGACGATAAAATGGCAACCATGCTATACCTTCTGATTTTACTTAATAGGATTCATCTTTATGACGAAATTTTCCTTCATAAAAATTTAATGGCATTTTATTACGTACTGTTCCGAGAACCGTTTCTTCGTGTCACAAGTCATTTATTCATAACAATACGAGTAGCATTAGCAATGTTAATACTTGTACCTACTTATATTACAATTCAATGATTTATCGCGCTGCGTCAAATACAATAGTCCTAATGGTTGTGATTCACAGGAATATGATGATGAGGGTGGTTAAATCAACTAGTTTGTGTCACTCATTGTCATGGTTACGATCCCTTGGGTTACTCTTAAAATTTTACGGTATCTAAATACAAAAAAACATGTATATTTGTGGTAGCAATACGTCCATTTCATAACGGGCCACTTTATAAGTAGTACGCGGTGCCACATTTCTTGTAACAGACTATGCTTCAGTTGTCCTGGCTGATGGGACAGAATAACAACAACAAATAGTTGACACACAGATACCGTAGGCATCTAGTTATAATGATTAATTTATATTCGATTTCATCTAAAAATCGCAATCACCATATATTTCTTTATTTCCTAATCGTTTAAAAATGTATACAGATTTATTCACTATAAATACATAGATTGACTGGGCAATATTACTTCCAAAGTGCTAGTACCTACTTAAAAATCAAAGCAAATCAGATTTGATAGCATAATTTGATTTGCTCCTACTCGAATATTACTTCATTTAAATAAATTTCATCTTAAATACACTATTAAGAGCAGTGAAAACGGGTCACTTTATATTGGTCATAAAAGTAAAAATGCTTCTCGGGTCAGAGGTGTAGGGTTGGAACCGGTGTAGATTTTATTTTTTCTTCTTTTGTATACTCGACGTGTAAAAGTGCCCTTGTGGCCTACTTACTTGAGTTTGAGTTTATTGCAAATTAGATTAATACTGTATTGAGGAAAATAAGAATCTAAAAACTCAACTGTGGTTTTAGATAAGCATTATTGATCAATACGGTCAAAACGAATGACTATCGTCTACAAATGATAAGGTACAGCCAATCCTTAAATATGTTTACCATTTAATACCTTATTTCAATGGATTAAGGTGGAAACATGTACACATATTTATGAGTTATACTACACCATGTTATGACAGGGTTTATTGATGACGCAGACGGTCTGACCAGACGGGGAACAAATGCTTAATTGAAACGAATATCGGCCACGGCCGGGATCGAACTTGTGACCTTTGACATCGTGTTCGTATAGACGTATTAATGACCGCCCTATCTTGTGCTGGTGGCAAACAACAGAACGATTTGATGGTCAGCTGTACTGCCACAAAACATAAATAAATAAATATCACGGGTCATCCTTAGATACACAAATTGACTGAGGCGCACGGTAAGGTAAGCTCAAGAAGTCTTATGTTGTGGGTACTCACCCAACGATTTATATAAATATACAAATACGTAAGTACATAGAAAGCACCAATGACTCAGGAACAAATACCTGTGCTAATACTGCTAATCACACAAATGCATGCCCTTACTGGGATTTGAACTCAGGACCATCGCCTTCATAGGCAGAGTCACTACCCACTAGGCCAGACCTGTCGTCATACCCTGTGTATTGATGCAGATTGTTTTTAATTTTAAAATGAAACTACATTCGTCATACTTCTATACAAACGCTCTTGACTATTCTCTATGACCTTTAAATAAGTGTTTTGACAAATTGTATATGGGTCATAAACATCAATGAGGTTCGCCTCTTTCCTGTGCATTTTAAAGCCATATATATTATTCTATGAAATATCGAATAAACCGCTCCTCCTTACGTGACGCGATACCACAAAAATATAATTTTTATTCACAGAAGCCATGAACTATTGACCACAGAAAAGTCGATTTTGGTTTTAATCAATCTGTATGACCCATATATCAGATTTATAGATATCTGTGTCGGATTGGTTCCCTTTCTAATATTTTTTTTTGTTATGTAGAGTTTTATAAAGCTTTAAGCAGTTCACTCAACTTCGCAGTTGCCTAGCTGTTGTATGATAAAATAAAAGACAAAAAGCAAACCAGTCTGACATAGAATATATCTTTGGCATTATTTATAAAATTTATTCACAATTAGTTAAGTTTTGGACAATTAAAACTCCTTCTCCGTCCTTATCGCACTGTTTCTAGGCACAACGCTATCCGGCGACAGATATATTCGTTTATAAATCTCAAATCAAAAGAGCTCCGGTACATTCTCCTCTTTGGAATTGTTTCATGTTGGTAAGCGTTCTGTCTGTCTTCAAATGATTATAGCCTGTAAAACAATTAGTATTAGTGTGCTAATTGAATAACAAGTACATATCTCCTCAGCCCAGGTGATCCACGCCGGCACGCGGCTCGGCCGGCCGCTCCTACGCATCGGGCATCATCAGTACAGCGTACACTTCACCGACAACCTGAAGACGAGATGGCACTGCTCGAAGCAAAAGTCGTGCGCGTGCAACGCCAGGGCAACCACTATTAAAGGCGTGTTAGTTAAACAGACAGGTCAACATACACATCCTTAATGTTTCAACATAGATTTTTTTAATAAAAAAAATGTAGGGGCATTGTCCCTGCGCCGCAGTAACCACTAGACCGGAAAAAATCGTCCGTTAAAGCGGTGAAGCTTACTGCGACCACCAACCCGCGTTAAAGCCTCCGTGCTATAGGGAAGCACTATGTCCAGAAGTGGACATCGGCGACTGATGGAGAGCGTTTTTAATTTATCATGATGTCAGGGCAAAATAGACATTTGACAACATTCTTGCTGATGCCTAAACCGCTGTCCAGAACGGTCACTTTTTTATACAAGATTGACCAGCGTTTGCCCTCAGTCACACCTGATGGCGGCGAGGTCGAGGGTGTACGAATAGCACGCTGGCTCAGTACCAACCTGTTTGTTCACTCTTGCCTGGAAAAGACCCAAATTATATCTTTCCGAGAATAAAGGCGAAGGATGCGAATTCCATTCCATAGCTTCGTGCGAATTAATGGAATTTTCACAACGTAAGGATGAAACCGCTCCCCTCGTTTGGACGTCCGGTGGTGGAGACGGCAGAATTAAATCGTTTAATTCCTGTGTGCACTCCAAACTACTATAATTATCTGTAATCTATATTCGTGTGGTTGTGACGTAATTACTTTAACCCGATTTGTATTCTGGGGACAGTAGAGTAGTTAGGTATGTAGGTATCTTATTAAACAGTCCTCAAGAAATTGTACTATTAATTTTCTATGTACTTGAAAATTACTCTAATGCGTCATAAACTAGTATCCAGCAGCGCAGCGCTACCGCGAAAATAGATATTCGACGAACTATTGTCTCAGTTACTTTTATGAAGCTTTATTTGGAGTAAAAGAGAAAGATGCTCGAAAACGAACTTCGATGCTCGCGGTACCAGGCCTGTTTGATCATAGGAAGTTTCTTCGAGGGTTTATAAATTGAAGTTAGACGGCATATTATACGAAAAAACGTTAACAACTGACGTAGACAGCTGTGTCCCAGAGACCCTAATTCCTGGGATTAGTTGTATTTGCCGGGAATGCCTTTTTCATTGAATTTTGAACTTTTGTAACCATGCTAAGAGTACAGTCGCCATCAGATAAAATATATCGGAGCTGTGGAGGTGGTCACAAATATCGGAGCAACGCCTCTATAGTCAAGGCGCTAAAGTGCATGTTCCGATATTTATGACTACCTCCACAGCTTCGATATATCTTATGGCGAATGTACTACTACTCAGTTACAACTAGTCAGAGCAGTGAGCCCTAACTCTGTTGGAACATGCCGGCTAATGCGATATAAGTACACGTGAATTCATCTGTTGTAACTGAGTAGCCTTTATCATTTTCTGTTTTTTCGCGATAAAATATGTCTTTCTATGATCTTTTCATCAGATCACGATCATAACTCTGCTAGTGACATGATACACGTAAGTGAGCACTTATTCATTGTCACGCGCAAACTGAATGGTATTCTGAATTGTTGCTAGTCACCTTATTCTGTCTGCAAAATTGTAGTGTGAAAATTGAATGGATATATGAATGACCAAGAATAACTCAAAATTTTTGTGATATCGAGTATTCGCTTTAGAGGTTTTTGTTACAGACATTTGTATTAAAGAGATTAACCCATTTTGCAAAAAAAGAAAAACAATACAGCTTGACAGGACGGTCAACCTTAAGTGGGTCACATGAGCGTTTCTTAAATTTTTTGCCACTTTTCTCGGCTTCAAATATTTTGGTAAATTTTATGTTTTTTCTTGTCAAAATCGCGGGCTGATTCGATTTATGCAAGAAAAAAATGTGTCCCAAAGATTGTTTTCCTATTGTGTTACCTTTTTCTATATATTTTCTATGGAGGTAACATAATAGGAAATTCAAAAATGTATTGAATTTTATGGGACATATTTTTTTATTGCATAAATCGAATCAGCTGGTGATTCTGACCATAAAAAAAACTTACCAAAAGATTTTTGGTCGAGTAAAGTGGCAAAAATTTAGAGAAACGCTCACATACAAATGAATGCGACTGTATACATATAAGTATACACGAATAAATAATATACATAGATACTGTTTTCTTCTTGTTACATGGGGTTTACCCGCTAGAGATTTCGAGTTAGGCTTTAGGTTTAATTTTGCTCAAGTTTACATATTAAGATTCATGATTATTAGGATAGGTCTGGCCTAGTGGGTAGTGACCCTGCCTATGAAACCAACGGTTCTGGGTTCAAATCCCAGTAACGGTATTAATTTGTGTATGTTCCTGAGTCATGAGTGTTTTCTATATATTCAAGTATTTCTATATTATATGTATCGTTGGCTGAGTACTCACATACAAGCCTTCTTGATTTTACTGTGGGATTCAGTCGATATGTGTAAGGAGTGGTAAGAATGTTCTGTAATATTTATTAATTATTTATGATAAAGAAAAAAGAAAAACCGATAGTCTTATCACAGTTCGATATATCGACGTTCCACCGTATATATCCTTGCTTTAAAAATTTGTGCTGTCGATTTTTTAAGCAATTTTAACTAAATAATAAATATAGGTACTTAACTTAAGGTGAAACTTGTGTCAAATTATGTGCATTGTAATATTACTTGTAGTTTGCGAAACGATCACTAGATCTAAGTATTTATAGAACTTTAATGCTTAATTATCTGCTATTTTACTTTTCTACAACTAACGATAGTACACTTTTATCTGAAAACTTCCCTCTACCTGCTTGTATTGTACTGGTATTACGTGTAGTACTTGTAAATATAAAAAAAGAATAATTATTAGTAACACTATTAGTAATTACTATAAAGTAATAAAATAGAGAATTTTGTCGTAAAAAATAAATTGAAGACAAATGAGACTTTTTTATCATTATTTAATTTATTTATAAATATGTACAAATCAGCAAGGCAGCTAGATCTGAGAAAGACCTTTCATGGATTGTAAACTGATTTGACCAGTTTAAACGTAATAGTAACTACAGTTGTTTCCGCGAACGGTTTCATAGCGAAGAGTTTCGACCAACATCTTGAGAGACTCGCTACATGGTTGTGGTTGGATCAAGGGGTAGATTGAGCAGGCGGTAATCCTGGACACGGCGCGCATAGTCCGGCGGTTCCTCTGTCTGCAGCCCTGACCAACGGCAGCCTGAGCCCTGCTCCGCTGCTGGGGGCTCCCTAGGTTAGGTTGTGTTGATTTCATATAGTTTAGTTTAAAATGTTACATAACAATAAATATTATAAAATCTAACTGAAGAGATAAGATAAACAAAGAGAACATGATATTAAAACTCCGAAACTTATTTACAGATGACTCGAGAAGGGATCACACGTTTGAAAGAAAATCAGATAAGCGAAGAGTTTGTGTTTGGTGCTATAAAAGGCTGCGGTCCACTTTAAAAAGCAAAGAGGCGTGCAATAAAGTTACTAAGACTAAATCGTACTGCCTAGAATGCGATAAGGGGTACTGCCTCAGGTGTTTCTGCGAGAGCCATTCGATCACACAATTCATCTTGTAAATGGGATCAACCATTCTGTGTTATTATTCCATGCCATCAGGCACGGGAGCGCTGGTGTAAGGAGGAGGGAGCGCTGGAGGGTGCGTCTTAAAATCCGGAGGCCGCTGGTTAACCCCGTCGTATGAGTTTTTCGGAACTTATGTACGAAATATAACTTCACCAGACGCTTGCCGTTGAAGGAAAACGATAGAAAAGCGGATTAATACCAAAAGACCAGCCGGGGAAGAACAGAAGCATAGCATGTTAAAAGAAATGTGGCAGCGAGTTCTAATAGCACACTCGTTAGCCCATTACGGAAAGACCATATTATAGTTACCACAACAATGTATGCTTTAGGGCATATGGCACATACTTACTCATAATTGTTACTTTAAAAGTGAAGGGGACTGTAAGCATGGCAATGAGTGACAAAATAGTTTATTGAGCCAAATACAACCAAATACATGGGATGACATGGAAATAGAGGCAATTGTTAAAAGTGAACTTTTATCTCGAAATCGAATTATGTAACTAATTATATATTGTAGTGTTACAAATACAATACAACACATATATAATTACAAATTAAACTAAAACTAAAGGTTGTATTGCCTAAAAAAATTAGGTAACACTACCTTTAGTTTTAAAGCGATTAAGTCCCGTTCAATTTATAATTATGTGTTAAAATCGTGAGAGTTTAAATCAAATAGGTATTTACTTAAGTAAAATATAAATAAGGACAAATTGCAATATCTGTAAGTATGTTTAATAAAAAATGTTGATTGTTGATATATGAAATTGTTTTGATTTCTCTCGTTACTTGTGAAGTTTTAAGAATCAAAATCATACTTATATTTTATTAAAGGTAAGAGTGAAAGCGGGTAAATACAAAAATATGGTTACATGACTATGTTAATTTGCAATACAAGTGAGAGAATGAACTGTTATGAGTCTGTCCCATCAACCAGGAGACAACAGACCTAGTTTGGTAGAAGAAATATGGTACCACGTTCTACTAACAGGCTTGGTAGGCGACCTACTATAGGATGGTCATACAGATACCAGAAAAATGCACGTTTAATATATACCCGTGATGCATTAAATTAAACTTAAAAAACGAATAAGTTAAAATATTAATTGAGCGACAAGTTTATTATTTATTTTTTATTTATTAACCAACTAACATTTACAGCAAATTGCCAAACATGAAAGTTATAGGTCACAGTACAAAAAAAAATCATAAGTTTGGCCTCGTGGGTAGTGAGCTAGTGACCTTGCCTATCGATGGTCCTGATTTCAAATTCCAGTGAGGGCATTTGTTTGTTGCGGAGCACACATTTTTTCCTGGGTCATGGGTGTTTCCTATTTATTTAAGTACTAGATGATGCCCGCATGGTAAATGTACCATATCGAGTCTTTCCGTGGGAATAAGATGTTTTCCCGCCGGAAAAAGTAGCCTATGTCACTCCCCATCCCTTCAACTACTTCCACTTAAAAAATCACGTCAATTCGTCGCTCCGTTTAGCCGTGAGAGATGGACAAACAAACAGACACACTTTCGCATATAGGGGCTCAGTAATTTTTTTTAAGAATGTCCAGGAATATTTTATTTATTCTTTATTTATTTTAATTCTCGTAGTAAAGTGCAGATGACGCACAAAAATTTCGCTCTTTGTTAATTGCACTGAATACCTACTCCAATTTTTGCTTTGCGGTAATTTCGGTACTTAAACACCGAAACACATAATTTATGAGCTCAGCACTAATTATTGTACCCATTAACTTTGGGCTAGGCATATTTAAAAATGAATAAAGTACTATTAAACTAATGTCTGGACTAATTTCTTAACCACACAGTGATTTAAGTTGTCTTAACCAAAGTCCGCTGTTATCTAGATGATATCTAGGTGATAACAGCATTCATTTTTAAATATGCCTGGCCAAAAGTTAATAGATACAGTGATTGATTAGTGTAGAAGTCATAGATGATGTGTTTTTAGGGTTCCGTACCTCAAAAGGAAAAAACGGAACCCTTATAGGATCACTTTGTTGTCCGTCTGTCCGTCCGTCCGTCTGTCAAGACCCTTTTTCTCAGGAACGCGTGGAGGTATGAAGCTGAAATTTATATCAATTACTCAGGTCTACTGTCCCTTGAAGCTGTGAAAAAATCAAACTTCTAAGCCAACGCAATCAAAAGATACAGCCGTTTATGCCGCAAATTTTCGACACTTGCAAGGGAATCAAAACCTACAGGGTGCTTCCCGTGAACTCAGAATCTTGAAATTTGGTACGAAGCAACGTCTTATAGCATAGATAAAGGAAAAATTACGAAAACCATAAATTTTTAGTTACATCACATAATATATATTTTTTAATAATTTTAAACTTACTACCCATTTCCTCATAAACGCGTAGAGGTATTAAATTGAAATTCATACCAAATACTCAGGTCTATAATACCTTTAAGCTGTAGCAAAATCAAACTTCTATGTCAACGCAATCAAAAGAAACAGCAATTTAAGCTGCATATTTTGAAACTCGCAAGTACTCGCAAGGGAATCAAAACCTAAAGGGTACTTCCAGTCGACCTAGAATCTTGAAATTTGGCATGAAGCAACGTTTTATAGCACACATAAAGGAAAAATTCCGAAAACCTTAAATTTTTAGTTACATTACAAAATATATATTTTTTTTATAAATATAAACTTATTACTTTACCCTAAAAATACCATAGTTATGACTCGATTGTCGTAATGAACGAACTTTGTAAACCTTGCAGGTTTGTACGGAACCCTCGGTGCGCGAGTCCGACTCGCACTTGGCCGGTTTTTTTTATTTATTTAACCATAACTATTTATAACTCTGAACAGTAATAAAATGACTGTCGAGTTGTACTCAACACGGTACGTTAGGGTAAAAAAACTGACCAAGAGCATGCCCGGCTATACTCAGTGTAGGGTTGCGTAGTTTTCCGTAATTCAAAAACGGTTCAATTCAAAGTTCAAAATATTTATCTTTGAAAGCAAGGTCCCCTGTCTGTGTCCCATTGTCCCCCCAGCATGTGTCCCCATGGACACATTTTTTTAACTTCCAGAAGGACTATTACCAAAAATATTCACTACTTAAAAAAATGTTTAAGTAGACTTCATTTCTTTTTAAAACCTAAACCTGTCTAATACTTTAGGGTTGAACCGAAAAAAATACTCCTCACTTAACATTTTTTTTTCTTTTTTGATTTGACCACTACAAATTACAGCTCTCTACGACGAACGGTTACTGAGCAAAGCAGGGAACAGACAGACAAACATGCTGACATTATAAGAGTTCCTAGTTGACTACGAAACCCTAAAAAAGGAACACTAAAGTAAAATTTTGTCATATACGTCTGTCTGTCCGTCCACCTGACCCTATGTCACAAACATTTAACTAAATTTCACAAAACCGAAACAACATTTTACATGACATTATATCGTTTGTTTATCAATGTAAAATAACCATTAATTAATAAATTATACATTTGTCAGAACATAGTAACATGACTATCTTTTATTAAGTAGGTATGTATGTGTACCAAATACTTTGTAGCCAATAGTGTCGCAACTCGTTCATATATATCGGAGCGACCCTGGAGCAATAAATATGTCTGCACACTGTTATCATCGAAGCCTGGATATGCAGATATTTTTGGGCACCTCGCTGCTCCGATATATATGACGACCTTGCTCACAAATCGTAAAATATATGCGCTTTATATATACAATAAAAGTGGCAGAACTGAGATTGGTTTGTTGTCAATATACCGTGTCACGCATAAGAGCCGTAAGTAAATATAAATATAGTTCGAATTTAGATTTTATTCCCCTAAAATACGATTTAATATTTTGTGCAGTTTCCAATGTCTCTTACGTCTAAATAAATGTTGGGGCGAAACTGTGGCCTTGTGGTCTAAAGGTCGACTTAGCGAAGATACTAAGCAGGAATTTATCTTATCGACAACAGATAATGAAAGTAGACTACTATAGTTTTTATACTACGATGGGGTAAACAACCATTATACAACTTTGTTTATAAGCAGTTGCGGTAAGATTTGGTCTAGAGTGGATAGTGACGCTGCATATGAAGTCGATGGTCCTGGGTTCAAATCCCAGTAAGGGCATTTATTTGTGTGCTGAGCACTCATATTTGTTCCTAAGTCATGTGTGTTTTATATATGTATTTAAGTATTTGTATATTACATATATCGTTGGCTGAGTACCCACAACACAAGCCTTCTTGAGCTTACCGTGGAGTTAAGTGAATCTGTGTAAGAATATCCTGTAATTATTTATCATTAATATACGCCTCGACTTGAGAATCTCCTCAGTTTTTTTACGTCGGTTAAAAATCGTTATTAGTATATAAATCAGGGCTGTTAAGTGTCCAAATGTGCGTAGTTATTTAATACTCACTCCGTCTAACTGTGCTCCACATGGACATAATCCCGCGCGCCGGCGCCGTACCCAGGCATAAATCTAAATGCGTTTGCGCATGTATAAATCGAAAGTTCCAGTATGATGTCTCGTTGTTCTTCACGACGTAGCTGTAGGTCGCTTGCACTCCGCACATTACGCACTTCGTATTTTTAGGTATAAAGCAAAAAGTTTGTTATGTATGCGTAAAGATTAAAGATAATATTAAATAAAAAAAATGTGACACGGTATCCGCGAATGGCCTTATTATATTTATATCCTCAATTTAAGATAACGGTTGGATAACAAAGATTTATTGTCTACACAATTTTATTATAAAGAGCTCATTGATTTGTCTCAGCACGTACACATAGTGGGAGCGCTGGTGGCCTAGCGGTAAGAGCGTGCGTCTTGCAATCCGGAGGTCGCATGTTCAAGCTCTGACTCGTAGTTTTTCGGAACCTATGTATGAAATAACAATAACATTCTCCTTCCGTCTGAACAGGGATCGAATACCGGTAATATTTTCATACAAGTTAACCGGTACCCAATTTTGATATCTATGTTATTACATACTTATGCATCGTATTCAGGTAATCAAATCATGAATTTTCCTCACCCAACTGAATTCATTTAAGAGTTACGAGTACAATGAACGGTAATATTCAGATTTCTAGTAATACCGGTAAAAACCCTTGCTTTGTATTACCTTAGGTATAGGTATCAATTTTATTTCCAGGGACTTTTATACTTACCAGGCTCGGCACGACTCTTTTCCAGCACGCTGGCTACACTTACTGGAAGACCAACTACGTGAACCAACAGAACATAGTCCGGTGGTATTGCTCGTCACGGAAGCGGCACGGATGCCCCGTCGTGCTGACGTGCTGCCACGCGCGGATTGTCAGCAAAAACGGAATTCACAACCACGATGTGCCGACCATGAATGTGGATAACTTTGGGAGGTATTATAAAGTGAGGAAGTTCGTGTAAGGAAGCAAAAATGCGTGAAACGAAATGGTATATTGAAAAGATACCTATATAAGATAGTATCTACGCCTTTTAACCGCTATGCAGACTTGCTAGTCTAATATGGTCGGGTTTTTATCACTTGTCACAATATCTGTCACGCTCTAACAAGTATGTGAGTGCGAAAATGACAGATAGCGCGATAAACGATAACATGACAACTATGCTACCCGTTCTGAGTATTGTCTCTAACTTGCGACGAGAAACCACTGGAATACGGGCAGCAGCGTCTATTTAAACCGCCAACCCACCTGCCAAGCGCGGCTATTGGAACATTGAACAAGGAACAAGGGGTTCAGAGATCGCTCCATGTGGCGGTGTATGGGAGAGGTCTATGTGTGGACTTCCTAGGCTGGTAGGATAGATTTCGAAGGAGGTAGGGTAGGTTCATATATTTCGTCGCGTCGTTGACACTAAGGGCCTGTACTCAAAACTGCAATGCGACGTCGCATCGCAAAAACCTCCTATGGCCTCATATGGCGAATTCGCATCGCATCGCAGTTATGTGTACAGGCCCTTAAGATGTTACGCGTAACCCAAAAAGAACATTACCGGGGAAATAATAATTACTATTAAATAAAATTGTTGAAAAATAAATGCTGTGCTTTTATTATTCGCTATACTCAACCAAGCTTACGAATATATAATAAATCAGATGTATAGGTAAGTAACTGCAAACTTTTATTTTATTTTAATGTCATTCCGTAAAAATAATTTCTATGGCAGGAAGTCCTACAATATTTAAACAGAAATTATTTCAGTCCTAACACGTTACCTGAGTAACATTATTACTACATACATATATTTGAACATAGTATAGGGAAAAGGGTACATCCTCAAAAAATATCATTGTACCTAATAAATGACTTAAGGTGTGACAGACAGTTCAAATTCATTTGACATATTTTTCTGAATTTAAAAAATCTCATTAAAATCCGGTGAAGTAATCTAAGCGTAGTACGTAGTGCAGATCGCCAAAACTACTTTGTTTTAAATCACTAAAATCACTCAGACTCGTTTATCACTCTCAGATCCGTCTCGCTGGAAAAGTAAATTCAGTAGTACAAATCAAGTCTCGTGCGGAAGGGTCCTGGATTTTACCCAGGGTACCTCTGCCTTCCACACAGTCCCATCGCTCTAATAAGCCGAACAGTAAAAGTAAACTTTGTTTTATATCATTGAAATTGAACGGTTATAAATTAGTATATTAATACATAACACAAGGTATAGGCAAATTTTAACTTAACATGAAATTGATAATTAAATTATATTTCGTTATATGAAACTTGAAATGATAATCATTTCAACACTCGATCACTTTTGGGACTACTAGCGCCATCTCTTGAGGGACGCGAACAATTACGATATCAACCGACCTACTTGATATTTATGCGAGCGGCCCATTATATTAGCGCGTCAGTACAGTCAGCAGCAGAAGTTGCTCAGCGTTTGAGGTGTTCAAAATGAGGTCAACACATCTTTATTGTCAAGAGAATAAGAGCGCGTGTAGGTCATTTTGAACACTTCAAACGCGTAGCTACTTTTGCTGCTGACTGTACCACACCCCACTATATCCCACTTAGTTTTTGGTAGTTCATATAGAATGCTTATATAAATTCTATAGGTAAAACAGCCGATCTCCATGGTATATTATTGTTAAGGCTTTAAATAATGTGACTAGATAACAGTGGCTGCGGATGAATTATTTTCTCATGCAAGACGGAGGCCATATTACTTTGCCTGTTCCTAATGAGCCCAGGGAAAACTGTTGAATTGCGGAAGAGTTAGTAAATCCTGTGGGGATCGGCTTGTATGGACGCACCGCCGCTGGTAGATAACCACATTTTTATGTATTGTACCTCAAATGTTACGTCTTATTTGATCTATCTAAAGTCACGTAACACACCATTACTCACATTTCAATAGGTACTTTTACCTCAATCGTTAATTACTCTTTTACCCCAACCTTAATAATCTTTTTTCAGAATTAGAATTCGGCGTATCTCAAAAAGGGAATCGGCTGATCAAAATGGGCAACTTCATATTCCACAGGCAGCGTGTCCAAGGGGGTAAAGTTAGATGGTGGTGTCAGAGAGTCATGCAAGGGTGCAAAGCTGCTATTTACACCATAGACAATATAATAGTGAAACGCGTGGGCGAACACAACCATGCCGGTAAAATCAAAAACACTAGAACTCTGTATTCATGGTAAAGCGAAGTAAAATTGTATACATTTTATATCAAATTAGTAGTACCCCTGGCTCATATAACGAGCCAATCCAGTAAAATGCTTCCTGAGTCCGATCGTGGTAAAACGATTGGTAAAATTTTGAATAAAAAGTAAAACACTTATACGTTAATTAAAAAAACAGTATATTATGGTAAAACACATTTATTATCAAAAATATAAACATTGTCGGCGTTCTATAATTACTTCTGTTTTTTTAACATTGTATGTCATGTATGTCAAAGTTATCTTTTCACGCCATCTATTTGTGCTCAAGTGTAACTTTAGACGCTACCTCTGCGAACTTGTCAAACATGTGAAATGGAACGCAATGCTAACCTCGTAACGTCAACCTGACAGGTTCTGTTGCGTCACATACGCATTTATTTTCTGTTTTCTTTTTTCCCTCCTATTTTGTTTATTATTCTGATAAATTTATCCATCAAACTCTGCGTCGGTCAATGATAATTCAGTGCATTTCAGTGTACATATGGCAAGAAATATATCTAACCTTGACGGGCGATATGTGTTCAACTCAATCAACTGTTTACAATTTCATAAAGCAAAAACATTACACATCTACTCGGTTTTGCTTTAAATTTAAATAGAAAAGCTAGCACTTGTTTACACAATTTTGTTGTTCTACGTGGGTATATTATTTGAATATCTGCTTGCATTTACAGGCGAAGATTTGGTACAATGCGTTCCAACAAGGAAAGGACACCAGATTTTGTATAAAGGTTACACTTATGTGTTCAAAAGTAGGCTACAGTGTGGGGCCGAGCAGTGGTGCTGCTCGTACCGGCAGAAAACAGGTTGTATATCCGTGATAAATATGCAAGAGTGTGGTGTTGAGGTTGTCAGAGATTTCCACAACCATAAAAAACCTATGTTCTCTGATGGTATGTAGAATGTATATAGAATGGACAGTAAAGCATTAAATGTTGTGTTTTTATATATGTTACAACCTTATCTGGGCAGTGTATCTAAAAATGGCACACATTTTTGAATCTTTTTATTATCTCCGCAAAAGTATTTTATGCAATGTGCGAAGGACACTGTTCCTTTAAGGGCCTAAGATGTTGTGAGACTGCTTACTGGATTGTATAAATTGATAATGGCCTGTATTATTTATATAAATGATACAGGCCTAGTATAATTTGCCTATTGAGTGGTAGAAATTCAATAGGGACTCTTTGTACAAGAGACAAAGGCTATGTAATAGTGTGCAATTTATCTTTGACTCAAGAATATGGTGATATTAAGAAAGAAAATGGTACCCAATCCAATCAGATGGGTAATGCTATGTGTCTAACAGAATATTTAACCTCTTGCGTCTTGCAATCTAAACAATAATAGTTAAAAATAACCATGATTTTATTTTTCGGAGAGATTAGATTAATATATTTGACGAGTATATTTGACTGTATGGTTAGTTACTAGTGGTTAAATCTGTTTTGTTTTGTAAGTAGAGGTTGATCAACAAGAGTTGAGGCTGTCTATCTATATAAATCTTGACAGATGAGTACAAAACTTATGCCAACCCTTGTGAATGGACCTGTACATTGTTCTGCCTCTAGCTCTACTATTTTTCTGGTAACATAAATTGTGTACATATTTCTGCGAACAAATGTAACTTATCCAACTTTTCAATATTTATTAAATTAAAACATTTGAAAGAAAATGACTTTTATTTAATCATCCTTTTATTTAGTTATTAGAAAATGTACTTATTTTTAACAAACTATCAGAAACTAATAAATATTGGTGATTTTTATAGATAATCAGAACCCAGAAGAACTGCCAGAATGGGTCGCAATATATTTTATGAAGAAAGACGAAAATGCACAGCGTTGCAACATATGCGAGACAATCGTGGAAGCATCGGAGAAATCTCTGGATCTACTGGACCATTTAAAAACAAGTCACGCTGAAGTCATAGAGCTACACAAGAACCCAGATTCCACAGTCGGGTTCCGCATAGAGTTCCTTCAGCTGAATGTCCTAAATGAAGATGGTGCTGAGAAGACTCAACCGGTGATCCTAGGCGAGGTTTGTGAAGGGCCTACAGAGGAGGTTGTCAGTGAGAAGACCATTAGTCTGTCGGAGACTGATCCAGCGAATGTTCAGTATGTTCTGATACCGAGGAAGAGAAAATACAGACGTGATCCTGGTAAGTGTTCAAGTTACTGCATTTCGTAATTTACTCTTCCTCAAAGGTTTTTATAAACACATTATTACAGTTGAAATGGTCCATAACAACCCCACACAATACTTTAACCCACAGTGAAGTTTTATTTCATTGTATTCAAATAAAATTAGTTTATATTTATTTCTTATATATTCATATTAATTCATTTGTATGATCAATACTTATTATTGATGTCAATATTACATTGATACTACACAATGGTTTAGGAATGTTTCTATGAAAAGTATTTACTAAACAAGAATTTACTATTATCAAATTTATTATTTTTCCAGCTAGGTTAATTAAGCTCTTATCATCACTGTTATCAGATGAGTACTGTTAGTAATTTTTTTAATAAATAGGTGAAATTGTTAACCTTCTGAAATTGCACAATAAAACCTAGTCTGCCATTTCAAGCTAATAAAATGTATGTCAGTTGGTACTGAATCTGATAAATTCCTCGTTTTCCAGAAACTCGGAAACGCAGCTGGGTGTGGAAATACTTCGACAAGCTGAGTACCATCATCTTCCGCTGTAACATCTGCAATGTGGTGCTCTCTATCAAGGTTGGTCCTTCATCATTATTCAAAATGTAAGCTGAAAGACGTCCACTGCTGGACATAGGCCTCCCCCAAAACGACCCAAAAAGACCGGTCCTGCGCCTTCCACATACAGCGGCCTCCCGCGACCTTCACCAGGTCGTCTGTCCACCTTGTGGGAGGCCTACTTCCACTTAGTTAGCTCAAGGCTAGTATTGTGTACTCAGCCAATAATACATATAATATACAAACATTTGAATATGAGTACATAGAAAACACCCATGACTCGGGAACAAATATCTGTGATCATCACACAAATAAGCGCTCGTACTGGGATTGGAACCCAGGACCATCAGCTTCAAGGCAGGCTCACTACCTACTAGGCCCAACCCTTACTGGGATTTGTACTCAGTATTATAGGCAGTCACTACCCACTAGGCTCTCGTCGAAAATTACTGCGGATTCTAGATCTCACATTGTTCCTAGACCAATTAAATTAATAAAATTCCATTTTAAAGGGTTGCAACACGAACAACATGAACCGCCACGTCAGGACTCGACACCCGAACGTGTACCAGGTGGAAGTGGGGGGCAAGGAGACGGACGGTATCCTCGACCTTCAGGAGGTGGAGACTCCCTACGCCGTGAAGACGGAGAACATCGCGGACAAGGAATATGACGATAGTGTTGGTAAGTTGGTCTTCCTACGTCTATTTAATACGGATGGTGGTAGCTTTCATTCGCACGAAGCCATTCGCTTCGACCTTCCTAATGCGGACTGCTAAGGATTGGAATTCGCTTCCTTTGTCTGTATTCCCGGGAAGATATAATTTGGGTCTATTCAAGGCAAGACTGAATAGGCTGTTACTGAACCAGCGTGCTACACCTCGTCGACACTTACCATCAGGTGTGACTGAGGGCAAACGCTGGTTAGTCGACTATAAAAAAAATCTAGAATACTAATTTTCCCGTATTTGAGCAATTTTTCTTTGGTTTATTTTATTTATCAGTTTAATCTTTATTGCAAGAAGGTACAAATGGCCGACTTGCCACCCAAAATTCTAAACAGAAAGATTTTGTATGTGCTGGGTCCTTTAAACTTAAGGCGATACTTAAATATGATAAATATACATATAGAACTAACTGTATAGTAAGTGGCCACCTTATACTTAAAATATTTGTTATTACCTATAAATAGAACACATTTCTAATGGAGTTTCAATTATTGACCATCTCACACTAAAATGAAATCTAAGCGCCTATAAACATAGTTCATTTTTAATGCAATGTGGCAAGTTACTAGCGATATTACCCTTTATGTTTTATGTGCCTTGTGTGAATTACTAAGAGGATGATGAAGAAAACTTTTCATGGAAATGCTTAGACAAAAATAGACCCGCCTCCATTGTGCTAATGTTACCCTTTTATTACTAAGCCCGGTCTGTCTGTCACAGGGCTTTTTATAATCACTAATATACGTAGAAATTAAAAATACAAAGATAAATCGCCGGTAACTGGATAACTTTTAATAACTGGCTATTAGGTTATATTGAAAATGAATTATGATTACCTATCTAGACACGCGGCAGCGTGTCAAGCCAAGTTCAGCAAACGAACTGGCTAGCCAGCACCAAATGTAATATTACACGAACCTCTTGATGCCACTTTTGATAAATAGAACACATTCCCTAATGGGGTTTTTACTGGCCACCTAATACTAAAATAGGTTATATTTATAGGTAAACAAGATTCATTGTAAGTGTAAGGTGGCCAGTTACTGGACCTATTATAACCCTAATCTTTTTGAATGCCTCAAATAACAATACCTAGTGCAGAAAAAAACAAAGTTGAAGTAAACTACAGGCGATCTTAAGTTAAAAAGCGATCTCTTCAAGACTTAATTAAAAAATGTTCTAAATTATTGCGGCTTTCAAATCGTTCAATAACAATTTTAATTTTACATTAATAAGTTTCTACTCTCATTACGCGATTCCGACTCGCGTGTGACCGGTTATTTTTAAGCTTGACTACATTTCATTTACATTTCAGCCGTATGTAGTCCACTGCTGGATATAGGCCTCCCACAAATATGACTTGTATTATGAAATTGACTAGTCGCCACGCTTGGCAGGCGGGTTCGCGACTGCAGTAGTTGTAGATTGGGGTTCGACGGACGCTGCTGCCCGTCCGTAGGATTTTTCCATTAGTAAGCTTGACTAATTAATATGAACTCCACAGCGGAGAGTGCCGACAAGAAAGCCATCCGCCGCAGCTGGGTGTGGTCGTACTTCAAGAAGCTGAGCAGCACGCAGGCCCAGTGCAAGCTGTGCAGCCGGAACATCTCCCACGGGGGGAACGCCACCGGCAACATGAACCGGCACATCAAGATGATCCACAAGGAGGTGTACACCATCGCTGATCCGGACATCAGTAAGGTGGCCGGTGAGTTTTTCATTTTATTTTTGTATTATTTCAGATTCCGATCCAAATCAGAAACTCAAACAATGGTATCTATAATCAAAATTTTAATTAAATGGAGTATGACAGCAGTTTTCATACATTTGACAGGTCGTTTGACAACTTTAGTATGAAAACTGATGTCAGTTTACTCCATTTAATTAAAAAAATGATTTTAATGGTTTTTTGACTGTATTTTTTGAGTAATAAATAACAAATATGAGATCTTAAGGTGCTATCAGATATTTTTGCGTCCTGATATCGTAAGATATGTAATAATTATTATTACATTAACTTGGTCAATATTCTCTTAAGTAAATAGGTTTTGACTAAACAACGTTAATTAACTTTTTTTGGTTATTCAATGAAAGTAGTCTTAAACTAACCAAATCATGGAGTTTCCTTATTTATTCAATTAAAATAATCTTAAACTGACCAAATCATGGTCACCCTATTGCCTTTTGACACACGCAGTAAGGGAAGCGACACGACGTCACATTGAGAGTAGGGTGACCAAATTGTAAGCAAATATTTTTGGTGATAAAAAAATAATGTTTAACATAACTAGCTTCGCCTATGAATTCTAAGTCATACCTCATTTTCGTGCTCCACGACCCCGAAATATATATTTTCATCTTGTGTACATATTTTGATACACTCTGACTCTCTGACTATACAAATTACCTGAAAACACCTTTCTATGTCCTAAAGCCCTAATTTGCCCGCAGATGACAACAGCTGGGTCTGGAAAGTCTTCGAGAGCGACGAAGACGAGTTCTACTCCTGCAAGATCTGCCAGTTCAAGTGCACCAAGTACTCCAACATGGACAAGAGCGTGCTCTGCATCCTCAAGCACCTCAAGGTCGGCCATGGCGTGGTGTCTGGAGACCAGATCATCACGAGCGTGGACCCCGACTCTGAGCCACATTGATTGTGGACCTTATTATCAATGGCGTAAGGTTTGGTTTCTTGTGACACTTTGGTGAACAGTTTTAGATTCTAAAGTTTATCTGCCGTAAACTGCACATACGAGCGACAAGTGACATTGTGGACTTTAATAGCAGACACGTAAGGTTTGTTTCTGTGTAAACTGCTTTTGACTGAGATGGAGTGAATATTGTTTTTTTTCTATCAAATGTTACTGGGAAATGTCGATTGTATAAACTGGCGTAAGGTTTTATTTTGAAAAGCAAAACATATGGACGACAATTTTTGTTAAAGTCGAGATGTACACGGATTCGTCAGATCATCACAAACGTCACAGACACTGAGTTATATTGTGAACTTTGTTGTCAGTGGCATAGGGTTTGATTTTGTATAAATTGTTTTAGAACACTGCACGTTAGTTGCGTTGTTAGCATATTTGTTTCGTATTAGCGAAGCGCGTAAATGATTTTGATATCTGTTGGCAGAGCAGTAAAGTCTGAATTCGTTTAAAACTTGAGGTTGTTTTATAAATTGTAATCATTGGATTGCAGGTCACCATGTTTATAAAGACGGCATCATTTGCTGCATTTTGTCTTACATTTAAATTACACAAATAATATTTTTATTAAGTACTAGTTTAAACCCAATATAATATTTATTTGCTATCGATCGGTAGCAATTTTTAGTTTTTGTTCTAAATATTATTTATATTCATAACTAAATATAATATATTAGAGTAATTCCCTAGGCTAATTTTGTTTGTATGATATTTAAGATTTTTAGTAATATGTAGGGTCAAAGGTCAACCTTCTTTTATCTAAATAAGTTGTATATTTTACATAATATAAATAAACACTATTGCTTGATAAATTATGCCTTTCATAGATAAGTTAACATGCAAAATAATTACCCATCTAACTGTCATAACACTAAAATAAATATCAATATTTTGGTTACTGGGTAGAGACGCACATCTTTTTAAACCCTGACTAGGTCACACACAGGTGTTGCCCATATTCATACCGTCTTTACAGTTAACGGCAAGTTCAGAGCCCACTCAGTCGGCGGTATATAGGTAATTTGAATAATAATTTATATCCTGCAATAATAGTGGAAGTCACCTCTCGATCCCTTTTGTTAGAAAGAGATTTCCGCTTAATATCATTAGTTACAAATTGTTATGCAATGGGCTTCTGATGTCGTACAAACTTATACTAGACAACGAGTTAATTGGTAATTTACAAAAACAGTACTTACGCTGAAAAACCTGTATTTCTATCTAGGAATAGCTTTTTTCTCATGCTCAAGGAATCATTTCCATTTCACATCACACGTGAACAAAGCTAATACATCCTGTATCAATACATTCACTGTACCTATAATATAACCTGTATCAATACTATGCGAATTGCAGTTCTTTAACAGTTCTGCTCCGATGACACAACGTCTGTGATCTTACTAAAAACCTACTCCAATGCTAGCGACACACCGTCTGAGATCAAAAAGTATCGAACTCCTAAGCCTGTGACACGTATTTGTGTCTAAAAAGCGACACAACAGTCGTGATGACAGCGGCATATGAATAAAAATATCGTATAATGCCAGTGCCACACTGAGTGATAGAGATAGTTACCGGCATATTTTAAACATTTAGCAAAACAGTTTTGGGGGCGAACGTGTAAAAGTGAAATTGACCATATTTCGCCCCACATAATATAAAAATATATCTCATCGCATCCCGGCGATGGAAAATATTTTCATATTTGTGTGTACAGTTAATGGCATAAATATGTATGTATACACTAGGGAACCAGGGATGTTATTGTTTTAGCGGAACCTAAGCCTAAACCGGAGTTATTAAATTTCTGGAACCTAAACCGGAGGTGATAACAAATTTAGTGAATCGGTAAATAATCGTCGCAGAACATGTGATTCCCGGATAGGCAATTTGAAGTCTGTACTTCTAGGAGTTTTAGGCACACGCCACGAATCGATGGGTTTCGAGCTCTGGTATAACCTCCGCTAGAATCGGAACCGAAGCAGGAGCCCGAGGTGTGAACTCGATCGACAGTTTCGGTTTGTCGGCCGAAAGCCGAAGCTCCGTAACATTGCTAGTATACAGTTTTTCATCCTATGCCATAGATATACAGTGTATTTATGGGCCATTTTATTGAAAGTTGTATACTCAAACGCTTTAATTTGTATTTTTTTGTGTGCTTTCTACTCAAAATCACGAGCTTTTTTGATCCGGATGCCAGTTTTTTTATTTCATTCCGTTACCATTTTTCATATATTTCATACCGGAAAGGAAGTAATATAAAATGTATGGAAAATTTGCGACATTTTATTCTCCTATTAGGGTCAAAAGATACAAAATCAATAAAAAAAAAAGTTTAGTAGTCAATTTTAAATATAATGGTCCTTATGCTCTTGACACATTGACACGGGTACTAGAGAATCTAATAAGGAACCTCAAAAAAACAACAAAAAGTCATGACTAGTTATATTTATTTTATAGAAACATCAAGTCACACATTGAAAGTTTTCTACATAGGATTCGGTAAATATCACTACAACATAGGTTATGCTTTGTCTATACTTACTACTTACACAACCATATATTATATAAATGTACACATTTTTGAGAGGTAGATGTCACAATTCGTTTTAGAAAAATACTTTCATTTTTTCAAACACAAATTATTTTCACTTTAATTAAAACATTATATGTGTCTGATATGGATTTGTATAGAAAGAATTTATTTTTCGTTGTAGGTTAAGTAAGTTTTTTTTTAAATAATATGATACCTTCGATATTACAATTTCTTATAAGTAACACCCTGTATTAGATCCTAATAAAGTTACTAAGGTCTGATTTTTCCAACCCTCAGATTCTTCAAGCCCTATTCGACGAATATCTATGGATATCCGAAGGATATGTGCCAGTCTGAAGATTGAAAAATCGGATCTAAAAGTTTCAGTAAAATAATAACAGCGTTTTTCGAAAAAAAAAAGGCTTCAACAATGAGTTTATTTTCCAAAAAAAAAGATAAGATAGTAAAAAGGAAACAAATAGGACATTTATCTGTTGTATAGAATTTACGCAAAATAACAAAGTTTGTGAAGTGGCATTTTTTTTAGAGAAATGCTCAAAAAATATTGTATAAGTACAAATATTGGTAGAACATTTTACAATGGCATTTGGCAATGGAAAACAACATTTGAGTTTAGATTTTAAATATTGACAAACACAAATTTTAAACACATTAGCATAGTTCTGGGGAATTTATACAATAACGATATTTCAATACGATATTTATTTTTGACACTCATTTGATATACTATACCTATGGTACACAACATTTTAAGTCTAATTATTGTTGAGAACATCAAATTTATTGCTTAGGGAATAAATACTAGATTTGTACATAAACTTAGGACGGTCTATTTATTTCTTGCATTTTGATTGACACTTCTCTGCAATTCAATAATAATCCCGCTGCTTACATACTTTGAGCTTATTTTATATTTATTTACAAATATTATAAATAGTGATTCGTCTTTTTTGGCAGTATATACAATTATAAATTAACACTAAACATTGATTTCACAGGTAAAATATTTGGCACGGAGTTAATTTTTTTTATTTGTACTGTTTTCTACCCTTTCTGACATACGTCTTGTATACATTATAAAAAGTGGACAAAAAACAAGTACAAAATTTAAAACATACATCTACATACTATAATGTCAGACGTATATAATATAGTTATGTCGTTACATAAGGGAACATATGGGTATTATGGGATAATATTTTTATTAATTTGTGTTTGAATAATATCAATAAATTCCAGCCGGAAAGCGGCCAACCCTTTGGGTACACTACCTAGTGACCGGGACGTCGGGCACATTTTCTATTTATATATTTTTATTTAGTTTCACATAATCTTTCGTATTCTTTATAATCAATTAATATGTTTCCATACTTGTACGTTGTACAGTCAGCATTAGAATTGACTAAGCGTTTGAGGTGTTCAAAATGAGGTCAACACATCTCTATTGTCAAGAGAATAAGAGTGCGTGTAGGTCATTTTGAACACTTCAAACGCTTAGTGACTTTTGTTGCTGACTGTACCACAGCATGTTTGAGGATTATATAGTCGGAAAAACTCACTCGATATATAAATATCCAAAACTTTACTATTGGGAATATTCTTAGGATCTATGGGTGTAGTATTTAAAATGGTTTTGGCAGGGAAAAGGGTTAAAAATGGTTTACTTTAGTGATAATTGTTATATTTGTCCGGTGACGGCTGTTACTTCGACACATTTTTAAGTCTTATTTATTTGTATCGAAGCGATAACTATAAATATTATAATAATTGTTTTTCCTTCTTTTTTTTTCTTTATAAAAATTATAGAGAGCTGATTCTTGTTTTGTGCCTAACCTCGAAAAAAACAAATTAATTGCAGCACTTATCTATCAAATACATTAGATAGCATCATATTTTTCCATTTATGGTCGTCAAATCAAAGCTGAATTTTAACGTATATTCTCGTAAGATCATCTAGTTAGTAATTATATCGTGACACATCCTTACTGCTATAAGCAAATAAAGATCTGTGTAGATATATTTGGCTACTTTGGCTGTTTACTTGGTTGCAAATACCGTATCGTACGTGTCCAAACTCATCAAAATGACTTGGTATCACATGCAGTGTGATTCTGATTAGTGTATGTTGAGCCAATTACAGCCAAGTGAGAACTTAACGGTTAGGATGCCTATTTTATATCCATTGGTGTCATGCGTCACTTTCGCACTAACATACTCGTGACATACGATGAAAGCCGATGATTTTAAGATAGAAGGCTAGATGATGTTTAACTGAGATCATGAGTAGGTTAGGCTGATCTGCTTAAAAAAATAAGTGTCCAAAATTTTTGAAAATGTAACCGACGAACCGAATTATATTTCGTTTTCTTTAGCCATCCTATTGAGATTGCTTTGACATTTAAGTTGCAGCAGCGGGCGGCTTCGGCCCGCAATTATGTGTGCTCTGTATATAAACGATCCTTCCCCTGTAAGTATGCAAGGCTGCCTTGCACCAAGGACCCCTCGAGCACCTCCACCTGATCTTGCCGTTCCTCGCGCAGCCGTTAAACCGGAACCTGTATCCGCCGACGTTGATGCCCATCTTCCCCTGCTTGCTGAGGCAGTAGGAAGCGAAGCAGTCGATGCCGGTACCGATCAGCCCAACTGGAAAGAGGAGTATGTCAGTAATGTTGCCGTTGACATGTATGCTTGTACAGTTCTTGGGTCGTTCTTAACCAAAACTTGAAAACGAACCAAGAATCGGAACTATCTATCATGCAAAGCTAGTTACTTAAACCATACTTTTACAAACCAATAGTTCGTATCATGTTGAATTATTTACAGCGCCATCTAGCTTGAGAGCGGTAAACTTTCTCGACTGATTGTATCCTAGACACTGCGTAGCATATACTGTCGTGAAGTCTAGGAGGTTTTCTGTGGATTTGCGTTCAAAAGGTTAAGCTGTTAAGATAAAATCAAAGATATTATATTTTTTGTTGTATTTAAACGTAAGTATTGTCGAAACACTACTTAATCTGCACACTTGACAAAACTTTGTGTATATACACTTTCGAGATTATTCTACATTTAATAAAAATACATGTTAAATAACGTGTAAAGTCATTCTTGCCATATTTCAGAGAGCTCTCCATTACGATACAATAAGCACTAAGAGTGCCGAGTGTCCACCACACGTTGCGTGACGTGACGGCGACGCACACCGATACTCTGTACTTTTAGTGCTTGATAATACGTACGCACACTGAAACATGTCGCGCTAATGACTAAAGAAACGTGAATATAACCGATTCTTATCATAAAAACTAACAAAATAAATTAAAACTAACAACTGATTTTTACCATTTAATAACGTACGCAATGTTCTCTTCCAGTCCGCTTCGGAGTCTCCAACCGCGGTCACGTGGTGGTCCACGTCGGTCGCCACAAGTTTATTAAGCACGAATGCTACAGGAATAAAATAAGATGGACGTGCAGCAAACGAATCCAGTTCGGGTGCAAAGCTAACCTTACTACTGAGAACTGCATTGGGATACCAGACATTGTCAGGTCTTCATTGGAACATAACCATAGTGCATGAGTTTTGAAGGGTCAGTAAGGTTCTAAACTATCCTTACTGTGAAGATCTGCTGTGAAATTGGTTACTCGGAGTAGTTAAAATATGTATTATTTTAAATATTGAGTTTTCCTGCAAGTATAGAATAAGGGATATTGTTTTCATTAATAATTTAGTTAAATAAATAAATAATAAATAAATATTTCGGGACATTCTTACACAAATCGACCTAGTCCCACGGTAAGCTCAATAAGGCTTGTGTTGCAGGTACTAGGCGACGATATATATAATAAATAGATACATATAAATACTTAAATACATAGTTGGCCTACTATCAGCCAGTTCACGTCTTTGTACAACATTCCTGTAAAATTTTACGCTAGATTTGTTTCTGCGGCGATTGTCTTTGATAAAAAATATCTATTTATACGTTTTATTTTATCATTCAAAATATATTTTTGTAGATAACATACCTAGATTAGGTACTAAATTTTTTTTTATTAAAATTGTTTTTTATACATGTATACACATATGCTATTAAAATTATTAATAGCATATATGTATGCATATTTGCATCTCGTCGCTGTACTTAACCATGTACAATGGTATAGGTGAAAAACTTAACTGAAGGCACATGTCTATGTAGTTGTACAGAGAATTTAATATGGAACTTGTCAAAATTTTAACATAGAACGCCGACATGTGTGTACACGTTACTACTACATAGGCTTGGCCAGGTATTTAAGCTAATTTTTCATCTGTACATTCATATCATCCATTCCACCGTTTTAATTATGTATTAGTTTAAGTGAAATAAAATAAGTTAGATAAGTAAAATTGAGTGGCCTTAAGAAATGTCTAGTGCCTTAGTCATAAGTGATTGCACGCAGTGCACAAGATTATAATATTGTTTATATATTATGATATGACACAATGTAGACATATGTAACAAAGAGCTATGCATACGAATCTCGCAAGATGAGAGTTACATATGAACTGCGGTAGGTAAGTTTGATATTAATATTTTACAAATACTTCCATATTGAATAGAATAGTCTACATCTAAAACTTTACGAATTTTAATATCTTTTGACCTATTTCGATTTCATTATTAATTCACTGAATACTTTGACGTATTTAAATTTCATTATTAATTCACGGAATACTATTGCTATATACACTATGTGCCTTTATATATTATACACATTATGAAATAAAAGAGGATTGTTGTATATTCAAATGAAAGTTGTATTATTAAACTGATTTTCTTCCCTGTGTATCCGTAAACTTTGCATGCTGCTGCAAGCAGGGCCAAAAATGTGGTAAATTTTGGAGAATATTAGCTTATTAATCACTTTCCAAGTCCGAAAAAATGTTTGAACTCTCGTCCCATCGCGCTGATCCGAGTCCGGGATATTGTTTTTACAGTGTCGGGTGATTCCAAAAATCACTTGAGATTTTCATTTTTGGTTCCTCTACTGAAACATTGTATGGTGACAACTAAACTAGAATATAATGGACCTCATTTTAACTTTACGTAAAAAGAATTTCGATTGCAGTTCGATTTGGAGTTTCCAGTTGAGGACAAGTCACTGTCGAGGTAGGACACCACAAATTCGTCAAACACATCTCCTACGGAAACTGGATCCGATGGAGTTGCTGCAAGAGAATACAGTTTGGGTGCAAAGCCAGTGTCGTCACCACCAACTGTTCTGGGAAACCGAATATCATCAAGCATTCTTTAGACCATAAACATACTGAGTCAAGGAAAAAACAATTAGCTGCGTTACCTAAACAATTGCCAAGCGAATTTTATAAGAAATTGATATAATTACCTATTAGAGCATTCCTCAAAAAGTTTGTACATTTGGATCACGTCTTCGATTTTGATTAAAAGCGGTAGACTGATAGAGCAAATGGTGCTTAGCAAGATCTACCATATTTCCCAAAATGTCCCATAAAGTTTGTATTGTACTTTCCTTTTTTGTTACCGAAAGTCTAGAAATTTGGTAACAAAAAAGAAAAGTTCCAAATGTACAAACTTTTTGAGAAATGCTCATTAATGAAATAAAATCTAAAAATGTGATTAGCAGTTATGTTACTTTTTTAGATTCGGTAATCTAGTCTGGTAGTTTATTTCTAAAATCGTAACTAATTTAAGGGTGATTTCTACTTAAAATTAAGTGGAGCATATGTGACATTCCATGGATAAAGGTACCTTATGGATAATGGCGCTTACGCTATTGTTAACGACGCTCCAAAACCAATATGATGTTTCGCAACGTAACCGCCAAGCGCCATTACTGCCATTAGGTACCTTTCGGAACGCCACATATTTTGTCTGTATTACGACACATTTACAAACATTCCATGAAACCTCAAATACTTGAATCGTAATAAAAACATTTAATTCGATATTTAGATAGAATATTGTTTTGGAAAAAATAGTAAATTGTCTATTAAGTAATTGTCTATGTGTATTAGCTATATTCCGTTATTCTGTTTATATGTGTGCGGTAGGTATGGCAGCTTTTACATGGTTATTATATTTCAGGACTAGTAAATACTTTTTTTCGCCTCACTAACTGTTGTTGAACTGTTTCTGTTTTCTTTAAAAAAAGATTAAATATTTTAAATTCTTTAAAAACAGATAGCAAAGTTGCATCTTATTCACAAGAGTGTAAAGTAATTTCATAGAAAATGTTTAATACTAATCAAGTGGTTTTTTTTATCCGTTGTTTTGGAATTTTGATGTTTTTGAATGATAAATGATGGATGCCAATAATTATGAACACATTTTTAAATATTTATGAGTGTTTTTATCCTCGCAGTAGTGAGGTGAAAAATTGTGTTTCACTCGGTAGCAAAGTGTGTTCCCCTCGTGTTTGAAACCGTCCCAATGGTCAAGATTCCACTTTTTGAATTTTGGAATTTTTCGCTAGCTTGGAGTCTCAATATTAGCACGAGAAGGTAAACACTAATTTGCTTCCTTGTATAACAAATAACTATTATAATCTCTTAATGTTATAATAAGTATGCAGATTACTATCCGTTGGACGTTGCCTGTCCGTATATTATCCGGAATATTCACGACCACTATTTGGGTGAATATCACAGGCATTTTAATCAAAGTGTAACGATTTTTGGCGTGATAAATATCATATTTAATAAAAATTATAACGGTCTCCTTTTTTTCACTGATCACCCGCGATTGAAATGCTTTTATTTTTGACATTTAGATAACACTGATAATAAACTAAGCAATCTACTTGACACTGTTGTTTCAATTATTTAGAATATATAACACCCAAGCGGCACAAATACCAAAAAATTGTGTTTCTTGTATGTTGGCTGTCCTTAATTATTTATTATAATTAAGGATACCAACCAACAGTTATACTTAATTATAGGCAAGGTAACATATCACTGACACCTTATACACACATATTGGTTTTATTGCAAAATAGTCATCAAGTGTTTATGTGGTATTTTATTCTAATTCGATTTTGAATTGATTTCGAACAAAATGTCGCATAACATACTCAGCAGTGTCTCTAAGTCGAAAAGTCGTATTACTATTTTAAATGTATTCTGTAATAAAACGTAGGGAGTTTTGTAAATTTATTCTGTAGTAAAACGTAGGGAGTTTTGTACCCTAAAGGGCAGCGTTATTGGTCATTGAACAGACAGGAAAATATACATATTTTTTTAAATGTTACTCTTAATATTATGAGCCTTCCCCCGACGGATGGGCAGTAGCGCCAATTGAAACCCAATCTACAGCTTCTGCGGTCGCCAACCCGCCTGCCCAGCGTGGCGACTACTGCAACCCCCAAGATGAAACATGTCATATTTGGGGGAGGTCTATGTCCAGTAGTCCGATTTACGGCTGTTAAGACGAATGATAGTAAATTTGAGATAATATTTCAAGGAGTTAGAACGAGACATGAGCTTTTGAAAGTAATAAGTAAATGCATGTATCTTCCAGTATGTTTCGGTGTATCTTCGCGCGGGTACGTGGCGGTCGAGGTCGGAGACCATAAGTTTCTCAAATCAAGTTGCTACAGGGACAGAATCAGGTGGACCTGCTCGAAGAAAATGCAGTTCGGCTGCAAAGCCAGTATCATCACCACGAACAGCTCCGGGATACCACACGTGGTCAAGTATACTTTTGTTCATAAACATACTGCATAATAGGACCCAAAATTACAAATATTACATTGTGGTGTAGTGAGTATTTAGTATGTAAGCACTACCTATATAAACGTGTACTGTGTCTCATTTGAGGCAGAATAAATCATATCTTCATTGAAACAGTTTTTTCTTTTATCGCCGTCCGTATATGGTGACCTTGCCCTTTAAGGCAGCGGCCTCGGGTTCGCGACTGCAGTTCAAAAGCAGAGACTAAATAAAATATAAATCGCCGTCGGTACAACATATTTAAAGCAATTTTGTATTTTTTTTTTGTTTATTACGTTGTAAAAGTGATGATGTTAAACTATTTTATAATGACCTCACTAGCTCAGAAAGTCCGTTTTTTCTTCGTTTCTTAAAACAGATAGCAATACTGCATTTTGTTCAATACAAATGAATAAAAGTAATACAAATTATGAATGTTCTTTCACTGTTAGCTGGGTTCGATGGAATTTTAAATGATAAATGATTCGGAGTACATTTTAATGTTTTAGATTTTAAGTTATTTAAGTATAGTTTTTGTGTTTCATTGGGCAGCAAAGTTTGTTTCCCTCTCGTGCCTTAAAACCCTCAATATTGGAACGAGAATGTAAACACTAACTTTGCTCTCTTGTATCAAAAAAACATTTTTATGCAAGTTTTTTTAATGTACTTGATTAATGATGAATAAAATAACATTGATATAAAATATGAGTTATTTAATTTGTGCATATCTATCCATCCATAATTTAGCACCATTTTTTGGCATGTAAGAAATGTGAAAAAAATAGATAAACAATTGAAAGAGTTGGGACAAAAGAGTTGAACAGCCGAAGCAAATTTTCCTTGTCTTTGAAATACTTTTTTGTTTTAAACGAGTAAAGCCGATAATAACGTTCTATGGATGCCATTCCGCTCTCTAGCAGTCACACATATAATCCCAACAGGATTCTTCCCAGCCTCCAGGAGTAATACTTTTAATAACAACTTGTGACCAACTAATACGTTGTAGGTTTATACGTCGTTTATGCCAAAATCCCCTTAAGTTCTAACCCGAGCCCTGAGTGTAAGTTTTTAACGTAACTTTACGTCACGAACGCGTTTGCGTTTCCCATATAAATAACATTATCACTTACGCGTTCGTTAACGTTTCTTATGTCAAAAGAAACTTACACTAGAGCCTCTGACAGCATACAGCGGACAGGTTTCGTAAGGGACGTCACAATTACACTAGCAACACATTTCTACAAATTGGTCGATTGACACCCTTACACACACGGATGCGTATGTTCTGCCTTCTCAGCTGCCACCACAACGGAACCTATCGTTTTCAGCAAAGCTCTGCAATTAAGTCGTCTCCTGTGTCGACAGTACCAGAGTTGCACCCGATTCCCACGACCAGCATTGTGTGGCGTGAACGAGTAACCTTCGTATATCAGCGTCGGGTGAGTTCCGTTGGTTTCTACGATTTGAACTGTAAGAAAATAGGGATCCCTGAACTCTGAGCTATTTCTATTCGCAATTATTTAAAGACTATTTTCCCGAAAATGATTTATAACTGAAGACTTTATCCCCTCGTCAGTAGCGAAAAAAATGGCGTAAAGTAGTTTTCTGTGGAGCTCGAATCGGACTTTGTCACAGCCAAAGGTTGCCAGGCCGGGTACCGCGAATATCGAAGTTCGTATTTTTCGAGCATAAAATATGAATGATTACTTATATTTTAACATCCAGGACGCTGCGAGGAACAGTGGACTTCCTTATACTGGTAAATCACGATTAAAACACAAATCCATCCATCCACGCGTCGCAACGCTTACAACTGCAGTGATAATTTCGCGGGTTTTTTTAATGATCACAGTTCAAAGCTAAGCTTGTTATCTGTCCTATTTCACTAGCAATACACTTGAATGAGTGTAAAAGAGTTAGGTGTACGTTTGTCTGGTAGATAACACAGATTATAAACGTAATCAACGATGTCCGAATCGGGCTCCGCGCCTGCGGACGATGGATAAAACCGGGTCTCGTCACTGACGAGGGGTTGAATAAATGTCAAAATAATGCGATGCACCATAGCAAAGAAAATTACAGTAAATATAACAAATTTTAATTTATAGTCGTACATGTAGATGAAGTAGGTACGTCTACCTACGTAAGTTTTGCTAAGTGTTTTCATTACTGTCCGTATGTAATAGAATATAATAAATTTGTGACATTCGTTTTATTCTACTACGACCAGGCCAGGTCACACAGGGTGTTAACATTTTCAACGCCACGCCATGTCAAAAGAAACCTACCTCACACAGCACGTCATCGAAATGTTAAAACTGAACTTATCTGTGGTCTGTGACTTTATAATAATCATAGACATACCATTTAACTAGACGGAGCGTGCTATAATAATACCACTATCAAAAGGGATGGTCTTATGTAACTTTCCATAGGTATGGCTGAGACGGCACTATTTTCGTCTGTCCTTGTCATACTTTTGTTCCCCTCTCTACCTCTACACATTTTTGTTCCCCTTCAACCTGGACTCTTCAGAACTGTCAAGTTGGAGGGGAACAAACAAATACAAGGAGTTTTCTTAATGAATACAGAATAAGCTAATATTTTTGTTATATATAAAGAATATCCTGTAAAGCAAAACTGTAGTGAATAGTTACATTTTGGGCTACAAAAGCCAGAATATTTTTGTCCCTTACTGGCGCACGCGGATGCGTTCTCCAGTCATTATTCCTCCTAGATAATAATCATTGGCGTTGTGTGTTGCCGACATAAACTATATTGGCATTGGCATTCAAAAGGTTAACCCTTCGTATGCTCAGGCACGGATCCGTGCCAAGCATTTGAATTCTACGGAATTAACTTCAAGGTCGTTTATTAATTGGAGAATTTTGACATCCACATACGAGGGGTTAAGAAGGTAGTCTCTTATAGAGCTGAACAATAAAGACGAAATGCTTCTAACATATTTCGTTCTTTATACAAGTCAAGGGGTGTGTATGTTCGATCTCTTCAAATGGATCTAAGACCGCTCCGTTAAAGGTCTTCACGATCGCCTTGCATCTGGCACCCTTTCTGTACCGGCAGTACCACAGCTGAAGTCTGTTGCGTCGGTATGCGTTGTGTGGTCTGAACTGGTGTCCTCTATATATTAATTTGGGATACACGTCGCCTTTTGTCATAAATTCAACTGGAAAAATGTTAATTGTATCGATTCTCATCTTGTCCACGGCCTGTGATATCGTTAAGAGCATATTTTAACCCTTTATAAGGCAGAGGCGATATCGACCACATATGCTCACTTGGAAATTCAGCCATATTGTCTTAATAATATGGCACAATGTCGTTTGTACTTGTTAGAAATTTAACTTGCTCTTAAAATAGGCTTTGAAATCTAGGCTTCCGATAGCTGCAACAAATTCTCCAATACCATGTCTCAGTCAATGGGGCCTTATAAAGGGTTAAAACCTCAGCAGTATATGCCCTTTGAAGTTTATTTTCTGATTATCTTTTTCCGTATATTACAAGGAATATTAAGATTCTGGATTGTTATGATTATGTGGAGTTTACAGGGAAGATATGATAAGAACTGGAACTGGAAATAGCGTAGGTACAATTTATTTTCTAGAACGTCTACAGGTCAGAATTTAAATATATTTAACATTTAAAATTTTATTGTGATACTAATTAGAAAAATCATTTGCTATTTTTGACATTAGACATTTTATAATGACACAAAATTATATTCTCATTGTTTGTTTGGATTAAAATTTGTAAGTAATAAAAGGCTCCTTTATTTCATTTATTTATCAATAATGGAATAACAATATTGGAATTAACTACTTACAAAAAAAAACTACCCTTGTTCATCTGAATACTTACTACAACTACTAATATTGACGGGGTATGTACAATAGTACCTCCAATCACGGCTAAAAATATTGATACGTTTAATGTGGCAAAACTATGTAACCAAGACCTTTTTTATAATGGCGTAACGTCTTGGATACCTGTTTTTAATATGGCGTAAACTCTTGGATAGATATTTTTAACATGGCGTAAAGTCTTGGATGGTTTTGTCACATTGAATGTATTCATATTTTCAGAACTGACCGTACCATACATATTTAGTGTCGTACTGCATCCCATATGCATCTACCGAGGCTCAAGTGTAAGTTTCTTTTGACGTAAAAAAAACGTCTCGAATGCGTCTGATAATGTTATTTATATGGGTAACTCTAACGCGATGGTGACGTTTTGCTACGTTTAAAACTTGCACTCGGGGCTCTGAGCTGGGTTCTTGGCGGTGGCGAAATGTCCATGCATCTCCCGGAATTTCTAGACATTTTGATAAGTATATCACAATAAAGACAAAATAATAAGAGAGTAAATCCAATACTAAATTTTCGATGTTTCGTCATTTTGCATGATATTGGTGAATGCGCAATTGCCGCTCAAAAACACATACAAATATGGTACTTCCTACCCGTTAAAATTAATAGTCGTAATATTAGACCATGTTACATTAAAATTAATACTTATTCATTACTATACTAATGTAACATACATTGAAATCGACAAACTAAATTAACCTCATCTCTATATATATTTATAATCTAATTAGGTACTAAGTCAGTTTAAAGGAAGTCATTGTTCCACATCTTTTTCTCCATCTATTTCACAAACTCGTTCAAATCCGGATGTCTTTTCAAAAAGTTCAAGTACCATTTATTCCCAAGTTTCCCACTTTTATAAGTATTTTTCTTTCCCAGCTCCTTTAAAATTTTATAGGCTATGTCTAAAATTTCCCGTTTAGGCAGTAGTCTAATAGAACTTTCCTTGAGGATCCATTTCCTTACACGGTCTTCACCGTCGGTCCCTAGCAACGGGTCTGGTCCCATTTTCAATGTACCGAAGTTATTCATTTTCAGTCTGTTACGGAGGGTAGTACGAGGTACGCCGTGAGCCCTACCCGCCGCGATTATACTTTTACCTTTGACTCTAACATCGTAAAGAGCACGTTCTAAATCCTCTTGGCTGTAATTACGACGAATATTTGATCTGTATTCTGAAAAAAAAAACATATAGTCAGTGCTTTTTAGAATAGTAACAGCAATTATTTACGGTGCCTTTCTACAAGAGCTATGCGCTACGTTTATATACAAATAACACACAGCTTCATAGCATAGCTTGACCGATTTGTACGTAACACAGCATAGCTGTGGTGGAAAGGCACCCTTAAGGGACATAGGTTGACTCTTTGTCATCTTCCAACAAGGTTTATCGAGATAGATTTAGCTTAGGTACGCCAATACTCATGCTGCACGAAAACACTAATCCTGAAAGAGCTAAATAATAGTTATGTTCACAACCGCCAAGAAAACCTAATGGTGTCGTATCATGCCCGCAGCGCCGCCAAGACCTTGAAGTTGTTATGGTGGACATTGTCAAAGCTATGATCCTGCTGACAGGTTTATATCTTAGTTGATCGCGGTGTTGGCGTACACGCTACATTTTGGCATGTGAGGAAAGGAATTGAAAAGGTCAATGAGTTAAAAAAGAATCCTCAGAAAAATTATTTAATTAAGTTTATTGATAAAACTATATAACGCAATACATATATGTACGATTTATCACTACATTCATGGCATCAGGTTTCGTTTACTATTAAGTGAAATCAAGTTCATAATATGTATACAATTTGACATCTTGGTCAAAGAAATGTACAGATGTAACAACTATAGTGAGGACAAATGCACCATGAAACTTTGTTTAAAGAAAAAAAAAACACAGAAATTAAAAAAAATCGTTTCAAAAGTTGTTTTTTCCACCTTTTACACGTTTAGTGAGATAAGCTGTATCTTTAGATTTTAGAAGTAGATTCAGTTTTGAGGTTCTTTACATTATTTCGAAGAATAAATTACAGTGAAGTAAAGATACTACTACTTTACCAAATTATGTATGATAGTGTAATGTACAGTCAGTGACAGAAAACAGAAATAGTTAACCCCATTCCTCTATGCACAATAGTTTTGTACGCAATGCGCGGATCCCCATTTTTGCAACTAATTTTGTAAACAAGTGTAGGTGCTCCAAACCTCTGAATTACTTATCTATTGTTTTCTAAGATTAACTTATTCTCTACAGTTTTGTACACATTAACACGACTTAAACAAAGACTTCACTTTTGGGACAATAAATAAAAACACCTATGAGTGCAACTTATCCTAATACACTGCGTTTCAATTTAGAGTAACAGTGTAGAATACGAGAACTTTTAAAAATATTTCAATCTTTATTTACACATCTTAAAATTGAGATATACGTAAAGGTGAAATAAAAAAATCAGTAATCAAATAAAATCAAATTCCATATTTTTGAATCAAAAGATTACACACTATGTTAGTACCTTTAAATCACAAAAAACATGAACTCACAAATAATATTAAAATAAATCTTAAACTTAAAGCTTCTGACAAACTGAAAGCACCCTCCTATCGACGAAATTATTTGAAGTGATCTGATCTTCTAGAAGCCTACAATACACAAATTCAATTGTGTGGTAAACAACAAATACCACGTGTAGATCTATCGAGAACTAGTGCGCATAATGTACCCCAGTGTTTTTCAAAGTGTGGTGCTCAGCCTCAGAGGGATCTACTTACCTTTAAAATATATAAAGCATGTTCACGAAAAAAAGTAGCCACCGTTGTATGAGCCTCCACCGTTAAGTGGTGGGTCCATGTAGTGAAAACAGTCATAGAATTACGAATTTGCGTGTCTATTTTACCGTCTAAAAATGTTGATAAAGCCAAGTAGTGTTAAATCAAAAATGAACGTTACGAAAATACGGCATTTTCTGAGTCAAATTACAAATATATCTGGCTTGTTTACGATAGTAAAATCAAGAGAATTTATTCACGGGACATTCTAGTACTGATAATTTGTTTGAGTACAGAGCATAGTGCAAGCTTAATGATCCAAATGTTCAAATTAGAAAAAGCTCTCCCAAAATGCAAAGTTTTTTTTAATGGGCCATAGATTTAGAACAACTGATAAAAATATCCACAGCATTAACTAAAACGAAAGAATATGTGTTGGTTTTTATGATAACTTAAAAAAATTACGATGGTTTCATACGAAAAAAAGAAATTATAAGGCAGTGGCTACGTTTTTTCGTGAACAAGCCTTATATATAAATTAAGGTACGTTTATCCCTCTCGTCCCAAATACCTCATGGGTAAAAACCTTGTCAGTCACTGAATCTATGAGCCAGCATATTCCTACGTCCTATCGTCCTTATTGTGCTGTTGAATATTTATTAATTCCTCTTTATGCATGTCTATTCCATACTTAGGTGATCATAAACATTCATAGAGTCAAAATAATTTTTTGACCCCTGTTTAGATCTTTTCACAATTTCGTTTATATCTGGGTGTCGTTTTAAAAACCCTATGTACCATTTATAACTGGGACTGCCATTTTTAAAATGATTTCTTCCCGTCTCGTTAACAATTTTTTGAGCCTCACTTATAATGTCCTTTTTCTTGACAGGACCTTGCTTACTGCTATTTATGACCCAATCTTTCAGGCGTTCTTCTCCATCCTCTCCTAATAAAGGATCTGGACCCATTTTAAGTTTTCCGAAGTAGTTCATTTTGAGTCTGCTATAAATTGTGGCTCGTGGTACTCCATGAGTCTTTGCTGTTGAATGAATGCTTATTTTTCTTACGCGGACATCGTAAAGGGCATTGTTCAAGGCTTCCTCGGTGTAATCACGAAAATTTTTCTTCTTTTTTGATGTAGTTTCTGAAATATTAAAATTAGGAAATTAATACCATAGAGTAACGTCAACAATGGGTAAAGATCAAGAGCTACACCGTTGCAAATAGCTAAGAGCAGAAAGGTGTCACTGGACTGTAAACATAGGTACAGAAAAAAAAATGTTTAGATAATGAAGATATAGATATACGACTATACAACTAATAAGGCTATATTTTTATTCGTTTCTCCTTTTGGATATTTGATAGGCTTGCGTGAGAATATAAATTGAATCCTTCATTTGTTTAGTCTCTTATGTTATTTATTTAGGTATTAAATATATATCATTTATATAAAAGAATAATATAAAATTACATACACATCAAATATATCAAATCAATAAAACCATTGTTAGATTACTAGGGTGCCCCAAGTAACGGGGCAGGGCCCAGGCTGCGGTGGTTGGGGCTGCAGAGAGGAACCGCCGCACTATCCGCACAGTGTCCAGGATTACCGTCATCAGAATCTGACCCGATTACCTCGTTAGCCAAGTCTAAGTACTATGTAGAGAGCACTTATTATTATTATAACACAGAAACATCAAACAATCAAACGAAATCAGAGACTTTCTGGAATTTGAGGTTGGTTACGATACGGAAATCTAATCACTACGAAAATATATCAATCTCTGTAAATCATGATTGAGAATATATTATACCACAAAAAAATAATCGAATAAGTCAAATTTACCGATAATATATTTTATAGAGCTGATAATTAGATTAGACTTCCAGAGTACTATCGAACAAAGTTATTCATGACCCACCTAGGCGACATACGGTTTGAAAGTGTCATTAAATTGATTTGACACTTTCAACCATTTTCGATCTAGGTGGGTCATGAATCACTTTGTTCGATAGTACCTTGTTCTGGTAACTCTGTTCCTACGCAAGAAACTGCGAATATTAGAATAAATACAATAAAAAAATCATTTAAGTAATTTAAAATTTATATTTCTTACTTCTACAACACAAATCTACATTTATTTTGACTTATTTATTATATTAACATTTTTAAATTATTTGCTGCCAACGGTACCATTGAATTGACTAAAAATAATGATGCTGTAACCACATAGCACACGGACTTTCGCTATACCAGCATAGACTTAGATATACAATCATGCACAGGGATTCTTGAGCCATTTGTATACATATATTCGTAACTAGCCATGTAAAGCAAATCGGGAGACATCGGACATTCCATTACGTGGCTCTATAGCATACATTACAAAGTGGCTCAACAATCCCTGTACATGATTGTAGGTACCAGTATTAAATCCTTGAGCTTTGTCTAAATATTACAAAATACATACATTCACAGCTAGAGATGTGTGTTAATGATTGGACTGATTGATTGCGGGTATTTTACTATTGAGCTTTACGTGGGGGTATCAGGAAATACCTGACACGTCTATGCGGTAAGCGTGACCATAATACGCCCTTTGGATAATTTGACACGCCAACATAACCTAAGGCAATTTACAATTCAAAATGTTAGATTTTTTCAAGACTACGGATATTAAAAAACATTATACTGGATGAAATCAAAATGGTGATACAAAGTTATGGTTTCTGAATATATTTATGATTATGATTTTTACTATGTAGCCATAACTGAAAAAAAAACAGTAAAAAAAATTACCTGCCCATACTAACAACTAAAGCTAGCTAGCAGCTGGTGTGGGAAGGTCTCTTTTTTTACTGATTCGGTTGTGACCCCGTAGTAAAAGTTGATCGTAATTACGAATAGATCCAGAAAATATATTTTTGTATTGCCATTTTGATTTTACCTGGTACAACTGTTTATCTGTCTCCATACAACTATGTCAATTATATGTGTGTGTATTTTTAATCTTTTTTGATGGCAGATTTAAATGCTACAACAGCAGCATAATGTATGACTTAAATATGTAGCAAATAATGCTTATAAGATTATTACTCACTTCTCAACTAAATGATTATATTACGGGAATTATGATTATTTTACAATAATGTATTTGTGACTAAATATGGCATTTACGTATAATGTTACGTCCAGCGTTGCATATCAGGACCGATAGGGACATTTTAAACTTCACGTTTCGACCTCATATCAACTAAAACAGATGGGCCTATTGCGAAATAAGGTAGATTTATTTTTTTTTCTTTTGAAATATGGCTTCCATCAATATTGATCATTGATATATATATCAATCATCTCGCCAATATCATGTAAAGTAACAAATAAGTAAAATAACATCAAGTTTGCTCTTAGAGTAACTGGGCTTAGTCCAGAAAGAGAGGCGGCCCTAACTCCGGGACTGCCGGTTATGGCCAAAATAATGGTGAAACGCGTTTTGAAATCAATTCTTCATTAGCTGCACAATTCTGCGTTAGATCACTGCTTGATAAGCTATCAATATTACACACTAAACTACTGTAAGGAACATAAAACAATAAATATATTCTCACGGCGATTTCGCCATGTTCAGGGTCAACCGGCAATCCCCATAGCCCCTATGGTGTGATGCCGTATCTATTGGTCGAAAATGCTAAAGGCTTGGGCACATAGGCGCGTTTTGTTAAAGTGGCGCAGCGGGGCGCCACGCTTTACGCTGCCGTCAGAATGTGTGTCTTATTTCGTTACATTAGCCACACAGGTGTCAGGCTGCGCTACCGCCACGCTCACAAAACGCGCTTATGTGCCTAAGCCTTAATGCTCGATTCACACACGGGTCGGGCGCGTGTCAACGCGGGCCCGCGGCGCGATTGTTCAGCTAGTTTTAAATGAACACCTTCACACAGCCGGCGGGCGCGGGCGGGTGCGTGTGGCGCGGGCGCTGTGTGAAGGTGTTCATTTAAAACTAGCTGAAAGATCGCGCCGCGGGCCCGCGTTGACACGCGTCTGACCCGCGCCCGCGCTCTGTGTGAATCGACCTTAAGACGTCAGTTGCTCTCGAAAACTAATAGTAGACTTTGTGCTACGAAACTATACACGAATTTTATTCGCAATGGACTCACCTGTTTTAGTAATATTACTTACAAATATACGCCAATCGGTTCATTGTTTTATTTATATGTCATATCTACACAACTAGTGAGGTAATTCGAACCTAAAACACTACCTTCCTCTTATAAAAAGGTCATAATAGATGGTAAGTATCTTAATTATTAACCACTATCTTCAAAATTATACAATGTCACTGTTCCTATTTGACTTTTTAACTTATAATATATTTACTACATTATGTTGATTACGTTCAAGGAAAACATACTACAAAAGGTACAAAATAAGTGAAAATCCTATAAAATATAGGCATTAAAACACAACCGTCGATAAAAATGAATAACGTCATACAAACCGTCACTACTTCGAATAAATCTCGTATCTGATACATATACTCTAGTTGAAACGCAGTAACTCTGTACTCAACCCTTACATAGTCTACGTCATTTTCTTTTGAAAGCCAGAATGAGTTACAAGGTTTTTCAAAAGTAGTGACAACATGGGATTTATTTAATTGATTATTATATTAATGGGATATATTGTTTATTAAAAATCAAAAACTATACGATTGACTCTGTATATGTACAAAATGTATATGTCAATGGCCTACAAAGTACATTAATATATATTACTTGATTGCAAAGATCATATAACGTTTTATTATATTTACAATTAGGTGTGTTTTGAAATGAAAAATGGAAGTAATTGTATACTTGGGAGGACATAGTTATTCATAAGTTATTGATGGTCGTATAATATTCAATAAGTACGACACCAACGAAGAGTGAAAGTCAAGTAAATTTTTTATAATATATAATACATATTATTTATTGCAGGTGTCTTTTATTTAAAACTAATTATAGTGAGTGGACTACTATACTCATAATTCACCCATTTAATTTATTTCTAAGCGAACGCCAATTGTGCGCTTTGGATATCTATCTCGTTAATAATAAACATCATTTTATTACTTAACAAGAGAGAATAATGGCGGAAGAAATCGTAACGCACGATTCATATGATGCTTCTAGGTATGACATCAGAAGGGGTCCGTGTCGGGTCGCATAATTTTAATTGTCATAATCTATCATTTGCCATAGATTCATGAAAAATATGAAAAACGGTTTGTTAACTGTTATTAAATGCAAATATATCACGACCGTGTCCTGAGCTAGATACCCCTGTGTTACAGGACTCAGGTTCGAAATTACATTTTTATGACTTACACCTAGTTATACAAGTCATCGACACATACACGATACAATGCGAGTACTCAAACGTTTATTCAGTAGGTAGGCCACAAGGGCACTTTTACACGTCGAGTATACAAACTACACCGTTCGGTTCTAACCCTACACCGGCAAGAAACTCGGCGCGACTTATTTTTAGTAGTAACAGATAGTCATCATTTGGCATTATTTTTTTCAGAAACTGTAAATTATCAAGACTTTTATCACTTTTAAGGTGTGATACTGTTACTTTAGGTTAGGTTACGTTTGTTTTATAATAATCCTGAAAAGATACAGTTCAGAAAAAAAACGGATTATGACAAATGATGAGGTTATGACAATCATTCGACACGATATGGACCACACCAGAAGAATTTACCGCAGCATAAACTATATATTAACAAAGGTAAATCACAACAGACAAAAATCAGTGATTATGGAAGTCGTTGAGCTTGATGATCTGGTTGCCGTGCGTGATTGCAATGGCTCTGCACTTGTTGAAGGATTTGCAGCAACGCCACCGCGTGCGGCCTTGCCGGCTGACGTAGTGTCGCATGAAACGATTGTTACCAATCATGAGGACTCTCCTTCCATTTTGCTCCACAAACGCGACTAGCCGGAGACCTGAAATACTTTAAGGTTAACATCTGGTTGTAAACATACTTCTCTACCTATACGACCACGAATACTTAAGCTTTTATCGATATAAAGAATGTACACATGAAAGATTTAAACATTTTTAAGAGTTCAAATAAAATGCTTACTGTATATAACACAACTTTATTGAAGTATAATAAAATATCTCTTTATAAGATTAAAAATAACTGATCTTAGGGCAACAAGAGTATTTACTTGAACAAGGATACTTATGATTACTTATATATACAAGTTTGGAAGTGTAGACACTGGATTGTTTAGTAAATTAAGCTTCGCACACTATTACAACAGATCATTTTCTTCCTTGTGATTATGTTTACCTGTTACTTTTTGTAATACATCACCGATGGTTACTGCTGATACTTTACACCCTTTATGCCTTTTTACACATCTCCACGAAACTCTTTTACCGTGACAATAATCCTGACGGAACTTGTATCTGTCGTAGCATAAGACGATAGCTCCTCGTTTGCTTCGTGTCAAAATGAAATTTTCGTAAAACTGACACGCATCTGAAAACAAAATGACAAAAACAAAGTTAACTTTCCGCAATAGTTGAAAGTATAATAACAATTCGGAATAACATATTATAACAAAAAAAAAACTGTCTATGATTTATTTAATTATTTATTGAGACTAAACACACAAAAATAAACTAAAATATTACGCATATCCTCTAGTACATTAAATGATAATAATTATTTTCAAAGCTTAAAAAATCAAGTATTATATAATCTAATATAATGTGTTCATAAGTAAGTTGAACTTTTTTTACTAACATTTAGCCAACTTTGTTAGTAGTATTTTCAATAGGCACTTGATTATTGGGTACATTTTGAGGTTCTTCTGGATGAGGTGTTTGTACTTTGTTTTCGTCTGGTTTTGGTAAATCCACTGTATCTGGTTTTGTTGTATCATCTTTCTTTGTTTCGTTATCTGGTATTGAGGAATTACCCTTCCCTGTTTCAACAGCTGGTTTTGATAAATGATCATTCTTGGTTTCATTATCTTGATTTAAAAGTTTATCAGCAATGCTTGCAGCAGTAGCAATTTTTTCAACAATATTTTCAATGTCTAATTTTGCGGATTCCTTCGACATATCGATTGCCGAAGAATGAGCTATTACTGGTACATTGACTGCATGAACTAATGGAGCTGCAAGTTCCACAGAGTTTTGTTTATTAATCTCGCTTTCATCAGAACTTTTCAAAGGGTCAACCGGTTCGCTTGTGTCCATTTTTTCAAGGAACGAGTTCTCTCTTGCTTCGTTAATATCAAGGGATGAGAACATGAAATTCTCTGTTAGTGCAAATTGCTCGTTATGCTTCTTTTTCATTAATTCGTATTCTTCCCCATCGGACAATATTTCAATGGGGGCTTCATCTCTTACCACTTCAATAACATCATCATCGGAATTGTCTTGTGTGACACTACATGAAGTCACATCGCTTATCACCAAATTTAAGCCAGCACCTCCTGAAAAATAAATCAATGTATCAGTATTATTCCGGTATCAATAAATGGAACTGCTACGCTACTTAGAACTACTATGTGTAAAACGAACAATATTGATAAAATAAAAGCAAATAAGTATTATTAATAACTTTAGTCAACAATTACACTATTATGCCATTTGATATTAACAAAACAGACTGGAAAATTTGCCTCGCATCGTAGTAAATTCACCAAGTTCTAATCATGAACATCATGATTATGTCCGCTCCGCATTATGACATTTCCTGCAATTATGCTAATAGTGGACTTGCACTTGAAGCGTATGCGTTTCGAGCAGCGCCAGAAACTCTTGTCGTTGCGTGCATATTCTTTGTGGAAAGTGTGGCCGTGGTACATCAAAAGTTTGCCTCCTCGTGGGGTTGTAATAAAATATCCTGTTGGCAAGTCAATTTGAATCATAGATGGATACCAAAAATTTAATCCTTCCCATGTTACATAACAACAAGTGCAGGACAGAAAACAAAACAAAGTCCGAATTTTGCTTAAGCGTAATTATTTATTAATGACTATGTTGTCCTTTTATGGAGATGACATGAGCTCCGTGAGTTTTCACTCTGACTTTGCACTTATCCCTGCCATAGTAACTGGTACAAATCCAAGACGTTTTTGAACTCTCGAAATTTGCTGACGTGTAGTAACTTTTGTTAAAAGTGTATTGCCCTATATGCAAAATTACACCGCCACGTCGAGACTGAGTGAAGAAAGCACGTTTATCTGCAAAATATCTTCGTATGAGTTTCATAAATGCTATCGTAATTTATTCAGCAACTCAAAATAAAATGTATCTAATTATTGTTGCTGACATTCGTAATAGAAGATAAAAACATTGTTCAACATCATAAAAATGTGTTTATATATTTAATAACTGATATATAACTGTGTATCTTACAATAGGTTACCATTAAATACTTTGGATTAATCATGGGTGTGTTCTTCGACTTGATGCTTAACAATTCTATCCATATAAGTAATCAAAGCAGCTCTACATCGTATACTACTGTCGTAGTATTTAGCACAGAACCATCTGAATTTGCCAGGCTTCATCAGAGCCTTTTCGTGATAACGATATTTTCCGAGATTTAGGATTCTTTTCCCACGTTGCGAAACAGTGTAGAAGAAATCTGAAAGTTTTTTTTTTGTAAGGAATTAAAATAGCATAACCAATGAATTTGCATTTTTGTTTGACTGCCACGTGTGTCAAATCCCAGTAGAAATCATATTTAGTTACTGGAAATGGGTCATAAGTTGAAATAATACAAATCCAGAAAAAATAAATCAATTGGCACTTTATTACAAATGTAAAAGTATACAAACTAGAAAAACGTATCTAGAGCATTCGCTGGATGATTATGAGCATTGTTGAGAATGACGATTTGGTCTTGGAAAGTATGAACTTTCGCTGTGCAATCAGAGTGGGAGGCGCACTTCCATATCTTCTTGACGTGGTTGACGCAGTACGTCCGGCAGATGAAGGCGAAACCGTTGACCACCAGCTGACGCTTGCCTCTGGCTGATGTCTTGTAAAATACTAGAATGGTAAAAATTCCATTTTTAGAATATAAAACGCTCCATGTGAATTTTGAGAGGTTGAGGAGAAGAGAGGGAATACTGGTTGTTGCATTGTGTGTTGCTCTAAAAAGGCTTAGAAGATTAATTGTTAGTAAATCAAGTTTTGTAATTTAATTCCTTAAAACTAGTTTCTCAAATAAAAATATATAAGACATTCATGAACAGTGCCTGTATCCTGTCTATTTTTATATTCGTGAATTGGAGAATCTTTGGAAGAAATGGAATGGAGAAAATCCAAGGTTCTGTCGAAAGTAGGAGATGCTATGGTTGGATTCCTAATTTACATATGAAATATAACAGATTCTGAAATTTGTTTATTTTACTAGTCACACAGGTTTCTATAAAGTATGTAAAACACGAGACTTCACAACACACAAAATAAAAAATAAAATAAAAATGCTGAACTAGACGTCATTTCTTGCAAATAAATAGGTACTCATTCTATTTCTACATTTCACATAATATTTTTGAAATTCTATGAATCACTTTCTGTGACTTACACGATGAACTTACATTGCACAAGTTTGTTACTGGCCAATCTTTATTTAAGTCTTTTGTACACAGTTAAGTACTTACTACTACTAGAAATGATGATGATGATTATCTAAATACTAAATTCAAATAGTTTCAAAACTTTATGTAAACATGTTAACAAAGACGATGAGGTGGCTTACAAAAAGGTACAACATAAAGTTCCAGTACATTAAAAAACTTAAGATGAGATCGTTAAAAAAAACAAAAGAATTCTCCCTCTTGGAAGATTTTAATATTCTAAAAGAAACTGGTAAAAAAGCGCATTATATTCATTAAGCATTGATTTTCAATATCTATGTCTTCTATATTTTTCTTTCAAATTCTTTTATGATAATCTCCTTTGATCCAAGTTCCATCGGACATTTGGTGGTATTCTGGTCTCTCATGATTATGTTGTCCTTTGCATGCTTCTAATCCTTCTGCAGGGTTTTCGTTTCTGCTGATAATATTAGCTTTGCATCCTCTAAGTATGCCGGAACAGCGCCAAAGGACCTTCCCAGACATAAACTTAGAGAATCGCTTGTAAGTATGTCCGTTGTACAAGAGCAGTGGATACTTTCTGCCAAACGGGATTAGAGTGACTCCTGGAATAACATTCAATAAACATGATACCTCAAATGTCACATAACTTACAAGTTAGTGTATAATTCATCTGTTTATACCACCGCTCATAAAGGAAAACATGCAATGAAAATGAAATAACAAAAATAACCTACCAGGGTTTAACCAGACACAAAATTATCGAATGATAAATTGATTTATAGATACAACGACTAAAACTCAAAATTTATTGCAATCATTGTATTAATCATTCACTAGGCTCTTATTCTTTTTTTTCTACATTAATGTTTGGTATTTGCCATCGGCCAGTCTTGGTTCTGCTTTTTGGTGGGTCATGATTGTGTTCGTTGGCCATGTCTATTTCGTTGTCATCAACGAGGCAGTAGGCCTTGCAGCCAGTCCGGTGAACCAGGACACACCTCCAGAACACCCTGCCCGAACTGTTCTGCTTCACACGTTTGTACACATGCTTCTGAATCACCATCACCGGGTACTTCTTGCCAGTTGGAAGGTATTTTATCTCTGTCGACATAAGGATTTTTGTTAATTATTTTATGTTTCTGATTATTAACTCAAAGTTCGCAATTAATCTAGTTAAAGCCGAAGGAAAGCTGTATCCCAGATTCATCCACGTAACATGTTGCTTCTAGTGTCATACTTCTGAGCTATATAGTCACGTTATCTGGGTTACGATTTTCCGACAATTAATGAATCAAAGGGTTAATATCAAGATCAGGAAGGAGGTATAGTTTTACTTCACTTTTTTAATAATAATTATAATATAGGTATATATAGAAATATACCTTTTGGACACAATACTATCGCCAAGCATTGAATTATTCAAAATAACTTTGATGAGTCTTCCTCGATTTAAATGATAACTCTCATAATTGCAGTCACAAAATTCTTAATATTTGAATCAGCGCAAATGTCTATTTAGTTAACCGCTGACTTGGATCAGACCCCAGTTTAGCCTGGTGGCAATGCTGATCATAATCCATGCTGATCATCATTGTATAACGTTGATCTGATCCGGCAGTGTCTTGACGAAGGCCTTACACCCGGTTCTAGTCCTCCTAGAACAGTGCCAGAGAACACCGCTGCTTGAGAGATTCTTGTACGTGTAAGTATGTTGCTTGTATAGCAATAACGGGTGCTTGCCTTTACCAGAGGGCAGGAGGATGGCTGGAAATAGCCATTTTAGGTTATTAAGACTCATTGAAAAACATAATTATTCGTTAAAGTTTTGTAGTCGAGTAAAAGGGAGAAAAATGTTTGCATGGTTTATTATGATAAATAAATAAAAAATTGGTCTAAACTACCGTATACATGTATCATAACATTATGTACAAAAAAATATTACCAAAATGTCTAAAACCGATAATTATATTCATTTATTGTCTAGAAACAAATATATTAATAATGAAGAAGTACACTCCTACGTAATTTTTGAGAAAAGACATTTTAGTAAGATAATTTTACATCAAGTTCTTATTATTTTCTCCAAAACAGTTTTGTACACATATGTACCTACTAAAATAAACGGGTCTAACGCAAATTTAAATGAACCTTAAATTTAGATGTATCGATACAGGTTTCACTCACTCATACTCATATTCACGTATAACTGACATCATAGCAAATGTCAAACCCTTTATTGTTCTGTTTAGCTACCCCATTCAGAGGATGCGATACGCCCGCGACCAAGTGTGACCCGGCTGATTTATATGGGACTAATGCCATTTGGGCTAATGAGAACCACGGTGTCCTATTTGCCGCCTCTACGGTGGGGTAGCGCAGTTAGCCGGGAGCACCAGTCTCCTCTTCCTTCCTCCTTAAGAGGAAACGGTAGTATGCAATTTTCCATACAAACGCTCTCGACTGTTTCCTCTCTGGTTTTTAACCCTAGAGCAGTGATTTTTTCAGCACAGATTGATATCATCGATATCTGTGTCGGTATGTTTCGTTTTTTTGGATTTTTTAGTTTTTTTAAGATTTAGAGCTATGTAAACATTGCTAAAAACGGCTCACTCAACTATCTCGCAAACATTCACTTATTATTCAAATAATATAGCATAAAACACAAAAAGCAAAACGTACCGACACAGAATAACTCTTCATCATTCTGTTCCAAAAATTTTATTTAGATTGGTTAAGTTTTGGAGGAGGAAAACGTCGAGAGCCAAACCCCGATTTTTGAGATTTTTACGCGGGATTTTTCGCCTGAGCTGCAGTTGTCCCTATCGCACTGTTTTTGGAGGGGTAGGCAATCTACTAAATATGTACACAGTCAAATAGTCATGAGCAATAGTCGACATTGAATGTCGATGATCTAGTGATGTAATGGGTTATCGATAAACCGAATTTTGGTACAGTTAATGCCATCGGAATAACTATTCTGAAGAACAGTAACAAGTAAATGTTACTGAAGTAACAATGTCAATTGTATTGCATGTAGTAGTGAGAAGTCTATAAAATATACTATACTAGCTTTTCCCCGCGGCTTCACACGCGCAAAAGAATACCTGTAACAGTTGACATTTGACTCCTTCTCCATACAAACTTTTAATTCCCGTTTTTGACCCCTTAGGGGATGAATTTTAAAAAACGTTGATATGTCATTTCTTGTATTTAAATAACGAGTGTTTACACAAAATTTCAAGTCTCTCGCTTAAAATTTTACAATCCCTATACAAACTTTCAACCCCCTTTTTACTCCCTCAATGGTGTAATTTCCGAAAATCCCTTCTAAGTGAGTCCTTGCGATACATTAAACTACCTATTATAAATAAATCAGATATCTACGTTAAGCGGTTTGAGCAGGGCGTCGATCAGTCAGTCAGGACCAGGCAGCGGAACTTTGGTGCCGATGACAGACGCATGACGTAGCGGCTGTACACAGAGTGTTTTTATCTAGATGATAGATAATCATTAATCACTAACAACTTATTGGCCTCTTTAGTTCACGGATGTTTTATTGACAAATAAAAACATAATCACTTAACTGTCTTTGTCATTGTCATCAGAAAATTATCGAAAACAATATTATACATCGTTATATGATTTTTTGTTCGTGAATTTTAGAAATGTGAATTGATAAGGTACAACATTTATAATTAATTCATTATCAATATCGCTTGACCGCAGTCGCCATGGAGTCGATGCAACCGTTTTTGCAGACATTTCCTTTCTTAGTTGTTAAAGATAAAAAAATGTTTTGCTCTTGCTGTCAGCAAAATATAACAGCTAAACCTAGTAACATAGAAAAATATACATCGAATCACGCAAGTCGAAACTTTCCTTAGTTTATTTGAGTCAGGTTGAATATCAAGTTTGACATTGCTATTAACTCGGCGAGCTAGTGACAACTGTTGCATCTGTCAAAGCGTGATAAAAGTTAATAGTTATGTTGTGTATAATATATAAGAACATCCTATATCCCTATTATTTTGCGTCATAATGATGTCATCGGCACCAAAGTTCCGCTGCCTGGTCAGGACTAACGTTTATATACAGAGTGTCTCATTCAGATCGGTCAGTATGGGGAAATCTGGAACTACCTATAAGACATACAAAGATTTGTACTTAGGAACCATGTCATCGATTTTAGGGACAAGAAAAACTGCAAACATAGATAAAAAAAACTTGTACTCTGTTCGAGAATCGAACCAGGTTGTTTTGGAAAATAAAACTTTAAATGATTTCCGTTTGGATAAATGGAATGTGTAGGTTATAGACAGCAAAAGTTACCATAATACATGATATCTCAAATGAATAAAATGCATTGTAACTCAATATCTTTTAAGTTTAATTTTAACAACTGGTGTCTATTCCAAAACTGAACACATGTTTTTTTATCCATCAATGCAGTTTTTCTTGTCCCTAAAATCGATGACATGGTTTCTAAGAACAAATTTTTGTATGTCTTATTGTTCCAGATTTCCCCATACTGACCGATCAAAATGAGACATTCTGTATACTATACTTTAATATAGTATAATTAACTAATTAAAAAAACGAACAAGAAAAACAGCATTAATGGATTTTAAAAAAATGTGTTCAGTTTTGGAAGCGACCCCAGTTGTTAAAAATAAAATTAAAAGATAAATTACAATGCATTTTATTCATTTGAGACATCATGTTTCATCGTAACTTTTGCTGCCTATAACCAATACAAACCATATCCAAACGGAAATAATTTAGAATTTTTTTTTTCCAAAATAACCTGGTTCGATTCTCGAACAGAGTACAAGTTTTGTTTTTTTTATCTATGTATGCAGTTTTTCTTGTCCCTAAAATCGATGACATGGTTCCTAAGAACAAATCTTTGTATGTCTTATAGGTAGTTCCAGATTTCCCCATACTGACCGATCTGAATGAGACACCCTGTATAATGCTATAAATTTCATCTTTGGAGCGCTGGTAGCCTAGCGGTAAGAGAGTGCGACTTGCAATCCGGAGGTCGCAAGTTCAAATTGTACAGGCATTTTGCCACGGCTCATGAGAACCTGGGGTCCACTTGGTAACTAATCCCAGGATTTGGCGTAGATACTAGTTTTACGAAAGCGACTGCCATCTGATCTTCCAACCCAGAGGGTAAACTAGGCCTTATTGGGAATAGTCCGGTTTCCTTACGATGTTTTTCTTCACCGAAAAGTGACTGGTAAAATATCAAATGACATTTCGTACATAAATTCCGAAAAACTCATTGGTACAAGCCAAGTTTCGAACCTGCTACCTCCGGATTGCCAGTCGCACGCTCTTACCGCTAGGCCACCATAGCTTTAGAAATTATATGAAGAAGCATTTTCCTGGTATTCTATCATCAAACCCTGACATGGTACTAATGCGAGGTTCGAAGCGACAGGCTGCTATACGCCTGCCCGATAGGCTCGCGGGCTAAATGTACCTAAACTGCACAGTAACACCGGGTGGTGTTACTTTTGTATTATGAAATTTAGTACTTAAATAATTCCAATCCCATACGGAAAACTATTATTGCATATATGTAGGTATATAATTATCTCTATCAATTGGCAACATCAGCCTGCAAAGCGAATAAAACATACCCAAGTGTTAAAGAGTCGGTACCTACTTACTCAAGTAACTACGAAAGGTTTTGATAATGTTGCAGCTTGTAATGTTAAAGTATAGATTTAAAATTTAATTGCATAAAGTTAAATCTCGAGTATCAATAAACGGAATCGTGGTCAAATTTAAAACAAACAATATTTTCGCGTCGCGTGCCGGTATGAATAGAATAGCGAGTGGCTTAGTGACTTGTTGCGGCCGAAGTGCGCGGGCTCAGTCTGTGTGCGTGAGCCACACACACAGGCACGATGGGGCCGCGGGGCACTTCGCGCGCCAGCGCACTGTATGTCGAGTAGAACAAGCTAGCTGGACAAAAACAACATCACCCAATTCCAAAACCATTAATGAGGGTAATTAGTATATTAGTTGGTGATTACACTGGTAGGTAATGATTTGTCGTAAATAATTTATATTTTTTGTAATGAGGGTAAGTATATAAAACAATTGCATTATTTGCATGAATTTAGTTGCATTTTAGCTCCGATTGCGATAACGTCTCACAAGTATATTTTATTAAATTTGGTTAAGTGCTGTGATGAATTATGTTACTAAGAGTAAGTACTATTTTAAATACTATTATATTTTGATATTTTTTACCTGTAACCTAGAAAAATATATCGTTATGTTACAAATTTAGGAAAAAAAATCTTCAATTTCGGATTGATTGGAGTATAAGTAAAAATCCCCTTTTCTCCCCGACCTGAATATTTTTTAGAAAGTAGCTATAACCTCAGTGATAACGGTGGACTTTATTTTTCTTGCCCCTTTTTTGCCCAACATATATTTATTAATTTTTTTCTAGGTCACACTTTCAACGTGCCGAAAATAGCTTGTTTTGAAGAATGGTTCAAAAATTCCAAAAACGACCGAAATGGTGCTCTTTTCGCTTACATTTCGAAAATACAGGACTTAAGCAGCATAATGGAAGATTCAAAGAAGGAAATCAAGACCGTGATTTCCCGATTTTCATCGAAACTTTCTGAAAAATGGTAAGTTTCTCGTAGAACTCGGGAACGCTTTTTGGCAAGCAATAAGGAATGGCTCCTAGGTTATTTGACATTTACTGTGTCATACGATCATGCTGAAGCATGTTGTAGTTCCAAGGAATCTCATCCGGGCCCTGGAAGACCTACACTAAACATGGAAGATGCGAGTGCCAAAACAAAACGTCGTCGTGTTGATGATTTGATCATAACACGTAGTTCAGAAGAATTATTAGTAGCTGCCGAAATATCGTCTCGACTATCTGGAAAGCGAAACGTTGCTAAATTAATAAAATAAGTCAGCGAGAGACCTGACAAGTTGCGTGATCGGAAGAGCAGCGACCAGCAGCATAAGCAGCAAAGGTGCTTGACGAGTGAAGAAGCATTGGCTTATTATGTGGACTCCAAATCTACGTGTCACTCGTATAAACATCCTTTAATCAACAAATCCTATTATTAACAGCCTCAGGGAAACGCCCCGCAAGAAAGCAGGATCTCTCCCGTCAGAAGTATTAGATTTATTAATTTTAGCCGAACATGTTGTCAGAAATAAAATTAATTACTGTTAGCAAGACTAGTATTATATTCGAAGATTATTGTGTTTCGGATTCTTCCGAGGACGAGGATGAAGACTGTAATGATGACTGAATCATTACTACCTACTATTAAGAAATGTATAGAGCTATTTGTTAGATAGGTAAAATTATATGTAAGTATATTCAGTATTCACTAATTAATTGGGTCAGTAAGATTATTTTTGTACGTCATTAGGTTTATGTATTTTAATTTGTGCATTTTAGTTTAGTCATTGTTAATTCTTTTCATAAAAATATTTTTTTTTCATACAAATATTTTTTTATTTCTTGGTCTATCCAAATTTTGGAGATTTTACTATAAATTACATAATATCTCAGCTAGATAGACCTATTAGAAGCTTAATATTAGAGAAAATAATTTTGTCCAGCTAGCATGTTCCGAGCGAAACACAGTGCAGCGCGACAGATATAGTCGTTTAAAAATCTCAAATCTGAGAAAGGGCTTCGGTACTGTTACCTCTTAACATAAATCTACGTATAAAGAACATCGGGACACCAAAATACCAACCGCGCAGAATAGTACGGTTGATAACAACCATCAACAAATACTGGTAGGATAGCTTGGATAGCCAACCTCGCGTACCATGCTTGCATGGAGGCAGAGACAAAAAAACAACTCTTGGACTGCAAAAGGTACACAGGATCAAATATCTCGGATCTCCTGACGTTAGGGCCTGATGACACATTGATTAGTGTTATAATGTTCCACTACTGGACGTCCAGGCGAGGGGAGCGGTTTCATTCTTACGGTATGAATATTCCATTCATTCTCACGAAGCGATTCGCTTTTACCTTCCTAATGCGAACTGCTAAGGAATGGAGTACGCTCCCTTCGTCTGTACCCGTTCGTGTTCCCGAATAGATATAATTTGGGTCTTTTCAAGGCAAGAGTCAATAGGCTGTTACTGAACCAGCGTGCTACACCCTTAACCTCGCCAACACTTACCATCAGATGACTGAGGTCAAACGCTGGTTAGTTTTATATCTACAAAAACACATATGGCAAATGTATGAACTCGCAGTAAATACTAATCAATGTGTAATCAACCAATCAGGCCCTAACACGAAGCGAAAGGTAACATAGAGGCGATTCTCAACTTATGGAGGAAGATGACGGACGTAAGGATGGATGGATGTATCTAAAAAACTAAAAAAATATAATTTGTTCAACTGTCATTATTTGTTGAACTACCCGACGAATAGGTTTAATTCGCGATAGACCCATTTAATTTGTTTCTCCTAAGCTTAATCTTCTTACTCTTTATTGAACATTATTCTCGGCCTAGGCTGATGGCAATGTCGATCATCAACCTCTTGTATAACATCGAGTTGATCTGGCAAGGACCTAATGAAGGCCTTGCAGCCCGTGGTGGTTCGACGAGAGCAGTGCCAGAGGACACCGCTACGAGACAAAACCTTGTACGTGAATGTGTGATTCTTGAACATCAACAGTGGGTATTTGCCCTTGCCAGAAGGAACCAGTGTCGCTGGAATACGGATTAAAATTATATTACACGAATTCTATACTGCAGCTTTGATAACGTTTTAATTATTACACAGTATTAAAAATGGCGAATGTTAAAAAATCTAAACATTTATAGTAATGATTTAATCTCTTTTCTTACAGGCTTCGTACAAAAAATTTCTATTTAAAAATAAATAAAACTAACAAGGAATAAATACTTATAGGAACTATACTAACCAACGGCATAAAGCCGCCATCATGGAATGGGCAATAGAGGTAGAGAGAACTTCCACGAATTTACGCGCGGGCGGCAGCAGCAGTAGGCGGGAGTGAGATAGCAAGTTCTGACCTTTCGTTTTTATCTATGGCCGCCACTCGCTGCTGTCACCTGCTGCCACAGACGCCTCGTGACCACGCCGTAATACCCCGGCCACACACTCGACGAGCGGCGTGGGAAATAGCGAGAAAAGTAGGCAGAGACATAGTGTGGCCGCACTACTCGTCATGCCGCTCGTCATGCTCCTCGTCATGCCCAGCGCTCCCTATTTTGTAAGTTTTTGCGCGAGTCAAAGGGCCGGCAAGGAGCGTCGCGATTAATCGCGCGAGTAGGGCAGTGTGTGGTCGGAGAGGGCAACATCGCGGCAGGGCGAGTGGCAGCGCGAGGGGCATAGTGTGGCTGAGGTATAACATAAAGAATGAATACAATAGATATTCAAGTTCATCTAACGTTACCATGAAAATTTATGGCGTAATATCAAATTATCCTATTGTATTTTTTTAGTTTTTATTGATTTGTTATTCATTAACACTATCCGAATCCGAAAAGTAATTATTTAGGTCTTTCATTTGACACAAACCTTGATAGAAATATCAGAGATTATAGACTTCGTTCTCTGATATTTAAAAAAAACTGTAATATATAATTAGGAACATAATTAAAAATGTATGACAATTTATATCACTGTTAACGTTTTCATAGTAATATATATACTACATTTATATGAACTACGACAAAAAACACTAAACTCATATCAAAGGATTCTACAGGTAATATTGCTTATATTTTTCCTAAAAACGGTTTGTACATATTCAAATATAATTTTTATAGAAGGAAAATTGAAAGATGAAACAGTTTAAATCAACGCCACAGACTCTACCAAATTATTATAGGTTAGTCGGGCAATTTACTTGTTACTATCAGCTGACTTCAAAATTAAAAGAAATCCAGCATTATTTTACTTCATACAATAAAATTATCTACTCTTTATTTGACACTTCAAATAACAGAGAAACATGATTTAATAAAAGAATAAAAAAAATATATAAAAAGGAAAAAAGAAGGGTTAAATACAGGCGGTAATATCGTTACAAGCTAAACTCACTTACTTAAAGTCTATATGGAACGTATAGAAGCATAATGAATTGAGTGTGTCAGATTTCGTGTAAGTCCCAAAACTTAAGGATCAGTGTCTTGCTGGGTCTCTTGAGTCCCCGTTGCGATCTTCGGCGGTGGATGATCATGTGGCTTGTATGCAAACACCTGGGTTCCGTAGCTCACTGCCGAAGCTCTGCAGCCCCTCAGCCTTCTGGAGCAATACCAGGAAACGCGTCCCAGGGCATTCTCTTTTTGATAACTGTAGGTATATCCAGAGAAGAGTAGTAGAGGGTGTTTCCCGCCTCTTTTAGTCCAAAGGAATTCGCCTGTGAAAGTATGATATATTAAAAAACAGTTTCTAGTTTTTAGAGGGGTAAATATAAAAGCATGTTAGTGTATGACTGTTCTATAGATGGATAAGAATCTTCTTTAACTTTGGAGTCTTTTATAAAGATCATCTGAACGTCAACGGTATTATCATGTTATTTTCTGTCGTTGACGTGTATGAGTATGGTTACGTAGGCCGAACTGTACATATTACCATCCCTGGCATGACCATACAAAAATGCGACTAATGACCACTGTTTCGAAAAAAGGTACAGGCAACAATAACGCACAAAAGTTATAAATTTTCTCATTAAAAACATTTATTCATATAATAAACGTAGGTATAATAAAATATTAAGTCTTAACAGTCAATATATGAACGCATTTATAAGCATTCTGGTTCAATCACAAGGTAAAGCACCACGGCATATGGTATTCATTTCTACTGCTATGGATAACACAATAATAATAATTATATGAATACCTTCGTGAACGGTATACGTTAAAATAGTTTACAAGTATAACGTAACTATAATACAACGAAAGGAATACTTGAATATAAATTACATAATAAAATAATAACAGCGAATACCTTTAGATTCAGTCTATAATTATATCAAAAACTTGGGAGTATTCATCAGTAAACCACATATTTTTAGATATTTTACTCAAACATAACCCAACCTCAGAGTTTACGTCGAAACGGAATGCTAAAATGATTTACTTAATTACTAATAAAACATATTTAAATAGACTACTTATCTTTATATAAATAACTCTTAATTTGTTTTGTGTGTGCATATGATAGATGATCAATAAAAAGCGAATAAAAAAGAAATAAGAAAAGGAAAAAGAGAATTCTAAAAAAGAAAAAGAAGCAAGAAAAAGAAATACATTTATTAAAAAAAACAAGAGGACGTATCAAAATAGAATAGTCTACAAAAGAGGAAAATCACGGTGATCTAAAGCTGAATGACTTTGTATATGATGCGAGGAACTATGATGATGAAGATGAAGTAATGAGTTAGGCGCGAGTATAAATACTGTATCGTTCATTATAGATACAACTTTACTTAAGCATATTTTTTAAATATTTAAATTAAAATGACGTAAGCGTTTAATTAGTGCTTGAATAAGGTACAATTTTTTTCTTCGGATTTTGACGCAAAGCGTAAAATGAAGACAAAATTGACCCAGGCTTTCGGAGTAACAAATATTCACAACTGTCATTATGCAGAAGCTTAATTGAGCAATTATGAAGTAGAGATCCCCTTATTTATAAAAGTCTCTGAGATTCAAAAAATATTATTAATTTACTTGCGTATAGGAAAAAGATAATTGACTAATATTCGTTTCTCCTTATCAATCCCTTTAACAGTTGTGTTGGCTAGAAACAGACAAATCGTAAATTAACAAATTTAAGCCTTCCAGACGTTTATGACTAAGGGGGTTGTGCACCATGCTTCTGCAGCGTATTGACTACTTTTTTTTATTAAATCGTGCAAAGGAGGCGAAAATTGCGAAATAGTCTCTAATTAACCTGAATATAGACTATACGATATCATAATCACTAAAATGAAAAAGGTAAAGGTCGTGAGAATATAGCAACACAACATAATATCTCAACAGTTAGACCTAGTTTAATCTGTATTTATGATAAACGACACAGTTTTTAGATTATTATATTGGTGGTCCCTCGGGAATTGTATATTTATATAAAAACTTTGACAGCAAGGTTATGCGATCCCATGCAAACATCAATAACTATCTAGTTTGGTGGTCAATAAACTCTTACAAACACGTTGTTACGCTTCACAAACTGAGGTTTCCTGTGGCAGTGATCACCACAATCGTCTAGTACCTGGAAGTCCTCACCCGTGAACAGCTTGGCAGTGCACCTCTTCGCGGTTCCTGGCTGTACCATGGTGCATCTCCATTGGCCGATATTGTTGTTGAACTTCTGCAGGCTGTAGGAGTACCCTCGGAAAATTAAGAGGCGACCACCTCGTTGAGATTGGGCGAAGGTAACTGGAAATTATCAGTTACACATAAATTGACTTGAAAAAAATAACTGATGGATTTTAAAGAAAAGTGTTTTGTTTCCTAATCGTAGATAAAGTTTAGTTACGGCGTATCTGACAGTAGGAGCGAAAATCTTATATTCAATGTATAGTGGCATTATGTATTTAAACTTATTGCTCCTAACATGGAGTGATTTAAAATAAACAATCTTTATGCGACATAAATTTATTTTTCTCTAATCTACTTTGAAATGGAGACATTAAACACCAAAACATTTACGTCGCTTTCACATACCAGCCATTACGTAACTGGATATATTTCTGCTTTGGGTGGTTATGAAACCCGTGAGCCTTGATGAACTGCCCTGTCTCCGAAACAGTGATCTTGGCTTTGCAGGTCTTCAGGGTGCACTGGTTACATCTCCATCGGGCACCTTCTTTCGTGTTGTGGGCGAAGCAGAATACAAATCCGTCGTACATATACAGCTGCTTGCCGCTGGCCATTGTGATGCTTTTAAAAACTATAATAAAATTGTTTTAAATTTAGGGAGGTACTCTTTTTAAAAGGCGGTGTCTCACCAGATAAGTGAGAATCGAGACTGGCAATAGTAATGAGAACTAAGAAGAGATTAAGGAAAATTGAACATAAAGTAGTAGAAAAATAAGGAATATACAGTTGATGGTTACTGCATGGAATAAAGGTCATTTGGGTTTATTGAGATTTATTTATATTCATCACAAATAATAAAATTCTCACGTCTCTCATGGCAAGCAAACAAGTATTTAAAAAAAGCATGTACCAACACACAAACAGTAATCTGTGTCTACAAAATTGTGTCAGCACAGTTACTTTAACTTTTTATTCCCTGCGCACCGGTCAGGTTATATTATTAAATATGGCGGACCATTTTGGACGCTTCATTTCTAGAACCGTCAACATTTGCGACAACTGCGATACATCTGACGAGTTTGAGTATTATTGGTGTAAATCGGTTGTCTATTTCAGTCTTTTGTATAATTGCTTTGAAGGATTAAGTGGCTTTATATTGCTTGATTTCTTCTTTTCTACTTTTGTCTCTTTAATTTTCCTTTTCAATGACACCTAATATTCCTAGTTTTCTTGTTCCGTGCATTTGCTTCTATTTAATGTTTTATACGTCTTGTTTGTTTAAACAGTATAGTATTTTCCTTCCTCAGTGCTTTTATAAACCCTTCTATTATGTTTATGGTGACCCATCTGTTTAACCAGTTCCCCGCACGAGGTGACGATGATGTAAGCCGAGCACATATTAGTTTTATCGCATCGCCAACGGTGGCAATCGTTTCGTGCGTATCTGAAACAGTATACGTAGAAATATCCGTCGTGTAATAACCGCTTCTTTCCGTTTATAAGAGTAATTTCTTGCGGTCCTACGAAAAAGCAAATATATATATAAATAGATGAACCAGTATATGTATAGGTAGGTACTAACGTATATAATTGGTAAGGATTTTGCGCGTGTACCGAATAAAAATATTTATTTGTTATGTCTACCAAAGCGAACTTAATACCTAAAGCATTTTCTACAACCTTAAAGAAAAACAGAAAAGATTGGATTTATTGATTATGATAAATGATTATATAAAGTTTTATCGTTAAACATCACGCTTTTATTCCGAAACAAATAAATATAAATATGTACTAAAGTATACGCACACGCAAAAATAATAACAAAATTTTCAAAAATTATAATGTTTATTATCTAATTGACATGCCATACAATAACTAGAACTCTGACATTATGCCATTTTGGTGCCCTAGTCAATTATTATTAATGTTTACTAAGGAAAGGCAGTTTCGTTCCAGCTAGCTCACTTTTTTTAAATTATCAATTATTATTGTTGTATTTATCATAATTGTAAATGAGGGTGGCTACAAACGTAGGGTAGGCTCTTATAAAAAATAAATCAGTCATGGTCTAGCTATCTAACTAGTAGTTTAATTTAGATCCCTAAACCCAAATACTACATGGTGTCAGGTGTAAAACTTAGAGTGAAAGTTCTAATCAAGCATTTTATTGTTTACAATGACCGGAACGCAGAATAACGCGGGGCCGGCAGTGCAGAATAGTGGTTATGCGAATTTACAACAACCGCCGCCGTTGTGTGACGGCGAAGATGGTAATATGGCGGACAATTGGCGTGATTGGAAAAAGGCATTCGATTGGTACATGGTGGCTTCGGGGCGCGATGGATTATCAGGAAAGGAAAAATGTGCTATGTTCTTGCAGCATGTCATTGGTAAAACCGGCCGCGAAATATATGAGGAGTTGGACTTTGAGGACACCGAAAAAAACGATTTCAATGTGCTGTGTAAAAAGTTTGAATCGAGGTGTGATCCAACAAAAAATATAAACTTTGAGAGGCATTTATTTTTCGAGTGTTCACAGGGACCTGATAAATTTGAGAAGTACTATGCTAAATTGAAAATAAAAAGTAAGTCGTGTGAGTTTGGGGATCTACGAAATAGCTTGATATTGACTCAAATGATAAGAGGCATAAAAGATGGCCAACTGAGAGAAAGAATGCTTAGAAAACCGGATTTGGAATTGCAAGAAGCTGCGACATGGTGCAGAGCGGCGGAGGTGGCGAGTGAGCAGGCCGGGGCTGTGCGAGCTGGGGAGGCGCCCGCGCCCAGCGCTGCCGTCGAGCCCGTGCTGGTGCGGCCGCGGGGCGGCGGGCACCCGCGAGCGGTCACTGCGAGCGCCCGGGGCGCCGCGCCGCCGCCCGCCGGCGGTAGCTCGCGACGCTGTGGGAATTGTAGCTACGCGCATGACAACAACAGGTGTCCAGCTGCGCAAGTAATCTGTTTTAAGTGTAACAGGAGAGGCCACTTTGCAAGATGTTGCCGATCTTCTGGACATGTGAATCGCTCTTTGCGTGAGTTATCGTATCAGGCGGCTGAGGAGGTGACCGAAGCGGGGGAATTGTTGATCAGGGGAGTAGAAGTTGGAGGTATTGACATAAAGGACGATGACTGGGTGGAGTCGATAGCGATGAATAATGTTCAAGTGGTATTTAAGTTGGACAGTGGTGCGGATGTGACGGTAATGTCAATAAACAGTTATGTGGCAGCCGGGTTCGATAAGCAGTTATTGCTAAAGCCGGACTCGATTTTAAAAGAGGTCAGTAAGCATATTTTACCTGTAATAGGTTACATCGAAGCGGATTTGTGTTACAATGGTGTTACTATTAGAAATAAAATATATGTACTAGATGCTCCGTGTGGAAATTTACTATCGCGATATGCTTGCGTGCAGTTAAAATTAATTAAGCGCATTCATGAGGTTAGGGATACATGCATAAATAGTATGGTGGCTTCTTATAGGCATATTTTTGAGGGAATTGGGCAATTACCGGGTTTGCACAGGATAGTTATTGATGAGACGGTACCGCCAGTGGTCAGAGGGTCTCGAAAAATACCTATAAAATTACGGCCTAAATTAAAGGAGGAGTTGGAAAGACTTCAGAAATTAAATATTATAACGCCGGTGAGTGAGCCTACTGACTGGGTCTCTAATATTGTAATCGTAGAAAAAACAGATGGTAGTATTCGGTTGTGCCTTGATCCGCAGCATTTGAATCGAGCAATAAAGCGGAGCCATTTCCAACTCCCCACCCTTGACGAAATAACAGCAAATATATCAGGTGCCAAGTATTTTTCAGTGCTAGATGCCAGTAAAGGGTTTTACATGTGTGTACTAGATGAACCTAGCTCGAAACTTTGCACGTTTGCGTCTCCGTTTGGGAGATTTCGCTTCCTCAGGTTGCCGTTTGGGGTTAGCTGTGCGTCAGAGGTTTTTCATAGTATAATGTACAAACTATTTGCCAAACAGGGTGTGGAGGTATTTATAGACGATATCTTAGTTTATGGAAAGACGCAAGCCGAACATGACTAGAGGTTAGGAGAGGTAATGAGGGTAGCGGCTGAATCTGGGGTAAAATTTAATAAAAATAAGTGTGTTTTTGTTCAGCAGACGGTTAAGTTTTTGGGACATATATTTGGTACAGATGGTATTCGGATTGATCCGGACAGGGTGAAATGTATTGAAAATATGCCTATACCGGAAGATAAAAAAGGGTTAGAACGGTTCATTGGAATGACAAATTATGTGTCTCGGTTTATTCATAATTATGCAGATAGGGTGGATCCACTTCGGGATCTTTTAAAAAAAAATGTAAGTTTTGACTGGCATGAGGCGCACACACAGGCATTTAATGATCTTAAACAGCAATTGGTGAATGCGCCGACACTGAGGTACTACTCGCCCAACGAGCCAGTGACGGTCTCGGTGGACTCCAGCTCACGCGGGCTGGGCGCGGTGCTCCTGCAGGCCGGGCGGCCCGTGGCCTATGCTGCGCGCACGCTTACTCCTACTGAGACCAGATGGGCCCAAATAGAGAAGGAGCTTCTCGCCATCCTATTCGGCTGCAGTAAGTTCCATCAATTCATTTATGGGCATTCTCAAGTAACTGTAGAAACGGACCATAAGCCACTGGAGGCTATTTTCAAAAAGCCGCTGAGTGAAACGCCGATAAGACTGCAACGTATGTTATTGAAATTGCAATTATACGTCTTAAATATTTGTTATGTACCCGGGAGATTGATGTACGTGGCTGACACGTTGTCACGGGCGACCACGGACATAGGCGGCCAGCGTGATCAGCAATTACAGGAGGAAATCAACTTACATATAAATACTTTGGTAAGTAACCTACCAATCAGTGGTAATAAAATGCACGAGATACGAGAAGCAACAAGAATTGACCAAAGTTTATGCAAATGGATGGATTACTACAGAAAGGGATGGCCGCACACAAAGAGCATCGTAGCTGACAAGGTAAAGCCTTACTGGGAGGTTAGGGATGAGATCCATGTAATCGAGGACGTAGTCTTTCGGAAAGACATGGTAATCATACCCACTAGTTTAAGGTCGGAAATGGTAAAAGGTACACGAAGGTCATCTGGGCATTGAGAAGTGCAAGAGGCGTGCGCGGGATGTAATGTGGTGGCCGGGCATGGCGGCCGCCGTGGAGCGCGCGGTGCGCGACTGCGAGGCGTGCGCGGCGCGCCGGGCCTCGCAGCCGCGCGAGCCTCTCGCTCCGCACGCGCAGCCCGATCGGCCCTGGCAGGTACTGGCTGCGGATGTCTTCCAAGTGAAGGATAAATATTATTTGCTCGTAGTAGATTATTATTCTAAGTATGTGGAGGTGGCAGCGATCGTAAATTTGATTAGTGCAACAGTGATAGGTATTCTGAAGTCTCTGTTTGCGCGTCACGGAATACCGCAAAGATTTGTGTCCGATAACGGATGTCAGTTTGTATCGCAGGAGTTCAAAAAATTCGCTAAGGATTGGGATTTTGAACAGGTCACTAGTTCGCCGCACTATCCTCGTGCAAACGGTCTGGCGGAGCGCAATGTGCAAACTTTAAAAAGTATGATTATAAAATCACAGGAAGCTAAAACTGATTTTTACGTGGCACTATTGAATTTTCGCAATACTCCAATAACTGGAGAAAAATACTCACCGGCTCAATTATTAATGGGAAGGAGGTTAAACACTAAATTACCGATTAAAAGTAGCTTATTAAATCCTAAAATTCCTGCAAGAAAGGAAATTATAAACGGTCGCGATATAAAAGACAAAGCAACGAGGCACTATTACAATAGAGGAACTAGGGCATTAAGACCACTTAATGATTACGAGCAGGTGCGTATTCGAGACCCGACCGCGACAACCGGCAGGGGGCGCTGGGTGCGCGCACAGGTGCAGTGCGCTGCGCCCGAGCCGCGCTCCTACTGGGTGCGCACGCCGGACGGCCGCCGGTACCGCCGGAACAGGCAGCAGATCATACCGGCGCCGCCGCTGCCGCCAGGCGATAGTGGCAGTTCTGGCGGTGCAGGCACGAATAGCGGTGTTAGAGCACAGTACTATGATGACTTAGAGGAATGTGGCGGTGGTCGATTTTTGGGACCGCAAAGCTCACAAGAGTCCCGAGACTCGATTCGAGACCCCGCTGCCCGCTACACTCGTTCAGGCCGGCGAGTGCGCACGCCTGATAGATTTTAATTATTTAAATATTTTACTAACTGAAGTAAGATTAAGCATTTGACTAGAAGATAAGTTATAAATGTTTTGTTTCAAAAAATATATATATATATATATATATGAACTCCATCAATAAATATTACAACTAACATAATAATATGTCTTGTGAATACCTACCAAGTCATGTAATATTTGTTTATTGTTTATGCAGTTGATAGGCTACCGATGAACCCTAACTAGACGAGATAGGGTTCACCGGAGATTGTTCGGCTGCAATACAACATGCAATGCTATTATTGTTACACACTCTGAGGAGATAAATGTATTTCTATAGCTGCTACGTTTACTATTACTCATTCTTGTAATATATTTTCGTTAGGAAAACAATAATAATAAAAAAAAAAAAAAGATTAATTATAGTAATACATAGTGTCTTACTTAGTTAAGGAGTAGATACACATTTGTTTACGTTTACGTTTTGTTTACGCTATGTTTGTAAGTTTGATGCAGCCTATGATTACTGCTCGTACATGTTTAGATTTTTTTAAATTTATTATTTGTTTTTCATTTCGCATGTTTGTTTATAAGGGGGAAGATGTTGTATTTATCATAATTGTAAATGAGGGTGGCTACAAACGTAGGGTAGGCTCTTATAAAAAATAAATCAGTCATGGTCTAGCTATCTAACTAGTAGTTTAATTTAGATCCCTAAACACCAATCCCTATACTACAATTATTAACTTTCTCTAGTATACTTATACCATTTCACACATATACCGGAACATACAATTAGACCTTTATGTATCCGTGTTGTGTATTGATATATTTTTTAGAAGGATGGTTATGGTTTCCAACAGCTTTCAACAATACATTTTCACTGGACACTGTGATGTAAGCCTTGCATGCAGAGGTGTTGGTGCAACGCCAGTATTGGGCATCTTTGCGTTTGTACAGAAAATGTAATGTGTACGTGTGGTCATTATAAACCAAGTACTTCTTCCCATTTGTCATACAAAGTTCATGTACAGTTTCTAGAACAAGGTCACAATTGAATTTAATGAAAATAACATGATATAGATCTTTTAAAGTAAAATCACATTCAATTAAGAAAACAACTCATTAAATCAAATTCTTTATTTCGGTAACATGTTCAATCTTTTCAATAAGATTTAAGATATTTACGTATACAGAAACATGCTGCAATATGCCATCAGAAACATTAACAGATTAACACTTATCATCGTATACTAAGCCATAGAAGTATTTTTTTTATAACAATCATATTGGTTATCATTGTCTAAAAGTTTTAGTAACACCAATTCACCGTTTTCTATAGGATGTGTGAATATAATCTTATACCTTCAAATATTTATTGTCACGCGTCCTAAAAAGTCGAGCCGGTTCATGCTCATGTTGGCCTTCGGCCCTCAGCAGTTTTCGCCCAGTGACCTCAATAAAGGCCTTGCAGCAAGAAGTTTTACTGCACCTCCAACGCTGCTTCTTTCGAAATTTACATTCATACATGAACGTAAACCCGTTGTGTAACAGATATTTCTTGCCGTTCACCAAGTCCAACTCCATTACGGTCTCTAAAATAAAAAAACTTGGTGAAGAGGAAACTGAAAGGTAAGAAAGATTCAAAAGAAAGGAGATAGTGAGAGGCAAGAATAATTTCGCTTCGGAAATGGCCAACGGCGACAACCTTTTAAGTGATTGCATATACTTGAGAAATTTAGCCGCTGTTAGCCGCGAAACTACAGGAGTGGGTTCATTTCGTATCCTGCCTCAGAGGCCGGAGGGCTTAGTCACTTTTTCTTAAGAGTATCTAATCTAATTAAATATATAGAAATCATAGTTATCTACATCAATTTATACAAACTCAAAAAAATGTAACTATATAAAGTAGGAAATAAAACATACAGTTTCTAAGTTGTGTGTTTTTTATATTCCACTGACGTCGTCCTTACCATATAACTAATTTGATATGTGACTACGTATAGTACCTAATACAAAACTGTTCGATTCTCATGATAACTTATTCAAATCACCACGTTTCAATGATATACTAAACATTATATAACATGATATCGTTGAACCAATGCTATCTCAATTTAAGGTATTGCCCATTACTAAATATCTTATGCTTTGGAGGCGAGTGGATATGGTCGCCATATTTTTTTAAGTAGCAGTGGTCATGGTCAGTCTTCAGAACAGCATGGCAGCTGGAGCCGTACGTGCACCGCCACCGTTTCCAGCGCTTGGACGTTCTTGCCAAGTAGAATGTGTACTTGGCGAACATTAGTTGTTTCCGACCATTTGTAAGCTGAATTTCTTGTACGGGAGTATTTGGTGGTACTTCGTCTGGAACTTCATCTAACCATAAGAAAATAATTAATCGCAAATGGGTAGAAAAAGAAAAAAAAGTAACAGCATAAAATATAGGTGAAAAATTAACTGAAGGACCATGTCTATGTAGTTCTGCAGATAATTGAAATGGAACTTACGTCAATATTTTATAAGTAGAGCGCCGACATGCGTGTACGTTACTACTACATAGACCAGGTGCTTTACCAGTTTTTCGCGTATACTCCCTTGTTTTGTATTTTTCACCTATAAAATTGATTGTATATTTACTGAATTGCATACATTTACTGAAACCAGGCCTACCGGGAAAATTGAAGTTAGAAAATTTCGGGCATCTGTCTCTTTTCCTTTAAGTAAGGCGTAACTAGAGTGACAAAGACAATCGTTCGAAATTTGCGAACTTGGATTTCTCTGATCTGTAAAAACTTCCAGTGCAACGCCAACGTTTACCATATTTTTTGCGCGGTAGCGAAGTAAAACGTATAGAAGTTGTACATAAGTTACGATTTTCTCATAATAAAGCGTTCTCTTTTAACGGATCTGCAATGATAAATAGACACGTTCTCTAGACGTGTTCTCTGCCATAGATTTCAGTGAAGTATTAAGTAAAGATTAACAAAGGAATCCGCCCTTCATTCTTACTCATGATAACTTAATAAACTCGAAACATATCAATGAAGTTTAGACGATTTTCTGCTTCACTTCTTTATTTTTTACATAAATTATTTTTTTACATTTTTTTTTTACTCTAAAACAATGAAACCATACACAGAGGTAGGTACATAACACAGAGGTTCACAGAGGTTCTATTTTATTCTCATACACTAGGAATAATTATCAGATACAAGAAAATTACACATTAACATAAATCGTCATTATTTAAAACACGCACGCCCAAACATATAACGCAAATCTTGTTCTCATTTTCCGCACTTAATTACAACTTTATGCAACACAAGCAACAGGGATGGAAGGAATATATCCAAACAAGAATTTCGTTCTATCAGCTACGGGCGCCCAATACTGGACATATACCTGTAGCCCTTAGACCCCCATAGTTAGCAATCTCTAAGCTTGTGTGTGTAAGGTTTCTGGTCACAGTTTCAGGACAATACCGTGTCCACAATAATTCACAAAATCAAAACTATACCTTATAATACTTCCCATCAGCCGTTTTATAATACTTCACACGTGCATGATTATGTTCGTTAACGCGTGCAACGATGGCCATGTCTTTGGCGAGGACTACATAGGCTTTGCACTTGGAGTAGGAGGTGCAGGACCAACGACAGGTTACACGGGAGCTGTAGTGCTTGAAGAACGTGTAGCCGTCGAGGTACAGGTGCTGCTTGCCGGACTTTATGGTGATAAGTTCGCCTATAGAATAGAAGAAAACATTATGTAAAAAGGTTATGTTATGCGGCCAGTGAGTTTAAAAACGCCATGGTATGTTAGTTCGTAGCCCACTCTCCCCTTTTGGGATAACTACATATGTTTAGAGTCTAATACCATAGGCTGTTTTGCGACTGCTTTCATCAGTTTGAAATTACAAAACTCTTTATATTTTCTCTGATCTGCAAACGTAAATTTCAACCTCAGGATTCAATGTCGCTGATGCATTATTGCTATAAAATGTACCTATATATAGCGATATCAAAATTAGATCGTTAAAATAATCAAACTCGTGAAGACGAAACGTAGTTCGAAATAAAATGACAAAGTTTTCACATACAATATTACTTGTAATCAAGTATCTCTCTACTCAATAAAAAAATCAATCCTTATACGACTGAACTAGACTTTTTACACACGTAATTTGATTAGGTTTACTGCTTTTAGTAAATAACATCCGGATCTATTTAACAAAAATGTATATCACAGTCTCATGTATCGTCCACTATTTAGCTTGACAACCTTTTTTCTGTTATGGTTGTGTTCAAGATTCATATCATTCTCGTCCAGATTCAAATCTTTGTCGACGCTCAAGTAGCTTTTGCACGACGGGAAAGATGTGCAGCTCCACCTATCGAAGAATTTCCTCGTATACCTCTTGTAGTAAGTGTAACCGTCACCAAGAAGGAGGTTCTTTCCGTTTACCATTGTTATCATTGTCACTAGAAAAAATTATGACGTGGCGTTTTAAACAAGTACAAAAAAGGAGGTTCTAAAGAGGATTTTGTTTGCATTCTGACAATTATTAATTTACTTGACTGTGAGACACTATTAGGTGGAATCAAAAAGAAAGACAGTGTTCAAGATTGAAGAATTTATTGCGGTTAATGTAAACGAAAATCAAAATAATAAACTTGTTTCTTTATAATTGAAAACGAGATTTACTTCTAGTAGATGTCAATGTCGTTGCTCTCTAGAATTAGAAAATTCTGGTTCACATATACGAACGCCGTGTACTTGGGGAAGTAAGTGCAGACCCACTTTTCGCCATTCAGCATTTTGTAACGGAAGAAGAACGTGTACCCTTGGTACAGGAGGGATTGTTTCCCGGATATCATTATTTGAGCTGAAACTTAAAATTGAGCCTATTTTCCTGGAACAGCATTGTTTTCCCAGCTTGGTTTAAGGGAATTTTTCGATTCATTTCTGATCGGGTTGGTTGATGAAAATAAATATTTCAACGATATAAATTACGAAGTAAAATCACCAAATTGTATAAATCTCTTGTGAATAATAATACTCTATTCTGGTTTTTATATTTTCTACGTCATTATAAGCAAGACATTAGCATTAACTTAATTTACAGAGCACAAGTTTAGTAGTGAACTTATTAACAACTTTTTGAATTATCAACTATTTTAGATATCTGCCGTCCGGACATCGATGTAACGGTTTCATTTCGTGGTCGTGGCTCAGTTTGCTGGCTAGAACTATAACTTGTAGATTCCTGTCTACGTACACAAAGGCTTTGCATCTTGGAAAGCTGGTGCAGACCCATTTATTCCCACTCTTCGTCTGATAACGGTAGAAGAAAGTGTAGCCCTCGTAGAAAAGCCGCTCTTTTCCGCTGACCAGGGTGACCATTTGAGCTGGAAATAACAGTTCTTGAAAGATAATATACAAGTAAAACGGGTTGTGATACGATGAGAGAAAACGTTGAAACGGGCCTACTGCGAAAATCGATGTTCGCAAATTTCGGGTATCTATCTCTTTTACCCCAATTAAGGATGTAATGAGAGTGACAGGAACAATCATTCGACGAATTTCGATTTACTTGTAGGTAAGTCTCACTTCGACTCCATACATCTGTCCAATAAAGGAATAAAATAATTACTTACCCGATATTAGGGCACTATATACATAGGTGAAAACTGTTACATATAATAAAAGATACCGGTAATATTGTAGAGAAATCATTTAATACATTTTATTCAACAGAAAATTACTTAGGCTTAATTTAAAGTTGCACACACTTTTTTTTTATTGGGAATGTGCTGTTTTCAACATCACATGCTTTTCGATCCTGATAGGGAAAATAGTTTCCATAAATTACCATACATTTTCGTAAATTCCACAATTAAACTTTGAAGTCAATGAAAAATGGTAAAAGATCGAAATAAATAACGCGGCGCTCTTTTTTCCTCATTCGGGATCGAAAGAATTCGTGTTTCTGAGCAAAAATCAAAAAATAAATCCAAATAATTAAGTGTTGCGAAGAACTTTAAATAAAATAGTGACATTAAAAATAAAATGTAATAAGTACCAATAAATGTTATGTAAAACTACTCGTAATAAACTTGATTAAGCACTAAAATTCATAACGTATTATACTACTTTTTATAGTTTTGTAACTAATAAGACAAACAGTTATATTCGTATATAAACGCGATACCTTTATCATACAAAATCCGAAGCGTTAAATATATGGACGCAATATTATGATACAACTATACACTTTGAAACTTCTTGTGCTAAAGAGTATTTTTATAATTTCAGATATTCCAGGGGGCATAATTTTATGACCAAGGATAGGACAAACGCCCGTCATTTCGAAAATATAACACTGTTCCGTACAGCAGAGACTTCCTTATTTTATGATGTTAAAATATTTTGGAAGAACAGTATACCAATGTCAACGATTACATATGCCCCTATGACGTCGTAGACTGTGAACGGACTTTTTCAACGCATAAATGGGTCATAAATTCACATTCCACACACTCACAACTGAAAATTTAGAAAAAATCTTAGTCATTCTATTTTATTGGCGACAGTATATTTCGGAATGTCAATCATAAATTAATTTGTCACTGGATATAAATTATGGTCTAAAAAATGTATAAAATAGTATTTTTTTATTAACATAAGGAAGTCTCTGCTGTACGGAACAGGGTTATATTTTCAAAATGACGGGCGTTTGTCCTATCCTTGTTTATGACAATGACTTTTTTTTTTATACCAGTGATCGCCCCCAGAATGTGTGTGTTTTTTATAAGTATTGTTATGAAGACGAGTATGAAGTTAATACATGTATGGAGAAATAATATACTGGTAGTTTGTTTTAATAATATGAGTAGTAGATTAAACGGCAATCAAGAAAAAGGAAGTATCCAAAATGGTTTAGAATATAAAAATTAGAATATTAGGTCTTACGGTATGTTGATTCACTTTTATAATTTTATTAAAAACATATTTTCACACTTATGTATATATAGCTATAGCACAATCATCGTTAATTGAGTTTATCGATAAATAAACTCCTTACCAGACAATGAATGTTGTCCCCTATAAAAATCTGTCTGATGGTATGTATTCTTCGGAATACTTACACTATTATATTATAAGGCAATAATTAATAAGTATCTATATTGATTTAAGTATATTATTCCAAGTCAATTAATATTTAAATCTCTAGCTAACGAGAGTTTGCTGCAAATATTTACAACAATGTACCAGCAATGTTCACTGATACGAAACATCTTAAAACAGTCTTTTAGAAGAATCATCTAACCTAGCCGTAACATCTGACATGGGAGTCGTTGACGATCATAGAGTAAGTGAAGACCTGTCATGATCTTAAAACGGGCAGTCTTTCGGAAACTCCAACTATATAACCCTCAACAGCTACATATAAAAAGTTGACAATCATAGTGTGAGGTATGCCGTCATCTTAGCACGGGCAGTCTTTTACTAACTACCTTACCTCAATATCTGACATAAGATGGCCGATGGCGATCATAAAGATAGATTGACCTGTTGTAATCTTAGAATAGGTAGGCAGTCTTAACGTAAAATCGAATAACCTCTCCTCAACACTTGTCATATGAGCCGTTGGCGATCATACGTCCTGATCGTAAAATTAGCAGTTCTCCGGAAAAATCAATAAAAATAATCTGACATAAAAGCCGATGGCATCATAAAGTAATATGCCTGTCTAGATCTTAAAACGGGCAGTCTTTCAGAAACATCTACTAACCTATCCTCAACATCTGACATAGGAGCCGTTGGCAATCATAGAATAGTGAGGCCTGTCGTGATTGTGGTACGGGCTGATCTTGAGAACAGCGGTGTCATCGAAGCTGACCAGAACGAAGGCATTGCAGCCCTTCTTCTTGCTAGAGCACCGCCATCGGGCGCCGGTACGGAAGTTCTTGTCGTTAATCTTGTGGAATGTATAACCGTTGTACATTAGCAACCTTTTCCCGTTGGAGAGTTTTATGAATCTTGGCTCTTCATCTGAATAGTCTGTAACAATAAGTCGTACATAGCGTTATTTTTCATTTTATCAAATAACCTTCTAAATGTCTAGGGAAGTAAGAAAATGCTTGGAAATATGTAGTTTAAAAGCGAAACCATTTTGTATTATATTCCCGTTACAAATACCACATGGGACTAGGTTGTGGTATACTCGTTGTACAAGAGTTGGTCACTGCTTTCCATTTCCTTATGTTATAGTTAGTATCAGTTGGCAGTAGAATCATAACACGCCGTTACTGCTCATAACAAGACAAATAAAGATTTGTTGCCAAGCGGACCCCAGGCTCCCATAAGCCGTGACAAAATGCTGGGAAGATGATGAGAAATAAATTAAAATAATTATTTCTACAAAAATATTTATTATGTGTACTTAAGTGAATGTACGACACTGTCTACAGATATAAATTAAATATAATTTCAGAAAAGTCAATTATTTTGTATTCTACAACTACTACTAATCCCTATTTTTAACATAAATTCTGCGTTTGATGAGTTTTGAAACCACGAGTATTCATAATCTACAATGTACTCTCTACTATGTAAAATTTACTTGCACAGCTATACAATAAACATATCCTATTCTATTCATTCATTTTTTTATTCTGCCTATATATGTCAGAAGTAATTTATGTCACTGCGACCGAACTGTCTTGGCAGAATACGCAAGCCTTATCCTTTTATATACGGGCGTCAGGCGTGACCCTATATCTACAAGGGTATTTCATGCCAATGGCGCTCCTAGGTGACCACCACGCATTACATTCATTCCGCTCACTCTAGCAAGTTGCAGAATAGGAGTGTTTTACACTTTAATATATCGTCAGTTAAGCGTGACCTGCGTGACCCTGTACCTACAAGGGTATTTCATGCCAATGGCGCTCCTGGGTACCTACCACGCATTGCATTAGTCCTGCTCAAGCAACTCGCAGAATAGGCGTGTCTTATACATTAATATATCGTCAGTTAGGTGTGACCTTGTACCTACAAGGGTATTTCATGCCAATGGCGCTCCTAGGTACCCACCACGCATTGCATTCGTCTTGCTCAAGCAACTCGCAGAATAGGCGTGTCTTATTCTTTAATATATCGTCAGTTAGGGGTGACCCTGTCCCTACAACGGTATTTCATGCCAATGGCGCTCCTAGGTACCCACCACGCATTACATTCGTCTTGCTCAAGCAACTCGCAGAATAGGCGTTTCTTATACTTTAATATATCGTCCGTTAGGGGTGACCCTGTATCTATAAGAGTATTTCATGCCAATGGCCCCCTAGGTAACCACCACGCATTACACTTGTCCTGCTCAAGCAACTCGCAGAATAGGCGTCAGTTAGGCGTGATCCTGTATCTAGAAGGGTATTTCATGCCAATGGCGCTCCCAGGTGCCCACCACGCATTGCATGCGTCCTGCTCACTCTAGCAAGTCGCAGAATAGGCATGTCTTATACTTTGATGTATCGCCCGTTAGGCGTGACCCTGTACAGCGGCATTTCATGGCAATGTTGCTCCGAGGCCCGCATCACGGCACTGCCGTCGCATGTGACTACGGCGAACGCGTTGCATTTGCCCTGTTTCCTCTTTCGAGACGAGCACTGCCAGCGGTAGCCGCCCGAGTACATCACGGTGTTGGCCTTGTGGAAGGTGTACCCGTTCAGCATGAGCAGCTTCGTGCCGTTTTGAAGGGTTATGAATTTACAGACTGGAACAAAAATTGAAGTTTATAGAAATTAATTAGCGTCTTTCAATAGTTTGATCCATAAGCATTACTGTGGAAGTTATATGTGAATTGATCCTATTAAGTTCTTTCGTTTTTAAACCATGGTGATTAAGCATGGATATTGCTAAGAGGACCCTGTGGGATCCTCTTTGTAAGATTTTAATGAATAAATACTCTTAATAGGTACATTTTTTTTAAATACGAGACTGACGATAGCAAATAAAACACCCGTACGGCTTACATTTTTATATTTATATTAAGTTATTAAGTACTTTTCATAACTTAGCACCATAGCAGAATAACTTCTACAGCGATTTTCATATATTGCCTATTAAAAAAAATACTGATAGTTTTTGGCAAGTAAACATAATAATAAGTAATTACTGTGAGTACAACTTTAGTTGTATATTTATTTGTTATTCAAGAACCATCTAAATCTCTCAATATTCGTTAAAAGATGCTGAGAAAAATCATGAAATCACGTTTAGAAATTTTGCAACATGATGACTGAACGAGTTAATTTAAGACATGTGTACATATTTATGCCCTGTATACATAGATGGCATGTTTTATTGCAGAACATTGTGACAATTCTGCTGACATAACCTAAAAACCCGTTCATATCATAACAGAACTAATGCGTTGCATCAAGAATCAAGAGTATTTAATCGATTTGGAGTCCGTCTACAAAATAGTTCTTTAGAGAAATCCCTTAAAAATTCACGTGGTAAAAAAGCGTTCCGGATTCCCCACTTTAACATAACCCATAGATGTTTTTTTATACTTCGGAACAGTATGGCAATGCTGGCCAGATACCCTCAACACTTCGGCTGCGTCACTGCTGAGGATCACGAACGCGTTGCATCGATAGTGCTTGTGCAGACGGGAAGAGCATCGCCATCGGTAACCACCGCCATAACGACAAGATATTTTGTGATAAGTGTAGCCTTGGTGCATGAACAGCTGCTTGCCGTTTAAAAGGGTGATCAATTCGGCTTCTGAAATGAACATGTCGCGAAGAATGTATAATGCAAAATTTGTGAAGTAGTTAAATAATTTCATTTACAACGAAGGAGATATGATGACGGAAAACATAATACTCGTAATGTAGTGTTAGAATCTGTTACCTCTTCGGCTGCGACACGTAGGTATCATTGAATTGATATTGTGGAAAACAAATGAATCAGCCGATCGATCAAATTAAGATAAATTATGTTAAAAAAATATGAATTAATTGTAATATTCATTATTTGAGTCATCCAGATCCAGATCCTGAGGCCGGCGGCGCTACAAACAATATTAAATTGTTCATGACGCAGCTACTGGATAACTTAATTTCTGGTAGGTATCTGGTAGATAATGAACACAATATTACCTTAAACCGTAAGCTCTAGAAGGGATTTAATCCCGGCAAACCTCTGGTATCGTTTCTTCTTCTTCTTCTTCTTATAATTCACTGAATGGTACCTTTACTGATAAAAACACAAGTTTTCAATGATATACGTATATGTATTGTCAAATATGACAAAGTGTTTAAAGTATACATGGAAATTAAGGTATATTTATAATACAGCTTGTTTACAAGCAGACTTATTACTAATAGAGATCAATTCGTTTATATAGAATGTAAACGTATATATTTGTACGTTCTTAGGAGGGTAAAGATTTGTACTTGGTAATGATAACTTTACGCTAGGCTAACTTAACTACTGACTGGTTTATTGTAATTATAACTATCATATTTAATATTTCCCGTATAAGTTTTGTTATATACACTATTTAGGAGGAGTGGTCCATCGTCGGATTCATGATCGACGTATACTCAATGCAGAAGTTAAGTATCTATTAATCGCCGCCGTGAAACATAGCACAGTTTAATTAAGGTTCAAGTCAGAATCACAAGACATTGTAACATTTTTTCTCAAGTCGTGGTCACCTGCCATCTGTGGTCCACCTATCATCATGGTCTCATTGGAAGATCAGTGGTGGCTACTGCTAGCACGTGGCACATTCGTGTTATGTATAAGTATAGTTCTCTTTTTTATCTATGGACTTTTTTTTTTTTTGTGTCCACGAATAAATACTTTCTATTCCTTCTATTTTATCTGACTCCCACAGACATCTTTGGAAATGTTACATTTAAACTTTAATGTAGGTGCCCTGGCTGGTTTTCTTGAGCACAGGGGGCTCATGGCAGTGCTGGTGTCCACTGATCCTTAGCAAGGTCTTCGCGTCACAAGTCAGAACAACGAAGGCGTTGCACCTCCCCCTCCTACTCTGAGTCGTGGAACACCTCCATCTGAAGCCTCCGGAGTACATCTCTCTGGAAATCTTGTGGTACGTGAATCCGTTAACCATGAGCAGCTGTTTCCCGTTTTCGAGTGTAATGAACTGAAAATCTGAAAGGAATTATTGTTCAGTTTTTGATAATTGAAAGGAATGCTTAGTATACGACAACCATGCACATAACATTTTTTTTATTTTATTTAGAGTAAGTGAATCAAAAATGTGTAAGTATGTAATAAACACAACTAGTTGTAACAGAAATAGATGTTTATTTTTACTTTAGGCGATTTACAAGCAAGTTGTCTAATTATTACTGCTGTAACAATGCTACTTCAGGATCTGCCAGGGTGATCCGTACAGTGAAATTGTATATGTAAAAGAAAAATATAATACCGGGTGTGGCCTGTAATAGGAGCTTTAACTTTAGGCATCATTTCTACACCAAAAACGAGGCAACATTTGTTCTACGACTTTTGAAAATAACTTATAGTTTAATAAATATTAATAAAAAAAATTATTGCAAAAACTATGAAGTTTGTAGGCTGACAGTAAACGTCAACTAGACTATTGGATGCTGTTCATTGAAAATACTATTTAATTTGTTCGAAAAAATCACAATTAAAATATTACCCAATTATTTAAAGTTGTAGAACAAATGTTGTTACGTTCGTGGTGTAGAAGCGATCCCTAATTTTTTCGCTCCTATTACAGGCCGCACCCGGTATAACACCTTTGCCGCCAGCAATGGGGCCGCGACCATTCTCCTCATCTGTCTGGAGGAACAACCGAACTACCTAAAACGGAATCTGACCCTTAATCCGATAATACCCACGTAGCTATGCTTTCAAGAAGTCGGTCGAGATTTTTATCTATGAGATCGTTCGCCGAAACAACTATCGGTACAATGATCACCAAATCGACTCGGTCATGACACGGTGATGTCTATGAGACTTGGCCAACGCTGCCATCGCTCTATGTGCAGTTAAATAAGCACGCTACAAAATTTTTGTCCGTGGTAACGGATCCCAATGGCGCGTGGTACGACAATTTTCGAGAACTGTCCCAAGTGTGTGTACTTGTAGTGCGGCACTTCACAGTGCACAAGATCTAAGCCGCTGGTGTATATAACATCACATGCCTGAGTGGCTCCAGTACTCAGACAGAAGTTATTCGTCATGATAATTTCATCCTCAATTGCACAAGCAAAATCATCGGATTCTTCGAAGATATCGCCAAATTGCAGTTCACCAACGAGAGCAGAGAAGACCACTTGTTTCCGCTAGGCTTCGTTTGCCATGAAGAGCGGCGTGATGTTCCTATTTGCTGCCACCATCTCACGATAAATGACACACTAACATAATTTGAAACTTGATTGCATGGTCGATACAGCAGTTCGTCGTAGCGAATTTAAGGCCGCAGATTATTGAGCGATCCGGAGACTATCAAACTTTTATATAATACTGTCCTGATCTCACATAGTTCGGTGGGGCATGATTATGTTCTCCCAAGAACCTGACTAGTTCCATCCCCAGAGTCGTCTCGTTCAGCACGATATATACAGGGCATCCCTTGGACCTATGGGAGCAGAACCATCTAATTCCTCCGGTTCTTTTGGCTCCGTTTCTGTGGAATGTGAAATTGTCCACCATGGTTAGCTGCTTGCCGGATACCAGTTGTATTGTTTTAACTAAAATGTAAAATTGGCAAGAGATAAATTTAGTAACTTAAACAGATTACTTCAATTTAAGAAAAGTTAGCTTAGGTATACACTAATAGTTATTTGTTATACAAGGGAGCGAAGTAGGTACTATTAACTTTCATCCTATGCCATTGCTATAAATTAAAAAAATGTATACCTACATATTATGCCGTGACTGTACAAACGAGAAGAAACTTGATAAACGTCTAACATGTTTATTTATAACAATGTTTCATACATTACGTCAGGTATTTTATAACGAGTGCATAATAAAAAAAAATATAAAATAGAATTGAATACTTATTATGGCAATTATTGGCTAATAGACATAATATTATGACAAAATAAGTGTTACAAAAAGTTTTTGGCTGTAAAATGAGATCGCCTTGATCGGTTTGTATTGCGTGTTTGTGCAGTTTTGTTTGATCTTCTTATTTAAAACGGTTGCATAAAATTCTATATATCTGTCGATTCTTGTGTGCTACTTGAATCAGTTATCTCACTAATCGATATAGAAGGTTTCCGCCCTAGTTTTGATTTTTGCTCCCTGTTGTTCTTTAGATAGTAGTCCAGAGTCCGCCTGGGGATGTTGAAATGCTGTGAGGCTGTGTACACTCTCATTTCCCCGCTCTTTACGGCAGCCATGGCAAGTCTCATTTCCTCTTGCGTCCATCTTGCTCGTATGCCTAAGCTTCTATACCTCCTTCCTCGTGTTCTGCCACGGCCTAATGATGAGATGTTAAACCATACAAATTAATATTGGATGTATAATAACGACGTTGTAAAAAAACCATATGTACCAGGACTACTACAAAATATAATATAATTTGACAGATAGATTTTCGTAGTTAGCTTGATTTGTATATGGGTGTGGTTAAGAACAATTCGGAGCATGAAAAACAAAGGTATTTATATATTTTTTTTATTAAACTTTTTTTTTATCTTAAAGAAAAAAGTATATCGTTCCTTATTCAGTAATATGCTGCTCGAATTGAACCGTAGTATAACTATTGTCATTTGTTCAATTCCAGCATTGTTTATTATTCAAAAACATAAAGTAGAAAAATTAATTTGTGTTGGTAAATTTGTAACAAAATGAGTTCAAAATAAAAATAGTAACGACCAACTGTGCACTGCGCAATCCAAAGGATTTCAAGAATCCTGCTGAGATTCAACCAATAATGCGATACAATATTCGTGTACTTAATCACCATCTATATGTGTATTCGTACCAAATGTCCAATGTCATTGATAATAAACTTTGGAGGCACGTGGTTATGATTCGAGTAAGCATATAACAATGTGTTATCCCTCGATAAATGTAGATACGCTTTACAATTCTTCGAAAGTTGCGAGCAGGCGTATCTGGTCCCTCCTTGGCCGATTTTCGAGTTGCGGCTATATAGATACTTGTTCCATATGGCTATGACAGCGTTTTTGCCTCTCGCTGATTTGACAAAACGGACTGAAAAAACATTTGCGATTAAATTAATAGATTTGACATGTTTGATGAATTTGGAATGCGATTATTTCCTAATACTCAAGCAAATATGTCATTTCATCTGATTGCGATAGTGCTTTAGGTATAATTGTATTTATTTCCAAATATACCAGTATAAAATAAAAAAGAAACAAGCATAAACATTTGTTATTTTCATTTATACATTATAACATTTCCCTGATGTAGTAGCCTACCTACTTGAATGGAAGTCTGGGAATAAGACCAAAAGTGAAATCCACGTGATTATTTAAATCCCTGTGAAATTTAATGTAGGTACAAGCAAGTCCTAATATTATGTACAGATCCAGTAAATTTCAACTGTGGGCCTACAATTACTGTATCATGTCTCGTCTTTCGAGTAGATCCTAGCGTACAACCCTGAGGACGTTCTGCAGTATTTATTAGGCGGATGATTGTGATAATTCCCCCGTTTGACAACAACGTCGTCTCTGTTGACGTACGCAAAGGCGTTGCATTTTTTGCTGTAGCTGTTTGTGCATTTATATCGGTGTCCGTCGACCACAGGTCTACTTATACAATAAGTATACTCGTCAATCCAGAGAAGTCTGTTGCCACGTATTGAAGTTATGTATGTTGCTGTAACAACGTTAAGAACATGAGCGAGAAAGGTCAAGTGTCAAAATCTACACCAAAATTCTGGCCCTGGTGAGAAGGGGTACAAATGACGAACAACTACCGTTTTTCACTAGAGCCATAGAGATGTAGGTGAGGGAAGGTCGTAAAACCAAAGTACGGATGAATAAATCCAGATTTTTCGGAATGTTTACCAAATCTTCCAAGAGGCGTACGATACGGGGCAATTTCACCCATGTTTTTGAATCGAAATAAAAAAAATTGAATTAGGATATAAAATGAAAAAGCTTTAATATTAGAACATCATATAATGTCCTTTCAGAAATTTGCATGGTTTAGTAAAATAATGAATTTAATTATTGGCATTGATGTTACAGTTAACACGTAAATGTTGCTTTCTCGCAACGTGGCTTTTTTATGCAATAAAATAAGCATAGCGATAACGTTGCCGTTAATAAATGCTTTGGTAAGCACAAAAGTATCCTAAAAGTATTATCAAAAAAAATATCATACCTTCTGATTAAACAAAACTGGACTATTCCTATGTCCCTTACACCCGCCTGTTTTTCGTTTTAGAAATAATTTTCTGAGCTTTTAAGTAGATAATTATTCTACTAAGTAAATATGTTATAATCGGAAAATGTAGAAAAATATTTTCCGGTAGAGACAACGTTTCATGGAATAACCCACCAATATATATGTTTTTGCCATTAAAATATTTGAATTGAATATATTTGACTCAAATTGTAAATAACATCTAGTTTCCTACTTTGACGTAATGCCCCTTTGTAGTCTGGAAATATTTGACGGCCGGATGATTGTGCTCATTCACAACTTGCAAAATTTCATCATGTTTGCTCACAAATACAAAAGCCTTGCATTTTTTGCTATTCCGACACGAACATCTATATCTATAGCCTCCCCCCGGTATCTTTCCGTGGAGGGAGTAAGTGTGATCGTTGACGTAAAGAAGTCTCGTTCCTCGGCTAAGAGTTATGTATTTAGCTGAAAAGTAAAAAAAAAAACATCATCTATGTATCTATATGACACTTAGCACTCAGTGGGTTATTAGTACAGAAGAAAAACAAACTGCTTTGCCTCTTTCCTACGGCTCGGCCACGACAATGCGCGAATTGCGATTTGCGGCGCGGCAAGCTTTTTATCTGTTTTTTTATGAGCACACGCCGGACCGTTAGCCCGGAATCCATGGACTTTGTATTTTATTACTCGTAGATTAATACAATTAAAACTGTTGTGAGCCATGTTACTACTACTTAGTTACAAACTTACCCGAAACATGTCGCCTAGTGCGATATAATTACACGTGAGTTTACTCGTAGATTTAAGATATTTTAAAGCTTACGGGCGTAAAGGTGATTCTCCACCGGCAAGGTGTGACGCGATATTTATATTTTTTTATATTCGTATACAAAATTTATCTTTATTAATAAATATTATATGACATTCTTACACAAACTGACTGAGCCCCACAGCAAGCTCGATAAGGCTGGGGTACTCAGCCAACGATATATATAATATACAAATACTTAAATGCATATATGAAAAACCCATGGCTCTGGATACAAATAAATGCCCTTACTGGGATATGAACACAGGATGCTTCATAAGCATGGTCACTACCCAATAGGCCAAACCTGTCGTCATTCTTTGTTCGTTTCTTAGTTTAGTTTAGACCTATATAGCTTCCAAATTAATTAAAAGCAAACACGATGTAGCAGGATTTTTTTTTCATAATAGCAAGCATAAATATTGCTGCAATGTTAGAATGATTATTGTACGGACATTTATTTATTACTCAGCGGGAAAAATGCATCCACAACAAGAAGGACAAGAAGGACTCGATACATTTCCATTATGCGTTCAAAAAAAAATCGCGCCTCGCCTTTCCGGTGGAAAACCACCTTAACCCAGGTAGACCAGGGTCAGTTATCTTTACGGTATAATTAGAACGATATAAAATTTTTTATCTACGTACATGTCATAAGTGCTCTAAAATGCGTCCAGAAACCGTAGGCAATGTCCAGCCTTACCAACCATCAGAAAGATTTCAGTAGGTAATGTTAACATTACCTACTGAAATCAGTAGGTTATGAATTTAAATTTGGAACAGCTGTCAAATTCAAGTGGGCTGTTTAATCTAGTATCTATAGATATTAAAACAGCCATTGATACGAAACGCCAATTCGTTATGTTTTTTAAATATAAATCGAACGAGATTTGAACTCGAGTGACAGTAGAATAGGGAGTTCATTCGCTTGTCTATGGTTTAAACAATTTTTTTACTGAGATACGAAATACGCAACGCCGCCGTTCCAAGCTGTCATTTGTTTTGTTCGTTAACTTTTTAATGTTTACAAGTAACCCTAGTATAATAAGTCATTTCCCTACGGCTTCTGAACCCATCTTAAAACACTTAATGATATGTGTGTAGATAAAGTAGTGTATGTAACTATACATAATTAGGCATTACAACAATCGTGTGATATTATTATGAAACTCGCCTTCGGCTCGTTTCATAAACCCACACTCTTGTTGTAATGCCCTTCATTATGCACAGATACATAAACTACTATAAACGAAAAGTTTGAATTGATTCCGACAAGCATGATATAAGATTTTGAATAACCAATGCCCATACAATACATCGATCCCGCATTGCTAAGGTACTAGTGCCATCTAGTGTTTCACAGTCGCAATACATCACAGTTGCATAGAATTTGTACGCTGGCAAACGCCCGCAAAGTGACTACACATGATACTCGACAGGTGGCGCTTGTAAATAACTCCGTATCCTTATATCATACTCACGAATAATCCTAGCTTTGCCGTTAGGAAACTGTTGTCCCCACACAGTGATGTACTTGGTGGTTAGATTACTAGTTGCAAATAAGTTCAGTATGACTCTAGGTTTGTTCTAACGCACTTTTAGTTTTATTCTTACTTATGGTGCCAATATATATTTCACTTAGTAATTTTATTAAGTACCAGCAAAAAACGTAGAAACATGTTTTTGGCCTTTATTTTTAGTATATACTTATTGGAAAGTTTGGAGTCGCTACGTGTTCAAAGGTGCAGCCCTGAGACAGACAAACGAACGGACAGAGAGACAGCGGAGCTTCGTTGGTACCCTTTAAAACTTAAAACAAAACGAATACTTAGTCTTATTATTAATAAATTTATTTTTATATAAAACATTATTCAATAACATAACATAGCAGTTGAGGAGGCTGGCTCAATTTGTTTTGGATGGGAAGAGCTGGCAGTAGCCATCCAACAACGTTACAAGTGGAAAACCCTTTTACGAGACCTATGACCCTAATGAGGGATAACATCATCATCAAACGAACATTCAAAAACACCACCTCAGCCAAATTTATTCTGATTGATGATTCTGCGTCATGCACTTCAGATTCTTCGCGGATTTGTCATTTCTTGTGCTGGCCATGCCATTCTGAGAAGCAAAGAACGCACAAAGTCGGTTTATCAGGGCACCCTCTGCATCTAAATGAACTCTCTTTTCTGATTTTCTTGTTCTTGCACATCCAGCATCTCATATATCTAGCTTTGTTCTTTGATTTGTTTAGTAGTGGTATCTTCTCTGGCCAATGGCCGAACGTAATTATGCCAGTAGTAGATTGGATTAATAGCGATTTCGAGTCACCTGAAAGCATAAAGTATTTAAAAATAAAAACACTTTGAAGACAGCGTGTATCTAGAGATATAGTTACTGCTATCAGATATAATTGAGCGGTCATCATCATCATCAGCCTATCTGCACACGGTGCTCGGCCACTCTGGCCCAGCGCTTGTCAGCAAAGGACGGATCAAGTTGATCACAAATATCTGAACAACGCCTCTATTGTCAAGGCTGTTTGTTTTTTAAATAGTTATGTTTTTATAATAAAGTACCTAATAATGATTAATGTAAAAAAAAGTTTACTCCCATGCGAGATGCTTTACGGTAGTTCTGAGGAACTTTGTCCATCGCTGTCGAAAACATAGATGTGGGCATTTTATTCAACTCCAATTTTATTTTACGAATCAAGCTTTGCACATTTTTGGACCGAAAATTATCGCAATATACTCGCCTCTTCAGATTTGCCCAAAAATCTTCAATAGGGGGAAGTTGCGGAACATTAGGTGGATTTGATGTCTTCGGTACCTATGGGGTGTTTAGCTCCGCCATTTTGCTAAGTGTTTTTTTGGAATAATAGCTTGAGGCTAAGTCTGGCCAAAACACAGCATTTTCTCCTCTATGACTCGTATTTATGAAATCTCGCACTAATGGCAAACAACGCTCTATGTAGCGATCGGCGTTCACAGCTAAACCTGATTCAAGGAACACCGCCTTGGACATTCCGCGTTCCTGATGGCAAGCCATAGCAAAACTTTTTTAGGAAACATGGTATGCTCAACATATTTCACGTTCTCATCAGTTGGACCATTGGTCTTCTCAAAATAGTAATTGCTTTGCCACTAGTTTCCATCTAACGTGAAATATGACTCGTCATCCATGACGCAATCACATTGTTTTTGGCGTAAAATATTTTTTTGACCAATTTACGCAGCCGTATTTTCTGAGTGGATTTTTGATTTTCGGAGACGGTGGATTTAAATTTTCTACACCGCTTATCGATGCCCATGTCATCAAGATATTTTTGACAGTTTTTCCGTCACATTTAAATTTTCTTCCGAGCTCTCTGTAAGATTTAGCAATACGGCCGGCGGTAATTTTCTTTAGTCGAGCTCTCTCAGAAAACTTGCTCAAGTTGGGATAATTTCCAGAACCAGGCTTTCTAGCAGTGGTTGTTTTTTAAGGTAAAAGACGCTAAAATATTATAAATGATGCTTCGACTCTCACCCATTTGTACAAAATGTTCCACCACCTTCGATTTCGGCCATAGGGGATGTATACTGTAGAAATTACATACAGTTTTGCGACGGCGTTCTTGGTTATTTACCATAATTACAAAATCAAACATCCAATCCTTATGAAACTTACCAGATTGATTGACAGATATATAGACTTGATATTGACATACACACATATTTTTTTTAGATTTTTGTTTTTTACATTTTATATATTCAAACTTTGTCCAAATTTCACTCCGCATACGTTATGATTGTAATGTAAGCGACCCATAACACCATATACATATTTTGACACCTACATATATATATATGAGTAAATTATGGAAATTATTTAGTAAGAATAACCTGCTCCCGAATGCTGATGGCAAGTATAAATAGAAAAACGTTAACTGTTTAGGTATGCATCCAACAGTTGGTAATGAAAATAATTTTAATTTTATAATAAAAAATAGATCTATACTTTATTGCATTTATTAAAAATATTTACACCCATACTCAAACGCCTCTATTGTCAAGGCGATAAAGAGCATGTTCAGATGTTTTGACTGCCTTCGCCACTCCGATATATTTGATGCCGAATGTACTGTACCAATAGGGATCCAGATGCCAGGTGCGTATTACTCGCCAAACTTACGTTTATCGGCGTAAGTAAGTAAGTAGTTGAATATGTATGATTGTAATGTAAGCGACCCATAACACCATATACATATTTTGACACCTACATATATATATATGAGTAAATTATGGAAATTATTTAGTAAGAATAACCTGCTCCCGAATGCTGATGGCGAGTATAAATAGAAAAACGTTAACTGTTTAGGTATGCATCCAACAGTTGGTAAAGAAAATAATTTTAATTTTATAATAAAAAATAGATCTATACTTTATTGCATTTATTAAAAATATTTACACCCATACTCAAATGCTTTTGTATAGTAGTATTCCGTTTAAAAATATAACTATTGAAAAATGAAAATTTGTAATTCATACAGTCCAGAAAGAGAAAATAACGACATATTTCTTCTTAATTATTTACTTAAACGTCATGCCTGCTAATTTTCATACTTTTACACGCGACCACACTTAAAGCTAAGCAGGAATAAAAATCTCGTTCGTACTAAAATAGTACTAGCGAGATGCACAGATAGTAAACTCGATACTCGTTATCGAAAACCCCAATGTCACAACTCATAGTAAGGGTACAGTATAGTAGTAGTTTTCGATCCGTAACTCAAAAACAGTTCAACCGATCAGGATCTAAAGGTTTTTTCATTAGTATTTATTAAGCTGTTCTTTCATGATAATTGTAAAGAAGCGGGTAACTCACGTTTTATAAGTCGAATGTTGCTATTGGTGAATATTGCTATTGATGTTAAAATCATCCTCATCTCAGCCATATGACGTCCAATGCTGGACAACTTCGCCAAAAATGACTTGTATTTAAGGGGGAGGGGGGATTTAGTCGTCACGCTAGGCGGGTTGGAGACCACAGTAGCTGCTGATTCGGGTGCGATGGACGCTGCCCGTCCGCCGGTTTTTTTTTCCTTTATTTTTTTACTGATGCCATCCCTCGAAGCAAAGAACACACAATGGCGGTTTGCTTGGACACCCTCCGCATCTGAGTGACGTTTGTCTTCTGATTTTCTTTCTCTTACACAACCAGCATGTCATATATCTAGCCTTGTACTTGGAATCTTTTAGTAGAGGAATCTTCTGGGGATAATGTCCAAATAATGGAACAGATGAAGGTTCTATTCTACATTCAACTATTAGTGATTCCGGTTCACCTGGAGACAAATAAAGCACGTATTTAAATGTTAATAAAAACATGGCGCAATCAACTACGTTACATTACCTTCGCCGCCATGTGAAAAACCCGACTTTTGTCACACGTCCTAAACCTCTGACGTGTGACAGGTTTTTACAAGACAGCGAAAATAAACCTTATCGGCCTCTAAGACCTCGATTGATATCAAGTCGTGGCGTGTGGGCCGCCAAATTTTCAAACTTCATATCAAGTCGATGGCGTTAGAAAAGGTTAAAACAACAATTTTATGGTATCTACAGACGCTAAACATGTATTTTGTGGTAAGTATATTTTATGGCATAGGGGTTAACTACTAAGCGTGTTAGTACTTAGAACGCAACGCCGGTTGTCTATCTTAGGCATTTCTAGCCATAAAGCAAACTAATTACTAAAGTAACGGTAACTAGCTATCGGCAATGCATGCATTTTTTTTTTGTTGGACATGTTACAGTTTGGTAAAATTACTAAGTAACCCTGAAAGCTACAAGTATGGGGTATAAATGAAAGAGAGTTGATTTTGGAAAATAAAAGTAAATATAATTAATTTAAATAAGTAAGTGTAATTATGAAAATATTTAAGTGCCCGATAATTTCGAAATAAACTCTTATTACAATGTGTTTTAGGACAAATATTCGGATTTACTCGCTACCTTTACACATACGAAATTATACCTATGTATCTTACACAACAAAAATAATATCATAAAGACGACCTTTTCCCTAATAACAATAATCACTTAATAAAATAATCAATTCTCGCATTTCTTTATTGTTCGTGTATACGAACCCACTATTGCATACGCAAGAGCGATAGTGGGAGACGTTTTGAGGTATATACATTGATAGTTCATTCTAGAATTAAGATTTTTGTTGTGATCTTTTGTACTGTGTCGGTGGTTATTCTGTCTGCTCAATGTGTAGCCATTCGAAAATTCTCTTACATACTCTTCTTCTTTCCCTAAGCCCCATACTATTATCTCGGATTTTTTCCACTGTTTTTTCACGTGTGTGTCTGATCCTATTTCATTCAGATGATTCTGGACCGTTGTCAGCCAGGTTGCGGGTCATCTACCAGAACCTTGCATTGTAGCTGGCATGCTCAGGACAATTCGCACCATATGGGCATCATGGCGGCGGAGTATGCTCTTCTCTTATAAGTACACTGATTTAAACTTTCAGGATTTTCACACATAACCAATTGAACCGGACTCAACTAAAGGTATTGTCAACTAAAGGTTGTTGTAGATTTTTACGGACGTTATGGAAGTGCTGCTGACTTCCACGATCATGACTTGTCCGAGGAGGAGGGTGGGTCTTCTTGCAATGCCAGTTCTTGCATTTGCTAAAATCTAGGTAAAATTACCTTAATTTTTAAGGCGATTAAGTCATATTTAATTGGTTATCATCTGCTCTTTTCCTTGAAATGCCGAAGAAACCCGAAGAAACTAAGTAGGTACACGCTAGACACATCTACATTTCAGAAAGTCTGATTATTACTTTTGGTTCGTTAATCATTGCCTAAATTATACGAAGCACGCTGCTCCAACACCACAGTTCGAAGGCTTCTATCCTAAGTCTGATGATTTTCTGAATGTTCCTGGTTTACGAAACCATAGTGAGTGTGAAAGAAGAGTTGTTACACAAGGGCCTCAAAACACCAGCTCACTTCTAATTATAAATCTCGTAGCTTATTTTAAGATAGTCTCTAAATTCCTCTTCATATATTTAATAGGAGGATGATTGTGCCCGCCCACATTTTTCAAGATGGCTCCGCGTTGGTTCACGACGGCAAAGGCCTTGCAGTTTTTTCTCTCTCTGCTTGAGCATCTGTATCTAGAGCCGCCTGACATACTCCTATAGAAGGAGTAAGTATAACCCCCGATGCATAGTAGTCTTGTTCCGCCACTTAAATTGATATATGTGGCTGAAAAATAACTAACATGTTAAATAAATAAATATTACAGGACCTTCACAAATTGAATGAGCACCACAATAAACTCAAGAAGACTTGTATTGTAGGCACCCAGCCAACAATATATAATATATACAAATACTTTAATACATAAAAAACACCCATGACTTAAGAAATACCTGTGCTCATCACATAAATAAATGCCCCAGGACCGTCGGCTTTATAGGCAGGGTCACAACCTACTATGCTGTATTTTTTTTCGCAATTGCTCTATTTTGTGTACGTGTAACATAATAAATTCTGTTATGTAATTGAACCCCATACGCACAAGGTTTAGGTGTTTAACACGTTAAATGCGAGACTGATTTTAATCACACCATTACCACAACGTTACCAAGTATTTTGTGTCTGATAATATGGTTTCGTCGTGTGCGAAACAGGTTTTAACCGCCTAGTGAAAACTACTCATAGAAATATGAGCCCAAGATCAACAATATTAATAGTGAATTAATGACCTTTCGTGTATTCCATCTGTATTAAGTTCATTAGTGTACCTACTACATATTTACACCTTACTTCACCAGGGAATTGGACAGAAATTAATTGCTTTAAAAAAAAAGAGATACCAGGTTTATCAAACCTAAAAAAGTATGCCGTGTTTTTTGAACCTGGTAATGCACTACGAAAATATAACAATAGGGATGGGACAATGAAACAAATACATAATATCGACATGTTTATTACAAAGGATGATAAGACAAATTACTGAAACTGAAAGTGTTTTTCATTAAAACATGGCAAACAATACGATTTATTACACTTAGTGCACCCTGATTTTATTTTCTTAGTTTTCTTGCCTGCTTCTTTACTGGTTAATGTTTTCCGTAATTTTACATAGCAGCCGACGCAATTTTTCCTCGTACTAGTTTTAACAAATCGGTGGCCTTTGATCAGTTCAATGGCCTGTTTATCTGCAATAACATATGAACAGTAGTATATAATGCAAATCGGCCGCCGCATGTAATACGGTGTAATACGATTCGATTTTGTGTGTAGGCGACAATTTTACCGAGAAGTTTTGACAAGATAACAACTTTATAATTCGTAAGTACATTGTATTATTGCTTAAGTTTATTGGCTATTCTACCAATTGTCGTATACAACATATTATATCGTGTTCACCAAATTCACTGCTGCCATGTACCTAGCTCATGCGATGACATTGTAAACTATCCATGCGTTTATCAAAGAAACTCCAAACAAAAGTTCCATCATTACTTTTCTAAACCATTTGAAACCTCGTTTTAATGTAGTGTAATAGTTCGACATCTGATCTGAATAGTCGATCCCTTTTTTATTCTCGTCGTAAGTTAAGATACACTGACTTACGACATAGATGACTGACTTAGATACAGTGTATTTTCGATTTAAATATCGAAAATACACTGAGGCTTTTGATGTCTTGTTGCTGTCAGGCGGCAATCACACATATATTATCGAACTACAGTCAACAGCAATAGTTTATTATTACACGCACTTATTTTCTTAAAAATAAAGTCGTGCTAAGCTCATTATGGTTATATACATAAGTAAGCTCATTATCGGTCGGAAGACTGCTAGGCTCAAGTGGGATTGGGCCGGTTACGTCTGTCGCATGCATCGGATAGGTGGGCATGCGTAGCCACCAAGTGAATGCCCCAAGAGAGGCGCGGACGGGGCAGGCCTAAACATAGATGGTGGAACGATCTGGATACTTTCCTCAGTTACCATGTTATAACAATTCTACAGGCATTTTCTAAACCCATTAGCAGCCTCATCACGGTTTTTTTGACCATGATTATGCTCTGGTCCACTATCGCCTTTACCTGTATAAAGTTTTGCATTATAGCACTGGTCCCACCGCGAGCTATGAGTTATCAGCTATTTCAAGGGACAAAAGAATCGCTCCCGTGTAAATAAAACTATTATACGGCTATAGGTGTAACCTTCCGGGTGACAATTTTTTTATAATTTTACACCGTGTTTATGTCTTTTTTTATACTTATATCGTCGAAAAGACAATGTCCCACGCCATGCTATCATGCTCTCGTGCACAACAACAACTTTACCAGGAGTTAACACTTCTTGAAACTGTTGAGTCCACACTTCTCGTGTTTTACCTACACAATATGTCAGTTCAAAGAAGGAATCAATCTCTCTTCATTATAGTAAATGATGTAATCTTTTCGGTAAACTGATTTTTTTGACCAGTAATCATTTAAAGTAGGTACCTTATTTAGTCCCATCACTAATCACACATATAAGATTAGATTACAAATTTTTGAAACGGAAATCTTTATTCCCACAACTAAATCAACTTAAATATAATTTATATAACTAATATACTCGTAACTATATAAATCAATATTTAAAAATAGGTTTTAACGAATCTTAAGGTCGTTTTCTCCTTGTTGGAACGCGTGATGTCACAAATTCTTAAAATTATCTTCGTGGCTTTGAAAAATAAGTTATTTGGAATAGTCGTTTTTGAGTATTTTTTTTTTACTAATAATAACTTTAAATTAAAATGCCACACAGTGGTATTACCGAACAGCAATTAGAAAAAAACAGGTCAATCAAAATCAAAGGATTTTGAAGTAAGTTTATGGAAATGTCCAACTTTTGACCCTATCTGATCGCGGCGTGACAATATCAATAGAAATTGCAAAATATGAGGATTTTTTAAAGTTAACTTAAATGGACGTAGTATAAGCAAAATTCCACAGTCTTTTAAATACGGTTTGAACTGTCGGTTAAAAGATTAAGTAATTTAATCCAAATATATATAGTTATTTCTTGGAAGTGGTTTTTTTTGCTGAACTACGTCCAAATTATAAGTTCAAAATAGATTACATAAACTTAAGAAAATCCGCATCTTCATAAAATTATGCTGATAATGATGAAGGAGATGCGGGTTCGAATGTTATTTCTTCTCTTTTCTTAAGTTTATGTCATCTATTTTCAATTTATAATTTACATAGTGGTATTACTACTTCAAAATCAAAGCAAATCAAAATATTTAATCAAAATAATTTCTTCTGTTCTTAGTTGTACGTCCAAAATACTTTAAACTTAACAAAAAACTGGCTATACTTTAACATATATCCCAGAACCAGTCTTCGTATAATTTATGGGTGGATGATTATGCTCTTCGCTGGCGTGTAGAATAACTTCATCTTTGCTCACATAGGCAAATGCTTTGCACCGTTTGCTCCAGTAACTGGAGCATATGTATCGGGTGCCTTTGCTCGATATGCCATTGACGCAATAAGAATAGTTGTTGATGAGCAGAATTTTTGTACCACGTCTTGATGTTATGTATGTTGCTAAAAATAAAACTCAAAACAATTACCCGCTTATTCGTACAAACATCTCTCAAATCTACTTTTGTTTTATGTTTTGTCCTTATCTGTTAGTTTGACAATTGGTTTTGTAAGATACAGACAAAACATAATTTAGTGATAAAACGGGACTTAATCCCGTCGCGCACACGTCGTCAACGTGGGCAAAAATCTAGGTAACAATACCATTACTTTTAACGCCATTAAATCGCATTTAGTTTGTAATTAAAACATGATTTAACTAAAGAAGGTTTGTGTGACGTTTATGAATAAACTAGTATTTGCCTGTAGTGGTCATACATATTGATTAAAACAAAAAATGTATTTTCTCTGGTCAACAAGTTATATTCTTGTGGTATAGTGTTGCTTAAGAGAGGAAGCGGTTTATGTTGACATTTCATGGAATCAAATATTTTGATTTAAACATACACACAGAGAAAAGATGCGAACTCGCAGATAATTTAACATATATCAAATTATTAAAGACCTTTAATACTAACATTAATATAAAATTTTATTTCACTCGTCGATTTTATTTTCTTTTTATATCTTTAACTTTTTACTCACTGTTCTGTAAAGCTTGAACGAACAATCCACACTAGTAGTTCATCAGTATACGCATATGATGGTGGAATATTTAATTAAGATTATTATTTAGTTCTTTTGAATTAACCATATTGGTCTTTTTACCAATTACCTATCACTATCGCAATCGGTGATAACGTAATTTTAAGTAATAATAAATAAATATTACAAACGACATCGTTACACAAATTAACTGAGCGCCACGGTAAGCTCCAGAACGGTTGTGTTATGAGTACTCGGACAATGATATACGAGTATATAATAAACATATTCTTAAATAAATAAGAGACGGCCATTACTTAGTAATACTCACCATACAAATAAATGCCCTTTTCATCACACTTGCTCGTCAATGGCGTTGTTACTTGCGAGAGTACAGAGAAGTTATAGCCGATTTAGCTCACACGGGCTGCTAAGTTTAGTTTTAAAAATATACAGAACCTATACTTCACTTGGACTGAGGATGTTTCTAAACAGCCAAGGTGTATTTCATATCTTCAAAAGTTTGCTACAACCAACTTTTAATATGTATAAAACATATCTTTATATTAAATTTGACTGCAATTTAAGGTTTAGTATTTATTAAAAATAGTTGTTTTCTATTTGATTTTGATAATTGATAGTATTTGGCAGGATGATCTATCAACTTCGAAAACAAAACGCAGTTGTTAACATTATCTGTGGGAAACATTGAACAAAGTTGACATTGTTGACAATCTTTTATAGTGGATGAGGTCTGATAGGTAAAACTACACTACACTAGTAACTAATATTTTACCAACGAATTTATTTAATTTCCTCGCAAATGTGATGAAAAACATTGTATGTACCACGGGTGGTAAGTGTATAACAAACTTGAGTCATTAAAAGCCCTCCGACTTCGTCGTCGGGCTTCTAATAGACTCGCGTTTACTATACCTTACTTACCATCCTCGTTGCACAATGTACTATAAGGTACTCGTAAACCACATATAAATAAATAAGAATAACTCAATATATACACAAACTTGTCCTTTGCCATCAATATTTTAGCTAATTCTCTTAAGCTTTAACATATAGCCCTGACTTTGTCTTCACAAATTTGATGGGCGGGTGATTGTGCTCCGCGTTCACTTTTAGAATGACGTCATCTTTGCTCACATGGGCAAATGCTTTGCACTGTTTGCTCCAGTAACTGGAGCATGCGTACCTACTGCCGCCATCACGTAACGGGCCCTTGACACAATACGAGTAGTCACCGATTAGAAGAAGTTTCGTTCCTCGTGTTAATGTTATGTATGCCGCTGGAAAATAAAATTGCGATTGAAAATATGGATTTTTTTTATTATTACAAAAAGGCGTTCTTAAATTTATTGCAATTAATATGTAAAACACTTATAATATATTAATATAATAGTATCTAGGTAACAATACGTTAATTTTTGATTAAGTCCCGATTAATTTGCAATTTCGTGCAAAAATCGTGAGTGGTATGTGTTACTATTTTATTATGAAGGTGTACGAGAGTAATGTTTTATAATATATTAGACTATATTACAAGCATCTCGTTTTTACAAGCGTCTTGTTCTAACCTAACTATTGAACTATACGAGTATGGATAAAGTGTAGTCTAGTAAAGTCGCGATCGGATACATCGGAGCGGATGATATGGCAAACTGAACGACGCCTCTATTGTCAAGGCGATAAAGTACGCGTTCAGATATATTTGAGTACCTCAGCCACTCTATATATAATATAATGAACATTACGTTAGTATCGGTTTTGAAACTACAAATAATACAAACAGTGTTTAAGTCATTGATACGATATATTCATATGCCAGTAGTATACTAGAGATGATATCAAAAAATCACATAACTCAGTTGATAAAAGGACTACCAGAAGGGTCATAATTGAGTGTCCTCCAATTTTGTTTGTTTTATATATAATAAACCAATAAAATTTCCTTAAGCTTTAACGTACAGCCCCGAACTTGTCTTTACATATCTAATGGGTGGATGGTTGTGCTCTGTGCTCGCTTTCAGAATGACGCCATCTTTGCTCACGTGGGCAAACGCTTTGCATTGCTTGCTCCAGTAGCAGGAGCATGCGTATCTAGATCCGCCTTGGCGAATCTGGCCGTTCACGCAATACGAATATTGGTTGATGAGCAGAAGTTTTGTACCCCGAATTAATGTTATGTACGACACTGGAAATAAAAAAAGCATTTCAAAGACTAGGAAAATATACACACATTATTAAAAAATAAAGAGAAAGTAAGTTTAATTGGGGATGTATATGTATGTGGAGTAGGTTATAAAAAATAAAAATAGAATAAAAAAAATGTTATAATCATATGACTGGCTGAAACATTTACATAACTGAAAATAAGTTACTTTGAATCTCTAGCTATTGGACAAAGTGCCAACGCCTGCGTACGCGCTTAAGAAAGAAAGAAAAAGCTTAAGAAAATTATCGTTTGGACGTTAGCAGCCCAGCAAATATTCTAAGTACTTTTCCCAGGCTCTAGAATACATTACTAATTTAAGTAAAAATTACATCATTAGACCACTGTACTAAGAACCACGGTATAAAACATATTTAAGTACACTTTATTTTGTGTTTTCATCAACAGAAGATTCTCGTCCAGATATTTCAGATGGTGCAGCAGGTTATTCTTGCGCTTCTGCTGCTTTTGTATTTGTGGGTGTAGCAGGATCGTTATCAAATCGAGTTAAGTTGTCACCTACCTCGAACGTTTTCTTTTTCTTTTCAGCCTTCTCTTTTTCCGCTATTGCTCTCTTTTTAGCGTGTTTTAGTAGAGTACCGCTAAATAGTTTTTCATTTTTGTCATAAGACCATCTAGAGTCTGCTTTAATCAACACATTATGAAAGATTTACTACGTTTTCTAAAGTTTGAAACGCGAACTTCCTTTGTAATTCTGCTGTTCTAGATACTCCGGTCCAAGACATTTTTGTCATTAAATCCCTGGTCATAATTTGCTCCGCCATTTTTCTGCCAAGAATTTCTCCTCTCCCTTGTCCATCAGCCCCAACAAAATAACCGAAATGCTTTACCTGAAAGAAAAAAGTTATTATCGTGAGTACATACAGCGACTCCACTTATAAAGCTACAAGCCACAATTTACAAGTTGTAGTACTTTTTTAGGGTTCCGTACCCAAATGGTAAAAACGGGACCCTATTACTGAGACTCCGCTGTCTGTCCATCTGCCACCAGGCTATAGTCGCCATCAGATATATCGGAGTTGTTGAGGTGCTCAAAAATATCTTAACACGCCTCTATTGTCAAGATGGTAAATGTGCATTTTCAGATTTCGCAAAGTGTAGGTAGAGGTTATATGTATTATACGTACCATGCTTGTAAAGTATTTTTCTTGCCCTAAATCTTGGTCCAAGTCCTTTAAAATAGTAAGATTATCCAATGGAAGGGCATACTTTTTCAGAATATCATCATCGTCGAATGCACTTTCCGCCGGTTCTGTCATTTCGGGTGCCATTTGAAAATGTTTCTTCATGTTTTCTAACATGGTCATAATTTTTATGGTGTTTATATTTTGCTGTTGCCGTAAGGATGCAAGGTTTACTTTAACATCATTCACGTCGGCCTGTAGGGCATCAATTTTTTTAATAATTTCGGCTTGACCTGTAAATAAAATTGTGTATAGGTACATACAAAGCCAAAACATTCGTAATTTTAGTTTTCATATTTTTTCAAACATCCAAAAATTAAGCAATTAAAATTACCAATGAATTTACACTTCGCACAGCTTTTCACTTTCAACTTCTGAAATAATTTAACTTTAACTGAAATTGAAGAGAACTACTCGTGTCAAAAAAATCCTATACAAACATTTTGCAACGTTCCATTCGTTCTGAGCACAATCATCCGATTGTGCTCAGTGATCGCCTTCAAAATGACGTCATTGTTGCTCACATGGGCATAGGCCGGGCACTTTTTGCTCCAATAACCGGAGGAAGTGTGTATTGCCTCCATTGCGTAAAGGAGCAGCCACGCGGTAAGCATATTTACCGATAATCAGATTTTTTGTACCCCGTGTTAATATTATATATGACGCTCAAATACAAAAAAACTTTAATAATTTATGAAGTATAGGGAAGATATATATCTTCTGACCGATGAGCTGGCAGCTTCCTCGCACAACATTGTCAACATTCGTGGTACAATGCCTCAAGAGCCTTTTTCAGATTTAATGTTTCTAGTTAAGTAATCTTAGGTATTATAATATTGTAGTTATTGTTACTCTCAACAACTAAAAACATATTTATATTTAATAGATGATGCTATAGATGTGCCCCACAGCTGAGAAAATGCCTCTCCCAGTCTCGTGCTGTTTTCGGAGAAGTGCGTCTAGTAAAAGCGTCTAGATCGTTCCGCCTCTCGATCTCTGTTTTTTTTTTTATATAGCAGGCAAACGAGCAGACGGATTGCCTGATAGTAAGCAACTACCGCCGCCCATATACTGTTTAGGCCTACCCCGTCTAGGCCTCTCACATAGGTGACCGACCCAATCCCACTTCACTGGCAGTCTCCGAACGTCACCTTTGCATGTTTTGGAGCATGAGACGTGTATACTTTTGAATTAAATAGCGACGCTTTTGTTTGCAGCGTTCGTGGTTAACGGATTAACGGAACTCTGCAGAATGTTCGAAACGTCGAAAACCAAACCATTATATGTAAAGGTAAAATACTGCATTAAAAGATAACTTGTTTTTAATTTATTTATAAATCTCGTCATTACTACACATATAAACAAACGTAACATTGAGTTATTTACCAATGTTATAACAATATTTAATAAGTAATAACACAAACATCAATTGAACTAATAATTATACTAACATTCACAGTGTTTTTTGGCTTCGTCTATTTTATATCAGTGCAGTTCGCTTTAATATAATACAAAAGTTCGTGGCGCAAAGACATGCGACAACAATTATTGACTAGTTTAATTATAAAGCATACAGTTGCAGACGTTTCACGTCATATGGACCATATCTTCGTTTGACCCGTAACAAAATCTGTTTCTTTTAAACCTTTACACCACCAACGACCTATATGCATTGCTTAAAATGCGCCTTTATGCCATTGCATAAGCTATATCGTAATCTAGGTCTTGGCATTTTTGGGTAAAAATCATACTGAGACCCGGAGCGCGGCTTTCGGCAAAAAATACTCTAATTCCCGGTTGCGAGTCGCGACCTTACCGCGATCCTACGTATTGTTTTAGATATATAATAAAATGAGGTACAAGTGCAATAATACTGTTACAGTTACAACAATTAAATATCTAACAAGTAGGTTGCTGAAAAGCAAGCAATCAATTATTAAATCATTAATATTCGGTCGCATTTTCGGCTTCGATAAATAGCCATTCTTGGTCGGTCTTTATAAAATCGTAATATCCAATTCATTTCATCCAATCTAATGCAAACTTGTTACAATCTTCATATTTTAGGTGGCGCGTGGTTGTGCTCTGTCTTTGCCTTCAATATGACGTCATCTTTGCTCACATAGGCATATGCTGGGCACTTTTTGCTCCAAAAACTGGAGCAAGTATATTTAACGCTGCCCTTCCCTATATGTCCACTGAGATAGTAAGTGTAATCATTGATCATCAGCAGTTTTGATCCTCGTGGCATTGTCAAATATGAAGCTGAAAAGGAAACAAACTAGTAATTGGCTATCTAAAATATTGCGCATATATAACAATAACGATATAAGGAGGGATTGAGATTGCTCATACAAAACCGCGTCCCTCCGAACTGGTGGCAAAACGTATATTTTTGGTACTCAGTGCATAAAGCGCCATCTGTCGAGTATCGTGTTACTTTGCCAGCGAACAAATTCTATGCAACCGAGATCTATTGTGGCTGTCATACACTAGACGACACTTATACCATAGCTAGCAATGCGGGAATAGCATGAGCATTGACTAGCCAAGTCTTATATCATCCATGGTGAAAAAACAATTTTACTGTATGAGTCTTTAAATATATAAACCACATACAATTAAAAAAATACTTTTTATTTTTTCAAAGCGTTTAAATTAGTAAAATGTATACAAGCTTTATGACTCAGCCTAGATAATCCGTTAGCTTTGTCATTATTCAATTTCCTACTTTAATATAAAGGCCTGATGATGTTTTCATATATTTGGTAGGCGGGTGATTGTGTTCAGTGTTCAACTTCAATATGACGTCATCTTTGCTAACGTGAGCAAAAGCTTTACATCTCTTGCTCAAGTAGCTCGAGCATGTGTATCTTGCGCCGCCGTCGCGAATGTTGCCGCTGACGAAATACGAATACTCATTGATCATTAGGAGTTTTGTACCTCTTGTCAAGGTTATGTATGACGCTGCAAAGAAAATGATTATGAAAAATACCTCATCGCGCCAATGGAAAAGGTTAGTCTGTCGCATAATGACGGAAGTCCATGTATAAACCACTACAGAGCCTAATCTCTAAGCACATTGCTCGCAGGATTGAACAGTTGAAGTGGTAATGAGCAGGCCACACAGTCGAAGGCCAATGCGGGGGAGAAAATATTGAAAGCGCGTGTCAGACTACCAGCTAGAACTGAACTGAACTCCAACAGGTATATGGGAGTATTCATACAATAAAAGAAACAATTGAAAGTAAAGTTAACTTTAATCACAAAAACAATCCAATTTTATTTGAAAGCAACGTAAAAGCCAGACTTGGTTTTTACATACTTTGCAGGTGGATGGTTGTGGACCAAATCAGCTTTAAAGATGGTATCGTTTTCGGTGACGTAAGCATAAGCGTTGCACTGCTTGCTCAGACGGCTGGAGCAGGTGTACCGGAGACCGCAGCGGGAATTCCCGTTCTTGCAGAAACTGTAATCCTTGATATACAGAAGTTTTGTACCACGCGTCAGTGTGATGTACGAAGCTGGAATAATATATCTTTTCAGTAATAACCAAAGTGTGCATAATATAAATGCTTTTGTGAGTAGGTGGTATCAAAATACTAGATTCATTTAGACTTAGATAATTTTCACTGCGTGATCACTTCACTCACTGCAAGAAAATCGTAGAATAACAAAGCATACCAACGTATAACGTATATTAGTTTGGCCAGGGAGTTACAGACAGAAAATATTCCGCCTTTTTTACACTAGCATCATCACCGCCAAAAAAGGGAAGGGTGCAATTGTTTTTTCCTAATTTTACTGACAAATTTGGTTTGCCGAATGATGTCGCTAAAAATCCTTTGGGTGATAACAAAATTACCGAAAGGACATATAAAACGAACAGTGGCGAAAACCAAGGAGATTAAACAGCTAATTGTGAAAAGAATCACGGCATGGCTCTGGTCTGGCATAGTCCTGAAAACTAATTATAAGGGTGGCAGTAGAAACAGAAAACTGTTCATCTCTTTTTGATATACTGCTAGCGTAAGAAAAAGACAATAGAATCTACGTGCTCTGCGATAGAAACGCTTCAAACGATGTAAACTTTTTCAAATCTATAATTTAACATAGAGGCCAGAACTCGTTTGCATATATTTGACAGGCGGGTGGTTATGGTTTAATTCTGTCTTCATAATGACGTCATGCTTGGAAACGTGGACATGTGCTTTGCAATTTTTGTTTCGTCTACTGGAACAGGTGTATCGGAAACCCTCGTAGACAGGGCCGCTGCGGCAGAATGTGTAGTCATTGATGAATAGCAGTTTTATTCCTCGCGTCGTGGTAATGTATTTGGCTGGAAAAAGTATGTTTTCATATTACTACCTAGAATCGCTGGGTATTAATAGTTGTGGGATTGTTAAGAATTTTGAAAGGCATTTGATGACTACTACATGACCTAGAGGTATACTTTAAGTTGTAAATATATGACACTATACAGAATTCGAATCCACATCTCGTAGCTATCGCTATTTAAATTCTGCCCAGATGACGGAGGACCTCGTCACTTTTAATTAAATAAGTATATTATTATTACATCTATTACTAATTTATAATTTATGTAGTTGGGTGATTCTACGATAAGAGGTAACTATTGCGGCAATCGGTTTAAAAGTGTTTTTTTAATCTATGCGTTACTATTTTTTACAATTAATCACATCATTTTAATGTCCTTTATTAAATAACGTTACATTTAAATGTCCAATTAATATTGCATATATTAGTAAAATTCATTTAAAGTCCAAAAAAGTCTCTACCCTGGCCTGTCCCCTTACCGGTTTCAGTTTAACTAGCATGCAATACATACATTCTTTGTATTATTTTCTAAAGAAAACTACGTTTACCAGGAATCTAAGTAAATATACTTAACTATTATTTGAGAAAAAATCAACAATATTTGTTTATTTTCAATAATTGTTGAACTTCATTTTTGTCCTGCTTTTTTTGCGTATCTACCCTGGCAATGTTCTAACCGCTATTGCAATATAAAATATAAGACGGCCATATTCCCGAACGTGCTTAAGGACATCTAAGGACTTGGAGTTCGCAATACTAGGCACAGGAGCGGTTAAATGGACACTATTTTAACAGTTGTTGTGACGCGTCCGTGCGGTGTAGTGGTTTCGCAAGATCACTGTGTCTCTCCCCTGGTAAGTAATAAAAGTTATAATAATCATTAAATTTATTTGCATTTCCTGTCCTAATTTAGTAATACTGTAATAGTCAAAGCTTGTTTTATTATTAATCGAAATATTTCTTGTGTCAATCAAAATAATTGATTATGTCATGAAAACGTCTTTCCCCTGGCGTATTTCCCCTGGTAGTATTACTGCCAGGGGAGAGACTTACTGACCAGGGGAGATAATATGCATCATACATTCATAAGGTTTTTGTGCCAACTATCTCAGACATAGCTAACTTCCATCAACATCAGTTTAAATTGACTTAAGTATGATTTGTGTTTGTGCCGGGTGTCCCTAAACTATGCCACATGGAGGGGAAGTTGACCACCGCAAAATGCAACCCCAACAATACTCGACCCCGGAATGTACCTACATCCCACAATTGGCGACCATGATGTACTTGGAGTGCTGGGTCGTCAATTCTCAGGTTGCGCTTTTTCGGTCCGTAAAAAGCGTTACGGAGCAGCAAATCTGAAGCCACGTTTTGTACGGGTAACAATCACATCAATCCGCGTCCAACAATAAGAGTGCTTTGGCTTTGAATTGTTGGGATGTGTATTGTTTATACGGATTGATAAGGCGCGACCCAACAATTTACAACCCATCAATTGGAAGACACAGAAATATCATATGTGACAGAGTCCAGATAGGTGCGACGACGAGCGAAGCGAAGAGGAGCGTGTTAGGTTAACCGCGAGCAAACTGTCAAACCCGATGTTTCAGTATGAAACTATTCTAGAAAAGATTTAGTCGCTGGATTGTTGGGTCGTCAATTGATGGGTTGAGCATCTATTTTCCTGAAGCAAGGAAATTTTCCTGAAAGGAGACTTTATTTTGTTTTCAGCAGTGGGTAATATTGCATTAAAAGTCACAAGCAGAATTAAGACACCACATAGAGTATTCAACTGGCAGCGAATTTAAAATTGCATACACACGCCCTCAGCATTTAATTATTTGTAGGGTAGGTACCCTAGGTCATTAAAGGGATTATTTTTTATTATATATCCTTTCGATTGGCATCATAAAAATATAGAATATTTTTTCACACCTAGCCGGTTTCATTCCCAGACAAAGTAAGTTATTTAAAAAAGGCTGTGAATGCAGTATGACTGACTTTTGGGAATAGGGTGGGATCTCCTTTCAGTAAAATGTAAGGCATCTCCAAAATGTAAGGTGCTTCCCCTCCATATGGCATGTTTTGGTACACACGGTATAGTCATCATTATTATTTTTGTCAAATATTGTTATAGAATATGGCACCACGGGAAAAGTTAACACGTGAAGAAAAGTTAGAGAAGAAACGTGAAGCAGAGAGAAAATGGTATCAAAAGATTAAAAATGACCCAGAAAAGTATGACTCGGAAAAGCAAAAAGATAATGTAATAAAAAGAAGGAGAAAGGAATTATAAAAACTGTCCATCAAATTAGCCCTACAGAGCAACGTATGGCGCGAAAGATAATATATGGCTGTAATATGGTAGTATAAAATTAATGATTAATCATTTTTGAAAGTTTGATTATGATTAATATGATAAAAAAATGTTGCCTGATTATAAGTTTTAAGTACAAGTTTAATAAAAGTAGATTGTTTGAATTTTATCCTTTTTTTATTGCTTCAAATTCACTCCCCTGGTAAAATTCGTATCTACCCTGATCTTGATGTCTCTACCCTGCCCAATGTATTTACCCTGGTCTTCTAAAAAGTAACAAAATATGTATAAAGTGACTTGCCCTTATGTGAAAAGGTACATAAACTGGTCAAAAAGCATAAAATTTATGTTTCATGGAAAAATTCCAACTTTTCTCCTTGGCCGTATCCTCTATAGAAACAAAACCTCTTATCGTAGAACTACCCAGTTACTACTTAAAGATCAAAGCAAATCAAAATATTTTATAAAAAATAATTTGATTTTTACAGATTATGTTGCTTTTTCCTTTTCTATATTCTAATTACTATTTATAGTGGATGGTACATTTTTATAGAGCTTTTAGCCAAGTGAGCAAAGATGGCGTCATTCTGAAGGCGAGTACTGAGCACAACCACCCATTAGATATGTACCTAAAGACAAGTTCGGGGCTGTACGTTAAAGCTTAAGGAAATTTGCTTTGCTGGTCGTGGATCAAGAAAACAAGGCATAATATATAATTCATAGCTCAATTAGTTATGTCAAGAGTATATAGTACATTTGCGTTGGAGACGATGGTTAGAATCAACAGCCCTTTCGGCAGGTCCCTCAAAATCTTGCGGGATAAGCGGATTTTTGTGAGTGTTGTTGTGACGTTCCAATAACTGTAATGTTTTCCTGAATAAAAATGTACAAAAAAGTTTCAGATTAAAACTTATATTTTACGAATGTAGTGCGACCAGGACCGGCAACAGCGTGTCTTGCGAGCAATAGAACATGTTGCTATCGCCAACCTACCTGCGGTGCGTAGAATTTCAAGCTAAATAAGGTATAGCATATCCTATCCACCCATACTAAGAAAATAAACAGATTCTAAGCTTCTGTAAGTAACATAATCGGAATCGAATGTTTAAAACCTATCGGAAGTTCCGACTTAAAGGTACCTACCCTTACCATGAGTTCTAACATTGAGGTTTTCGATAACGACTATCGAGTTTATTATCACATTTTTTTCTAAGTCCTTACTGTTAAATTTTACAATGACACTATAAGTCAAAAAGTTAGCTATAGCACCCTGGCCTATGTAGTAGTAACGTGTGTACTTGTGTAGACACGCGTGTCGGCGTTCTATATTCAATTTTTAACGTAAATTCCATATTGATTCTTTGCAAACATTGACATGGTTAAGTTTTTGATCGAAGACTTATACTATACCTCTACCACGTCACGTTATTTTCATCGATTTGTTAGGGTTCTCCATACAAATATTATACGCAGACGATAGCTAGTAAGTTTTCGCCAACTCATGGTAGAGGAAGGGTCGGTTTATAATCGATAACGTGAATTATGTCAAGGGGAAAGTTTCAAGTCTTTTTCCAATATGGCGCCTCACTGACAAATGGATATCGTATGAGAAAATGTGGGTAAAGGAACTCGAAGTCAATGGCTTTACAAAAGCGAACTCAAAGTGAATGGGTTTACAAACTAAAGCCAAGAGAATTTTGCCGACGAGATATATACACAATTTCAATAAAGTGATAAATGGAAAAAATAAAATTACAGTCATTTGCAAGTCTTTTTTTATTAAATTTATAAAATATTTCTCTTCTTCCTGTACAAACTCAACATTTGTGTAAAATATATTTAGTAAATTACTTTAACAAATCTACTATAGTTTACAAAAAAAATGATTTTATTTACAATTAGGTTAAAGCGTAACAATTGGACAGGCTTAATCATTTCCGTATAAGTAAATTATGCCCCTACAAATAAAATGAGTTGCGCAAAACAACATTGCTGATGGTTGTAGGTACAGTCAAAGATATCGACTCAACCAAAGTGTCAAAATATGTAAACATGTACATTAATAGTAAGACAATAAGCTGCGTACTTTGACCGCATCTATATCTTTTACCTTGACTGTACAGTGGCTACTCATTATAGCTAATAAATCAACTAAGTTACTGGTCACCCGTATTTCTCCACGTTAAGTACCTAACACAGTGGTGAAGTAAGCAAATAACTTAATTGCCACCGACTTGTCTAATTATCCCCCAAAATTAGTATTCGGTTTTAAAAGGCATAGTGTTGTTAGTAGTGCGGGTACCTACTTAACTCACAAGATCAGAATTAAGATTTTAATGTAAGTCTCGTTGCTTACTAAATTATGTTATTCATGAGCAGCATAAACAACTTGATATCAAAGTAACTTAATTTATTACGTTTCAAAATTCCTATCGAATTACTAACAGCGCGATAACTTCTGAAATAATGACAACATCAGAAACAAAAATAAATGAAACTCAAACACCAACATTTAAAACATGATTAATTACTCATAAGTCTCAACCAAGTTCAACGGTCCATTATCATGAATAAAGTTTGATATCATAGTTGTCTCATTGTTCCAGTATCAAAATGCCTATTTTAACACTTTCGCAACCAAGAACCCGCCCGGTAGGCACTCGTAATGTTTGCTCACATGCCGGCTAAGCAGTAGCTATAAACCTACACGCACATTGCATCTTCGCCAGCACAGGGCTGATACTGAGAGAAAGGTTTAAATACTTCTGATTATTATTTATTTATGAAATATATTTATAACACTTTTTGCTAAATTAATGTTGATATTAGTTAGGTATTTTATTAACGTATACGAAAGTTATTAGGCACAGCCCTAAGCGTCCGCCTAGTGCTCGCCTGGCGGGCACTTCGGTGTGCGGCATTGCGTTACCCGTCGTTGCCCGAAGACTCGCTAGGCGGCGAGTTCTCTCGGTTTTTGGGGTATTGTTTACAATTATGCTCGGTTGCGAAAGTGTTAACAACGCGCTAACTGGTCGAACTATGACAACATCTGAACTTAAACTCAAACATCAACATTTAAAATAAGTTCCATTACTCTTGATCAAGTTAGGCGGTTCGTGATCATGAAAAACATTACCCTTGACGATGGCATTATTATCGTCCACATGTAAAAAGGCTTTGCAGTTGAAGGTTTTGAAGCTGGAACATCTGTACCTGGTGCGGCCGCCGGCGATCGGGTTGTTCTTCGAATACGTATAGTCATTGTAGAGTAAGACAGTTCCATTTTGCAACCGTATCAATTCAGCTGAAATCCAAGGTATAATGCGATTAAGGAATATTCATTGTTATCATATCCTAAAAAGAGGATGTAGTCCGGCAACCTTGTCAGTACCCTCACCATGAGTTGTGACATTGACAGTTTACTATCTGTGCATTTCGTTCGCACTAAAATAGTACAAGCGACATGTACAGATAGTAAACTTCTTTGTGATATAATTAATATCTTGTGTACCTATGAATGCAATAAATAACTGAACTGAACTGAACTGAACGTCAATGTCACAACTCATGGTAAGGGTACAGTAACAGTAGAAGAAAATAATTATACTCATCCTTTTCTTCAAGTCCCAGTGCGAGCATAAGAAAAATATAGTAAGATTCTCATTGTCTCAGCTAACTAAAGATTCCTTATAGTACCATCGCCTGCGCTTTCATTGTTCCATTTAAGAATATTATCGCTTGAACGTTTGCAGCAGTCTTACAAGCGTTCAAATGAGTATCGCCCTAAGGGTGGTACACCAGGCACAGGTTGTACCCGTGAACACCCAGAAGTAATGAAAATGGGTCACTTTCTATAAAAAAAAATCCATGTGAGGCGTTTTATTGCGACTAAGTTCATCGACCCAAGATTTGTAGATTTACATGAGAAATGTTCCTGACGCATTATAGTAATATAAAGCATATAACTAAAGGCAATAAAAAATACACAGTCTGTTAAACAATTTAATTATAAAACAATGAGATCGAAGCTACATTTGTGCAATATTGTTTTTGGACTAGAATTGCATAATACTTACAGTAAAAATACGCTTTGGAATGTAAAGTTAAAATATCGCAGTCTAATTATATTAAATTAAGTTTTGAATATTTAGACCGCTACAGTTTTGAGTTTAATAATACATTTGAAAAATTTGTGACCAATGAGTTTTTATTACATTTCGAAAAAAAGAGTATTTCGATTTTGTGTTATATATATCAATATGAAAGTTCAGAGGAGCTTAGTGTAGAAGTATGCTGTTGATAGTCGAATAACACTTGTGATATTAAGGAAATCTTCAACCTTTCCGGCGCCATGTCAAACGCAAAAGCTATTAACGCCACACGCCACGTCATCGAAATGTCAAAACTGAAATTGAACTTTATGCGTGTGCCTGTAGGTCTAATTTGCTCTGTAGTCGAGGACATATAAAAGGTCTTTGGCTTTGAACCTGCGGTGCCAATACATACGTTTTTGGCGTGGAAAAAGTTAATCAGTAGACATTGGGTTGTGTAAAGGTATTCAAAACTGTAACGGCAAAAACTATATTAAGACAGCTTTCTGAGATCACTTACAGGGAAAACAATTTCTTAATTAATAATGGCATTTCTATATCGTAATTAAAATATAAGTAAATTATTTATTTATATTTTTCGCTTTGCATGACTAGACAAGTTATACATAGTACTTTTTAATCTTATATCAAGAAACAATATATTAACATTCAATAACTTATTATGATTATGAAATTAACTGATAAGATAATTTTTGAGGTACATACATAACTAAATAAAAACTCTGATTAAACCAACTATTCTTAAAATTATCGTGCAAAAATTATACACGCGTGTGCCTATGTACCTATTTGTGACCCCAACTCTGATGTAAATCAATATTGCTAGAAAATCTTATTTAGACATAGACAATTTATACACCTACAAAAAATAGTGTAGCTGTAGGGCTTGAGTGTACGCTTAAAGCAGAGCGTCAAGCGTATAGCGTTCCGTCGCGCTTTCAAAGGATTTGAACACCGTGCACTGCGCGCATTACCCTTACCATGAGTTGTAACTTTGAGGTTTTCGATAACGAGTTTACTATCTGTGCATTTGGTTCGCACTAAAATAGTACAAGCGAGATGCACAGATAGTAAACTCGATACTCGTTATAAAAAACGTCAATGTCACAACTAAGGGTACAGTTCCATACATTTGCATTTGTTTAACATGTACGCTACACGCTTAAGTAGCGCGTCCGCTTAGCCCTTGCCCGGTACCTCGAACATCGACGTTCTTAGATTTCGATTTCTCTTTTACTGCAATTAAGGCGTCCTGAGAGTGACAGAGACACTCCTCCGAAATTTACAAAAATCGTTTTCCGCGGTGGAGGAAAGCGGGTGAAAGCTGACTGTTTATTTGTTTAAGACATTCTCTGTATCTCTCATTATTGAAATTATTGCCATCTACCGTAAGAATGGCAAACTGATATGATACTTTCCAATTCTAACTAGCCACAATATATTTTAGATATAAGATTCGCTATACCCAGTCTTGAGTCAACTTTAGCTTAGTCTATGAGTGAGATCAGTGGTGCAAAATCTTCATAATTTACTATGGATATCATTAATATCTTATAAGCGTCTATTCGTATATTTTATAACTTTACTTACGTATATTTCTTAGCTTACAGGATTCCTTTTTGTCAAAGACCTAAATAATCTAAACGCAACCCTTTTCTATAGTACAATCTGCAGAATTATATAGATAATAAATAAATATAACAGAACAGCTCAAGAAGGCTGTTGTGTTGTTGGTACTCAGCCAACGATATATCTGTGACCCTAGTGAGAAAGAGTACAAGTGATGTCGTATACCGTATACCGTTTTACACTAGGGCTACTGATATATAATATAAAGTACTTGTAAATAAATGCCCTTACTAGGATTTGAACCCAGGACAGTCGCCTTCAAAGGCAGCGTGGCTACACACTAGGCCAGACCACTGTAGTCGGATAGGGTAATATTATAAAGTTATATTTTTTTGGTGTGTTCCCAAAATACCACTTTCTGAAAATCTGATTCACGAGTAAAATAGTTCTAAAGAAAGAAAATGTTTTAGAGTAGTAAGATGTATATATGTATGAAGATGATGACAAGTAGTGTTTGAAGTACATAATTGTATTTGTTAGTTACTAATGAATTACTAAATTTTAGTATTGCGTTGAGTAGTGGAACTAAAGAAGGAATATTGAATACGTACTCAAATTATCCTCAATATTTGGTATTTTAAGAATTTTTTTTAACGCGTTATCTATATTAAACAACTTACATGGTTTGACTAGATTTAAAGTGAATTGCATCATTCAAAACCAAAAGTTAAGAATATAATCTCCGTCTTCAATTTATATCTTACGACTTACAGTATTCCGCTGGTATTTCATAGAGAACTCTCAAAATCTCTTTACAAAAAATATGACAACTATTGCGATGACGTTAACAGACGATATGGTACAACCGACCCCATGAACCTACCTCCCTCGTTCGTGCTACAGCACCATATCATTTAGAAACTATTACCGTAAAGATACAACGATCTCTCCAAAAATAACATGCTAGCAATACTTCACTTATTTACATATAAAACTATTATTTCACAATTGCCACTAGACTAAGTATTCTAAAAGCTCTTAGAAGTATTACAATTTATTTAATATTTGTTAAGAAACTTAGTAATGAAGGGAAAATGTTGTACTCGTAATCCACTGACTGAGCAAGACTCAAACTTGCTAGTGCGGGATTCCGCCGCTCGAATTGAGCTACCGATACGAATCGTGTTATTTTTTTCCACCAATATCCTTTCTAGGTGACTTAGGGGCATGCCTAGCGACATCTGTAGTTAGTGTTTTAGGTTTTACCGTTCGTGTTCGTGGTAGAGTCGCACCCGAGGCAGTGAATTTTACCATTTTCCTTTTATTTCTAATTTTAGTAGTGCTAAACAAACGAAACAGCCTGTGATTATTCTGACTGTATGGTATACAACAAGGGTGATAATGATAACTGTTCTCTTTTGCTTGTATTAAGGCTATCAAGTAGACAATTGAAAAGCATTGGATTTCGAGATCTCGGTTGCATCATGGAATTCTCGCCCGAAAATTATACAAAGATGTAAATCTGTCTCGGCTCTCCATTATTTTTTCCAGATTTTATTAAACAAAACTGAGACTATGTATATTTATTATATAGGCAGTACTGATAGTGAAATTAAAAGATTGAATGCGAAGCTAATCGACTGAAAATTGTGTCCAACCCGCCATCACATAGCTCATAAGCACAATATGGATATATTTAATTTGGCAAAATTATGTATTTTGTATTTTGACTACATGACCTCTCAGAGGGAGTTTTCAGAAAAAGCGTAACAAGTAGAAAAGTTAAATCTTGTCAGTTTTGTGACAATAATTAAGATGAAATCTGTATGGTAATTAAATGTATGCCTTTTTTGCAGTGTAAATCTCGAGCAGTGTAAAAGACGAGCATCAAATCTAAGTATTTATAGATATTTGATGTTTAATTATCATTACAAAACTGACATTATTTAACTTTTCTACAGTTTATGGTAATTTTTTCCTGAAAACTCCCGTAAAGGGCCATATCGTCCGGGCGCCTATGATACAACTTTTAGTCGTCTTAATTTTTGCGTTCAAAAAGTTAATGACCGCTCAGTGTCCGCTAAAAGTTAATACGCTCTGTACTTAAAAAGATCTGAATTTAAGTTAAGAATTAATCTCCGTCTATTTTATTTAAAAAACCACACAAATATAAGATAAAAACATTATAAAGATACTAACTAAAAACTTAACTATAAATAAAAAAAATTACCTAGGTCCTGGTCATTAGGTAGGGTGCCCAGAAGGCTGGCCGCGTTTCCGCGCTGGATAGCAATGCTAATCCGTTGGGCGAAATAGTGGCCAGCCCTCTGGTCACCAGAAACCTCTATAAGACGCGCCGATATCTCCTTGTAGAGTCGGCGTGCACTTGGGCCCACGGCCCCATGGTTTCAACCCCAAACGCCGCAAATATGTAACTACTGCCCAGTGCGACATACTTGCGACGCTTGTGGTTCTCAGCTGAGGATGCAGCCGCACCAGCATCAACTTTTGTGCCCGAAATATGGGACGGCGCCAGAGTATCTACACAAGTAGCGTCCCATACGAGGGGCCGCCCCATACTCCAAGGCACCAATGTCATTCCGTCGGGCCTCTTGCCGTCGTCTCTGGTTAGACCATTGGGCTCGAGGACTGCCGGCACTTTGGCACTAACGAGAGCCCGACGGATGACATCGTTGATGCTAGCATGCCGAGGGATTCTCCCAGCACTACGGCTGCATGAGAGGCCGTGGTGACCGAGACCGTCTACCATGGCTCCGCATTGGCACCGGTGGACTACATTGGTTGGTGCCCCAATTCTTAGAGAAATGGCTAAGCGAAAGGTGGTATTGTCCAGCAAAGTACCTATGGTTGGGGATGGAAGTGTCTGCAACCACAGACCCGACTCCCATTCCGCGGTGGCAATGAGACGAGCCCGATCTGTAGAATTAGGTGACGTATCTAGGAGCGCCGTCCTAGTAAGACGACAGAGGGGCTCATCCCATTGTCGTTGCGAACTTGGGTTGGCAGGTGGGTCTGTGTTAAGGCATGTTAAAGACCATACATTCCTAGCTTCGGTAGAGTGCGCAGCCTCCAGGACCCCAATAGATGGGGCTAAAATTTTCCCGATGAGACTCTGCGCACCGTGCACGGAAGCCAGGAATGCGGGTAGTGCCACGCTAGAAATTTTGCGGATGCCCAGGCCGCCGAACCTAATGGGTAAGCAATCCGTCTTCAATTTGTGTCTAGGACCTACAGTATTCACCTTCAATATTCATCTCTTTTAAGCTTACTAATGTTTATTTGGGTTCTTAGTTAGTTTTTTTATTTTATACTGTCACTAGATAAACGTATAAACTTATTTCTAGTGTAGCTTAATTTACTATTGCAACACGTGTGCTATCATGTTACTTACTATTTCACACTTCTACGAAATACAAGGTCTTGGTCAGAAGTATTGATTATTGCTATTTATGTGAAATCACGATATTTTAGTGTAGTATTGACATCTTCTCTAGTACCCTTACCATGAGTTGTGACATTAAGGTTTTCGATAACGAGTACCGAGTTTACTATTTGTGCATTTCGTTCGCACTAAAATAGTACAAGCGAGATGCACAGATAGTAAACTCCATACTCGTTATCGAAAACCTTAATGTCACAACTCATGGTAAGGGTATAGGTATTGGTCGTTGCGGTGAGTGATAATTGTGGTTGCAGATCCTAATTTTCGGTGCTTTTCGTTTTCTTATTGAATACGTACTTTTAAGTACAACTGATGTTCTCTTGTTGTGTATAAATAGGTAAATAAATATTTACTCCTATCGTACACAATAGATATTAAGATTTGAAATATCAGAAAATTGTTTAACTGCATGTAGAAAGAGATGTTTTTTAGAGTTAGAAGAAAAAAAGCGTGTGCTCAATACTTTTAACCAAGTCATTCTAACATTTTATTAATTACACTGTTTCTCTCTCGTCTTTCCCTATAGTCCATCGCATAATATGTTTCAGAGAGTATAGCTCTAAATATTCCAGCACTAAGCCTCACGGGATCGCTGATTACTGAAGCACACTTCGTACTTGAATTGAGGCGGTGCCGTGTCCGACGAGAACTATCTCGGCACTCTCAATCCTTGGAAATGCAGACCTACGCTCTCCGAAACATGTCGTCCGAGTGACTATAAAGAAGGGGCCCCACGTGCGCGTTGTGTAGCGTCTTTGACTGTGTTTATACTGGACGTAGGCATCCCAAATTCTAACAGACAACGCGACCAAACGCACCAGCGGGGACTCTCTGGAAATAAACTAGAGTGAAGCTGCATTTAATAAAACGTTAGAACCATTTTTGGTTATTCCGGTTCATACATCGTAAGTTCCAGATATTTAGCTAAGTTAAGACATCAGTTTCGCACGGGCCCTCCAAATGCGTCGTGGGTGTGGTCCATGTTGCTTCTGACGATGGTCATGTCATCAGCAAGGTGGAGGTAGGCCTTGCACCTGTGCCACCTGTTCTTGGTGCAGCCCCAACGGAACCCGCTCCTGGTCCGACTTTGTTTGTAGTAAGTGAAATTGTGGTACACCAGACGCTCCTTACCCCTGGCCGTCATGAATATGTTCACTGAAATTTTATTTAGCTGGTATAAGTATCATATGGGAGATATAAAAGTTGAAAGCTAAAAAAAAATGTCTACTGTAATTTTGCAGAGCTTATGACCTTAGAGTGCGGGCACACCACGTTTATATCCCGCGTTTTTTCAGCGTTCCCATATAAAATTACACGCCGAGGAGGCGGCACGCTCACGCGACGTGGCGATTACTATGGAAACGCTAGGAAAACGTCGAGTGGCCGTTGCTAATGTACCCAGGCACTTAACAAAACTGAATACCTATTTCTAGTTTCTTACTTAGGGGTATATATTGTAAAGAAACCACAAAATTAATAAATGCCCTGTTATCACAAGTGTATATTGCACAAATTAATAAAAATCTTGAAAATATGGATTACAGCACTGAAATGGGTAAATTAACTATCTCTTGTTAGTATTTTGTCTCATCAGTCATGGGACAACAGAGTAACTAGTTTGTTAGAAGAACTGTGGGCACCGCTTTCTACTAAAACGTAGTATGACACATTATACAATTTCTAGTATTCAAAACCGGAGGTCCGGGACCGTCATCCTTTAAAACGTCCTCTACCTCCATCGCCAACATGTTTGCCAAGCATGGAAATTATACCATTAAGTTTCCCATGTTCAAAGATCGCTGACTGGAGAGCTGGAGGTCTATGTCCAGCAGTGGAAATTTGCAACTGATAGGCATTCAAAGCGGAAGCCATCCTTTCTTGGTTAACTTATACCGTGGAGGTTCATGGTTATGTCGTTCGACCACTTTCTCAATATCCAGATTCTCCGATACCAGAAGGTACGATTTGCATAAGGTACGTGTACATGTCCATTTAAATCTGTTATACTTTGCGCTGGCCAAACCTTTGTTGTAGTATGTAAATTTATTGAATCTTACCAGCTTCTTGCTGTTCGTTAGAGTTATTAGTTGTCCAACTGAAAGAAAGTTTTTGATTATTAAACATTTTTGGAGAGCAGATCACTACAGGTTGTATAGGGATCGCTACCAGCCGACTCCCGCCGGCTTAACTAACTTTGCCGCAGTTCCACAATTTTCCTTATACTCATAAAAGCAAAGCCATAATAGCTGCCGTCTTCCAGTCTTCCCTAAAAAAATAATGACCTGCCGCTACTGCTTGCTACCGGGAATTCTGCCATAGAATATATTTGGGCCTGTCACACACGGGCCTTAGCAAATAATGAAATGTAAAGAATTGTGTTATGAAGATATTTTCTTACTTTAATTAATAATCAAGTGTGCAAACTTATCTGTAAAGTTACATGAAATTAACACTATCTCTATGTCCACTATCTCGCTATATCAGAGGGCAGAATCTGTAAGTGATTTGATTGTACCCTTGGTTACAGTTAGTTGCAGTCAGTGTGGTTAAATATATCGTAACAAATCCTTACTGCTGTAAAAATAAAGATCTGTATCGTTATATTTGGTCACTTTGATTGCCACTAACTATTTGACGCTAACTGTACAAGAACAGTGGTAGAGATGAACGACGGTGTCATAAACCGTTTAGATAGTGTATGTACTTTATTTTGAAAGCTGGTGCTACAGGGTTCAAATCCTGCATCGAATACCTCTAGGCCTGGTTAGATGTTCTTAAGTATACGTCATCTATTTCAATGACATTTTATCTAATTTTAATATATCTTCCATCACTAGTCTTATGATATGTGGGTGGTGGATGTGTGTGGTTGATACTGGCTCTGGTTATGTTGGCCCCGTGGTCCAAGTGGAGGTACGATCTGCAGCGGTGGTTGCTGTTGTTGGTGCAGTACCACCGAGATCCATTGGCTACCTTCCCGTGTTGATAATAGGAAAAACCGTTGTAAAGATAAATCTGCTTCCCGTTTGATAATTTTACGAATGAACCTGAAAATAACTCAGGTTTTACTTCTTAATGTAGTTTACCAAAAAAAAGAAAGACTGTGCGAATAAAATAGACAGAAACTGCTTGTCTCCTATTTTACTTCAGTATATATAAATTCAGCAACGCTCAAAAGTTGCTAAGCTATAGTAATTTTTGTGTTCAAAGGAATATTATTTCTAACAAAAATCCTTTAAACTGAGTTCCCTGAAAACGCGAAGATATTAGATTTACCAATATTGGCTATTCCAGATTGTTGTGACAATGATAATTTAAATAAGTAGCTACAGTTTCGGAATATCGAGATATTACCAACTTAGGTTTTTAATTATTCGGCAGACATGTCTGGTAATGTACACTTATAATAAAGGAAAAAATCTAGTGCCTCGGGTGAACCTCGAACACGGTAAAGCACTAATGGCAGATGCTGAGTAATTTGGAGTCACGATACAAATCTTGCGCGAGGCTTCATGCTATGTTTTCATTCATTTGTTTCTAAACATTACACCTGTACCAGTCAAATCGTTATACAAATACAAAATAAGAATAAAAAAAATCTTTATTATTCACTTTTGTTCCAAGTCCGTCTATGTCAATGTATAATTTATATATAGTACTACAAATCAGCGTAAAGAAAAAACAAAACAATAACATAATTTGATTTGTACCTAGTTCATTTTTCTTTGCAATGGACATTTGTTTCCAATAAATGGTTTCCTTAGAAATATTAAATAGTCGGTATTAGGTAAGTTATTTGTGATTAATTCATAATTCAAAATAATGTTTAAGATTTTTAAGTCAGAAAAAAAAATTAAGTTCTTGTTCAAAAGAAAATAAAGAAATAGAAAATTATAAATGAATACGTATAGATTTCCACATATTAACAGAGAGCCTGTTTTTTTCGTGTGCCCAAGGGCTAAACATAGTTGACATTATTTGTATAAGACCTATCTATCTCTATGTTTACGGATAATTTTGACTTTGACTGGACATATCATTTTATCAATGTTCTACCTTGACAGAAACTTACATTAACAGGTCATTAACAAGTTCAGTTTTTAAAAGTTTCATGTTAATCGCCGATCGATTCTTAATCATCTTTAGTTTTTGTATCTTCTTACGATCCCTCCATTTTTGCCTTTGTTTCCTCTTATCGGATTCGCTCATCGTTCCTATTCTTTTCGACAATCTATATATTCTCATTCTTTCTATATTTTTTGTCTTTTGAATTTCATATTTAGCGGGGTCGTTTTTTAGAAGCTGATCCCGGTACCGCCTTTGCCTTTCAGCATTTGTCACTTTCAGTCTTCTGTCTGTAAAATATATATTTGGTTTAGCTGTACATATATTTTCTTGGAATTAAGCAATGGTAGGTATAAGATGACATAATGCTCATCTTAGATAGGTCCACATATAGTCACGGAAAGAGCCTGCTGTGCGTTTTCCTTACAACATTACGAAAATTTGAAGTTATATTTTAAAATAAGCGAAGCACTGATTGAAATCCGCGTAACACCGCGAGTCCATTGACGCTGACGCGTTATTCATTCTTTCTAACCATAACACTAGTATCCGCTTGCTGCAATGTCTTCTTCACTTTTTGTTTCATCTTTCTCTCTCTCCAATATTTTCTCAGCTTCTCTTTTTCTGTTTCACTCATATCGACTATTTTTGTCTTTTGCTTCATTTTCACCCTCATCAAGTTCTGTTTCTTGACCATTTCATATTTTACCGGATCGTTTTTAAGTTTTTCTCGATACCGCCTTTGTTTCTCAGCAGCGGTCAGAGGAGTCCTTTTCTTTGAGTACTTTTCTAGGAAAGGAATTTCTGTATGAAACTGAAGATAAGCTGTAAAAAAAAAGGGTTTTATTCAGTTTTAGTATAATAATAGTAATGATATTTTTCCAATTTTACCGTTTTTTCTTTTACCGTCAAACACGAGAAAAAAATGTATTTGATAATGTACCTATTTAAATAAATGAATACCGGCTATATGTAATCAATTAATCATGACTATCTGGTGGAATAGCTAGTAAACCTCTCGAGTGAGCGGAGTGAGATTAGAGCCCAGTATATTTTAGTTAGAAATACATTTAATCTCTATTAAAATACGAAAGTTTTGTTCACAATCATGTTAGTAATTTTGATGTATTTTCCAGAATTTGTCCTATGGTACCGAGGGGCAGGGTGGGTATGGTTGGTTACCGCTTTGACGACATAGCTCTGGTTATCCAGGTGGAGGTAAGACCGGCAAAGGCGGTTGCTCGTGCAGTACCATCGAGCACCGTTAGGTAATTGGCCACGTTGGTAATAAGAAAAACCTTGGAACAAAACAAGCAGCTTTCCGTTTTCTAATTCTATTATGACACCTGAAAAACAAAATCCAAAGGAATAATACCTTGTGGCTAATGCCGGTTTGCATCCCGGTGCAGAGACTGCCAAAACCTAAAAAATGGGCTGTTGAAGTCATTATTTAGTATACCTTGTAGCGAGAATTGATTTTCCAGAGCTGCGCTTACCGTCATGTAGGAGTACCTAAATTACGGTACTCTCAAACAATACAAATACACGAATGCCAATATTCGTGACAACCCTAGTTCATACACTGAGGTACTATTGATGCTAGCCTATATCTCGATTAATGACCGTTGGACCAAGAAGGCGGGGACATCTTGGGGAAAAAAAGTGACATGCACGCAAGATGGCGCGCGACAATGAAAGTCAAGCTATATTGATTCGAAAATTTATATTTGCAGCAACATTGTACAATACCAAATGTAATGCGCTCAACAATAATTTAAAAGATAAAAAAAAAGATCTTTATTTTTCAATTTAGGCACATTACATGCACTTATGAACGTCAAAGAAGAAATCTACACCGGTTCGAACCCCACACCTGACCCGAGAAGATACCGGCAAGAAACTACGGCGTGATTTATTTTTTCAATACAGTGATACATCAAATCTTAAAGTACTATAAGTTATTTAGACTAAGGATCACAGAACACCTAGAAACAAAATCGCGTAAGTACGTCCAATTTCCAATTTGTCTGTCTTTAGCGGCAGAGCAGTCATCTTTTGAACTTAAGGTTATTTTAACTGTGTATAGAACTATAGTTATAACAAGCTAGATGGCGTTGCCCTGCATGATTTTGTAGACATTGTTCCATATTCCAGGTGTTAGCTGTGTTTTTTTTTTGTATGACATAGGCGGCAAACGAGCAGACGGATTGCCTGGTGGTAAGCAATTACTGTCGCCCATGGGCACCCACAACACCAGGGGAGTCACAAGCGCGTTGCCGGCCTTTAAGGGGAGTTGGAGCTCTGGGAACCTTACTCACCATCAGGAACACAACACTACATACCTGAAAGGTAGCAGTGCTATTATGGCTGTGGTCTTCTGTAAGGAGGAGGTACTTCCCCAGTTGGGCTGCCACAGATTCAAGCGTGATGGTCATCGCTGAGCCCTACCTCTCATTGTTGGACGTAGTTTAAGGACATACCCGGGTCCAAAATAATTAAATAATTAGTGTAAATAGTCAAGCTACTTTAACATATTTTCCATTCCTCGTCCTGTGGTACGTCGAGTGCGGATGGTTATGGTCATCCTTCACATATACGACGTTGTGATATCCGTCGAGGTGCAAGTACGCGGCGCATGTCTTGCTGCAAGTGCAAGCCCAGCGGGAGACGCCGGAGCTCAACTTGCCTTTTCTGTAGAACCCGTAATTGCCATACAAATATATAGATTTTCCGTTTATTAGCTCGATTAAGCCTAGAAACAATATTCATATTAAAAGGAATATAAACAAATTAAACCGTATTGTTATGTATTAGTTGCATAAAACTATTATTAAACACGATGTCGTAGTTTTCATACGAATTTAACCTGCTACTTAATATAGTTAAAACTGTTGTGACTCATACTACTAATTAGTTTGTAACGGATGAACTCACGTGTACCTATATCGCACTAGGCGAGTCAGGACACACTGCTCGTCCACTGCTTGTGCACTGCTGTCCGCTGCCTTGCACGGCGTTCCTTACCCACAACATGTCGCCTAGTGCGATATAAGTACACGTGAGAACATCCGTTTGTAACTAGGTAGTAATTTAACTTATTGATTGGGGGCAAAGTTTTACAAGTATAGAAGTGACAGACACTTTAGAATGATACATCCTTTTAATTTCGCATATCGTTAATTGAGATCCTGAGACGCAGAACTCAATTATCAATAGTAAAGATGGTTTATACCATTATATTTTTTTTATTATAAAAAAGTATTTTTTAGGTAAATCGGAAAATTTGCGTTTGTTGAGGCTCACTCTTTGTAAAACTTAAAAAAAAAAAACACGACACAAGAAAATAGATTTATCAGAATTATAATATTTATTTGCTTATAACAGGTTTTTTTAGCCTAACTTCGGCAGCTTAGGCTCCATAAACTTCTAGGGAAGGCTGGGCAGAAATCTTGGACCCTGCCGCACCAGACTTGATTTGTACTACTGGAATACTCCTACAGAGTTGTTATAATTATAACGTATAATTAATTAGGGACAACCAGTGATGCAAGAGAATTGGCAATATCTTTTTCTGTTATTACTGCTCATTCATAAATATAAATATATATATATATATATATTTTTTCTTAGCCTATGTGTGTGTTCCACTGCTGGGCAAAGGCCTCTCCCCTTGTTTTCCATGACTCCCGATCCGCTGTTTCTGAGGGCCAGTTCCCATCAAACGCGCCAGTTCCCATTAATAAAAATATTGGGCCTAAGATGCTCCCCTGAGGGACGCTACGCTATTGTGTCTACTTTTTGATTTGACTAAACATAGTTCATTATCATTAGATAGAGGGCTGATTTGAACGTATCGTACGTAGAACAACCAATACCGGTATGTTATTTTTATGGGTATTTCCGATACAAAACATACCGGTATTGCATAATACGTTTAAAATTAAACTTTAATGTATCTTCCATCGTTCGCTCTATGATACAATGGCTGTGAATGCTTATGAACCGTCCTCCCAGCAACCACATTAAGTTGCCCATCTACATACACGTACGCGGAACAGACGCAGTTCCTGGTGCAAATCCATTTGGTGACATTGCGTGTGGGCAGGAATTTCAACTTCTTGAAAGCGTAGCCCTGGTGGATGTACAGTTCCCTTCCGGTTACCAGTTGAATGATTCCTGTGGAGCCAGAATGGTGGGCACTTATTAGTACTGTGGCTATAGTATAAAGATTAACGACTCTGATTCTCTCTTCACCATTGGTCACAAACTCCTTTCAGATGTAGTCGTGTAATCCGGAAATCGAGGATAATGCTAATCATGTGTCATTAGCCGCTTTCTTTAATACAAATACCCCATCTACCACAAATTGACTAAACATATGCACAACATATGGCAGAAATTGTACAGACCCTAAGAAATAGTCAGGATCAGAAAGTTGAATTCCTAAAAATGTTGATGAATGATTATTTTTTCTTAGTTTAGCAAAATGTTGAATTCTTATATTTCTAATAGTATAGAAATACAAGAATTCTGAAAATGTATAATTATGTATGAAGAACTTATATTTTTTGGACGAAATCCATTCAAGTATAGAACAATAGATAGGTTAGGTTAGTTAGATAGCTTTGAATGCTGGCAAACCGAGCAGAAATACCCCGAGAAATGCCCCGCTAAGCGGGGCTCCGTCGTAGCTGCATGATGATGTGAAATATGATGGCAACTGGTTCTATACAAAGAAATAAAAATCATCATTCGCAACTGACTGTGAGAAAGAGTAAAAACTCCTTGTCACGAAACAACTGGTTGCGAATCGCAGCTGCGACAACGGCCGACCCTGTCTTCAAAGTCAATATTTTTGAATTTAACTCTATGCAATTTAAAAATTAAACTTTATTTTCCTGAACGGTAAAAACATACTCGCGGTAGAGGTACAGGTCGGTAGCAAACATACATCGTCTATAGGCACTTACTAAACCAAAGAGTCATTTGCCCGATGCCAAGTTAACCCTATTTCATCCTAGATATTAGTCTCTACTTTTTAACCAAACAGACACTACATACGGAGAGACTTTTAATGAAACTTTACCATTGTAACATTAAGAAAATTTTAATGAAACATTCCATGTCTTTCCCGTACACGGTGTTCCGGAGTTTTAGGAGGCGGATTGAACCAACGCGCAGAGGCACTTTCGACAATTTAATGAGATGTAAGAGTACACTTGGGATGTTGCCCCTGTCCGTGTCATTGCCATTGTATTATTATAGTTTGTCGATCGGTCAATTAGCTATTTTCTGTATTATTTGAATGGACGACTTTTTTATAAGAATGAACTTGTATTAAAAAGTATATATTGTATACACGTGACTCGATATTGGGAAAGATATATTAAACAAACAATTAAGATATGTAAAAAATGTAATCGAAGACAATGGGCAATTTAAAAATAATCACTAAAAAAGCAAAACCACACAGTTGAGTAAAACATTAAACTAAGAAAAAATAAAACACTAACTAAGCACAATACTAACTTCAGTCTCATAGGAAACAAATCAGACAAATTCCACGAACAAAATGAGATCCTACATCCGAGATACAATGATGAAAATCACGAGAGCGTCCTTACACACTACAACTACATTTAAATTTAGATTAAAACACATAATTTCTAATCACATGATAATACTGGACTCGTCAATAAATGCAAAAAATATCACACTTTCCTGGTAGATAAAAAAAAATTAACTTGTATACACGGTTTATAGCTACGCAGCTTAAAGACACTTAATTTATTTTGACAAAGGCACGTTCTATATATGTATAAATTGCTTGAATACGCGAGTCTAACAGTGTAGTACATAAAACTAGTTTTATCTATGTTAAGATGATAGTATTAATACGTTAAAGTGAGTCGCGAGAAGTACCCCACGCGATATAAACACCCGTCCCTTTCCATTAGAGAGTTAAAAAGGAACGGATAGTCTATCTTGCGCTTCAGATCCTGTCACGACTCATTTATTATGCTACTGGTTAGGGCTTGCATTTCCTGTATTTTTTTGTATAATCAGTACACGAATTTCGGAATTGCTTATATAAAAAAACCGTAACTGTACGCCCTACTACATATATTCTATTTCTAATGGTATACATTGTTGATAGTGATAATATTCGGCTGAAAGCATCGTTAATAATGTTAGCAGTAGTGTAATTATAATATTCACGCAAATTCATAAAATCCGATACATTTAGATATATATCCGATATATTTAGTAGGTGAACGGATTACTACAAAACAGTGACAAAGATGCAATCAACCAATTAGGTAACCGAATTTGTGATATAATCTAATCTACTACTAGGAAAATGTTGTGTTGTAAAAACTTCACAGTAAGATTATATAAACTTATAAACTAGTAGTCAGCGAAAACACTGTGAGCTACCAAATAGTCTTGCAACGATGACATCGGTGCTTCCATGCCGAAGCCGACGTCATCATATTCAGGATCATGGTGATTAATAGGAAGTTGCATCTCAGGATTATCGAAATTTTTGACGCGAATGTTCGGCTGTTTCTCCTTTTTCTCCTTCTTAGGCTTCGCTATCTTTTGCAACTCAACTTGTTTCATAAATTCCAGCTTTCGCACTTCGTCATTCCTCTTGGTATTAGGTTTCTTCTTGCTTGGAGGGTGACTGTGGTTAACGTTGGCCTTCAGAACTTCAAGTTTGTCTGTGATGACGAGATGAGCCTTGCACTTCCACTTCGAGCCGTAAGCGGTGCAGCTCCAACGGTGAGCGTTGGTCCTGGCCTTCAGGTGTTTGTAAAACGTAAAATCATTTAGACGCAAGTTGATCCGGCCGTTGGGGCGAAGGTAGAATTCCACTGAGAAAGAAATACCAACACTGAATATTTGAACCACTGTAGTAATTATACTTAGTAACTAATTATATATATTATTTAAACTAAATTTAATACTAAGGGAAGGTGAAACAATAAAGGTAAGCAAAGCGTGATTGTTTTTAATGTCTAAACTAGTTCATTAGTATGCACTTATTTTATAAAATATCTACAATTTATTAATACATAAAAGCAAAATCTAGGATCGTAAATACACGTAAGGCGTAAACTAATTGTACTTATAAGTAAAGGTTCAAGTTAATTCATTATTATGCTTTTTTTATTCGAGACTTCTTCAATAATAGAGTATAAGCAGACGACAAACAAGACCATCAGCATCATTGAGATATAATGGCTACACTACAAGATGGCTGACATCTTATCGAACCATTTTGAGCGTGGCTTATAAACATACACAACTATAAGGCAACCTAAATGATGTTCACTCTTCTAATAAGCTTATTGCCAGTCGTGCTTCTGTAGTATTGTAACCTCCCAGTAAGATTTCATAAATTTAATAAAGATGTTGCACCAGTCCTTTATCAGTTTAAAGACTAGAGGAACTACTGGGCTAAAACCCGGCGCGTCCCTGTATGCTTGCGATCTTTAACGAAGAGAGGGAAGGACTGTCGTCCTCGTCCGACGAACTTTTCTTGAGCTAAAACAAAAATTACAAAATTTATTTCAAACTATTGGCATCATTTTATATAAGTAATGAATATAAATAACATGTAATAAAAAAAATATTTTTTGGATTCTAAAACTGGTTGCACAAAAATACGAATAGATGTTGTAATGAAAAAAGAGTGTCAGCGGTCAAAAAAGTGTGAACGTAAGATTCACTGCAAAAATCATACATAGAACACCTGACGACGAGCCATAAATGCAACTATTCTGTTTAGTGACTTGTAACTAGCAAAATAACTCTACTAAGTTCAACTAATACCGGAGACGTATTCCTCTTTTCTTTGATTTTGAAGGTGGGAAAAATTACATCGGGCCACCGTTAAACAAATCAAAATGAACAACTGGCAACCCTACACTTTTTACTTTCACCTAATTGATTAGATTTACTTACTTTACCTAAAGTAATAGAAGAAACCAAAAAAGCAAACTTACATCAATTTCTCTAGCATACTGCTGTTTGATCTTCTCCAGAAAATAAGTGGACGGTGGATGTGTGTGCTCCGTATGGGCTCTGACCACCAGCATTTCATTGGTCACGTGGAGGAACCCTCGGCAGGATCTGGAGCCCATCTGGGTGCAGCTCCATCGGAAGCCGTCTCTGAGGATCTTGTGCTGATAGTACGTGTAGCCGTTCAGCATTAGAAGGTCCTTGCCGGTACGACCTTTGACTAGGAGAACTGGAAACATTTGGGATGTTAGTACCAATGTGGATAAATCAAAGACTTGTCATTCGCTTACTTCTTGCTAATATTTATTTTAAATCAGGCTGACGCAGCGTATTTTCACACTTCGTACCCGACTACAAAGAGACAGTGGCGCATCTCACCTTTTGCGTTAATATCATTTACATAATCTTTACCTGGACCTGGGTCCCCGTCAGCGCAGCAGCAGCATTCCTATAGAGCGGTGTGGATTATATCGCGATCTCCAACCCGCCTGCCAAGCGTGCTCGCTGTCAGGGCGCTTTATGAAGGAGGCCTACGTCCAGGAGGGGACGTTGTGGCTGATAGGTACGTGGGTACATCATCTCATCTAAATAACTTCTTAGTTCTGACATCACTCGAATAACACTTGAGTTTTATCGTCAACCTATATAAATGGTATTATGGAGTAAAACAATAATTTTGATTTATAGTTGATTTTATATAAAGCAATAATATATGTCATTAATTTAACACGTTTTTATGGCTATTTACAGCATATCATTTAAATAATATAATTAAGTAAAATAACATAATTATTCTATATTAATATAAAAAAAACCATGAATAACTAATACATATGTTTACATATGTGTTCCGTATATAAATATATTGAGTAAACTGTATATATCGTGTGATTAACTAGGTAATTCCCAAATCATAATACTCGTATCAATCAGACAGACCAGCTTACATTACGAATTTAGCTAGAGTTTCTCTTAAATAAGTATTTATAATATTTTTCCTAACTAGTCCGTAAAAAGTGCACTTTTCGCACGCTTCGCTTGCGTAAATTTCACTTTTTAAGGCACTTGCTATGAAAAATTAGGTTCGATACTCGTGTAAAAACTTCTTTTTTCACTAGTATCGAAATGTACTATATTATTCCTCACGTATACCTTTACCACCAAATTCATAACAAAATAAACATCGTACTATCGCAAAAACATTAGCAAACTACTTAACTGAAACATTTTCATTGTAAATATGCCTCTTTAATAACTTTTGATTCTTTAGTAGGCTTTGTTATAAGTTTACAGTAAGTACCATCATTACATCTATAATAGGACACAGGTCCGTGCGTATGTCTATCCACGTTCTTAATCATCTTACCGTCCTCGGACAGAATTAAATAAGCCTTGCATTTCTTGGAGGTGTGATTGTTACACGTCCATCGCACTCCGCACTTGAGCACGCACTGGCGAAAGTACGCGTAGTCCCGGTAGATGGCGAGCGTGCGTCCGATTGTGGTCAGAATGAAGTTTACTGAAATGAGGAGACCGTTGGATTATTTATTCATAAAACGGCTTGGATTGAACAAGAGAATTGAACTAAAAAAAATATATCACAGGACATCCTGACATAAATTGACTGAGCCCCGCGGTAAGCTCAAAAAGGCTGTTGACTCCGGTGGAGCAAATACGTGTGCTCATCACACAAATAAATGCCCTTACTTGCATTTGAACCTTGGATCATTGGCTTCATAGGCAGAATCACTAGTTACTACGCATCAGGGCAAACCTGTCGTCAAAGTGTGTTTGTACACATATTTTGGCACTTTGGCTATTTTCGATAGGTATCTTTTAGCTTAGCAGTACGCGTCTAAGGCACTGGTCCTACTGCGAGGTAGTAAGTAAGCTAAGAGCTATCAGCTATTTCAAGGGACAAAAGATAATCGCTCCCGTGTAAATAAAAGAGAGCTATATATTTATAGCTCATCGCCCGGCGTATATATATGTCATATGTCTCTTTTATTTACACGGGATCGATTATATTTTGTCCCTTGAAATTGCTGATAGCTCATAGCTTACTAGCTCGCGGTGGGACCAGTGCCTATGTGTGGGTCGCATGGGAGGCCTTTGTTCAGTTCATGGCTGATATGATGAGGGTGGAAAACTGTAAGCATATATATATGGGCCCTACAGATTGATTAAAACAAAAATCGTCTTTTCTGTGGGCAAAAATTTACGGTTTCTGATATTACATACAAGTTGTTTTTGTGGCAATGCGATATGTAAGAGGGGAGCGCTTTATGTTGATATTTCATAAAATCAAATATTTGGCTTTAAAACCCTTAACATTCACAATGTCCACATGAAAGACGCGAACCTAATTGATCTGTATGACCCATATGTTTATGGCCTTGACTACTTAACGTATGCGGAGTGAAATTTGGACAAAGTGCAATGTTGTTTTAAATAAAAAAAACACCATTATTTTTTTAAATAGTTATGTTTTTATAATAAAGTACCTAATAATGATTAATGTAAAAAAAAGTTTACTCCCATGCGAGATGCTTTACGGTAGTTCTGAGGAACTTTGTTCATCCCTGTCGAAAACATAGATGTGGGCATTTTATACAACTCCAATTTTATTTTACGAATCAAGCTTTGCACACTTTTGGACCGAAAATTATCGCAATATACTCGCCTCTTCAGATTTGCCCAAAAATCTTCAATAGGGCGAAGTTGCGGAACATTAGGTGGATTTGATGTCTTCGGTACGTATGGGGTGTTTAGCTCCGCCGTTTTGCTAAATGTTTTTTTGGAATAATAGCTTGAGGCTAAGTCTGGCCAAAACACAGCATTTTCTCCTCTATGACTCGTATTTATGAAATCTCGCACTAATGGCAAACAACGCTCTATGTAGCGATCGGCGTTCACAGCTAAACCTGATTCAAAGAACACCGCCTTGGACATTCCGCGTTCCTGATGGCAAGCCATAGCAAAACTTTTTTAGGAAACTTGGTATGCTCAATATATTTCACGTTCTCATCAGTTGGACCATTGGTCTTCTCAAAATAGTAATTGCCTTGCCACTAGTTTCCATCTAACGTGAAATATGACTCGTCTTCCATGACGCAAGTCACATTGTTTTTGGCGTAAAATATTTCTTTGACTAATTTACGCGGCCTTATTTTCTGAGTGGATTTTTGATTTTCGGAGACGGTGGATTTAAATTTTCTACACCGGTTATCGATGCCCATGTCTTTAAGATATTTTATGACAGTTTTTCCGTCACATTTATATTTTCTTCCGAGCTCTCTGTAAGATTTAGCAACACGGCCGGCGGTAATTTTCTTTAGTCGAGCTCTCTCAGAAAACTTGCTCAAGCTGGGATAAATTCCAGAACCAGGCTTTCTAGCAGTGGTTGTTTTTTAAGGTAAAAGACGCTAAAATATTATAAATGGTGCTTCGACTCTCACCCATTTGTACAAAATGTTCCACCACCTTCGATTTCGGCCATAGGGGATGTATACTGTAGAAATTACATACAGTTTTACGACGGCGTTCTTGGTTATTTACCATAATTACAAAATCAAACATCCAATCCTTATGAAACTTACCAGATTGATTCACAGATATATAGACTTGATATTGACATACACACATATTTTTTTTAGATTTTTGTTTTTTACATTTTATATATTCAAACTTTGTCCAAATTTCACTCCGCATACGTTAATGATCTTTTTGCGAAGATTCGTATCCGACGAAATCTGGAATTGCGCCATTGACCCGTCCAAGGTCGTCTGAACAAGTTCCGCCAAATACATCGTGACTGCTCTTAACATGTGGTAGGAAACGTAAATAGTTTAGTCACACATTAATAAAGTCTAAGTACCGACCAGACATCTACCTCCATATTATTCATAGACGTATCAAACCTACATTAGATTTTTTTTTAAACAACACTGACCAGCGCTTGACTTCAGTCGCACCTGATGGTGTCGACGAGGTCGAAAGTGTAGCACGCTGGTTCAATAATAACCTATTCACTCTTGCCTTGAAGAGACCTAAATTATAAGTTAATGTATGTTTTATCTTCATCATACAAAAACAATTGTCAAAGTGACAGATAAGGATAAAACATAAATCTAATGCACGTAAGTTTAATATAGGTTTATGAATAAGGGGGTTAATCATTAATCCGTTTGTTGGCTAGAACTAAAAATACGAATAAAATATGTTTAAAGAACTTTTGATATTTCTGTCTGTCTGTATACATAATTTGCCCGTACTTACCAGATGTGACACCTAAAAATAATATTAACATAGTGCACCCCTTACATTTCATTAAATTGTCGAAATGGCCTCTGCGCGTTAGCTCGATCCGGCTCCGCGTACGCCTCCCAAATGTCCGGAGCACCATTGTTCCGTGTACGGAAAAGGCATACATACAAAGATAACTGGCTTCCTTTTAGTAATGACTACAAAAACAGCTTGCAAAGATAGCTATAATAACACGTTTAAAAGAGGACGATACTTGATGACATAAAAACAGAAATGAGAATATTCGTAAAGAACCAAAGCTACCATAGCTCGCAGGATTGCACTGCTGTACTTGCAATGAGCGGAGCGCGTAGCCTGGAGTCGATGAAATTAAAAAAAAATACCTAGGAAAACACAGTGTCGGACATCTACAAAACAGATGGACCAATGACCCCGTACTGTTCTCAGGAACCTGCAGTGTGCTAAAAGTTGCTCGTTGTGGCGGTCTATGCAGCAATGGAAGTCTGTGATCGATCGTGTAAATAGATTGTACGAATAAAATAAAAAACAGTAATTTTCATAGTAGATTTATATAACCAATGCTCCAGTATCTACAGGAAAAATGCAACAATACGAGCATCTGGTGTCTAAACATATATAAAACTAACTATAATATATTTAAGTATATACGTAGGTTGGTAAGTATATCACGACCTAATAAATAGATTTAAGCACAATTTAATCGTGAGAACAGTATGTGACTAGGATATTTTTACGTTAGATTCAAAACGAGACCTTAAAACTAGGGTTTTAGAAAGAGTTTTCCTATATCATTTGGCAAGAAACTTTTTATATTGGCACAAACTAGGTACTCTTTCCGTAAGAAGTACCTATACAAGTTACTTTTTAGGACATTGAATACAGCAATTCAAAATAGACCCTTTTCCTAGAGTGTAACGTTCAAATTGCAATGTTTGCAAACATGGATGCGCTAGAGTCCGTATTTGTAAGAGCCAGTTAGCTTAAAGCGGACACTTGATATCAGATTTTACCGTTTAAAATTAGGATTTATGCACAGCGAAATACGGCATGATTTAGAACGGTAATCTTTTGAAGCCATCTAAGGCAAGGTGAATGATCCAAGAACCTCTAGCGCCGTCTGTCGACGAGTTTTTGAAATAAATCGCCGTTGTATTAAACCTTATTAGCAGAGCCCGGAAAATCCAAAGCAAAACAAAAGACTGTCGCAATCAAACTAGTGTTAGAAACATTTTTTTATCGATATCGGGTTTATCCGTCTTATGGAATACACATTTTCTGAAGTGTCTATTATTTTAATGAGCTCTTTGTCACCCGACTACGGCCAAGCCAAAAGGGAAGGGTTATAACTTAATATGAAATATAAGTAACATCGATAATATAAGTTACGTTGCGTTTTAGATGAATTAACACATATAAAACAAACCCTTAACTTACCACTCATTTTGCGTTTCGCGTAAATGATTATAAAATAAGGTACCTAAACATATCGGTATGATTTTTTTGACAAAACTTACTCGATATCGATAATAAAATGTTTCTATCACTAGTTTGATTGCGACAGTCTTTTGTTTTGCTATGGATTTTCCGGGCTCTGCTTATTAGGTAAAATGAACATTTTTTTACGTGCAGTAGACTGGGATTAACTTGATTCGTGGGCTTACATCGATAGTCAATTATTAAAAAAAAAATGGTTTGTGATATTTATAAACATGGTCGGCCAGCCTGATACGGCCTAGTTTTTATCATTTGTTACAATATCTGCCACGCTTCAACAAGTAAGTGAGTGCGAAAGTGACAGATAGCGCGATAAATGATAAATATACTATCCGTTCAGAAGTACATTATTTATACAAAGTTTAAAAATCTATAATATTACCCTGTGCAACAGTAATCACAGGTACGGTAATGGTGATGAACATTGCTAACGGAACCGGCTAATGTAACCGGTATCGGTTGATATACATTTACCGGTAATTCTCATATAAAAGTCACATTAATTCCCTGATAAGAAACCAACATACCTGCGTTAGAGAGCATAATTCAATTTCATTTAAAAACTTAATGTCTTTCTAAATAGTTGTGTTGAACTCATTATTTTTAACTCCTAAAAAAATGCCTTATGGTTCACTGGGTACACATTTTTTATCTAACACTCTATATAGGTACAATATAATAACTATATAATTAGTTATTTAATCTGCATTTCACCTTAATACAAAAGGAATGCTGAGTACATGTTAGATCATTATCTAATACAGGAAAAAGTAATACTTTAATAAATGCACTTAAACGATATACAAATACTAAAGTTACTAAAATACTTGCCTTTTCAACTAGATTGAATATCATACACTATGTTGTTAATATATATGATTCCTATGCCTTCAATTCCTACACTAAATTATAGACCAAATTGTTATGGGAAAATTCTGCGAATATATTCAAATTTCGTATCAAAACAATATTAAAACCATTTATGGCACAAGTCACTGGAGAGTGAATAACAAAAATATTGAATAGTCGTACTCAGATATATCGGAGCTTTGGAGGTGGTCACAAATATTTGCACATTCACTCATCTCCTCGACAATAGAGGCGTTGTTCAGATATTTGTGACCACCTCCATAACAGCGATATATCAGATGGCGACTGTGCCTATTTAAGGACCAGCAATTAGAAGTCAATAATTACATTTGTGTTACGACAATAAAATTAAGCAGTTGCTATTTAAGTTTCATGCATGAAAGTCTGTTGGTACTCTCACTCACAAAGTTCGGTACACCATAGAATTTATGTGGTGTACCTAACTATTTGATTACTTTGAATGCTGCCAACTATACGACGCTGACTGTACTAATGCTGTACATATGTGTATGGACTAACTACAATACAATGCAATTTACATCGTTAATTGTCGTAACATAATTGAAATTATTAACTTAAGACTATTGCAAGTACTTTACTATATACAATATTTTTGCATTTCATCAAGGAGTAAATAAATATACAATTAAAAGACTAACCATTCATTATTCTAATAAAACTGTAGGAGCTATCAAACTAAAGGCGTTGATACAAAATCTTGTACGAGTTTTATAAAACACTTTTAATTATACAGAAATTGCTCCGCAAATCCCTTTTTTTTTTTGTTTACATCTTTTTTTAAAATAATAAGATCATTCTCAGGAAACTTAATTGGCTTTAAATAGAACTTTTACGTGGGAAACTTTTATTTGTATGATTTGTATCTCCGATTACGATATAGTCGAATATTTAAACTAAAACAGTTGTGAGCCATAACATCACTATTAATTTAAAATTGTTAAACTATTTCTATTGCACTAGGCGATCAGACATCGAATCCAACTCGGTTACCATACAACGCTTGAACGTAACGTCGGAACCGATAATTAATGGAGAAGTGTTCTTGAGTAGAGACCACATACCGAAAGACGCAGTTGGTAGGCCAAGGGTTTGACGATTTCCCGCCACTCTCTGTCCTTGTTGAGGAACAAGGTAGACCGATCTGGTCAGAGGCGCAGGAAATCGTCACACCCGGGCGGGATAGGACCGTTCGTGGTGGAAGTCATAGTGGAGGCCGTTCACCAGCAGTGCACGTCTTTCGGTTGTGACGAGACGATATGTTTTGGGTACGCTCTGATACTCATTTTCAAATCGAGTCCCGCGTGAGTTTATCCGTTTTAAATTATTAGGAAAGCACAGCACAGCGTCTATAAAACAAAGAGGTTTTGCAAGCCTACGATAAAGAAGACCATGTCTACGATATAACAGTCATGTGCGTGGATCAATCGTTAAAGTTGTACTTAGTGTAGTTATCCGCATGATTATGGAAGCCTTTATGCTTCAGATATCTGCCTTCGACTGTGGTCTGAATGCAGGAGCTGCAGCCAAGCCTCTTGCGGTCTCTGCACGTCCAGTTAATGGTGTTCTGGTAGCGATTGTTGATCCAGTATTTGTTGTCCTTGAAAATGAGGACCATGCTGCCGGTGCGGTGGGAGGGGAGGTAGTAGATATCTGAAAGTTTAACAGGTTTAGCCATTTGTTACCAAGAACCATGAGCTACATCAAGTTTTATATTCAAGACTTGTTCCGGCTGCTAAGGATTCTCGGAGTAGCCGGAGGTGTTCTAGATACGCATGCGGGATTGACCTAGCCATGGGTCACGTTTCATAAAACAAAAGACTATGAGAAAAAAGAAACAACCATTGATGATAAATCACAAGTCATTGTCAAACGTTTATTAAAAATTATATAAAAAAAACACAAATATTTATCAGAATACTGTATTCTCAAAATTTACTCTCTAAAATCTAGCAGGTCCCTACAGCAGAACGCTCAAGAACTTTATAAACGATAAGTACATCACATGATAAAAATACTCTACATAAAAAAAGTCATTTCAATGTTTGTCTTGTAAACATATCTTTTTCTCTAATAAATCTACCGTCATGACATTGCCTCAAACGGGGAGGGTCGTGGATATGTTTCCCTCTAAAAATGGATATATAATCTCTCCCATCAAAGCCCTTGTAAGTGATAACATCAGCTCTGCAGCCATGGACGTCTCTTGACGAGCAGTACCACTGCTTCTTCCCATGTGCCTGGTGGTTCTTCATGTAAAAAGTGAAGCCGTTGAGGATGAGCAGCCCGGCACCCGTCCTTCCGGGGATAAACTGAGCCGGCACTGAAGGAAAACCAGATTATTAATACCACCATATTACCGGATTACCTTTTAAATTTAACCTGTGAAGTCTACATGCTCTTGAAAGACATGGAAACCTCATTTTTACCTTTTTGATACCAAGGATTGGATTAAGGTTTTGAGGTGCTTCTCAAAATAATTCTGCAGTCTAGATACCACAACTTTATAAAAATGCACTTAGAGTGGTACTTAGACATCCACAGAAATCAATTTTGAGAAATAATACTCCATTAATTTAAAAACTTTTATTTGTTTAAATGCAAGGTAAGGTTGGGTCGGGTAGGTAAATCAATGAACAACACAGTTTTATTGAAAATAATAAAAAAAAAACGTTTACATAGTTCTTAAAGCTATGTTTTAGATAAGTTTATTATTATATCTTCTTTTTTTTTTAAATAAAGAAACATAAATATAAAACAAAAAATTGTATGTAATGGCACATTGGTTAATTAAAAAATAAATCAAGTAAATATGAAAAAGAGTATCCAAAGTTAAAGGGCACATATTATTTCAATGAAAGTGTTAGAATACAATAAAATGGTTACCAAAATATAATGAAATTAAGGAAGAAATATTAACACTCATTTACAACTTAAGAAATGATTTTAAATAATTACAGAACTATTAACTATATTATTGCTTTCTTGGGAATCTTATATATATTCTAAATTACATATGTATATTTAGAACTACCAAAACAAACATACAAACATACCTACTTTTAGCTGTGTTAACATACAGTTAATTGAGTATATAAATTGTATGAAAATTGAGCTACCAGTGTTGAATCAACATTTTATATCTTAACACACAATTCTAGTAACTGCTCCCTGGGACATACATACTATACTTACAAACATACATACACATATACAGACAGACGGACAGACAGACAGACAGACATATGGACAGACAGATGGACATATGGACAGACAGACGAACAGATGGACAGACAGGCGGACAGATGGACAGACAGACAGTGAGATAATAATATATGCTTTCCTTTATACCAATCAAAAAAGTACTTTTAAAATAGTTTTGATTGGTACACATAATTGATTGATATATAACAACTGCACAGTAACTGACAGATGGACAGGCAATATTTGTAATATTCAACATAAAGTCAGACTAATCCTAAAGAATCTATTTTTAATTAGTTTCCTATACTTTCTTGAGCAGTTATTATAGACTGCCACTCATGTACAATTTGTGCATACATACATACCAACAAACATACATACATACATACATACATACATACAGACAGACAGAGACACAGAAAAGAAAATCAAACTGTTTCATCTGTGGTGCTTAAATAAATTATTTTAAGTACTGTATTATATTCAAATACCCTCATTTTACTACTCTTACCTTCAACTATTTTTTAGTGGTGTAGATGAATGACCACAATACATACATACATACATACAGACATTATTACTTTATCTGTGGTTATACTTATGTACAGACCGACCGTAGTTCAGGGTTCCTTATGAAAATATTTTGTTTGACCTATTGCTTTTAATTCGAGTACCCACATTAATAAATATTTTTGACGTTTATCAGTGCAACACCAAAACTACTATGGTGGAAGCTCTTTTGAAATAATTTGACTATTTCAATTTTTTATCGTCAAAGTACATACATACCTAAAACAACATACCTACAAAGGACACAATCGTACTAAGAGCTTTAATAAATCTACATATTTTGGTCATGAATCAGACATCAGTGATCAGTGCTTACATTTATAGAGTTTTTAGTCATCGATCAAATGATGATGATTGATTTCTTTTTTGTTTCCTAGAAATATAATACTACCTACGTTTTTGGTATACAGATACCCTTTACAGCAGTTCAAAATGAATCTTTAATTTAAGTTTACTCTCCAGCAAAGAGCATAAAGCTATGGATAAGGATCACAGCTTGAAAATGTAACTTACTTGTGTCACATAATTTTTAACTCTTTATAAACTTAAAACTAAATTAATAATAAGATTTACTAAGTGAGCAAATTATTAAATATCGCAAATACTGAAACGGTATATCAAAATCTAACACTAAAAACAAATGACAATAAAAGAAGCTTATTACAAAATATTTGGTTGGATAGTTAAATAAATATTAAATACGAAGTTTAACGTTCAAAAAATATAAAATACGAAGAACTAACACGTTTATCGAAATTTAATTGCCTTTTCTCTATGTAAAACCAAAACCTACAAGTAGCTAAGTTCATAACGGTAAATTAAGCCGATGTTGTGGTTTCTGGTAAGACATGGAGTTTGGATACACTTTCATAAGTAACTTACGGGCTAAAACTCACCAAGCCGCCGCCAGGAACTGAGGATTGGACCCCATAATAGAGGAGAAGCGGGAACTAAAACTAACCTTACTCACTTCACTTTCTAACGTCATTTTCTCAAATTTAACACAATGCAGCGATATCACACCTCACTCAAACAGCACAGCACCTTTCAAAGATGCACAAAACATAATTTCACGTGGGATTTTACTAAAAAATTAACACAAAACACTAAAAACAAATTTGACATTCCAAAGCTCTGGAGATTGCACTCATTGCTTACACTCGCGAGACGTTATTACGCAAATTAGGGATCTCATATTTAAATCGCGGATCGCGGAAAGCTTAATCTCAACGCATTTAGCGGAAATAAAGCCAATAACAATGTAAAACAACAATATTTGGCATCGCGAAGTTATTTTGACACTTGACATTTGGCGGTGCCAAAGCCAGAAAACCTTTTTAAATTATGGCTTGAATACGAGGTTTTTGAGACACATCATTACAAATGAAATTGCGATGTGGTTGCGATGCTATAGACTGAACTAGAGTAAAAAGCACGTTGTTTTGATATAATTCGCCTTTTTATATTTTGTTTATCAAAAGATTTCGTAAATAGGTTGATTAATAAATTGTGCGGTTTCGTTATACGCTACTCATCACTACCGGCAACCGTTAAATGTATTTAAGCGCCATCTTGCAAGAAAACAAATAACTCATCGGCGCGATCGGCGCGGCGTTACATAATTTTCAATGAGGTGTAAGTTTCAAAGATACAATCGTTGGTCTTATTTAGTTCTTTTTAGTTATTCAGTTATACTATAAAAGTGAAATGCGTATAAAAGAAATCCTACGATTTTATAAATAAAATATAATTTTTGATTATTCTGTCATCTAGCGGTTCGGTTCCGAACTTTTCACACTGCACGGTGAGTCAGGAGGCGTGAACGCCAACCAACGTCGTTCCGACTTGTTTTCGATACAATCGTATAGAGAGCGTTTTATTCAACTGATAGTTCCAATGCTTAGTCTTAGGTGGCGTAAATTACAATTTTTGGTGTATTTGTAATAAGTTGTTTTCGTTAAGTATCTATTATTATGTATCATTAATCGAATTTGAAACAAAGATGTAGGTAAGGTATGTAAAATTCGTCTAAATTCATTAAGTACATTGGCATGAAAAGGTATACCTACAGAAACAAATGGGAATAGTCCCTTCGCATTAGCATTCGTCCTTGTGAAATGAAACCTCGGGGGTAACCTTTCCTACAATGCAAATCAAATAATTTATGTGAACGTTTTATTAGACCCAGAGGAATCATTCTGAAGTTTGAATCGGTGACTTACCTCATTCAGTTCAGTTAATACATATCAAATACAAAGCCATTACGAGAGTAGGTAACTAATAGTAATACCAACAACAATATATAATAATAAACATAAAATAAACATAAATATTTCGGGACAATCTTACACAAATCGACCTAGTTCTACGGTAAGCTCAGTTAAGGCACAGTATAATAAAGAGTACTCACGTACAGTATGGCCACTCCCTGCCCCCCACCGAAAGTGCCGCCCACCCGCTCTCGGTTACCTCGCAGTTACCGGCTGGCAGGTACGCGACGACGTAGTGCGCAGATTACCTATTCAATTTTTTTCACAATATTTATAAAACCTTTTGTAATGGGCGTGTGTTGTGCTGTGTATGGATGTTTAACGACTCGACTCGAGAAACGACAAAACCAAAAGAAATTTCTACAGATTTCCATTGGATGAATTATTTTTTAGGTTTTAGTAGAAAATCAACTTATGTACCAGGTACTTATGTTTAGTATTTCTGTTACCCTATCCGTTTTAGACATAAACCTATCCGTTCACACTGAAAACAACACAATATGTATATAAACAAAAAAACATGTTTTCAACTTACGTAATATTTTGGTGGCCTGAATTTCCTTACAATAATTATGTTACTTCGTTTTATACTGATTCAAAACAGGAAACTATTGTATAAATCGAGCTTAGATACCCACCTTACAGCATAGAGGTATGATTCTTATTTCTTCCTAATTCGCGCAATAATGGCAATGAGTTTTGAACCATTGAGGTCATCGAACTTAAACGGGGGCGGCGGCACAGTAGGTATAATAAAGAGTAGGTACTAAGGCGGTTTCTGCGCTTGTTAAAGCCCGTTTCACATCAAGCGCGGGCGCGTGTCAACGCGGGCCCGCCGCGGGCCCGCGTTGCTATACCTTGTGCGAATGTTTCATTCAATTATACTGAAACTTCAAGTGTTTTTTTCTGCAATGCCTTATAAATTACTATAATTTATCATAATCATCTATATACACATAATAAAACAGTAGCGAAGCCGAATTTGTGTTTTTTTTTTTAATGATTAGTGGGCTGAATGAACATTACTATCTAGATGTCAAATGGTGAACTTTTGTATTTTTTGCCAGTCTGTCTGTCTGTCACTCTGTGTACGCAACACGTAAAATCTACTGATTTGATTACATTATATTACAATAAAATACTATATTTCGTTTTTACTTATCCCTCTATTTAGTATAAGAGGCTATTGGCAAAGATCCAGTTGTTCGAGTCAAAAGGTAGACGTCAATGATAATCTCAGAAAATAGAGTTAAAATCGTCTTCGTTTATTTATAATTGATTAGTGATTACACACAAATTAACTCGACACAAATAAATTCAATGCCGCTATAACAAGGTCATCTTACATTGCGTTCCCAATTCGCGAACGCACTACGCAAAATAGCGGCAACCCTAGCGTGTCTTAACTCACTTACACAGGCATGGTACGCGCTCACCTACACGAGCTTAGACTGTGTGCGTAGCAACGCGTTTGTTTCATACATTCGATCGCCACTTACCGGGGTGTGGTTAAGGCTTGTGTTGTAGGTATTAGACGACGATATATATAATATATAGACATATAAATACTTAAGTATATAGAAAACAACCATGACCCAGGAACAAATATCTGTGCTCATCACATAAATAATGCCCTGACTGGGATTAGAATCTAAGACCATCGGCTTCTTAGGCAAGGTCACTATAGGTGAAAAACGTAGCTAAAGCACCTTGCCTATGCAGTAGTAACGTATGTATGTGTACACCCGCATGTCGGCGTTCTAAATTTAAATAAGTTTATATTAATTCTCTGCACAACTACATAGACATGGGCCTTTAATTAAGTTTTTCACCTATAGGTACCCACTATTAGGCCAGACCGGTCGACATTTGTTATTTTGTATTTAGAAAAACTGGCATAATGCTTCCTGCCTCGCACAGCAAAACTCTGGAATAAATTGTCGTGTGCAGTATTTCCGGACCGATATGACATCCAAACCTTCAAGAAAAGAGCGTATAGGGATCTTAAAGGCCGGCAACGTACCTACTTGTGACTGGTGTTGCGAGTGTACATGGGCGGCGGTAGTTGCTTACCGGCCTCCAACAAGGTGAATCCACGACCTAGTTACAGTCGCGGGATGCCGCTGGATGTGGAAGGCGCAGGATCGGTCTTCTTGGGTGGTTCTGGGGGAGGCCTATGTCCAGCAGTAGACATCTTTCGGCTAACATGCTGATGATGATGATGATCATCATCAGCCTATCGCAGTCCACTGCTGGACATAGGCCTCCCCAATTTCACGCCATCGTGCTCGATTTTCGGCTGTTCGCATCCAGCTCCTGCCAACCATCTTGCGCAAGTCGTCACTCCTAGCCTGAGGGCGCCCTACACTACGCTTGCCGAGACGCGGTCTCCACTCAAGAACTCGTTTACCCCAACGGTTATCGGTTCTACGGCTAATATGGCCAGCCCACTGCCACTACAACTTGCTAATACGGTGGGCTATGTCGATGACTTTAGTTCTCTGCCGGATTACCTCATTTCTGATTCGATCCCGCAGAGAAACACGGAGCATAGCCCTTTCCATAGCCCGCTGAGAGGCTTTCAACTTGTGGACCAGCCGTACCGTCAGTGTCCACGTTTCGGTGATGATGATGATGATGATACGATAATAATATAACACCTATTTGATGTTACGTATTTAAGTAGCTATGCACCGAGAAATTATATAGCTATTACAAATCACAGTATTAATCATTCTTATTAATATACTTACAAACAAATATTTATCGTAGGAAAGGGTTTGAAATTATGATTAGTAGGGTCGGTTTACCCCGAGCTGGTTACATATTAATGATCGGTGCTTAATTTATTACTCGGGCTGTTTTCATTGTTTTATCGTGCCGGATGAAACCTTGCCTCGGACACCGATGTTACTTTTAAATGTCAACTTCATTTATTTAATTTTTAGTACAAATTACTCATTTAAAGAAATACAATAAGGGTTTACTTTTACGATGGATGAAACTGTAGACAACTTTTTTTTAGCTGTTTCTTTGTTTGCCTCTAAAACACATGTGGACAAGTGATCCGGTCTGGGATTGAGAGGAACAGCGGAAAACTGTTTCGTTGAAAAAGGGAGAAAAATATACAGTACAAAGTGAAGTGACCACAATTATGGATGTAATGTTTTAACCGTATTTCATCATCATCATCATCAGCCTATCCCATTCCACTGCTGGACATAAACCTCTCCAATTACACATCATCGTGTTCGATTTTCGGCTGTTTGCATCCAGCTCCTGCCAGCCATCTTGCGCAAGTCGTCGCTGCACCTTGCCTGAGCCGTATTTTCGACACTTTATACCCTCAATACAAGGCTTGTAAGGTTTAATGTACATAGCTAATTATTAGAATCTTGCATGTTTCGTCTGATTACTTGCACCGCCGGGTGTTCCACAAAATACCACACATTCCTGCCTTAGCCAAAATACAAAGACTGTGCAAGTGTGCAATTTTCGAGAGAAATTTTACCCTGAAAGTGAGCCCTGTACGAGCATAAAGCAGATAAGCATATTTAACTTTGTATATTTAATTATTCCAGATCCTTTTTTAAATAAATACGTAACTTTTATGCGCTCATACCAGATAAACGAAATGATCACATGAGGCAAGTATTCCCTATAGCATTTTCAACGTTAGGCTGCGTTATAGAAAAGTATACCTTTATTGAGGTCAAATAAAACAGGATTTGTTAAAGCCAGTATTATTTACATATATATAATATCACGGGCATGTATATAATACAATGTATATACTACAATAAAATATCAATATATGAAAAATAGGTTTAGATTATTTTTAAAAGGTTAATTTTGAATAAGAGTTTCATTGAAAAGTGGTGCAATTATTCTACTAAGTTTGTTTTTAATATACCTACAACACTGACTAGTGTTTAATATTAGTCGCACCTGATGGTAAGTGTCGACGAGGTCGAGGATATAGCACGCTGGTTCCATAACAGCCTATTCATTCTTGCTTTGAAAATACCCAAATTATATCTTTCCGTGAATACAGACGAAGGGAGCGAATTCCATTCATTAACAGTCCGCATTAGGAAGGTAGCTTCGTGCAAATGAATGGAATATTCACAACCGCTCCCTTCACCTGGAAGTCATATTATGGCTTATTAAATCTATAGCCATATATTTGTATCGCTTTTGGCCGTGGCTGATAGATAGACATTTTTGTACCAACACATCTCCACTAATCCTCCGGGGCTGATGGAAACAGTCCGCCATCTTTGAATAACGATACGAGCAAATGTTTACATTTCATTCCATATAAAGGATGGCTCACGTTACACCGACCCGCATCCGAGGCCACCGTAGACATTTTGTATGGAATGAATCACGTGACCACTGAGCCGCCAGAGCCACTCGGTCCGGGCACGGGCCGGTCGTGCAACGGCCGTTACAGCTATGTAATAAGGCCCTGCTCGGCCCGGTGATGGGAAGGCGACGTGATGTCCACGCGATATCGACAGGCGTGTGATGATCATCATCATCAGGCTATATTAGTCCACTGCTGGACATAGCCCTCCCCTAAAGAGCGCCACAGCGCCCTGTCTTCAGCTTTCCGCATCCAGCATCTGCCTGCAATTTTTCGCAGATCGTCATCCTACCTGGTCGGAGGGCGTCCCACACTACGTTTTCCGAGTCGCGGTCTCCACTCAAGAACGCGTTTATTCCAGCGGTTGTCGGTTCTTCGTGCGATATGGCCAGCCCACTGCCACTTCAGCTTGGTAATTCTTCGAGCTATGTCGACTACTTTGGTTCTCTGTCGGACGTATTCGTTACGAATGCTATCCTTCAGAGAAACTCCGAGCATCGCTCTCTACATAGCTCGCTGAGCGACTTTTAGTTGGTGGACCAACCCTACCGTGAGTGTCTATTCATTGGGGGGGCAATGCCCATAATCCCCACGCTGGGCATGCGGGTTGGGGATCGCAGTTTAGAATTAGTTCCGCAGGGGGCGCTGCTGCCCACCCCCTCATTGTGTCTAGTCCCTTAGTCGCGTTATACGACACCCACAGGAAGAGTTGGGATGGTGCTATTCTACAGGCCGGTACCACACGGTGGCGTGTGATGATCGTCTACTCGCAAAAAATGGCTGGATGGAACGACGCTCGTGTTAATGTCAATATTCGAGTGTAGAGCCGCTCGGGCTCGGGCCGCCTCGGTGGGTCGACGGTGGGCTCGGGCTCGTGAGGTCGACGTGTAGAAAGTGCGACGGTGTAACGTGGGTAATCCTTAATAGTATTAATACCGTCGGGATCGCCGAGTTCGGAAAGTTAACGTTAACTTATGGGTCAGTGACAAACAGAACTAGTTACATGTGAGCTACATGTTAAATAGTCATACAGTTAGTTAATAAAAATAATAAATAACGTTCTCCGTCATACAATAGCATCAGTCGGCACCAATAGTTGCAAATGATTGAATTGATGATTGAGTTGAATTGACGACCGGTCTGGCCTAGTGGGTAGTGACCCTGCCTATGAAGCCGATGGTCCTGGGTTCGAATCCCAGTCAGGGCATTTATTTGTGTGACGAGCACAGATATTTGTTCCTGAGTAATGGGTGTTTTCTATGTATTTAAGTATTTATATGTATTTATCTATTATATTTATCGTCGTCTAGTACCTGCAACACAAGCCTTACTGAGCTTACCGTAGGACTAGGTCGATTTGTGTGAGATTGTCCCGAAATATTTATTATTATTTATTATTATTATTAAATGAAACAACGCAAAAGTATCCATCATCTTTAAATTGCTTCACCTACTGGAGGTCTAGCACAAGAGGGGCAAGAGACTATCCGTCCTTTTCTAACTTTATTATTTAAATAGGGACAACTAACCTATCTCGGCTCGAGATACTGTGCACCCCTTTTGTGCTTGACTACAGTGACATACTCATATAGAACGTGAGGTTCTCTTCGTGTTTAAAAATTAAAAAACGCTATACAAAAATAACTAAATTTGTAAAAAGGAATGGAATATTAGCATCGCTCTTTCGAATATTACCTATAACAGAGAAAGAGATGAAAATGATACGACCTTCTATTGTAATGAGTAATGAAAATTTCTAACATGATGGAATACACATGTTGATGGTGATGGCAGCTGCTGTATTTTATATTTACTAGTCTTTGATAGATGTTTTGCCAGTTTGTTACATTTGAAGGGTACTCAGGGTCGATCGGACCGGCAGCATCTCCACTAAACGACAAGTACATAGGTATTACAATTTATATATCAACATAATTTATGTATATTAAAAATAATTACTAAGAATTAACTAGTGACCGAAGAACTGGCGGATTCCTCGCACAACGTATCAGCATTGCAATACAACGAGGAAATGGCGCCAGCATCCTTGGTACAATGTCTCAAGGGCCTTTTTTGGATTTTATACTATAACTAGTTAAGTACTTGTAGTTATCATAATACTATTGTAATTTCTGTAAATAAATATATTATTATGTAAATTACAAATATCACAATTTAAACTATTCTTAAACTGGGCAGTGACCCCCAAGGTCGTGGAGCAAGAGAACAAGACAACACAGTGTGAAATATTATTAGCTTCACCTATTAATCAGGACTAAATATCTGTGCGCATCACCAAATAAATGCCCTGACTGGGATTTGAACCCAGGACCATCATCTTTATAGGCAGGGTCACTACCCACTAGGCCAGACCGGTCGACGTCAAATATTTTTACATATGTTCTTGTTTCCAGATACCATCTTTTCTGTCCATTTTCCTGCACATTAGAACATTTAGGCCATTGTTTTGGACCCGGGTATGTCCTTAAACTACGTCCAACAATGAGAGGTAGGGCACAGCGAAGTACCATCACGCTTGAGTCCGGAGAAGCCCAACTGGGGAAGTACCTCCTCCTTACAGAAGACACAGCCATAATAGCACTGCTACCTTTCAGGTATGTAGTGTTATGTTCCTGATGGTGAGTAAGGTTCCCAGAGCTCCAACCCCCTTAATGGTCGGCAACGCGCTTGTGACTCCCCTGGTGCTACGTGTGCCCATGGGCGACGGTAATTGCTTACCATCAGGCAATCCGTCTGCTCGTTTGCCACCTTTTGTCATAAAAAAAATAAAAAAATAACGTAAAGCAGTTACCCACTCTCTTATACTTCTCCTAAGACCTCTTAACTACATAAATTATGTATTTACTTGCCACTGAATACAGAACAACGTACTCTACGATGCAAAGTAATATGATAGTAATATGATATTATCGTCGGCTTTGCTAAAACTAATTCAATATTACTTAGCAAAATGTTCGTCTTTATGGTACACTCCGTGGTATTACTCGCAACGAGTGTTAGAGGTATTACTAAAAATATATATTCATGTTTAGGTACTAAAGAGTTTTGTTAAACTTACCATCACTTACTTTATTGAAATCTCAAAGAGTTAAATTGTGAGTATCTGGTGTAAAGGTTGTCCGTCGCTATTCAGCGTGGTAACGCGGCTAGTGTAATGGGTACCTTTGCTCCAGGGACGACTCGAGAGGGACTATTTGACTAGGCTTAAGTTAGTCTTAAGTTAGCCGGTAAAATGTATTTTTGACATTTAAAATGTATATATGTATCTATAATTAATTCTGTTTAAATTGAACACCAGTTAAATTGTATCCCTTTCTAACAAATAACCATGTCCAAAATTAAAAATGGACAGTAGGTTTTATCAACGGCTTGCTTAGGATATTTTGTATTGTATAAATAACTCCAACAGCCAATTGATGTAATAGTGCAGTCTGGAACCATTTACGGGTACTACGGGCTATACATCGCGGTCTTTAGGAAGGTTTGCGTGGGGATATAGATTCAACACGCAGACGCCCTTTGGACAATTTTGCTATTAGTATACCTCTTCCGTACACGGAGCAATGGTGTTCCGGACATTTGGGAGGCGTACGCGGAGCCAGATCGAGCCAACGCGCAGAGGCCCTTTCGACAATTTAATGAAATGTAAGGGGTACACTAAGCGGATGTTGCCCCTGTCCGTATCATGGGACGCGCACAGAGACAGCACCCGCCATGGTGTAAGGACTATTGAGTTATAATGGAATCTAGAATGTACTAGGCTATTGGGTGGAAAGGATGGACTAGCTACTGGGTTATTGGAAAAAAACCGGACGTCTGCCTAATAAAATGGTATTCAATTTTATTTCCGGCACACGGTGACTCGCCCTATAGTATACCAATTATTATATCATTAAAATCTTCTAAAGCAAGATAGTCTTAATAAAATTATAAGTTGTGAGACATTTTACAACTATATAGTTACAAACGGACTTGAGTGAGTGACGCACCCTTACTCCGAGCGGTGTGTCCTGACTCGGCTTGAAAATGGGTACGTAAGCTCTCGGACGAAACATGCTGTCTAGTGCGATATAAGTACACGTGAGTTCATCTGTTTATAACTGAGTAGTAAAATAATCTTTTAATAAAAAACGAGATGCGTTGTGGAAAATAAGTACCACGGTTCTATGAGAAAGGTGTAAATACAATTTAGGTGTAGATAAAGAAATACATGCACATCCAATTTCAATTTCAATTTCTTACTTTGCACCAGGTGTATAGTCTAATCCACTATCTTAAAAGGTGATCTCTATGTTTTAGCATAAAATAACTACTACATTTACATATTGTTCAGCAACCAGTACAAAGCCGCTAAAACCTTAATATTCGCATCTGCTATTTGGCAATTAAGCTTACTATTCGCATCACAAAGTACGTAGTATTAGAGAGATATACGTATTACAATTATAGATACCTCACGAGGGAAGACGGCAAGAGGCCCGACGGAATGATGTTGGTGCCATGAATATGGGACGGCCACTTTTCTACGATGTTACTTTGGTTGACACCCTGGCGACGCCCTATATCCCTATCACCATATATAATGCTGGTGCGGCGTATTGCTCTGTAGTAGCTACACATTTGCGACGTTAACTCGCTGCTTATTCGCCCCTCGCAAATCGCAAGTGTGATATCAGCCTTAGGGTTGAAACCCAGTCGCAGTCTACGAAGAGATTTTGCCTAGAGGATTAGCATTACCATTCAACGCGGGAACGCCGTTAGCCTTTGAGGCACCCTACCTAGTTACCTAGGGCACATCTACCTACATTTATAAGCCTTTATTTGTCATTTAGGTTTACATAGTGTTTTTGGTTTGCTGTCTGTCTTTCAGTGTTTATTGTTTTAATAAAACATATTACAAATGAATCTGGCGGTACCCGGGACCCGGGTATGTCCTTAAACTACGTCCAACAATGAGAGGTAGGGCACAGCGATGACCATCACGCTTGAATCTTGTACAGCCCAACTATGGAAGTACCTCCTCCTTACAGAAGACCACAGCCTATGTCATAAAAAAAAAAAACCTTTAACCCGTCAGTGGACAATGAGTTTGGCGACGGTTTTATCTGCATACAGATATCTGGCTGGCTTCTACATCCAACAAGTGCCTCGATTTGTCTGCTCGTAAATCTGTCGTGTGTCTGAGCTACAGAATTCGCCAGAATACCAGAATTTTGTGAAATATCAGCGATCTGAGGCATTGAATGTTGTTAATGAACGTCGCCAAACACTGCCGCGCTCCATCGGTCAAATAGCAGCCGGACTAATAACGGACGGACACTGATATAGCACATTCTGGAAGCGGGTTTCTGGGAGCAAAAATGCACTTTTCACTAGTGCTTAATTAAATATCGACTATTCTATCGACATACACACGAACAATTTTTGAATCGGAAATTTACCTACATGTCTGGTTGCTACATAATATTACATCAAGTACCTAGTAGTTTTTACCATCAAGTACCTATAATATATTATTTCAGATAACTAATTACATAGGTACTATAATTATTATCAATATTACGGGTCACGGGAATGATTGTAATAATAAAATAAGTACATACAGCTCATTTTAATGTTGTTTAGTACCTATAATTTTTCTTGATTATGTAATGGTGGTCCAGTCCTTCGTGTTTTTATCGACTTATAAAATGTGTGTCCTCGCACTATTGAGACGTCAACTCATAATTTCTCCCATCATCAGGGTTTTGTCATCAAAGAACATATGTCCACTGCTGGACAAATGCCTCATTTAATGGGTTTCACAAGAACCGGTTCCGACAACAACGGTAAGCCTTATTGAGCTTATGTAGGTCGATGTGTGTAGAATAGTCTGTAATATTTTCATTTATTTGTTAAATATAGGAGCCTAGGTATAGAGTGTAATTTTGTACTGTTTGGCGTAGAAACGCTATCACAGCGCGGACAATCTTTTTGCAGAAATCGCGAAGCGTCTGGTTGACGTAACTGGTGACCGAAGAGCTGGCGGCTTCCTCGCACAACGTATCAGCATTGAATATCAGGAAATGCTGTCAGCAACCTTAGTACAATGTCTCAAGCCTTTTTCAGATTTAATGTAGTAAGAAATATTGTACTGTAAATCGTATCGGTCGGAACCAGTAAAATTAAAAATAATATCATCCAAAAAAAGAGAAAAAGTGTACACTCGACAAAAATAAGCAAAATTACACAAGTCAGTAGTTAAGGATGCTTTGAAATAATTGAACTAATCTTAATTTATGTATTCAACAGTATATAACAAGCATCGGTGGTTCAGTGGTAGAATGCTCGCCTGCCACGCGGGCGGCCCGGGTTCGATTCCCGGCCGATGCAAGATTTTTTTGCAAATCGTATAGACCATAAAATTATCGTCGCTGTAATAATAAACATTGTGATATTATTTAGTCACTAACGCGACATAGCGTACGGTCGCGAGCCCTATATATGTTCTTTGAGACATGTCACGCGACACGCGAGTGACTAAATATTGTAAGAAAGTAGGTAAATATTTTGCACCACAAAAAAAAAATACAAATAAAAAAGTAAAGTTCCTAGTTTATTACGGTACCCTGCGCTCTGCGGTGCACTGTATTTTCGCGAGTGACTAAATATTGTAAGAAAGTAGATAAATATTGTGTACCACAAAGAAAATAAATTAAAAAAAAAAAGTAAAGTTCCTAGTTTATTACGGTACCCTGCGCTCTGCAGTGCACTGTATTTCAGACTATGATAAACAATGATGCGAATTACTTGAAATATATCTAGGAATTTAAAAGATAACAGAGCACAATAATTTGTTGAAAATTTTATGATCTACAAAAAGATGCATCGGCCGGGAATCGAACCCGGGCCGCCCGCGTGGCAGGCGAGCATTCTACCACTGAACCACCGATGCTTGTGATTTATCGTCGAATATATACATTATTATCTTTATAGAAAGGCAGACGCTCAAATGTGCGCAAGAGTCGTTACGCTAGCGAAAACGGCTTGCGTTTGCTGTAATTGCTTGTTGCTAAGTAATATTGGCACAGCTGTCGGTTATTTCGTTAGCTGCTTCAAGACAATATAATTGGGACATTAGTTTTTATGATAAGATTAGCTGTTAATAAGATTTTATTTCAAAATGAGCAATTTAATGTGTTTGTTTCACTTGTTGTTAAGTTGGTTTCACTATGTCCGTCCGTCCATATAACCACGGCTTATTATGGTATTATTTGATTGGTAATGGTAATAGTTTTTGTACAATCTAAAAAAATAAAGCTAAGGTCAAACAGGGTGGGGGAAGATTGATAGTTTTTTAAGAAGAAAACTCGCCTTTAAACTTTCGGTATTACGAAAGATATTTTATTTAATCCTTTCAAAAGGAGTCATTTTGCCCCAATTGAATTTCCTGGTTTTTTTTTTCATATTTCATTTATTGTGGAGGACGGGCGTCGGGCAACCACTCTTTAAGCATGCCCCGATATGGTCTTGGCCGTTTTTTAAACAGGGTGTTATATATTTCTATTGGCCACTTTATGGTCAGTCACTTCCAGAAGTCTAGAATTATTTTCATGTCGAGGATCAATAGCGTCCATAACTGAACCGGATACCACTCTGTTGCCGATCCTGAAATATTAATAGAACGCTGAATGTCAATTTTATCGTTGTGATACAAAGTTTATTTCATTTATATTGGGAGCAGATTGATAGTTGGACATTGGAGTCGATTAATAAATATTATTTTAGTCATTTATTTTATTCTTTCCCTTTGAGTACTTATGTGAAAAAAACTGTACTGTCCTAAGACAAAAAATAAAAAATCGTAAAAATTAAAAGTGCATGTTTTTAATTGAATTAGGTTCTATTAATGATACTGAATTCAGGATATTATTTTTGTTAACTGACTATAAAATAACCCTGTATAGTCTGGTTTTTATGTGTTATAAAATATATAAAAGATAAAACTCTAAAAGTGTTTCTAAAGGTATATAGGTAGGTGAATAGACATTTTGTAAATAAACAATTATGTAATAGTACATTTCGATACTAGTGAAAAAAAAAATTTTTCGACGAGGGTGAACGTTGGAGCCCGAGTGAAACGAGGGTGACAATCACCCGAGTCTTAAAGAAGTTTTTACACGAGTATCGAACCTAATTTTTCATAGCAAGTGCCTTAAAAAGTGAAATTTACGCACGACATTTACGAAAAGTGCACTTTTTACGCACTAGTTAGGAAAAATACTTTTACCTCAAGTAATTACTTATCATAGGTGCATTTTCTAAACACAAATAATAAAATACGTTGAACATGAAAACATTTCTTTCAATAAGTAAACTCATTAAAGTTTTAATGTTTTTAATTAATAGTGATTAATTAAAATTATACGAATTATATTTATTTAGAATACGCATCAATTTACAGATAATAAACGTAAACAATAACACTAAAGAAAAAATTATAAATGAAATATAAAAAACGTCGTTAAAATTGGGCCCCTTTGGCATGGTGTCGAGGATGCTGGCAGCATTCCCCCGCTGTATCGCGATACTGATGCGTTGCGCGAGAAAGCTGCCAGTTCTGCGGTCACCAGTGGAGTCGACGAGCCTTTTAGAAATGTCTTTAAACATGATATGGGCGCTGGGACCCCACGGGCCTCGGGTTTCGACTCCGAATGGCATAAAAATGTATTCGGAGCTGAGACCCCGGTATTTGTAGTGCTTAAGCGTTTCGGCCGCTTTAGCCGCCGCACCAGCTTCTCCAATGGTTCCAGTGAGGTGAGAAGGGCCAGGGTGTCTGTGCAGGTGGCGTCCCACAAATAAAATGTACAATTTAAATAATAAGCGGAACGACGTACGAGACATTTTTTCGTGCGTACAACCGACGGTCATTGATTTATAAGACACTAGCTTTTCCTCGCAGCTTCGTCGGCCCGCCTTGTCCGTCTTTAAAGAATGGTTGCGGGATAATAATTATCCTATGTCCTTTCTTGTAGGTCAAACTTAGTCCATATCAAATTTCATCCGAGGTTCAGAGGTAACAGACAGATAGAGTTACTTTCGTATTTACATCAACAAAATATATACAATATGGGGTTCTTCAAAAAGGGTGTAAAGAGGTTTTTACGGGGTCGGCAACGCGTGAATGATGCCTCGGTATTGTAAACGTCCATAGGCTGCGGTGACCGCCTAACATCAAGCGGGCCGCGTGCTTGTTTACCACCTTTGTGGTATAAAAAAAATCTGCTGCGTTACTTTTGGTGTTTTGTCTGTTTATACAACATGTTTGCCGTGTGATCTAGAATAGCATGACCCCATCTCTTCCCGCGGGTGTCGGAAGAGGCGACAAAGGGAAAAAACCTACGGATGGGCAGCAGCGTCCGTCGAAACCCAATCTACTACTACTGCGGTCGCTATCCCGCCTGCCAAGCGTGGCGACTATGGCAGCTATCCCCAAGATATAAAAGAGTCATATTTGTGGGAGGCCTATGTCCAGCAGTAGACTGCATACGGCTGAAATGTATGTATGCATGTAATAACATGTGTGGGTACAATATATAATATATACATCACATTCGGCCCCGATAGTTGATTGGACTCCAGTGAAACGTTGTAGCCCAGTCAAGCCATACTGTTTATGTTTACACTCGTTAATCGGATTAAAGACAAATTTGCTGCCCGGCCTGCAATCAGTCAGCTGTTTGTCGCCGTAGTCCTAGGATTCTGGAAGAGCTTCACATTCCAAGTTCTTGATTAAAAATGTTATATAGGTATGTTTGTTTTGTTATTGATTCTCTATGTTGAAATTAATAGTTGTTTTCAAGATACTGTTTTGCTGTTAGACTTTGGAGATATGAAAGATGAACTTAGGTATAATTATATTAGGTTATGAAAATGTATAAAGCAAAATTTAAATTGTCAAAGTAGCCACAACATTTAATTTTGTGATGTAAGGGTTTTAATTACAAATTTTAAAGCCATGTATCCTAGCAGTAATGTTCTGCGAATATTACGTTATATGAGCTTTTTAAACTAACTGTCAATGAGTGTTTAACTGGAATGTGTTGCGATGCGATTTATGGAGTACATTTTGAGTCGAATTATTTTGTATGCACACATTTTTAAATGTAATGAAGCACGAGTTATCTAAATTTACGGTACGTTAACCACTGTAAGGAGATTCCCTCGTATTTAGTTACACACTGTATATTAACTATTTGGGTAAACGGTCCATTTCACTTTCCCAAAAGTCGACTTAAATTCAGAAAACAATTTTGTTTCTCCAATACAGATAAGATAAAAATGTCTGAACTTTTTTCTATCCAGCATTCCGTACGCGAATTACGACCACCAAGTTAAAGCAAAATAGTTTAAGATCCGTATGAGATTGTTACTATTTCATAATTTTTAGTCCAAAAAACAATACTTAACTAAGTAGGACTTTTTATCACCCAAATATATGCCCCTTGCTGGAATTTGAACCTATGAAGCCAATAGTCAGGACCACTACCCACTAGGCCAAACCTTTCATTACATCGTTAATAGAAAGTGACCACATTGATTTTATAATTAGAGACGATTGTTACCAATTCAGATGTTAGAAAATTAAAATAATATCGTATTAAAAAATATATCAGCGAATGACATCTCTCACAAATTGGGAACGGATCCCGACTGGGACGTACCTGCACCTTATAGAAAACTACAGCCAAATAGCACTAGACCTTACTCACAGTGTTGAGTTCCTGCCGGTGAGTAAAGTCGCCCCAGAACTCAGAGCCGTAAAAAGTAGTCGATACTCATGTTAGTCTCTGAATTTACAGGCGTTCATAGGCTACGGTGACTGCTTGCCATCAGATAAACTAGCAAAATCTTTATTTACAATAATTACAATATTATTAAAACCCGTGTAGTTAACACGTTGGTGGACAGTAAATGACGTCATCTGTCATAGGCCATAGGAAACAAAAACATGCGCGACGCCTATAGGCGTACTGTCCGCCAAAGTGTTAACAGACTCACAGAGTATAAGATAACAGATGTGTTCCTCAATTTGTAACACCGTCCCCTGTACTACACTTTCGAGTTTTTTGCGCAAACTTGCGTAGTTTATGATGGACCTTAGCGTGCTATAAACTAAGCCTTCTGGGGCCCTATGGGCTCGATCACACTATATGGGCATTTATTTTTCGGCCCTTCTGGAGAAAGTCAAGTTTCTATGCTCATAAATATGCCAGTGTTTTGTACGTGGCTTTTGCTTATACCTGTATAAGGGGAGAATCATGTTTTGTCATTAGTTGTATTAACATAGTGTTTTTGTATTGTAAATATTGAAACTCTTTATATGTTTTATACGTTTGTGTCCAGTGTGATTCAAGACGAACAGGACCATTCTTCATACCCAGTTATATATGTATATATATATACATATATAATACATATATACTGACGACTGACTGGTCTGACGCTCGCGCGGGTTCGTATCTGGGGCAAAGATTGTCCATCGCCATTCAACGTGGTAACGCGGCTAGCGTGATGGGCACTTTTGCACCGGGGACAGCTCGTGGGGGACTTTTTGACTAGTTCAGTGTATTTTGTTTGTGGTAAATTATGTTGTTTTATGTTAACTTATAAATTAATAAAGTTTGAAACTATATATATAGCTGTCACGGACGTAATCCTCTGCTGTAATAGGCCTCCCCCATAAACCACATAGAGCGATCTCTGAGAATGACGCATATAATGGCATAATCGCTACGCTTGGCGATCTAAGTATGTTTTACCTCTAAGGGCTTTGGCTCTGTTTGTGCTCTGATGGTTTCTGGTCTCGGGTTAGGGACAATACCGATCCACTTAGTTCAGTGACAGTACCCCCTAAACCAAATCCATTTACTTAGGTACAAGTGATAAATCACTTACAGTCACTGTTCAATAAATTCATCTATGATACGCGTTTAAAAGTTGCTTACTTTTGAACCTTCTTACGCCACCGGATTTAATAATTTACTTGTTTCACAATAAAGGTTATCATCTTCCCCGCGTTGTCCCAAAATTTCGTATATAAGTTTCGAAAAACTCATTGGTACAAGCCGGGGTTATAACCTGCGACCTCGGAATTGCAAGTCGCCGCTCTTACCGCTAGGCCACCAACGCTACATTTCATAATTAAATGTGTTATCATAATAGTTACAGAGGTTTCTTTGTTATGAATTAATTTATGTATATAAGAATTAATATTAAGTATTTAAATGTTACTTGATAACACTAAATACAATGGAAGTGAAATACGATGGCAAAATATATAATAACTGTGTGTGTATGGTTAGTCGTATTCACGTCTCTTTAATTATCCTGTACTAGCTGTGCCCTGCGGTGTTACCCGCAGATGATGAGGCAAAAAACGTAGCCTATGTGTTAATTCAGCGTGTCAGCTAACTCCATACCAAATATTATAATCGCTCCAGCCGTTTAGACGTGAAGTAGTAACAAACATACACACTCATACACTCACAAACTTTCGCCTTTATAATATTAGTGTAGATGTACAAACATAGGTAGTAAAGTTCAGTATGTATTGTCTCTAATAGTAAATATTTTATTTACATATTGTCTAGAGAGCTCCAGTAAGCAAAGGTTGTCTGAAATTTGAATCCTAAGGGGATGAAAGCGTTAGCGAAATTATTTAGCGAATTGCGAATTCGTCGGAGACTTTTGTGACAAACCATAACATTAGGCATCTGTATACAATATCTGTGGTGAAGATGCCAGAAACTTGGCCTATTCTACGCAGACTAAACTTGTTTTGTTGCTCGTCACAGACGCTAGCGACATAGATGCTGCGGCCGTTAATAAATACCAGTTTTTTTTGTTTAAATACTTTATTTTCAAATAAATATTTGCATTTCAAATAAATATTTACATTTATGCATTTAGTTACAGATTGTTAATAGTAAACCCATTAAGAACATCAGCTATTGTACCAATAATTACCATATTATAATATCCACAGCCATAATAGCACTGCTACCTTCCTGGTATGTAGTGTTGTGTTCCTGATGGTGAGTAAGGTTCCCAGAGCTTCAACCCACCTTAAAGGTCGGCAACGCGCTTGTGACTCCCCTGGTGTTGCGGGTGCCCATGGGCGACGGTAATTGCTTTCCATCAGGCAATCCGTCTGCTCGTTTGCCACCTTACGTCATAAAAAAATATATATTATAATAACAATTTACTACTTTAAATCTAAGTTTGAGACATTGTACCAAGGATGCTTTTCATGTCGTGTGAGTTGCCAGTCACCAGTTACATCAACCAGACGCAGTACTAGTAGTAAATGAAAATAGACACAAGTAATTTCACCCTATTGTAACTCTATCTCATATTTTATAAAAAGAAAAACCCGCCTGCCAACTTCTTCATTATTTAGCCTTGTCTATTTCTTTAAGTCCGTTGTGTAGCGAACTGGCAAAAACTCAACTTTATTTCAGCGAGTGTTTCTGACAGTTGTAAAAGTCTGCAGAGTCTCATAGACATCTTATGGCAGGTTTTTGTTTTTTTAGCTGACCGTGTGTGTGTACACGTTGAAACATTTTAATCCTTTGTTTTTACCTCTATCCTCCTGAGGCCTACGGGCCTACATGTAGTACTAATTACTTTAAAGAATTTTGAATTTTATAAAATTGGAACAGAGTTCAGTTTTATTTGTTTCCTTCGATTTTGACACAAAAGAAATTATACTTTATTTCTTACACTATAAAGAACGAATTCGAGTAGCATTTTACTTGTATAGTGGGCCTCAGGAGGCTATGGTTATGTTCACTAGGTACCTATAACTTATCTATGTAAATAACAAGCTCATTACAAAGTTATAACTAGTGTACCTAAGTTAGTTAACGAGAGACTGCTGCACATCCAAACTCACTTATGAGTTATGTGGGGTAATGTTTTAGTAATAAGAAAAAAATCACATATATTTAATAATAATGTTAACCTCTAGCCGCCTGGAGACGTATAAAAAGGTCTCCCATTGAATGCCATTTTGAATTTTAATTATAACCAGACATCGGATTCCGTGGGGCGAAACTTCTTGACAGCTAGGGACTTCCTAGGTCGATAAACTCATTTATCGATACTAGTTCTAAATACTAGTGATCACACAAAGGTTTGCTTATAAAATATTTTTGTATTAAAAGAGTATTATATAATAAAATACGAACTCAATTTTCTTCTTTCTTGAAAACGTTTTTAAATGTTTACTCGTCACAATTTATTTCTTCATGACTGTCCCATCTATTATTGTTAAAGTAAACCACAAGAATTTTTTCCATATTTTCGGGCGTTAAGCGTCTCCGTCTTGGCTGAAAAATGCAGTTCAGGTGGCTAAAAGACTTTTCAATTTCTGTGGAGGTTATAGGAGCACAGCAAAATTTCATAAAGTTATCAATGGTATTTCGTTTATTTTTCGGTTGTAATGTAACTTCTTCACCTTTTAATAACTAGTATCGATAAATGAGTTTATCGATATAGGAAGTCCATAGCTGTCAAGAAGTTTCGCCCCAGGAAATCCGATGTCTGATTATGACAAACTATTGTTGCATTTGGTCTGGGTAATTTTGATGTCTGGGCGGCTAGAGGTTAAAGTTTGATAACTTTGCTTGTGTGCATGTTTGTTATAACTGCGAAAGATGGATTTCAGAAAGGTTTAGTCTCTTAATATGGTCAGGATGACGCAGTTAAATTTATTCCGTTCCCACAAGTTACACGGTGTGTACAGGGTGATCAATCCAAATGGGTCAGTAGGGGAAAGTCGGAAACTAATATGAGAGACAGCGAAATATTTTATTAGGAACCATGACTTCGAATATAGATTAAATAATTATGACATTCAAACTTTTTAAGAAAAAATAATTCCATCCATCTAGGAAAATGGTTGCCATTTTGAATATTTATTAAAATAAAATAATTATCTTTTTGTTGGGTTTTTTAGTCAATTACTTAAACAATATTTAAAATTTAATCGTTGTGACTCATGAATTTATGTTTTGTACCATCAACAATAACAACAAAAATCTTTCAAATTTCCGCCTAACATTGTTTACAAGACTACGATTCACGGTTATGTATGAGAGATTAAACAAAAGTTTGAATGCCATTATTATTAAATCTAAAATCGAAGCCATGGTTCCTATGAACCGATTTCGCTATCTCTCATAGTTTCTGACTTCCCCCTACTGGCCCATTTGGATTGATCACCCTGTATACAACGCTAAGCTGTATATAAGATCTCATGCAGCTGTTAAACCACCCAAATTCCCTGCGGCCAGCCGGCCTGATTACTTTTTAAACTTATCCGTTTTCTATTAACTCTTATCGATACTTTTACTGGCGTCGCAGTATGTCCGTCCTTATTTGATTATTACGAGATTCAATTAACTTATTATCACACTAGCTTCTGCCCCCCGACTTAGTCTGCGTAAAATCTCGAACGCAATACCGGAATACCAAGTATTTTGTCTCAATGTAGATATTTTTGTGTACTGTACGCTAAGTTTGATTTAAGATCTGTTTAGCTGTAGCGTGATTGATTAACGAACATCCAAACATCTTCACAAAATTGCAGCAGTTATATATAGGATGATGATGATGAAGTGTTTATAAAGTCTTTGTATTACGTACAAGATATTTAATAAATTCGCGAGAATAGATTAGTAAGGTTTTCGGTAAGATAGACAGGGGGTCTCAGCGCGCATAAATTTTTTGCAGAAATCGCGAAGCGTCTGGTTGATGTAACGGTGACCGAAGATCTTGCACAACTCAACAGCATTCTAACAAGCCCAAACACCACGGTTTTATGTTGTGTAGGGTTAGTGATCCAGTGGTTGTGGGTTCGAGTCCCGCTGCGAGTTAAATTTTTCAATTTTTCTTTCCATTTAAATATCGAAGATATGCTAGCAGACGTTTCTGCTTAATATAAAAATAGTGAAACATAGTTTTACGACTGAGTAAGCATAAAGTTAGAATTAGAATTAGCAGCAGTTAGAATTTTAAGAGAAAGAATGTTACTTGGGTTTTATATTAATGATATAAAGTAGGATATGGACGTACGAGTACAAAGGCTATTTGGACGATCGACATCCGTGGGGTGGCAAGCGTTGGGCCAAAGTGGGCGAGTCTCGTGTGCCATGGCGTGCAATGGGAGACTAAGTTCAGCATTTATATCTATATGATAATGATGATGAAAGTGTTTATAAACCATCATCACCACTTAGATGGTTGGCAGTCCTCAACTGTGCGTTTTTCTAGAAACTTCCTGCCTCGCACAACAAAACTCTGGAATAAATTGTCGTGTGCAGTATTTCCGGACCGATATGACATCCAAACCTAGAAGAGCGTATAGGGATCTTAAAGGCCGGCAACGTACTTGTGACTTCTCTGGTGTTGCGAGTGTCCATGGGCGGCGGTAGTTGCTTACCATCAGGCAATCCGTCTGCTCGTTTACCTCCTATATCATAAAAAAAATAAAAAAAAATAAACTCAATATATTACAAGATATTTAATAAACTAGTACACAGTCCATGAGATACAGCTTGTTGACAGACAGACCGAAGAGTCTTAGTAACAGTCCGGTTGTTACCTCTTAGGTACGAAACCCTAAAAAGAAGAAAAACTTATGAAAGTCAAGAAAACTTATTTTACATAATTCAGCTCACTGGAGACCATTTTCTTTTGAGAAATCTAATTTTATCAAACGCCTTCGGCAATAATGATTTCAGACTTCAAATTACTTGCTCAATATTTGTCTTAGACATTCTTTATTGACGCCGACCAGTGTATTCTGAGTTTCTAAACTTAAAATTGACGGAGACTGGATGAAGGTAAAGTCATCATCATCATTTCGTCCGTAAGACTACTGTACCCTTACCGTGAGTTGTGACATTGACGTTTTCGATAACGAGTATGGAGTTTACTATCTACGCATCTCGATTGTACTATTTTAGTGCGAACGAGATGCACGGATAGTAAACTCGATACTCGTTATCGAAAACGTCAATGTCACAACTCATGGTAAGGGTACTGAGTTTCTAAACTTACAATTTTCAGAGAAACTTACAATTTTCAGAGAATGGCGAAGGTAAAGTCATCATCATCATTTCAGCCGTAGGACGTCCACTGCATAGGCCTCCCCCAAATATGACTTGTATCATCTTGGAGGGGAGAGGGCAATCCGTTTTTAGCAGATTGATTAGAGCCGCGCGCCATCAGGCGGGCCGTATGCTTGTTTGCCACCGTCGTTGTATAAGAAAAAGTTAAATATGTAAATGGGACAATCTTACACACATCGACCTAGTCCTACGTTAAGCTCAGTAAGGCTTGTGTTGTAGGTACTAGACGACGATATATATAGTAGATACATATGAATACTTAAATACATAGAAAACACCCATGAATCAGAAACAAATATCTGTGCTCATCACATAAATGCCCTGACTGGGATTTGAACCCATGACGATCGGCTTCATAGGCAGACCGGTCGTCAAATAATGATTTAATAAATAATACGGCTTCAATCACGATTATTTAGTCACACGTGCAACATATGTGATTCGGAGAGCATAGGTCTCCATTTTGAAGCAGCTAAAAGTTCTCGGCATTGAAAGTGTTAACAAGCCCTCGCCGCAAAGACACTGCCGTAATAACAGTAACCGAGTTACAATTAGACACGGGCACGTGCTGATTCTGCTTTTACGTGCCGTGATTTGATATTGAGATGCGAATTCGGATTTATAAAATATGATATTGATTCGATATTTCAGTCAGGTACAGTCACCGACTTTAATTGTTGAGCCACTTACGGTTCAAGCTATTTTCTTTTGTTTAATACTTTATGAAATGCACAATATTAAGTGAACCCCAACAATTAAAGTTTCTGATCCACCATCTTTTCTGTGGACATTGCGATTTTAACGGTACGCATCTATCTTTTATACCTATAGTACATATGTATATTGTTGTTTAGTATTCCTATACAACACAAGCCTCCGTGAGATTGCTGTAAGTTTAGGTCGATTGGTATGTTAAAAAAACTTGCTTAACATACTAGGCCGTTTTGGACCCGGGTATGTCCTTAAACTACGTCCAACAATGAGAGGTAGGGCACAGCGATGACCATCACGCTTGAATCTGGGGCAGCCCAACTGGGGAAGTACCTCCTCCTTACAGAAGACCACAGCCATAATAGCACTGCTACCTTTCAGGTATGTAGTGTTGTGTTCCTGATGGTGAGTAAGGTTCCCAGAGCTCCAACCCCCCTTAAAGGCCGGCAACGCGCTTGTGACTCCCCTGGTGTTGCGGTTGCCTATGGGCGACGGTAATTGCTTACCATCAGGCAATCCGTCTACTCGTTTGCCGCCTATGTCATAAAAAAAAAAAAAACTGCTGTCTTCGATTTATTCAGTCTGTATTATGCATAAATAAGTAAATATTACTTAACCAACAATATATATCATATACAAATACTTAAATACATAAATAAAACACCCATGACTCAAGAACAAATGACTGCGCTCATCACACAAATAAATGCCCTTACTGGGATTTGAACCCAGGACCATCGGCTTCATAGGCAGGGTCACTATACCCACTAGGCCAAAACTGTCGTCAGAAATAAAATAAAAATATATCTTAGAGAAATACATATAAAATTGATATTATTTTAAGAATCTAAATGTGCCACTGTACATAGGCGTGTATTTGTAAAATCCAAAATCATAGCTGTAGGTAACTCAACATACTTTCTTGTGTATGTGTACAGTTTACTAAAAGGCATATATAATGGGTACAGTCAATGGAAGAAATATATGTACAGACTTTTCAACTTATATCTATGGTGTATAGTGTCAAAGGTCAAATTTTGAATGAATCAGTGATTCGAGTCGCTACCGCGAAAGTTGGTATTCGTAACTTTCGAACGATTGAGACTCTCATGCATGAGCAATGCTCGAAATTTACGAACTCCATTTTCGCGGTACCTGCAAAACCCTAAGAGTGACAGATCATACTTTTCCTAACTAGTGCGTGAAAAGTGCACTTTTACGCACTAGTTAGGAAAAGTAAATTTCACTTTTTAAGGCACTTGCTATGAAAAATTAGATTCGATACTAGTGTAAAAACTTCTTTAAGACTCGGGTGATTGTCACCCTCGTTTCACTCGGGCTCCAACTTTCACCCTCGTCGAAAAAAATTTTTTTTTCACTAGTATCGAAATGTACTATTATAAGCTCACAGAGATAGTACTGATATTTAGGGTGTGACAGCGAGTCACACTTGGCGTGTCGCGATAATAAATAACGCTCAGTTGCGACCATGGGCGGGTGTAAGAGCTGAGCCCTGAGTGTAAGTTTTTAACGTAACTTTACGTCACGAACGCGTTTGCGTTTCTTATGTAAATAACTTTAACACTTACGCGTTCGTAAACGTTTTTGTTACGTCAAAAGAAACTTACACTAGAACCTCTGTACGTACGGAGTGTATACTGATACTCGTATAGTTGGATTTATAGGGATGAGAAGAGTGATTAGAGAATACGGAGAAGAATATCTTTTGTATCACTCACTCCCGTGTTACCCATCTGTATCGCAGTGCATGCTCGATTCCCTTGGAAGCTCGACGCTACTCCGCACTACTAAAGTCATGAACAACTTGGGCGCGTACACACCAGCAGCGGCCACTCGACGTTTTCCTGGCGATTCCATGGTATTCGGCACGCTGGCAAGCGTGCAATTTTCTATGGAAACACCTCGGAAACGCGGAACGAATGGAAAAGCTATTTGTATTTAAACTTTCGTGAGACATATCTGATAAATTAAACATTAACACGCCTCAAAATGCGCGACGGGCCGGCGACGCGATCGCTGAATCCAACGGACACTCAGCACTCTTAGTGCTTGATAATGGAGGCCTATGTTCTCCGAAACATGTCGCGCGAGTGACTAAATAAACGTGAGTAGAGCCGTGTTAATGTTTAATTTATCGGAAAAGCTATTGTGCCCGCGCTCTAATATCTTTGAGGCAAAGATTTGCCGCATACAGCATTTATGAACTACAGTTTTTCTTTCAGAACCGTAAACAAAACGCCAGCGTCACTTGTTATCCCAGCTTCTAGTTTAACCTCCATTTAGTACTATCGTTCTATTCCATTTCGACAAGAAAGTGTGCTTTATTACGTGTGTGCTAAGGTTTCTTTCGGGACTATTATATTGTGTCAAATACGAGGTTTGAGACGTTAGTGGCTAAGGTTAATTAGCAGAGTTAGTTTAAATTCGTTTGCCGTAGTCAACTTATGATTAATGGCTTCGAGCTGGATTTCGCTTTGCTTTATTGGTACTTACTCCTTACTAATTATACCTAAAGCCTTAGTCAAAAGTATTGAACACACACTTTTTTCTTCACACTGTAAAGACGATATTTTTCTAAAAGCATTTAAACAATTTTCTGATATTTCAAACCTTAATATATGTACACAACAAGAGAACATCAGTTAATAGTACTAAACGTATTAAATAAGAAATACATTAAGCACCAAAAAATTTGGATTTACAATGAAGTGACTTATTGCAAATTTTCTATGCGATCACCAGTCACTGCAACGACCAATACTTAATCAGTTTAAATTACTTAATTGATAATCTGTCATCACAAAAGATGTAAATCTACACTAAAATATCGAGTTTTCATATAAAAATATGGGTGCTTAATACTTCAGGCCCTCTGTATACGGATCAGGGGACTTTGATTTTACCTGCCTGTATTTAGGTAGGTTGTGTTTCCCATATAAATTACGTTATCACTTACGATTTCGAGACGTTTTTTTACGTCAAAAGAAACTTACACTAGAGCCTCGGTTTAAAATTGATAATACCAGAAACAAATGTAAATACTACACTGAAATATCGAGTTTTCATATAAAAACATAAATACTTCTGCCCAAGGCTGTATGGACTCTTTGATTTTACCTGCCTGTGTTTTAGGTCAATCAGCTTACGTTTTTTGTTCTACGCACCGGGTAAAACCCGATAACTGATTGCCAGATTTTAATTGTGATTCTAAGTAAGAGTTTTTACCTTCTTTGGTATCGCTATTAGCTATTTAGTATTTACACAGATGTTATATTACTTTAATATACTGTGCAGGCTTACAGAGAAGGTTCTTTGTAAGCCAGGACAGTATATTAGGTAGAAGAAAAATATTAATAATGATAAAGTTGGTGAAAAACTTAGCTAAAGCACCCGGCCTATGTAGTAACGTGTGTGTACACGCATGTCGGCGTTCTACATTTAAATTTCTACGTAAGTTCTATATAATTCTCTGCACAACTACATAGACATGGTCCTTCAGTTAAGTTTTTCACTTATAGGTACTTATGGCAATAAGTGGGAAAAGTAAGTTTGTCCTACTTTTTAAAGAAGACTGAGTTACGGCCAATACTTAACCTTTTTTAACCCCTATTGTAACGGCATAAGGTCTACGATAGTTAATTAAAAGTTTGGACTAGCTTATATAAAAGCCAATGTCTCTTTCTGTTATTTCAATAAATTCAATAATCAGTACTTTAAAAAATCTCGTAAGTTCTGCCAATTAAATGAAAAATATCGTAAAAGGGAGTTTTGAGAAAAAGTGTAGTCAAGGTCAGAGATATTTATGCGAACAAAGTGGCAAAATATGCACCTTATTTCTTGACTTTTACCTTGACTGTACACATTTGGAGAGTGTGCACAGGAATTGCACGATTTAATTCCGCCATCTCCGTTCCACCACCGGACGTCCTGGCGAGAGGAGCGGTTTCAACCTTACGTTGTGATTATTCCATTCATTCCCATTCGCACGAAGCAATTCGCTTTTACCTTCCTAATGCGGACTGCTAAGGAATTCTTCGCTCCCTTCGTCTGTATTCCCAGAGGATATAATTTGGGTCTTTTCAAGGTAAGAGTTAATAGGCTGTTACTGAACCAGCGTGCTGCACCCTCGACCTCGTCAACACTTACCATCAGGTGCGACTGAGGTCAAACGCTGGTCAGCCTTGTATATTAAAAAATTGCCTTACTTGTATTGTAGAAAAGTTAAATTTGTCCGTTTTGTGACGATAATTAAGCATGAAATCTTTAACTTTTTCGTTTTTGCATTGTAATATTGGTTTTAGTTTATAAAACGATCACCAACTCTAAATATTTATAGAAATTTAATGTTTAATTATCGTCACTAAACTGATATCATTTTACTTTACTACAATACGATAATTGAGTAGGTATATATTTTTTTGAAAACTCAAATATGGGACCCATAGAGTGAAACACGAGATCTTTTCAAATTAGTGACAAAAATGAAAGATGGCATGATAGAAAGAGGTAGATACTAAAATACTTATTTGCACATTTCGCCCGTTAAGTATAAGCATCGGTGGTTCAGTGGTAGAATGCTCGCCTGCCACGCGGGCGGCCCGGGTTCGATTCCCGGCCGATGCATCTTTTTGTACTAGATAAAAACGGGGAGCTAGTGACCAAATCGGTCATGTAGCTTCAGCTGTATTAAAACTTCGTTAGCTACTTCCCTGAACAACCTTTTCCTATAATCTACGGAAAAAACAGAAAAAAAAAATGTGGGCTCAGCGACTATTCCATACATTTGACAAACGAATTTTTCCAAGATCTGCACAGAAAAATCCGATAATATCAAATATTTTTTTCGATACCTTCCCACCGATATTTTTGCATGGCTATTTTTTTGGGGCTTACATATTGATTAATCTCGCGACAGAAAAAAAGCTAATACAGCTGAGCCCACATGAAAATAATTATTATTTTGGTACTTTAAATTAACGCTGGCAACCCCTTTCCACCACCCGTTCGATTTAAATTTACCATGTCGTCGGTCCACCTTGTGGGAGTCTGCCCACACTGCACCTGCCGGTTCAAGGTTGCTTTTCAAGTACCTTTAAACCCAAACGGCCTGCGGTTCCACGTGAAATGTGCCCCGCCGATTGCCACTTAACATGTCATACGTTATTTTCCGATTTGATGATGGTGATCATGATGATGATTATTTTTAGTTAACATTATGAGAGGTAGAGCACAGCGAAGTACCATCACGCTTGAGTCTGGAGCAGCCCAACTGGGGAAGTACCTCCTCCTTACAGAAGACCACAGCCATAATAGCACTGCTACCTTTCAGGTATGTAGTGTTGTGTTGCTGATGGTGAGTAAGGTTCCCAGAGCTCCAACCCCCCTTAAAGGTCGGCAACGCGCTTGTGACTCCCCTGGTGTTGCGGGTGCCCATGGGCGACGGTAATTGCTTACCATCAGGCAATCCGTCTGCTCGTTTGCCACCTTATGTCATAAAAAAAAAAACATTACAAGTTCTGATAACCTTCTTGATGCGGCTGATGCTAAAAAGTTGCTGAGTAATTTGTTTAGATTGGTAAAAGTGAACGGCATGCTCGCTCACAACTAAAAGGTCGCAACTCTGCTACCATTTCCATTTCAAATAAAATCGTACCGAACGGTATTATGGTCGAAATTAGAAACGCGTTTTTTAATCGATTTTTTGAAGATGTTACCACATGTTACGGTGCAATACATGTCATGTTGAGTTTATGAGCAAATTTGTTATAAGAATACTGTTGATATGAACGGTTTGTTATAAGCATCGGTGGTTCAGTGGTAGAATGCTCGCCTGCCACGCGGGCGGCCCGGGTTCGATTCCCGGCCGATGCATGTTTTTTGATAATGTATCATAGAACAAAACGAATTTGTGTGAATGAACGAATGTGACACATGTTTCTCATTTTGTATTAAAATGTATTTTTTTTATGTTAACTAAATAAAATGTTTGTATTTAAAAAATAAAAATGGTTTTTCTACTACAATACTGGGTAGATTTTGATAATGTGCCAAAAAAAAAGTTGAAGGAAAATATAAATAAAAATTGTCTTAGCAGACAAAAACTGTCCTTTTTGACAGGATTGTCTTCTGTTAAATATAACATAATATAAGTGACATCATTTGTCATCTAACCCCTACCAGTATTTATTACCCGACGACCTATATTTATGACGCGAGGAATTAGCCGGGCCACAAACTGGCCCGTGGGCGGTTTTGGTACATTTATTGGACCATGTGATATATATCGTTTCCGGCCCTCGGGCTAACTATACAGGCAGGTAGGTTAGAGGTTGCGTTAGTATTTTTAATGTCATTGTTTATTTGCTCGTAAATCAATAACTTATTAGAATTTCTTTACCTTTAAGGTCAACCAAAGTGGTAAGATATAATTTGTGTATTTTCAAGGCAAGAGTTAAATAATAGGCTGTTACTGAACCAGCGTGCTACACCCTCGACCTCGACGACACTAAATCAGGTGTGACTGAGGTCAAACGCTGGTTAGTCTAGTATAAAAAATGTTCCACTGTTTCCTTTGAATTTTAAATATGACTTTAAGAGAAACACACTAATACACTACTACTTCTTAGAACCTATTGTGTTTTTATGCAATTCATACTCTGAAATCGTAAAATAGGTAGGTAGGTGTCAGGTATACCGGGTGATTAATCCAAATGAGTCAGTAGGGCGAAGTCAGAATCTATGAGAGATAGCGAAATCTGTTCTTAGGAACCATGGCTCCGATTTGAGATTTAATAATAATGGCATTCCAACTTTTTTTTAATCTCTCATACACAACCAGGAATCCCGGGATTCCCGGTTGTGTATGATATATGATATCTCTCATAGTTTCTGACTTCCCCCCACTGACCCATTTGGATTGATCACCCTGTATACTGTGTGTAAGTCTAATACGGGCGAAGAATTAAACTAGACATAGGATTTGCCAGTACAATCATTAAGCAAAAGGTTTTTCTTTGATTAAACCCATTATACATGTGTAATTATTTTTTGTAAAATTTCTGAGCAGTAATGTACTACGAACATTACGCGATATAAGCTTTTGAAACGAACTGTCAACAAATGTTTAACTCGAGTGTGTTGCATTACATTGCGGGGCGATTTTTTTTATATGGATAATAATTTTGATTGTATTTCTAAGATAGAGTTATCTAAATATATTTCTTATGCCCTATTCTACCCTCCGTTAAGAGATTCGCCCGTATAAGATTTACACACTGTATATTTACTCGTAGTAGAAAGTATGTAGGTACACGAACACGAACCGAATGTGGAACTTTAGTCAAAATAAAAAACTAAAAGTATTTTTAGCTATTGTCAAGGAGATGAAACACGCGTATGTCCAAGAACAGATACACGCACTGCAGTGCGACTAATTTGAAAACACATTACAAGAGATGATCATAGTGTACCGTAGCTGGCCTACTTATGCCGTGTGGTGCCGAATGTGCCGTGTGGTGCCGGCTGACTAGAATTCTTTTCTTTTCTTTCTTCACCACCACCCCATCTCCTCCCCCGGGTGTCGTAAGAGGCGACAAAGGCAATAAAACCGACAGATGGGCAGCAGCGTCCGTCGCAACCCAATCTACAGCTACTGCGGTCGCCAACCCGCCTGCCAAGCGTGGCGACTATGGCAACTACCCCTCAAGATGATACAAGTCATATTTGGGGGAGGCCTATGACCAGCAGTGGACGATTTACGGCTGAAGTGTGTGTGAGTGTAGGGCTTTTTAGTAATAATCACAATGTGAGACTATGACAAGAACGAACGATAATCAATAGTGCTTACTTTGTCGCAGCTTTCTCAATGTTTATCATTATAAGTTACGACCATGTCATCATTTCCATAGCGAGTATGTATTTAACTTCCCACATAAGAGTCCGGTCTTTTCTAACCTTTAATTCAAAACCAAACCTGCCGACAAATAACGAGTTACCCTGCTTTTTACACGTATAAATAATCGAAAACCTTTTCAATTTACAGGAAACCTCATTTCGCCGGTGCATTCCGGAGACTGAGCTGAATTAAATTGGAAACTGCGAACACGGCTGGTTAACGAAGTGTGAATTCATTTCCTGCTCTCGGGACCCAACTCAAGAGAGCTGAGGAGACGACAAATAAAATGTTTCTGGAAGTCAGTCTGGAGCCAAATTCGTTAGCAATTCGTAGTATCCTTTTGATCTGGGCCGATCGCTAGATGCGCTGCAGTTTTAATCTTTTTTGACATTCGTTATAGTATTTTTCTTCTTTGTCCTAGCGGGACCCCTCGGGATCCCTCGTAACGGGATTGTCTAGTTATGATGGGTCGGTTTTACTTATAATGCTGTAGACAGCTGAGCCGAAGTTCTGTATGCTTCTGCTTTTGCGACCTGCCTTTCCCGCTTCGGTCTGACACGGAACAGAACACAAAATGGCTACATCGGGTAATATTTAGTCCATAACTCAAAATGATCGAAACACAAAATGACTACACAACAATTAGTCACATACGAAAAAACACCAGGCCCTAAGTGTAAGTTTTGAACGGAATATTACTTTAGGTACCATCGCGTTAGTGTTTCCCATATAAATAACATTATCACTTACGCGTCCGTGACGTTGTTTTACGTCAATAGAAACTTACACTAGTAGGTACCCTTACCATGAGTTGTGATATTGACGTTTTCGATAACGAGTATCGAGTTTACTATCTGTGCATCTCGCTTGTGCTGTTTTAGTGCGAACGAGATGCACAGATAGTAAACTCGATACTCGTTATCGAAAACCTCAAAGTCACAACTCATGGTAAGGGTACTGATGCGGAAAAGCAAACCCACTGTTCTATAGGTAGATTTAGGTTATGTCCGATCCAAAGCGGAGCTCCGTCGACTATTGTGTTGTAGTAATTTTGTGTTTATGCCACTTTGAGTTTTGGACTCTAATTTGATGCTCTATCCCTGTAAGACTAACCCCCTTTCCTTTCCTTCTGCGTAGCTAGATAATTGCATTTCTTCACGGGATCATCGTCGGGTTCTCGCATAACCCATACCAGCTTAGATTATATTAAATAACTATACCACACAATCTCAATAGTGCTTACACCATGGCGAGTGCCCATGATAAGGGCATAACGAAACATCCGCTGAATGTACCCACCCATTTTTCAAGCAATTGTCAAAATGGATTCTGCGCTGACTTCGGCTCCACGTACGCCTCCTAAAAGTCCGGAATACCATTGTTCCGTCCAAACTAAAAATATGAACGGTCTCATAGTAAAGACTTTTGATCAACACCTAGAAAGACTCGCAGCGTGATTATGGTTGGATCAAGGCTAGGAGTCAGAAGAAGGTAATTCTCGCATAGTCGACGGTTTTTCTCTCTGCGGGTCTAACAGGGTCGGGTGCCCTGTTAGCCCCGCACTTTTTATGATTTTAAGGTTTTTTTCTATGGTACATTATATTGTACACTTCTTTATGTAGTACAAAATCTTAAGAAGGGGAAAAATTGGTCGCCTAAAAAAGGGCTCCTTTCACCCCTCGGTTCACATTCTACCTTTTACATTATGTTTGTATTACTTTCATATTTACTTTTCTCTGTTAAATGCAGAGGAAAGCGCGCCTCCCTCTAATAAGAATTGAAATATTTAAAAGGTTACTTCTAATAACAGTAAGAATTCGGGCCATTAGGCATAAAAAGGAAAATGGTGTAACAGAAAATTTTGTCGGAAAATATTTGTTACGGAAACGTTTAATGAGCTTACTAAATATTCAGAACAGCACTTATTTATCATAATTATTAGGGATAACGACTCAAAATAAAGTATTCAACATTTACTTCAATGGATACAAAATCGGCGATATCCTCGTAAGACTACTTTGTAACGCTACAACACGCTACGCACATTCAATTAAATTAACATTTCGCATTTCTTTTGTTTCATTATTTTTCGTACAAAAATTACAATACACTGTGTGCCTTTGAATTTAACTATAAAAACATTGTGTATGGTGGTCCTTACGAGGATATTAAAAACTTAAGTCTCGTTTATATATAATAATGTGTAAAAATCGGGAGTCTAAATCAGTATAGAGAACAAAGTGTCCATTATTGGTGCATGTCTGCTTAAAGTCTCGAACATTTTTTTTCAAAATAACAAACAAGCATACGGCCTTCCTGGTAAGTAATCATCGTAGCCTAACTAGCCTATGGGACACTCGGGTTGCTCTGAGCTCTTTGGTAACCTTATACTTCGGCAGGCAAACCAAACACTGTGGTTGTTTGAAAGGTAATGCCATCCTTTTGTTTTGCCTATATTAAACTGGTTATCACGTCATAAATTTCGCCTGTTATTTCATTTTGTAACTAGCAACACCACTTGAATCTACCGTTTGTTCTCTCAATTTAAAATTGCAGCATTCCGAATCACGTTCAAACCGTCGTACGTGGACTATCGAACAATATTTAAAACTCAATCGTACCCTCTCTTTTGCACTTCGTTTAAAGCTGGTGAGGGAGAGAGACAGAATACCTACGTGAAAGATAGACTTGGATGCCATGTAACACGTATCAGAATGAATGTGGCTCACGTTTAGATTTTCTTATCTTTCGAATACTGCTCGCTCTGTGGAAATTGAACAATTTTTAGAAGCATTATTTGAAAAGGATTTTTGGCTGAAGATAATATGTTCAATAAGAAAAATAGAGTTAAGAAGTATAGAAGGACAGCCCCAAGGTCTGAACATGTTGTTTCTAGGTATTTAACCGAGGTGCTTGAAATTGGAAATATAAAAATTAGCGACCGGTCTGGCCTCACTAGGCAAGACTGACGACATTAGTAGTAACTACCACTTGACTGTAGTGATGCCCATCGTCCTAGGTACAAGTTACAGTCATCATCATCATCATATTTCGGGACAATCTTATACAAATCGACCTAGTCCTACGGTAAGCTCAATAAGGCTTGTTTTGTAGGTACTAGACGACGATGTATATAATAGATAGATACGTATAAATACGAGTACATAGAATACAACCATGCCTCAGGAACAAATATCTGTGTTCATCACACCAATAAATGCCCTGAATGGGATTTGAACCCAGGACCATCGGCTTCGTAGTCAGGGTCACCACCCACTAGGCCAGACCGGTCGACAAACAATTTATTATAAACATTGTTGGCTGAGTACCCACAACACAAGCCTTCTTGAGCTTACCGTGGGGCTCAGTCAATTTGTGAATGTATGTCCTATTATTCACAATAATCCCTCAAGTCTGTAAGGTGATAGTAGATACTTTTGCATAAATAATAAAAACATCTTTTAATATTACAAATTCAATTTTGTACTTTATCAAATTATAGACCGAAACAATATACTCAAAATTACTTTCAACAAAAGCTTGTAAAATAAAGGCCCTTAGAGAATTCTATTTCTTTTTACAATTTTCAGGCGTCCATTGTAAACTCAAAAATTTGGTCTCTCGTCTTCGGTCATTAAAGGATTTTGGTGAAAAAGACGCAGCCTTTTTCGTATTAACATAAAATAGAGAGAATAATCTTCGTTGCGTTTGCCACGGCTGACGGGACCCTGGGATCCGCTTGGGAACTAATCTCAGGATTTGATGTAGGCACTAGTTTATACGTAAGCGACTGCCATCTGACCTCCAACCCTTGGTGGGATTACTCCGGTTTCCTCACAATGTTTCCCTTCAGCGAAAAAACTCTATTTCGAACATAATTTCCGAAAACTGGGCTAATCGTGTCGTCGAAATAACATTCATAGTCTTCAGTTCATGCTGCGTGACGGTAATTAATTACCATCGGGTAATCCGTCTGCTCGTTTGCCACCTTTATCATAAAAAAAGTATGGCCAAATATGTCGGTACACATCCTTACATACACATACATACATTTCAGCCGTATGCAGTGCACTGCTGGACATAAATATGATAAATATGAGTTGTAATATCTTGGAGGGTAGTTGGCATAGTCGCCACGCTTGGCAGGCGGGTTGGCGACCGCAGTATCTGTAGATTGGGTTTCGACGGACGCTGCTGCCCGTCCGTAGGATTTTTCTCTTTGTCGCCTCTTACGACACCCGCGGGAGCCGGTATCACACAGCACACACACATCCTTATTGATATATAAATAAATATCTGTATCGAAATATATGGCCATGCTGACTATATGACGCTGACTGTACTTTATTAACCTGTGCAATAAATATCATTTTAAAATATAATGTCCATACGATTCCAGGAACTCTGGTGGACCAAAATTTGTAATTGCTACATAATGCCGTCCGTGAGATGACGTGCGGCATCCAAGCACGTGACTCGCAGTTCCCGAGGGAGCTATCTGTACTTTGAACGCTGAATCTTGATTTGATGTTAACACACTTTAAGGGGTTGTAGCAATTTTTTGTCGAATGACAATTTTGTATTTTTTATAAAGATATACGATGCATGGCAGTTTCCATCATCCCACTTGTGTCGTAAGAGGCGACAAATGGGAAAGCCCGATAGGCAGCAACGTCAGTGTCGCCAACCCGGCTTTCAAGCGTAGCGACTTCCCCTCGAGATGATACAATTCATATCAGGGGAACCCTATGTCCAGCAGTGGATTTATGGTTGATTTGTAATATTGTATAAACGCTACAAGGTATGGAGAACATAGGCCTCCATTTTCAAGCACTAAGAGTGAGTATCCGTTTAAATGGAGGCCTATGTTCTCCGAAACATGTCGCGCGAGTGACTAATTAAACGAGAGTAAAGCCATTATTTTCATTAATAAAAGATTATTAATTACACAGACAGTCAAGTATTGTCAAGTTGATGATCGAAGAGCTGGCGGCTTACTCGCACAACGTAACAGCATTGCACGAGGAAATGCCGCCAGCATCCAGCATCCATACAATGCTTCAGGCCTTTTAATTTAATCTAGAGTTATTGGTAACGTTACTGTAATATTGTCAAATCAATAAACTAAAATGTTTTGACTTTTAAAAGGCGGAATAGGCCTGTTGGCTCGTAGCCATTTACTGTTCTGTCGGTAGAAATATTAGTAAGTACTTACGTTACTACTCCACCAGTGGATATTCCTACGTTCTGCAATCTGGGAAGCTGTACAAATCTCTTAATTAGAGTATCTGAGGTATGTTCTCGAAGTTAGCTGCGAGCTTAAATTCTAGCTCTAAATTAATTATATAATGCAATCCGTGATATGAAGCTTGGGAAGTGCAAGGATTGTTACTAGCAAGCAGTTGTGGAAAGTTTTTTAAACTCTATTCCCACTGGGTTGCCTAATTTTCATGGTCCTAGTTAACTCCGGTTAGCTAATAAAAAGCAGTTGCAGAGAATTCGCGAATATTATTAAGAATCCGGCCCACCCCACCCAAACCGAAGAAATAGTCCTTAATACAACCCAAGTTTTCTGATTAAAATTACGTCTTACTCGTACCTTAGCAACGGTTATATTATATACCGTAACAACGGTTTTAAAGCTTATTTTGTGTTATACTTTAAATGTAGGCGTTGTGTACAATATACGAAAAGTTCGAAACTATGTACACTATTGTATTCTTTAGGTAAAACAATTTATTTTAAAATCCGATAAAAGCTGTTTGATTATCGGAAAAACAATTATTTGTGAATAAGTTATTATCAAGAACAAGTAGTGATGTTCTATGTTTATTTTTTTTTCATGTGCCAAACACATTTTGCTCATCTCTGGGGTTAAAAACCATTAATATCCTACAGGCTGAAAGTATCATTTATAACGTTTCGTGGACCTCCCGAGGGATTGGAACCCAGAAATCGTGGAAGAACTGTTAACACCGTGTCGCTTTGTTTCAGTTTTAGAAAATACAGAATATTTTTTGGGTCTTGACTTATAACCATTTTTTCTAACTCGATAACTGGTTAATATCTTATGATAGTATTTGATCAAGTATCGTTATTTATCTTTTCTATTTTTTTCAATTATAATAATCTTAAACTAACCAAATTATGGTCACCCTATGCTTTTTGACATACGCAGTACGGGACGCGACAACACGTCACATGAAATAGGATGACCAAATTGTAAGCAATTTTTTTTTCTAAGTATAAAAAAAATATGTTTGATATACGAGTAACTACATTCACCTATGCATTATATGTCAATTGTGTTCTTGCTCCACGACCCCGAAATCACACTGAAAAATAAAACTGATTTTGAAAATAAGAACTGTAGTCGGGATGCACAAACATAGTTTTGATAAGTAGCTTAATGACTGACGAAGTAGCGGTTTAATATACGTTTATGAATTAGCGGGTAAATATAAGGTAAAGTAGTCAAAGTAAACCTTATTAAGACTACATTGATACATTACGGTTGTTGTAGATAATATAAAATAAATACACAATTGTATACAAGCATTGCAAGTTAAACTTAATTTGCAGCTGACGTAGTCGTTCATGTTACAACTATAAAAATTGGATATAGGTGAAATACTTAACTGAAGGGCCATTACTATAGTTGTGTGGAGAATTAATATGAAACTTACGTTAAAATTTGAATAGAGAACGCTGATATTCGTGTACAGACACGTTACTACTACATAGGCTAGGTCCTTTAGCTAAGTTTTTTAAACTATACGATTTATTCTAAAGAGTCTTCGTTGGGATGGCGCTTGCAACAATGCCGATATATCGAATTATTATCTTGTTTTAAGTAAGTTGTAAAATTATATTGAAACTTGTTTTCACACTAGTGCCCAGACTCTGTAGTTTATATAACTCACAATCGAATATCAAAGCCCACTGCGCCTATTCAACCTTCACCCAAATAAATATAGGAGTACCGAATACAAACCAAATATAAATAGAGCCAATGCGACGAGACCTCTTTCAATATAACCAGTACAGCTTACATGTATAGCGACGCCATTTTGATTTTGCGCTGTGTTAAATTTACAATCTACATACTTGTAATAAGTTATAAGGATTTTAGTATGTTTATCAACTAGCTTGTATGAAAATTGTAGATGCTCATAATTTTTTTTGTGTATATTGTATTCATTGTCTAGTTATATAGTTATCTGCTCATGTAAGCACTGCCTATAACTTCTCTGCTTTGCCTTAAGATTTACTGAAGAGATGATTTATATAATTCAGTTATAAAAAATAGTTTTTTATTAAGGTTTGTACTCAAACACAGAGGTTTGCACTGGATATAAAAATTCAAATATTTGACATATACTTAAGAAAAAGCGAGAAAGGATTTGAACCCGCATCTCAAGCTATCGCGGCTGACACCTCGAGGCGCCTTAAGGCCGGAGGTACTAGTCGCTTTTTAAATGTATGTATCTATTTAAATTTTTCGCAATTTTAGTTTTTTTTTTTAAATACATATAAAATCTTCCTCCGTTGTTGTTGCAACAATAACCTCTCTGTATCCTAAGTAAGTTTCTGCAAACCTCGTAAATAAACGGATCTTGCATCACGTCCGAGATCTACAGCCCGTGACGTCACCCTAATAGCCTGTACACGTCGGGGTAGCAGTTGTTCGGAAGATATACAACCGCTTTTTTACATAAGGAAGCTTATCGAAGGCAGTTTTACGATAGGATAGCGGCGTAAAATGTAATTGGTGGTAAAGGACGTTAATTAGGGTCACTGGAAGACCTCTTGTACCTTAATCAATTTATGTTTTTTTTATGTTACAACTTACTAAATATTAATAATAGTTTGTATGGATGGATATTTAAATCGAAAGAAAAATAGAAAAATTTGACTCGCAGCGAGACTCGAAGCCACAACCACTGGATCACTAGCCCAGTGCACTACTAGTTGTGCCATACGAGCGCCGCTTAGGCGTGTCAAATTTTTCTTCCAAATCTTATTCTTCCAGTGCACAACTGGTAGTGCACTGGGCTAGTGATCCAGTGGTTGTGGGTTCGAGTCCCGCTGCGAGTCAAAAAAAAATATATTTTTCTTTCGATTTAAATATCTTTGATATGCTAGCAGACGTTTCTGCTTAATATAAAAATAATTGTCTGGATGGATGTTTGTTGCTCTCACGCAAAACACTGTTTATGAAGTTAAATCTGACTCGGCCTACGATAAACAACCTGCGGTCTTCGCCGGTCAGCCAACACGAACTCATGATTATGATGCCAGCAGAATTTGAATGCAGTTCCGTACGAAATGCGAAATTCGTATTAAATAAGATCCCGAACATTTGTACTGTTACAACAAACTGATTGAAAATATAATTTATTTTATTTCAGTTTCTACTCATATTTATTTCATAATATATATCTTAATAGTACATATTTTCTGAAAAAATCAGGTCCTGAACGGTAAAGAGAGCTATAATTTGCTTTGTCTATCAGTTGAATTTATATTGTACACATGGTAAAATCGTGCGGAACTTGGGAAATATAGTATACGTAAAACAAAAACAAAAAAATGCATCGGCCGGGAATCGAACCCGGGCCGCCCGCGTGGCAGGCGAGCATTCTACCACTGAACCACCGATGCTTGCCAAAAACTAGTAAACTTTATTACTGCATAGCGTTCTCGAAAGTTGTGAGACGCGCTTCAATGACTTATTTCATCATCTTACGAGTGTATTTTCAAGAGTCTTTTCAAAAAACATAATGTAAAGGTAATCTTTTCTATTTTAACATGAGTTAACCGGGTGTTAATAATGGTGAGTCATGCAACTTCTTGTCAATAATCCATACTTCCACTATTGAGTCACATTCCCATACTTAAAGCATAGTTGGACTTGTGACAACTCAAAGGCACCTAAAAAGCGATGGAGAGGGCTATGCTAGGAGTGTCTCTGTGCATCAGAAATGATGTCATTCGCAGCAGAACCAAAGTAACCGTTATAGCTATATCGCTACATACAGCTATACAGAACTTATACAGCGTTTATACCACCAAAAGCTGTATAATTTTGGGCCCAATTCGGCTGTATGAAAGCTGAGTACACGTGCTCCCAGCCTTTTTACAGTCTAATTTTACAGCTGTAAGTGTAAAACTTCCCATTACTCAGACCTTTATCAGCCATCTTGTGTTGCTTGGGAGCCCTCCGGATCGCTAAACTGTAGAATGTAAAATGCATGTAGAACCGACGGCTCTTAGGGCGTAAAGGTTCTCAAATGGCGACCATGTGTACATGGTCCTGTAGGTTTCCTGTAGGAAAGCGCAGCGTATGCAGATCTCCCATAAGGTGGATTGACGGCCTAGTAACAGCCCCGGTACAGTCCCCATATATAACAGAGAAGTCAAGTTACACCAAAATATCTGAACGTGCACTTTATCGCCTTGGCAATACAGGCATTGTTCAGATATTTGTTATCACTTTGGCCGCTCCGATACGATGTACAGTCGTACATGTCATCTTTTGAGTAATTACTACAATAGAAAGTAACAATGATCAAATATGTTTCGTGTTGTTCCGGTTTTCTATATCCAGCCTTGTGTTTGATATTGAACAGTAGACCATATTGATTTAGTTTTAGTGTGAAAATAACTAAAGTATAAAATAAAATAACTATATTTTCACAACGAACTTTCAGTAGAGCCATCGATAATACCGCCATTGCCGTCCATCAATATATCGATTCGTAATTGGACCGTACTAATGATGATCGGTACATTCTTGACACATTTAAGTGATCTTGACGGTAAGAAACTACGCCTTACGTTTCGTAAAGTTTGACCAGTGTCCAAGGTTTATACCTAGTTGTAATTAGCTATAAAGTACTAAACTAAATTCAGCTGTGAATACGTAATTATATTACATATGTTACCAGTTAATTCCACTAGAGAAAGAACAGCTGCGGAAACATGGTTATGTAAATAAGAAGATTTAAATTGATAACAAGATTAAATAGTACTGTAGCGCTACCGCGAACAACGATATTCGTTTTCGGGCGATTTTCTCTGTCACTCTCATAACGCCTTCATTGGAGTAAAAGAAAAAGATGCTCGAAATATACGAATTCCGATGTTCGCGGTACCGAGCCTGCAATTAGTTTAATTTTATTTATTTAACTCAACATGAAAGTACTTAGAGCTAAAATACATGTTTCGCCAAACTATATAATACGGTTTGTTAGAGACTGATGCACTCTCTAATGTACATTATCTTTGATAGCGTCATACAACCACTTATCCACATATCACTGGATATTGCAATGCAATTACCAATATATAATAACAACTTACAGTAAAGTAGTAATTGAGTCTATAATACTGTGATTCCTATCTTTACTTCTTTGTTATTTTCTTTCTTTTCTTGTTATAAATGTGTTCATCATCGTCATCATTATCATGTCAGCCGAATTTCCACTGCTAGACATAGGCCTCCCCCAAAAACGACCCAAATACACCGATCCTGCGCCTTCCACAACCACATACAGCGGCATCCGACCTTTACTAGGTCGTCGGTCCACCTTGTGGTCTTCCAGTTCGTGATCACCACTCCAGAACCTTTCCAGAATTTACCGTTTGGCATAACACTTTTTTTTTGAACATGTAATTTTATTGAATTAATATACAACAAACCTGCCAAATGCCTTAAAATGCCTAATAGTTCCAGTTTCAGAAAGAATAATATTATGCTATTAATCAAAAGTATGGCCGACAAGATCCAATAATATTGATACAACATCACACGTGCAAAGCCAGGGCGTCTAGTGAGTTATAAAATATCGCTGCTTCAAGGATTTAGTGACCAGGTTGAATATTCACTTGGTGTAGGTTGGTGCAGAAAACGCGGGTAGTCGGAAAACCGAGTTACCTTACATAGAAAATTCAGGCGTATGCAAATACGAGGAGGCACAGTGAATAGAGAAAAGGAGAGTTTTGTGGAAACGGTTCAGAAATCGTGGAGTGATAATGAAAAAAAAATTTAAAGGATATTCTTCCACTGACCAAACTCCACGGTTAAGTCAAGAAGGCTTGTATTGTGGGTCAACGATAACTCAGTCAACGATATATATAATATACAAATACATAGAAAACATCCATGACTCAGGAACAAAAAAAAAAATATATATGGCATAGGCGGCAAACGAGCAGACGGATTGCCTGGTGAGTCACACGCGCGCCCCAACACCAGGGGAGTCACAAGCGCGTTGTCGGCCTTTAAGGGGGGCTGGAGCTCTGGGAACCTTGGACCCGGGTATGTCCTTAAACTACGTCCAACAATGAGAGGTAGGGCACAGTGATGACCATCACGCTTGAATCTGGGGCAGCCCAACTGGGGAAGTACCTCCTCCTTAGAGAAGACCACAGCCATAATAGCACTGCTACCTTGCAGGTATGCAGTGTTGTGTTCCTGATGGTGAGTAAGGTTCCCAGAGCTCCAACTCCCCTTAAAGGCCGGCAACACGCTTGTGACTCCTCTGGTGTTACGGGTGCCCATGGGCGATGGTAATTGCTTACCACCAGGCAATCCGTCTGCTCGTTTGCCGCTTATGTCATAAAAAAAAAAAACCTTACTTACCACCAGGAACACAACACTACATACCTGAAAGGTAGCAGTGCTATTATGGCTGTGGTCTTCTGTACGGAGGAGGTACTTCCCCAGTTGGACTGCCCCAGATTCAAGCGTGATGGTCATCGCTGTGCCCTACCTCTCATTGTTGGACGTAGTTTAAGGAAATACCCGAGTCCAAGTCTGGTATGGGAGTTCACTGCTGTAGTTAGGCTTCCTCAGTAGGCAGCGACGCCGAGCAAGGCGTTTTTCAATTAAATTCTAAAATCGCGGTACCCTACCAAAACTTATAAAGTTCTCTACTTTTATTTTTGTACTTCATGCGCTGCTTTTTGGCGTTGAAAATGAAAATTTCCTTAATTCTCCCATTCAGTGGTCTGAAAGTAGGTTAAGCAGATGTATGGAGTTCTGAGTTTTGTGAATGCTCATGCAGATTAAGAATTCATAAATGTTATCAAAAAGGACTAAAATATTTGAGTTCTTTGTGTAACTTGTGGAGAAACTAAGTGATATCGGTATGATAAGTAACATATGACATATTATATTACATATAGAACCGATGGTAGTTGGGGCGTAAAGGTTCTCGAGTGGCCACCACTCGTAAATTATTGGGATAGGGTAATGACCCTAAAGTAATCTAGACACCAGCCACTTCATAACTCCTAAACTTAACCGCCACAGCAAGAATGCTTGAACAGTAATTTGGCTAAGAGGCCCCATTCCCTCTTGGCCTCGCGTTTAACGATTCAGTATTAATCCATTTTCTTAGATCGCAAGGGATCATGTTTTGGAATGTGCGTTTTGAGATATCGAAGGGTAATTTAAACGTATCGGTTTTCTAGTACCTATATCAATTTATATTATACATTAAAATAGGTATGTTCGCAATGATTAAATACCGCCCCGTGCCCGGAACGCCTCGGTGAGTGCTCGGTGGTCAAACGGGAGGGGTACTCGTAACGGGGACGTGTAGGAGACGGGCCGGTCTATCGTGAGTCATCCTTTACTTCCTACTAGTAGTAGTGACATAGTGACGAACGTCACCACTCCACCTACCTCACCTCTCGCGGTTGTCGTAAGAGGTGTGCGATGGATAGGAAGCAGCGTTAATCCACAACTACTGTGGTCGCCAACCCGCCTGCTAAGCGTGGCGACTATAGCAACTACCTCAAGGTGACCCCTTTAACAACTGATATTTGGGGGAGGCCTATGTCTAGCAGTGGACGACCTACGGATAAAATGATGTTCATGTCTTACCGCTACTCCAAAGATGGAATGAAAATTTAATATAAACCTTCAATTCTATCTGCAAATTTCTTCACGATGTTTTCTTTCGGCAAATAAATGCAAAATGTGAAGTGGGCAGTCAAGGTAAATGGGAAATTTAAGGGAACGGACGGTGCGAAAAATGTTAGGATATTTCGGAACATTTTAAGGGACGGGGGCTTACTAAATCGAGATGATTCTAAGTGACATAACATTAGTTAAATACTCGTAACAAGTCTACTCTCTACTAAATCTGTGTAGATTTTCGTGTTTAAGATCCATGTATATTGTTTTTACATTAAACTGATGATCGACAGTCACCTAGTCGCAGTTTATGACTGGTTTAAGAAATGTTATTACAAAACAAATGCGAGATTATTTAAATCACTTAGGTCCGATTTTTCAATTGTCAGATAAGCACATATCTGACAGATACCCATACAGTTATTCGTCGAATAGGGCTTATCTGTCGATTGAAAAATCGGCCCTTAGTTTAGTTAAGAATACATATCAAAGCATGTCTTTTTCGTGTAGTCAAGTTTGTTTATACATTATTATTATCATATTTTAATATTTTTTGTTATGTCTTGTATTATACTAAACTATTTGACATCTTTTCTTGTCAGGGTTTGCCAGGTACTTTTAAGATTTGATGTGTTTTGAAACAATAAGTCCCGCTGAGTTTCTTGCCGGTAAGTCTTCTCGGGTTAGAACCGGTAGTAGATTTATTTATGATGTGCCTAAATTGAAAAATAAAGATATTTTTTTATCTTTTAAATAATTATAATTTCGGTATGATCTTGACATGTTTTAAAACGTAACACATGCGCGTTAATAACGTAGATGTGAAATGGCACTCCAATGGTATATTGCGTGCGGATTTAACATTAAAATAATATTGAAAATGTTTCGCAAATCCAATTCCTACGGAAAGCTCAAAAAGATAAATAATAAGCTCAATAATAACATCATAGCCAATTAAATGTTGTTTTCGTTTCTGAACATCGCGTGATGCAATAATACTTAATATACTCCGTATTGGCAAACAGTGGGAAATTCCAGTTCACAATTATATACGATTTAAGCTGACATGGTCGTTCAAATACAAATACAAAATGGTTTTTTGTCCAACAGGTATACATATAGTACAGATGTACAGGTCTTACACTGTTTGCAGTGTATCACCATATGTCGACATATGTCGCGCCGTAAGGCATACAAATTATAATTATTTTCTAGCATTCACATATTTAGACTGTTACAGGCTATGTTCATATTTCAACTGTTACTATGATAGGATAGTTACCATAGATCACATCCACTGATAGATGGGAGATGATTTTTCACCTCACTCGCTCGGGAAACCTTAGTTTATAGCGAGAAATCTGCGTGGAAAAGCCTATTTTATCCGCTAGCGTGCAAAAATAATTCGAATTTCGAATTCGATGATTGTAATTATCTGTGGTGCATGTAACTTTTTTTTAAGTATAAAACTCCTTCAACGCGTGACTGGGGCGCTACCGCGAAAAACGATATTCGTAAATTTTGGACGATTGTCTCTGTCACTCTCATTGGAGTAAAAGAGAAAGATGCTCGCAATATACGAACTTCGATGTTCGCAGTATCGGGGTGAGTTCATAATAACCATAGATAATAACCAATCAGAAACATGTTTTAGATTACAGATTTTTTACTTTTTTATTGTTACCTACACTTTATTTTATTTCAAATAGGTTTTATTATACATACTAATAGTATTTCAGTTTAATTTACATATTTTGACTAATTAATCCATTCAATAAAACACGATTTCAATGTTTATTTGATAAAGAAATTCAAATATAGGTTTAGTTAATATTGTAATTTCTGAACGCAACCAAAAAAAAATTTTTTTAAAGTTTTAAGTTATCACAATTCACGTTTTGTCGGATTTGTCCAGTGTGCTAAGCTCTTTGAACTCAACGTTTGAACTATAAAAATGAATGATTCTAGTAGCGATGCCGATATGATTTCCCTGAAAAATCGCGCGATAAGTTTTGTTTTATTGTTTTTCTTGCCGCTCGAATTTTCCTCGCTGTAGTGAGGTGAAAAGTTGTGTGTTCCGCATGACTGCAAAATTATTTGGCGTCTCGTGTCTTGGAAGTCGCTTCGCTTCGCTCATGGTTCAATCTTAGCTTCCTTCGCTAGCTCAGCTTTCAATTTCAACACTAGCGCCAAATAACCACTTTGCAGCCTTGCATAACAAATAACTATTGTTTACTCGTTCCGCGAACCTATTTGGTGGCATAAAGGGTCTTGCCATTTGTATTTGCGCCGATGGTGCCTACTGAAGATAAAACCACCACCCCACCTCCCCCCGCGGGTGTCGTAACGGGCGATACTGGTGCATTTCCGATATTTCGATACTTAAAGTAAGTGATATGTCCATTTTTCTTTTATTTCTAATAGTTAATAATGGTCTCGTGAGCAGACGTTTCTGCTTACAAAATATAATTTACTCAAACTGTCTGAATTAAAGCAAAACAGTCGAGTTGACACAGAAAGTCTCGTGAACGTGATCGAGTCTCGAGTAAGACTCGAACTTTAGCAGTGAATGTAACAGTCGTAAGGGCTACATTTTCTTATAAAAGGTCCATAACATTCTGCATGGATTCGATAACAAAGTGGCAACGAGGAGGGGTCCTCGTTGCCACTTTATAATGGCTTCAATAATACACAATTAATTGATGGTATTATTATTTATTTAAGTAAATGTACGTTAAGCAATCGTAACTACACGGAAGCCATTATGAAAACGTATGCAGCGTCAGAGCACAGATAAAATATGGAGTTCGGTATGCAGAACTGACATTCACAAGAATATTGACGACGGTGTGTGGTTAGCCCACCGTTAAATCTCGAAGTACTTTAGTTATTCTATGTAAATGGCGGTTGCAATAGTGTCAAATGGGGGATTTTTTTGCTGGGCAACTCTAAGTATGACGTGTTTTTAGATAGATTTTACAAAAAGAACAAGGGTTGCCTTCTATATTTTTGAAAGTATTTTTTATCGGAATAAATCGCTTTGGAATTACAAATAAAAAAAATAATTTTGATAAGCTTTCGTCTTAGTTGTGAGAAGGACCGGCTGCAATCTTTTCTGTTTGCCCTAAGGTTAACTGGTAGAGAATGCCTCTTGGTATTAAATACGCCTTTTCTACACAAATTTTTGTTTTGTCCCACCCCCGCTAACTTTTAAACCACACAAAAGTATAAAACACATGTAAAAAAATCATGTGAGTACAGCTTAATAAAACTTTCAAGGAAAATAATTTTGAACTTGATCAGTTAAACAATACACCGAACATCAGTCGTTCTAAGAGTTTATGTCAAATAACTATTTAGTTAGTGTGTGGCACGGACGTCGTACTTATCGACAGGAAAAAAAAAACACTTCAAAAATGCAGGCTATTCAGTTAAACGATGTTTCCCGAGTGCTCGATTCATTTTGTTGACGCGCTCGTTAATTTGACGACCCATAACAGCGACCCGTAAATAAATAAATAAATGTTACAGTACCCTTACCATGAGTTGTGACATTGAGGTTTTCGATAACGAGTATCGAGTTTACTATCTGTGCATCTCGTTCGTACTAAAATAGTACAAGCGAGATGCACAGATAGTAAACTCGATACTCGTTATCGAAAACCACAATGTCACAACTCATGGTAAGGCTATAGGATATTTTTACACAAATTGACTGAGCCTCACGGTAAGCTCAAGAAGGCTTGTGTTGTCGGTAGGTACCCAGCCAACGATACCTATATAATATAACATACAAATACTTAAGGCTCAAACAACTATTTTATGTCACTCGTTGGCATGGTTTCGGTTTAAAAATCAGTTTTACGGCATCTAAATACACAAAACATGTATATTTGCGTTAGCGATACGTCTCTTCCATAACAGGTCACCAAGCGTGTTAGTAAAACGCGGTGCCACATTCTTGTAACAGACTATACTTCTGTTGTCCCCTGGTTGGTGGGACAGAATAACAACAACAAATAGTTGATACACTTCTAAATACATAGGTATATGTCACCCATGACTTAGGAACTAATATCTGTGCTCATCACAAAAACTAAATGCCCTTACTGGGATTTTAACCCAGGACCATCACTACTCACTGTTGTTCTATAAGTTCGTGTAAGAAAGTTTAAGCTTTGATAAAGTGGATGAAGCTTTTTTTAATACAACAAGGGTGGCAAACAAGCATGCGGCCCGCTTGATGGTAGGCGGTCACCGCAGCCTATGGACGTTTACAATACCGAGGCATCATTCACGCGTTGCCGACCCCGTAAAAACCTCTTTATACCCTTTTATTAATTAAACAAGCATTTTGAATTGCTTGTTTAATTGATTTTAGTTGTTTCTTTATAGCGGGTATTATTCTGCCTCTCCCATTAATCTGTCCAAGAGAAATTATTTAGGTACGCATTGCCCATCTGACTATGAAAATTATGTAGATCCTAACCGCAGATAAAATTATACCAATACTTACCCAGTAAGTTATTCTGGCCCGAGGCGAGGCCCGGCTATTTCATAAAGCAAACATTTTCCATAATTTGTTCTACTCGCTATGAATAAGTATAATAAATACTAAATATGCACGCGGTACCAGTAGGATCCAGTAGGATCCAATAGGAAGAGTCTGTTCGATAAATTATCGTCATTAATAATATTAACATATCATAATTATTATGTTTATTATATGTACATCGTTACTAAATGCATATTATGAAATAAAATACTGGGTGTGTTTGTCTGCCTGTCTATATGTTCGCGATGATATCAATAACTGCTGAACGGATTATCATGCTGTTTTAATTTATCATCAGAATAGCTCTGGTATGGTGGGTTTGGTGATTTGATATATTATTCAGTAAGATTGTGTTCATTGGTTTAAATATGACGATCATGGTTTAAGACTGAAATAGGAATAATAACTGAGACCATTCATTTACAACGTTTATTTAGGTATCCAAATAATGCACTAAGGCATACATCTGTCCTTTGAGGACAGTTTCCTGTACCTATTATAACTTCTACAGAATTACCATACTATTAAATAAACATATTAAAAAGTTTATGGTATATAGATACATGTTGCGCTGACGAAGAAATATGACCGTCTTCCCCCATTGTGACATGATTACAAAAATATTAATGTTCTAGGAAAGTCGAGCGAATTTTGCTTCCACCGTTAGAAAAAAGATTTACAATCTACAGTACCTATACAGAAACAGCGCACCAAAAATATCTACAGTTTTTTAATCTTTTTACAATAAGAGACAGAAATTCTGCGTGTTTATTAATTGAAACAAAAAAATACTCAGAATGCAGATACTTTTGATGCGTTGTTTCCTACTTTACTATAGATGCTGACTGTACTTATTAAAAAAACATGTTAACAAGTACTTCTAGTTTCATATCTTGAAAATGCTCTGTGGTGAAATTGTTTCAGTATTTTCGAAAGGTTGAGGGTAATTTAGAAATATTGATTCCTTTCACAGTCTATCCATAAACAAACAAAATATTCTAAAATACACTTCCAAAATGATCTCAAAAATATAAACATACTGATTTTTCCGCCACTGTCCTTTTCCATCTTTTGCTTTTAAGCTTCAATATCTAGAAACGGCCGTATACTTTTTCCACATGCCTAGTTTCATCGAAATAGCTTAACCGAACTACCTAGTTAGAAAAAGTCTTGCATATTTAACCTCTAGCCGCCTGGAGACCTATAAAAAGTTCTCCCACTGAATGCCATTTTCAATTTTAATTATAACAAATCAATGCTGCTGCAGCAGCTGAGGCAGCAGAACAACTCAAGCGGCTCAAATATGCAGTTATCGATTCTGGCTGCATATTTGAGCCTTTTGGAGTTGAAACCCTTGGCTCATGGGGACCCGGAGCTCACATTATTTTTAAGGAGCTGGCTAAGCGCCTTGTGGATACCACGGGTGACCAGAGGGCTGGCTCATTCCTTGCGCAAAGAATTAGCATCGCTATTCAGCGCGGGAATGCTGCTAGCCTTCTGGGTACCCTTCCATGCGGCGCTGAGTTAGCTCCTATTTTTTATTTGTAAATATCTGTATATACCTTGTTTTAGTTTTCTTTAGTCCTTAGTTTTATTTTAATTCTAGTTTATTATTTTTTTTTTAATTTTATTTATATTGTATTACCAAATAAAATGTATAAATGCATATATGAAATAAATGTTTACCTTAAACAAATCATAGTTGCATTTTGCCTGGCAGGTTTTGATCTCTGGGCGGTTAGAGGATAATAAGAAGCAGCTGAATTTTTGGAGTCGTGCACCCGAATTTGAAAAGCGATAATAATATCAAACGTTTCTCACCATTATTCGTAGCACGAAATGTATAGTTTGGTTACCCACGATTATTAACCAACATTCATGTTTCTAAAAACGGTTATATTTAATTACATAAAACTTTTAAAGTTTCCCAAATCTACGACCAATAAAAAATCCGCAACGCAGGCTTCGTCTGTGTTTCTCAAATAAATCAATAAATAAATATTTCGGGACAATTTTACACAAATCGACCTAGTCCTACGGTAAGCTCAGAAGGTTTGTGTTGTAGGTACTAGACGACGATATATATAATAGATAGATATATATAAATACTTAAATACATAGAAAACACCCATGACTCAGGCACTAATATCTGTGCTCGTCACACAAATAAATGCCCTGACTGGCAATCGAACCCAGAACCATCGGCTTCATAGGCAAGGTCACTACCCACTAGGCCAGACCGGTCGACAATACAATTTTTTTATTTCTGACAAAGTTTAAAATGTCACGACTCCACGCACAAAAACTGCCTCTATGGATTGCATAGCCTGTTATATTTTATGCAAGCTTAGCATTGATACCAGCGTTACGAGTAATACAGTCGCCATCAGATATAATGGAGCTGTGGAGGTGGCCACAAATATCTCAACATGCACTCTATGGCTCTGACAATAGAAGCGTTGCTCAGATATTTGTGAACACCTCCACAACTCCGATATATCTGATGGCGACTGTACCTATTTAGTATGAACTCGAACACCTTAAAAGCTCTGTACTCATTAAATCGATTAACGCTTTACCTCGAAGCGAATCCGGTCTCGTATGTAAATTTTTCACAGATTTACTCTTTTAGACTTCGGATAAATCATTCAACTATTTGAATGATTCAACAACATCGGTGAAAAAATTAAAAAGCGACGGTAATGTCAGGCGCGGATAAACCCACAAAAAAGGTTGTGGTCACTAAGCTAGATAGTGTCGTTGTCTCAGGAATCGTAAGTATGTCGTCATACATCTATTATGGCTAAGGGCATGTCCGTAGTGTTGACAACAGTGAATCCGCCCTTGGCTAGAAGCGTGAGACAAACCGACAAGATCAAGACATAATTAATTAACGCATAGTTATTTCACTGGGCTGAAATACTGAGGTCAAACACTGGTCCATCTTGTAAAATAAAATCAGAGGAAACAAGATCGCTTTCGAAAAATTCTCTACCCCTAATCAGAACATTAGATTCTTAGATTTCAATGGATCCTATTCTGCCGGCGCGGCGTCGAAAAATGCTGGGTGTAACAGTTTGCAGGAATTGTGAACATAACAGAAATATCCGGCTGATATACTTATTGCAAAGCGATCAAATGAATGAAGCTTGAGTTTACTACATGATCAGAACAAACACGAAGAAACTCCAATGTGAAGTATCAGTAAGGTGAAGGCACCAGCAATGGACAAGGAACCAATCATGAACATTAGTAGTTATTTCAAAGGAGTTAAGTGTTGTGCATTTTTTGGGACATATTCAATTTATAACTTGACTAAATATGACGACTATGATTTTTGAAATAAGAACTAAGTGTTCATCATTGGTGCCTGTCAGCTAAAAGTATCCAACATTGGTGCCATTCGCTTAAGTAACTTTATGTTCGTTATGTGGTAAGTGATCGATGAAAAAGCTACAATTAATACGCAAATGGCGTTCGCCATGTAAGTTTACTCATAAGGTTCTCATGTGTGTGTTCATAAGGATAACGCAGTACGAGTATTAGTCGATATGCTGTTATGATATCATTGTATCTCGGTTCAGAAAGCTTTGGACTCAGTAGAACTCTACTATTTCTAAGAAATATATTTAGTTAGAGAGAAATATATTTTCTAAGAAATGGTTTAGTAAGACGCATCTATCAAAAATAATGAAATTATTGTATTATTAAGTTGATTTTTTTCGCTTTCTTGTTGTACCTAATATTTTCCCACACCTTTTTTAAATTCCGTTTGCTGCGATGGCTACTTGGTAGACAATGGCTTTTAAATTTAAGTTTGTACAGTTTTTACTGTGGAATAAAGTTTGAAATTTTTAACGTTTTGTTCTTGAACGAAGTTTATTTTAAAGGTTCCTTGTGTCGAAATTCGAAAAGAACTAAGAATATTCCTTGGGCAAGATTGTTTCTGTGTACATACAGATACAGATATCTGATACAACTCCTTATTATACCTGTTCCGACACTCACCTAGCTATGTATTTGTTTCAGAGCCGAATAATTCAGCCGGTTTCTATTTTTCTCGTCGATATTAAAATACGAAACTCTAAAGTGAAGAATTCCATCAAGTCAGCCGCTGCTTCGCAGAAACAATTGATTCGGACAGAAGTCTGACCCAGATACGTCTACCTGCCCAACCTGGAATGCAAATTGAACTGCATTTCTAGCAACGACGGATGAGTTGAAAACTTTATTGTATTCTAGTTTTATAACTAGATTCTAAGATAAACATGATTTGATACCGTCAATTATCAATACACACAGCAACACTATTAGCTGTAAATCGGACCTTATGCCTTATATAATAAGGTCCACCAATGTACAGCTAGAGTGTTGCTCTTTCAGATTTTCTTTTCGGGAAAGGTTTATATGTGGGTCGCAATTCTATAAGCCAAAGAAGTCTACTGTTAATAATTGTACCTGGCAGAGGTGGGTTGGAGATTGCAGTTTGTTGTCCACCGATGGTTTCTAGTATAGGGACAATAATGCTGGTCCATTAGGGAGAATGCCCGGGGCAGATTTAAGTTAAAATAAATTATATGAAATCTTCCAAGAGTTTATATACATAATTACAATAATATCAATAAGGTACCCTATACTTTGGTCAATGTATAGGGCTCTCGTACCGTCAAGCGTAAAAATTCGTTGACTGCCAAACTTTCAAAAATATGTACCGAGCAACTCTATTGTACAGTAAAGAAGGTTGTAGGACGTATTTGGGAGTTTTCAAAATTTGCTGCACCCAATTAGCGAATGTTGTTAAAAAAATTAAATCACTGTCAGTTTCGTGACGACAATTAAGCATGAAATCTTTATGAAGACCGACTTTTTGCCTTTAATTATGTTGTAATATCGATTGAAGTTTATAAAACGAACATCAAAACCAAGCTTTTATCGATATTTAATGCTTAATTGTCGTCACGAAACTGACAGTGATTTAACTTTTCTTAACAACTTTCACTAATTGGGTGCACAATTTTTTGAAAACGCCCATTTATGAAATGATTCTTTCGGTACGTATTTTTGCACTTGACTGTACATTTACCTCACCTAGCCTAATACTGTTTTAATTAAGTTTTATATATTTCTAAATATTTCCCAAATTGGTTGAAGTTCGATACCGTACCTAAAGGTTCAATGAGAACTAATTTAACTGAGATCGTGCCCCCGACAGATTCAGTTCAGGTGTCATTCCAATAACATTCCAAACCTGCGCGCGTCGAGGACTCAAGTCGAGTTTGATATTTGGTTTATAGTCGCGTGCAACTTAAGGCTCAGGGATCAAGTTAGAGGACTACGAAGCCTCTTGAAGTACCAGAGACCTTGATCTTGATCAGAGGGGATTATATCTTGTTAGAAACGGTTCTTGCACTAATGTTCAAAATATAATCTGGAGAGTTCCGCTTAAGGAGAATTCTCATCAAGCGAGAGTATTCTTGAGGCTGCGGTCGGTATTCGAAGTCTACTTTGAGGTGTATGAATGCCTCTTCCGTGTAGTCATAGGGTTTTTGATTAATGGTCGAGAGCTACCACTGACGGAGTATTCTGACGGATTGAGATATGACAAAGAAAGGAGGTGAGCTGAGGTGGCGAATAGGAAAATGGAAGAGCCATGTTGAACATGTTGTGCCGAAGAGAGTGCGCGAGTACTCCTGAGTATGCCTGCAAACATATCTCACGTCCGTGGTCTTCATAACCATCTTCGCGTGATAGGATTATCGGCTACAAATTCTTATATCATCTAGTAAAACTCAATTTGAATCCTTCCTTCACTCCGTTCCGTTTCATCCGTCCGAATGGTCTTTGCCTCCCCCAAATTGTTAATTGGTGGGAGTATTGTCGTAAGTGACACGCTTGAGGCGGGTTGAGGACTGCAGTAATACATACCGTCCCTGCAGGGTGCATCTACTGGCGGTTTGCGGCGCGAAGGACATACAGGGTCCCCTGTAATCCGGTTTATTCCAATAAATTGCTTCGCCCGCGTACGTGCCTCATCGACAACACATCTTCGGAACACCATTATTTACCAAGTTTTCCCATTTAAGACGGTGTAAGTCACGATGACTGGATAGGCACCTTTAAGCTATTGGTAGCAGGGATTTGAGTTTCTTACCTCACCTGGCTTTTTTGCGGCGGCTGTTAAAGTATCCATGTTGATAACACCCTTTGATATTATGTGGTAAATATTTAAGGTAGGATTATGTTAGTTTCTACCTAGCCTTTTCAACGTGGTACAAGAATAACGAGACTATTTTGGCTGAAGAGGCGGGCAAACACGTTTCCTTCTTGTGCTAGTTTTTTCAACTACCCGCACTGGGTTTTCACTAATCACTTGTACACTAGGTTTGTGCCCAACCCTACAACCCCCCTCAGTCCGGTCGCAAACATGGAGGTCACAGCACTCCACGTTCAAGAATGTAGACACCAATACCTTTAATTTTAACGCAATTAAGTCCCTTTTAACCGACTTAGCGCGGATGGCATGACAGGCGAGCCATAATATTTTTGACGCGTGGCTTATGACACGAGAGGAGTGTCATAATATTATATGGCGTAAGGCACGACTGCCGCACCATGGAATAATTGTTCGCCGCCACATACAAAAGCTTTTGAAAATAGAAGACGCAAAGAATCTGTTGATTTACGATTACATATAATAGAATATGAAGATTTCGGAATATGCTTATTTATAGGTACCTAGCTTACAAAAAGAGATAAAGAGAGTTAACCTGGCCATGAAATCATAACAGAATCCGCATAAAACTTTTTATTTCGCAGTTTTATTGAGGGAATATATTAACGAGGCTTTCGTTTTCAGCTGTTGCTGTTTGGCGATAAAGTCAGCCACATAAATAACGAATAATGGGGTGAATATTATCTTCTAAAAATGTGCTTCATTTCGCCGAGCTATGGCTGAAAGCACGTATTAGGCGGAGATTATTTCAGCTTTTTGAATTTATAGTCCCTTCTTACACAGGTTGTCGTATTTAAATCGATCAGTAAGGGAAAATCTGAGTGATCTGAGTTTCAGACTTTTTCATACTGATCAATTTAATTAAGACATCCTGTATATACCTAAAAAAGACACTTTTAAATATTTTGTAAAAAGACACTGTTAAATACTTGTCAGCTTTCTACGGGATGAAAGTAATGCGCCATATTTGATTGCGTATTTTGAAATAAAATATGCTAGTTAATTAATTGTTTACATGATTGAGAGTGTTTCAATTTAATATTATTGAGAGCAGTACTTACGGTCAGGTCTAAAATACGTATACATACAAACAATATACAATCCGCAACGCAGCTTCTTGCCTGGCTTGCCTTGCTGGCTAGAATAGCACCACCCAATTTACTCCCGCGGGTGTTGTAAGAGGCGACAAAGGGAAAAATCCTACGGTCGGGCAGCTGCGTCCGTCGAAACCCAATCTACAGCTACTGTGACGCCTGCCAAGCGTGGCGACTATGGCAACTACCCCCAAGATTATACAAGTCATATTTGTGGGAGGCCTATGTCCAGCAGTGGACTGCATACGGCTGAAATGTATGTATGTATGTAGGCTTCATCAAAAAAAATGAACAAACATATATAAATAAAAAAATCTGCAACTAGCTCCGTCAAACATACAAGAATATTACCTATAAGTAAAAAATGTCCTAACTGCGCAAAATATTGCCCTCCGGACGCCTGAAGCATCTACCAGCCGCGACGCTAACACATACATTGAATGTGTCAAAAACATGTACCCCAGACCTTATGCAACCATATAAGGAGTCGTGGCTCTACATGTTTATTGTTTCATGAAATGTATACATATGTTCAGACGTGACTGTACTTAAACCACCATTTTTACATCAATTATTTACAATGATGGCATAATATAGTAATTTTGAGTGCGGATATTAGCCTGCGCAGGCCTATATTAAAGTCAAAGTTCCCGTTTTATTTTTGCACTGATCTGCATCAATGTGAAGGTAGCAACTATTTTATTGATCCGCGCATATTGTGGATAATTTTATGCGCTGTCTACCCTAAAAATAAATCGGGAACTGCAGGCGATTACCCGAAACTCAACGGTACATTTTTATATATGTTAGTATGGTTGGCAACCCTAGACGCAAAATATATATACTTATTCATCACTTTTTCATCAGCTCCGATCCGGCTCCGCATAGGCTCCCCAAATGACTGGAACATCATTTTTCCGTACACGGGAAAGACTAGGATTTCCAGAGTCTGCGATCTAAGTCCCAAACGACCAAACTGTCATTATGTACTAATTTAACATCATAAATGACAAAAGATTGTTGCCACAAATTGAATACAACAGCCTGGAGTACGCAATAACGACAGATATAAAACCGTTGGCAGCAGCGAGATTGCCTTTAATTAAATATTGTTTGCTCGAGGTTCTATTAAGGCTGTATGTTTCGTTGTACAGATTACTTTCTTAGAAGTTGAGAAATTGGAATACTGCTATACAGCTCAGAGATCAATATGTCAAAGGCAAAGCTGATTTGTGAATTATGGGGTCTGTGGAGGGGTTTGTGTCTTTTGTACAATATATGATAGGTTTCAGGGCAGAATTTGTAATGCATTTTGAGAAAGTAATTTTTACTCGTATAGTGATTAGAAAAGAATTAATTCAGAGAACTGAAAACTGTTTTATTTTATTACAAAATCATTTTAGAGAGATCATAGAGATTGTAATCAATCAGGAGGACAATGAGAGACGGAAGCAAAATATTTACAGATGAAAGTTACCATATAACTCGAATGATCGCCGAGATTGATGATCGGCAAAAAAGCGAAGTTCATAGCTCGAACCGTTAACGGAAAAGCGACATAAATAGCTCGAAGAATCGTCAAGCTTAAGAAACAAAAAGCGAGGTTCATATGTCGCTAAAGCATTGGTAGTTAGGAAAATTTCTAGAATATTCGGATGCCGGGGTATGCAGTCATGGCTGATCCTCTCAAGCACTGTTGAAATCATAGAAACTGGAATGCTGATGCCATGAGGGCGATCGCTGTAAACATTTTTGGACTTTTGGCTGAAAAGATAATGAATGAACTATTGCTTCATTTTCTAATAATCCTTTAAATACCTAATAAACGTCTTTCATACTGAATTCTAGAAGGAATGTAATTGATTGACCTAAATTATTAGAATAAAATAAAGGAGTAGTTAGTAATTCCTGTAGCTAAACCCGTTATATTGTACGATTTCGATTTTATATAGATATATATCATCAGGATTTTTTTTATGACATAGGCGGCAAACGAGCAGACGGATTCCCTGGTGGTAAGCAATTACCGGCACCCGCAACTCCAGGGGAGTCACAAGCGCGTTGCCGGCCGGAAGGGAGGTTGAAGCTCTGGGAACCTTATTCACCATCAGGAACACAACAGTACATACCTGAAAGGTAGCAGTGCTATTATAGCTGTGGTCTTCTGTAAGGAGGAGGTACTTCCCCAGTTGGGCTGCCCCAGATTCAAGCGTGATGGTCATCGCTGTGCCCTACCTCTCATTATTGGACGTAGTTGAAGGACATCTGGGTCCAAATAATTGGCAATAATCATTCGCCTGATTGTAGCATGTAACTTTAAATTACGACTTAACTTATTAAATCTGTTCTACTTGTAAACTAAACCTTCAAGACCCTTTCGCTGACTCTTATAAGGATTTAATTAATTTAAACCAAAGATCAGTCATTCCAGTCGCTCGACAAGCCTTTATCGTTCCAGTAATCTATTATTAAATTATCCCCATTTAAATGTAAGGATAAAATAGTCGTAGCTAACCAAAGATATTTAAGTCGAAAGAAAAATAGAAAAATTTGACTCGCAGCGGGACTCGAACCCACAACCACTGGATCACTAGCCCAGTGCACTACCAGTTGTGCTATACGAGCGCCGCTTAGACGTGTCAAATTTTTCTATCTTATCCTTCTTGGTATATACGTCATTACGGGTGACGTGTAGCGACATCTACCGAAGAGTATTTACTCTATTTTTCTTTCGACTTAAATATCTTTGATATGCTAGCAGACGTTTCTGCTTAATATAAAAATAGTCGTAGCTAACGTTTTAAATGTGCTAAAATAATATACCTACAGTCTGGGCTCTACGAAATATTTTGCCAAGTGGCAGTGTTATTGTTTGAAAATGACAAAAATTTATTGTAACTGTAATTGTAACTTAATAGTACATTTTCAACAACTGTGCGGGGTGCCTCTTTTTAAGTTATAAATATACTTGTGTTAAGAAGCACCACCCTTCCGTAAAGGTAGCATACGAGTACATACATACATATTATTAGGTGTGTGCAACTTACAAAGAGGAGCTAAATAAATTGCAATTAGTAACATTTAAATCTATGTCAAATAAAATCAAATTATAAAAAAATGTGTGTGTGTGTGTGTGTGTGTGTGTGTGTGTGTGTGTGTGTGTGTGTGTGTGTGTGTGTGTGTGTGTGTGTGTGTGTGTGTGTGTGTGTGTGTGTGTGTGTGTTTGTGTGTGTGTGTGTGTGTGTGTGTATTTACTCTATTTTTCTTTCGACTTAAATATCTTTAATATGCTAGCAGACGTTTCTGCTTAATATAAAAATAGTCGTAGCTAACGTTCTAAATGTGCTAAAATAATATACCTACAGTCTGGGCTCTACGAAATATTTTGCCAAGTGGCAGTGTTATTGTTTGAAAATGACAAAAATTTATTGTAACTGTAATTGTAACTTAATAGTACATTTTCAACAACTGTGCGGGGTGCCTCTTTTTAAGTTATAAATATACTTGTGTTAAGAAGCACCACCCTTCCGTAAAGGTAGCATACGAGTACATACATACATATTATTAGGTGTGTGCAACTTACAAAGAGGAGCTAAATAAATTGCAATTAGTAACATTTAAATCTATGTCAAATAAAATCAAATTATAAAAAAATTTGTGTGTGTGTGTGTGTGTGTGTGTGTGTGTGTGTGTGTGTGTGTGTGTGTGTGTGTGTGTGTGTGTGTGTGTGTGTGTGTGTGTGTGTGTGTGTGTGTGTGGGTGTTTGTGTGTGCATGCGTGCGTGCGCGCGCGTGGATGTGTGTGTGGGCGCTTGAGTGTGTGAAAATTCTTTAAAACGATATTTTCTGAATAATCAGGAAGAGAAGGTGAAAGTAGGGTTTGTTTAGATGGTGATTTTTTTCTTGAACTGCGGAAACCATGGGAGGAAAAGCAGCAGCGTTCTTTTGGAAAGGTAGATCCTACTGTGATGAAGCCCTCTATGCTCTCATCATACCAACGGGCGAAATCTGTGCTTCAGCAGTCGGCGTTCGTAATTGATAAGTGGAAACCATGTAGGACAGCAGCAGCCCTGTAGACTAACTTCCTCATCCCGCCTGCTTTCATACAACAGCCGACAAATTCAGCATTCCAACATCTCATACAATTCTCGCTATGACTATGTATGGCTTCTCTAAATACAATCTTGAGGGAATATGATATTGAATCTGCCAGGATCAGACTTGTCATGCGTGACGCCTGGGTACTTGTAAATTGAAATATTTGTTAACATACTCTTCTGTGCCTATAAATAAATATTATAAAGGACATTCTTACACAAATCGACTGAGCCCCGCAGTGAGCTCAAGAAGACTTATGTTGCGGGTAATCAGCCAATATATAATATATACATACTTAAATATGTAGAAAATATCCGTAAGGAACAAATATCTGTGCTCATCATACAAATAAAGGCCCTTACTGGGATTTGAACCTAGGACTATCGGTTTCATAGGCAGGGTCACTACCACCTAGGTTTAGTCAATATAATCGTATATAAAATGTAATTATTGCTTGGTGAGTCTATAAGGCATACATTTTACTAATCATCGATACAAATTCGTTATTCCATCAGTAAGACCTATTTAATTGTCAACGGAACAAGTATCATTCCAATTTGGAATCTGACGAGCAGCATAAATAATCTCAGCTCTGCTTCGCTGACAATTAAAACATAAATAACAATTTATTGTACAAACAGTAGTTTCAGTGAAAATCGCTGAAATGAAATTACGCTCGGCAAAGCACGAAGTGAAAAAGCCGGCGAACAGCTGTGTTTTTGAGTAAAATTGGTAAATTGCTTAAGTATATTGGTTAAGCGAATAGAGTTAAGTTCTTTTTGAATTGGTAACTTGAATATCGTTGTCTTAATACAGATTCCAGATGCTAGTTATGGAGAATAGCCAAAAATGTTTGCGAATCTGATCGGATTATTTTATTAAAAGTATCTATTGAAAAATATTGTACTTTTTCTAGTTCTTCAGCGCCTGCATGGGAATAGGAACCTATATTCGGACATATGTAATTGACTACCATTTTAATATCTGATAGAAGCAGAATCACGCAATATTTTTTTGAATGAAAAAATACAAAATTTAGTTCTGTTACTTCTTATTTTGTTTGGCTTACGTTAATCGTGTTATTTAAAACAAAAGGAATGAGTTTAAAAGATGGCATTCTGTTTTATGTAAAGTCCGACAGAAGCAAATTGCATAAAACAATTTCCGAATTACAAATTTTTCGTGAAATGTTATGTAATTTCACAACATAAAGAGTCGAGAATCTCGTTCTTTCGTGCACCAGAACCATAAATGTGTCTCTAACAGGTGGGCGATTAATGAAAATCGGTTTGTGTGAATCCTGGCAAGGACATTTATTTGTGTGTTTATCACAAACATACGTCTGGGATTATGAACTTTATCTAATATATATTTGAGTAGGTACGAGTATTTATATCTAGCCAAACCTGTAACGAGAAATTACATATATATGATATCAAGTATATGAAAAATATACGATAAGATTTCTTTATTTCAATTTAAAGTTAATTATTTAAGTACACTATATTTTTAAATATTTGCAACTAATAAATTACCACTTTATATAAAGAAATTCAATATTGTTGTGCATGTTTGTAAAGAAACTAATTAAATTTTAGCGCGCGCTGAACGCAGTGTAAATGGTAAAATAAATTGGCAATGTTTCGTGTTTCACCCTTTAAAAATATGGAAAACACAGTCTTATTAAAATGTACATTATTATGCAGAATAAAATGATCAAAGATTTAACGCTGCTAACGAGGTCGTCTGCGTCAGATTAGTATCTTATTTTTATTTCGACTAACTTATTTATAATTGGTAAAACACAATGTCTTTATTAACCCTTTCAGGTGAGCAACGTCCATTGACGTCGTCTTATACTTCTTAACTATGACTTAATTGAGATTGCTTATGTTGAAGCAGGATAACCTCAAACGCCAGAGGTCCTCGTCACCTTTTCTTTCAATATAAGTAATTATCACTTATTTGAACTTAACAAGAATGTAAACAACTTTATGTGAACAAAAGGGATGGTCTTATGTAACTTTCCATAGGTATGGCAGAGATGGCACTATTTTCGACGGTCGTTGCCATAGTTTCACATATTTTGGTTCCCCTCCAACCTGGACCCTTCAGAACTGTCAAAGTTGGAGGGGAACAAACAAGTACAATTGCAGTTTTCTTGGGTTTTCAACCAAAGTTGCGGTAAAGAATACAGAATAGCTAATATTTTTGTTATGAGGAATGTCCTGTAAAGCAAAGCTACAGTTAGTTGTTACATTTTGAGCTACATAAGCCAGAATATCTTTGTCCCTTACTAGCGCACGCGGATGCGTTCTCCAGTCATTATTCCTCCAAGCGATGAAACCATGTTTTTTTTTAAATGTGTATTTAATTGCAAAGAGCTATGAAGGTTAAAAAGTTTGGTTACATCTTTCAGGTTTTCAATATTAGTAGAACGTTCTATCAGATAATGTTACTCAGTAATTTTAAACTTTTATAGTTGTATTCAACTAAGTTCATGAAATAAAATTATTAATAAATAAATAAAAATAAAATAAATAAATAAATATTTCGGGACAAGCTTACACAAATCGACCTAGTCCTACGGTAAGCTCAGTAAGGCTTGTGTTGTAGGTACTAGACGACGATATATATAATAGATAGATACATATAAATACTTAAATACATAGGAAACACCCATGACTCAGGAACAAATATCTGTGCTCATCACACAAATAAATGCCCTGACTGGGAATCGAACCCAGGACCATCGGCTTCATAGGCAGGGTCACTAACCACGAGGCCAGACCGGTCGTCAAAATACAATAGAATAGAAGGTAATGTTTTTGCCAAAATTTGTTTTGTGAAATGTACAATGGTAACAAAATTTGCATTCAGGATTTTCCGCCTGTATGTACCGAATATCATTACGAGCAGAATATTATACAAATAGTGGATTAGCGAATGCATTGTTATGATATGGAAATTCCAAATAATAGTGTTCCTAATGAACAGACATCGGATTCCGTGGGGCGAAACTACTTGACAGCTAGGGACTTCCTATATCGATAAACTCATTTATCGATACTAGTTCTATATACTAGTGACCGCCCCAATAGTGTGTGTCTTTCGTAACTATTGTTCTGAAGACCAGTATGAAACTCAAATACCATTGATCACTTTATGAAATTTTGCTATGCTCCTATAAATGAGTTTATCGATATAGGAAGTCCCTAGCTGTCAAGAAGTTTTGCCCCACGGAATCCCATGTCTGCAAATGAACGTGAGTTAAGAATAGTTAAATCGCTATATGTTCTTTGAGTACTACAATTTTTCAACTTCAACTTTTCCTCTTATGTAGGTTTCAACTAGTCTTAGTAGTATTATAGTCAACTAGGAACCCAATTGAAAAATATAATCTAAAGTAAAGTTTTCCATTTAATTTGAAAAAGTAAGCTTCGTCAATGATAAGAAGAAACAAATCTATCATTTTACTTTTTAGATCATTTTACATGCTACTTACAGAAATTACAATCGTATTACGACTACAAGTACTTAACTAGTTACATTATAAAATCTAAAAAAGGCCCTTGAGGCATTGTACCAAGGATGCTGGCGGCATTTCCTCGTTGTATCGCAATGCTGATACGTTGTGCGAGGAAGCCGCCAGCTCTTCGGTCACCAGTTACATCAACCAGAGGCTTCGCGATTTCTGCAAAAAAAATTACATGCTACTTAAGTATTTCTCCATATTTTTATGTATTTAAACATATTTTATGTAAATAATTTGACTTTGACTTTGGCCCAACCGCTTAAAGTGGATTCCCGAGATCTTTACTATGTCATCGGTCCATCTTGCGGGGAATCTGCTCACGCCGCGTTTTCCGGTAAGTGGTCGCCACTCGACCACGCCCCAACGGCCATCAGTTCTGCTTGCAATGTTTTTTTATGATATAGGAGGCATACAAGCAGACGGATTGCCTGATGGTAAGCAACTACCGCCGCCCGTGGACACTCGCAACACCAGGGGAGTCACAAGTACGTTGTCCCGTACACTGCTACTTATATTTAGCGGTCAGAGGGCTACCGGTTATTTTGAATCTGCTGCAAATGGTGTTTAATTTCTGATGGGCAAAAATACTCACATTATACTACTCGTATAATAAAAAAAATTAGACTCCTTAACTCGAGCGTCAAATATTTTCTAAAGAACGGGTGAACGCGCCAGAAAACCTGAATATTAAAGAGTTTATTATGAACTAAATGAACTTTAGCACTAAATACAACGTGATTTAAACTGATGGTTGTTTTATGTTTTAAATTTATGAAGAAGCTTGTAGGTAGGAGTTTTAACAAAGTAAAGCGGCAAGACTTTTACTAATGAAATTTTATATACTACATTGAGACGAGAATTGCTATCACTTAATTAAAAATATGTTTTAAATAAAAAAAAATACATTAATTTTTTTTTTGGTTTTATTACAAGTTTTGTTTTTCAATACGACAGGTCTGGCCAACGGGGTTTTGACTACTAAGAAACTATGAAGCAAACAGTATTAATCCCAAAATATATCAAAAAATAAGATCTTTAGAAATTCAACTTAAAGTGATGAAAATAAAGTTGACTGTTTTTGCAATCTCTAAATATGTAGTTTATAGTTTACAAATATATACTTTATTCTTTCCAGCCGAAAAAAATAAAGTATAAATATATGGTTTGGTTTATGATCGGATCTTATGTACAAAATATCATTTAATATTTACCAGTCGCTTTTCGGTAACCACTGTAATCCCAACAAGGTCTAGGTTACCTAGGTCGAAAGCCCTTTGACAATCGCTTTCATAAAAACAAGCCTACGTAGAATTTTTAGGATCAGCAGCCATGAGTATGCTTTATTTTTTTGCAAAAACACTCCCTTCTAAACAAAAGCCTCAAGAATAAAAAAGTAAGTATTACCATAAACATAAACAGTACAATTCCGGAACCGTTCCTATGCAAGGGCGTAATGGCCGACATTTATATCCATTTGTCAAGCACCTGCGTTCCGTAAACAGACATGTATTTGACATGCGTCCAAGTTACAGGGCTATCAGTCATTGTCGTTCTTGTACATTACTATAGAGGTACTTTTTATATTTAATATACAGCCTTGGCCAAACGTATTTGGCACACACTTTTCTTCTAACTCTGAAAACCATCTCTTTCTAAATGCAGTTAAATACTTTTCAGACATTTCAAATATATGTATACAAAAAAAGAACATCAGTGAATAATACTTAAAAGTATGTAATAATAAAAAAAAAAAAAACAAAAAACAACAAAAATTCGGATCTACAATGAAGTTATTTGCAAATTTTCGATTCAATCAGTCACCGGTACGATCTATTCCTAATCTGTTTAAATTAATTGATAAAAAAAAAACAACTCTCTCATACATTTTCCTCAACTTATACTTGACCTTTTCTATGTTTTATTTTACAAAGTTAACCCCATAGTAAAAGTTGTTCAAAATCATGAACAGATGCCGATTTGATAATCTTGTACTCACGTCTTATGAATCAACCTGTATTTCAGCAGAAAAGATGTAAATACTACACACTAAACATCGAGTTTCCATATAAAAAGCACGGGTGCTGAATACTTCTGGCCAAATATATGCATTAAGTATTTTCTTCCCAATACACTTATTGGGAAGAAAATACTTAATGTACCTATACATACAGGGCTTAAAGGTACAGTGGTACCAGTTACCAGGCGGATGATGCAATTATTAATTATTTGTTATACTGTATCATCAGCCAAGGAAAATAGTGGCATAGTTTGTGGCATCGTGTTCTTTCAACAGATTGAGTGCCAGCATTCGCTACACGCTACTCGTTGCCGAATTCGTACAGACGAGCAAATAAAGTTTCCACAGAGCTAAAAAAATAACATGAAGTTTTCTTCCGGAAAAATATCCTATCTAAGATATTTAAGGTATTTTCCCTTCATGTTCAGTCTTGGGACACTCAGTATAGACAACTTTTGTATTTTTTAAATTCATATTTGCCATTTTATTTAGATGTTAAACGATGAATTATAAAATACCAGAATTTTAATACTAAGTTCACGTAATGAGATTATGTCAAAATTCTTGACTTGGATTCGTTTTCCCGAAAATGTCCGTCCAGTAAATTAATCACCGCTGGCAAATTTCGAGAAGGATCTCGAATCATTTTCTCGTTAAAACATAATTTAATTTGCAGAATTATAAGATGTTACAAATCAACTTAAAAAAGGCCTTAAGCTAAATTTCTCATGGGAGTTAGTGATCTGATTATGTATAAGTAGTATATCTTAATATGTCGCCGTAAGGTGCCGGTTGACAAGAGGCGACAAAGGGACCCAATGGATATGCAGCAGCGTCCGTCTAAACGCAATATACAGCGGCAACCCGCCTGCTAAGCGTAGCGACTATATAGGCCACCGTCGTTGTATAAAAAAACTATACTTTAAAATTAACAATACGAATGCAATAAAACTGAACGTGTCACTCACCGTCACACTCAGTAGCCCAAATAATTCACTCAGAACGGCAAAATTTCCAATTATAAAACATTACCCTTTTCATAAATTCGGTACAAATGGCCGACGGAAATCCGGACACATTAAATCACTTTATATTTACGTTGTAAAACACGCAGAATTACAGCAGAAACGTTGTTTATGGGTTAATTAAGTATCGCTACTGTTAGTGTAAAATTGGTTTAGCGTAGATAAACAAATTTTATTGCAAGCCACTTAAATGTAAGAGAGGTTTCGTTTCTACGATTCCTAACGAAATGCAAGTAAAATGAAAATTTGTATGGAAAAAATCACGTGAATTTATTTGAGCTCAACTAAACAAGAGTAACTAAGAACAAATCAAATTAGTTTTTATTACATATTTTGATTTGTTTTCTAATTTTGTCATTTATTTGTAAACAAAAAAGTTTATTTGTTTACAAATAAATGAAATTATATGAAATGATTAAAAAAACGAGTTTTACAATTATGTCCAGGTTTCGCTAAATTTATTGGTCTACAAACAATTTTCTGATATTTCAAACCTTAATAACACAACAAGAGAACATTAATTCATAATACAATGTGCGTAACACTACTCTATAAATTGAAAAAAAAAAAACAAACGCAATAAGGTTGCATAGCCACGCGACACACATTATGCATTAATTTCAGATCAATTCGAAACCGGGAAGTACTTTGAAAACTTATAACATTTCTTTACAGGCAACAGGCTGTTAAAGGGTTCGAAACATCGAGATGAAGGTTAAATTAGTATACGCGATAGTTGTCTGACACCGTTTCAGTTGATTTATTTCACCGAAGATAATATCTTGATTTACTTCGCAAACCTTCTAAGCACAAAAGCATGAAAGAAAACCACCCTTTTTGTACCTTCTTGACTTTATACAATGCGAATATTATACTCCATTCTTCAATTAAATAGCTTTTCAAGTTTTAAGCCTAAATGATAAATTAACCCGATCCCTCACTTCGCTTTAAGTGAAACCTGACCACCTCAAAATGCAAAACATTTCACTTAAAATTAAAACTATTGCTTTTGTACAATGCGAATAATTATACACCATCCTTCAGTTAAAGAGTTTAAAACGTTTTAAACCTAAAAGATTAATTAACCCGACATCTCGCGACACGCGTCGCTTTAAGTGAAACGTGACCAACAAAAAATACAAAACATTTCACTAAAATTTATACTATCTATTCTTCAGTAAGTAGCTTTAAACCTAAAATATATTAACCCGATACCTCACTTCGCTTTAAAAGTTGTTTAAACGCTTGAAAAATGTGTTCGCTTATTGTGTTTGCGTATTTCACGTGCTATAGTGGTGCTATAAAGTTGCGAGTTGTGGCGCGCTCTGTTGCGGCTGCGGTCCAGCGGTGTCCGGGAGATGTAATTGCATTTTGGAGCGCCATTATCGTAACCTAACCTAACGTCATGACATGTAATTAGGTAGTAATTGAATACATGTCGATTTACTGTTGAACCTTAAAATGGCGAAGTCGTTTTGAGAATATATTTTTTGTTTTTTGTCCATTAATATAGTTTAGTGTTTAATATTGATAGCTTATTATGAAGTGATCTAACGGAGAATTGTGCAGCTAATGAATAATAAGAATCGATTTCAAAACGCGTTTCACCATTGTTTTGGTCATCACCCGGCAGTCCCGGGGTCACGGCCGCCTCTTGGCTTTGTGTAAAGTCCAGCTACCCTTTTACAAAACGCAAGGCCAACTACTGAACGTCATGCTCTAAGGGCAAGCTTGATAATTATGTTATTTTACTTGACATTGGCGAAATCATCGATTCTTATATTGATGAAAGCCATATTTTAAAAGAAAAAGAATAAGAATTCGGGTCAAACCAAAAAATATATAAACATTATTGCAATTTGCGTTGCTTTTCTACTCCGGGTGCCGCGTTATCCACGAATATTGTTACTTTTATGGAGCTGCTACGAATAAATACGGTTGCAGTTACATTTTCATAAACATAAGTCGCAGAATAGGGAAGAATGCCGATTTGTTATGTCGGAGGCTAAGATCCGTTTTGGGTCACTGAGCCAGTAAAGTAAGCAATTAATCATAACTAATATTAATGACTAATACATATTTAATAAGTTGGCTGTCATGAGCACCACGGATGGGAGCACGATATATTATTTATGCACGATATATTATAAGCATCATCGGTGGATCAAGTTACCTTATTCGTGTGGCCATTTCTGGGCATCACGGGTGGGACTATATTTTGTTGAAATAGGGTAAGTCACTAGTGACTGGCCACTTTTCAATATCTGGCCACCTTATACTGAAAATGAATTGAATTGAAAATGAATTGTGTACACTTTTTCTATCGGGATTTCAATTACTGGCTACATTTCAATAACTGGCCATCCTCGCACTTAAATGATTTCTGATCCCATATACAGTGTGTAAATCTTATACGGGCGAATCTCTTAAGGGTAGAATAGGACATAAGAAATATATTTCGATAACTTTTGCTTAGAAGTACAAGTAAAATTTTATCCATATAAAATAATTCGGCCCGTAATGTAATGCAAAACACTCGTTGACAGTTAGGTTCAAAAGCTCATATCGTTATAATATATTCGCAGTACGTTACTGCTCAGAAATTTTACAAAAATTAATTACATGTGTATAATAGGTATAATTAAAGAAAAACATTTTGGTTCATAATTATACTGGTAAATCCTAAGTCTCGTTTAATTCTTCGCCCGTATTAGACTTACACAGAGTAAACAGAGTTTATTGTTAGTATAATGTAACCAGTTATTGGAGCGAATTGCATCTTATGTAAAACTCAGTGGAACTAACGGTTTTAAAACCCACGACCTTTGAAGTGAAAGTTGCAATTTTTACCGCCAGGATACAAAAACTAGTCAGCTGATAATCACATTCTTAAATAGTAAAAGACGCGAGTAATTGTTTTCAAGAAAACATTTACGGAAAGCCTGTGCATCTTGCATCGCACAGTACAGTCAGCAGCAAAAGTGGCTAAGCGCTTGAAGTGTTCTTAATGACCTACACGCGCTCTTATTCTCTTGACAATAGAGACGTGTTGACCTCATTTTGAACACCTCAAACGCTTAGCCACTTCTGCTGCTGACTGTACAATATATTTTTTTCCCGGTATCTACTTTAAACGTATGCCTTCCCCTTTTCCTACACGACCTCACAAAGACCTTCCATCATTATGTCAATTAAGACATCAGACAGAATTCTTAGATATAAATAGCGTTTTGAGCGATAACTCTTCATTGGAAATAACCTTTTTCAGTACCGTACTTCTCTCTCGCTTCTAACGCGAAATTTCACTATGGACGACAAATTGAAGCAAACATGACGTTCCGATTCAGAAGGCTGATCACGTACTGCTGCGAAGGCTGCTCGCCCCAACAGCCTTTGGGCATGAAATTGTAAGTTGAGACATGTTAGGATTGTCAGGTCACCACCCTGCATCGTACCAGGCTCGAAGGTCCCCATAACACCTGCAGCATTACCACGCTGAATTGCTATGGAGACCTGTTGAACCAGGTACGACCCAGAGCGGGGATCGCCACCTCTCTCCCGCAGACGCTGGCCTAAATCCCTAAACAGCTGGCGGGCTTCCGAGCCCCAGGGCCCTGCTGTTTCCACTGCCACCGGTACAAAATCATACCCTAACTCTAGCTCTGCGTACTTGGTGTGCTTAAGCTTAGCGGCAGACTCCGCCGCTGAACCAGCTTGACGCGTGGTCTGCCCCAAATGGGACGCCGCAAAAGTGCTCACACAAGTGGCGTCCCACAAGAGGCATCGCCCTCGCCGCCAGGGTACCAACGTGAGACCATCAGGCCTCTTATAATCTGTGCAGCTAAGACCTGGCGGTTCAAGGACACACGGCACGTTAGCTGACACCATGGCACGTCGCACAATCTCATTTATTGAGTGATGCCTGGGGAAACGACCAGCACACCTTTGGCAACTCAAACCGTGGTGACCTTCCTCCGTCACTAAAACCCCGCAAACACAACGATGGGGCTCGCACACCTTTGCACCCAATCTGAGCGCTACTGCTATCCTCAACGAGTCATTGTCGAGCATAGTACCCAGCTGGGGAGATGGCAAGGCACGTAACCAAGCCCCGGATTCCGGTTCCGCGAGGGCTTTAAGACGCGCTTGGTCCACGGCACCAGGCAACAAAGAAACGTACAAGCGTTTACTAAACACATCATTCCATTGCCGCTGCACTAGAGGGCTGTCAGGCCGCACATCGCCCGGGACTACAACCGACCATCTTGAAAGTGCCTGAGAGACAAATGGAACCGGGGAATTGCCACCATTTATCGATAAAATGCGAGTGACAAGACCCACAGAACCATGAGCAGACGCCAGGAACGCAATTAGTCCTAAGTCCTCAACTCGTCGTATTCCCAAACCACCATATCGAATGGGAAGTGCAGCCTGAACCCACTGTGCTTCGCTCAAATCCACGTTCAGTACCAACTCCAACGTAAGCTTTAGCTCCATATCCAAATCTCTAGTCTCACGAGGGAAAAGCCAAGTTGGAGACGTCCTCAAGATGTAAATCATTCGTGGCGTGGAAAAACAGTTGCGCAGTAAAGTTAAGGAGACATGAGACGATAAATTAGGCAAATGGGTCCGAACTGCAGCAAGAGACTCCTTTTTAGACTGTAATGCAGCAGCGACTCCCTCCGGAAAGATTGGCGCACCCAGCAAAAAAAACCCGCTCTATCCACCCTCTGAATACCTGGCAACAATGTTTGCAAAGCTCTTTGTGACGATTCGGTTATGGTCCCGCAAACAAAAAGCTCACATTTTGCTGGATTCAATTTCAAGCCAACCTCTTTAAGAGCTGGTATGAGCTTTCTCAAATCCTCCAGCACTGTTTCCGGTTTCCCACCAATAGTACCATCGTCTAGGTACCACACATTCTGTGGCGAATCTAAGTTGTTGTTACGGTAAGTTGAAACGGAGTAACTCTGTACTCATCCCATACATAGTTACGTCATTTGTCTTTTGAATGCCAGAATGAGTTACGAGGTTTTTTCAAAGTAGTGACTGTGTTACAGTCCAGACTGAAATTAAATGACGTTGAACAAGCAATACCAGTAAATATTTAATGACGCGGTCAGGTGCGTCATATGTCAGAACTATAGTTACTGGCATCATACATGCCTATAAAAGAATGGGTACTGCCTATTATTGGGCAGGTTAACACAGTTGCAGCGGCTAAATGTACAGACTTCGTTTCCAGTCAAAATTATCAAAAAACTACCTCAATATTCTACTGACAGTTCTTTCCTTACGTTACTAATAAGCAAATTCCCGCTTTAAAAAAAAAAGTTATCATTGGCCCATCAAAGTTTTGACTGACTAAAATTAAATGTCATACATCAAAACTCATGCGCGGTTGTTAGGACTATATTTTACTATCAATTGCTGTACGCTTGTATATCACATATGTGTAAAAATAACATAATAAGTAAATAATTAACTTCTTATCATATAAAAATCTAGAAGAAACTAGTTTATTTTTGAGTAGCGTCTATTTTGTGAAGAGGTCTTAACAATTGCCAAGGGTGTACTGCGTTTTTGCCGAATTATGTTTGGTCAAATTTCATTTGGCAACCAACTTTTCGCCGAAGATTTATTTAGCAAAGCAATTTCTTGGCATAATTTTACTTCGTATATTTTTTATTTTGATACGTTTTTATATTGCAAAATATTATTTCGTCAAAATATGTGGTAAATAATTGTGTAGCAAATGATTTGCTAAGCCAAATAACATAATGACAAATATTTTTTTTTTTTTATGACAGAGGCGGCAAACGAGCAGACGGATTACCTGGTGGTAAGCAATTAACGTCGCCCATGGGCACCCGTAACACCAGGGGAGTTACAAGCGCGTTGCCGGCCTTTAAGGGGGGTTGGAGCATTGGGAACCTTACTCACCACCAGGAACACAACACTACATACCTGAATAATTATTAAGTAAAAAAGAGAAAGGTGGGTTGGGTTAGGTTAGAACTGCGACTCTCACAGAACGGAAATGCTGCCTGAAAAGTGGGTCAGGTAAGGTTTGAACTGCGACCCTCACAAAGCCGAGATGCTGCCATTAAGGTGGGTTAGGTTAGGTTAGAACTGCGACCCTCACAGAACGGAAATGCTGCCGCCAGAAAGGTGGTTTTTTTTTTTTTTTTTTTAATGTTAGAACTTTTACTAGTCCAGCGGCCCTCGCTATTGGTACGGGCGACCGTGGACGTGTTTTTTCGAAAGCTCCCGCTTATGATACGGGCTGCTTTAATTTTCTTTATTCTTATTATTACTCTGTTCTTTTATTGGGGGACGCGCGCGGCCGTCTGTTCAAGTGTTCGCAGTAGAGCTAGAACTCGACCAGACGGCCGCGCGGCGCTCCCTCTTTACACTGTGAGTGTGAGCTTTTTAGTTTTTTAATTGTTTCTGTGATTGTTTTAACTGTTTAAATTTTTATCTATTTACATGCTTATTTTAATTTTTAAGTGTTATTGAATTTTTTCAAGGTATTTATTATTTTATTACTATGATTAATGAATGACTCTATTGTTTCTTCTTTCTGTATAATTTGGTCTAGTTTATACGGTTCAAGTCGGTGAATAATGCAAAGAGTTTCGTGGTGTAAACGTGTTTGTGTATACGCAGGGCAGTCTTCAAGCAAGTGTTTTATACTTTGTGGTGTTGTGTTGTCACATGGGCAAGTGTCGTCTTCTGTTATGTGAAATCTGTGTAGATAAGTTTTATTGTATCCATGTCCTGTGAGTATTTGAGTCATTTGGAATGTAAGTTTAAAATGTTTTCTGAATGTCTGTATGTGTTCGATGGTCGGTAGAAATTGTTTGAGGTGTGTTCCTGTTGTGCTATTTATGTATGTGTTATCTTGGATTTTGAGTGTGTCTGCTCGTGTATTTCTTTTATGGTATGACAACGGAAATCTGGAGAAATCTGGTTCAGTGTTTTCTGCTGCTGCAAGTTTTGCCGTCATATCAGCTGCCTCGTTTCCGAGAAGGCCGATATGTGACTTTATCCAGCAAAATTTAACGTCTTGTCCTCGCTCCAGCATTTCCGTTATCATATGATGTGTACTATTAATGATGTAGTTTGTGCTATTTCGGTTTGTGAGCTCGAAAAGTGCGGATTTGCAGTCCGAGAATACTGTAGCGTGTTCCATACGCTCTTCCCAGCATATGTGGCACGCCTTTTGGATCGCCAAGCATTCTGCTTGGAATACTGTACAGCTTGAATGTAATTTTAGTTTTACTTTGGTTTCCTTGCCATCTGGGTAGTGTATCACGACTGCTGCTCCGACCAGTCCATCATATTTGCTGCCGTCAGTATAAATTCTGTTCATGTCTGTAGAGTAGTACTGTTCCAGTTCTGTTTCATTATTAACGTCCTTAATTTCTATTTCAGGTCTACGAGCCGGGTGAATCAGGCGAGTGACTGGCACTCGCTTGTCGTACTGCACATCATCAGGTAAGTACTTTGTAATTTTTTGTCTCTTGACATTTTCAATAGAAGCCACTTCCAGTATTTTCTGTGGTAAAGGTATAAGTCCTGCCAACGCTATTGATGGTATTGTTGGCAGGGTTCTGAATCAGTGTAACATTTTAATAGCGAACCCTCTTTGTAAACTTAGTAAACTATTGCACACCTTTTTGTAGTTAGTGGCATTGCACCATATTTCTGCTGCGTATGTTATTATTGGTTCTATTACCTGTCTATATATAGTTTCGATGTTTTCTGAGTGTATTCCCCAAGTCGGTTTAATAAATATGCATAATCTTTTATATATTTTCTGTGCTTTTTGAATTGTGTACTCTGAATGCTTGATAAATTTAAAGTGTTGATCAATTATAACGCCTAAGAGTTTAAAGTGTTCGCTGAATGAAATTTGTGTGTTATCCATAACAATTTTTGCGGCCTTTGCTTTTATAGTGCATGTTATCATTTTTGTTTTGGATGGTCCGAATTTTAGTTTGTTTTTAGTTCCCCACTCTAGAATAGTTGCCAATGTCTTGTTCGCATTTCCTTCTAATTCTTTGATATTTTTGCCCGCACAGATGACCAGAATGTCATCTGCGTATGCCTGAATATGACTGTAGGCTGTGGTTTCCTTTTCTAGAAGTGAGTCAACTATTGTGTTCCAGAAGATGGGTCCTAGCACTGAGCCTTGGACGCACCCTCTGGATTGGGTTTTGATGTTGGCTGTGTCAGCGTAGTTTAATATAATTTTCCTATCAGAGAGGTAACTTCTTATTATTTTATATATGTTTTCAGGGCAGTTGATGTCTTGTAGTCTCGTTAATAAGGCTGGCCACCATGCATGGTCAAATGCGCCAGCTATGTCCAGTGATATAGCAACAGTTAGCATCTTTTCACTTTTATATTGTTTGAGTTTGGTGATGGCTGTGTGTAGTGCATCTGTTGTGGAGTTTTGTTCTTTAAAGCCAAACTGTTGAGGGCTGCAGGCGTTGTGTATGTGCATGTAGTATGTGAGTCTAGTAGCTATAAGTTTCTCTAGGATATTTCCGAAGACATTTATCAATCCTATGGGCCTGTACGACGAGACTTCATTATAGTTTTCCTTGTTTGGCTTGGGAAGTGCCTTTATATATGCTATCTTCCAGCTGTTCGGGAAGTAGCTGAGTGCTAGGCATCTATTGTAGAGTTTAGTAATGGATTCAGGGTAGCATTCTATATAGTTTTTACAGATATCTGCTGTTAGATGGTCAAGGCCAGGTGCTTTTCTAGGACTCATGTGTTTAATAATTTCTATTATTTCATTTGTGGTAAAGGGGGGCTCATTGTTATTTTGTGCTTGGTCTTCCTGTTCTTGTATTTGTCTATTATTATTAATCTGTGTTTTTCTTCTTGTTTCCAGGTGGTGTGCGGTGTCGTCAGCAGTGGTGTCATCGGGAAAGAACTTTGCGGCGAGTTTGTCTGCAGTATCCTGAGTCGACGTGGTGTAATTGCCATCCTCCGTTTTTAGCGTGGATGGAGGCTGCAGTTTGATGGTATCCTTCAAGAGACGATTTGTAACTGTCCACACATCATCCTTTCCCTGTTTGTTACAGAAGTCTCTAAAGTGGTCCGATGACGTCTTGCGGATTTTAACTACATATTCTTTCCTGGCATCTTGTACCTCTTTTAGTATGTTAGTAAGATCTTTTTTACCTTTTTTCAGGTCCAGAAAGGTGGGTTAGGTTAGGTTAGAACTGCCAGCCTCACAAAGCCGAGATGCTGCCATTAAGGTAGGTTAGGTTAGAACTGCGACCCTTACAGAACCGAAATGCTGCCAGAAAGGTGGGTTAGGTTAGGTTAGAACTGCGACCCTCAACAAAGCCGAGATACTGCCAGAAAGGTGGGTTAGGTTAGAACTGCAACCCTCACAGAACCAAAATGCTGCCAGAAAGGTGGTTAAGGTTTAGTTAGAACTGCGGCCCTCACAGAACCAAAATGCTGCCAGAAAGGTTGGTTAGGTTAGGTTAGAACTGCGACCCTTACAGAACCGAAATGCTGCCAGAAAGGTGGGTTAGGTTAGGTTAGAACTGCGACCCTCAACAAAGCCGAGATACTGCCAGAAAGGTGGGTTAGGTTAGAACTGCGACCCTCACAGAACCAAAATGCTGCCAGAAAGGTGGGTTAGGTTTAGTTAGAACTGCGACCCTCACAGAACCGAAATGCTGCCAGAAAGGTTGGTTAGGTTAGGTTAGAACTGCTACCTTCACGGAACCGAAATGCTGCCGGAAAGAGATAGATAGGTTATGTTTATTTTTTATGACCCTAAAAACGTCCGTTTCGCATGCTTATTTTGGCACCTTTTGCTGGATACATTAATAAAAACTAAATGGAGATTCATAGCTGTAGATGATTTGGCCGAGGTGAATAAACATTCAATATTTTGCTAAAAAAAGGTATGCCAATCAAAACATTTGACGAAATTATAATTGACATTATAAAAAAATCCCATGTAATATTTTGTCAAACAATAATTTATTAAATCATGAATTGGGAAAAGATATCAATGCGAACCGTTGAGTTGCGAAATAAAAAATTGACCAAATAAAACTTTGGGATACGTAGTTTGGGGAGTTATGAATTTGCTAAATGTTTTTTGGCGAATAATTAGTAAACCATTGCCAAGACATAATATCGAACACCTCATAATTAAATTAAATAAAAATTAAAAAATATATTGTTAAGACGATTGAAAATTTCGACAACCACAACGGTTCATTTGCGAATTTAGAATTCACAGTATGTTTTCTGGTACTCGCAGACTGCCAAGATACAGGTCTTGGCAAGGTAGCAGCCTGGTAGTATTGTGTAAAAGTATTGTTAATTATGAATCTTTTACTTTACTTCACTTTAAATAAATAATGACCCAGTTTCATATGAAGTCTTCAAGACCCAATATTAATCAAAGCTTACATTAAACACACCTATAAGGTTACATTGTATGAAGAAACAAAAACAAGGCAACGGGAGGGGCAAATTGGCTCTGATGCTCGAGAGATGCTACAAATTAGATTGTTGCAAATGCACAACAAAATAGTAGCTTGCCTTTTAAGAAAAACAAGTTTATTCTGTAAATATGTTCGCAATTATACACCTTACTCCTTTGTAATAAGGTGCAAATGTTTATAATTCGTATTTTTTCCAACAAGCCGAGAAATAATCACAAAATCAGCTTAACAAGTAGGATAGGTTAGTAGATAGGCAATTCATCTATAAATTAGTTTAATTCAGATTTTCTTATATTTTTTACTTCTGTTTCCAACTAGTGAACCATTCCCGATTCTTTCCATTACTTTTTTTTATTATGTTCTACTAGATGATGCCCGCGGCTTTGCCCGCATGGTAAGAGGAAAATGTAACATATTCAGTCTTCCCGTGGGAATGAGATGTTTCCCGTTGGAAAAAGTAGCCTATGTCACTCTCCATCCCTTCAACTACCTCCACTTAAAAAAGTACGTCAATTCGTGGCTCCGTTTTGCCGTGAAAGACGGACAAACAAACAGACACACTTTCGCATTTATGATATTAGTATGGATTTATGTCTCTAAAATTGTGGTACCTACTATGTTACAAATTGCGAAATGTGACCAACACTTGAGTCAACAACGGTTCGTGAAAACGTCCATTAACATTTTCAAATAGTAATTTTTAATGACGAATTTTTACCGGATCAAAATATTGTATTCTTTTGATTTTAGTCTCTCCTGTGGTCTATAGTGCTTACCTTGTGTGCATATAAATTATGTTTAAAATAGAACACGAAACGGTGTCAATGCAGATTTAAAGTCCATTAATAATCGGGCTAGAATCTTAAACACAAAACTATCGTGATATTGAAACATATTAATTGTATAAAAGCGGGTAACTCACCTTTTATAAGTCGAATATTGCTCGTCATGTTTCACTTCGTGACGAGGAGCATAATCATCAGTCTGCGTCGGTTAGCCAACGCAAATGGCTCATGATTATGCTTCTCGTTACGTTGTGAAACATGTCGAGAAATATTCGACTTGTAAAACGTGAGTTACCCGCTTTTATACGATTAATATGGGCTAGATTATCTTTTTAAAACTTTGGTATTGAACCAAGGTCGAAAAAAAAACCGTTTTGACCCTAATAAAACGATAATTTCGGCCATAATGAACTAACACCGAAGTCTACTACTGCCATAGGCGTCTTCCATAGGCCTCCACCGAGAGCGATCTTTAGCATATTGCAGCCAGCGTCTCCCAGCGACCTGTACCCTTACCATGAATTGTGACATTGAGGTTTTCCATAACGAGTATCGAGTTTACTATCTGTGCATCTCGTTCGCACTAAAATAGTACTTAAGCGAGATGCACAGATAGTAAACTCGATACTCGTTATCCAAAATCTCAAAGTTACAACTCATGGTAAGGGTACTGTATGAAGTTATCGGTCAACCTAGTATGTACATGTCCCATCCTGGACTTTTCGTAACAGTAATGTAAAAGTAAAAACTCTAATGACATAATACTTTTATGTATTTCACTTTAAACTTGGTATCTAAAGCACCCAATAATCCAACGAAAGTAGTTCAAGTTGCCAAACTATCAGAGCAAACTCCCGCAAACTAAAATTAGGGCATAAATTAACTCAGACACGGCACGGAGAATTTTGTTAACTGCAGCATAGTTTTGGACTTCAAATTAAGGCTTTGGGCTCTTTAGGTCCGGTTTTTCAATTGTCAGATAAGCACATATCTGACAGATACCCATACAGTTATTCATCGAATAGTAGTCGTCATCGAATATCTGTCGATTGAAAAATCAGCCCTTAGTAGTTTAAATATGAATAAAATTTTACGAGTATTTAAGTAAGATAATATTAGATTTATCTCTAATAAGGAGTTTAACTAACATTAATAGGTACGAGTATGTAAAAGTTTAGTATTACATATATTACATAGAAACATTAGTTAAGTTTTTTACCTATACTTAACTTTTTTAAAATTTAATACAACGATGGTGGCAAACCAGCGTACGGCCCGCCTTATGGTAAGCAGTTACCTTATTATATGGACGCCCGCAACCCCAGAGAATTCACATGCGCATTGCCTACCCTTTAAGAACACTCCTTTTTTGAAGAACTTCATACTGTAGTTCCTAAAGAAAACCTCGGCAGGGAGTTCATTCCACAGCCGGAGCGTTCGCGGGAGGAAATTGCTCTTAAAACGCTTCTTTATATGAAACTCCGTAACAGGAATCCTAATTAAATTATGAAAATCTTACTTTCGATTTAAAAATTCGCTAGCCGACGTTTCTGCATAATAAATTTAAAAAAAAATGTTCTGTGCTTCTTATCCACTTTTCGAAGAGAAATGAGTTTAAGTAACAAAATATTAAATTTTAGAATAAGAATAGTTTAGTAATTTTAATATTAATGATCAGGCTTACTTCTAAGTTTTTATGACCTAACCTCGAGGCATTTTGTAATCCAGAAGTCATTATTCTTATGATTAAGCCTAAATTTGTGTAGACAATTTTGCACCCTGTTCTCTGGATAGAAGATTCAAAAGTTACGTATTATTAAGACAGGGCCATTATTCAAAATCGATTAGATAACAAGTAAGGATGTGCTTGTGCCGGGTTTGGTAATAAATATTTGGACACTGAGACCATCGATAGGTCCCATCGATATTTAAATCGAAATAAAAATAGAAAAAATTGACTCGCGGCGGGACTCGAACCCACAACCACTGGCTCCAGTGATATCGAAGATATTCGCTAGCAAACGTTTATGCATAATAAAAAGTAATTAAGGTCGCATCGTTTACAGGAAAAAAAAAACAATGAAAACGATATATTAGTTAAAAATATATATAATTTTGTATAAATAAAAAAAAATATATATAAATAAGTACCTACGAACGACACATTTATTGAACTTACTGTGGCACTCCAACGATTTGTATAAGACTGTCCTAAAAATGTGGAGCACCATCCCATCTTCTCCCGCGCGGGGTCGTATTAGGTGAGAAAGGGAAAATACCGATGGACGGACAGCAGCATCCGTTGCAACCTTATCTACAGCTATAGCGGTCGCCAACCCGCCTGGCAACTACCCCCCCAGATGATACAAGGCAAGCTATGTCCAGCAGTGGGGAATGGTTCGCAGACTCATGATACAAAAAGGTCACTTTAGTCTAGTTTAGTCTAAAAAGTACGTTTTGAGTTTTACATGGCATAAACTTCATCATCATATGCGCCGAAGAACGTCCACTGCTGGACATAGGCCCCCAAACCGACCCACAGTGACCGGTTTTGAGCCACCCGCTTCCAGTTCCCTCGATTTACCAGGTCGATCCACCTTGTGTTAATGAACACTTTTTTTTTTATGACATAGGCGGCAAGCGAGCAGACAGATTGCCTGGTGGTAAGCAATTATCGTCGCCCATGGGCACTCGCAACACCAGGGGAGTCACAAGTGCGTTGCCGGCCGTTAAGGGGGGTTGGAGCTATGGGAACCTTACTCACCATCAGGAACACAACACTACATACCTGAAAGGAGGAGGTACTTCCCCAGTTGGGCTGCCCCAGATTCAAGCGTGATGGCTACCTCTCATAAAAAGGAACACGGAAAGGAACATTTATTCCCTTTTTAAGGAATATTACTGGATGAAATGGCACATCCCATTACTAGTGCCATTAATACGTGTAGAACACTACTTCGCGGGATTATTGCTTGTTTGATAGCCAATGTAATAGATGAATCGCATTTTGCCAAGAGCTGGAACGAAGCAATTTAAGTCAATGCATCGTTACTTTACGTCATTTGTGAATATTGCCAACTGGGTCGTAGGAATCATTTTTCACCATAATTAAATCCAGGCTGTAGGTACGAGTGCGTATACAAGGTGTAACCCGTGTCCCTCCGTTCCTCCCTTTCTTTTAATTTATTAGGTATCGTGTTTTGATTAGAAAAAAATGCAAAAAAATATTGACGCAATAAAAAATCCATGGTGTGTAGGTCGTCCAAGTCACCCAACCCTCCATACAAAGGGAAAACATTTTTGTGTTTGAAAATTTTGTTGCTCCAGTTTGTCCATATCATAATATGATATTAACGGACTATTTATGTTACACCTCCTATGTTCACACTGGGAAAATACCGAGACAATACCGAGTGGTATTAATACATTTTGAGCACGCTAGCCGAGCCCCCGTGGCAAGTGCAATAGTAAGTTAAGTTTTTATAACTAGTGCCTACACCAAATCCTGGGACTTCTAAGCGGACCCCAGGCTCCCATGAGCCGTGGCTAAATGCCGGGACAACGCGAGGCACATGAATTCGGTCCAGATGGTCTACCGTCAAAATTGTAATTCTTAAATTGTTTATCTCCCTCTCTATTGCTCTTGCGCATACAGCGGTAATGAAGGAAATAAAAGAGCAAACGAATGAACAAAGTGGTTTATGTTAACACGAGACAGGCTTAGTATGGCCCTATATATTTAATTACACAAGTAAATCATTATACGAAGAAATTTATTACTCTCCAAGCGCAAAGTTCAAAAAACCAAAATTTAAACATAATTTAGCCCTCGAAAAGGGTTTTAAAGTAATTAAAAGTTTCTGATAAAAAGGCGATTGTGTCTTTGCTTTGTGATTCCAAAGTTTGTGATCGGTTTTGTTTAAAGTTGAGAAAAATATACAATTACTTTTACACAATTAAAAGTTAGGAGAGGAGAGCAAGTTTGGATGCCTTGATGGACAACTCATTATTATTTTCGATTAATCTTATTCCGTTGGTTTTAAAAGGGAATGCAAAAAGTATTAATTTATGTCCCCTGAAACAAGTACAAATAAGGATAAATTGATCTAACTCACAAATATATGTATTTTGAACAACAGAAAAAAATATGAAACAATAACATTATATTGTGTGAGAGCATAATTAACTAATAAACAAAAACTTATAAATAGTAAACCTGTCCTAGGTCTGGATCGCTGGGTAGGGTGCCCAGAGGCTGGCTACTCGCTAATAAGTAGGTCGTAACTCCTAAGATTTTATTTCACCAATGGGATATATTTTTGTATACATTCATACTTTTAATGTTATAAATGCGAAAGTAACTCTGTCTGTATCTCTCTCTGTCACCTCTTCACGCTTAAACCGCTGAACAATAACTGGGATGAAGAGAGTTTGAGCTACGTGAAAGGACATAGGATAATTTTTCCCGCAACCATACTTTAAGAGGGGCATGGCTGGCCGACGAAGTCACGGGAAAAGCTAGTTATAAATAAATAAAATAATATGTGAATATTACAGTATGGCCTTAAACAAATTGACTGAGAACCCCACGGTAAGCTTAAGCAGGCTTGTGTTATGGGTACTAAGCCAACGATATTACTTGAAATGCTAGGCTCGATTCTACTCCCTTTACTTACCTATCTATGTAATCTTGTTTGCATATTAAAAAAAAAAAATGCCAATTTAGACAACTTATTAAATTTCAAAACTTAGTCGTGAGGTCAGTGTATCAAAAATTGCGATATTATCGTTATCACGAGGTTATGAGGGCGGCATTTCCTTGGTACAGGGACATTTGACGTTACAGATGAAAGCAATAAGTAGCGTACTATCAATTTTGTGTTACACTGTGTACCTGCATTGAGAATAACATATAATTTGTATCAAAAAAATAAAATTAAGAATTAACATGTTTTAAAGTTGTACGCAAAATATGATCAGTTTGGGGGTTAAAATTAAAGCTTGCATATTAATACAACGGCGGTGTCAAACTAGCATACGGTACGCCTGATGGTAAGAAGTTACCGTAGCCTATGGACGCTTGCAACTCCAGAGAATTCATATGCGCGATACCTACCCTTCAAGAACGGTGTATAGGTCTTCCATTTTTGAAGAACCCTAGAGAAAACCACGGCAGTGCGCCCCATAAAGCCTCATAGTCAAAGATACCCTTTTTGCACGCGACTGTACAATATCGTCGTCGAAACTAAACTAAGAAAGAATATACTAAAACTAATTCTCACACAATTATTCTAGATTTATTAGAGAAAAAGGCAAAAGATACGTAAGCACTAACCTAATGGGCACCAGTTAGGATCCATTTAATTTAACGGGGCATCAGTTAGGATCCATTTAATTTAATGTGTCTAGTAATTTATACTAACATTTCCTTTGGGTTTAGGTTTTACTTGTAAAATGTTTCATTTAAATGTCTCCTTTACATATTTTATCTTCTATGCCCTTACTGGTATTCGAAGCCAAGACCATCGGTTTCACAATCAGGGTCACCACTCACTAGCCCGACGCCCAAAATTGTATTTATATAATTTACATTATTAAATGCAAGTAATTTTTGTTGCTTGTAATATGGTTCGCAGCAATTTACCATTGCAAGCTAAGCGTAAGATAATAATGCATATCACCGAATTACCAAGTGTCACCGTTAAGCCAAGATTTAGCTTACTACTTGAAATATTTACGGACTAAAATTTCACATAGACAAATTGCTCAAGGACAATCTTGCGCAATTTCATCAACATTGCTATACTTACCCTACGGGCGCAAATCTGTCTACATTGCTTTATCTACGACTCCCACTAATTCTGGTACCGTAATAAATTATTATGACGTCAGCCGGTTGTAATGGAGGCAACCCTAATCTCTATGGTTGAGCAGAATGAATTGTGTAGGTACCTTCTTAATAGGGTTGTGTATTTTTGTTGAATAGGGTTTAAGAAAAGGGCATTTTAGCCAAGGACGTCCACTGCTGAACATCGGTCTGCCCTAAAGCGACCCACATGGAACGGTTTTGGATTCCCGCGATCTTTACCAGGTCGTCGGTCCAACTTGTGAGGGATCTGCCCAGGCTGAGCCTTCAGCTACATGGTCTTGTGGTACGTGGTGAACATGGACAAGCCCATGTCCATGTTTTTTTTTATGACATAGGTGGCCAACGAGCAGACGGATTGCCTGATGGTAAGCAATTACCGTCGCCCATGGACACGGGAGTCATAAGCGCGTTGCTGGCCTTTAAGGGGGGTTGGAGCTCTAGGAACCTTACTTACCATCAGGAACACAACACTACATACCTGAAAGGTAGCAGTGCTATTATGGCTGTGGTATTCTGTAAGGAGGAGGTACATCCCCAGTTGGGCTGCCCCAGATTCAAGCGTGATGGTCATCGCTGTGCCCTATCTCTGATGGACGTAGTTTAAGGACATACCCGGGTCCAAAAGTACTTGTACGAATACCAACACCCATTGCAATCAGAGACTTTATACTTGCAAATTGTAGAGGATTATGTGTACATTAGGGCAAACTGTCCAATTAGGTAGGTCCAACGTCGAGTTCGATCGTAGTCCAGTGGCACTCCCCTGACGGCAATGCGGACGACGCTGCTTGGTTTTTAGTGGGTATTCTCCTCCCCACCTCCTGGCTAGTAAGAGGAGCAGCGAGGAGAGAGTCCCACATATGCCCTCACTACCATCATGGGCCTACCCCAGGCCCGGGGGGGATGCGTAAACGTATTTTCCCAGCGTCAAAAAAAAAATGTCCAACATTGAGAAAGAGGTCAATCGGTCGAATCCGATTCAGCTGAGCAGGGTTCGTGAAGTTACAGCACATCTTTTCTCGCAATATTCCACAGTGCCTCAAAACGAATTTACAACTATTGCTATTTATTTTAATATTATTTAGAAAGAGCGTATAGGGATCGTAAAGGCCGGCAACGTACTTGTGACTCCTCTGGTGTTGCGAGTGTCCGTGGGCGGCGGTAGTTGCTTACCATCAGGCAATCCGTCTGCTCGTTTGCCTCTTATATCATAAAAAAAAAAACTATAGCCTTAGAAATTAAAGAGTGTGTAAACACCCACATTCCTAATAGCTATATTGTAGGAAAAAAAGATTTTCTCATTGAGTTTATTGTATTATTTTTGAACGTTGTAAATTCACGTTTCCCTTCCTCGTTTCGACTCACCATACCCATCTAAGGTTTGGTTTGTTTCGACACATTTAGCCATAAATTTTCCTTAATTAGCGCTTTGTGAACCCTAAAACGGAAGAACCACGGGCCCGAACCTATAAAAATAAAACCGAATGACGCGTGAAGCTGCAACGACCACTCAATCACTCGGAACACCTGCCGACATATTGTTCTTTCCGTGGAGCGTAGACTACCATCCGTAGACTATCAATACATATACTTGACTTCATACATATTTGACTCCAAACTGAAATAGATGCCAACATGACTTGGCCATGGGGCTTGGCATTGGACCATCCTTTTTTCGGAGCCATTCATTCTATTTTCAACTTCCCACTTTCCCACTTTTCCCTTAATCGATGCTTTCAGTTTTCGGTCGATTGCTTTAGTGGTTGAACCCATAGAAATTTCTCAAGTACATGTAGAATTCGAGAGGAACATCGACTTTCGAATCCGATTCGGCAGGGCGGGGCGGTATTCGGGAGTCTACTTCTTTCGTCCAATCTCAGTGTCTCAAAAAGTGTGCTGTCATTGATGACGTATGGTACTCAAATGTGGTCGCTAGCAATAATAGGGCTCATAAAAAGGTTTAAAGATGCTCAGATAACTATTGAGCGAGTTATTGTCTAAATTACACCTATAAACTAAACTCACCGACATAGCTCAAAGTTCAAACAATTGCCGGGTATAACTAGCAACCAACAGGGGACATTACTCGAAAACCGGTGATCTAAGACACAGAAAGTTGCTTAAATGGCAACTTACTGAAGAAGGTAGCCTTGGAAGGCGTCGACTGACCAACGATCTGATCTGAAACATACAATTTACATCTGAAAACGGCAAGTTGGAAGTATTTACCCCGGTGACAGAACTGCACTCCTGATCCAAAATTTAACCGCAAAATGATTGAAACAGGAACACTATAGACCCAACTTGTTGAAGCCTGTGACTTCGCTTCTCTCACAAACCTTTCACTCACTCCTGTATTCATAAAGTGCCGATATATGATTGAGCATCGTCGTGTGTAAGTGATATTTGAGCGGAATTGTGTAAAAGCATCCGTTACATAACAAGCCAATCAATATCACGTTAACACAAAGGTTTTTCCCGAAAGTGCTTGGAGCCTTCATTATGAATAATTGCAGTTTTCTTCGTTATAAGCCTTTATAATTCACTGCTTGACATAGGCCTCCCCCAAAGCGACTCACAATAACCGGTTTAGCGCCACCCGCATCCAGTACTCAGCGACTCACAATAACCGGTTTGGAGCCCCACGATCTTTATCAGATCGTCGGTCCATCTTGTGTGCTGCCTCTGGTCTGCCCACGTTGCGCCTTGCGGTACGTGGTCGCCACTTGGGAACCTTTACGCCCCAACGACCATAGGTTCTACGAAGAATGTGCACAGCTCACTACCACTTATGTTTAGCGATCCGGAGGGATTGCAGTTTTATATTTTTCTTAACGTGGTCTTTTATCCTTACCTTTTCAAGCGCGTAAACAACTTAAACAAATGCGAACACCCGTAAACAGTGCGCAAACAAACGTAACAACTTAAGTTTATAGAGAGTAAATTCATCAGTCGACGCCTAATTTTAAGAACTCTTGGAGTGATTCGTTCGTTGCTTCAATTATTGCCGACCATATTATTTCAAAAAGCATTTTTTTACAGTCATTACTTAGTTGATTTTCAGCATTTGGCTGTTTAGTGTCCAATAGGCTGTTATACACTTAAATGTAGATACAGATAATAGGTAAGTAAATAAACAGTTATATAGCTATGTATGAATAACCATAATTACAGTGGATTTTTTATCTAAACTTAGCAGAATGTACAAAGATTAAAACAGCACTGTGCTTAACGGACAGCACAATTTATAGATACAGAATTATGCAAACAGGCTTCTGGGGCGAATCTATCGAAACCGGAGACCGTACTATTTGTTATTTATAAGGGTCGAGTTTCTTTTATATTTTACATAATGTTGTACTCATCATATTCAATGTGTCTGCTATAATATCTTGCAAAGCATAGGTTTTTTTTAATACTTATTCTTTGGCCTCTGTGTGCCTTTCATGGGGGGGTAGCCAATGGCTGTTGGGGAATAAAGGTTCTCGAATAGCGACCACGAATCGGGAGGGGCAGACGACATAGTAGGTGGGGACAAACCGGTCACTGTGGGTCGCTTTGGGGGAGGCCTATGTCCAGCAGTGGCTTCCTAGGGTTAGGTATAGTTAACTATACCTAACCATCGAAGGTATAGTTGTTACTCTTTTAACCATCGAAGGTATAGTTGTTACTCTTTTGTAACAAGGTGCAAAAATGTAAAACATTTTTTGCACCTTGTTACAAAAGAGTATAGTTCAAAAGTATAAAAATGTACATGAGTTCGACTGTACTACAGTGGACTACGTTTTTAAACTAACAACAGCTATATTCAGTTGGAATTATTTTCATAATTGGGTATTTGAAAATGTAAAATTGCATTTATCAAAGTTGTGTTATTTTACGTGAGGAAGAGAAAAAAAAAATAGTTCGAATTGAGAACCTCCTTTTTTTGAAGTCGGTTAAAAAGAAGAAGAGTAGGTTGAAATTATTTTCATAATTACAAACTTCTGTTTATAATTATGAAAGTCAAGTTATTTATATCGCACAAGTAACTTTTAATATAAGCCCCAGTCTGTACATATAGGATAAGTAATTTTATCTTCCATTACCGAGAAAATTATTCAGGAAATAAAACAACTGGAAACGGATCGCATAGTTTGTAGGCAACGCGCATGTGAATCCTCTGGAGTCGCAGGCGTCCATAGGTTACGGTAACTGCTTACTATCAGGCGGGCCGTATGCTTGTTTGCCACCATCGTTGTATTAAATAAAATAAAAAAGTAAGTATAGGTAAAAAACTTAACGAATGTTTCTATCTAATACTAAACTTTTACATACCTATTAATGTCAGTTAAACTCCTTACTTAAAGATAAATCTAATATTATAAATATATGCCACTGTCATGTATAAAAAAAGTAACAGTATATTGTCACTTCTGGATAAAAATTAAAGTATATTTTCCTCAAGACACTGTTCGAAAAGACGGAATGAAATTTAAATTAAGTTTTTTTTTTTTACACAGTATAATATGTTTAAGGAAGGTAATACGTAGGTATAGGGCAGTAGGTATCCCTAGAAACGTTATTGAAACCAAACCTAAGTTCGTTAAGATATTATCAGTGGCTTCAGAAAACTCCGCTCTTCGTTAGGAGAAACTCTGTCTACCGCGGGGTAAGTTTGCAAGGTTCCGGAATAAACGAGCGATTGAGCTACTTTTTTATTGAATAAAGTTTTTGCAGCTCTCATTAAAAGTAATAAAATATTTATTGGAATATTTTCAGCTCATGTATTATGAATTTAATTCTACAAAATATTCCTCAAAGAAAATATAATTCAAACATTTGTGAGTATACTAGTCGCATTTTAAGTTATTAGTAGCATTTTTAGGACTTGCCCGGGTCTAATGGAGGAGGGCTATGTTCGGCAGTGGACTTAGGCTGATGATGATGATGAAATACACAGTAGCTCTGTTTTATATTTATATTTAAAACTACCTAAATACCACTGCAAAACGCGGCTAAACAAACGGTAGCCCGGTGTCACTGGGGACAAAGAGCTGGCAGCTACCTAGCTCAAGGCATAAGCATTGTAGTTCAGCGAGGAAACGCTGCCAGCAACCACGGCACCATATCACAGGGGCCAAAGAGTATTTTGTTCCCCTTGAGTTTATGTTCTGTTAATTTTTCATATCTTATCAATACTTAAGTTTTATTTTTTGGACCCGGGTATGTCCTTAAACTACGTCCAACAATGAGAGGTAGGGCACAGCGAAGTACCATCATGCTTGAGTCCGGAGAAGCCCAACTGGGGAAGTACCTCCTCCTTACAGAAGACCACAGCCATAATAGCACTGCTACCTTTCAGGTATATGTATTGTTGTGTTCCTGATGGTGAGTAAGGTTCCCAGAGCTCCAATCCCCCTTAAAGGTCGGCAACGCGCTTGTGGCTCCCCTGATGTTGCGGGTGCCCGTGGGCGACGATAATTGCTTAGCATCAGGCATTCCGTCTGCTCGTTTGCCATAAAAAAATGTATATATAAAGCCGAAACGTCTGCTAAATAAATCAACATTCTAAGATGTAAAGGACAAATGGAAAATCAACTGCCGCGGGCGAGACTCAATCTCACAACTCTGCGATACATGCCCGTAATGTCGAGTCTCTATAGCTCAGTTGGTAGAGCGATGGGCATGCTTCCCTGGGGTCTCGAATTCGAGTCTCGCCAGAGGCTGTTGATTTTTCCTTTATTTCTAAGAATTATCAAATACTGATTTTCAAAAACTTTACATTACTCTGCTTACCATTTTTTTAAAGAGCTTGTAAATTATTGCCGCAACCGAATTGTGTATATGATTATAAATAATGTAATTTCTTCAATACCAAATCATTTAAAATATTTAGAAATTTGTTTCAACCTTGGAAATTAAGCCCTATTTATTAAATATATTTTATTATACCTACCTCCTACGTAGAAACTACTGCACTAAAACTTAAACCATTTAAAAGAATAAATATTGCTGACGTTATGAAGTTAAGTTAAAAGTGGTTTTATCGTTCCGGGATCGTTTTAAAGTTTTTAAATGGAGGAACTTTCGGCTTGTCTTTATAAGAACCTGATTAAAATCATAACAGATAGATTAATTGTGCGATTGTCATTAGTTCGTGAGGAAAATGTAAACTAACAGCTATGGAATACGGTCTGAAACGTTTTATGTTGTTTTAGTTATATAATTCTGCTTATATAGTTATATAAACCAGTATAGATAAATCAGCGAGAGCGTGGAGTTGCATTTGTAGTGCTTGTACGGGAAAAAGGAAATTTCAATTATATAATGCCTATAAACACACAATACCACTACATAGAATGCCTATAAACACACAATACTACTACATAGAATGCCTACAAACACACAATACCACTACATAGAATGCCTACAAACATACAATACCACTACATAGAATGCCTATAAACACACAATACTACTACATAGAATGCCTATAAACACACAATACCACTACATAGAATGCCTATAAACACACAATACCACTACATAGAATGCCTACAAACACACAATACCTCTACATAGAATGCCTATAAACACACAATACTACTACATAGAATGCCTACAAACATACAATACCACTACATAGAATGCCTATAAACACACAATACTACTACATAGAATGCCTATAAACACACAATACTACTACATAGAATGCCTATAAACACACAATACCACTACATAGAATGCCTACAAACACACAATACCTCTACATAGAATGCCTATAAACACACAATACTACTACATAGAATGCCTACAAACATACAATACCACTACATAGAATGCCTATAAACACACAATACTACTACATAGAATGCCTATAAACACACAATACCACTACATAGAATGCCTATAAACACACAATACCACTACATAGAATGCCTACAAACATACAATACTACTACATAGAATGCCTACAAACATACAATACCACTACATAGAATGCCTATAAACACACAATACTACTACATAGAATGCCTATAAACACACAATACCACTACATAGAATGCCTATAAACACACAATACCACTACATAGAATGCCTATAAACACACAATACTACTACATAGAATGCCTATAAACACACAATACCACTACATAGAATGCCTATAAACACACAATACTACTACATAGAATGCCTATAAACACACAATACCACTACATAGAATGCCTACAAACACACAATACCACTACATAGAATGCCTACAAACACACAATACCACTACAGGTGCAATTCCACGCTCTCGCTTCTTTATTTATAGTTTAAATAACAGCAAATAAACATTGGATATATTACACCGTACAAATTGTACTCTATACTGGTATACAAATTGTAACCAAGATTTTATTTGCCATTTTCGTCGTGAGCTCAACACTTTAGTGCTTGAAATGGAGGCAACAAAGCTTGGCACTTTAGTGCTTTAAATGAAGAGTCGATGATTTCGCACGTTTGACTAAATAAATTAACGTGAGTCAAGCTGTTATGTTTAAGAGAGTGTGTAAAGGACTACCAATATTTAGATACAAGGTGTATCAAAAATAGTGGGGATTCTTTTAGATCTTCTGTATCGTGTTTTGATAAGGAGAGTGTGGAAATAGTTATTTGTTATACAAGGGTGCAAAATTGTATTTTAACTGCGAGTGTGGGATTGAAACTCGAGCAAGCGAATGGATTATATAGTTTAACCACGAGCAAAGCGAGTGGTTATAAAATAGAATCCTGAGCGTAGCGAGTGTTTCAATACACGAGAAGTAAATTACAATTGCACCCGTGTGTAACACAAAACTTTTCCCCTCACTACAGCGAGGAAAGTGAAACATGCAAAAAAAGGTTTTGAAATCGCATTGACTTTTTCTTTGCGTTTAGATAAATTCAAAATTTTTACAAAAGGTGCCTTTAGCTTGGTTAGCTTGTGGTGGCCAGTACGATTTTCGAATGTTCTACTTCGATTTTCAACTCGGTGCTTTAGCGAGGCTCGCCCGCGCCCGCCGCCGCCGCGGGGGCAAGTGACCTGTACTTCGTGAATTTAGACTTTAAAACCATAGCAATAATAGCTATGAGAAGTCAACTTACTTTAATCACTAGTGGATAAAATGCGTTTTTACCCTCTCGTATTAAAGGATAAACAAACGCTTTACGAGCTAGTGAGGGTAAAAATGTTTTTGACTTTAAAAATCGTGTCTTTTGTATGAAGGGTTAAACTTGAAACAAAAAAAAACACAATTCGAAGGTTGAATCGCCTGCCCCTTAGAAAAAAAAATCACCTTAATTTTTCCTTCTTCTACTCTTTCTTAATCAAAACGCGACAGCCTATTTGCTCTTAAACGGATCGCTACAATTTTTGTTACACTTTGTATACATGTAATGTATAAAAATTATACGAGAAAAATCTATAATATTTGGCTGTCGATAGTCGATAAACATAAAGCTTAATATTTTCCCTTTATTCCTAAAAAATATGTCATGTCCAGAATCATAGTTCACCGATCTTGAAAAGGGTATCAACTTAATCTGTATTTATATAAGGACCTTTGTTTTGTAAATTATATTATAACGTAAGTTTGCTTAGGGCAATTTGTGTATCCGCCATAGTATTGTTTATTTTAGCCTTTTGCTCTTGTAGATTGAAGAGCTTACTCACACTGAGCGTACATTTGCTCAGAAAAATGGAATTAGTTTTTGTTTATTATGAGCGCTGATGGCGAAGCGCAGAGCGCTGGTGGTCTAGCGGTAAGAGCGTGCGACTTGCACTCCGGAGGTCGCATGCTCAAACCCCGGCTTGTACCAATGAGTTTTTCGGAGCTTACGTACAAAATATCATTTGACATTTATCAGCCCGACTGATCACAATGAGGCCTGGTTTACCCTCTGGGTTGGAAGGTCAGATCGCTAAGTCGCTTTCGTGAAACTAGTCTACGCCAAATCCTGGGATTAGGTGCCAAGTGGACCCCAGGCTCTAATGAGCCGTTGCAAAATACCGGGTCAATGCGAGGAAGATGAGATGAGTTTTTACTTAATGATGTCAACTGCAGCAGAACCAATGGCTATCTGCTAGCTATCTGGAGCTAATCTTAAGTGGCAGTGGGCGGGGCACATGCACATGAACCGGTAGCCTTTGGGGCGTAAGGGTTCTCGAGTGGTGACCACGTACCGGAAGGCGCAGCGTGGGCAGACCACCCACAAGGTCGACCGACTACATGGTAAAGATGGCGTGAATCTACCGTATGCGGGTGGCGCAAAACCAATCACTATACATATATTTGGGGAAGGCCCATGTCCAGCAGTGGAGGTATTTCGGTTGATATGCTCGTTGAAGGTGTACTGTTTATTACAGTAGTTTATGTATACCTCATCTTACCCCATCCGTCGTACCCCATCTTATTTTTCTGAGTGAAAATGCAATGTCCAAGTGCATCACCCCGAAAATATTGTTATAGTATGTAGATCATTAGATATTTTATAGTCCGAAATAAATATTATTCATTCATTCATTATGTAAAAACTTTCTAGCCCTCTCAAATGACGCTAAAATATTTTTGAGCGAAATATAGGAATAAAGCATAATTATCTTGTATAGAAACATTAGCGAAAGCGAATTGAATTTGTAGTGGTTGTACGGGAAAATAGTAGATTGTTAATCAAGGGTAGAAAGTCACTCATTGACGAAGAGGTAGTTTGGGGCTCGAACGAAGTGAGAGCGCTAATAGTGCGAGTCGGAAATGAGTGATTTTTACCCGAGTTAAGCATACTATTTTTCATTTCGAATGCGAGGAAAGTAAAATAAGAGCAAGAAGAAAATAAAAAAAATGTCTCTTAGATAATAAAATGACTGACTAAAAAACTAATCTTACCGCATCAGCTTGTTTAAGTTGAAGCATGGAGCTGAAGGTTTAAGTTGTATCGTTTAATCATTGAAATATATAAAGGATCAGCACACATTCTGACAAAGATTTCACTATTTTCTCGGACCGCCATTTCATAAAAGTTAATTGGTACCTACGATAGCAATACTTATACGATTTTCTATCGAAACTTGCGGTAGGAGGCTTTCCATGATAACTTGACCTTTATTTCTAATTCCGTCAAGTGTTATGTCGATTTTAGAATCGCTTGAATAACCCGTAATTATTAATTTCAAAATATAACTATACTTTGTTTACTATCAAAGTGTTTTCAATAGTTGCGCGGAATCCAGCCTCTAACTTTTTCTTGCAGCATAATTGTCCACAGATAATTGTCATAACGGACAGAATCTTTTTTTTCGCGCGCGTTATTGGCGAATTAATGGGTGTCTTAAACAGCATTTTAGTTTTATGAAAAACAGCACCCTATATTTTTAAAATTTAAGGCTTGTTTTATGTATAAAGTAAAATAATTTGTAATAAAATGTCCTATTCAATGTAATAATGACTAATAAGAAGGTAATATTTCCAATAAGCAATTATACATTCATGTTTGGCTGTATAAGTTACTGCCGTTGCTTAGCTGCGCATATTAAAGTTTAAAAAAACTTCGTAGGTTTATTCCTTTTTGTTACTGTAATATAGAACCAAGACACTTAAAAATATGAACCGAATAATATAAATGTTTAAATTAATTGACATATTTTATGCATGATAATAGCTACAATAAATTCCTATAATTTAAGAGAAAGAACTATTCTAATGTATTTGTTTCTGGTGTCGATCAATAAGGTTATTTTCGCCACTTTGTTCTACTGAGTGCTCACAAGGGGAGAACTAATAGGAACATGCCAAATTGCGACCCTAGGGCGGAAACGTATCACTTTCCACCCGTATAGTAGATAAACAATGACCCACTTTCCGAGCATGAGAAATGAAAAGAAAATTTTAAATATAGAATGCCTATTTGTTATGTTAAATCTAAAAAAGGCTCTTGAGGCATTGTACTTCGCCGCTGCACCCGCTTTTACATTAGTTCGTTGGAGATGGGACGGCGCTAGGGTGTCTACACAGGTAGCATCCCACACCAGCATCCATCCCAAGCTCCAAGGAACCAATGACACTCCATCAGGCCTCTTGCCATTATCTCTGACAACGCCGGTCGGCTCAAGAAGAGCAAGCACATTGATTGTGGCAAGAGACCGACGGATTGTCATTAAGCGTTGCGTGTCTAGAAAAACGGGCCGCACTTTGACAAGATGGTGTCCCAGTCGGTCCACGTCCGTGCCACAAGAGCATGTATGTGGCGTACATGCCTATAAACCCACAATACTACTCCAGATGCGATATCACGCTCTCGCTAATTTCCCTATAACATTGAAGTCTTTTTTACTCGTTATGAAGAAATCACTTTTAACATAATTGGTATCGCAGCGGAATTCTAAAAGCATTCCAACATGCATCAATACGATTGCTTTTGCGCCAAGGAAACGAGCTCCTTACAAAGGGTGGAAAATAATTGGATAGAATATATTACAATGGCACCCGAACCTTGAAAAGTTGAGCTGATTCATTGTGACTGTGTTTTTAGAACTTTTACTAGCTTTATTAAAAGTGCTGGTGGCCTAGCGGTAAGAGCGTGCGACTTCCAATCCGGAGGTCGCACGTTCAAGCCCCAGCTTATACCAATAAGTTTTCCGAAATATCATTTGTTATTATGACGACTGGTCTGGCCTAGTGGGTAGTGACCCTGCCTATGAAGCCGATGGTCCTGGGTTCGATTCCCAGTCAGGGCATTTATTTGTGTGATGAGCACAGACATTTGTTCCTGAGTCATGGGTGTTTTCTATGTATTTAAGTATTTATATGTATCTATCTATTATATATATCGTCGTCTAGTACCTACAACTCAAGCCTTACTGAGCTTACCGTAGGACTAGGTCGATTTGTGTCAGATTTTCCCGAAATATTTATTTATTTATTTACCAATCGCTCTTCGGTGAAGGAAAACATCGCGAGGAAACCGGACTAATCCCAATACCCAGTTTACCCTCTGGGTTAGAAGGTCAGATGGCAGTCGCTTTCGTAAAATTTGTGTCAACGCCAAATCCCGGGACTAGGTGCCAAGTTCCTCTCAAGCTCAAGCTCTCAGGCTCCCACGAGCCGTGGCAAAATGCCGGGACAACGCGAGGAAGATGATGATGTTTACCCATTTTACTTTTTTTGGACCCGGGTATGTCCTTAAACTACGTCCAACAATGAGAGGTAGGACACAGCGATGATCATCACGCTTGAATCTGGGGCAGCCCAACTGGGGAAGTACCTCCTCCTTACGGAAGACCACAGCCGTAATAGCACTGCTACCTTTCAGGTATGTAGTGTTGTGTTCCTGATGGTGAGTAAGGTTCCCAGAGCTCCAACCCCCCTTAAAGGCCGGCAACGTGCTTGTGACTCCCCTGGTGTTGCGGGTGCCCATGGGCGACGGTAATTGCTTACCATCAGGCAATCCGTCTGCTCGTTTGCCGCCTATGTCATAAAAAAAAAAAAAAACTTCATTTTGTTATAAAATTGAATATGCGACAATTTCCTTTTGAGCTGAGCGGTAGCCCACTGCCACTGCGCGCCGACCAAAACTATGTACTGATACCTCCCTGTCTATACTATGAAGCTTCTTACAGTGACAAATGTTTCCGACTTACCCCAGACACTCGCCTGACATTTACCGGTACATTTAGTCTAGCATTTGTGACGAACATCTAATTTCCCTAGGGGCAACCTTTTTACTAATTGCCCATTTCTTGTCGAGGTTTTAATAGGTAGATAAAATCGTCGTTTATCGAGACGCGATACTTAATTTGTTAACACCAGCTAGCCTAATATGGTCGGGTTTTTATCACTTGTCACAATATCTGTCACGCTCTAACAAGTATGCAAGTGCGAAAGTGACAGCGCGATAGACGATAAAATGTCAACCATTGTAGATGTTCAGGAGTGCTAGGACGTAGGTAGAGGTGAGCTTTCTGTATGTAGCCGTTTTTACATACAAAGCGGAAAATACCAGGGACTGCTTATGAAAAGAAATTCAACATATAAACTTACAAATTTGGGGATTTCTTAAAACATATCAGGTAAACGCCTTAGTAAGGTAAACATACCTATGCCAGCTTGGGCCTTTGAAAGCGCGCTGTGCAAAATATCGACGATCCTAAACTCACGAGCGATATTGAACTTGTGAGTCTAAGGAGAGATTTTGCCTCTTTATGTGTGTTCTATCGCTTGTACAATGGGTTGTGCTCTGAAGAATTGTTGGCCGCTTTCTGTTACCGCCTCTCGCCGTCGGCACACGGCTGCTTACCCTCACACTCTGGAGCCAAAAGGGCAGGGCACGCACTGTGTAATTTAGAAGGAATTTCTTCGCGCGAACGCTTCGGCTGTGGAATGAACTCCCTGCCGGGGTTTTCCCAAGAGGCTACAGTATAAGGTTCTTCAAAATGGAGTGTATAGGTTCATAAAGGGTAGGCAGCGTGCGTGTGAATCCTCTGGAACTGCAGGCGTCCATAGGTTACGTTAACTGCTTACCATCAGGTGCACCGTATGCTTGTTTGCCACCGTCGCTGTATATAAAAAAAAACGAAAAGGTAGCGGACAGCGTCCCAATGGATGCCACTTTCAAAGTCATTGCCAATAGAGGTGACAGAAGGATGTCACTCATCGGTGTTTCATCTGATGGCCAATAGTTGACACCCTCATTTTTATTTACTAATAACTTAGCACCGTGACTTCTACCCTAAGTCATAGGTATTAAAATCTTTAAGAATAAAAAAAAACGCTTTTCACGTCGCTTTACTTATTTGAATTCTTCACATACTCTGTACATACGATTATGTATCGATAAGAACCGTATGCACTTTATATAGCCAGTTTACATGTTACATCTGTTATGAGTGGAGAGATACAGCTGTGTATTCCGTTCGGTTTACGATGGGAATATAGTAGCGAGTGCATGAATGCCGGCTTCGTTTTATGTTTCAAAATCAACAGGCATACAGACAGTTATGTTACGAAGACCGTATTAGATACTCTTGTTTAACTTTTTTTTTTATGACATAGGCAGCAAACGAGCAGACGGATTGCCTGGTGTTAAGCAATTACCGTCGCCCACACCAGGGGAGTCACAAGCGCGTTGCTGGCCTTTAAGGGGGGTTGGAGCTCTGGGAACCTTACTCACCATCAGGAACCCAACACTACATACTTACCTGAAAGGTAGCAGTGCTATTATGGCTGTAGTCTTCTGTAAGGAGGAGGTACTTCCCCAGTTGGGCTGCCCCAGATTCAAGCATGATGGTCAACGCTGTTCCCTACCTCTCATTGTTGGACGTAGTTTAAGGACATACCCGGGTCCTAAACTACGTATAAGGACCGTATAGGTGAAAAACTTGGCTAAAGCACCTGGCCTATATAGTGGTAACGTTTCAGGCATTACAAACCTTTAGTTTTTAATATGATAAAGGAGAAAATAAAGACAGTCAGCCGGAGCAAAGCTTTCCAGTTTTTTCTAAACGGTATATGGTACGGTGCACGCAAATATCTGAATGCCATTTTTAAAAATGGTACTGTGTAGACTTAGTCATAGATGCTACTTGTGTAGACACCCTGGCGCAGTCTCATATTCCTGCTACCAAATTAGCTAGCGGCCCCGATGAAAGTCCAGCGCTGCCCTCCCCGGCCAGTACAATGCTGAGTCGGGACCATTTCGTGGCTCTGTTGTTATAATGTATTTGTCCTTGTATTGTAATGGTGCCACAAATAAATGCTTTTTCTTTCTTTCTTTCTTTTAAATCCTGGTGCGGCTGCATCAACAGCTGAAAACCTCAAGCGTGGCAAATATGCTGCTCTCGGCAGTAACTTCATGTTTGCGGCGTTTAGGGTTAAAACGCTGAGGCCATGGGGCCCAAATGCGCGACGTCTCTCCAACGAGATTGCGTTGCGCCTTATTGAAACTTCTGGTGACCAGAGGGCTGGTGACTATTTCGCACCGAGGATCAGCATTGCGATTCAACGCAAGTGATCGAGACCTAGGACAGGTTTACTATTTATAAGTTTTTTTATTTATTTGTCTACACTAATCTACGTATGGTGTATGGTGTTTCATACACTAACTAATATTATAAAGGCGAAAGTTTGTGAGTGTGTATGTTTGTTACTTCTTCACGTCTAAGCGGATGGAGCGATTTTAATAAAATTTGGTATGGAGTTAGCTGACACCCTGGATTAACACATAGGCTACGTTTTTTCCCTATAAGATCGCGGGTAACACCGCGAGGCACAGCTAGTTAATTACATATAGTGTTATTGTTTCATATTTGTTATTCTGTTGTTTAAAATTGAACGTTAAATAAATTGATATTCTGCTTAATAAAGCCTTCTAACCCTATTGCCTCGATCCTTTTTCAGAAAATAAAATGAAATGGCTTTTGTTCTGCTCAACAATAAATTTTAATTGTAAACGTGAGTCGACTTCGAGGTAGATGTGGGCTTAGCTGACTGTCTATTTATTAGATTGGTGCCCAAAGGATGTATTAGATTTTATGAGCAAAGTTTTATGTGCACGCTGACCTTTTGGAATTATAATGCTTTTGTTAAGTGAGTGATTTTGATTGAGTTTGTAATAGTTTGTTGTAGTTGGCAGTTTATTCGGTTAGTCCCATAAATGTGTGATATTTATAGCAGATCAAACTTGACACGAAGTTGAGGCCACATTTCTTCATCCTATTCTATATTGTGTGTGCGTGTGACACACACATAATATATTCTATATTAGTATACGTTTCTGCTTCTTCTTTAAAAAAAATGCCTTCCATCAATAAATCAATCGATGATTTCGCCAATGTCAAGTAGAATAACAAATAAGTATAATAACATATATGTTTGCCCTTAGAGCATGACGTTGTTCGGTAGTAGGCCTTGCGTTTTGTAAAGAGGTAGCTGAACTTTACAGAAAGCTAAGAGGCGGCCGTGACCCCGGAATTGCCGGGTGATGACCAAAATAGTGGTGAGACGCGTTTTGAAATCTATTCTTCACTGCATAATACGCTATCAATATTATACACTAAACTACGTTTGAACAAAAAACAAAAAATATATTTTCAAGACGACTTCGCCATTTTGAGGTTCAACCGTCAATCTAGTATACGTTTAATTAACATACAAGTCAACTATTATTTCTTCTTCTTTCTTCATTACAGAAATTTCCTCATTGCATCGCAATGCTGATACGTTGAGCGAGAAAGCCGCCAGCTCTTCGGTAACCAGTTACGTCAATCCGACGGTTTGCGGTTTCTGTGCACCGGGACCTCATGGACCTAGAGTTTCTTATTTAATTAAACTAAACGAATAACTGTTGCTTCTATAAATCTGATTGCACGCAGGTCATCATTATCATCATCATATAATCCAAAGGACGTCCACTGCTGGACTGGATTCCCATGATTTTTACCATGTCGTCGGTCCTGTATACACCTATTATAACCTAAGTATCATCATCATAATCATCATCATATCAGCCCTTTATCGCCCACTGCTGAGCATAGGCCTCTCTTCTAGTACGCCACTTGTCCCGGTCCTGAGCTAATCTCATCCAGAAGTGACCCTCAATCTTCCGAATGTCGTCGACCCAACGTGCCAACGGACGCCATAGTGGTATCATGGTGCGACCGAAGACATAAATGACCCATAGCCATGAAAATAGCTCTACTATTAAGGGGATTTGTTAGATTTTTCATGGGTTACGCTCTTACTGACGTGGGTTCGGGTCTGCCTAATTTGATTTGTCAGTGAAGCTGATAAAAAATGTATCTTTCAGTTTATTTGTGTGATACGTATCACGTATCTTGTCCCTTTATTTATATGTTATCGGTACTTGATTAAACCCGTGGAGTCATGATTTAAAGCTTTAATCTGCCATGTTTGGCTTTTTACCGAGATTTTGTGTGACTGACGCGCATAAGGTAAGTAGAAGGATTTTTTATTTATTGCTTTAATGAACGTGACTGAGCCGTGTAATGCACGAAAAGTTTAATTAGATAAACATAAATCGAAATAAATATTAAAGGAGATTCTCGAATAAATTAACTGAGTCTCAAGTTAAGCTCAAGAAGGCTCGTGTTGCGGGTACTCAGTCAACGATATATATTATAAAAATACTTAAATACACAGAAAACACCCATTACTCAGGAACACAATATCTATACTCGTTATGGTAATAAATGCCCTTACTAGGATTTCAACCCATGACCGTCGGTTTCGTAGGCTTTATTAATTATGTAGGTATTAGAAGATTGGTCCAAGATTTTGGACCCGGGTATAACCTTAAACTACGTCCAACAATGAGAGGTAGGGCACAGCGATGACCATCACGCTTGAATCTGGGACAGCCCAACTGGGGAAGTACCTCCTCCTTACAGAAGACCACAGCCATAATAGCACTGCTATCTTTCAGGTATGTAGTGTTGTGTTCCTGATGGTGAGTAAGGTTCCCAGAGCTCCAACCCCCCTTATAGGTCGGCACCGCGCTTGTGACTCCCCTGGTGTTACGGGTGCCTATGGGCGACGGTAATTGCTTACCATCAGGCAATCCGTCTGCTCGTTTGCCACCTTTGTCATAAAAAAAAAAAAAACTATGACGGCGGCCACCTTTGAGATTTTGGGCCTGGTAGCTTTAAGCATATTTTTAAAAATTAAATGATCTAGACTTATAAGTGTGAATCTATAATTGGCTTTTCATTACTGTATGTATATGACATTTAGTAGTGATAATTTTAATGTTAACATTTATGTTTGCCTTTGTTTTAGTTTTATTTCCTCCGTAAAACAAAATGTCGACATCAAATTCGGCGTCAGTACCTCGATGTTGTGTGCTTACAGCAAACTAGCAGCTCGACCCCTGATCCGTGATATTGCTGTATTCGTGCCGAAGTAGGCCAAAATATCGGTATTCATATCAGTTTTGACATAGTTTTAGGCAATAGATATCAACTCGTAGCATCTCTACGCCAAACGGTACGAAATGGTACTCTCTGCCCAGGCTCTTCTTATATTTGTTACGTTTAAAAAATTTGGCGCTTTCAGCCGCTGCACCCGCTTTTACATATAGTTTGTTGGAGATGGGACAGCGCTAGCGTGTCTAGGAAGCATCCCACACCAGCATTCGTCCCAAGCTCTAAGGAACCAAAGACACTTCAGCCTCTTGCCATCATCTCTGACAATGCCGGTCGGCTCAAGAAGAGCAGGCACATTGATGATGGATAATACATTGTACAAAGCGATCCATTTTTATTCGAGTTAATTTACTACGAGCGGGGGATGTTGTAGGACAATAAGATTCATGTATGTGTACATATTTTGGGTGGAGCAAGCTAGGAAGCTTGGAGACCTCGTTCGAAAAGATCAGATCATAGACCTTCGACCACATGAGAGGATGACATAGCAAAGACGTCAGGCACACTCTGGAGGAGAAGAACTTTGCATCGAGCATCGTGGAGGCAGATTGGAGTAGCGTATGCCCAACAGTGGGCGTATGCACGCTGAAGAAGATACATATTTTATATTTTATGGACATAAATATTTGGTACACGGGTATTGTCCTTAAACTGCGACCAGAAACCATCAGACAAAGAGCAGTGCCCTTGTAGAACGGTGGAACATACAACATACTACAATTGCCAACCCACTTGCCAAGCGGGGCTATTATGCCATCAAATGCGGGGTTTGCCGCTTATAGCGGTCTATATCCAGGTCCGTGGGTGAACTAGTATTATTAGCTATATACTCTAATATAAAGCAGTCGATTAGTTGTGTGTAAAATTAAGAATTATATATTTATTATGAGTATATTTCATAAGAAAATATCGTTTATAATTATGATATAGTTTTATAATATGTCGGCGGGCGATCGTAATATCCACCATATCATATCATAAAATTTACATTATAAACGTCGACGGATCCTCGCATTGCGGGGCTTCTTGGTCAGTTTGTCCTTGGGACATCAGAACCAACTAACCAATATGTTTTTTTTTTTAATGAGACTACCATCAAAATATTATACAGATATTTTATGATTCGGCGGATTTTACGATCGGCCACCCACATATAAACTGAAAGATTCACAGAATAGCTTCTCTGGAAAACAAAAAGCAAAATCTAGCCAGCTATAGGTGAAAAACTTAACTGGCGTTCCATATCTCTGTAGGTGTGTAAAATTAATATAGAACTTTGTGTAAAATTATTAAGGAAATTTGCGGAATATGGTAAAATTATTAAGGAAATTTGTTAATATGGAGCTTTGTGTAAAATTAGCATCGAAGTTTGTGTAAAATTTATATGAGACTTTGGTTAAGTTTCACATCTAAGTCTTTTTCTTGCTTCTGGCCGCTATGTGTTGCGTCACATAGCAGGCTCTCTCACTCAGTCATTCCTTAAACGGTTTTATATTATTTAAATTCACACAAAAATATATCTCATTAAACACACAAGGAGTAAGTTATTTTCACAATAAATGATACAAATTTAATTTGATTAATACAGAACTGTAACCAATAACTGTTAAGTACAACAAAGTTACACATTTATTAATTGGGTCCTTATTTTAGCAAAATATTAAAAGGTACAGTCAACGGCAGCGAGAGCATCACATGTTTGCAATTAACTGTGTTTAACCAAAAGGTTAAACACGCGAGAGGAATCAAAATGTGGCATGCATGCCAAGGTCTTTAGGCTCAATCAACTATTTCATGTTGCTATAGTTACGGTTCCTAGAGTCTATGGCCTTCTCAATGGCTCACCAGCCAAGCGTATTAGTAGAACAGTGCAGTATTTCTTCTAACTTCTGCTTCTGTTGTCCCTTAGGTGATGAGGCAGAATAACAATATAGAATAGTTGATCCACTTCATTTAGTTTCTGCCCTGACAATTTTAAGTGTATATGTAGCGTAGTAGGCATATCCACAGTCTCTTTCTTCTAACTTCTGCTTCTTTTGTCCCTTAGGTGATGAGACAGAAGAACAATACAGAATAGAAAGTGTCGGTAACGTAGTAGGCATATGCACACCCTCGCTTGAGTTTAGGTGCTATTGGCGTTCAAATTGTTAAGGGGAAATATTCAGTTGAGTCATCTAATCTAGCGGTTCGCCGTCCTCTTCACACATCATCTTGCCTATCATGTTCTCTCCCAAATGCTGAAGGGCTAGCACGATGTCATTGGTTGTTGTCATCTGTGGAGCCCTGGTAACCAAATACAAAATATTTCAATGTTTTTACTAAGCAAACAATAAATGTTAATTGTGCACAAATGTTTAATTTATGTGCTTCCTACTAATAATCTAGAGATTTTTCGATCCCGGTACAAGTAAAAATGGCGCAAGGTTATCTTCCCATTTTTTAACCGTTATTCATAGACTTATCGCATATAAGAGATGGTAAAAAAAAACATTCGAGGGCACTTTATTGGTCAGTATCTAAAGAGCTCGTAACCACATGTAGTAGCAGGTTTAAAAAAAAAACAACTGTATAACTTCTACGAATTATTTCATTTCACTCGATGAGCAGCAACGTCCGTCGATACCGAAGCAACAGCTACTGTCGCCAACTTTCCTGTCAAACATAACGTGGCGACTATGGCTATGTGTGACTAAATGCTATAAGTCATATTTGGGGGGAGGCCTATGTCCTGCAATGGACGTTTTGCGGCTGTAATGATGGAAATACGGTTTCCATTTTGAAAAGTCCAAACGGTTCAAAGTTCTATAAAACGTTGTTCTCTTGGTAAAATCTTTTGGTACCTTGGTAGTCTGTCAACACAACACCAACCATGAAGAAGGCTCATGGTTGGTGTTGTCGAACAAAGGTCGCGGTCTAATGATCAAAGGATCAACAACCGTGTAACTGACCTGGTGAACAATATCACTTCTCCTGAAGCGCAGTCGCGGAGGAGCAAGAGCTTTCCCAGCATGAGCCACTGGTCAGGGGATTCTTCGTGTAGCGCAAATTCACCTGCGTTTGACATAAAAATTGTATCACCAATTGTGACAGTTGAACAAGACCAAATCGTGTAACCAGTTGTGATTGTTGAACAAGACTGAACAGTGTTAATTGTGACTGTAGGAACTATTTGAGGATATAAGAACATTCGTTGATAATGCTATGCATATGAAATAAATTGAATATCAATTCTAGTCTAAAGCATACTCAAATCCCTTGGATATCCCTGGACAGAAACTTTAGGATGGGAAGGCTAGAGAAATATAATGCGTATATTTATAATTTTATTGACTAGTATTTCGAATAAGACATTTTGGTGCTTTGCTTTACACACTCTTGACACTGACTATGTATTATAATCATACGTCGGACTCCAGCAGGCATTTTTGTGGCATGTCAGAATAATAGGTAAGGTTCGCAAATCAATCAATTCACTTTTGAGTATTTGGTACCTAGTATTTATAATGTGAAATTCCAAATATTATAGCAACCCGTCTGGCCTAGTGGGTAGTGACCCTGCCTATGAAACCGATGGTCCTGGGTTCGATTCCCAGTCAGGGCATTTGTGTGATGACCACAGATATTTGTTCCTGAGTCATGTGTGTTTTATATGTATTTAAGTATTTATATGTATCTATTTATTATATATATCGACGTCTAGTACCTACAACACAAGCCTTACTGAGCTTACCGTAGGACTAGGTCGATTTGTGTAAGATTGACCCAAAATATTTATTTATTTATTTATTCTTATTTTATAACTAACTACGTTATTTATAAACGTACTTGGACTACACATAAGACAAAATGGCGAAAAAGTTCGTTTGGTTTTATCCGTCACTCAGACTATTGAGTCGCTTAATCTTAAGGGGGGTTGGAGCTCTGGGAACCTTACTCACCATCAGGAACACAACACTACATACCTGAAAGGTAGCAGTGCTATTAAGGCTGTGGTCTTTTGTAAGAAGGAGGTACTTCCCCAGTTGGGCTGCCCCGGATTCAAGCGTGATGGTCATCGCTGTGCCCTACCTCTCATTGTTGGACGTAGTTTAAGGACATACCCGGGTCATAAAATTAATTTAAATTCAAACTCAGGTAAATCCATCTGTCAGATCATGCGATTTTGGTATTATGAAAAGGTAATAGGGTAGATATTTGCAGAGGGGGTCGAATGGATTTATCTGAGTTTGAAGTTAAGCGACACAATTGCAGGTGCGAGAAAGGAATAAAACACAACTTCAAAGAGTATTTACACATAAAAGATGAATAAATGATAACGGTTAACTAATTTAATTACCTATGTTACAAATAGGTACTAGGTACATTATATAGGTAATACTCGTAAGTTAAGATTTTTTTGTAAACTTTACCTTGCCCCCAAACTGCTACCTGCAGTCCGACGTATGATTATAATGAATACTATTATTCAAAATAAAGGGATAATGAAGGAACGTCAATATTGCTTTATTAACTTCCCAATTATTAATTAAAACTTTGTCTTAAATCATCTCGGGAATATGTGTGATTGTGCGCGTTAGCCATCTCTGCGCTAATGGCACCAGCATGGCTCATTTACAGGTTATATGTAACCACAGGACAGCGTGGATATCCAGGCCATTACCTAGTTTAACCACGTTGTACCTACATTTCATACGGCGGATTATCGGAAATGTGGGTTCAAACAACCGCAAACGTGTTCCGTGGTAGCTATACAGGTTAGTACGAGTATAACCATTGGACAATTATACCTTCCAGGTAGTGACAAATTAAAATTTGGAGAATGCGCGATATCAAATACTTTGTCGATACTCTGCTGTCAATATGCTTAATTTTATATGGAGAGTGCTGAGAAAATGGACGCCTACTCTTGGTAATAATAGATGCTTGAAACTCCTGAATTCTCAAATGCGCATTATCTCCCTTCTCTATTTGGTATGTACGTCAAGAGCATATAATATATATACATACTTTTGCTCTTGACTATATTCGGTAAAAAAAAACTTTTAAGGAGCCAATGCAGAAGCGTAAGCGTACTATAAAAATCACCCTAAACATTTAGGTTCCAAAAAAGTGCGGGGCAAATTGCATAATTTTCTCAACATTTCTGCACATATTTTTACTTTAACTTAAAGTGAAATCTTACTCACTGTAGATAAATGGTAGACTTCATAGACATACCAGTATCATCCGCCTTGATCAGTATGTTTCTCATCACGCCCATTTCGCTGGCGTCACCCAGAAGATAGTGTCTTATCTCAGACAATGAGTCCGGGGGATCAATCTCGAAGTAAACACGTGACCAGTCCACTCTCCCATCAAAAGTGCCGTAAACAATTTCTTTCCTTTTCTTTTGCTAAAAACAAAGTGATTACATATTGTTGTAAGTGTGTAGCCCGAAATTAAGGCTGTGGTCAGCATTTTACGCCTGACGCATAATCTAACGTCACAGTGTATCGAGAATGTAGCAACTGCTAGCTATTAAGAAATCTGGTGGGCACGATACATCGAAAGCTAAATAAATATACAGGGGATTCTGTAAAAAACAGTTACACTCCGAAGAGTGAGTGATATAAATTATACTGAGCTCAAAAAGTGGCAGCGCTTGAGCTGACTATGCTTAAAAATGCCTTCGCACAAACGATTGATTTGGTTAATAACTTGGTTAGGGCATGAACTTGGGCTCATAACCAAGAGTAAAATATCGTTAAATTTTTAGCTGGTAAGCATTTTGATTCCAAAAATGTTGAGTTCAGTTTTTTCTATTAGGACTTACAATTTGCTTTGAAGACCATGCTACCTATTTTATATGGCAAGAGGGCACCTTCGATTCGGGTAATATTTTTAGTTTAAATACTATATATATATTATATAACTTACGCAGAAAACAATAACTGGAATAACACAACAAACTCACCATTTCACTCAATTTTTGCACCACAATCTTAAAACAATTCAAATTTTCTTTCATGCTGTGAAATTTAGCCCAAAACACATCAGCCATTTTGTCCATTCTAAATCCTTCATTCGGCATAAAATAAGGGCACATTTTCTTTAAGGCATTATTTGCTTCAGAGTTCTGGGTTTCCAATTTATCTCTCTTCGATAATTTAATTTTGGTATCAAATATTTGGTTTTCCTCCGTTGTACTTATATCTACGTAATCAGAAGAGTTGCAAACGCAATTATTTTTGTTTGTTGCAATTAACAGCATTTTCATAGTCACATATTTGATTTGTTTATCGCTTTCTGGGTCATGTTCCATATGGGATTCCTTTGCTGTATTTGTAGAGTCTACAGTATAGAAATCCATTTTCCATAATCCAGAGTTTATGTGACGCCCTCTCCGTTTGATCATGTTTTCTGTGTTACCAACAGTAGATAAAATTAAATACAAAAGTAAAATGACGGGTGGTATCCAATTCATTTTAAATTTTTTCTTTCATATTTTTTTTTTCAATATTATCTGTCACACCCGTGGTTGCAGTGGCCTAGTGTATACTGAATGCGTGGAATCGTCGAACGTAACGCGACATAAACTTATTATAATATTTCATATTTATAAACATGTGTTTTGTCTGTGATAAAAGAATAAACATCCTTTGATGATTGTGATGCTTGATACTCTATTGTCATTTGGATTTTATTATAATTACACCAGAATCTTCATAAGATGACGTAAAATTAACGATTATATGAAATCACTTTACTTATATCTTTTGCGCTTGATACTTAATTTGCTGGAGCTAAGAAAGATTAGCTAGAAATCTATTTAATAAAAAATAGTTGCGGTGTGCTGATGATTATACGACGTGACGCATATATTCTTTCTCATCACACTACTTACTTAACGCTAAAAAAGACGCTGGTCGATAAATATTAACCAATAAAATATTAAATTGTTTAAACATTTAGTTTTACAATATCACACGTAAAACCTATTAACTAAACAATATACAAAACGAAACAGTAGAGTATTTTATAGTTATATAAGTATTACTTTTTTTTTTCAAGTTACAAACTTATTTTATTAATCTTTGACAATAAAACTCACATATACAAAATATACAAAACATATACAAAAGTAATATTAATACCTAATAACAAAAATAAAAATAGTTCGTAGAACCGATCGTGTCAAAAACACCGAACTGCGATCCAAAACCGGCATTGTGGATGTTGGTATGAAGGCCGCCAAGCTAAAGTGGGACTGGGCAGGGCACGTCTACCGAATGCACCCAGAGCGCTGGACGACAAAAATAAATTATACTAAGTAAAATTAAAATAAAGTAAATAATTACTACTAAAATAACTATAAAAAGAATACCCCATCCAGCAAGTCCCCCCGCGGCATGGACCCCATAACGCTGGCTGCGTTACCTCTCTGTACCGCCAGGGCGATACGCTGGGAGAGGTAAGAGCCAGCTTTTGGGTCCCCTGTAGTGTTGACCAGCCGCGCCGACAGAGCCCTCACGAATTGTTTCGTGTCGTCTGACAAGGGGCCCAGGGTCTCAATTGCGAGTGCCGTTAACTCGTAATCCTTAAGTAAGGACGAGTATTTGCGGCGTTTGAGAGCCTGGGCATGGTCAGTCACAGCACCGGCCTTCATGCGCGTCGCCTGGATGCGGGACTGTGCGAAAGTATAGACGCACGTTGCGTCCCACACCAGAGCTCTGCCCAACCTCTACGGTACCAATATGGCGCCGTCGGGGCGCTTGCCATGCCCACGGGTTCAAGAACTGCGGGCATAGAGACGGTAGCAAATGAGCGATGTACCAGATCATTGATAGTACCGTGGCGATATAAACGGCCGGCGCTACGAATACATGAGAGGCCATGTCGTCCCAGCTGGTCCACACTTTTGCCGCAAGCGCACACGTGAGGGACACATATACTGGACCCAAGCCTTAAGCATATTGCTATGCGTAAGCCACTTAAGTCCAGTACAGTGCCAATCTGCCGATATGGTAGCGCTCTTAGCCAGTGGCCGGACTCCGGGGCACAAATATTTAGTAGTATAATATTTATGAATATATATACAATATATCTAAGAGGTGCAAATATTAAAATTCACGCACCTCTTAGATATATTGTTACATTATTATTTTTTTGCAATAAAGTTTATATAGATAAATTGCGGTCAATTTTACACTCTGATTACTGTGAAGCTCCACGAACACATGACTGGTACAAACTTTTCAATAAATACGGAGAATGTAAGAGGTTTCTTCTGGGAAGTTTATTAAGCTAGCTGGACTCGGCAGGGTAACTTCGCCAATATCGGACCCTGCAAACTGCCGCTCGACAATAAGTAGTTAAACGCATGAACTAAAACTTTGGCTTCATATGACCACGCTCGAGCCACAGACTAGGAAATACAGTAAGGACTTGAATAATTCTGTTATCTAGAAGATTTTATACAGTTCTCATTCTTCGTCGTTTCTAATGTATCTCGTTTTATAGGTTAGGTTTTTAAAAGTAAATTAAAAAATACATCTAAAAAATATCGAAACAAAAAAAATGTATGCATAAAAATCCGAACCTTTTGCCGGGTGCCGCCAGCAGCAGGGCCGATTAAAGCTGAGGGAGAGGAACCGTCGGACTATTTTTTTAAATATGTTTTATTTAGGAGTGAGACTTCGCTCCATGTTATATCCACCTCTAACGTTGGCTCCAACCCTTTTTGTGACACATAGGTGAAAAACTTAGCTAAAGAACCTGTCCTATGTAGTAGTATACGTATGTCGGCATACTACATTCAAATTTTGACGTAAGTTCCATGTTAATTCTCTGCACAACTACAAAGACATGGCTCTTTAGTTAAGTTTTTTACCTACACAGCATAATATAGTTATATAGTTCAAAATTATGTCGTTCGGCATCCGCAATAAAAGTGGGATTATCCTAAGAATCTGTGTAACTGATCTTATATGTATATTGACATGGTCCTTCAGTTAAGTTTTCACCTATAGCTTAACGTATTAAAGGAACGTGAGCAATGACAGACGTTAAAAATAATGATTTATGTCAGGCCTTCCTTACAGCCGATATTATTTTATATTTTAATAAATTAAGATTAACTGGGCACGGAAATTAAATAAAAACAATAAAATCACATAATAATAACAATAAAAAAACATGTACAGCAATGCTGGGTTTCTACCCATGATGATTTCTATCATTACTACTTATATATTTGGCCCGTCGTCGTTTTCTAAAGAAACTTTTTTTTGCAATAAAGTTTATAAAGAAACTTGTTCAGCTTCTGTTGTAAAAATCTGTATTGTGACAATATCCCATTGGCAAAGTTGTGTCGTAACCTAAGGTGGCTTAATTAGGGCGGAACCAATTGGGATTCCTCTTTGAATCTCCATATTGGAGATTCTAGCTGATAATTATAAAAATGGTCAAGATGATGGGTTTACATTTTTTATACAAGACTGACCAGCGTTTGACCTCAGTCACACCTGATGGCAAATGTCGACGATGAAGAGGGTGTAGCACGCTGGTTCAGTAACAGCCAATTCACTCTTGCCTTGAATAGGCCCAAATTATATCGTTCCCGGAATACAGACGAAGAGAGCGAATTCCATTCTTTAGCAGTCTGCATTAGGAAAATATACAAGTGCTGTACGAGTAGAACTAGATTTGTATAAGATTCAGTATTCAGTATGTCACTCATAAAAATACAGAGCCTTGAGTGTAAGTTTTTAACGTAACTTTACGTCACGAACGCGTTTGCGTTTCCCATATAAATAACATTATCACTTACGCGTTCGTAATAGTAGTTTATGTATCTGTGCATAATGAAGGGTATTACAACAAGAGTGTGGGTTTATGAAACGAGCCGAAGGCGAGTTTCATAATAATATCACACGATTGTTGTAATGCCTAATTATGTATAGTTACATACACTACTTTATCTACACACATATCATTAAGTGTTTTAAGATGGGTTCAGAAGCCGTAGGGAAATGACTTATTACTAGGGTTACTTGTAAACATTAAAAAGTCAACGAACAAAACAAATGACAGCTTGGAACGGCGGCGTTGCGTATTTCGTATCTCAGTCAATTTTTTTTTAAACCATAGACAAGCGGATGAACTCCCTATTCTACTGTCACTCGAGTTCAAATGTCGTTAGATTTATATTAAAAAAACATAACGAATTGGCGTTTCGTATCAATGGCTGTTTTAATATCTATAGATACTAGATTAGACACCCCACTTGAATTTGACAGCTGTTCCAAATTTAAATTCATAACCTACTGATTTCAGTAGGTAATGTTAACATTACCTACTGAAATCTTTCTGATGGTTGGTAATGCTGGTCATTGCCTACGGTTTCTGGACGCATTTTAGAGCACTTATGACATGTACGTAGATAAACGTTTTTTTACGTCAAAAGAAACTTACACGAGAGCCTTAGGTATTGTGCTTGAAATACAGTCTTAGAGTAGAGTTTAGATCTTATAATTATTGTTTTTACATGCTTCAACAGAGATTATATTTATAAATTATACACATATATCAGTTGTATAATATAGATAATATATTACCAATATATATTATAAATGTAAAAGTTGCGATGGATGTACGTTCCTTTTAATTTCAAATATTACTGAACGTATAGTTATGAAACTTTTCAGTTACCTAGTTTACCTTATATATCAGAATAAAATATGTTACAAAAATATAGGTTATAAATACATGTAGAAGGAGTACAATAAAAATTAGCTTATTCTGTCAGATGTATGTTATTAGCAACCTCTCATTGATGGTATTTTGTCAAACAGTTAAGGGGTCTTAATATTTGAGGGTCGAAGTTAGAAAACAAGTTCAAAAATTATGGTTTTTCTCATTGAAAAGGTGCTCTAACAGTAGTTTAATTCTTTCCATTAAAATTTTGGTTTAAGTTATCTATTTTAATAAAATTACAATTAAAATTAAAACTTTAAACCAAATATTTTCCGACTATACTTTTTTCGTTTGCAAGTAGGTTACAAGTACATACTACAACCAGAGGCAGTTAGAAAATGTATAATTTTTAATTTAGAGTATTAATGTACATACAATTTGCGGCTTGTACACGTAATTGCTACATGTTACTAACACAAGCCGTATCCCACTTCATGTCCAACACATCTGTTCCGGTAAACCTCAGATTACCTCAACTGCAAGATGGAGAATGGTACTATTCACACCTATAATCTCTTCGGTACTATTAATTAATTAAATCTCACGTATTTCCCTGTATTCAGCATAATTTGCAAGGATCGGACAAACGCCCGTCATTTTGAAAATATAACCCTGTTCCGTACAGCAGAGACTTCCTTATGTTAATAAAAAAATAGTATTTTATACATTTATTGGACCATTATTTATATCCAGTGACAAATAATTAAAATACAATTCATTAGTACAAAAAAATAGTAAATTAGAAAAAAACAATGTCACCTTAAAAGTACCTTAATCGTAAAAGTCCAATTACATACATAATTAAGAAAGTAATAGGTACATAACAAAGTCATAAAACTAAATTAACTCTAAACTAAACACAAATAATTTCACAGTAACACAAAAAAGGAAACAATAATAAAAAACTAGTGACAAATTAATTTATGATTGACATTCCGAAATTTAATTTCGCTAATAAAATAGAATGACCAAAATTTTTTCTAAATTTTCAGTTGTGAGGCTATAACGATGTGAATTTAGGACCCATTTATGCGTTAAAAGTCCGTTCACAGTCTACGACGTCGTAGGGGCATATGTAATCGTTGACATTGGTATACTGTTCTTCCAAAATATTTTACCATCATAAATTAAGGAAGTCTCTGCTGTACGGAACAGGGTTATATTTTCGAAATGACGGGCGTTTCTCCGATCCTTGATATTTTGTTATGTCCGAATCTTATACACAAACCATGTTTCCCATAATTTTTGTAATTTTTATTTAGCATAATTCTTTATTAGCTGTATACTACTTATAGTTTGTCCGAAAATATATTGGCACACTTTTATTGAGGCCGAATGTTCGAAAGTGGGTTAGGTTAGGTTAGAACTGTGACCACAATAGAAAAACAAGATGGATTAGATTATGTACGTTAGAACTACGACCACAACAGAAACACACTCCCGGGAACAAATCGTAATATTACCATTCGATCTTTCCAAATAAATACCTGTTAACTATTCGGCTTTGCCGTGTGATACCGGCTGACTAGAATAGCACCCCATCTCCTACCGCGGGTGTCGTAAGAGGCGACAAAGGGAAAAATCCTACGGACGGGCAGCAGCGTCCGTCGAAACCCAATCTACAGCTACTGCGGTCGCCAACCCGCCTGCCAAGCGTGGCGACTATGGCAACTACCCCCAAGTCATATTTGTGGGAGGCCTATGTCCAGCAGTGAACTGCATACAGCTGTAATGTATGTATGTAACCATTCGGCTTAGTTTAGTTCTGCATAATAGAATTCAGCAAAAAAGAATTAAATAAGTATGGGAGATATCAGTTTCTGCTTATATATTTACAGTTATGCCAACATTAGGTATGCGATTTAAAATTATTACAAAACAAATCTTTCATCATCATCATCATCATCATATCATCCAAATGACGTCCACTGCTGAACATAGGCCTCCCCCAAAACGCTTGTTTGCCCAAACGTAAGCTTAAGAAGGGTTGTGTTGTGGGGACTCGACAACGATATATAATGACCCAGTATCAAATACCTGTGCTCGTCACAGAAATAAATGCCGTTACTGGGATTTGAATCCAGCATCCTCGGTTTCATAGCCAGTGTATCTAGCCACTAGGCCAGACCAGTAGTCAAGAATAGTTGGCGTTTTAAACATATTCGTACCTCGATGTCATACCAAGACAAATGTTCATGGCGTCTCATTAAAATAAATCCAGACATTAAATACCGATCAGAAATCAAAGCTTTGAGATAAGGGCCCGGAGCGGTCGCTTTGTCTCACCACTTTTCAAAGGGCCTTTTTTACGCAAAGACCTTTGCATGTAAAATGTGACTCCGTTTTAATATTAATATGATAAATTTTCGTTTGAAGGAAATTTCGTACGTCCTACTTAAAACGATAAAGCCTAAACGTTGTAGGTTAAACGTTAAAAAATCCCTTGAGGCATTGTACCATGGATACTAGCTCGTATCGCAATGCTGATACGTTATGCGAGGATGCCGCCAGCTCTTCGGTCATCAGTTACATCAACCAAACGCTTCGCGATTTCTGTAAAAAGTTTGTGCGCGCTTGGACCCCATGGACCTAGTGTCTCTACTTACGAGTATATTCTAAATACCAAGAGAATATGATATATGAATATGAATTCAAGTATATGAATGTCTGTAAAAATATGCTTTATGAACCCCATCTTATGCTCCTTAATTATGAATTGATTTGGTTACTCTTTTGGCTTGCTCGCGATTTTAGCTCGATTTTTTGACATTTTCGTGAATAAGTCTGAAACAAAAGAATATCGAAGGCTGATATTGCGCACACAGTGTTCTTAGGTCTTGCCACTACTGCACCTCAAATTACAAGCAAATACCTCGCGGGGGCCACTCTTGTTAGCTTAGCCTAGATCCTTAATTCAATTAAATTCGTTTAGATACTTTTCTTCACCAAGCTTACAAATGTAATTAATGTAATGAACATAACAATAAGTTTGTATTTAAACTCTTCCGAGTCATCTTATTTTATGAAACTCTGCTCTGTATTGCATACCAAAACAACAAAGCCAGCTCACTGTTCTATTTTTAGTTTAATAATGTGTACATCCAAAATAAGACTAAACTTTTAAAACTTAATTTATACTCAGCCTCGGCCCGTTTTGTGTGGTTAGGTCTGCAAACACTAAGTTCCACTAGCTAAACAGTACTTTGTTGGCGTTAAGCGACTTGACCAAGGATTCCGTTGTATAGAGTTAGTTTCATGTTGCACTGTTGAAACTTTGTTTTGAGTCATAGGAAACGGGTCATCAGCATATATTTGTCGAAGCATTTTGCCACCGCCCATGAGCCTGGGATCCGCTAGTAACTAGTCCCAGATATTGACGTACGCACTAGTTTATTATACAAGAGCATTAATTTCTCATGGAACTTTATGGGACATTTTGGGAAATAAGGTAGATCTTGCTAAGCATCATTTGCTCTATCAGTCTACAGCTTTTAATCAAAATCGAAGACGTGATCCAAGTATACAAACTTTTTGAGAAATGCTCACAAATGTGACTGCTATCTGACTTCCCAACCAAGACAGTAAACTTGGCCTTATTGGGATTTCTGTTATTTTACTATGTTTTCCTGGTCAAATGACATTTCTTACAATAGTATGTACATTACTGCAGCCGCCGGGAAAAAGGGGGTTGAAGGCTGAGTTGTATATACGGCCGACTGTAAGGAGGCCGGATAGTATACGAAGCCTTCAAGACCCTTTCACGGCTAGGCAAAACAGCTTCAAGACATAAGTCTTTTAATTTTCCCTCCAATCCCGCTTTGTAGTATTTTTGCCTTCGATGTAATAATTAATGACTATCATAAATAGTCTGGCTATAATTACTATATACAACATTTAGAAAAACCACCAAAAAAGAATGCACTTACCTTTTAAATGATGGCGCTACGGCATCTGCCTTTGGCGGTACACAATAACAAAATATAGATAAATAAAACCGGGCCCGGTTAGATTATTCAATTTTTATACACCCGTAACACTATATCTAAGTCACAAAAGCATTGAATCACACCATTTACCACTATTTAGTCTTAATAAACAGAGTTTTACACGCCGAGAAACTTTTCCATTCCGCCATTATTAAAACAACAAGTAAAAGTGTGTGTTGAGTCAAAAAATTGGTTGAGTCAAAAATGCGTTCAAAAACGCGCATGCGTGGAGTAGTGTTTGGTGTTGCCAATACAATTTTAAAATTGAGAGCATGAATAATAAATATAATAATGTAATAACCTGATGATATGAATATTCAATTACATGATAAATAAAATAAATCTCTTCATACCATTTCGTCTGAAATAAGCGAGATTATTTTTTAGCCCGCTAATCATTTAGTCACTAAAAATGATAAAAAAATATAACTCAGCTGTTTGAACAGGCTTCATGAACATAGACGCCAGGTATACATAAAAATTAAAAAAAAATTACTTCCCGGCCTAGGCCTTCAATTTTATATGAAATTCGTTACCTGTCCTCTGGAGTCGATCCGCCCTAAACGTGATACTTCGAAGCCTATTATGACGCACGTAACGAAGACATTTCATTGCATGTTTGAGAAAAGGTTCTTTTCGGGTCAAAAACTCATTAGTACCTACGAGTCGGGGTTTGAGCCCGAGACCTCCGGATTGCAAGTCAATCGTTGTTACCGTTAGACCACCGCACCGGCGCTCGGCAAGCAAATGGAGGCTTGGGTATGGAGCCAAGAAATCAATGATAAATGGAAAAATCTCTTGCCTCTTTACCAGCCAAGTTATCAAAGCTCAATTGAAAACTGCGGATTGTTCCAGTAGGTACCTACATCCTTCGTATGAGCCTTGGGGATGGAAAGTAATAGTCTCGCTCAGAACATTGGATTTACTATTTTTCCTTTGGTTCGTATATTCCTATTCCGCCAGCGCCCCCTTTAAAGGGTTTCTTTGAATAACATTTTCTCACAATGATTTTACTTCAATAGTTCACTATCTAATGTTTGATTTGTTGTAAGCGTTTCGATTACTACTTAATATAAAAGTGGTAAGACCGTCTATCAGGAAAGATCGTCTACCAATCAATTTTCTACATTATCTCATTTAGTGTCATTTGACGACTTCCTTTAAAAATAATATATGTCTTACCCACATTAACTTAGGTGAAAAGCTTAACTGAAGAACCATATCGCCCAGTACCCTTACCATGAGTTGTGACATTAAAGTTTTCGATAACGAGTATCGAGTTTACTATCTGTGCATCATGCTTGTTCTATTTTAGTGCGAACGAGATGCACAGATAGTAAACTCGATACTCGTTATCGAAAACGGCAATGTCACAGCTCATGGTACGGGTACATGTCTATGTGGTTGTGCGGAGACTTAATATGTAACATACGTCAAAATTTGAATATAGAACGGCGTGTAATACGTTACTAAGCTTTTCACCTATACAACGCTTTTTTCTTACCTGCCAGTGCAGGCACGCCGTGATAGAACTCATCTCAAAGAGGTTACTCGAAAATGGACCATCAGTAAAACAATGGCGTCGCGTGACCGACGCCATTTCTACTTCTCCGACAAGTTAGTTGCAAAACCGTCGTGGCTTGTTTTATTAAGCATGTTTTTAATTGTCAGGTGTTGACATCAATGATATAAATATAAGTGATTTATAATTGTTAGTGAATTACCGAATACAACAAAAAATTAATATACTTACATGTAGGTACTTTGCAAATCTGCCGCGTGGGGCCGGCCTGACTAATAGAATAGCACCACCCCATCTCCTCCCGCATGTGTCGTAAGACGCAACAAAGGGTAAACCGAAGAATGGGCAGCAGCGTCGGTCGAAACTCAATCTACAACTACTGCGGTCGCCAAGCGTGGCAACTATGGCAACTACCCCCCAAGATGATACAAGTCATATTTGAGGGAGGTCTTTGTCCAACAGTAGACTACTTACGGCTGAAATTATGTACTTTGCAAATAATGACATTATCATGCATTTGCAAACAGTTTCAATAATATTTACAAATATATTTCGCTAGTATTTTACAGAATCAAACTGAAATGTAAAAATGCGTGAAAATGTAGAGAATTTAGAGATTCTGTTGGAGCAATTCACGTATATTCCCTTCGTTTGCATAATTTTATTGGCCGTTTGTTGGTTCTAGAGAACGTTTTGCCTGGAAATGTGTGACACTAGTATTGTAGAGAAAACCTTGATATTAGATTTAACAAATAACGAAATATAATATTGAATTATGTGTTTCGATTTTCGCCTAGCGTCTCTATCAGATTTGGACAAAATATTGTTCTGCTAGCCTAAATGATCGGGTTTTTATCATTTGTCACAATATTTCCCACGCTCCAACAAGTTATGTGAGCGCGATAGAGACGGATAGCGCGAGCCGCGATAACATTGGGATCATTTTAACCGTTCTGTTCTACTTGAAAAGTATAATTTGCTACCCTCTTGTTTAAACTACTACTTAAACCATAATATCGACGAATGACTTTCAGTAGCAACACGTGTTCAATGTATAAAAATCAGACAAAAGTGTAGTATAATAGTTTTACACACTAAAAAAAAAATCTCTGCGTCACGCCTTGTGATTGGCCAAGCTTTAGTAAACTCATCTATTGCGAAAACTGCATTAAAATAAAATCTGTAGCGCGGTTAAAAAAAATAGTATGGAGTGCGCACGGCGTTTTCCTACAAATTAACTATGTATTTAGTGATTCGTATATTTTAATTATAGTAGTAAATATTTAATGAACACAACCTAAAGTTCGATAGTTATTTTTAAGTATTCTTTATACATCTGCACAATTACAATTGAATTCCAGTTCCATAAAAAAAGACTAAATATGATTATTCAAATGGCCTATCGTTAGGTTACCCAAGCTACCTTTGTCTTGTTCCAAACTAAAGTATACCTTAAGACTAAAACAAAAGGGTTTAAGCTGGTATGTACAGAAACATTTCAACATAACATTTGTCAATCATTGTAAGAACAACGGAATGTAGACCATGAATATTTATAATGCGTTTACATAACTGCGGCCGCAGAAAAGTCCTGAAAACATTACCGAAAGACTACAAAGGCGCAAGTCAAGAACGGGGTGTGATTATCCTAGTTACTAATATTATAAATGTGAATAGGGTATCTTTGGAGCTTGGGACTGATGCTGGTGTGGGATGCTACCTGTACCCTTACCATGAGTTGTGACTTTGAGGTTTTCGATAATGAGTATCGAGTTTACTATCTGTGCATCTCGCACGCTCTAAAATAGTACAAGCGAGATGCACCGATAGTAAACTCGAAAACGAGTTATCGAAAACCTCAATGTCACAACTCATGGTAAGGGTACTGCGTAGACAGTGTTTGTCTACTAGACACACTACTGCCGCCATCTTCCTCGCTTTGTCCCGGCTTATGGGACCCTGGGGTCCACTTGGCAACTAATCCCAGGATTTGGCGTAGCCACTAGTTTTACGAAAGAGACTGACTTCTTTTGTCCCATTTTATGTCAATAATAAACATAAATATGAACTGAATTCATACTTATATTATAAACCCGAAAGCATGTTTGTCTGTCTGTCTATACCTCCTATCGTTAAACCGATAGGCATGGAAATGAATCCCGAGGAAAGAGAAGAGTGGAAGTTTGGATGTGGAATATAAGCTGTATTTATTTATTAGCTTATTGCCCATTTATTTATTAGGTATACTATTTCCTCGCAACTTTGTCGGCTTAAAGTATGGTTGCGGGATAAAAAAATATCCTTTGTCATTTCTTGTAACTCAAACTCTCTCCATACCACATTTCATCTCAATTGTTTCAGAGGTTTAAGCATTAAGAGGTAACAGGCAGACACCATAAATCAATCAATATATTATTTTCCCTAATTTTCTAAATATCTATGAAATCCTTCACTCCGTCGCACAATGTTTTAATGTTTTGTGAGTACCGTTTTATGTATTTCGTATCCACAGATGCGGCACCAGCTGACTGTTATCCTTTTAAACACCATAAATCTTATTGTGTTTGTCTGTTTCGTATAAATAAATCATCCTTTGATTCAAGTAATGGGATGGAATATGTCCGCTACAGCGCGAAGCTTTAAATCCAACCAAAATTTACACAGGAAACATAAAATGCATATACTTGCAAAAATTGCGACGGGTCTGCCGTAGCTCGAGTTCAAATCCTACCTCGGACACCAGTGGATATAGCTACTTTATCAAGTATACCGGGTGTGGCCTGTAATAGGAGCATTACATTTAAGCATCATTTCTACACCACAAACGTAGCAACAATTGTTCTACGACTTTTGAAAATAACTAATAGTTTAATAAATATTGATAAAAAAAGATTTTAGAAACAAGCAATGTATTGAGAAACTATGAAGTTTGTAGGCTGACAGTAAACGTCAACTAGACTGGTTGCTATTCACTGAAACTACTATTTAGTTTGTTCGAAAAAATCACAAGTAATAAATTACCCAATTATTTAAAGTTGCAGAACAAATGTTGTTACGTTCGTGGTGTAGAAGCGATACCTAATTTTTTTGCTCCTATTACAGGCCGCACCCGGTATGACATCTATTTTATTTCTAGACATACTCGTATTAGAAAATACCCTTGAAAACAAAAATCCGACAAATGTTCAATAGTAGAATTTACAGTTGAACTTTAAAGTTTTAATACTTCGGCGTACCAACTAATGTGACCAATTCGAGAAACACTTAAGTCCCAGTAACTACGACAAAGTACTGAAACGTGCTGTTACTTTCAAATTAAGCTTCGATACCGCATAGATCCGGCCATTGTGGCATCCAGTCGACTTCGAAGTCGTTTAGAACGTTCTCTGTTTGTATGGAAAACGAGCACTGATCGTCTAGCAATTTAATATTAAACAGCGAGACAGAAAAAAGTGTTACTTGTATTGTTCGGTGCAGTACAAGTGAAAAATTATATTACATGATTGATTATGATGATCGCAGAAACCGAAGTTGATAAAATATTTTTATGAAATACCTCAGCTCCTTGGGGTACTCCTCGGGGATCCGACTTATTTATTTACTGACAAAAACATTTTACTGTGAGAAGACATAATTTAATAAAAAAAAAAAAAAACAATTTAACTGCATTCATAGATATGGCTACGCTGGAAGTGGCTCTCTCTCTCAAGGTGGACCGACGACATAGTAGAATCCACTGGATGAGGGTAGCGCAAAATCGGTCACTGTGTGTCGTTTTTGGGAAGGCTTATGTCCAGCAGTGAACGTCTTACTGCTGATATGAAATGATCAAACGCACGGAAATCAAACCCATTACATGAATAAAGAATTACCCTGTAGCTTTATCACACCGATCGAAAGGCTTCATCATAAGGATATTTTTTTGCTAAATAACTGAGTATCAGAAATAAAAGGAATACAAAAACAAAGAAAATAGTGCTACTTTATAATCAGCAGAATGATCCCATTTGGAGCATTGGATAAATTAAATAAATTTGAATTAAAAATGTTAAAAAGCATGGTGTTTTTTTACATTTATATATACTTTTTACCTACTGATTGTATTCGGAATCCGGGAGTTGCCAATAGTTTTTAAGTTCCAACTTTCTTTGGAGACTATCCAGAGTATCGATGGGCATTCGTCTACTAACTTGATAAAAATTGGCACAAAAAGTCTGCGGCTACGAAATTTATGTGCATATTTGTGTGACAAGTTTAACTTACTTGTATATTCCATATGGTCCATTTACGTAACTATAAGCTGCGTTAAAGCACCCCTTATAATAAAGAAACACAATTGATGATCATTTAATTATGATGAGTAAATTGGGACTCAACAGGATTCAGACTTCGAGCAGATAGAATCAGAAATGAGGATATCCGTAAGATAACCAAAGAGCTATGTCGGTACTGGACGTATACAAAGTAGATGGACAAATGACCCAACTGGTCTCTTGTAGTCGGTGGCTGCAGCTGGTTAGTGGCTGTAGGTGGCTGAAGATCGGCCATTGTGGCGGTCTATGGAGAAGGCCTATGCCTAGCAGCACTTGGTAAACAAATTGAAAGTGTAATGTCAAAGCAATGATAAACGATGATTAGCAACATGTGTGTTCGTCCGAAAAACCGCACAGTAAGTGTTAGTTTCACATTTCTTTTGGCCAAAGAAATAAGTTTGGCAACTTGGTAACTACTTACGTGAGGGTGATGTTGAGCGTGAAGAAATTTCATGATAAATATTATATACATATACCGGGTGTGGCCTGTATTAGAAGCAATAACTTAAGGGATCGCTTTTACACCACGAACGTAGCAACTTTAAAATGTGTAATTTACTACTTGGGATTTTCCTTTACAACTTTAAAATGTGTAATTTACTACTTGGGATTTTTTCGAACAAACTAAACAGTATTTTCAATGAACAGCATATAATAGTCTCGTTGACATTTACTGCTAGCTTACAAACTTCATAGTCTTCAGAAAATCTTGTGTTATTTATATTTAGTAAACTATAAGTTATTTTCAAAAGTCGTAGAATACATTTTATGGTGTAGAAAAGACGCCTAAAATTATTGCTCTTATTACAGGCCACACCCGATATACATGTCCGTAAGCATATATATTATACAGGTTGGTTCTGTAGACGTGGACAGGACCAAACCCATAGACACAGTTATTGACACTGAATTCATCGTTTAGTATTGCATTTAAGCAAAACACCTATTATATAAGCACTTTAAAAAAAAAATTCGTCCTCAAAACTTACGACAAATAATTGATTAATGAATACTAATTTATCTTTGATTAAAATGACAGTGATGAGTTGATGATGTTTAATTTGGCGGGGCATTCAAATTGTAGGGTGACCATGTATTTTGTAAATAGTTTAAAACCTTTTTTTATCACTTAATTAAAATATGATTAATTTTACTAAGGCTGGTAACAAACAGTAGCTTATTATTAACTGTATTCGTAAGGTATCTCCAGCTCACGTCTCCTGAATGAACCTGTATAATATTACAGTTAATGACACTTTCATATTATATGTTTTAAGGTCCTCTTAGCTAAGGTACTTAATAATAGGTACAAAAGTTTTCATTAATGTGTCTCTTAAATTATGTTTTATGCAAGCAGCTGGAAAACTACTTATATTATGTAACACTGAACTATCATAATCCTCGTCGTCCTGGCATTGGCCACGGTTCATGGGAGCGTGGGGTCCGCTTCGCAAATAATCCCAGGATTGGTTGCCAAGGCACTAGTTTTACGAAAGCGACTGCCACTGATATAATTTGGGTCTTTTCAAGGCAAGAGTGATAGGCTGTTACTGACCCAACGTGCTACACCCTCGACCTTGTCGACACTTACCAGGTGTGATTGAGATCAAACGCTTCTCTGTCGTGTATAAAAAAGGCGATAAAGTAATTGCTCCATGCCGACTGTACAGCAAACGATAGGTTGAACTGATGCAATTAGAATATAAATAAATAAATAAATAAATAGTCTTTATTTCAGGCGTACACCCATATCATAAAATACACGATTAAATCAAGAAAACAATGTAAATACAAGAATAAAATAAATATCAGAGTAAAGATCTTGGTTAGGAATTTGAATTTCCTGAGGTCAATCAGGTTAGTCTGTCAAAACTGTGGAAAATTGCGTATTCATGACGAAACCTATACTCAACTGTGAGTAGGAAAGCGTTGAAGAAAAAATGAAGTAGATGAACTACGAATAGTTGTTCTATTTTTCAAAAGACAAACTTAACTACGCTCACTCCAAGAACACTGCCACCATTAATATCACCTGTTTCTCGATCAAGAGAACGCAAGATATCAACTTATCACAGCAAAGTGATGCTTATCTACATCCAAAGAAACAATGTAATCGCACTCACATCTCAGCAAAACATGTAATTCCCAGCCATAACTTTGTTGATGTTCTACAATTTATTACAAAACCACACAGTGAAAATAAACTTTAACCCCTTCTAATATAGTCCAAATTATACGTAGATTTCCGAAACAGTTTTGCTCGAATGAATCAAGTTTGTCACATTTATTTTGAGCTTTATGATGTATGTTATAGAGTTGAGTTTAATGGATGATTCCGTGAGTTCTTCAGCGTCGACCACAGAGCTCATTAAAGACTGCAAATAGATGTGCCGTTTGCTGAAGCAGTTCAACACAAATGTTACGGACTTAAGGCTAAGTTTTTGAATACTCACTCAATGTACTCATGATAATGAACGTGTTATTTTTCGTATAAAATTTACTTTAAAGACGGGCATGGGACGAAGTCGTGAGGAAAGTATTCTAATATTTAATATTTCGTATCGGATTGTGAACCTGCACATTCATCACCTAATTAATTAAATATTAGAATACCTTCCTCGCGACTTTGTCAGCCACCCGTGCCCGTCTTTAAAGTATGGTTGCGGGATAATAATTATCCTATGTCCTTTCTCGTAACTCAAAATTTCTTCATACCAAATTTCATCCCAATTGGTTCAGCATTTTAAGCGTGCAGAGGTAAGAGACAGACAGACACAGAGAGTTACTTTTGCATTCATAATATTAGTACGGTTTCCGACTCCGATGTCGTTTGATTTTCGTCAGTCGGTGTGTGTTTGATGATGCAATAGCAGTAGCGTCTCGTTCAATAATTATTACGTAAATAACTTTTTAAACGCCACTGTCATAAATAAGCAAACACTTAACATTTTGTAGCCCACTGTACCTTGCAAAGTGGGCTGCAATTACAGTTAATCACCACTTGCGGCGCCGGCTGTACACTCTACTTTCCATGCCATATACACCCTAAGAGTACTTCAAAACCCATAGAAATACGTATTTTATTGCATGACAATAAGGTATATAATTAAACGTGGTTCTGTGCACACGTTCGGTGGGTAGTTGAAAACATGGCAGCCGGGTTTCACACTACTTCACCCTACCAAACAGTTATAATGCACTCTTTCAGGCTAAGTACTTTGTCTTATGCAAAATTGTTTACTGCAACATTTGTAAGTTGGAAGTACCTTTATAGTTTACAGTTGGAGTTTTAATTAGCTTGAAAACTGGTGTCAACGAGCATGTTCAGCAGGTCAGAGGCTCTAGTGTAAGTTACTTTTGACGTAGAACAACGTTTACGAACGCGTAAGTGATAATGTTATTTATATGGGAAACGCAAACGCGTTCATGACGTAAAGTTACGTTAAAAACTTACACTCAGGGCTCTGATGCCAAGAACGCCAAAACATGTGTGTGGCAATGAGTCAACTTTTTTCTTTTAGAACACTGAGAAGACGAAGCCAATATGGTATTTCCTATTCTTCATAAGTCCTAGGAACACTGTTAAACACCTGGAAAATTAATTCAATCTTTATGAGGTTTGTATATAATTCTCACTATTATTTAAACTTTATTTGACCCCTCACAGAAGACTACAGCCATCACTCTGCTACTATATTTTTTTTGGTACACACTCTGCAATAAGTAAATTAGTTGTAGATTTTTTTTCTTATTTATTTTAGTTTTGTATTATTAACTGATGTCTCTTGTTGTATACATATATTAAAGTTTTAAATATTAGATAATTGTTTAACGGAATTTAAAAGAGATTTTAGAGTAAGAATTGAGTTAGAAGAAAAAAGTGTATGCTTAATACTTTTGACCAAGGATGTACAACGTACATGTAGTGGTTGTAATAACGGTATATAAAAAAATATTTGAATATCGTATTCTATAGTAGTCATTAGTGTTTACTAAATAAAAAGTTATAGTTTAGTCCACCCTAGTAAAGAATCCAATGACATTGAGCAAAACGGAGGCAATAAAAAGTTATCGCCCGAGCTTTTAAAAATGGTTGTAGAAACAATTTTAATAATCGCCGAAACGAAATTGAAAAATAAATAAAACTAACTTTATTGCTCTGAATTTTCCATTTTAGGTATTAAAGATTTTAATGAAGTTCTAAAAGCTGTTAAACATTAAATTAAAAATTTAGGCAATTAAAACAATAAATTTTGACATTTTCGTCGTTACTCATGACTGAAGATCGTGACCAACAACTATGTCCCTCCATTTAACATGATCAAGGGTAGACTGGGCTGCCCTTGATGGAACCACATGCTTGTCTGACTGCCTCCAACTTGGATGCCGTCAGAGCCCCTGGAAGATGGTTGGATGATCTCTTCCGCGCTTGCCCTCTATTTGAGAGAAAAGAGCTAATTTTATCATCATCATAATATCAGCCGAAGACCCAAGTTACGGTGGCTCAATGTGATCGTCAAAGACCTGAACGACTGCGGGTTAGAAGAAGACGAAGTCCAAGAAAGAGCGAAGTGGAAGCGGAAGACCAGGAAAGCGGATCCTGTTGCAAGACGGGTAACGCTAGGATGATGATGATGATGATCATCATGTCAGCCAAAGGACGTCCACTGCTGGACATAGGCCTAATTGATGACGTGTCAGAGTGTTTAGTTGCCATAGTGGGTCGGAGACCACACTAGCTGTAGATTGGGTTTCGACGGACGATACCCCTCATCTGTCGATTTTTTACCTTTGTCGCCTCTTAGGAGACCCACGTATAACGATATAAACTCCCTATCGGATTGGAACCCAAGATCTTCAGCTCCCTGACGAGGGCTAATGATAAAATACATTTAATCCTATAAATATGTATAAAATAATAAGAAAATGATATAAAGAATGTGAAAGAGCTCCACTAAAAAGCAATTTTGAATCTTCAATCCCTCAAGTCACGCGTGGATTGAAAAAACTTTAGGGCAAACGAAGTTGCAAGCAAAGTCTAGTCTATAATTCCATCATAACTCAATAAAAGGACTCATTATATCAGAAAGGCCCATTTTCAGACAGTTACGCCTAAAATAAAACGTTTTCTGAAAGTTCGGAAGATCGCAACTTTTCATATAAATCTCCACGGTGACTCCCGAGGGGCGCAACACACGCTCATTTTACTGTCGTACCTATTGGGTTTGAACTGTCATACTTCATTTTTACTTTTTTTGATTATACAGTCAGCGTCAAATAGTGGCCATCAAAGTGGCCAAGAATATCGAGACAGATCTTTATTTATATAGCAGTAAGGATGTGTTACGATATGATATCAGTTTAGAGGCATAATCATAATCATTCCCACTATTTTTGTTCAATTCAATTCAACAAAAAAAAAATATTCAAGTGGGCCTAGCAACAAGCACTTTCGAATAGTCAAATACAAATATAATCTTAATCTAATGATTAATTAATACTCACATCACTAGGAATTCATTGGTAATATTATTACAATTATAATATTTATATGTACATCAATAATAATTACTTTTTTTTTATTACGCAGAAAGCGAAGATAAATCCTCCAACCCCCCTTAAAGGTCGGCAACGCGCTTGTGACTCCCCTGGTGTTGCGGGTGCCCATGGGCGACGGTAATTGCTTACCATCAGGCAATCCGTCTGCTCGTTTGCCATCTTATGTCATTAAAAAAAAAAAGATATCCGCTAGCAGACGTTTCTGCATAATAAAAAATTATTTGGAAAGGGCTAACACATTGTATCGATGAATTCTCAATGAAAATTGAGACTTCGATGCCGTTAAGTGTTTAATACGTTGGCGGTAGATGTGGTTACATGTTGACGTATACGACGAGGGATAGATAGAAAAATTTGACAAGTCTAAGCGATACTCGTGTAGCACAATTGGTAGTGCACTGGGATAGTGATCCAGTGGTTGTGGGTTTAGGTCCCGCCGCGAGTAAAATTTTTCTATTTTTCTTTCGATTTAAATATCGAATAATGTCAATGTCACAACAAGTTGATTAAGTTATGTATCTACTGGTGTATACCTCGGTTCGAATTTATGTTTATCTCACTATCAGTTCAAGAAAGTTTTGTTCTGAAAATTCGAGACAGAGAGTATTATTACTAAAATTTGATTACTCGGGTTAAATAAATTTCTTACCCGAAACTTATGGGACTTTTCATTTTAACTTCCTTGTTAGATAGTAAAAAATCCATCACATACGTCGCCCTCTGTGAACAAATAAATGAAAGGGATGGGGAATGAATCGTAATTGGGACCTTTATGCGACGTTTTTGGGTTTATCTATAAGGCGTGCGATTAATACGATTATGAAGAACAGAGTCACGTGAAGAAACTAGTCTTGGCGTAAACTTAATATTCTTGATACATCTAGATTTTTTGGTAAAAATTTAATCTTCCTAAAGAATCTCCAGGGAGGAATAAGAATTTATTTAGCTTTCATTTTGCAGAGTTCCCAATCAGGCATGGGTCATAAAACACGCCAAGTGAACGCGTGAGGGAATAAATAAAAAAGACTTTTCTGCGCAGATCAATGCTCTCTGCTAGATGGAGCATATGATTTTCATAATGTTATATCGAAGAAAACTATTTAATATTTCGACATTTTTCATGTAGGCACTTCTCATAGTTTTGTAAGATGTAAGTTTCCGTACCTTAAATTTAAATTTCCTACGTTTCTTATGAAAATTTATAAGTGGTAATTTTTTTTGGAAACTATAACTTACACGTCAGTAGACTTTCGCTGCTTAATTGCTCATATATATAACCATGTCAATTTAATCAATAGCACGATGGTTGTGCCAACTTTTGATTCTGTTGTAACATCATTCTTGGTACACCAAGTTACATTTTAATCACGCGAGTAAATTGCAATGCCCTATAGTTACTTCCCTTAAACTCGTATTACCTAAACCTATTACAGATTTAATTACAGACAATATAGAAATTCACATCGTCATTGGGTGATAAATTAAGTTTGCAGCTAATTGCAGGGTAATTTATGTGTGTATACACTTGGTTACCCAACTTCATAATCTTATATAATTTGGGCGTATCGGCTTATGTAATAATACTAATAATAAACGCCCTAATATTAGTGGTGAGTGAGTCATATTATAAAGGGGTCGAAATTCGCTTTTCTATACAAAAATATCGGTATAATTTTGTTTTTAATATACATAACATATTGATACGGATATGGATTAATTTCATAAATATATTATTTACCTATATAAAGAACATGAAACGAGTTTTAATATTCGTTTTATTCCAAGATTTGTCAAGATCTGATGTTAATTCATGAAAGCTTAACAATGTGATATCTAGTGGACTAATCGGAGTCCTTCTGTATATTCAGTGCAGGCAGGTATTAAATATCGAGTACCGTTTTTATGTCTCAACTTTACGGCAATAACGTAAAACGTCATTTGAAATTTGTTCAGTTGGCTGTTTAGTCAAACAATGTAGCATAATGTATATTGCATAAAATGCATAATTCATTTATTTGCACTACATGTGATATGTGAGTAAATCAACTATTTGTTGTTGTTATTCTTTCCCATCAGCCCCCCTGGCTCAACAAAATAACTGAAGCATGAAATAAACAAAACTTAAATAAATTACAACATTATTAAATTAAATCTATCTAAATTAGAAAAATAAACTACATGATTAAAACTAAAAACTTAACTAAGAAAATGAAAATATGCCTACAAACAAACTAATCCCGGGCCCCTCGGTAGGGTGCCCAATACGCAGGCAGCATTCCCGCGTTGTATTGCGATTGCAATTCTTTGAAGCATAGTTTGTTACAAGAAATGTGGCACCGCGTGCTACTCACGCGCTTGGTAAGTGACCCATTATGGAAGGGACATATAGCTTCTACAAATGTATATGTTTTGTGTACTTAGATGCAATTAAACTGTTTGAAGAGTGACCAATAAAGAATAGTTGATTGAGCCATGTACATAACCAGCTAGTATTCTATGATTGAAACTGACGGCTTTATTCATGTTTATGTAGTTACTCGTGTGACATGTGTTGGCTAGCATAGGTCTCCATTTAAGCACTAAGAGTGACATCAAGAGAGGCGCGGCTGTGCGTGATCACTGCGGGTAGATTTTTGAGAGTCGTGCGCTTGAGTTCAAAAAAACTATGAGGACGAAAATAACCGCACACAAAAGTTTCTCGCTAATATTTTTGCACAAAATGTATATTTTCATACATACAATTATTAATGTATATCATTCATGCTTCTAAAATTCCATTTCTTCGTGTTTGAGAGAGTTTAATACTTTGGCGGACAGTACGCCTATAGGCGTCGCGTATGTTTTTGTTTCCTATGGTCTATGACAGATGACGTCATTTACTGTCCACCAACGTGTTAAAATGTCACGATTCGAGCGTTGAGTGCTCAAAAATAGGCCTCCTGGCCGCCGCGAAATGTCTAACAAATGTTTAAACTAAATCTAATAATTGAAATTTACTCTCGTTTTTTTAAATCTACGGAGCCTTAAATCGGCACCATGTATCAAATTTTATATCCCACATAAAAATATTATAGTAGGTCCTCGACATAATATATTTTTAGAAGAATACTGACCGTAGAAAAGGTTTTCATAACATGAATACCGGAAATTCGGGCCGTAAGGGTCCCGGAAGAAAAGTGGTAGCGGGTGAATGAGGCTTGGTACCGCAAACATCGAAGTTCGTTTTCGAGCATCTTTCTCTATTACTCCAATTAAGAAAAGTGGCTAAGAGGTTGAGGTGTTCAAAATAAGGTTAACACATCTCTAATGTCAAGAGAATAAGAGCGCGTATAAGTCATTTTGAACACTCAGCCACTTATGCTGCTGACTGTACCTACATATATAACCTCGTAAATAAAGCTGGAAGAAAAATAACCTACTGTCGGTACATCAGGAACTGGCCTGTATTCGCAAATTGCACAAACACGTCTTTTATACGGAACCCTCGGTAATGTATCGAGTTAGGGTTCTTTATGGCAGCAGAGAGCCTCGTTAGTAACAACTAACGCCTTTCAGGCCCGCCTTTCAGCGTCGGATAAAATATATAAAAATGTAAGATGCTGCTGCTATTCAGAAAAAAATATATTCTAGTAATATAATAAATATAAACAGTGGTAGTAAATACAGTGTGTTGTATTTTACCTATATATGTAATTAAAAATGTCAGATGTCGAAATTTCAATTTTTAAGGTCAAAGTTATAAACTTAAAACTATACAAACATATTCATTGTATAGAAGCGGGTAACTCACGTTATATACGTCGACTAGCTTTTGCCCCCGGCTTCGCACGCGCAGAAGAACCCCTTTTTTACCCTTTAGGGGATGAATTTCAAAAAAATGCTGAAATTACTTTTCTTGTATTTAAATCAGGAGTGTTTACACAAAATTTCAAGTCTCTAGTTTTAAATTTTACACAATCCCCCTACAAACGTTCAACCCCCTTTTACCCCCTTAATGGAATTTCCAAAAATCCCTTCTTAGGGGATGCTTATGGTATATAAACTTCCTATTGTTAAAAAATCAGCTACCTAGGTTAAGCGGTTTGGGCTAGGCGTTGATCAGTCAGTCAGTCAGGACTTTCACGTTTATATATGTAGATTTAATTGTTTATATATATTGCTTGACGTGTTTCACTCTGTAACGAGGAGCATAATAATGAGCCGTTAGCCAACGTCAGTTAGCCGACGCAAACGGCTCATAGGAAACCATCGGTTGATATTTTATTTAACAAGATATTATTTTTGAGAATTATGTTTTATTTTGTTATTATTGAAAAGGCAATGAGGCGTAAAATGCTGCTGCTTGTTTATGCGTTCTGAAATTTGAATCCAGGGCTATAGGCTTCAGACAGGGTCACTATTACCCACTAGGCCATAACTGTCGTCAAAATCTATTATATAATTTATCGTCGCTTACTAACCTACCTAGGATTTAAGCTTCATTGAGCTTACTGTACCTACGGCATAAGAGACGTAACAATTCGTTTGCCTGTACATGTTTGCACACCAATATAGCTTATAAAATGTTGTAAATATCCCCCGGAAAATAAAACATATTTTGTTATTATTGAAAAGACAATGAGGCGTATAATGTTTACAAAAATTACTACCTTGTAATTCTTGAGTCTTGGCACTGATTTGGTTTACCTACCTCACGGTAGATGGCGCTGTTCTGCTTGGAACAAATTGCAGAACATGCTAACGTTAGTCTGCCGTTTAGAAAGTAAACAGTAAACCTCAAGTGATACATGTTCTTTATAACTTTTTTTCTAAAGGAGATGTTGTGACTCTTAGGCTTAATAGATGAAACATTCGTCAGGTTCTTAAATTGAACTATTTGCTTATTGGATTACTCGTATATCGAGAAGGATAACTGTCAGTAGAATAGTAGTGGGACAATTTTTAGGAACCACTTTGTAATGGATACGAAGTCTGACATACTGATTTAAACTTTCACGGTTTGTACACATTATTATACATGAACGGGACTTAACCGCGTGTATTAACTTTAAAATTTACCTCCACGTTTCGAAGACGACGTTGTCCTCGTGGTCTCGGATTAAGACTGGCTAAAGTTCACATCAACATCTTCTAGCCGCGCGAGTTTTTCGAACTACCCGCACTTGATCTTGTTTATCAACTTGAACGTTCAAAGATGTTGAACCTACCATTTTACTAACATATCAAACGAAAGGATTAAGTCAGGGTCTCTTAAAATTAAGAAAAAAATATTAGGACATCGTAAACCGCCACGTGGCTCCTGGGGCACCTTTCCGGTGACTTAATTTGCCGCCTGTGGCGCTCAAGATTAAAATATATCTAACCCGTTCGTGTGCACAAGACCTATATAGCTGCGCGTGACCCGACTGCGAAGAGCGAGATAATGCTCCGTAATGCTCGATCGCTTCCGGGAGATATTGAAATGAACCGCTATTTGCGTGCTTTAGTTTTGCAGAGTATTTTCCTGGGTGAGCATTTTATTTTCCGATAGTTAGGTGCTAGGTTAGTGTTATTCCCGAGGGCAATGAAAACTGGTCAGTTGCTATAAAACATTTCACAACGCGATATGTTTTCATAGCCCTTAAGTGTCAAGTCAAGTGCCCCTATAAAAATGGGGATTTCATCACACAAATAAATACCTGTTCTGAAACTTGTATCCAGGACTATCGACTTCAGACAGGGTCACTATTACCCACTAGGCCAGACCTGTCGTCTAAGTCTATTATATAATATATAGTAGTTTACTAACCTACCTAGGATTTAAGCCTCATTGAGCTTAGGTACTACTGACACAACAATTCGTTTGCTTGTACATGTTTGAACACCAAAACAGTTTATAAAATGTTGTAAATAAATAATGTTAAATAAAAAAACTGCGTACACATCCAAAGCTATTTATGGCCTCACAGTCCTTTGTCTCGCTTGCTCCCTTATTAAATGAACCACGAGATCTCAAGTTAGAAGAGTACAGTAAAGGCACATAAAAACCATCCTCTCATTTGTTATTCTCAATTGCCTCCGTAACATTACGGGAATAAATTGTTTCGTCGTTTAATAGATTTTGTTACTTTAATCTACCTATCAGTGCTGTACATAGGCCTTCCCCATAGACCACCACCGGTTAAGTTCCTACTGCCAGAGACTCCGAGCGACCCATACGAGCTCAACGGTCCACCTAGTATGTGGACGTCCGTTTCTGCGCTTTCCTATAAGTGGTCACCACTCACCTCGTCACCACTTTCCTGGCCCAACGGCCATCGACTCTCCGGGCTGTGTGGCCTGCCATTGCCACTTAAATAAAGGATGACTCACGCTACACCATCGCGTCTACTACACGTCACCCTGTCGAGCCCGAGCCTTCCGTTGACCCACCGATGCGGCCCGCGCCCGAGCGGCTCGACACTCGAATACTCACATTAACACGAGCGTCGTTCCTTGCAGTCACTTGTTGCGAATAGACGACCGTCGCACGCCCGTCAATATCACGTCGCTGTCCCGTTACCGGGCCGAGCCGAGCCTTTTTACATAGCTGTAACGGCCGTCGCATGACTGGCCCGAGCTCGGGCCGAGTGGCTCGGAGGGCTCGGTGGTCACGTGATTGATTCTATGCAAAATGTAGCGACGGCAGTGGCCTCGGCTCCGCGACGGGCCGCTCTAACGTAAGTCAACCTTAAACAGTGCAATTTTGCTTTAGATTATAGAAATCAACATAGCAAATAGAACAAAATGATTGTATAAAATGTACATGTATTTCGTATCCATCAGGACAGTGTAATATATTTCAATAAAGCAGACAACCTAGATAAATATCCATTAGAAATCGTTGTATCTACAACAGAACAGTTTCGATACAAATAACAGTATCGTATATTCGCATTTACGAACGTTTATTCAAGTATCAAATACATTTGCAGATATTTGCTAGATAAACAAGAAAATAAATTCAGGGTTTCGCGTATATCTGTGGCTGTGAAAACGTTATGTAGTTCATATAAGATATATGGGACATGTAACGTTTTTCAATAAAGACACAGATTTGTTATGCTATCATTCTATTTTACCGTACCTATTACTCAAACTTTGACATCATATACATATCTTTTTGACGACCGGTCTTGGCTTAGTGGCTAGTGACCGTGCCTATAAAGCCGATGGTTTAGACTCCTGACCACCTTATCTAAAACTCTAGAGTTTTGAGTAAGTTGGTATTGTTAAGTTTTGTGTTTAAGATTTGGTTTTATCAATATCATCCTGAACCGGATAATCGCCATATATTTTATCACCAAGCACCATGCGTCACTTTCGCACATGCTCACTTGTTAGAACGTGACAGCTATAGTGACCGACAATCAAAACCCAACCATCTTTGGTCTCAAGAAGTAGCGCTGGTACCGGAGTTTGCTAAAGCGAATGCTTCCTACGTACTCGACATCTAAAGAGAGATAGGGCACAGTGATGACCATCACGCTTGAATCTGGGGCAGCCCAACTGGGAAAGTACCTCCTCCTTACAGAAGACCACAGCCATAATAGCACTGCTACCTTTCAGGTATGTAGTGTTGTCTTCCTGATGGTGCGTAAGGTTCTCAGAGCTTCAACCCCCCTTAAAGGTCGGCAACGCGCTTGTGACTCTCCTGGTGTTACGGGTGCCCATGGGCGACGGTAATTGCTTACCATCAGGCAATCCGGCTGCTCGTTTGTCACCTTTGTCATAAAAAAAACAATTCAAGGTTTTGAACTAGGATTCGAACAGCCTACTTTCCTATAGAAACACGTCTTGCCACTAAGTTTCGAAAATCACAATTTTGTTGGCCCTTTACATAAAACTAAACAGAAATTCCATTTGCGTTTCAGACTAAGCCTTTTTTCATTTGGCGTCCCCTGTCATAGCGTGCCCCCGTGAGTGATGTGCGGCTTAAAATACCCAGGCTGATGGAAAAGTATCCTGGGGCGACCGACGACCTTTTCCATGGACGTATTTCAAAAATTGTGACATTACACCTATTGTGTTTACTATTCTAGCAGTATGTGTCTATCATGATTAACATCGCGAGTGTCGTATGTGGCGACGAAGGGAAAAATCCGATGGTTGGGGAGCAGGAGGATTCCAGTCGTATTCGAGGAGGCCTATGTCTTTACGGCTGACATAATAATAATGCTTAAAATCATAGTGTTTAAACATGGGACCAGGTTACGGAATAGTTCACTGGGGTATCAGGCCTGACCGCGAACGTTGAAGTTCGTATATATCCAGCATCTTTCTCTTTTAGAGCCGCAGGTGGTTCGCTCGATTCTGGACGTTTTGAATGTAGTAAAATTTCCATCTTATGTTACACACAGGCGTTCAAAATAAAGTCAACATATCTCTATTGTCTAGAGAATAAGGGCGCGTGTTGGTCATTTTGAACACTTCAAACGATTAGCCACTTTTGCTGCTGACTGTACAACAATACAGCCGGGTCGTGTGTAAAAACACTAGGACGTCCAGTAAGTAATGTCAAAATTGCGAATTTTATTATGGAACTATTTATTAAACCCTAACATCAAATTCCATAGGCTTTGTTGATACGGACCCCAGTGTGTAACTTCAACGTCAAATGAAGCGATCGCCATCAATGCTTAAAATAATGTAAAATAATGGCAACTTGCATTCAATAGTCCACAAATGTACAGTGGGTACTTTTGAGAAAATTCTGCATTTTGTACATTAAGCCCGGGATTATTTCAAGGCATTGTCTAAAAGGCTGGCGGATGCGTCCGGGGACCGAAGAGCTGGCAGCTTTCTCGCGCAGCGAATTGGTATTGCAATTCAGCGGGAAATGCTGCCAGCATCTACAGTACCATACCACGGGGCGAATTCTTGTATTAGTTTAGGTTTATAGTTTAGTTAAATTTGTTGTATTTTTATGAAGATAAGTTTATAAGGTTTATTACATTGAAACCTGTATTTAAGCATTTTTTTTTGCCAATAAATTAAAAAAATCTCTGAATGTATGTAGTAATGTGTGTATTATGTCGAATCGAAGCAAATAAATATGGAGCTGTGTTATGGAACAATACCCCGGGGCGGGAGCTCGCGGCCTTTCGAATTGAGGTATTTTTTTTTAATTGGGGCAACATACCTAATGCGTGGCATTATGTTTTTGTCGTTTTCACCCAAGTTTACATTGTACAACAATGTAGCTTAGTTTGTTACCTGCGGCTACCAAGGGTTTGCGATCGATACGTTCCATTCTATAAATATATTTAGAGCTGCAAAAAAAAACTATTTAAGTTCAACAGATGGCGCTATCCGGACTGCTCTGGAAACTCCAAGGATGTATAGCTTAAAAAACGTATGCCGGGCGATGGTATGTGGTTAAGTAAGAATTTTTCTACTCGTATCCATATGTGCTACTATAGCGGCAAATACGGAGTATTATATTCCTTTGTTTTTTCATATGTTTATATTATGTTTTTGTCGCCCGTTAAGATGCGAAGCGCCCGCCTGCCAGCGTGGCGATTGGAAAATCTTCTCCAAAATGATACACATTATATTTTCCCCATATGACTTGTATCACTTTCGAGGCATGTCCAGCAGTGGACGTGTTACGGCTGAAATAATGATGATGATCAAGATAAAACAGGAAATGGTGATTTTGTTTGTGGATTAAAGTCCATAAAAAAATTGGGGGTTGCTGGCTGAGAATATCACCACAAATTACAAAACAAATTAGGGCTTAAAGACGTGAACGAAATCATGGTTAATTCTATACTCAGGCGGATTTTGAAATTCTACTACATTGGTTCTTTCTATTCGTACTTGTAAAGTTATTAGTTATAGAGAGTCTTCTAAAATTAACTTTAACAGGAAGCGAACTGTTCTACAAAGTAAAGATCTTCAGACCATTCTCTTGTTAACTCAAATATTAAGTAAACAGAAATTGCGAGAATTTAAACTGGCGCTAACGTCTTGGCAAGTGTTTTTCTTTGTAAGGCGCAATTAGGGGCTGGTGAGGTAAATATTTTTTTATGACACAGTAAAGTTCAGTATACGAAACAACTACTAAACAAGTCAAGTGGACTTATTGCAGTTGTGGCAGTTAAAACACAGAAAATTAGCATAACACTTGTTTTCTGTGCGCTTTCTACACGTTATCTACATACCGTCAATAAATTAGATACTTATGAACCTATTAAAGTGTTCAAAGTCAGATACGTAGCTTTAAGATTCTTAGAACTTGTGTACGAAAGACCATTTTTCTGTTTAAAAAATACCAGTTACTAACTTATCAGTCCAGTATCACCTTACGCATATAAGTAAAACAAAATCTAGTTTTCTTTCTAGGTTGATTAGATAAAAGAGAAATAGAAAAAAATGACACGCGGCGGAACTCGAACCCACAACCACTGGATCACTAGCCCAGTGCACTACCAATTGTGCTATACGAGTACCGCTGAGACTTGTAAATTTTTTCTATTTTTCTTTCAATTTAAATATCGAAGATATTCGCTAGCAGACGTTTCTGCATAATAAAAAATAGATAAAAGAAGTTCGTAAAAATCCTGGATATACAATATACACTGCGTTAGGTGTATCTTAAATTATCGTATTATCTTCTGACAAAGCTTGCGATATCAATTCTTATCTCTGGCTCCGTCTGATCTAATTATTGACTAATAGTCATGTGGTTTTGAAAAGTCAGCATCACACAATCACTCACCCAATGCCTTAAAAGTTTTAAGAGCACATATTTAGTTTGTAGGGACCGCACACCACCTTTTTTTAAATATTACAGAATATTCTTACACAAATTCAAATCGTGGAGTAAGCTCAAGAAGGCTTGTTTTGTGGCTACTTAGCCAAAGATATAATACATAAAGACTTACAACTATTTTACAAGGAATACCAAAAGCTTCAAAAACAAGAAACAGAACATAAATAATTTCAGAGAAACAGTTACAGAAATTCTCAGGTGGAAGGGTAGAACACCCACTCACAGGTTCAGGGAAGCATTTTAGGCTCAGATGAGGGTCAGCTCCAAATAAGGCTTAATAAGTATCGTAGATCACTTTCAATGTAAAATGCGGACCGGAGCCGTTATTTTGATTGCCTACCGAGCACGGGCGAATGCTGCTGAACCATTTCCATTATAAGAGGTCTCTGAGGAATAATACAGCAGTGACCAAAGTTGTGTGTACCCATGTTATTAAAGAAAAATCTTTTTATACTAAAAGTATATAATTATAGTATGATATAGATGACAATGTAACATGTAACCTAACGATAAAAGATTTTTCTTTAAAAACATGGGTACATACAACTTTGGTCACTGCTGTATTATTCCTCAGAGATTTCTTATTATGGAAATAATCTTTGTAACCGATATCAAAATGAGAACAGAAACGTAATTCGATTCTTTTGATGATCCATTTTTTATATGAAGCCTAGTGTTTCTCGTATGACTCAATTTAACTGAACCTTGAACTTGAGATTTGTACTAAGTATAGATTTGGCCATCTGGGACACGTTCAGGTCTGAAAATATCGATACATGTAATGTGACAAAAATATGTATCCACCACTCACTACAGGATTTAACTTTCTGGGAGTATAGAAATGATAATACCTAATTAGAAACGTGTACCTATTCTTCAATACACAACCGGAGGACAACAAACGAGCAAGCCACGGGGTGCGCACTCCTTATAACGCGGGGAATGCCATGACGTAATCAATCCTTGTGGTGTAAAGTCTTGGATGCATATTTTTGTCTTAATAAATGTATCGATATTTTCAGCCCTGATTGAATCCTAGATGGCCAAATCTATACTTAGAACAAATTTCAAGTTCAAATCTATACTTAGAACAAATTTCAAGTATGATCACAAATAGCCAAGTCTATACTTAGAATAAATCTCAAGTTCAGGATATACTGGTTATTCAGAAAACTTAACTCGCCCTGATTTGGCAAATATAAGCAAGAACCGAGTATCGACCCAAACGTTCTAAGTAACGTTGATTTTTGAACCTCCGAGACCTTGTCTTCATAAATAAGGGTCTGAAAAGCACTTTTTGTTCGTATTTGAAAAGATTGAATGAAATATTAAAAAGGATATGAATATAAAAATTTTTGAAGTACTTATTCTAATAAAGGTTGAAAATAAGATGAAGAAGGGTTGAAATGAATATGAGAAATATTTTTCAAGATTTTTATTGAGGATCGCTTCGAATCCTGAAAAGGATATACACGAATTAGGGTTATATGTATAACGGGTGTTTCCTGTAACAAGAGAAATAACTTTAGGCATCGTTTCTACACAACAAACGTCGACGAATTTTGAAAATAACTTATATTTTACTAAATACACAATTCTCAACACAATATTGGCTATTGGCTGACTAGTCTACGTTTCTTGGACAACCGGACAGGTTTTCTTTTAATTTTTTGTTTAACAATATAAAAGTTGAATGTCCCACTTCCCACTTTAGATATATCTTTTATGTACAGTCGCCATCAGATATATTGGAGCTGTGGAGTTGGACACAACTATCGGAACAACGCCTCTATTGTCAAGGAGGTAAAGTGCATGTTCCGATATTTATGACCACCTCCACAGCTCCGAAATAAATAAGACGCCATCATATGATGGCAACTGTGCACAGACGTCTATATATATATATATATATATATATATATATATATAAAATAAAATAAATAAATATTTCGGGACAATATTACACAAATCGATCTACCCCTACGGTAAGCTCAGTAAGGCTTGTATTGTAGGTACTATACGACGATATATATAATAGATAGATACATATAAATACTTAAATACATAGAAAACACCCATGAACTCAGGAACCAATATCTGTGCTCATCACACAAATAAATGCCCTGACTGGGGATCGAACCCAGGACCGTCGGCTTCATAGGCAGGGTCACTACCCACTAGGCCAAACCGGTCGTCAATATAAATTTTACTGAGCTAACTAAATAGCATTAAAACTTGACGGGTTTATGTAAGATGATCCTAAACTATTTATTTATTATTATTCTTAACTTGAGCCACTTAAAGCTTTACACCCTACTAAACTGTTAATGGCCCATTCTCCAATTTGATGTCTGCGGTTAGCTTTAAGTCCGCCATAACTTTGCGATACTGCAGTCACCCCTCTTAAGTAAATATCTTCATTTCAGCAGTATGCAGTTCACTGCTGGACATAGGTCTCCCACAAAAATATGACTTGTATCATCTTGGGGGGTAGTTTCCATAGTCGCCACGCTTGGCAGGCGGGTTGGCGACCGCAGTAGCTGTATTGGGTTTCGACGGACGCTGCTGCTCGTCCGTAGGATTTTTCCCTTTGTCGCCTCTTACGACACCCGCGGGAGGAGATGGGGTGGTGCTATTCTAGTCAGCCGGCATCACACGGCACATATCTTCATGCTGATTTATCTATTCTCTCACACTAGTTCATCTTCCTCACGATGTCCCGGCATTCGCCACGGTTCATGGGAGCCTGGGGTCCACTTGGCAAGTTGGCAACTAATCTCAGAATTTGGCGTAGGCACTAGTTTCACTAAAACGACTTCCATCTGGCCTTCCAACCCAGAGGGTAAACTATTATTGGAATTAGTTTGTTTTAACGATTAAGATGTTTTCCTTCACCGAAAAGCGAGTGGTAAATATCAAATGAGATTTCGTACATAAGTTCCGAAAAACTCAGTGGTACGAGCCGGGGTCGGAATTTGAACTTGCGATCTCCGGATTGCAAGTCGCACGCTCTTACCGCTAGGCCACCAGTGCTCCACTAGGTTACCAGCGCTCTATTCTCTGACATTAGGGCACTGGTCCCACCGCGAGCTAGTAAGCTATGAGCTATCAGCTATTTCAAGAGAAAAGATAATCCCATGTAAATCAAAATATGTAGGTATAACTACTTACGGTCATCGCTTACACTGTACAAAATGTCTCAAATAATTTTCCTAAATCTAGTTTCCTAAGCCTCACAAGTGAAATGTGTATGAACAAATGTGTTTTTACTTGCGAAGCATCTTAACTCACGCCTAAGCTCGCCATTAAAAGTAAGAGGGTCAGTCCCGGGGCGAGCATTGCATAAATATGTTTCATCATCATCATTTCAGCCGTAAATCATCAACTGCTGGATGTAGATCACACCCAAAATGAGTCGTATCATATTAGGAGGTAGTTGCCATAGTCGCCGCTCTTGGCCGGTTGGTTGGTGACTGTAGTACCTTCAAATTGTAATTTAATATAAATTCGGAGTAAGCTACATTTTTATAAATAAAATATCTATTTTATAAAACTTAAAATTACATATTACATATTACAATAGTCCCGGTCCTGGATCGTACCCGGCTCAAATGTCCCCATTACACCAGCTGCGTTGCCTCTCTGGACAGCAATAGAGACCTGCTGAACCAGATACGATCCTTCAAATTGGGTTTTGACAGACGCTGCTGCTTCCGCCGGTTTATTCCCTTAAAAATATATTTATCTTCTAAACTTTTAGAAGGTGTGGTGTGGCAACAGCTGATGCTAATAAATAAACTGCAGCCAAGGAGTAAATCTCTGTGATAACTTTAGCACGTTCGTCCCGATAAATACAGTACCTTACCATGAGTTATGACATTGACGTTTTCGATAACGAGTATCGAGTTTACTATCTGTGCATCTCGTTCGCACTAAAATAGTACAAGCGAGATGCACGGATAGTAAACTCGATACTCGTTATCGAAAACGTGAATGTCACAACTCATGGTAGGGTACTGAATCAAGGAGATTCACTGTGGGATGAGGAATAAGTACAGGCCCCAGCAGCTTATTACACACATCAACACTCATAGCTGTACATCGAAGGACCTTACGCCTTATATAATAAGGTCCACCAATGTATAGCTAAGAATGTTAATTGCTATGTGTACAAGCACCGACCCGTGGTTATTACTACCACCATCGTCAATTCAAGCAACATCATGAGGGTTTAGTTACTCTCGTCTGCTTCAATAAGCAGACAGATTATTTTGTGTCAATCACAAACCAGAAAGCAACGCAGCGCATTCAAAGAACCTGATGCCGCCTGCTCGCCTAATTTTTATGCATTTCAGCAGTATTCATTCCGTCGTGAAGAAAGGGTATGTTAACTTCGACTTGCTTGAGAAGATCCACTGCTGTCAGAACACAGCACTTAATTAGGTAAACTATGATCAAGAATTATTCTCAGGGCATCGACAAATGTCGAAATCTCAAGATTTATCGTTTTGTTGATCCTTGAAGTAGGCTTGTACATAGCGGATTTCTTGTGTCATCATCATCTTCCTCGCGCTGTCCCCGCATTTGCCACGGCTCATGGGAGCGTGGGGTTCGCTTGGCAATTAATCACAGGATTTGGCGTAGGCACTAGTTTTACGAAAGCGACTGCTATCTGACCTTCCAATCCAGAGGGTAAACTAGGCCTTATTGGAATTATTCCGGTTTCCTCACGATGGTTTCCTTCACCGAAAAATGACTGGTTAATATCAAATGATATTTCGTACATACGTTCCGAAAAACTCATTGGTGCGAGCCGGTGTTTGAACTTGCGACCTCCGGATTGCGGACGTGCTTACCGCTAAGCTATCAGCGCTCTTGGATTTCTTGTGTGGTTCGCATTATAAACAAACTTCAACTCAATTTGGGATTCAAATCAGTCAACCAAGTCACCCGAAAATTGGCAGCGGATTGATTGAAGTTACTATCGTGACAAACGTACCAACTTACTTTAACACTCATTCAGTCCTTACAGCGTTGACTGAAGAGTTATTTTGACATGATTGAAACGAAAGATAAATTTGTGGGCTTTGGGGTATGTAGGTGTGATTTATTTTCAATTGTAGCTTTGAGTAGTTGGTTTTGTTTTGTTAGTCCCGCTTTTATAACTGTGAATTGGAACTACCAAGTGTTCTTTTTTATATTCGAGGTCAACAGAAAACGAAAATGATGGAAACAAATATGGCCGACTGACAACTGAATTACTAAGGAAAAAAACATTTGACATATGACAAAGTATTAGTATAGAAATTCGTTTACACTGAATAAGGTAATTATCGCATAATGGAACTAAAAAGGAATGAAAATAGCAAATATATATATAGGTATCTACAATGACAATAAAGCCATTGTTGTTTTTTTAGATTACGTAATTGCGTAGCTATGAAGGTAAATAGATTTGTTTATATTATTTACATTTTCTATTTACCAGGAACGTATGTTATAAGGCATAATGCCGATTAGAGTACCTATTCAAAAAGGACCCAAATTTGTAAGGTACATTTTTGGTTAACCTAAAATATTATTATATACTACTTCAGCCATGTACGTCCTCTGTTCAAAGCTTTAATCGCCACGCTTGGTAGGCGGGTTGGCGATTGCAGTATATTCTTCCACTCTAAAAGACGCTGCTGCTCGTCTTCTCGGTTTCTGGCCGCAGTTCAGGTACAATAAATGAATACAAGCGGATTCAAAATGTCGTTTAGGCTTGAAGATATTAAAGCAGTCCAAAAATACCCCCTTTTTGCTTAGTATTTTTGGTTACCTACGGTTCTGTCACGTGATCCTAATCTTACAGTCAGATATTTCATCAACTGTGCCCGGAGGTTCTAGTGTAAGTGTTCTTTTGACGTAAAAGACGTCTCGAACGCGTAAGTGATAATGTTAAATATTTATATGGGTAACTCTAACGCTATGGTGGTGTTTTGTTACGTTAAAAACTTACACTCAGGGCTCGGATTACATTAGTCATTAATATTGAATCGTTTCTAAATAATGTCTATAATAGCTAAACGATAAGCCGCCTAGCTTGTAAATAGGAGCATGCAGCCATGTGAAAACAAGTTCCGGGCGTTAAGCCAAGCGTGTTAATAGAGACTTGTTCACCAATTAATTTTACTTCCCATCTGTGACGGAATTACCTGAACTATATTTAAATCGAAAGAAAAATAGAAAAATTTGACTCGCAGCGGGACTCGAACCCACAGCCACTGGATACTAGCCCAGTGCACTACCAGTTGTGCTATACGCCGCGCCGCTTAGACGTGTCAAATTTCTCTATCTTATCCTTCCTGGTATACGTCATTACGGGTGACGTGTAGCGACATCTACCGAAGAGTATTGAACCCTTTTCACTGCATCGATGTCTCAAATTTAGGTTGAGAATTCATCGATAACAATGTTCGAGTCCCGCTGCGAGTCAAATTTTTCTATTTTTCTTTCGATTTAAATATATTTGATTTGCTAGCAGACGTTTCTGCTTAATATATAAAAAAAAAATATATTAACTGAACTCTTGTAATCTTTAACACAAGGAAATAAGGTATACCTAAATAGTCAGGTGATGGGCATGGATTGAATAATAATCTACTTTTTAAGTGCGTTTGGATAGTGAAAGGGTATAATACGGATATATAATGCTTACTTGTCTATTTTTCTACTTGTCTACGAGTAAATAGGTAGTGCAGAACCCAGCAAAATCTAGATCTGGAAGAATCGAGTCTTTATTTTTTTTAAATATGCTGTGATTGGTAATTAAATTGAAACACTGACTAGAAAATATCTCGAAACTAAAAATATAAAATTCGGGCTTCACTTAAATTAAATCATGAAAATCGAAGCAAGATAACGTTTAAAAGTATGGTATTTATAAATTAATGTATATGTTTTATTTTAATTTTATTATTTATTTACCAGTCTCTTTTGCGGTGAAGGAAAACATCGTGGGGGAACCGGACGAATCCCAATAAGACTTAACCCTTTGGGTTGGAAGGTAAGATGGCAGTTCGTAAAACTAGTGCCTACGATAATCTTAGGACTAGTTGCCAAGAGGATCCAGGTTCCCATGAGCCATGGCAAAGTGCCACGCGACGCGAGGAAAATGATGATTTTACCATTAAAAATTCCAGGTTCGAATCCTGGCAGGGTCCCCATGTAGTGGTAAGTAATGTTCGACTCTTATTTTATTACTGACTAATGTTACTTAGACTTACTACACTTATGCCCACAGCATTATATAGCCATATCTACTTTGTAAGTATGTTCAAATGTCTAAAATTCATCAAAACTTGGTGCAAAGTAAAACCATTAATTAAGTCTCTTGATTAAGTCGGTTATAGTTAGAAACTATCTAAACACGTGGCCACGAGCAGGGAAGCAACTGAGGGTTCTGTAATATAGGGATTTCAATATGGGAAAGCAAATGGGATACCCTTTATTGTAGTAGCTTCTTTAGATTCATAAAAAAAAATTGGTACATGTTTAATTTACAATGAGAAATTATATGGCAATGGTTTACCTAAAAAGAGGCACCTACAATCTATAAATAGTGGCTTATCGGTGTTACTTGGTAATTCTGTGATACTGCATTATTATCTCACGCTGTGCTCACAATGGTAATCAATAAATAGCTTGCATTCCATTGAATCATTTAATTGATTTTATAGCTTGAATTTCTCTAAAGGATAAGTCAAGGTACTTAGTATCAAAAACGAGAATCTTGTATATACCGATACAAATAGTGTTTCCATTTTCAGTGTAGCGATATACTTGTAACTATGGACTAAATAAATATTATTAATTAATAATATAACAACCCTAGCACGGCTGGGTGTAATCCAACTCAACGGTGATCTATGTCTTTTATTTTTGATTCCCACTCCCAGAAACACTTACTTTATCTAAACAATCCAATTGAAATCTGTTAAGCTGGAGAACGCAGCAATAATAGTCTAGTAACAACAGTCAGGGTAGATTGGGTACGGTTGTAACAATTTGTGATGGATGGTATCTTATCTCTTAAGGTAAAATAAGATGATACAAATTGAAGAATACTTATTTAAGTTAGAATTTTATTTCTTATGAATTACCTATAAGCTAAAGTTAGAGTGTGAGTCTGACGTTATTAAATTTGAGGGCAACTTTCACAAGCGTCCTAATACTAACAGGCTGGTTGTAACAGTTATAGAACATTGTAAAGGTATTAAAAAAAGTTTCCGTCTCATAAATAATGTTTTCTTTTAACCCCTCAAACCCCTACGTCCACTACTCACCCAACTTCACCAGTAAAACTGATCCGAGCTGGAAACAAAACAACCTACAAGAGAACAAACAATCATATATAGTAAAATGGTTTAGATATTTATTCGATAACCATACACAAACTTAATAATGAACCTACTTTTGATACACAAGACAATACATATAATATAAACTATTAAGTTTCAAAGATATTCGAGCTGTTTCAACCGTACCTTGTTATAACCAAAAACCGCAACCCTGACTTCCGAGTCGACATTGATCTTCGTTGAAATTTTCTTATATTTTTTGTTACATATTTCTACGTTTTAAGTTTATCACGAATAAATAATTGATATCTGATTTTCGAACCCTGTTACAACCGTACCCAGCCCACCTAACGCCAACTGGAGATTTCATTACTCAAGCAGCCGTTGAATTGAATTGCAAATTCTCCGTCACTAGTGCTTGCAGTCTAGTGGACAGCGATAATAAGATTGGTCTACATTTCGCCGCAATCCTATACTTGCATTAGGTGGGTGCACTACGAGTACCTCCCATTTTCATTTAAATATATATAAAACTGCTAACATAACTATCAAAGTCCTATTTAACATTTAGTAGAAAAGAAGTTGCAGGAACATGAGACACTTCGCATGAACAACCAATGATTCAGATCACAATTAGAGTATCCTCTCAGACAAGGAAGTCCACCGTTGGACATAAACATAGACCTCCACGTGTGATGTTTGAACATAGGCATGCCATAAACCTTACGCTTGGCAGGTGGGTTGGCGATCGCAGCGTGTTCCAGCGCCCGACGTACTGCCTTGGTTTCTGGTTGCAGTTAGCAGCGTGCACCCGAGCGAGTCTGCGAAGGGTCTAAAAATATATTATTGTATGGAACAGATATGGACAGGACGCGTTATCCTTATCCATAATCATTATTATTACTTAATTATATATTACTTTTTCTATTTTTCTTCTTTTAATAAAATATGGCTTCCATCAATAAATCAATCGATGATTTCGCCAATGTCAAGTAAAATATCAATTAAATAAAATAACATATAAGTTTGCCCTTAGAAGATAACGTTGTTCGGTAGTAGGCCTTGCGTTTTGTAAAGTGGTAGCTGGACTTTACAGAAAGCTAGGAGGCGGTCGTGACCCCGGGACTGCCGGGTGATGACCAAAATAGCGGTGAAACGCGTTTTCAAATAAATTCTTCATTAACTGCACAATTCTGCGTTAGATCACTGCATAATACGCTATCAATATTATGTACACACTAAACTACGTTTGAACAAAAAAACAAAAAATATATTTTCAAGACGTCTTCGCCATTTTAAGGTTGAACCGTCAAGTCCCCTTTTCTATTATGTACACCTGTTAATTAAGATTATAATATGTCCAGTTAGTTGTAAGATCCCTTCGAAGGATAAGTTCGCCTTTTTGTTTTTATCCTTTCTGTATCTTAAGCGTACAACTTTAAAAACTTTATTACTCTATCATACCCGTGTTAAATAACTATTGATCGGCCAAACTTAGGGCTAAGTTTGGTCACCCCAACTGCTAAGTATCATGAGCAACAAAGTTTATTTCGTGTTAAATGAGTTGCCAAAATTCCTTCTCCATGTTACTAACTCACAAATCTTTGCTAACCCTAAAATCGACTTTATACTCATGGCAATATGGTCGATAAATGCAAAGAATATTAGGACTACTATATGTGGTATAGCAGCAGTCTCGAAACTCAAGTATAGTGCTTCTGTAGGATGCATGTGCAAAGTGTAATTACTGAGATGCGGGTTCTTCCACCTTTCTAATTACGAAATCTGACGAGTTGGAAACTCGGAGTGTCAAATGCATGGAGCGTATGCGGAACTTATGCAATTAGTATGTGGTTTTGACATAAATATAAGTACCTAAACATTTTGAAGACAGGTTTGGTCTAGGTGTTTAAATAAGAAGCTGATGGGTCTGGGTTCAAATCCCAGTATGGGCATTTATTTGTATGATTAGCACAGATATTTGTTTTCTATGTAGTTATTTAACTATGTGTATATCAAATATGTCGTTGGTTGAGTACCCACAACAGAACCGTCTACGAACTTACCGTGGGGCTCAGTCAGTTCGTCTAAGGAAGTCATGTAATATTTATTTATTATACATTGTAGGTATAATAGGTAGTCAGGCAACTAAAAGGTGGTTGCAGGTTCAAACGCCGGCATGTAACCAATGAGATTTTCGGAACTGATGTAGGAAATGTCATTTGATATTTACCAGACGCTTATCGATGAAGGAAAACATCGTAAGGAGACTGGATTAATACTAATAAGGCTTAGTTTACCCCCCGGTAGGTTAGCTGGCAGTCACTTTCGTAAAATTAGAAACTATTACATTTTCAAATACCTATGTATACAATAAGTAAGGTTTATAACAGACTGGAGATTTCAAAGAGATTTAAACCTCAAAGGAATATAAACTCCAATAAACGACTGAAAATATATTGAACCCCAAGCTACAACTCAAATAAGATTTAGACGCAATTTAATATTCACAAATATTTAAACTGCGGTACCTAGCACAAGTTAATTTAGCTTAGTAAATGTTGTGGCATCAAAGATATCTAAATTCGGTGGATGAATTTTACATTGAGTTGAAATGGAGTCTTTGACTAACCAGACGTAACAGTGTAGCTGTAAGTTGAATTAAACTCGGTTTCAGGAGAGAGGTTTGATGAAATTCATGTTTAATGATGTATTTCTTGTATAAAAACCACGACTACAACTACCGCTATATCACGGGGATTCACTGGTGGGTGGCACAAATCCTGTCATTATGGGTCGCTTTGAGGGAGACCTATGTCCAGCAGTGGACGTCCTTCGACTGATATGATGATGATGATGATGATAAAAAAAGTATAACGTAAAAGGAAAAGAAAAGTAGCTGCCCACCCTCAAATCTAACTCATCTTAGGCCTTCCGGCCAATACCTTTGTCCGACTTCGTTCATGAGACTAGCCCTGATAGACTAGTCTATCTGGCCATTTGATCTATTTAAGTGATGATCCTGAGCATACGAGATTTAGTTAGAAAACACCTCAGTCTGAAACCCAGGTACAAATAAACACACAAATAAATGCCCTTGCCAGGATATTCATCTTCATATCAGCCGAAGGCATTTGGCATGAATTTCGTCTTGTCCATGTTCATCCTCAGATCAACTCACTCAGAGGCATTACTGAGGTCATCAAACATTGTACTCAAATCCTCCATGGTCTCAGCCAAATACTATGTCATCGGCAAACCGAGAATGAGTGATACACTCGCCGTAAATGTGGAACATTCTTCTTCATTCTTTTATTACTGTCGATCATGTCATATTAAGTTTCATCCGTTCATGGTCTACATAAGTGTTACCGGTTTTCAAAAAGACTCCGTAAAACGCAGTTGTAAAGAAATATAGGAAATGAAACCGGTTACTTAGACCGGACGTGAAGCTGGCGAACCGGATCCGATAGCCGAGCCTGGACCATATTTATGCACGCCGATTGTAGGTATGCCTTTATTCAACATGTGTTAAAGTCATCTTAAGGTTAATATTTGGCTGTATATTTTTTTTTTTGTTATTATGTCTCTTCAAAGTGACAATGTTAGCCTGTCTTGTTTGTCTTTCTGCGCAAATGTGGTTAGAACAATTAACTTATACGCTTGTGAAAATGGTTTACGTGTATGCAATAAATGCCAAAAAAGACTTATAAAACGTGAGTTACCCATTTGTATAAAATTAATATAATGTAATGAAGCCATTTATTAACAGTTATAAACACATTTTTCGTATTTGACTAGTGAAAATGACGGATTTACTCACGTTCATTTAGTAACCATTTTCAAGCACTAAAATTGCCGACCTGTTCGTCTAACTAATCACGAGTAAAGTCGTAATTTCAGTAAAATATCATAATGACTCACAAAATGTTAAATACACACATTTTCGTGTGTGTGTGTGTTTTTTTCTATTCAAAATTACGATTAATATTTTGTTAAATGAAATAAATAATCCAAAAGTTATAAATTTTTTGTATTCCACTTTGTTCATCCATCATATTTCAAAGACTTTAGGCGGTAATTCAGTTAAAGAATAACGTAAGAAAAATTTGAGACACTATTTCTTTCTGTTCGTTCTTGTTTTGGCAAATGGTAAAAAAATTATGCACTTGTGAGTCACTGTCACAAAACACTGCCATTTTTAGTTAAAAGTTTTAACTGTCCTACAAAAAAACTACCTGACTTTGACGTCAGCCCGACTGGAAACAACTCGACACAGAGACTTCGACGACCTATCTATATGTGATGTACGCGTATGAAACCTGTCACAGACTATCAACACGCAGCTGAGGCCGTAGCGACAATAAAAATCGTTTATAGAAAACGCATTGGAATGTCAGGTCAATGGAAATATCATGTGATCTTCCTCATACAATCAAAGTTTATTCACAAAATTACCAAAAATACGACTAATAAAAAATCCGCAACGCAAGAGCAGGCCAAAAAACAACACATAAAAATACAAAAGAAATGGCAACACGCTTCGTCACAGACTAGAAAATTATAGCGATAAATAAAAAATATCCTCTTAATTCCTACCACCGGGCAGGGTGCCTAGAAGGCTGGCCGCATTACCACGCTGAATGGCGATGTTTATTATCTGCGGGAAAAGCTGACCAGCCCTTCGGTTGCCTGAAACAACTGCTTATAGCTGCTGCTGTCCTCATGATCGTTTCGATGCCAAAAGGATAAAAAAATGTAGCTTCTTCCGAGCCCTTGTATTTGCGCCTCTTTAACTCGCCATTGACGCCGCGTGGCCAGCATTAGTGCTGGTGCTCAAGAGGTGGGCCCACAAAAGTGTCCACATAGATTATTTAGTGGCCGGATCTAATCGGTCCGGGCGTCAAACGCGAAAGTTGGAAATGCGGGTTCAAATCCTGGCTCAGACGCCGCTGAGCCTGCTCGCTTATTTATAAGTAGGTATAAGTCATCTAATGTGGACAGCTAAGGAATGGAATTTGCTCCCTTTGTCTGTATTTCCGGAATGATATAATATGGGTATTATCAAGGCAAGACTGAATAGGCTGATATTGAACCAGTGAGTTACACCTTCGACCTTGTGTAACTTACCATCAGATGTGACTGTACGTCAAACGCTGGTCAGTCATAAATAAATAAATAAAAAATACCATTATTTTCGTTTCGATTCTATTTTCTATAAGCTATTACATCATAGCTACGGCCCCCGATTGAACGACAAACTGTCTACTATACTAGACGTTATGACATGTGTCATAGAGCTCTTTCACCGACTGTCCTTTTTTTTCTTCTTAAACCCAGGTATTATCCTTAGACTGCGACCGGAAACTACAGCAACGTCCATTTGGAACCGATATATACTGTGGCAACCGGCCTGCCAAGCGTGGCGATTATGGCACTACATCTCCCATGCTGAAAAATCGCTGTGGCGATCTCTGGGGAATTGTGGAAGTCCTATGTCCAGCAGTGGACGTCCGGGGCTGATAGTAGGACGTCGGGACGTAAATTCCTTAAATAAGTAAATATTACAGTACATCCTTACACAAATTAACTGGCAGTAGGCATGTGTTGTGGGTACTCAGCGAACGATATAAATCCAGTAATATAGAAATATTGAAATACATAGTCACCCACCCACGACTCAGAAACAAATATCTGTGCTCGTGACACGAATAAATGCCCATATTTCAGGGTTAATATCACTACTCACTAAAACACTAGGCCAGAACTGTCGTCACTTTTCTCGTCAATTATCGTTAGCATGTCTACATTACCTTGTTTCTTAATGTAAGTACTATAATTTGTTCATAAATAAATCAACACCACACGCATATTGAAATCTACAAAGGGAATATTTGCATATAAATTAGTCATGTTCCTGAACCATCTATTAAGACTTTGCATATTTCAGTACGCGTTTTAATTTTCCCATTCTGAAGGTGATTTTCTTTAGTCGATGTTCAATATCGTAAGGAAATTGAGAAACGTTTACTAAAGTTCTATGAAGCTATTATTTTTTAGCACTTATTAAAATTGCTAAAAAATTATAATGAGTAAATAAATATTTCGGGAAAATCTTACACAAATTGACCTAGTCCTACGATAAGCTCCGTAAGGCTTGTGTTGTAGGTACTAGACGACGATATATATAATAGACTAGATGACCCGTTGAACTTCGTAACACCCGTAACTTCTCTTTTTATCTTATTATTTCTACGGTTATAAATTAGAATGTCAATGATTGACAGGTAAAAACAATTTGTATGGGAATAAAGAATCACTGTTTTCTAATTATCATCACAACCTTCTGCGGTCTAATACTAACATTTCAATATCAAAATTACCTAAATTGGTTCAGCGATTGTCTAGTTTATGGGTAACTAACAAACGCAATTCATTATTATATATATAGATAGATATATACATATAAATCCTTAAATACATAGAAAACATCCATGACTCAGGAACAAATATTTGTTCTCATCACACAAATAAAAGCTCTGACTGGGATTTGAATCCAGGAACCATCGGCTTCTTAGGCAGGGTCACTACCAACTGGGCCAGATCGGTCGTCCTTTATTTGTTATCGACTTTTATCCTTTTAAACATGTAGATAAAACCTTAGAAACAGGTTAATTCCAGTGTAATTTCTGCATAAAGAAATAAATAACTAAAACGAAATAAAACTACAGATTTTTTTTTCTCGTTACGTTATTGTTTATATAAAGGTCTTCAATATATATTTTTTGAAAATTAACCTAGTTAGTCCTTCAAGGGACCTATACGCATACCAGATAATTTAGTCGCAAAAGAGATTACGCACATTGCAATCTACTACTTAGTTATATTGCAACCTCTTTATGATTGGTGTAGACAGGCACAGGCCAGTGCATAAATATGTATACACTTTTTATTTATTAAAAATTGAAATAGATGAACAAGGCAGTATTTGAACCCGCATCTCCAGCCATGGCGGCACGTCATTTTTTCTTGGGTACATGTCATCTATTTCAATTTTTTATTTATATAGTAGTACTAGTATTACGAACTAAAAATCTAAGCAAATCAAAATATTTAATAAAATTATTTTTATTCGTCCTTAGTTGCATTTATTTATTAACTGACTATTTATCAGAAAAATCTGTACAAACATTTATTATCTGCTCCAACTACACTCCTTTTATTCGTCGGCTATAACTGTTTAAATTATCTCCCGCTAACCTTTGCACCTTATTTCGTAGCCATAAGAACCGTATTCGAATGGTTTCTCATCATTCGTTTTGCCTTTGGTCCCCTTTGTTTAAATTGGGATAGGAACTTGTTATAGGAATACGATTTGGAGAGAAGCTTAGAGGGTTTAGAAGTGGTGGGTTATTTAGAAGCGCTGGTGGCCTAGCGGTTAGTATGTGCGACTTGCAATCCGGAAGGTCGCAGGTTGAAACTGCGGTTAGTACTATCATTTGAAATTTACCAGTCGTTTTTCGGCGAATAAAAACATCGAGGAAACCGGACTAATCCCTAGAAGGCCTAGTTTACCCTCTGGGTTGGAAGATGAGATGCCAGTCGCTTCGTAAATAGTCGTCTATAAAAACTAGCGCCTACGCCAAATCTTGGGATTAGTTGCCAATCGGACCTCAGGCTTTCATGAGCCGTGGCAAAATGCCGGATTAATCTTTGAGTTCTTCAAATATTTCAACGCACCGAAAACTAGAAAGTATGTACAGTCAACAGGAGAAGTGCATGCGAAGTGTTCAAAATTACCTTTACACGACTTTATAGTCCGCTTAGCAATTTCTGCTGCTGACTATACATTCAAAACGCAGTTTAATTTGGAATATATTGCTGAAGGATTCGATAAGTAACTCAATCGAACGGCTTTTCCAATGGCAGTTAAATTCAATAGCTCTTAAAAGTGGTGGGGCTGAATTATAAACCAGATACGCCGCGCCGTGTTGTGTTTTACGCTAGTATAGACACAGACCATATTTCGCGTAAGCTGCGGTCGTATTAAAAACAATATTGCAAAGTTTTGTATTATAAACGTGATACGAATCGGTGTGTGCTACGCCGTAGCCTCGCCATAAGGAGTCCGGCTAATACGCAACCCAACAAATGACGACCCATCAATTGGCGACAACTTATTGTACGCGGGTTCATGGGTCGAGCATTGTTGCCCTGTACAAAACGTGGCTTCGGATTGCTGCCCCGTAACGCGTTTGTACGGACCGAGAATACGCAACCCGAGAATTGACGACCAAACAATCCGTGTACATCATGGTCGCCAATTGATGGGCTGTTCATTCCGGGGTCGAGCATTGATGGGTTGCGTTTTGTTGGTCACCGCCATAAGTACGCTCTGACCTTTGGTAATCTCCTGTAGTCACAGCGAATTGCCAGCGCAGTCCAGTGCAACTCTACGCCGTTCTACGTACGCTCTACGCATTACGCCGTAGTACACCTTAAGGCTCCACTAGACAATGGGCCATCATGGGCCATTATAGAGACACAGCTATGCGTTTAAGAATAACCGATATTGCGGTCTCTTTCAGTCGTATAGCTGCGTCCCGTACACTCGGCCATGATGGCCCATTTTGGAGAGCAGCCTTAAGCAGGCCATGTTTCGCGTGAGCCGTGGTCGAAAGTGAGAGAAAGATAACGCCTTTTTAACATGTCGTTCTCTCCTATAGTCACCGTGTGTCGCCACCGCGCAGAATAATTATAAACGTAATACCAGCCGCTGTGATATACGCCGTAGCATACTTTATATACATAGTCAAGTTTCGCGTGAGCGGCTTATGTATGTGAGTAAAAGCGAGATAACGCGCTCTGATCTTTCATTTTCTCCTATAGCCACCGCATTTCGCTACGAATTATAAATTCAATTCAATTTTCAATTTTTTATTCAAGTAGGCCTAGCAACAAGCACTTTCGAATAGTCAAATACAAATATAATCTTAATCTAATAATTAAATCATTAATTAATTAATACAGAACAATTCATTGGTGAAATTATTACAATATAATATTTTTAAGTATATCAATAATAATGTCACAATAATATCAAAAATAAAATAAAAAATATTTTAATCATTAAACATCTTGTATATAAATGTAATACGAGGCGCTAAATTCTAAGGTATATATAGGTTACGTCGTTAAGTAAGAGTGAGATAAAGTGTGTGGTCTTTCATCCTCTTCTCTTGTACTGCTATCGCTTAAGGTATTACAAGCCGCTGAATTATACGGCGTAGCATAAGTGAGAGCGGGATATCACAGCTAGCCTAATATGGTCGGGTTTTTATCACTTGTCACAATACCTGTCACGCTCCAACAAGTACGTGAGTGCGAAAGTGACGAATAGCGCGATAAACGATAAAATGACAACCATGCTACGCGTTCTGATCTTTCATTATCGCTTATAGCCGCCGCGTGCCGCTTGTGAAAAGACTGCCGACTCTAGTAACGCCTTTTTCTTGGCCGTATCTTAGCACATAAAATTAAAGAGCCTAAAAATAAACTTCTGCCTTAAACTTTGCTCATCATTAAAATATTTCATTCAGAGACAGCTCCATAAAAACTAAAAACGTAGCAGTTGTTCAAACTTAGTATCTTCTTACTAGTCGTACCAGTTAAGTAATTACTTTCCTGGCTTTAAAAATCAAACGTTTTCTGGTTGAAATAAGACAGAACTCTCACGTATGAGGCGCTTATGCAATATTGTGCTGTTTTAGTATAGAAACTAACGCAATAAAGGCTTAAGCGACAACTGCTTTAAAGTCAACTTTTCTTTGCTACAATGCGTTTATCTTTTCCGTGGATCTCGGAAATTTGATCTTTAAGTCTATAATGATAAAGACGGTTTTGTTATAATACAAAAAGCTAAGATGGTACAGACTAAGTATGCAGTAGTGTGATGATTAATGGACCAAATCTTCACTTAGGTAATACAGATATTCTGAGTTTTTTAATAATTTTACTGCGGTGAAAATTGAAAGTGTAATTTGATTAAGGTATTTCACTCCAAATTTGTAAAGCTACAGTCCTTAACTTCTATAAAACAAAAAAAAAGGCGGGATGAAAAGCAACTTAGATTATTTGGACAAATATTTTATTTTAATAGTTGTGTCAACTACTATGTCTCTGCAGAGCACTGTAGGTAGACTAGGATCTTTTGCGGGGCGGTTCCCAAACTTACTACATCTGACCCATTGGATCATATTATAAGGCCCGTAGCCAAGAAGAAAATTATATGAAAATTACTATTTTCGTTACATGCTACTGAGAGTAAAAGGTAATTGTACGTTAGCGCGATTTGACCCGCAAACTCCACGTTCAGAATGTTGGGCCACAGCTAAACAAACTCGATACTGCTAAGATGCGTATGTCGAGGTGATCAGAGGGCGTCACTCGTATTATGTCTCTTCACTCGTCACTCTTATTATATCTCTTATGCATAAAGCGTGGAACTGGTTTGTTAATGGCTGCTTTTAACCCTTAATAAGGCAGTGGTCATATATTTACCACTTGGCTCTGGAGGACACAGATTAAAAACTATTTGACGTAAAACAGTTAGGTTTATGAACGCACACATAATCTGTCAATCATAAAAAAAATATGTTGGCAACACTGTGAAGTGTCAAAACGTAGATCTGTGGCTGTTTGTCAAAAAAATCAAAATTTGTACAATTTTTTGGTGTGCGGTAAGTGGTTTTTGTTGTTTTTTCGTAGTAGTATACTATATTACCTAGTTATATAAGTGTGAGCCATTTAGAATATCTGTTTCCACCGTTTGGAAAGACAGTTCTAAGTTGGTGGTAAATATTTTACCTTTGCCCAGTACCGTCAAAAAAGAACGGATCGATTGTATTTTTTTTTAGTTTACAGTGAGAATGTCTAAAAAAGAGAGACTTTATGATAAAAATATTGAAGAACTACTTGAAAATGATCTTTCCAGTATTGAAAGTGACTCAGATGATGACATGGAATATATTTCTAATTTGGTGTTCGATCATGATTACGATAGTCAAGTTGTACGAGGTGTGTCAAAAATTGAAAAACGATCGCGGGTACGGTGTGACGTAAGCAAAGTAGCTCCATGGGCCACGCTGTGCTTTAACAACTTTCATTGTGCATCCACAGACCGTATGTCACATATCATCAACCTGGGGATAGTATGGCCTAGGCAGCACGATGGGGCGGCGGTAAAATAGTTACCACTTTCTACACGCTATTATGAGGCAATGGCCATATAATTACCACCCTGTTTTTCAGAGAAAAGGATTTCCTGAAAATTTTTCATTGATAGTATGATGATTATGGCTACAATAAATGTCTAAAAAAGTTGATCGATTTGTTTTTTCTGAAATTAATACCTCTGCCCTATTAAGGGTTAAGTCGCTCCTATTACTGAATAAGTGGTAGATAAACCATTACAAAGACGACCAGAAGACCACATCGTCACATAAGCCTTAAACCGGCTAACGACGAAACTTAGACACGGAAGGCCCGCCACCAGTTAGATGACGGTTCATAAAGACCTTAGGAACCAGAACATTCATAAGAACCTTACTAGAAACCTGGCGTTTAAAGATGAGGAAGGCCGACCCCAATTAGGGACAAAAGTCCAAGAAAATGTGATGTTCTTTGATACAGCTCCAGGACGCAAAGCCTTGCAAGTAGACCACGAGAAATGTAGTTACGAGTAAGTATAAATAAGTGAGCGACAGCGTGGATTTGCATCTGTAGTGGTATTGTGTGTTTATAGGCATTCTATATTTGAAATTTCCTTTTTCCCGTACAACCACTACACATGCAATTCCATGCCCTCGCAAATTTATCTATACACAACGTTACGAGTATATCCTGCCATGTAATGAAACGAAAGACAGACTACATTGTAAGCTTTTATATCTCTAATGTCAAAGGTGGGAATGTGGAAACTTTCATATTTCGCGAAGAACAATAAAGCCAGCTGACGTTTTTAGTGTTTCACAGGAGTGAGATATTATGAGGTTCCTTGAAAATTGTAAAATATTTTATTTACAATTCCGGTGTAGGTTTTAAACAAAATGTATCTAGTTTTCAGTAGATTTTAGCGTATCGTCTACTATTGTCTCTGACATTAGGATCTTTTTAATATCCTTTTTAGTAAAAAAATTAAAGTTGAAGACATACTTTAAGAACAAGCGACGAGGACATCCTGCGTTCAAGACGGGATTTGAACCAGCATCTCCAGAAATCGTGGCTGACGGAATTTTTAATTAATGTACTTAAAAAAATCAATACAAAACAAAATATTTAATAAAAAAAATATATTTGGTGTTATTACTTACATGGAACAGTTAAAAGAAAAAGTTGAAGTAGTAACTTGTAGAGAGTTGAAGGAAATGGAAATTACTCCACCGACAAGAGCCAAGCTCTTAAATAAATGATGAGTTGCTCCTTATTAATTGTCAATAATAGTACTTTAATATATTACAATACAATACAAATATCCTTTATTGCACACCTCAAACATGGAAAAAGAAATAGGAATAGAATAAAATTAGAGGCCGACAACAGGCGGTCTTACTGCTAGAGAGCGATCTCTTCCAGATAACCTTTGAGTAGCAAAAATATAGTTATACATATAACCAGTGATATTGTTAGTAATAGAAGTATATTTTTGTACCATTTTGTTATGGTCGTCCTGTTTTTTATCCAATAGCCAAGTAACTAGTCCTAAAATAAAACTACGGTTGCTTAGAATTTTTTTCCTATTTACGACGCCATTACAACATTTTCGTTTGCGGTTTTAGGTTTTTTTTTATGACAAAGGTGGCAAACGAGCAGACGGATTGCACTCGCAACACCAAGGGAGTCACAAGCGCGTTGCCGACCTATAAGTGGGTTGGAGCTCTGGGAACCTTATTCACCATCAGGAACACAACACTATATACCTGAAAGGTAGCAGTGCTATTATGGCTGTGGTCTTCTGTAAGGAGGAGGTACTTCCCCAGTTGGGCTTCTCCAGATTCAAGCGTGATGTTACTTCGCTGTTCCCTACCTCTCATTGTTGGACGTAGTTTAAGGACATACCCGGGTCCAAAACTCAAAGGTTCCCAGAGCTCCAACCGCCCTTAAAGGCCGGCAACGTGCTTGTGACTCCCCTGGTGTCGCGGATGCCCATGGGCGACGGTAATTGATTACCATCAGGCAATCCGTCTGCTCGTTTGCCCCCTATATCATAAAAAAAAATGTGGTTAACCGATCTCTTGTTCAATAAATGTTCGTATTTCTATCAATACAAACATAAAACCTATATACTAAAATCTAATACAATCCGTCCGCTCGTTTGCCACCTTTGTCATAAAAAAAAATATTGAGAGCTTACATTGTGTGTAGATAAAGCAGTGTATGTAACTGTATATAATTAGCCATAAAGATACTATCTCTCACTCGTTTGATGTTATTATGTTAAAACCAAACTTGTATATAGCAGTAACATAAACTAATCTTACATATACCATATTGTAAATAAAATTCAGCAAATTTTTAAAGCGTTTGAAAAGGAGATTAATAAGATATTGCTTATCAACGATTCAAAATCTTTTAAAGTCGTACTAAATTACAGTGCACTCTGCACTATAATCGAAAGGCAATCCATTCTGCAGCTAACCTTTTATCAGCGATACTTGGAGTGCAACATTTATATAACCCAACAGAATATCCAGCAATATTGCTGGCCACATTTTGAAACGAGATTCTTGTTAATATTACGTTCCGCGGGAGCTTTTAGTGGAAGAATATTTTAAAGTTGGCTTCGATACCCGATTATGGTAGGTAAAATGGTTGAAAATTTATAGGAGCTACATACCTACATTACATGATGCTGAAATGTATGTATGTATACACATTTCAGCCGTATGCAGTCCACTGCTGGACATAGGCCTCCCACAAATATGACTTGTATAATTTTGGGGGTAGTTGCCATAGTCGCCACGCTGGGCAGGCGGGTTGGCGATCGCAGTAGCTGTAGATTGGGTTTCGACGGACGCTGCTGCCCGTCCGTAGGATTTTTCCCTTTGTCGCCTTACGACACCCGCAGGAGGAGATAAGGTGGTGCTATTCTAGTCAGCCGGCATCACTCGGCGAGGTATATACCTCATCAATATTAATTTGAATAAGTTCGGCTGAGGAGGAGGAAATAACGGGTTATTCTTACACAGACTAGAACACAAAACTACCATAATCCATAATTCAAAATAACCGAAACAAAAAATTACTACAACAAAATTAGTCGACGGAGCTCCGCGCAAGCAATTTTTAGGTGTATGACCCAACGGTAACAACACATATATAACCTAGAAACGGAACAGATGCTTTATTTTTGTCCATCTGGTATTTTTTGTATGTGACTTATTGTGTTGGAGTCATTTTGAGTTAGGGAATGTAGTCGTTTTGTGTTCTATTCCGTGTGAGTCCGAAGCGAAATATCTAGAATGGAAATGTTCTTCATCATTCTTCCCTCTCTGACGAGGATCGCGAGAAAACATGTTCATTAAAAATTAGTTAACACAAATTTCAAAATCGAAATTTATTTGCATTACTACTTAAATATAACCATCATTCGATTCATATGAATGATTCAAAACTAAATCCACATGTTTTAGTACGTGTCTGCTATTAAATAGTATATAAAAAAAAACTGTTAGGTACCAAAAAGACCTCACAGACTGCAAATATATAATGAGCCTCGCTTAAACAGACACAATGAATACCCAATAAGTGGAAATGAATTTAAATTTGACAAACTAACTGACTGGTTCATTCAATTATTATTCAAAATCATTTCGGCATAACACGATGCACATATTTGAATTCATATTTTATTCATCCAAATGGTTTATACAATAGAGTACAAATTATACGAGATGTCATTTTAATGCGGCCGGTTCTGGTTGCAGTCGAAACTGAGGGATCTTTTAGCTTCGAGTACTCGACTCATAATACATTAAACTCTGTTTGAAATAGAGAAATGTTTTGTTAGAAACATGATATCATCCAGAATATATAGCATCCAGCGTCTTTCAGCGACGTGTGTGGGTGGACGTCCTACGTTGTGCTTGCTAGGCCGTGGTCTCCACTCGAGCACTTTTCGACCCCATCGGCCATCTTCTCTGCGTGCAATGTGGCCTGCCCATTGCCACTGCAGCTTGCTAGCCTGGTGGGCTATGTCGGCGACTTTAGTTCGCCAACGGATCTCCTCATTTCTGATTCGATCGCGTGGAGAAACTCCGAGCATAGCCCTCTCCATAGCTCGTTGAGCAACTTTCAGTTTTGAGATGAGGCCGATGAATGATAGAAATGAATAATGGTAGATATCGAAATTATACATTTCGTGCAACAAACAATGGTGAGCAACGTTTATGTGTGATTGTTTTCGTCTTATTTATTTTATATTTGAGTGCACAATCAAAATTCTGCCTTCTGTAGGAGTTTGGGCCGTGAAGTCCAAAGAATTTTTGAGGGATTTGGTCCGGCGGCTGAGGGACAAGGGTTGTGATACTTGTGACCCACGGTCCAGGTCACTTCTGGTGCAATAGATCTCGTTCGCAAGTGGAAACGCTGCCAGATTAAATATGATATTTGGGTCAGGTGTGATTCGAGATGGGTTCTTTAATTTAGTTAGAAAACAACCAACGGGAGTAACGAAAAGATTAAAAGGTGCAGGTCTAAAATGTTGAAGGAGTTCTTGATCGATGATGCATTTTTCACTATAAGGGATTTAATGGATTTTAAATATATGAAATGTTTTTTTGAACATTTTATTCATTTCGTATGACATCTGAATTCTTAATATTAGTAAAACCAGTATTTTATAAATATAATATGATATTTTATTGTGTTTTATTTGTATTACTGATTTTGATTTCATGGCTTCTTCTTTATTTGTTTGCTATATTGATTGAAATTGTAGTTTTGATTGGCAAATTGTATTTATTAATTTCTTTTGACATATTGTAAATTTTTCACTTTATAGCTTTTGAAATTAATTTGATTGAGACAAAGGATACTTGATATCCCGATAATGTGCGCCCGTGGGATTTTACGCAGCCGAAGTTGCAGGCATTAAATAAACTAAAACTACATTTAATGCACTATTGCACTGTCCCGTACGAAATCGAGTTCCGACTCAACGGGCAATTTAATATCAGTACCTACAAACTTTCCGGCTCGAAAATTGCTTTCGTTCTACAAAAATGTGTTCTTCAAAGCGCCCTAGGCTCCATGTGGGGGCTGCTGTTTGAGATGCCGCTATGTCATATACAAGACGTTAGCAAAATATTACTAGTAGGTACCTGCTAGGTAGTACGCAAGTTAGAAACTCAGAGTCAAGAATTTTCGTGGTACATTTGAGTTGTCGTAGTGATTTCTCATTTAAGTCGACTTTCGATATATATAATATGTTGAGTTATGTAATGTACATAGATCAACAATATTTATTTAGTGTGTATGTAGTGTTTATGTACTTTCAGTAAACTATAAGTAAATGATAATATGATAAAGGTGTACCATATATGTACACTTGTACAGTTACTAGTGAACATTTGGTATTTCAATTTCAGTGTGTCAATCTAACATTTTATAAATAACATGGGCTTGCTCACTTTTCGCATTGTTGGCATCAGTCGCGGAGAACACAGGTTTCCATTTTCGAGTACTAAGAGTGTCGAGCACCCCTTCGCGTCGCCGGCACGTTACGGACTGCGCTTTTTTATAATTTTGTTAAATACTCGTAGTTGATTAGAAAACGGTATTATCACAATAATGGGCATAAATTACAATTGTACATGTACATTGAAGTACTCTTATTGACACGAGTAAATGTCGCCAGCATCCATGGTATTTACAATGTCTCAAGGGCCTAAGGCCTTATTAAGGTAGAGTAATTGTAATGCTTAGCTTATATTGTATATTATTTGAAAATAAAGTTGTTTATAGTATAAAAAATATGAATTAGTTTTTTGGTTTTCATTAAAAGTGGGCGTGTGTCCCTCATAATATTTAAAAACGTCCTCGTTTCAACCGTATGTTGTCGTGGCATTTTATATCACATTTAAAGATTACCTTTTGATACGCATGTTTTTGCTTAGTCAGCGAGCACCTAAGCCTTTTGTACAGCAACGACGTTTCGACGTGGCTTTCACGTCCTTCCAACCGTTTTATATATTCCCAAAGGAATCTCGGCCATCATCCACTTTCAGGATCAGTCCGCAGGAGAAAAAAGATTAGGATTTTATGAACATCGGTACGGATTTTCCTTTTAGCTCAACTATAATGCTTTTTGTTTAACCTAAATAACTTGTGCTTGTTCGCAAAGGCATCCTCTAAAGCGACCCACAATTACTGGTTTTGCGCCGCCCGTATACAGTGAATTCCCGCGACCTTTACTAGGCCCCCGTTTCACCTTGTGGGGAGTGGAGGGGCTGCCTACGCCACGTCATCGATACGGGATGGTGTCACCAATATCTTGTATAAGACAATTGTTCAGAGCCTAACTAATCCTCCTAAAAAACGTCTCATATGTCAACGGTGGGAAAGCAAGAGAAGTGTGCCGGTAGGAATAAACAGGAACACAAGGAATAAACTAGTCTAAGTCAGCCAGTCTACGGTGTCTTTAATCATCATGCAGCTACCCCTATAAGAAGTACAGTTGCTAAAGTGACAGTTGTTTACTCAAACTAATTTCTTTCTATCTTGCGACAACTTATTATACAAATATAAATATTTCAGAACAATCTTACACAAATCGACCTAGTCCTACGAGCTCAGTAAGGCTTGTGTTTTAGGTACTAGACGACGATATGTATAATAGATAGATACATATAAATACTTAAATATATAGAAAACATCCATGACCCAATCTGACGCAAATCGACCTAGTCCTACGGTAACCTCAGTAAGGCTAAGGCTTGTGTTGTAGGTACTAGACGCCGATATATATAATAGATAATACATGATATAATGGATACATATAAATACTTAAATATATAGAACTGACTGACTGACCATGACTCAGAAACAAATATCTGTGCCCGTCACGCAAATAAATGCCCTGACTTGGATTCGAACCCAGGACCATCGGCTTCATAGATAGACTTCATATCATTACCCCCAAACCAGACCGGTCGTCAAAATATTGCTCCACAAAACGATTTTCACATTACATCCGATTACAAATATTCGACTCGTCCCCTTTGTTGTAAGTACATATAGATTCTGAGCCGATGATAAAAGACTCGCGACGTTGGCCTTCCTAGTAAAACAAAAGCCTTTACTTCTTTGAAGCCTTTAGAACTTCAGACTGAAATAAAGCCGACAAGGATTTTAGATCGTAAAGTTCGCATTGGAAATTTCTAATGGAAAATGCTTTGTGCAATCCTTGTGTGAATTGTCTTTTTCATTTTACTGGCTCAGAGTAAATGCAAGCTAAACGACTTTACGGGTTAAGTTATTACTTTTAAATGTGTTCCACATAAACTGTGTAGCGTTAACGACAGGTTTACAAAAGTGACGGAAAATATAACACAGATTGTCACAAAATTGAGTGAGACAGGCCTTACACATAAGTCATTCCTTTCTGCTGAGCAACGTCTGATGCCGTGTGATGCCGGCTGACTAGAATAGCACCACTCCATCTCCTCCCGCGGGTGTCGTAAGAGGCAACGAAGGGAAAAATCCTACGGATGGGCAGCAGCGTCTGTCGAAACCCAATCTACAGCTAGTGCGGTCGCCAACCCGCCTGCCAAGCGTGGCGACTGCGGCAACTACCCCCAAGATGATACAAGTCATATCTGTGGGAGGCCTATGTCCAGCAGTGGACTGCATACCGCTGAAATGTGTGTGTGTGTGAGCAACGTCTAATATTGACGTCGACTTATACTTCTTAGCCAGGGCTCATTTGAAATTCTGGCAAGCGCCTTATAGTGCTTAGTGCAAAAATAATAAATAAATATTTGGCAACATCTGCCTATATACCACTAACATTGCATTAAATTGTTGAAAGGGCCTCTGCGCGTTGGCTCGATCCGGCTCCGCATACGCTCCTAAATGTCTGGAACACCATTGTTCATGTTCATGTTCAAGACATATAATAAATAAATATTATAGGAAATTCTTACACAAATTAACTAAGTCCCACGGTAAGCTCATGAAAGCTTAATTGTGTTGTTGGTACTCAGCCAACGGTATATATAATATACAAATACTCTTACTTGAATACATAGAAAACAGCCATGACTCAGGAACAAATACCTGTACTCGGTAAGCTTTTGTGGGTTTTCAGCCCATGATATATATAGTATGGAAATACTTAAATACATATAATACCTATGACTCAGGATCAAAATACTCACAATACAAACAAATGCTCTTTACTACCCAATACGCCAAAGTTATGTTTTAAGGTACACTTTAAGATAAAAGCCAGTCTATGTGCGTTTATCAATTGTAATGTGACAAAAACAATAAAAAAAACAGTATTTCTGTACTTTTGGTGTGTTTTGTCATGTATGTCCTTAAACTACGTCTAACATTGAGAGGTAGGGCACAGCGAAGTACCATCACACTTGAGTCTGGAGAAGCCCAAATGGGGAAGTACCGCCTCCTTACAGAAAACCACAGTCATAATAGCACTGCTACCTTTCAAGTATGTAGTGTTGTGTTCCTGATGGTTAGTTAGGTTTCCAGAGCTCCAACCTTCCTTAAAGCCGGCAAATCCCTTGTGACTTCCTTACAGATGCCCGTGGGCGACGTAATTGCTAACCATCAGGCAATCCATCTGCTCGTTTTCCACCTTTGTCACAAAAAAAAAATTTGATGCTGATTCTGATCTTTTTGCCTATTCACGGGACACACTAGGTAGTTCTTATAAAAGCAAAGTTTGTATCACACGAGCGTGCATCATAAAACTGTTATTGCACTGGAAACGGCCCGTTAAACTGACATTAACGTTTTGATGGACGCAATGAGTGAAGTTTTCAAGAACGCTTCAATACTGCGGGCATAAATACTTAAATTATTTTTAAGTATATAAATTATTTTTAAGTATCTATGGATACTTACATACTTTAAAACCAAAATGGTCGCGTACCCAACGGTTTCAGAGGAATTTCCTCCCGCGTACGCTAAGGTTGCGGAATGAACTTCCTGCGGAGGTCATCCTAAAGGACTACAGTATGGGGTTCCTCAAAAGGGTGTAATTAGGTTTTTACGGGGTCGGCAACGCGTGAATGATGCCTCGGTATTGTAAACGTCCATAGGCTGCGGTTACCGCCTACCATCAAGCGGGCCGCATGCTTGTTTGCCACCTTTTTGGTATTAAAAAAATGGAAATACTGCCTCGGACTCGCGACTCCGGGTTACTTACTCGTCGCTCTATCAACTGTGCTACAGATACGACAAATATGATGGCTGTGAATTTCTATACCATATCCTTCAATAATTTATTCATTCATTCCTTGAGAACGCTAGTAGCCTAGCGGTAAGAGCGTGCGTCTTGCAGTCCGGAGATCGCAAGTTCAAACCCCGGCTTGTACCAAGTTTATTGGAACTTATGTGCGAAATATCATTTGATATTTACCTGTCGCTTTTCGGTGAAGGAAAAGATCGCGAGGAAACCGAAGTAATCCCAATAAGTCCTAGCTAACCCTCTTGGTTGAAGGGTAGATGGCAGTCGCTTTCGTAAAACTAGTGCTTTCCCCAAATCTTGGAATTAGTTGCCGAGCGGATCCTAGGCTCCCATGAGCAGTAGCCAATGCCGGGAAAACGCAAGGAAGATGATGATGATGATCCTTCAATGATTCGACAATCGTCTTTAAGGAATCTTTATCAGAAATAAATTCTCTATAATTTGGTTGCCTTGCGATATTTGACTTGCCTTAAATAATAAAACAGATCAGCTAGACACTGCTGGTGCTGCACTGCTGGACATAGGCCTCCCCCAAATATGACTAGTATCAGCTTGGTGGGTAGTTTCCACAGTCGCGATGCTTGGCATGCAGGTTGGCGACCGCAGGAGCTGTACATTAGGATGAAAGCTACTGCCCATCTGTCATTATTTTTCCTTTGTCACTTATGGTGGTATTCTAGTCAGCCGGCATCACTCAGCGATATTATAAATCATAATAATGTGACTTTTACAAACAGCGCACTTTTTGCACCTTATTACAAAGAATTAAGGTCAAAAAGTGTAAACATATCTTTGACGTCAACTGTAAAAACCGCTGTCTCAATGGAATCCTAAACGTTTTAAGCGCCACCCTTCTGATTCAAATTTTATTTGTCAAGATTCCAGTTAATCCTTTCAACAGCCATTCCGCGCGCCCATTTCTATTGAAGCTCTCAAAGTATTACCGCATAGAAGCCAAATGAAAAATGTTAAGGTGCTGGCAGGTACAATAACGGTGACGGATGACAGGCAAGAAAGGCACGAGGCACGAGGCAGGAAAGAGGAGGCAAGAGGCATAAATCATGCCTCGGAATTATATTGCTGCCGGAATATTGAATAAGCATTGAACGTGCTGGATTCCGGGAGCGTTAAGTTGTGTATTGAGAGTTTGTCTACGCCTTTTTTGTTTTGTTCTTGTTGTGTACGTGTAACGAATGGTTTATGCAGAACGTGACGTGCAGATTACGGGTTATTAAACGCATGCTGATAGAGTACTCGTCTTTTTCTAACTCTGTAAATGAATGAGGGACAGGTAATCATCTCGCTCGCGATCATGTGTTAGGGGTAAAATTGTGAGAAACATAATGTTATGTGGCTTTTAAGTGACTTAATATCATAAAGGTTCACACGGTTTATTGAGATATGTACAGCCGCTATTAGATATATCCATATCAGTCAGAAATATCTGATCAACGACTCTATTGTCAAGACTATAAAGTATTAGATATTTGTGACCAAGATCACAGCTTCTACATATTTGATGGCGACTTTACGATATTAACAACAGATACACTAATGAAAATTTTAAACCAAAAATGTAAGTCACGAAAGTCGAAGAAGCTGTTTCTAAGCCGACTTCAGACACCAGACTGCATGGCTTGGTCATTTTTTCTTAAATATATGACATCTATTTCAATTTACAAAAATAACAAACACTTATAGCTATTTAAAATGCCCAATTCAGACACTTCAATACTTAAACTTTTCTCATTTAGCTTTGCGTTTATTCATTACGCATTAATTAATACTTGTTTATGTTTACGCTAAGAAAACTACAGGACTTAATTTAGACTTTCAATCCTTAAAATAAGTTGAATCAAAACCCGTGCCTACTTCAGAATTTCTATTTTAACGGCGTTTTATTGAAGAAAATCCGGTAGTTAATTAGAGGATTACTTGACAAGCCTGTTTAATGAATTCCTCCACAGTTCCACGGGCCGAAGAATTGATGAGTAATACTTTCGGTGAAAATTAAAAACACCGTCACTCCGCCTAGCCTGGGTTTAAGTTCACTGCCTATTACACCGACTAGTGTAAAGTTTTGAAGAATTAGTCGGAGAAGAAATTTTCATATTTATTGAGAGAGTACTCTCTGTACTAAAGTCATTTAGCAGTAATACGTCTTCTTCTTCTTTTAAAAAAATATGGCTTCCATCAATAAATCAATCGATGATTTCGCCAATGTCAAGTAAAATAACATATAAGTATAATAACATAAGTTTGCCCTTAGAGCATGACGTTGTTCGGTAGTAGGCCTTGCGTTTTGTAAAGTGGTAGCTGGACTTTACAGAAAGCTAAGAGGCGGCCGTGACCCCCGGATTGCCGGGTGATGACCAAAATAGTGGTGAAACACGTTTTGAAATCAATTCTTCATTAACTGCACAATTCTGCGTTAGATCACTGCATAATACGCTATCAATATTACACACTAAACTACGTTTGAACAAAAACCAAAAAATATATTTTCAAGCCGACTTCGCCATTTTGAGGTTCAACCGTCAATCAGCAGTAATACGTAATAAAATGAAATCTCATTGTCACAATCACATCTGTCATCTTCAATATGTCAGACCAAAGGGTTTACCGCAATGTTCGATCGTGCATCTGTTTCTTATACTCTAACAATTAGAGTGACAGCGACAATTGTTTAATGTGCAGAATTCTCCCTCCATACATAGCTGCTTACATTTTTCTCTATTCTCGTCTAGAAGTTTTAGAAGATAATATAATTATGTATAAAGTAATCGCGGCACTGCAAGAATTAACGATCGTAAATTCTTTAGGGCCTTTGTCCGGCTGTGGACGATGGACCTCTTCTAGCCGACATGATGAATGATGTAATATAATCTATCGTATAAATTAAGTTTGTGAGTGTCGGGGCTTTCGACCTCTGTTCTGACCTGACTGTAATGGCTGACTGACATGCTTTGGAATGACAGACACTAAATTTAAAGACTGACAGGACATACATTGACAGAACAAGACTGAATTGAGCAGTGATCGACAAGAACTTGACAGAGACGGTAATAAATAAAACAAGAACCAGTTTATTAAGTACTTAAAATTCTCCCAAAACCTACCAACCAACCAACCTGGATTAGAAATTTTACAAATAAGTTGCTCATATATTAGAATAACATAAGATATAATTTATAAAAATATTGTGTAAAATGGGTTACTTAAAGTACGCAAAGGAAGTAGTGGGTAGAAGCTAGAATGTATATAAATAACATGAACGGTGTAAATTAGCCCCATATTTCGACCCGCACTCCGTCGCGCGGAGACAAATTGAGCTAATTCGTGATGGAGCGGCGGCCAATTCTTACGGCTTAGCAACAAAACGGCCCCGTGGCGTGGCAGGGGAACACCACAGACTATATAGCAACTAGAAATAATAACTAAAACTAACATTTCTAGCTAAATGAATAAATATTTCGGGACAATCTTAGATAAATCCATCTAGTGCTACGGTAAGCTCAGTAAGGCTTGCGTTGTAGGTACTAGACGATGATATATATAATAGATAATTAGAACATATAAATACTTAAAAACATAGAAAACACCCACGACTCAGGAACAAATATCTGTGCTCATCACATATACTCGTAAATGCTCTGACTGGGATTTGAATCCAGAACCATTGGCTTCATAGGCAGGGTCACTACCCACTAGGCCAGCCGGTCGTCTAACAGCCCGAATTTATAACTTTACTAGTTGGAATGCACCTGGACATCAGGTATTCCATGGATATAGCTACGGGTATAGTTTACGTTCGAGGCTAGGAAGTCGGTAGGTAGATATAGATATACTTTTGACCGACTTTTAGCCATATCTTTGACAAACAAACAGAGAGCATCACACTCTCAATAAATATGCACCACATCTATCACACACCAGATGGTTTTTTTTTTGACAGTTCTGTCTCATCATCAGAGCAGCCGAAGAACGTCCACTGATGGACTTGCGCCTCCTCAAAAGCGGCCCACACTTACCGGTTTTACGCCCAGATTCCCAGATTCCCAGATCTAAAGATCGCGAATATTTTGTTTGGTATAGCCGCGATGCTCCTTTCAGTAAGTCAAGAGTGAGTCAAGAATTTTTACGCCCCAACGGCCATCATCTCTAGGTGCAATATGCCCCGTCTACTACCACTTAAGTTTAGCGATCCGGGGCTACTGTTCCGTCTGGGCGGTTACTGTTCTGTCTAGTGCAATCATATGGTCTGTGGGATACACCATGAAATTGATTTGTGAATCGGATATAAATAATCGAGAGGCGTTCTTGCGTATGTAATTTTGGATGGAGGCGCTTTATTTTAGGGTTAAAGGATCATACTGGATACAGATTTGGGGATGTCGCTTTTTGAAGTTATCCTACGATGTAGTACAACAGTAAATTTTTTTAGTAACGTATAAAACAGCGCACCAAAAGCATCTACCGTTTTTAGTTGCTTTACAGAAAGAGTCAGATTTCTGCGTGTTTATCAATCGAAATGCGATAAAAACTATGAAACGGGAACTGTCGAAAATGTATCAAAAAATAATGTAAAAAAAATACACACGATGGCAGATACCTTTGGTAGCCTAGCGGTAAGAGCGTGCGACTTGCAATCCGGAGGTCACAAGTTCAAACCCTTGCTCGTAGTAACAAGTTTACGGAACTTATGTTCGAAATGCCTTTTGATATTTATCAGTCGCTTTTCGGTGAAGGAAAACATCGTGAGGAAACTGGAATAATTCTCTGGGTTGGAAGGTCAGATGGCAGTTGCTTTCGTAAATCTAGCGCCTACGCACCCGCAACACCAAGGGAATCACAAGCGTGTTGCCGGCTTTAAGGGTGATTGGAGTAAGGGAACCTTACTTACCACCAGGAACACAACAATACACATCTGAAAGGTAGCAGTGCTATTATGGCTGTGGTCTTCTGTAAGGAGGAGGTTGTGTTATTTTGATTATGACACAATGATCCTGGGTCCGAGATATTGATCTAAAACTGAAAACATAAACTGTACCATACCTGAAAGCAACCGTAAGACTTTTTTTTTTGGATTATTAATTTAAAAACAGTCTTACTTAAAGATATTGAAAGCTTATAAGTTCAACCATTAGCATAGCAGCATTAAAGTCAATTTTTTGTATTTTGCTTATTTTATTTGACTACGTAATAAAAATATCTAAAGAGATGTAGCGAACTCTAAAATACGGTTTAATAACATCGAGGTTTTGTACCGCGCTAACTCCTTATAAATCTCCCGACAATCTCTGTTTATTCTAAAAGTCTTCAAGAAACCTATTAAGGCTACGTTAGTTCCAGATTGAATTATGTATGAAGACAGTAGAGAGGATTTTTCCGCGTGCGACGCGAGCTTTTTCATATTGTTGTATTTCACTGACATTATGTATAAATTGAAGAAAAAAAAACGTCGCGCTCATATTGTTCGTAAGTATGAATTCCGTTTTAAACTCTCACGGTTTTTACACATTATTACAAATAAACGGGACTTAACCGTGTATATCAAAAATCTTTACAATAATTACAATGTTACAAGTACTATTTATATTAATAATAAGTATATCAGTCATATTATAAGTTAACAGAAGCTACCATGGAAATAAACCCTAGTCTAAGCCCTGGCCCAGTGCACCGTTAAAGTATGCAGCGCAAACGTCCCAAATACACTGGCCGAATTTCCGTGTTATAAGGCCAGTGAAATGTATATTAACTTAAAAAATACGACGTGTCCTCGTGGTCTCCAGTATTAGTATTGTATCTATATGGCAGGCTATCCCAAATAGTAAGCTTTATACCTCAGGGCCTTCGCCAAGATTACAATCGTAACAAAAATAAACCATACGTATCAATAGAAAAGATTACGTTACCTACTCTTCGTTTGCTGGAGGCAAACGGCGCAGGACTGACCATTAGCGAGTCTTGGAGGAGGCCTGTGTCCAGTAGTGGGCGTCATTCGGCTGAAATAAGTATGATGTTGAGGAAAAACAAGTGTTTGTTTTTAAGCAAACAACCGTAAGAATATAAAAAAAATAACTGTATTAAGATGTAGGGATATATTTTATATAAAGGCAACAAAAAATCATATTTACTACACAAAAAAGAAACAATCTTAGTTGTTGTGGTTTCTAAGATATTAATTTGAAATTTCCACGATCTATTTTAGATAAATGCACTCACTTCGCCTTAACATGGTTGCATAACTTAAGTTGGTTGCATAACTTAAGACCGGATCGAAAATGGCTTCCGTTGAATTTTCCCATATTTCCGTCGTTAAGAAATGTTGACACTTAAAAAGTGGAGTTTCTGTACCCTTACCATGAGTTGTGACATTGACGTTTTCGATAACAAGTATCGAGTTTACTATCTGTGTATTGGAGAAAAACACACTTGATTTAGATAAAAGCGTGTTTATTCCGTGAGATACTTTTGAGTTGTGTTGTTAGGAACGTCAAGCATTTCGAATATCGTTGCTATACAAACAACCAGCCAATACAACGTTTGTGATATAGAACATGTAGTTTACATAGGTTCCAACACCACCCCTTAAACTATATGTTCATAGTACACATAACATATATCTATATCAAAAACTACTAAGCACTAAGCATATAAAAATCATTAACAAAACGTTGAAACCTTTCAGCACACAACGGCTTCGTTAAGATATCCGCCAGCATGTCGTTAGTACACATATACTTAATAACTAATATGCCATTTTCTACTACTTCGCGGATAAAGTGATGTCTTACATCAATATGCTTAGTCCTGGCATGATACATGTGGTTTTCAGACAATTTGATCGCAGATTGATTGTCGTTGTAAACTATTACTTGGACATCAATCTTTATGCATTCCGACATGAATGCCTTTATAAACAATGCCTCTTTACACGCATCGGATAGCGACATATACTCGCTCTCAGAACTGCTAAGAGCCACTGTTCTTTGTTTCCGACTCTCCCATGATATTAGTGACCTGCCTAACTTAAATACGTAACCAGTGTAAGACCGACGATCGACCACACTAGCCGCCCAGTCTGCGTCCGCTGACCCTGTCACGTTCAACCCACTCTTCTCGTACTTGATGCTGTAGTCCATCGTACCCTTCAGGTACCGAAGCACGCGCTTCGCAGCCTTCCAATGAGCTTCCGAGTAGCAATCGTTAACCCTTAAACGGGCCTGGCGATTTTTTTACTTTTGGATCCTGATTTCGGTAGATTATAGCGTTAGTAAAAAAGTAATTTCTTGTTTTTTTTTTAGTATCATTATTTTCTAAAAAAAACCCTGTGGTCAATATAAGCCCTGTGCCCGTTACCAAGAACCCCTCGTGGTCCGTATGTGGCCTCTGCCCTACTGGCTATACATTGAGGTTTTAAGGGTTAGTCATAATGTTTACATGTAATTTTCGGTAAAATAAAACCACAATAAAAGTATGAAAAAATTATGTTTATTTTAATATTCAAGTGCCATTTAGCAAAAATAGCAACAAAAATTTAAATTTTGTTACAAAACTTAAAACTTTACAATTTTCTCAGTGATTAAGATATTTCAACAACAGTTATGAACCTACCCTTAAATTACACAAAAATACCCTGACAGGCAATGGGCACATACAAACCACTTGTACTGCACCGAAACGGGCAGAGGTCCTATAGGGACCACAAACTTTATGAGCAAAAATTTTACATAATAAACTATTACTGTAACTATTTATGACATACTGCACTTAGATTATATACTAACAATATAAAGCATCACATAGTACTTACCTTAATTTTTTTCGGCACAATATAAAATTTTACTCAGCAAAACACAAAAAAACGGCCTCTTTTCTTGAACTTCAGTTTGACAACTAAACCGTCACAAAAATTTGTTTTGACACATCAACTTTGGGTGCGTTCCGAAATCAGTCAGTTCCTAGACTATACGTCAATGACATTTAGTGTCTTCAATAATCTTCCTGCTCGTCAGAAAAAAATCATATGCTAAGTGGCCGCTATGAGATCACTACACGTTTAAGGGTTAAACTGACTTAACATACTCACAGCATGCGCGATGTCAGGACGCGTACAAACCGCTAAATACATAAGGCAACCGATCAAATTCCTGTATTCGTAGTCTCCAGTCTTCTCAGCTTTATCAAGTTTCAAACCAACTTCCATCGGTGTCTTGGCAGGTTTACAATCAGTCATCTTAAACCTTTCCAAAACCTTTCCGATATAACCAGACTGGTCTAGAATAATTTTGCCATCTTTGCGACTGACGTGTATTCCCAATACACATTTTGCGGGCCCGAGATCCTTCATAACAAACTGTTTCATCATCTCCTCTTTCACTGCCTTTTTCTCAGTTTGACTGTTGCTAAATATCAAAATGTCATCAACATAAAGGCCGAGAATGACAACCCCGTTGTTAATTGATCTTACGTAGACACACGGCTCAGACGCTAGCCTCTTGAATTTTAACTTCTTGACAAGTACATCGTTTATCTTCTCATTCCATGATCTACTAGCTTGTTTCAGTCCGTAAACAGCCTTCAGCAAACGGAACGCTTTTCCTTTGCAGCTCTTTACTCCAAAACCTTCAGGAATTTCCATATGAACTTCTTCTTTCAAGTCTCCGTTCAGAAAAGCTGTCTTGACGTCCATATGATCATTGTCCATATCATATTCTGCCGCCAGTGCCAACAGTAGTCTTATTGTGGAATATCTCACGACGGGTGAGAACGTTTCAAAATAATCTACTCCATGTTTTTGTGTAAATCCCTTCGCAACTAACCGAGCCTTGTATTGTAGGAGTTCTCCATTCAGACCTCTCTTTTTCTTAAATATCCACTTGCACTTGACAGGTTTCTTTCCCTTCGGCAAGTCTACAAGTTCCAGACATTTATTATCTAAGAAAAACTGATACTCATCTCTCATTGCTGCTTTCCACTGCGCAGACTCAGAACCGTCGAGTGCTTCGCGCACGATAGTAGGTGTATCCGCGCTGCAACTCGCTCCGAATGCTGATGTAAACGTATCTTCGAATTCACTCCTTCCTCTCGATTCCTCTGAATCCCAAGAAGATGACCCAGGAGCGTAAAGCGTATCACTACCCGAAGTACTAGTCTCATCGTTGTCGGTATCGTCCGTATCACTCGCTGCTTCCGGTTGGGGCTCCTCCGTGACGTCAACGCCCTCCGCCGTCTGCACTCCTACATTTTCAGATTCATTATTAATGATCATGTACGGAGTCGACTCGTTGACCACAGGTTGCTGAACCTGGTCTTTGTAAAAATTGTCCTCTACAAATACCACATTACGCGAAACTATACATTTAGTAGGATGTGCGGGATCTACAAGTTTATATCCTTTCGTATTTTCGCAATAGCCAATAAAAATGTAAGGTTTACATTTCGGATCAAGTTTCTTACGATCCTCAACGACAGAGTAAGCAACACTACCAAAAATTCGTAAATGGTTCAAATTTACCTTAGATCCTGACCATTTCTCCTCAGGAGTTGCACCTAGTACAGCTTTGGTTGGCGATCTGTTCTTCAGGTAAACTGCAGTACACATTGCTTCTGCCCAGTATTTCTGATCCAAGCCAGCTCCCTGCAATATACACCTCGCAGCCTCAGTAATCGTACGATTCGCCCTTTCCACGACTGAATTCTGGTGTGGACAATGAGGCACTGTTAACTGGTGTCTGATGCCATGCTGCTTCAGAAATTCATCAAAACGTTTAGTTACAAACTCACCTCCCCGGTCACTTCGAAGAATCTTAATAGTTTTATTTGTTTGATTCTCAACAAGGGATTTGAATTCAATAAACCTCTCAAAAACTTCGTCTTTCGTTTTAATAAAATAACAAAAAGTTTTACGTGTAAAGTCATCTATAAAAAGTAGCATATATCGCGAACCACCATACGATGTTTGCGGCATAGGCCCGCAAACGTCAGTGTGTATGAGCCCTAAGATTTCACTCGCTCTAGTAAATGATTTCTTTGGAAATGGTAACTTTGGGGTTTTTCCTTCAATGCAAGAAATACACTGTTTAAAATCAGAGCTAGGATAATCAATGCCATCGGCCATACCTGATTTCAATAGGTTCATGCTCCTCGAGTTCAGATGACACAAACGCTGATGCCACACATTTTGAGAGACAACACGTCCAGCCCCCACGTTCACCGCGACATGCTCAGCGGACGCAGACTTAGACGATTTCGGTACACTATTACGCGTTTTAGAGACGGTTTGTAATTTATAAAGACCATTCTCACATTTTGCAATAGCAATCAAAACATTTCTAAAATAAATATTACAAACATCAGAATAAAAAACGATTTTAAAACCTTTTGACGCTAAAGTGCTGACAGACATCAAATTACATGACAAGTTCGGAATATTAACAACATCGCAAAGAGTTTTTATACCGTCTTTAACATGCAGTTTGGTACTGCCACGACCCGCACTACGAAGTCGTACGCCGTTCGCCACCGTGACTTCCAAGCTCGTGTCCACCACGAAGTCGTCCAGGATGTCCCTGCTGCCACAGAAATGCCGAGAAGCGCCAGAGTCCACGTACCAGGAGTCTTCCTGCATGTCCACGGACAGTGCGCTTAACATGTTAGCCATCCCTTTGCCAACTGCATCCTTCGCCTTCTTATTCCCTGGACGGTTCTTGGAAATGTGGCCCAGCCTTCTACAGCGGAAACATTTCAGAGGCTTATCGTCTCGTCGCTTCGCCACCATCACGGAACCACCGCTCGTGTCCGTTCCGTTAGTTCGACGCTGATGTTCTTGTAATAATTTTTGTTTCACAAGCTCGCTCGACAACTTTACACTGCAGTTTTCTAGCGCCATTATCAGTGGGTCGTAGTCAGATGTGAGCCCACTTAACATTATCACAGCTAGAAACTCGTCGTTCAGCGGAGCTTCGATGTCGGTTAATTGTTGTGCGACATCACATACCTTCGTAAGATATGATTCCATATTGGGATACTCCTGAAGCTTCATCCCAAACAACTGCCGCATTAAACCCAGTCTTCGGCAAAGACCCCTATCTTCATACGCAGCTTGAAGACTCATCCACGCCTCCCGTGCGGTAGTTGCGTTACGCACGTGCGTGATGCCCACAGGGTTTATGCTCAGACAAATGCGAGCCAGAGCTTTCTGTTGCTTCTTTTTATCTTCGCAAATAGGTGTCTTACCGTCTTTGCTCTCCACGCACTCCCACAAATCTTCTTGGATCAGCACCATCTTTATCATGAATTTCCACGATCCATAGTTCCCCATGCCGTTTAATTTTTCTATGGCAGGAATAATAGCCGCCCCAGAACTGGACGTCGCCATTACGATTTTTCGTGCACACAATATTTTATGATAAAAAGAACAACGCACACAGCACTCCGCAGACGCTCACTGTACAGTAGCGGCTGCTACCATAAGCTCTGCTACCATATTGGAGAAAAACACACTTGATTTAGATAAAAGCGTGTTTATTCCGTGAGATACTTTTGAGTTGTGTTGTTAGGAACGTCAAGCATTTCGAATATCGTTGCTATACAAACAACCAGCCAATACAACGTTTGTGATATAGAACATGTAGTTTACATAGGTTCCAACACTGTGCATCTCGTGCGCACTAAAATAGTAGAATGCACAGATAGTAAACTCGATACTCGTTATCGAAAACCTCTATGACACAACTCATGGTAAGGGTACAGGCCGAAGTTAAATCTAGTTTAGTAAGTTCATAGTACATAAGTACATATCTATAGCTTGTATTTAAACTTCGTAGTCATTCCAATAATTTATTAAACATGAACACGATGTATTTGGTCACTCGCGTTTCTTCGCAGGTGTAGAAATGTCTCGCGTTAAAATACATTCTTAGATAAATTTACTCTAGTAGACTTAAATCACAACCAAATGATTTTCCTTAATTACATCAGCCCAGCTATCATCCCATAAGTATATATATAATATACAAATACTTACATACATTTAAAACACCCATGACTCAGGAACAAATATCTATGCTCATGGTACTAATAAATGCGCTTACTGGGATCTAAACCCAGAACCGTCGGCTTCATAGGCAGTAGGCCAAAGCTGTCGCCGAAATATGCATCACTTTTATCTTAGCTGCCAAAACCCATCAATTGTGCCACTAAAGCTCCGTCCAAGCTGATCGTATCATCTTTTTGCAGCATTCGGAAGCAGCCAAGGTGGCTCTAAGCCAGTTTGTCTTAAACTTCAGTTTGCTATCTCGCGTTGACTTGACAGAATCTTTGAAGGTAACGTTACCGTGCCAAGATTTGCGGTGAAAAGTGAGCTAGCAGTTTCACAAAATACAAGGTAGGCTATATTGTATTTGAACAATGAGATGATCTTTTTAGGATTACGTACCCAAAGGACTAAAACGGGACTTTATCTATTTATTACTAAGACTTTACTGTTTGTCTTTCAGGCGTTGGGCTGCATCTCATGAACCATTATAGCAAGACAGCTGTAATTTTCACAGATGATGTGGGTATTTATGTTGCTGCTGCAACAACGAATATTAAAAACAGAATTGGAGAATCCATACAACAAATGTGATTTTCTTCCCTTATTTTGCTGCATATTTATAATGAAGACAGATAATGTGGTACCTATTCATAGTGGTACGGAAGCCTTCGTTCGCGAATTTGACTCACACTTGAACGGTATTTTCATGTCCTTTGTCTGCTCGTTATCAAAACTTACAAGACAAACTGGTCATATTTGAGTATTTTGAAATTTTTTATTACAGCTGCCATAACCACTTAAGAGAATAGGTACTTGAGAAATTTTGACGTGTTCCACTGTAGTCGGGTGGTGTAATTGGCCAGGTTGTTCATCGGATAACCTGGAGATCCGAGTTCAAATCCTGCCTAAGATGCCTCTGGACCTGGTCTCTTTTTCTTAAGAATATGAGATCAGTTTCAATACGGGGCGACATATTCGGTTAATCGATAAAGCTCCTTAATAAATGAAAAAAAGAAAAAAAATATTATATATATATCACCGTAAAATTATAAATTCCGTTAGATTATAATCTTACTCACTTATATGAATAATTCAATTTGCACTGTATAACATCATGTTTTTATAGAGTTTTGAGTGTCACTTTTGTCCTTATTCGCCCCGTTTTACGGTTACAGCTTCTATTGATATATTCGTAGTATGAATCCAAATTCCTATCAATTTCAAGCTTCGCCTAACTAATGCTAGTGGATTGCCAGGGGCGGATACGACGGACTTAAAGCCAGCTTGACTTGAAACTTCGGATTGTTATCACTTCGTGTCTCGGTAGAATCCCTGTAGGTAACGTCTTGCTGCCAAGATTCTGTCCAATTCAATAGAAAAGCTGGTAGTCTTGTTTGTAACAATAATACGAGTAGGTATACCTTTTTTTTTTTTTTTTTTTTTATGACATAGGCGGCAAACGAGCAGACGGATTGCCTGATGGTAAGCAATTACCGTCGCCCATGGGCACCCGCAACACCAGGGGAGTCACAAGCGCGTTGCCGGCCTTTAAGGGGGTTGGAGCTCTGGGAACCTTACTCACCATCAGGAACACAACACTACATACCTGAAAGGTAGCAGTGCTATTATGGCTGTGGTCTCCTGTAAGGAGGAGGTACTTCCCCAGTTGGGCTGCCCCAGATTCAAGCGTGATGGTCATCGCTGTGCCCTACCTCTCATTGTTGGACGTAGTTTAAGGACATACCCGGGTCCTACATAATTAATTGAAATTTTGTTTAGTGTTCTGTGATGTTATATTATAATTATGAATTTGTAAGTATGTTTTGTGTAGGTAAATTTGTGTGTTATCTGTCGTGGCATCACCGAATGGGCTGAGCTGGCAATATGCTGAGTTGAGTCCATTTTGTGATGCACACCAGGTGTATTTTTTTTTTCTTTCTTTGTCTGACATTGTTTTTGTATATGTGTTGTCACAAATAAATGTTTTTTATCTTTATCTTTTATCTTAATTTAAAAGTAAAAAAAACGGAAACCTTGTAACTTACTTCGTTGTCTGCCTGTCTGTCTATCAAGGCCCTTTTTCTCAAGAACTGGTGGAACTGGTGGAAGGATCAAGCTGATTCGTATCAAATACCCAAGGCTCAATGTTACTGTCCTTAGAGCTGTGAAAAAATCTAACTTCTAAACGAACGTAGTCGAAAGATACAGCCGTTAATGCTGCAAATTAGGACAACCTATTTCCCTCAACGTCTTGTAGCATAGGTAAAGGAAAAGTTGCGTAAAGCATGAACTTTTAGCTTTTACTTATATACCTATAGGTTCGTACGAAACCCTAGGTGCGCGAACCCGACTCGCACTTGGCAAGTATTTCTCTAGTATATGTCGTAGCAAACGTTGTCTACAATCTAACGACATGTAGTAGATACGTGTTTGCAAAGTCTTATACTCAAGTTATATGTTCGACTAGTTGAACAATGTCCATGTCTCTCATGACTATTCGATTACAGCGCAACCTGTCAAATTCTCAAGTGCTAAGCTCAGTATATTGTAGATTTTGTTTTTACGATACAGCCATCCAGGAAATTTAGTTTGTTCACGTAAATGCGACGTTCATTATATGTGATCTGGTTATAATTTTATCGCCTATCGCTTTCACTTCACCATCACTTTCATACTTACATACGTATACCTACTAGTCAGAACGTGACGGAGATGATATCGTCATGATAAAATTAATAGACCATCTCAGTTCAGACGATTTGTTCATGGGCGTATTTAAACGCTCCAAGTTTACTTAGTATTTTCTGAATATAAATTAATAAATTTCTTCTTCTCTATCGGTTCATCTCTGCTGAGGATCGCGACCACATATTATTAATAAAGATATATTAAATTAATAAAGATATATTTGTGACAATCTGACATAAGTCAATCTACCTAGTCCAACAGTGAGCTCAATAAGGCTTGCGTAGCATTGGGTCTTTTCTCTTGTACATCAATTAAGGCGTAATTAGAGTGACAAAGACAATCGTTCGAAAGCGGTATCATGTGAATCGACCTTTGTAGTTGATACATAGCGTTGGTATTTAATATTCGCTTCCAAATTGAGGCTAAACCGAGAATTTCGCTGTAAATACGAAGTAATATGCATGGCATTAATAAAGAATCGATATCCGACGGATATGAGAATTCCCAGCGGTTATGTAGTCTCATTACGAGGTCGGATATTATGGGCGAGCATGACTTGCTTGTAAGTTATTCGTATTATGATAAAGGCTTAGAGTGCGTGTACACGGGCGTTTTTATACACTCGTAAGGTCGTTCCAGTATAAGTGCGTTTTTTTTTGGTCGTAACTTCAGATATAATGATGCAAAGAATTACCAGAGAACTGTCAACATTTTGTTGTTGATTATTTATGATTGTTATAGGTATACCCAGATATTTTTCTAGCAGGAACGACATTTGTTTAGTGCCTGCCACATTAAAAATATCCACAATCCTGTTATCGATAAGTACATACTACTTCAACGACAAGACGTACATAAAGTCTTATATTGACTACCTACTACTAGACGCCGCGTGCCACCGATCTTGAACAAATTGAACGTAATCCATACACTTTTGATCCAATTTACTTTTATAATTTTCAATTAATACTTTCTGAAGTATGTAAAATATATATAGGTTTGTTATTCTTATTTATTTTTAACCCTAATATTTGTCTTTGTATTACTGAATGACGTTGAAGGTGGTAGGTACTTAGCGATAACGATGTTTTTATTTTGTCATTCACTTACAAGAAATCGTTCGTGATATAAAAATATCTAGGTATAGTTATAGGCATACGTACTTGTTACCAGTACGTCTTGAATTTTATTACGTTTATTATTGGATTAAGCTGATATTGTGTATTTTGTAAGTTTATCTGTCAAAACTTTCAAATTTGAACCAAACTTATTTTTAAATAGATTCGGTTTTCGTCTCATGTAAGACTTAAAATATCTGGCGGCTACCAGTTAAAGAGTTAATAAGTAGAGATAATTGTAAAGGTAGCAGTAATTTAGGATAAATTACAGGGACAAAGTAAAACTTCAAATAATTAAATACATACATTTAATCGAATTTCTATGCTTGGCGACTCAGGACATATCGGGGTATTAAGAGTAATACAAACTCATATCTAAGATGAAATTGCACATTTAACAACACAATATAAATAGAATCTTATTTATAAATATAACTTTTAAATGACTAGAAAGGCGTGAAGAAAACGAACGAGCGTTTGAAACGCGCGTTTTTAATCACTCGTATCCATTACATGCTCGTGGACATTTAACATTCTCACACTCACCACTACGATATTTTGAATTTATAATTACAATAACCATTTAATAAATAATTTATCTTTTAAGTTTATAGATTTTAATCACGCTTTATTCATTCGCATGAAAATAAAACACAATAGTTATTTAACTTTCCATAGTTTTATATGGACATACGAGTACGAAGCAGAGTTAAAATTAACTAGGTATTAAAAAGCTTTCAATATTCATAACTTCGGTAACAGGTTATACAACAGTAGTGTTAAAATTAGTTTAGATATGAACTACAAGATATGCTATATAATAATGAGATAGGTGAATCCTTTCGTTGTCATAAGAAAGATCCTAAGGACTTGAAAATATCTATTAAAATGCTTGAAAGTTTTGAGCATTTTTAAAATTCAAGACTATTCATACATAGTTTCGAAATCACGCATTGATCCACTAAGAGAGAAAGATCAAGAATTATTCTATGCTTTGAACACAGACACATTAAACTTTACGTTAAACAAGTGACACACTGAGAGAAGTAAACGCAGCTGTTAAAAACCGCTGGTTTGGTGTGATCTAGTGATATTGACAGGTCAAGTGTCACGGTTAAGCTTGTCCACGTTAGCGGTCATCTGATAATGCCGTAGCTTACATAGGTGGTAGGGGTAAGCCCTTGCTAAGCCTTTGCCATTGCTATGGCAATGCCAGTTTATTTCTGCTAAATGAAACAGGCCAGCCAAAATACCAAGACGGCTGCTTCCTTCAATGTTCTTAGTACTATCGAATTTGACAGCTAGTTAAAAGAATTGTAAACGGCGCTCGCAGTGATGGTCAAATTGACAGTTGCCTCCCCTTTATGAAATACTAAAGGCGTGTTAAGACCTTTCTATCCGCAGGCTTAAATATTTTTTTGGCGGTTTGTTGCGAATTAAAAATGGCGTCTTGTAACCGCTACTGTGCACAAGCTCTTACACTCTGTACTGGAATGTTTCAGACGGTTGTGTTCCGCAGCCATGGGCTGTTCTGGCTTAGAAACTAGTCCTGCCAAATATGAAGTTGCCTGCAGCGTTCGGGTCCTCGGTGGAGAAGTACTCCTTCCACAGATCTTGGAACTCCTCCCAGAAGACGTTCGGCTTGCCCTGAGAAGCAAAATGGTAAATATGAATATTACCTTCTTATGTCTATTAATTCAGTTAGTCCACTGCTGGACTTGGGCCTTCTCCAATTTCTCCATAGATCGCCATATCTTCCAGAAGCAGCATGAGAGGTTTAATCAGTAATAGCATAACGGCCACGCTTGGAAGGCGGGTTGGCAAGGACGAATTTTATTAATCTCTGTTTTGTTGGATGTATCCTCAGAAATTGTCAGTTTTAATATGAACATGCAATGCTGCTTTTGAACGGTAAAAAGTTTGCGGGGTCAAATAGTCTATTAATGTAAGTACATAAATATGTTGGTACAGTCAGCAGCAAAACTGGCTGAGCGGGTGAAGTGTTCAAAATGACCTACACGCACTCTTATTCTCTTGACAATAGAGATGTGTTGGCTTCATTTTGAATACCTTCACCGCTTAACCATTAGTACTCTACAATCTTTAAAAAAATATAGATCGTCAACTCTATATACTCAATAGCTATGGGAGGCATGTGTCCAGTACGGGACGTTCGTGGCTATGCTCATCATCATCCTGACGACTGACATCTGAGCTGACAGACGTCCACTGCTGGACACAAGGTCTCCCCAAATACGAATATGACTATGTATCATCTTGTTAAGGTGTTGCCATATTCGAACAAACATCAAAAATAAAACACGCATTTGTATTACAAATGAATTGTGGGAATAAAATCATAACCAAATCTCTTAACTTTACGATTTCGTGTTTCCCTCCATTACGACTAATGTAGAATTGATGTATTCTTGTACGGCAATATTACGTAAGCATTTCACGACATTCATTGAATACCTTGTATAGTCTACAGCATAAATGACTAAGCAGGTAAGGTTAGGTTAGTGAGTCAGGAATTCATAATAAATGTGTGACCTAATTGCTAAGAGAATTATACTGGTTTTAAATATTTCCCCTCCCCTCTTCCGTTGCAAAAATTACGTTGTATAATCTGGGTTGTAGTTTTATGTCTCTTCCGTACACGGAATTTCCGGACATTTGGGAGGCGTACGCAGAGCCGGATCGAGCCAACGCGCAGAGGCCTTTTCGATAATTTTAATTAAATGTAAGGGGTCCACTAAGCGGATGCTGCCCCTGTCCGTATCATGGGACGCGCACAGAGACAGGTCCCGCCATGGTGTAAGGACTATTGAGTTGTAGTTTTATTATTATTATTTAAGCAGAAAACGCGACTAAGAAAATTGCTCATAACTTTTTGATATATAGACGGTAATATTGACATTTTTAATGATTTAAGTTTAGAACAACAGATAAAAGTTTAGAAGATACTCAGAAAAGTAAACTGTTTAAGAGTAAATGCGCCGCTGGACGCTGGCAACGGAACACTTAAGTCATCAAAACTTCTTCATACTTACTGTTTTTCTTTCAAAGTGAAATTAATTTTGCAAAGAACTAATATTGGAAAATGAACTGATATTCCTAAATTAAATAAGCTGTAAATTAAATGAAAAACAGGTACTTTTCGAAAATATCTGTTTAGGTCTTATTATTTGATGCTATTTCTTATTAGATATCTTTTCCGTACACGGAACAATGGTGTTTCCGGACATTTGGGAGGCGTACGCGGAGCCCGATTCAGGCCAATGCGCAGTTACCCCTGTCCGTCTCATGAGCCTCCCACAGAGACAGCACCCGTCATGGTGTAAGGACTATTTGAATGAAATCTAGAATGTACTAGAATATTGGGTGGAAAGGATGGAGTAGCTACTGGGCTATTTGATAAAAAACCGGACGCCTGCCTAATAAAATGTTAAACAAATTTTTTTCCGACAGACAGTGACTCGCCCTATGCCAGATTGTTCCCCACAAAAAGCGACATTAGACATCTTATTATTAGATATCATGTCAACGTTCATACCTACCTTTCAGTAAATTTACGATATTTCCAAAAAGAGCTCCTTGAAATCCTGAGGGTCTATGGTGTAAGACGAGCAGACTGTAGTGAAGTCGTCACTATCTGTGGATCTGTCGACACTGGCGTCTGGCAGTTCTAAATGACCCTGAGGACTATCACGGGTCTTACCTTGGCCATCTTACTGAACGCCACCTTGCACTCCTGAGGATCAATGCCGTAGGACGAGCAGACTGTAGTGAACTCGTCACAGTCTATGGAGCCGTCAGCACTGGCGTCTTCCAGTTGGAACATAAACTGGCTGTAAAGCTGCTGCCATTTTAGGGCTGAAGCTGGGTTCTGAGCGTAGTCGTTCCACATGGACACCCACTCTTCGACGGAGACCTGGAGGTTAAAAGTTTATTTATTTCCTGCTCATTTTGAATACTGTATGGAATTGCGAATGTTGAACTACAAAACAAAACATTTTTTTATAATAAATTTGCCGTAAACTCTTTTTGATCAGAGTATTTGGAGACAAAACCATTCAAAACAAAGGTAACGCAAGAACTATCATAAGAATAACGCTAGCGAACTATCTATGTAGAAAAACGTTTGTGCCTAAAATTCTAATTACATACATGTAGCAGACACCTGTAGGTGGTTTATTGGTATGGTTTTCGAGTAGTTAAATTATTCAAGTAAAGAGGGAATGGTCGTATTATGAAAAAAACACCAGGTAACGACTACACACACGCACATACACACCACAAGACTAACAATATCAAGATATCTTGGATTGTCAAAAAACAATTTCGAGCCCACAGGAAATTCGGAAACAAGTCCCGACCCATTCAAATCTGATTACTATATCCACACATGCGCCCGGTCAAACGTGATGGTCCTAATAAAAACCCTCTGGAACAATATGGGAATTACTGGACAGAAATGCTTAATATAATGCTCAATTTAATATAACAATGAAAAACGTACGGCATAAAAGTGGACGACCGTTGATGTAAAATTCCAGAATGTTGATTTTTTTTTTATGTCTACGAAACAAATGAAAGTGAACAGTTTGGCTAATTTTCAGGCAAAATGGCTGCAGTATTTAATTATATAAAAGTCATGTGCTGTTTCGTACTTACCAAATAAGCTAAGTTATACGTCCCTCGTAAATAGTTTAGCCAAGTAAAACTGTGTGAAATTTTTACCTACCGATTTCTTTTCGTATTACGAGTACTCGCCTCCTTAGAAATAGCCTGCACTTTAAGTGTTCTGCTCGATTCTTAACACTATCTGGTGAGCACTGAGCAATCTTAATTAAGTTGTAGTTAAGTACTATAAGACGTTGCTGAAAGGGTTAAGACTCCGAGTAAAGATTCAAATGAATCTATTTCGAAAGTGTTGCCTTAGTTATCTATTTCTATGCGTCCTGCCCTGCCTTGTCTTGCCTGCTCTCTCTTTGTTATTCGAATCTTCAAGTGTCTATGCACAGAGGCTAAATTTTCTGAGAAAGTAAATATGTGTCGAGTTTTTACCTGCCCATCTCTGTTAGAATCGGCCCTCTTCCGGAGCCCGTCCCAGATCTTGATCATGGTCTCATGTGTCTCCGTGTGCTTCGGGTCTCCTGGCTTCCATCCTCGAAGGCTGCAGATTTTCTAAAGCAAAATTTTAAAATATCAAGCATCAGTTTTCACTGCTGGACGTGTCATTTTCCAATCAAAAGTTGCGAGTAGTTTTATGAGCTTATTGTTTGAATTTTATTGGAGATTTGTAAATTGCATAAAAGTAATCTATAACCCCTTTTTTAACGTGTATCACACGATAATTTCGCCAATGTCAAGTAATGTAACAAATAAGTAAAATAACATATCAAGTTTGCTCTTAGATCATAACGTTGTTTGGTAGCATGGCTTGCGTTTTGGAAAGTGGTAGCTGGAATTTACAGAAAGCCAAGAGGCGGCCGTGGCCCTGGGACTGCCAGGTGATGACCAAATTAGTGATGCTTTTTGAAATCATTTTGTATTAGCTGCACAATTCTGCATTTGATCACTGCATGAAAAGCTACCTATATCAATATTACACACTAAAGTACGTTAATGAAAGAAAAACAAAAAAATTACTCGTATTCTCAAGACGACTGGGCCTTTATAGGTCAAACCGGAAATCCAATAAGTTGATTTATGTTATGTCTTTATCTGTCACTTTGACAATTTATTACATACAATTGAACAAAGATATATATCAAGAAAATATCACATTAAAAGAAAATAAGTCGTCATCGGCGAACGGAAAAGGTTTATTTAAAGCCTATCTGATTTCGACTATAATCTGATAAAGAGTACTTCAAGCCCTAGGGTTAAAGGTTAATCCAATTTACTTTAGGCTTAGTACTTGGAAATGGTCCGGCAGTCTATCCTTTAAATCTTCTCGGCGTATTACGTTCAGTTTAAGACGAATGCGACCCAGAGTTGCCCCACTATTCAGTTCTATCACAGTGCAATTGCATGGTTACAGTATGACAACAATATTATATATAGTAAAATGATTTTTGTTTGTCAATGTAGCAGCGGCGGTACGTCCATACAAGCCGATTCCCGCCGGCTATACTAACTCTTCCGTACATGTATACATATTTTGGCACTCTATCTTCATATCTTTGACCTTGACTTTACCCGAAAATATAACATATGTTTAAGAACAAAATATTAATGTTTGAGCACAAATCTGATATATGACTAATATGACGAAGGCCCGGGTGAAGATAAATATTCATTAGCCGTAAAGCCTAGACGATATAGTCACCTTACTTACGAAGTACCTAGGATGCTCCGGGCTCAACACCTGGCAACAATATCTGTGTGTTTAAATACCACAAAATACTGACTCATATATCGCCATATCTATCTAATATCTACACTAATATTATAAAGGCGAAAGTTTGTGAGTGTGTATGTTTGTTACTTCTTCATGCCTGAACGGCTGGAGCAATCTTAATAAAATTTGGTATGGAGTTTGAGATGGAGAGCTGACACCCTGGATTAATACGCTACGGCTACGTTTCCCTAATAAACCGCAGGTAACACTCCGGGGCACAGCTAGTTATACAATAAAAATATCTTGTTGAGCTTACGTACGAGCTCAATTTATGTGAGATATTCCGCAAATATTTATTTATTTTTATTGTTTATAATCTGTGTGCTGTCCGTTAGACCGCGACCGAGATTTTCTACAAAGGCTGAAGATGGATCTGCAGCATCCTTTAGTTTAGTGCTGTATTGCGATGAGAAGATCTTCAACCACTTTTGTTGAGTAAGTGCTTTAGTGATAGAAGATGGAACTAGATAATGGTTTAAGCAAAAGCCTTAGAGTTTTTGATATTGAACATAATCCCTAAACTTTTGATCCAATTTGCTTTTATTATTTGAAAACAGTTCGAAATTGTTTTCTGGAGTATATAAAATGTAAATAAATTTAAGTTTTGTTGTTGTTATTTTATTTTTAACCCTATTACCCTATAATTGTCTTTGTATTATCTGTATGACATTGAAAATATGGTACTTATCGATAACAGGACTGTCGATGTTTTCATTTTATCAATCACTTACAAGAAATCGTTCGTGTTAGAAAAATATCTAGGTGTAATTATGAGTTTCCACATTATTAAAGAAAAAATATTCACTTAATGTTTACTTTTAACAGAGGTTAGGTGTAAAATGTTCGGGGTCCAAAATGTAAACAAACCCCCTACCTTCATACCTTCGCAATTACGTACCTACTTCTAAAAACAACCAGGGTATTCTTGTCATTGTACACATACATTTTTTACATACATTCTTGTTTAGTTCAAATATTCGATAATAAACTATATACATTCAGTGAAAACTAATTTTTATATTTAATAATATTCGGTCATGTGCCAAATGCTTTTTTACTTTAAAATTCAGCTGTCAGCCATCTTTGTTTAACTTATTTTACTTATCTATTGAACCTGAATATACATATACATATTACGGTTTTTTAAGGTCTTACCTCAATAGCCAACTCAAAGTCTTTCCTCTCTATCGTACCGCTTTGATTAACATCTGAAATAGAAGTTGAAATAGATAACATATACTTAAGAAAAAACGATGAGGACCTCCGGTGTTCGAGACGGGATCCCGTCACGAACACCGTCCCGGTATCTATTTCAACTTTTAGTTTATATAGTAGTATTACTACTTAAAAATCAAAGCAAATCAAAAAATATTTCATAAAAAATAATTTGATTTGTTCTTAGTTTCATCTGAAATAGAATGAATAATTAGAAAAATCCTGTTGAAGATATTTAAGATCGCTTCACTCACGTTTATTTAGTCAATCGGACGACATGTTGTGAGGTCTCCTTTTTCAAGCACTAAGAGTGCTGAGTGTCCGTTCGGTTCGCCGATCGCGTCGCCGGCCCGTCGCGCACTCAGCACTCTTAGTGCTTGAAAATGGAGGCCTATGTTCTCCGAAACATGTCGCGCGAGTGACTAAATAAACGTTAGTAGAACCATGTTAATCGTTAATAATTATATTTATGAGCTGTCACTGATGTGTTGCGTCGGGGTATGGAATATTACATCCCCTACTCCGACGTAGTTGTTGGTGGCGCAGCTCGCCCGTGGTTTAATGCTGAGTGTGCTCAGGCGGAAGCGCTTAAGCACGGGCGTATTTATCATGGGTTGATGCTCGTAGTTGTAAAGCTTCGGATGTACACGTAAAGAAACAGTCCTATAACAAAGCTGCCAAGTACTGCAAGAAGGTCATGCAGAAAGCTCGATTCCTCCATGTTCGTCGTGTCGGGGCCAAACTTGCTGCATACCCATCTGGGAGCAAAGCGTTTTGGTCTCTCGCGAAATCGGCTGAGTTGAATTTCTGTCGCCCATCACTACCTCCACTGCTGAAACCGGACGGTTCACTGGCCCACACTGCGGAAGAGAAGGCGAACTTGTTTGCCTCTCTATTTGCAGAAAATTCACATTTAGACGCTGGTAGTGCCATGCCTCCTTCTTTGCCCCGCTGCGAAGTATCAATGCCAGAGGTGCGTATTCATCAAAGGGAAGTACTGAAGTCACTACGCTGTCTAAATGTGAATAAGGCTAGTGGTCCCGACGGTATCCCAGCAGTCGTTTTAAAAACGTGTGCCCCTGAGTTGTCTCCTGTTTTGACGCGCCTGTTTCGTCTTTCCCTAAAGTCGAGAAAAGTTCCCGAAGCGTGGAAGCTTGCTAACGTGCAGCCTGTGCCTAAGAAGGGTAGCCGTGCGGACCCATCGAATTATCGTCCCATTGCAATCACTTCCATACTCTGCAAGATTATGGAACGTGTATTGAACAACAAGCTCCTTGCGTATCTTGAAGGTAACGATCTCCTTAGCGACCGGCAATACGGCTTCCGCCGAAAGCGGTCTACTGGGGACCTTCTAGTGTACGCTACCCACATTTGAGCGAGGCCATCGAGAAACGCGGCGAAGCTCTCGCCGTGTCTCTCGACATTTCCAAGGCCTTTGATAGGGTTTGGCATGACGGCCTTCTGGGCAAGCTCTCTGCGTACGGAATCTCTGCTGGTTTGTGCTCTTGGATTTCTGATTTCCTGAGGCAGCGATCTATTAGGGTCGTAGTGGATGGTTGCTCATCGGATCGCGTTGCAATTAATGCCGGAGTGCCTCAGGGTTCAGTTCTTTCAGCTACCCTCTTTTTGCTGCATATAAACGATTTGCTAAAGCCCGGTATCTTTGGGTATGCAGACGACAGCACGGTGACTGAGAGATATATTCCTGAGGCCCAAACTACTAGTGGAGAGACCGAATCCTTTAGGGAAGCTTTGGTTGAGCGAACGAACCTGACCTTGAAGGCCGTTGACGAGTGGGGCGAAGCCAACTTGGTCAGGTTTAACGCTTCCAAGACACAGGCGTGTTTATTCACAGCCAAAAGGAGCCCTTTTAACTTGGCTCCTGCTTTCCAGAATGTTTCATTAGCAATTTCGGACCACCTCGAACTACTTGGGCTGAAATTAACTACTAAGCTGAACTTCGGTGCCACTATTGAGGCCAAAGCGAAATCCGCTGCTAAAAACTTGGGGTCTTACACAGGGTGAAGCGGTACTTCACGCCGGAACAGCTTCTAACACTTTACCAAGCTCAGGTTCGATCGTGCATGGAGTACTGTTGCCATCTTTGGGACGGGTCTGCCAAGTATCAGCTGGCCGCTTTGGATTCAATAGAGCACCGTGCTCGCAAACTCATTGGCGATCCTGAATTACTCAGTGTAAGGTTACAAAGCCTTGAGCACCGTCGCAGGGTTGCTAGTTTGTCTGTGTTTTACAGGATACATTTTGGAGAGTGTGCACAGGAACTGCACGATTTAATTCCGCCATCTCCGTTCCTCCACCGGACGTCCAGACGAGGGGAGCGGTTTCATCCTTACGTTGTGAATATTCCATTCATTCGCACGAAGCGATTCGCTTCTACCTTCCTAATGCGGACTGCTAAGGAATGGAATTCGCTCCCTTCGTCTGTATTCCCGGTAAGATATAATTTGGGTCTTTTCAAGGCAAGAGTGAATAGGCTGTTACTGAACCAGCGTGCTACACCCTCGACCTCGTCGTCACTTTCCATCAGGTGCGACTGAGGTCAAACGCTGGTCAGTCTTTTATAAAAAAAAAAAAAAAAGAAAAAAAAAAAAAAAAAAAAAAAGAATGGACCCATGTAATTCATTAGTTAGTAGAATGACTCATATTCGTTGAAAAAGAAATAAAATGATAATATACCTACTTAAGAAAAAGTGACCAGGTCTTTCGGCATTCGAAGCAGGATTTGAATCTGCATCTCCAGCTTTCGCGGCTGACGCCCTAACCAAATAGACCAGAGCGCAGCGCAGCTGCTGGAGGTAACTGGAGATGCAGGTTCAAATTCTGTCTTGAACGCCGCCGGAGGACCTGCTAGCCTATAGTTGGATTTTTATCATTTATCACAATATCTGTAATGTTCCGACAAGTATTGAGTGTGAATGTGACGTATAAGTGCGATACACATTAAAATGGCAACCGTGTACGTATATCGCACTAGGTGAAATGTTTCGGGTAAGCTCTGGTACTCATTTAAAGAGTACACACTCACTCAACACACCATAATACGTATGTTTGCTAGTACGATATAATTACAAGTGAGTTTATTAGATTTTTAGTAGTAATTCGATTTTGTTCTTAGTTGATGATAGAATAATGAAGGTATTATATTAAAAATTGTGCAACTAAATGAATTCGGTTTATAATAACATTACCAAAGAAGACATTAAACACGTAGAGAAGTTTCTTCCGCCTGAATTCGGAGATGGACATTTTTATCTGAAACAAAAGAAATATAACTTTACCCAAGTCCCGTTCTGGGAAATAAAATTCCTGTATTTTTAAATTATTCCCCAATTATACTGACACTTAAAAGTTATATTTTATTGATACTTTTTTGCCTTGATTTTTGCGAGTTTTGGAAAAGTAATGTTATGTGCTGGATGCGGGTGGCACAAAACCAGTCATCGTGGGTGGGGAGGCCTATGCCCAATGGACGTCCTTCGGCTGATAATATGATGATGATGAATATTATGAGCCCAATGATATTCAAGTTGCCGGGTGCCATACACTCAGATTCGGTTGACCGTCTCAACCAATCTCGCTGGAAGCGTAAACTCAGTAGGAGAATTTCAGCAGTACACATCAAGTCTGGTGGGGAAGGGTCCTGGATTTTCCCCAGGCTACCTTCCCCCGCACAGTCCGATCGCTCTAATGTGCCGAATGGTCATATAGTCTTAGTCAGATATAGCCAGGCGTTATCAACTCGGCTTTCTTGCTAGCCGGTTTTAAGCGAAAACTAAAGAGGCTGGCTTATAAAATAAAGCATATATAATAGAGGTTGGCTTATATAATAGAGGAGAAATAATATAATAGAGGTTGGTTCGAGCACACGTTTTATGGCCGTAATAAATTTTAACAATAATTTATCTGCAACTAATGAATACAAATCTTAGTTAGGTAAATGTTTAAATTGGATTTACCATTATTCTATTATTTTTAAATTATAGGCTATATAAAACATATCAAAATAATAAAAATATTATAAGGCTCCCGGTGCATGGTTAGGGCTGCAGAGAGAGGAACCGCCGAACTATGCATGCCATGTCCAAGATTACCGCCTTCGGAAACTGACCGTTGATCCAATCACAACCACGTAGCAATAGTCTCTCAAGATGTCGTTCGAGACTCTTCGCTATAAGACTTATTACATTACTTATTTTAATGTTTGTTTTTTTTTTGTTATATGTACTATTGAGAATGTTATAAGCTAATACATTTCTCTACCTTATAAAACCACCAATACCTATATATAGGTTACCATCAGATATATCGGAGCTGTGGAGGTGCTCACAAATATTTGAAAATGAAAACTTTATTCCCTTGACAATAAAGACGTTGTTTAGATATTTGTGATCACCACCACAGCTCCGATATATCTGATGGTGACTACATGTAGATAAACCGGTAACATATGCGGTCTTCATAAATGGAAGAGAAACAAAATGTCAATAAAATAGCCCACAGCAATCTGTCGTAGCAATCTATACGCGCAATGCTGAAAGCCACGAGTTTATTATTCTGGCAAATTGCATGTTAGTTCCGATCGACGTTCGCTTTTCAAATTGTAGGAACCGTTTTTTTTTATACACGACTTACGACGACTGTCCAGCGTTTGATTTGACCTCGCCTCAGTCACATCTGATGGTAAGTTCCGAAGAGGTCGAGGATGTAGCACGCTGGTTCAGTAACTGCCTATTCACTCTGGCCTTGAAAAACCCAAATTAAATCTTTCAGGGAATACAGACGAATTCCATTCCTTAGGAGTTCGGCCCGGCCAGGACAATGAGCGACTTGCGGCGTGGCAAGCGTTTTATCTGTTCGTTGCGGGGTCAAGACGAGCAATGCACTGCGGTTAGTTGGGATCACACGCAATGAACAGATAAAACTCATGCCGCGCGGCAATTCGCGCAATGTCGTGGCCGGGCCGTAGGAAGAAGCGAGTCGCTTCGTGCGAATGAATGGAATATTCACAACGTAAGGATGAAACCGCTTTCTCGCCTGGACGGTGGTGAAACGGAGATGGAGGAATTAAATCGTGCAATTCCTGTACAGACTCTCGAAAATATATTATGTAAAATACAGATAAATTAGCAACCCTGCGACGGTGCTCTTATTTGTATTTTTACTTTCGAGAGTCATTCTAACAATTTTATTTTCTTTTCAAATTTTCGATAACCCATATGTATAAGCCCGCTAAGCTCGGGTTAGGTTGATTGAATTTTAATCCTAGAAACCATTTCGCTCCAATATGTTACCCTTTATGTATTGATATTTTTATATTTTGTTTCAATGCGAAATAATCAAAATGAAATAAGTGTCACATGTCCTTTGTTCAACTTGTTTGTTGTTTTATATGAAAACGCCTTTTTTGTTTTTATGTAAATTTGTTGATACCAACATTTTATTTTGAAGCAATCACAACCTAAATGAAATAACGAATATACATATAATAAATACAACATAAAATTAAACTGAATTACATATAAAAAGTCTCCCATGGGATCGTGTCTAGAAGCCTGGCAGTATTACTCCGCGGAATGGCAATGCTAATACGCTGCTAGAGAAAGCTGCCGGTCCTCTAGTCTCCTGTGGTATCCATTTTTTTTTTAAACATGTTTATTCATATTTTTTACTCTTGCACGCAAAAACAACGAATGGATTTTAATGGACTTTTTACAATAGCTTAACTTTTAACAAGAAAACCAAACATATTTATACAATAAAAAAAGGAAATTTAAATACAGACAAAGAAAAAAACGAAACATCACATATTCTCATCTCTCATCTCATTCATTCAACGTAACCATCATCCCTCAATCGGATGTTAGCTGTGGTCCGAATCACGCTCACACTGCTCTCAGAGGTAACAGTGCTGACAGCTCAGTCCAGAAATAATTCAAATTAACAAATTTTTATTTAAACCTAAAGTAGCTGGTTCCTGTCCTCTCTGTGCATCGTTGCGGTTTATAGAGCTTCTCCGGGATTTGGAAGCCGTGTAACGACATTTTATGGCGTCATAAAATGTATGCAAAGTATTAATGTGAATACCGACTGACATGAGGACAGCTATATGGAACAATGTAAGTCAAGGTCTAACTTGCGGCAGCTACAAAACGACTTTACTAAACCACTGATCAACAGATTTTCTATGGACTCATGAAGTAAAGGGAAAGCCGTATTGACTGCGACTTGTCTTAAAAAATATTTGATGACCGCCATTGATTGATATCCTATCTCCTCGGGTGTCGAAAGAGGCGACAATAAGAAAAAACCGACAGATAGCCAGCAGGGTCAGTCGAAACGCAATCTAAAGCCAATGAGGTCGCCAACCCGCCTGCCAAGCGTGGCGACTATAATCTCCCAATGATACAAGTCATATTAGTGGGAGGCCTATGTCTAGCAGTGCGCGACTTGCGGCTGAAATGAAGAATGGCTGATGCCTGTGTATTTACACGTATTACCCTCCCCTTTGACCACCACAGGGAGAATTACTCAGCATGAGGGGTTGTATGGCTTGACATATGTTAATGAATCGATACGAAGACCCAAGAAATTTGTGACTAGCTTGTATCATCCTAGATTCGCTACCTAGGAACTCCACACAAAGGAGTGAGTGAAGAGGTTTGCCTTGTGGTGCCGGCTGATAGGTCCACCCTGTCTCCCACTGGCGCCGTATTAAGGCTACAAGAGCATAAAATTGCCGAATTTACAGAATGGTCCGTCGAAACCGAACAGCTAATGATCGCTACTTTGCCTCGCAAGAGTGCCAACTATGACAAAAGATGGTGCAAATCATCCACATAGCTGTGCATAACCAGTCTTAATGCTGAACTGGTGAAATGTTGATATGTAGTCAATACTAATATAGCCTAGACACCTAGATTTGTTTTTTTCTATTGGGATTAGACGTAACATACATTATTGATAATATTCTTTGTTATTTCATGTCTTAAGAGAATAAGTTGAGGTTGTTTTGACAAGTTATATTTGCTGTCTCAGTTTATTGCTGATATGAATTGAGTTTTATTATTGCCTTTGTGCGAGAAAAGCTACATACAATATTGGTTTGTTTAGATAGACGTCTTTATGGCGTCTTTTATAGGTAGTATTATTAAATTATTTATTATATCATGATATTTATATTCATTTTTCTGAAACGCTTCAATTTTGATGTACACGAGTATTTGAGACCGGACGGAGTCGAATGCTACAAAATAAATAATACCTTATTTTTTAATTCTCTTTTACTTTACAAAAAAAAACAGACAGTAATTTTTGATTTTCCTTACGATTTTTTTTTTAATTATATGTGTGGAACAAATGCTTTAAACACAATACACGTTATTACAAGTTAAAATGGACAAAATCGCGACTACATACTAAAGTATATAAACTAAGGTAATCAAAGTTACCTAGATTTTTGCCAACGTCTGGGAAATGCTGAGACTTGTAATTAATATGTGAAACTCGTGAGTTTAAATCAGTGCTCTGTATAGTCAAGGTCAGAGATAGTGAATCAAGTGCCAAAATGCACCTTACATACATTATTATTATTACACTTAATACATGTACCTCATACTCTCAATATTAAAGGACATGTTTACATATTTTTGAACTTCTTCCGTATCGATATCTTTTACGTCGAGTGTATAATTTGTTAGAATTGCTCATATTTGTTAGGACAATTTGATAACATTAATCCATACTAATATTATAAATCCGAAAGTAACTCTCTCTGTATGTCTATCTGTCTGTTACCTCTTCACGCTTAAATTGCGGAACCAATTGGGATGAACTTTGGTATGGAGAGCGCTTGAGCTACGAGAAAGGATATAGGATATTTTTTATCTCTCAACCATACTTTAAAGACGGGCATGGAGTACTGAGAAAGTCGCGAGGAAAAGCTAGTTCTTTATTTTTGTACAATTTGGTTATTTCGAACCTGTCAATCCAAGTAAGACTTTGATAAGAGTTCCAGATTCTAATTTTGCTCAATTTTGTGACAACATACAGTATAACGTATTTAATAATTGCTACCTAAACATGACATCAATTTTACGACCTATTTTTTCATTTGACAAAATTTTGTTATAATTCCCAGAGAAGGAATTTCTCTTTGTCGCCTTTCTTCAAAATTCCTTCGAAGATTAACGAACTGAGAGAAAAGACAGCAACGAACACTAATCAAATTACAAATGTTACACAGTTTGGCTTCTAGAATACAAAACAGTACAAATTTTAAGACAGAATCTAATTAATATGAATAGGAAAATTTATTTAAAGGGTATATATTGATTGGGTCACCCAGAAGTAGTTTTTTTAACTCAATCAAATCAAAAATATTAATTTACCTCCATCCCAAAAAAATACAATATGCAAACAAAAAAATTACAATAACTAAAACCATTGGGATTAGTCGCATTGGTATATTTTGTCCTTCTTAAGCATACGAGTACGCGTGTTTTAGGACCTTGTCATGACCTATTTTAGCATTTTATATTTAGTAATAGGTATATAAATAGTTAAGTTAAATTAGAGTTAATAAAGTTGCTTTATATTTTTGTTTAGAAAAATGATCGCTTCTCGTCATTAAACGTCGCAGTTTGGCGAGGTTTATTGTAAAATGTTTAGATTAACACGTCCGCTGCGGTAGGGGCCTATTGACCCCTAACAAAGTATGGTTAACTGCGATGTTATGATGCCGCAGCGAAGGTGTTAAGCTTGCATGGAATAAAAAAATAAAAATATATATAAACGAAATCTGCTTAAAACAGTGACACTGCCCTCCTCGTAGACTAATGAACGCGGCGGGAATTATAATGTTAAATCATGGAGATGGGTGTACCCCGTGGGAAGAGTTTATAATATTTCAGGCCTCCATAAATTAGCATACGGCAAGCTGTGAATAATTCGGTTAGATGATAATTTCTTGCAGGTGAAAGGTGCTCTGGTTCACGCTGTATGTTGTGATGGCCCAACTTACCCTGGTCCTCTTTTTGATTTGAATAACACACCACTTCTTCTTCACAGGTTTAATCGATTGGATTATTACAACGTACTTTTTGATAACGTTCAGCATTTATATCAAATATTAACATACAGAGAGCAGCCAAAAAAGTTAGTAATAGGTTATTGCCATTGCCACAGATAATAGAACGATGCCTTACGCACCAACAACCTTTATTTTATTTTTTTATGTTGGTACGTTTTAGTTTTAGTTTTTTTAGAATTGTATAAACTTACTTTAACAGATATAATATAAAATATTTTTAAGTTAACATATAATGGTTGTCATAATATAAAAGTGAACAGTTGCAAGGGAGAATGCGAAAAAGTTAAAAAAAAAAACATTAAATACGTTTTTTTTGTGAACAATTAGTACTTTCAATAAAATTCTTATAGATAAATTAGCGAGAGCGTGGAATTGCATTTGTAGTGGTATTGTGTGTATAAACACACTACAAATGCAATTCACGCTAATTTATCTATACATAACATCTGGGAGGGATAGTCTGTGGTCGCTGAGCTGTCAAGTCGGTTTTGAATCAGCTGATTTGAAATAATACATAATTATTATATTTCTAGCGCGAAATTGCAAGTATTGTGCATTAAAACGATCACAAATATAAAAGGAACATTAGTGATAACTAGTTTTGTGTAAATAACAACCACACATCGTGTATTTACTGGACTAAGTAGCTATAAATAAATAAATAAATAATAAATATTTCGGGACAATCTTACACAAATCGACCTAGTCCTACGGTAAGCTCAGTAAGGCTTGTGTTGTAGGTACTAGACGATATATAATAGATAGATACATTTAAATACTTAAAAACATAGAAAACACCCATGACTCTGAAACAAATATCTGTTGTTCATCACACAAATAAATGCCCTGACTGGGAATCGAACCCAGGATCATCGGCTTCACAGGCAGGGTCACTACCCACTAGGCCAGACCGGTCGTCAAAAAGCTATAAACAGTAGCAGATACGATTAAGTCGAATAATATATGTGACAGCTGAGTCGATTCAATTTATTTAACAATTTGATTATTTTGTGTGTAATATTCCGTTATTTAATCTGTTTTATGTAACGTTCGATGACGATTCGGTAGAAAGTGACCATGTTGCAAATATTTCCTTTGTAATAGGTGACGGTATACCATTCATGGAATTTTAATCGTGAATAAAAAAAAAACTAAATATCTACGGATTCAATTGCATCCAATTTTTTTATAACATTCCGTTTGGTTCCCTCGTTCAGTTGTTTTATTCCATGAAATATCTCGGGCACTGAAGACAAAATTAAATTTAATCGGGTGAACCTGTATTTTCACAAAATAAATACTCAATTTCGCTTATTACCGCAACCAATACTATTTAGCAACGCTATTCCTGGATTTCGTGTTCGCTTACGGCAATGTGTTTATCGACGAGCGGTAAGCGCATAATATTGCAAGCTATATTGCGCATAATATAATATAGCAATGAATGCATTGGTGCTTCTGCGTGGTTTGGTCTGCGTTGAATTAGTTTGGCCCAATTGCTCATGCAGTAGTGTCCCTGCCTGCGGTGTCGCGTTCGTATCCTGGTATATTCCAGTTGCCTTATTGAGCTTAGTATAGAACTACTCATAGATAGATTTGTGTTCTTTCACAAATAATGGAATGTTTATTTATTATGATCTCCTTTCTTCTATTGGTCAAATGGAGCGCAACGATGTAATAGGAGGTGGACTCTGACGCTGTATATCTATCGTGTGTATTGTGAACGCAAGATACCTAACACTCCTCCTCGCTTCGCTCGCCGTCGTACTTAACGGTGCCTCTGGTTCTGTATTTCCTTTACAACAGCGAGTCGGATGTGTTATGAACGCAAAATATCTAATGTTGTGTCGCCTTTGAAGTCGAATATCTCGGTCATTTTCATCGGTTTATTTTAGAGGAAGTTATCCCAACAAAACATGCTTCTCATGCTTCATCAAATGTCATTACACCAACATCCATCGAAAATCTACGACCCCGAAATCAACTCTCTGGTAAACTCATGTATGCACAAGCTAATTACAAATTGGTATAATACCATTGTTAAACCAATCTAACTAATTGATTGATTAAGTGTTATTTAGCAACTAATCAGATAATTAGAATTGGTAGATTAACTATGTCATCCATAGTTAATAACAGTAATTTTAGAGGCAATTCAATTTGAAATACTGTAAGTAATTATAAACAGAATTATTTAAACGGCTAGAATGTACTAATTAAGAAATGTCTAGGAGTCAAGCTTACTATTGTCCTATAAATAGATTTTATTTATGGCAGTACCATTCTCTAGCTATATCAGAATCCCGAAAATGATTCATATATGTGGCGCAAGTCTTTCGCCTTAGAAATGATATGAGATCCCAAAAAACCGTTTCAAAATACAAGATTTTATATACTCGTACTTAAGAAATTTCGACGGGTTCCGCTGTTACCTGACGGTCCAATTGGTTAGGGCATCAGCCGCGAAAATTTGAGATGCTGGGTGCAAATCCTGCCTCGGGTGCCGGAGGACCTAGTCAACTTGTCTTAAGTATGTGTCATCTATTTAAATTTAGATTTTATTTGATTCATAGCACCTTTTAAATGAAAGTGGCGGAAATACGAGAGATAATAAATAATCTAATTTGTACTCATCGCCTCAGACATGGGCGTCCACTGCCGGATTTGTAACACACTACAGTCACCGACCCCCCACGATCCATACGAGGCTAAAAAAGCTCTTTATTTTTCAACTTAGGCACATTACTATACTATTGTACTTCTGAACGTCAAAGAAAAAAACTACCAACAGTTCTAACCCTACCTCTGACCCGAGATGAAACCGGCAGCAAAACTGCGATGGGACTTTTTCAAAACAGTGATAGATCAAATCTTAAAGTACATAACTATGCGTAGTCCCAAGAGAAAACATGTCAAACAGTTTATTACAAGATATAAATGTAACTAAAAAGACATTCACCCAGTTTGTGGACTTCTGACACTATCAGTAGATGCCAGTCTACCCTAATCCCTCAGTCCCCATTAAGCCCCCAGCCCTTGCCACAACAAGCATCGACTCACCAGGCTATGTGGCCTAATGTATGACCAGTATTACCAAAAAGGTATTGTTCTTTTAATTATTTTCATATCCACATTAACTTGTAAAAAAAGATGTATTCATTTCTTTCACTATGATACTCTCATATAAACAGAGATTAATAGTTTCAATATTTAAGAAGAGCAACTGTTACTACTTAATAATATTATGCTATCTCTTGTAGTTTCAATTTTGGAACGACAATATTTTGTCAAACCTGCATTAAAGCATTCGTTAAATACTCATTCTTGTTACACAGAAAGCATATGACAATAACTTTATTTTAGCAATAAAAACCCTAAGGTATAACCACGCAACTACAGTCCAATAGAGCAACTATGGTCCTCAAATTCAATTTGTGACAACTTGTAAGGGTCAATGCAATTCTTTTCGGTTTTTTCTTTATTGATTAATTCATTTATGAACAAATTGTGTCTTAGAACTGCGTGATTTAAATATGTAGAACTCAAACCAAACTTGTAACTTAGTTTTGGATCATAGTTGAGAGGTGAATACACTTTAGGTTTATGGTACCTAACCGAGATTTTATAAGTACGTCCGAATAAACAGTCAAAGATATAACTTTTCAAATAAAAGTACTCCTTCGTAAAGTGTCTACGTGTTCCTATCAGAAAGTTTAAAGGTCTGCAGGTTGCTAACAAGAAAAAGGCGAGGCAATTAAAGACAGGTCATTAATAAAGATCGCCGGCAACATTACTGCTCGGGAGGCTGCGCTTAACACCAGGTGTGTATAATCGAGGGTCAGTTAATTGGCAGGTAGGCTTAAATGAACTTACAAATGGCTTCCAGATTTAATGGGACCGTGTTTGGATGGACGTTGTTTTAGGGTGTTTTGAGGTGAATTTGGTGATTAGAGGAAGCAAAAACAGACATTAGGCGGCTTGTGTGCGTTCATTAGGTAATGGTATTTTCATAGTAGAAGCTCAGAAAGCCGTTCTTAGGATTGCGTAGTCAATGTGAACCCTTTTATTTTCGCCATGTCTGTCTTTTGGTTATCATTATCTTCCTCGCGTTGCCCCGACATTTGCCACGACTCATGGGAGCCTTGGGTCCGCTTGGCTTAATACCAGGATTTGGCGTAGGCACTAGTTTTAAGAAAGCGACTGCCATCTGACCCTCCAACATAGGGGGTAAACTAAGCCTTATTAGAATTACGAGTAGTCCGGTTCCTTCACGATGTTTTCCTTCACCGAAAAGCGACTGGTAAATATCAAATGACATTTCGCACATAAGTTCCGAAAAACTTATCTGTACTGGCCGGAGTTTGAACTTGTGACCTCCGGTTTGCAAGTCGCACGCTACCAGTGCTTTCAAATGTCTGTCTTTTGGTATGACTATGTAAATCAATAAATTATTAATATTGATATCGATAAGTGGTTGGTGTCACCCTGAGAAATAAGTCAGTCCGTCCATATGTTGCGCGCATACATAAGTTAACAGGTTATGTAACTTTTAATTAGTATCATTTCCCTATCAGTATAATAGTGAACAATTTTATTTTACTGGCTATGGGGTCAGGTTTATGGTCTGTATGTATTTTTTTTTCAAAGTTGCGGATACAACATGCCACGATTAGTCAGGGTTCTGATGTAAGGAGAAAAAAATATGTAAGAATAAAAAAAAACTTGTTTATTAAATATTACTATTGTTAATTCTCTTACGGTTATTCAATTTATTATTTTACTCTGTGAAAACTTACATTTACCATTGATAAAAAATAACTCGATCTCTTTTGTCTATTTAATACAAGGTAATATTTCAATTTACATGGTTTATTGAAGGTAGGTTAGGAAAAATACCTACAAACTCCCAAGTCTAAACACTTTCTGGAATCCTATAGAACTTGGCACTTTATGCTGTATACAGTCACACAAATCCGATGGAAACGCTAAGCTAGATGGATGTGTAGGGGATTTACGGAGTACATTCATAGCTTCTCATTCCCACATTGACACGACTATCCATCTTAGTGTATCCATTTATTGTTTTGCCGCGAACTGCCATACAAAATTGTAAAAGCAAGCTGATATGTTTTGACGACCGGTCTGGCCTAGTGGATAGTGTCCCTGCCTAAGCTGATGGTCCTGGGTTCGATTCCCAGTCAGGGCATTTATTTGTGTGATGAGCACAGGTATTTGTTTCTGAGTCATGGGTGTTTACTATGTATTTAAGTATTTATATGTACCTATATATATATCGTTGTTTAGTACCTACAACACAAACCTTACTGAGTTTAACGTAGGACTAGGTTGATTTGTGTCAGATTGTCCCGAAATATATATATTTTTTTATTTATATGTAAAAGTCGGATGTCTAAAATTGTTAATGGCCAACTTTTTACCAACAGTAAGTTGTAAAAAAAAAAAGCTTTCTGTGTGAAAATGTTTGAGGCGTTGAATAAGTCGGTAAGAACTTGCATATTTTTATATAAGAGTTTTATGCGTTGAAATTACTTTGTTATAAACGTACCAATGTTTTGCCTGGCCCATGGAAAGTTACTGCGAAACATAAAGGATTGTATTTGAAATAATTTAAATAGTAAAATTGCAAAGTAACTTTACGTATAATGAAAAAGCTTTTTGCCATGTGGGCATCATAAATGCTGTCACCTACGTGACAAAGCAAATGTATTTTTTTAATATGCATTTAAAAGACATAGAAAACTAAATAAATAAATAGCCCTACAGGATTGATAAAAATAAATACGTGTCTAAGTTGGTATCTAGGTGAAAAACAACTGAAGACCCACGTCTATGTTGTTGTGGAGAGTATTAATATGAAACTTACGTCAAAATTTGAATAGATAAAGCCACGTTACTACTACATAGCCACCTGGTTACATCTGGTCCTTTAGCTAAGTTTAGTAGAAGTGGGGCCATTTATACTATCCGCAAAATGAAGTGGCAAGTCGTACAATAAACGACATCGTAATTTTTGTGCCTACCGCTGCCACAATAGTTACACGGCCCGCACCATAAGACCGCGCAGGTGTGAAAGATAGCTTGATTTCGATTATTTATGACCCAACCACTTAAGTTTGCTGATAGTATAGTAAAAAAACAAACAAATAAAAGATGTTTATTTTTCAATTTAGGCACAGCATTACATGCACTTATGAACGTCAAAGAAAAATCTACCACCGGTTCCAACCCTACACCTTGACCCGAGACAGTAACGGCAAAAAACTACGGCGGGACTTATTTTTTCAAAACAGTCAAATCAAATCTTAGAGTACATAATTATGCGTAGTTCCAAAAGAAAACATATCAATAATCGTAGCGTTTGTAATTCCTGTGAAATGCCTAAGACCTTTAATTATTGTACGTCATGTAGCCTCGACCCGACGCGCTGTTTCTAAAGGCGATTCTTTTTAGTCACAGCTCTAATCATGTACGTGTGTAAGTGTACGTCAAATGTTTTTCGTCTACTACTGACCTAGTTAGGGAACTTTTTTCACACATTGGAGTAACATGCTTAATTTGCCCACATTGTGGGATAATGACGCCTTTATAAGGCACAACAAAAGGCCGAAATACACTTTTGTTGTTTAGCCCAGATGTGCTAATTGAGAGAGTGACGGTGCACTTTTGGTTTTCAACAATCATCATGCAACATTAACGTTGTGGTATAATTTATTTGGATCAGAATCAGATTTCGTTAATTAATTAATGAGAAAATTAACGCGATTCATATTAACATTAAGTTTTCTGTAGAATCTGCGTCACACTGACATACGACTAACTATCGCAGTCAGTATGGCCAAATACTGACTGCGATACGTTACTATTACATAGGCCAGGTGCTTTAGCTAAGTTTCATGTTCACTTTCGTAAGACGAACTTCGAAAACAAAACATTCAACACTTTTCGATAACGATAAGTTGAAACGTAATAACAGATAATTATCACAAATGGTCACACAAAAAACAACAAACGCTTTTTAGTTTTTCCAGTAAAATCGATCTGTAATTGTGCAATTACAGCCAAATTGTTAGGCAAGTTTACACGAGTTTCGAACACGAGCTACAAAGTGGAAGTATAACAAGAAAAGTTTGCTTGTTTATGGAAATGGATATATAATATGCGCGAATATGTTTGAATAATCATATCCGAGGTTTTTGAGTTAATACGCTTACTATGTAACCTGTGGTTTAGGTATATTCACCAAGTACCATCATGCTCGAATCTGGAGAAGCCCAACTGGGGAAGTACCTCCTCCTTACAGAAGACCAGAGCCATAATAGCACTGCTACCTTTCAGGTATGTAGTGTTGTGTTCCCGATGGTGAGTAAGGTTCCCAGAGCTCCAACCCCCCTTAAAGGTCGGCAACGCGCTTGTGACTCCCCTGGTGTTGCGGGTGCCCATGGGTGACGGTAATTGCTTACCATCAGGCAATCCGTCTGCTCGCTTGCTACCTTTTGTTATAAAAAAAATCCTTTTACATAAGTAATATTACAATGCGAAAAGAGGCAAAAATTTAATTTCCATGTTGATTTCATGAACACTTATACTTTTAGACACACTTTTTTCTACACTTTTTTTGAAAACTCCCATTATAATTCCAGCCGAAACTATTAGACCTGCGCTGCGCTTTGATTCGCATTTAGATCTAGCTAAAATTAAAAAACGGACACTAAGCTTTCTATACTTGATAGGGAATGCAAGCGAGTAATGAAAAAACCGAGTATCGAGTTTAACCGACGGATTTCGTTCGATGAAAAACCGGGGCTTAGTTCCGGTAAAAACCGCGGTTTCGTGTTTTGCATTTTTTTGAACAATGTTGTATTTTTCTTCTAATTTAAGTGCCAAATCAATAACTGAAGACTAATTTGACTTTAAAAAGTTACAAAAAAGTCTCGTGTTATAATTTTTATCTTTCCAATATGGTGTCTGTAATGGTTTAGTATCTCTAATGTTGAGTTCGAGTTTAATCGAAAGCAAAACCGATACCTACTCGGTTACCGGTTGTCTTGCATTCCCTACTTGATACAGTCCATGTTAAAGATAACATGATCTAAGAACTTGTCTATCCATGGATCTAATCATTATAATAATCATCATCATCATTTCAGCCCAAAGTCGTTCATCGCTAAATCGATCAGACCTGCACTGTTTGCCACAAGCGGGTCCCCGTGATTGATCACCGCTTGTGACCTCAGACCGTCCACCTTGAGGGACCTGTTGGTCCACGTCTTCTGGTACGAGATCGCCAATCGAGTAGTAGAGCTTATCGGTCATCCATTTTTCTAAGACGCCACGTCTAACAGTTCTGAGAGCACTGTTTGTGACTGCTTCTTTCGCGTATTTCTCATTTCTGATTCCCTCACGTAAGAAAACTCCGAGTGTTGCTGTCTCCATTGCCCTTTCTAGTGTATTATCAATAAAATATCATCTTAAAAAAGCGCATTGTAATAATATTTAAGTTATCTATAGTTCTATTGGGGAATAGGTAATATTAGACATCAATCGACCGGCCTAGTTCCAAATTAAGCAATACTGGTTACGTGAGCCTTTCAGAGATTTAGGTTCACATCTTTGCAATAGTGAATTTAATATTGCAAAATTTAAGTATTTAAACGTATAACATTACTCCTCACTTTTGAGCCGCTTATTACTTAAGTACTTACTGTTCAAGATAGAATAATTTAAAGTATACCTGCTTTCAGTACTGAGTGAGAACAATATTTATGATCTTCACTCACGTCAATTTAAGTCACTCACGCGTCATTTTTCATAATAGTAGTTTATGTATCTGTGCATAATGAAGGGCATTACAACAAGGGTGGGTTTATGAAACGAGCCGAAGGCGAGTTTCATAATAATATCACACGATTGTTGTAATGCCTAATTATGTATAGTTACATACACTACTTTATCTACACACATATCATTAAGTGTTTTAAGATGGGTTCAGAAACCGTAGGGAAATGACTTATTTTATTACTAGGGTTACTTGTAAACATTAAAAAGTCAAGGAACAAAACAAATGACAGCTTGGAACGGCGGCGTTGCGTATTTCGTATCTCAGTCAATTTTTTTTTAAACCATAGACAAGCGAATGAACTACCTATTCTACTGTCACTCGAGTTCAAATGTCGTTCGATTTATATTAAAAAAACATAACGAATTGGCGTTTCGTATCAATAGCTGTTTTAATATCTATAGATACTAGATTAGACACCCCACTTGAATTTGACAGCTGTTTCAAATTTAAATTCATAACCTACTTACTGATTGGTAATGCTGGTCATTGCCTACGGTTTCTGGACGCATTTTAGAGCACTTATGACATGCACGTAGATAAAAAATATTACATGACTCACGAAAGTTTAAATACAAATAAACAGTTCATTATGAAACAAATGCTTAGGGTTGCTTTTTTCCTGTAAACTCAGTTAATAAAGTTACAGAGTATTAATAACCGTAAAGTACAATCAAATTTAATTGTCACTTGTCATACGTAATTTCAATCGGTTTTCCTCGCATTTCACGATCCTTCGTCATAGTTTTACGCATAATTATGCAAATAAGTCGTTACTTATTTTCCACAGAAAGGCGATTTATACATATTAGAAAGTATAGGTAGGTAGCCTTAGAGTAAGGCCCTGTCCAGAAAGGGCGAATTCGCCGCGATTTTGAACGCGTTTTAATATTCATTATTGCATTTGACACGTTTAATAAAACTACGACGCATCGTAAAGAAGCAATGTACTCAAATACGCGTCCAATACGCGCGTGCTTCTGGACAGGGCCTAAGATGTGAGGCGACAAAGTTTAGCAGTCAGTGGGGCGGACAGCGTTGTGTCGAGCTACCAAGAGTTGTGAGAGACACTACAGAGAGATGATTTCGGACCCGGGTATGTCTTAAACTACGTCCAACAATGAGAGGTAGGGCACAGCGAAGTACTATCACGCTTGAATCTAGAGCAGCCCAACTGGGGAAGTACCTCCTCCTTACAGAAGACCACAGCCATAATAGCACTGCTACCTTTCAGGTATGTATGATGGTGAATAAGGTTCCCAGAGCTCCAACACACTTATAGGTCGGCAACGTGCTTGTGACTCCCGTGGTGTTGCGAGTGCCCATGGGCGACGGTAATTGCTTACCATCAGGCAATCCGTCTGCTCGTTTGCCACCTTTGTCATAAAAAAAAATGTGAGCAGCGGGCACAACGACCACGTGCATATATTTGCATTTCTTTAATATACACGCTGCACGCCCCGCTCACGCCCCGCGCACGCCCAACTGAATCACCTTACACTTTAAAAACCTTTCACGCCATTACTTCTATTTTATCTAACTGAACCCATGAGTCAGATAGCCCCCATTGTTTTCAATCTTAACCTCTGTCACAATAACAAAAGCCGGCAGAAACCCAAAATACATTGTTACGGGATAACCGAAACTATTGTTTAAATTTTCTTTGTTCAGTTTTAAAAATGCTGCTATGTTGAAAACTACAAAAGTAGAATCCAGTTAAATACTGATGCATTTATGAAGCTATCTTAAAAGTGATCAATGACCGCGGTGGCGAAAATGCCAAACGATTGTGCAAAAGCAATGGAAACAAAAAAAGGAAAATATGTCGTGAATTTAGTTGAATATTTTCTGGTATACACATAGAAGCATAGGTTTTTAGAGAAAATGTGGCACCGTGTAATACCTACATGGCAGGCCATTATGGAAAGGACATATAGTTACCACAATCTTGCATGTTTAATGTATTCAGATGCCATAAAACTGTGGTTTTAAAAGGCACATAAAATAGTTCATTGAGCCAATTAGTGACTTTGGGTCAAGGGTCCAGAGATCTTCATACAAAGTTACAACTGTCATTGAGTAAGTAACGTAGATAAAAAGTCATACAATTATTTCCATTAAAATAACCCAAATTTTTTACCCGCTACGTTTACATGCGTAATTTGTAATGACCTTAATGCAGCCATACTTGCTCACCTACTTCTGTTACAACTACTACTTCAGTCATAGAGTCCATTGCTGGCCATGGGCCACCCCACAGCTTGCGGTAACGAGCATGGGATGGTTGAATGGCAAAATCGCCACGCTTGGCAGTTGGGTTGGCGATCGCAGTACATTCCATCGCTCTGAGGACCAAACTACTTCATTATTCATTGCAAAAAAAGTATAAAACCTTCAACAAAGACCGGGTTTGAAAAACGGTTTCCCTATAACTCGAAGCAAGATAAATGAGAAGAATTTAATAAAAACGCAAGGAATTTTACATGTCAGTTAATTAAACATTACTGAGTGCAAGGAAATGTTTCGTATAGCTTACATTTGTTTCAATTCCTTTTAAAACAAAGACGAATGAACATTCCTTGGATCGGCAAGAAAAAATATTTAAAAGAAAGAAAGAAACATTCTTTCAAAGCATACATAATTAAATTCTTAGAACAAGACGAAGTACCATGACTGCCACGAATAGTCCCAACTCTTCATGATGCTATCCAGCTGAGATGCTTTAAAGAATAAAACAGATCGGAAAGAACTGTTGTATTCTTTAAAAACAGATAGCAAAGTTGCAGTTAATTCACTAGAGTGCAAAGTAATTTCATACAATTTGTTTACTACAAATCAAGTGTTTTTTGAACGTAGCTGATCGGATGTTCTTTTATTTAATGTTTTTTAATGATAAATTATTCATATCAACAATTTAGATAAAAAATTTATTGATTTAGAGTTTTTTTTTTTCCTCGTGAAAAATTGTGTGTTCAGTCGGTAGCAAAGTGTGTTCACCTCTCGTGCCTTGAGACCCTCCTAATGCTCAAGATTCCACTCTTTTTGGAATCGAGGATAGGTCGAGTTTCAATATTAGCAACCCGGCTGCCAAGCGTGGCGATTATGGCAACTACCCCCCAAGATGATAGAAGTCATATTTGTGGAAGCCTATGTCCAGCAGTGGACTGCATACGGCTAAATGTATACTTTTTATAGACTAAAGTCGAGTGCGATAGAGGCACTTACTTTTAAGCTCTCTTCTCCGCACGTTTTGCTCCAAGAGCTCAGTCCTTTATACGTATATCCTTGGCAGGGCATGGGTCTTATCGGCTTTATTATGAAGAATGGTTAGTTTTGCACCATTAGTATGCAGAACGCGATGATACGGAAAGCCTTTGACTTACATATGGCTGTGCAACGTCAAGTTAGCTTACACCAGATTTGCTTGAAAGATAAGATAAACATTATCAGATAACATACTATCCATTTCTCCAATTTGCCCTAAATTCCCTTCCTCTTTCCTCGCCATGCTTTCTTTCACCGAAAAACGACTGGTAAATATCAAAACACATTTCGTACAAGTTCCTAAAAAGTTATTGGTGCGAATCGGAATTTAAATCTGCGGCCTTCGTGCTTCCCAAAATTGTTTTTTTATTGTTATGACTGTAAAGGTACTTACTTATGCTCTAAGCCCTAGTTAACTTATATGTTTTGAATAAACACAGTGGATTAATACAACTTAGGCAACCATATTAATTTTTCCACGTATGAATAGAATAGAAATGCCTACAATAAATGGAAAGTAATCGTATACAGCTAGTGTTAAAGAAAGGATTGTGCTAGGATTGTGAAGCGGCGACGTCACCATAGCTGTCTCTCTCACCCTAAGCCCTAGTACAACGTTTAGCCATATCCGTTATCTCCACTGAGCCACCTGCGACCCGGTGTTTAAGAATAAGTCTGGCTTACCGAGCGCTATCTCACCACTTTAACTGCCCCTGACAACTATTACTTAAAACGGGATAGTTACCATGTATATTATTTTGAATGAGTTTCCGATATTTCGGCACTATTGCAAGCGCCATCCTCACGGAATAACTGAAGTACTGTGAGATTTAACGGTGGTCAAACTACACTCCGTAGCGATCTACCCTCTTTCTGATGCGTTTTGTTCGTATATTTAACTGCCCTTTGTCTGACCACAGCCTAATTATAGCTATAATATAAGTTTGATACTATTGATGACCTTGATATGATATCATCATCATTAGCCTATCTGCGTCTGCTGCTGAACAAAGGCCTATCCCACTGCATGCCATCTCAGGCGGCGTTCAGCCACTCTGGTCCAATTTATTGATTTCCCGAATTTTAATAATTTTCAAATTTGTAACTTAATTATTCAAGAAACGTGTGGCAAATTAAACAGAGAAGAGCAAAAGTCGTATTTAGGGCAATAAGTAATTACGCCAGAGTTCAACAATAAAATTATCCATTTAATCCTATAACCAACATGAGTAATTTATTTTCTAGTGGCTAATAGGACATACTTAACAACAACTACCAATTTATACGTAGGTCAATGGAATACTTTGTAATTTATAAACCCATAACTGATTACATTAGCCCACTCAGAAGTGAAAATATAGTGCTTCAAAGTGTATGTGGTTGAAAAAAACATGTTTAAGCCCTATAGGTACGTTATTATCGTTAACTGTTGTCGTATTATGATTTTTCCATTCTACTAACAAAACCCTAAAAAGACGTTAGCTATCTAGAAAATAAATGTCTGCAAAGTGCGATGTAATGCCGTGTTTTATCTTAAAAGTTTTCGCTTGTTCGTCTTAGTATCTTTTTTTAGGATCCGGCCATTTGCACAAAGTTGTTTCTGTTGAAATTATTTTGTAAGTACCTATTAACAAAGCTTATGACAATAACATGGCAAGAAGTTAAGTGTCGTTTAGATTATTTTATTACAAGATTCATTCACAATAGAACAGGAAAAATATCAAGCCAAAAAAATAATTAAATATTAAATATATTTCCATCAAAGATTATTAAAGCGGTCGGTTCACCGACGACATGGCAAAGATCGTGAGTGCAAAGGTGGGCCTTGTGGAGGCTCTGGCCACACTGCCCCTTCCGGTACGTGGTCCACTCGAGAACCTTTACGCCCCAATGCCTATCGGTTCGGCTCCGCCCACTGCTCCTTAAGTTTAGTGATATCCGGGATCGGTTATTTATGATGTGATCCCGCAGACACCCCGGCGCAGCCCTCTCCATTGTCCTTTGGGTGACTTCGAGCCTTCTAATAAAACCCACAGTAGACCACGTTTCAGTACTATATGTCATCACTGGCAACACACACTTGTCAAAGACTTTCGTCTTGAGACACTGCGGAATATTGGAAGAAAAGATGTCTCGTAGCTTCCTAAATGCTGCCCAGCTGACTCGGATTCAACGAATGACCTCTTTCTCAAAGATCGCCCTACCTAACCGGACAGTTTCTAAAGTGTCAAACCGGTTACTACATAATATTTGACGCCAACTACATGAATAAAATACGACTTGTCTCAGAACTTCTAATAGTTAGAATCGTAAGGACTACAAGCACTCCGTTCTCCAATCATCCCGAGTTTAAATCAAAGACTGTTCTAGAGCCATTGGAGCTTCAAGCGTCCAATTAGCGCTCGTAGTTGGACAGTAGCTGTACAGGGGCTGTGTTGAGGCCAAATTACAGTAAATTAAGACCTGAAGTTCGAAACTAGAATGTATTTTGACGATAGGAAAATTGGGTAATGATCCTGCCTATGAAGCCGGCAGTCCTGAGTTCAAATCCCAGTAAGGACATGTATTTCTGTGATGAGCACAGATATTTGTTACTCAATCGTGGGTGTTTTTTTATGATTTAAGTATTTGCATATGAATGTATCGTTGTTTGAGTACCCACAACACAAGCCTTCTCGAGCTTACCATGTACTAAAATAATCACCGTAAAATCTTACATAACGTATCCCAAATTATTTATCTTAAGATTCAGAACGTACCTGCCGATTCCCGAGCGCGCTCTGAATCGAAATGAGATCGTCTTCAAGATTTGTGTCCAGAACGTGCAGGGTAATACGTGACGCGTGTCCACTTTTTTCATCACACAAATAAATATCCTTTCTGGGATTCGAACCAAGAACTATAAGCTTCATAGACAGGGCACCTACTAGGCTAGACCGGTGTCGTCAGACAAAAACATAGAAAAATGCTTTTGGTTTCGGACAACTAAAGGTCTTTAATAGGTGGCAGTTAGTATCAATAGTAGTGTATGAAACAGCGGACCAGAAGAATACGGTTTTTTAATTGCTTCACAAAAAGAAACAGATTCCTGGGTGTTTATCAATTGAAATGCATAGAAACTTAGAAACGCGAACTGCAGAAAATATCTAATCTGTAAGAATTATATTTTTTATATATATTTTATACAAGACTGACCAGCGTTTAACCTCAGTCACACCTGATAGTAAGTGACGACGAGGTCGAGGGTGTAGCACGCTGGTTCACTAACAGCCTATTCACTCTTGCCTCGAAAAGACCCAAATTATATCTTTCCGGGAAAACAGACGAAGGAAGCGACGAAGATACTCTTGGTGCATTGTTTCATACGTACATAAGTAAAAACTATGACATAAAAACTAAAAGCATTTAAACACTGGTTTGAGTGCAACTGTACAGTTATATAGGTATTTGTAAGCTTGCTTTTCATTATAAATTAATAGGTTGAACAAACAACCGCGAGCGAGGGTAGCAAATATTTATAAAATGGAAGACTCGACATCATGCGATGAAAACTGAACATTTTTCTAGGAAAGTATTAGATTTAGAAGTTTTATTTTTGTATTGATAGAAATACGAACATTTATTGAACAAGAGATCGGTTAACCACATTTCTTACAATAATAACATCGTTAGGGATCCGTACAGAAAAGGAAAAATGAAACCAGTATAGTGAAACGAGTACGTGCGTCTGTCTGTTCTTCCGTCTGTCACAACCCATTTTCTCCTACTGCACCGGTTTTTGGTAAGTAAATGGTAATTTGGTAGGTAGATGTGCAAAATAAATCAATAGTTTTTTTATAATTTTACTAATTCAGTCTTAACTATGAATTAACCGTGATGTGCACTAAAATATATTTTTTTAATTTCACACGTAAGAAATATTTGATCAATTAATTGAACGTATTTTAGGTATCTACAACAATTTCAAGGGTGTGTTTTTACCTACTAGCGTTTCTGTCTCGCATTTTCTCGCGTTCCCATACAAATTAGAACGCTGAACTTGTATGGGAATGCCGAGAAAACGCGGGATAAAACACAAGTTACTTGGTGCGAAGTTAATATATTTTACCTCGTCTTTGACAAATGTTATGTCAATGTTATGTCTTATGCCATACGATTGCATTAAAAAAAAAAGTGAAAAGCGCTAACGTCACATAAGAAATAATTTAATATGCTGTGAAAGTATTCAAAAATATTTTTTTAGTTTTCGAAAGACATCGTGTTTCTGAGGAGAACATTAAAAAAATATTGTTTTGTAATACGTCGTTTAGTATTTGCCTGAAACTTAGACGACCCCAACAAGTCGATTTTGTATATCAAATCCCTCTTAAGTCAGCTTTCTCTCTCTGCTCCTAAGCACGGCGTCTTAAACGTTTCATTTTCATTATGCGTGGAACAATGCTAATTTTTACGACACTACTCTATCCAAGTATTCCGATACTTAACGGGCTTAGAGTGGCAATTTATAGACTGCTAAATCATTATTCTGCTGTATTGACGATTAAGTACTTTCCCACAAGGTGAACCGACCTGGTAAAGAAGAGAAGAGGAACCGGTTATCGTGGGTTACTTTTACCGTGTGATGCCGGCTGACTAGAATAGCACCACCCCATCTCCTCCCGCGGGTGTCTTAAGGCGACAAAGAGAAAAATCCTACGGACGGGCACCAGCGTCCATCGATATCCAATCTACAGCTACTGCGGTCGCCAACCCGCCTGCCAAGCGTGGCGACTATGGCAACTACCGCCAAGATGATACAAGTCATATTTGTGGGTGGCCTATGTCAAGCAGTGGACTGCATACGGCTGAAATGTATTTTCGGAAATGCATATGTCCAGCAGTGGACGTCTTTCGGCTGATAGTTCGTCATATGGTTAAATAGTTTAAGGCACACTACATTTGTGAGCCATGGAAACGGGTAAATCTCTAAGCAAGATTCTTGAACGTAAAGGTTTTCGTCTAAGTCTCTAAGTACAGTCATGTGTCAATCACTCATTTTAGTGTAAGGCAATATAATAATATATATCTATTATAATCACAGATATTTAGTTACACAGCTGGATATAGGTCTCCTACCTCGTATACCGTCACAGGGAGCAATCAAAATATTACGCACATCCCATCGAAATCAGGGATCACAAAACTACTAGTTTCTCTACGCGACTTCGTGTGATGAAGATTCATACTATTACCAAGATATTAAGTATGTATCCTATTTTATAATCCAGGTCTTTGTCAAGTTTCATTGAAATCCCCTCACCTGTGATTGCGTGATTGAGTAACAAACATCCGAATATCTTTTCAAACTTGCACATTTATAATATCAGTGGGATTTTAATACTGTCGTCTGTGAGTTACGTCTTGTAGTTTCTTATATTCCTCTGCTTCCAACAAACTGTGAAAGTATCATTTGCAAAAGGGACACCATTTGATATCGTGGTAATAATCGTGGAAAGTCAAAATGCTTCTCGAGTCAGAGGTGTAGGGTTAGAATCGGTGTAGTTTTTATTTTTCATCTTTTGTATACTCGACGTGTAAAAGTGCCCTTGTGGCCTACTTACTGAATAAAAGTTTGAGTTTGAGGTTGAATGCTATATTTACTGACCTATGTTCACGAAATCTTTCAACTCTGTTTCTCTCTTTCACCTATTGTGGGTTGAATTGAAAACCTTCCTTATTTTAGCTTCTTGATGTGTAAAAGGAAAATGTTTGTTTCGAGATTATTTTGATTGCTTAAATTGAGAGCCAATATAATACTGTGGGAAACCGCATTTGTTGCCTGAACTAATGGACACAACAACTTAAATCCAACATTCATTGGCCAGAAGTATTGAGCACCCATGCTTTTTATATGAAAACTCAATATTTTATTTTAGTATTTACATATTTTCTAATGACGTCATTAATTAATTTAAACTGTTTAGATATTGGTCGTTGTGGCGACTAGTGATGGCATAGAAAATTTGCAATAAGTCACTTCGTTGTAGATTCGAATTTTTGGAACTATTTGTTTTGTTATTTAATACGTACTTTTAAGTATTATTGACGGATGTTCTCTCGTTGTGTACATATATTAAGGTTTGAAATATTAGATATTTTATACTTGCATTTAGAATTTTTTTTTTAAAGTTAGAAGAAATAAGTGTGTGCGCAATACCTGCAAAGGCTGTAAAAAAAGTAGCCGTTTACAAACGTCATTTAAACATGGGTATGTTTACCCTCTTCAATATCACATGCTTTGTTCTTTTTGACGTTTTTACCCTTTATTGTTTCCATAAAATTGATATGACATCTCAAAATCCGAAACGCATGCCGCTTTTACGCAAAAAAACATTTTTTATTCAAAGCACCACTAAGTAGAAATAAAAAAAAAATTGGATAGAATGATATATGAATGAATGATGAATTGGATAGATGAATCTACTGGATGTGCGTAGCGCAAAACCGGTCACTGTGGGTCCCTTTGGGGGCCTATGTCCAGCAATGGACGTCTTTGGCAGATATGATGTTGATGATTTTATATTACAGATACCTACGGTATACCCCATTCGCCTCTTAATTTATCAACAAAAACCAGTACATTGTAGGCATTTGACATACTTATTATGATAACGAAAATTAAATATTAAATCTTAGCGTAACGAAATATCCGTATGATATGCCTACATGGGGATGTAGCAAGGTGGTATAATGTATATAAGCACTTTTTTATTCATAATGTATTTAATATATTGGTTACGTCAACCTTCCAAACCTCGTTTTCTGCACCGCAAAAAATTCGAGCAACTCTATTCGCGCTATTCTTCTTTGTTTCATTAAAATATACATTGTCGCGTACCGTAACTCAGCGTTGAAAGAATTTACAGAATACATAAATTGTACCCGAATGCGATTCCCAGGGGAAGAGGAGGAATAAAGATAACGCCCCGTGCTCCGGGTTACGTAAGACGCGAGCTAACGTTTGCTTTTAGTCCTGACACTTTAGACGGAGCTGGTCTCATTAAAAAAACACTTTACGAAACACAAAACGCATTCATAAATGTAAAGATAAATATTACATCAATTCGTTAATTTGTAAAATTAACACTTTTTGAAAAACAAAACGCTGTCAAAAAATTTAACGATATATATTACATAAATTCGTCAATCTGTAAACATTACAATTCATGAATATTAATTCGTTAATTTGTAAAGTTTGTAGTTAATTAATATTGTATTATATGATCAAAAATACTTGATGTAACACAAAACGCATTAATAAATGTAACGATAAATTCGTCACTTTGTAAAGAACACTTTTTAACACGCTCTCATAATAAAATTACGATACGATATATAAATTCGTCAATATGTAACATTTGTAATTTTACAGATTTTTATTATAATGTGAAAACACTTTATGAAACGCAAAACGTATTTGAGAAATTTCACGATAAAATATGAAAATAATTCGTGAAGTTGTAAAGTTGGATTTCGTGAATTTTGTATTATATAGTAAAAAATACACTTTATGAAACACATAACGCACATAAAATAATGCAACGTTAATATTACATTAATTCGTCAGTATGTAAAGTTTAATTCATGAATTTTGTAGTATATTTTAAAGAACACTTTATGAAACACGAACCACGTATAAGAAATTTAACGATAAATATTAAATTAATTTGTCAACCCATAAAAAAATTCTATAATTAAGTCTTTATATATATATAAGTCAGTAAAAAATTCCACCCCTTCTTTATCCCATCAAATGTTGTTTTACAAATATTTTTTATTCGGCGCAGTCTTGCATCATTTTATTAATTATTCAACGGCCCGATAGTAACACGATTGTTGAATGTTTCGACTAAATCACATTTCCAAAAAACACCTTTAATATCTAATTAGAAATTTAATAACATGCTTTAGGGTTAACAGATTTTTATGTAACCGTTTCATAAAATCACCTGTAGATTTCTTCAAATATTAGTCATTCAAAGACTGAATGTGTAAAATCACAAAACAATTCATTGAAAGCACACATTTTCTTCCACGTAAATATGACTTAAATATAAACCCAAACTTCGAAATCAAATCCTTTCACAAGAAAGGAAGTTTTCACAGAAAAGCTTTGAAAGCTTTGTACGCCAATACGTCAAACTTGGAGAGCCGAGGCGAACTTTTTCACACAAATTCAAGTATGCGAAAACGCTTTCAGGCTTCTATTTATATATACAATACTTCTTTTCCTCATTATTTTCAAGTTTTATAAGCTTTAGGTTTTTTTTTACATTCTTTTTCAACCCTACAAATTTTGTATCACAAGGTAGACTACATACCGAACAAACTTTTATATAGAGTTCCGAAATCGCGAAAAAGGCGGTGTTTCATTAATTTTGGTTGATTTGTTTTTTTATTTTATTTTAATATTTATGGTCATTAATTTAATAACATAAATACATTTATAGAGAAAATCGTTGCAAACCTTTTTCGACAATTTAAAAAAGTACGACTGCTCTTAACAACAGTATAATTATTTCTTTTCAAATTTAACATATCACCCTAAAATCATGAAATCGAAACTACGATAAAAACTTTAATTTACTTTGTGCAACACGGAACAAACTTTTAAACCACTTTCAAACCAGCAAAACTCCAGTCTAAACATTCACATAGTTAAAACCTCTATAGTTCACTGTTTAAAAATACTGGCCGCAAAGAAAAAAAAATGAATCCTACCTTTTTAGTCGGCGTGCTGTAGCAGTGGTAGCGGGGCGTCGAGTGCCGCGCGGCGGTCCGTGTCTGACTGAAGCTTCGGTACCTATAGGACAGTGCAGCCAGCAAACCTGAGGGACGATTGATCGGGCCCCGAGAACCTTGTGACTTGTGTCACTTACAATTTACGTAGGTCTGTTGAAAATGTATGGAAGTTTAGATTTTGTATGCTACAGGTACAATAATAATAGTAAATGTATTTGTTTTTGCTCTCGTAAACTTCTATTATATATTCTATCAGGCACAGATCTCTGCTGGATATAAGACCGCGAGCGATCTCCAGCACTGCCTTAATCGCCACGCTTAGCAGGCGGGTTGGCGAAAGGAATATGTTTCATCGCTCTTAGGACGCTGTGCCCGTTCTCCAGTGGTTTGTGGTTGCACAATAGGGACAATACTTGATCGTAGTATGAAGTCATTTCAGTATCATTATTAAGCCCTCTAAGAATTACAATGTTTATGGGTCACGTTGTAGAAGTGGTCACAAATAACTGAACAACGGCTCTATTGTCAAGACGATAAAGTGCATGTTCAGATATTTTTGACCACCTCAACAGCTCCGATTTATCTTATGGCGGCTGTACCGTACATATGTTTGGTAACGTCACAGTAAGCGATTCAGCCGTTTAAAAGTTAAATAACAGACAGACAGACAAACAGACACACAGACATATATTCTCATTAGAATCTATATCCATACGTCCATACTATACTATAATACTTATACTACATACTATAATATAATATTTTAATATTATAAATGCGAAAATAACACTGTAGTTTTGTATTTCAGCTCTTCACTAGGCTAAATTAGGAATGAAATTTGGTGTGGAGAGAGTTTGAGCTACGAGAAAATACATAGGATATTTTTTATTCCGCAACCATGCTAAGAAGGGCATGGCTGGCCGAAGACGCGAGGAAAAGCTAGTTAAATATATACGCATTAATAAAACAATGTTTTATTTATTTGACCGCAATGTATACCATATTTCATCGGCTTCATTATCATTTTTATCATGCGCGCTTTGCTAAACAATATTTATTGTTCTTTTTTACATTTTATTGACTTTTCTGTGCAAAAGTTAAAATTTAGGGGCCAGTAGAATTTATTGGATGTTTTTAGACTGCCACGATTAGAAACCGCGAGATTTATTGTTTCAATAGTCCACGTTCGTATAAGTTAGCATTCTAGATTCTCATTTTTCACGATGTGAATAAAATAACCAACGAAAACACATGAATCCCTTTTTTATGAGGTTTTAACGTGTAAAAAGTATAGTTTTAACGTGTGAGTTATTCATTCTCAAAGATTATATTGCAAATAAATACGACCGGTCTGGCCTAGTGGGTAGTGAACCTGCCTATAGAGTCGATGGTCCCGGGTTCGAAACCCAGTCAGGGCATTTATTTGTGTGATGAGCACAGATATTTGTTTCTGCGTCACGGGTGTTTAAGTATTTATATGTATCTATTATATATATCGTCGTCTTTGTCTAGTAGGTACCTACAACACAAGCTTTACTGAGATTACCGTAGGACTAGACTAGGTTGATTTGTGTAAGATTCTACCGAAATATTTATTTATTAAAAAAGAGCTCAAGCAGAGTTGTGTTGAGGGTACTCATGATATATATAATATACAAATACGTATAAACATGGAAAACACCTATGACTCTGGGACATATATAATTGGACTTCCCACTGCTGGACATAGGCCTCCACCATAGATCCCCACAGGCAGCGATCTCTAAGCATGAGAGTTCCAATGCCATAATTGTGTAGGGTAGGTCCCTACTCCCTACCTGTGTATTAATATATATTATATCTATATTTCACCGCTCTACAAGTATTTTCCTGTAAGTAAACAATCAAATGTGTAAAGAATACAACATATCTAAAGCCCATAGTTATTAAAGAGCCACTACTTGCCAAAAAACTGAACACAGTTTGGCAAAATTATATGTTTATTTGACTTTTAAGTAATTCCTTTAAAAAAAAAATATCTTACCTGAAAATGCTTACATTTTTTATTGTCTGTCTAATAAAATTGTGACTGTCAATACTTAATTCATTAGTCAATGCTAACTACTAATAAAAAAAAAAGTCATCATTTTAATTGAGCATTCCTCCCTGTTAATAAACGCTTCAAGAATTTTTACGAGATAGCAATATCACGCAAATGAGACGCGGGCGCCGGTCCTCGGGCACTTTTACTACTCCGTGCTTAACACAGTTATTACTAAACTAGGGATGTGAAAGTATCGATAAAAATAATTGTCGATTTTCTTCTCCTCATATTTTTTTTATAAAACGACGGTAATAAGCATACGGTCCGCCTGATGGTAAACAGTTACCATATCCTATGGACGCCTGTAACTCCAATAATTGTTCTACTTACATGAGTCGGCTATTATCATCCAAAGGACTCTGTCTCTTGTCATTGTAAGTTTTTATTAGACACTTAAATGAATCGCTTACCTATGCCTGAAAAAGCCCGTGACGTAATTATCCAATGATAATTATCACTTTATAAGCCACTGATTAAAACCACCGTGGAATATGTCCTATACGCCATTTGCCTCATCTGTGTTGTCTTGGACTGTCACTATGGCCTTTTAATCTACTCCAATACCATTCTCGTGGTCTAGTAATCTTCTCATGACATGGCTATACTATAATTTCCGTCGTTTGCTTCAAAGTAGATGACTTTTTAGAAGTGACATTGGATTATGACCACGAACAACTAGAAAAATAAAAACGCCTACAGAGTCTATTAAATGGGTTTTAAGTTCCTTTAAAAATTAACACTTTGTCCTATTAATAACTTTATATTCTTTTTGCAGAAGTGGTGCTAATCAAAGATTTTATATATTTTTTGAATGAGTCATCGCGCGGTACAATATTGTTGGAAGTTCTCCAGTTGAACTATACTTAGCTATTAACACGATTTGATTAGTCGAATTTCACATATGCGACACTCGTGGACTAATGAAATGTTACAAATCCATGGTTCAAGTGTGTTACAATTACTACTATCTTGGATTCAGACCATCTTTATCACGTTTCGGAACAGTAGCGTGTTAAAGACATTTGTTTTTGCTATTAACGAGAACGGTCATCAATCTAAAACGGTTCTCGACTCCAGCTTGCATGCAAAATGCATTTTGATTGAATCTTCGCCGATGTGGCAATTTTGAACTTTATCGCACTCAAAATATGGTTGTTTTTAATTTTATCCAATAATTGTGATACGTGATTTAGAAAGTAACTGGTTAAAATAGGTTGCAGGTCATCTGCATAGATAAAGATGTTTTGAATAGCCCACTTAGTTTACCAGTTCATTGTCGGATTAAGCAGGCAGTAAAAAGTTATTCGGGCTTATGAATGTTCTATATTATGATTTGAATTCTCAACCTAGATTCAGATAAAAGTAGGTTATTGCATAGTATCAATATTTCTGTTATGTTCATTTATTTAAAATAGTCCTAATTTTACGCCTAGGTTCATTCAACGCCGGTAACTAATCAAATGCCTAAATCAGCCAATAACTAAGCAATGGAGTGAAGTGTTTCAGGTTGTGTTCAAACGGCACCATGTGACGTTTTGAAACACAAATAACAAAAGGCAGTGAGGAATTCCTAAATGAATTCTCAGATCTAACAGAATCAGTGATGTATTTCTTACAGCAAAATTAAGTTTAAGTTAGGTTAGTACTGCAGTTGAAACATGCAAAAAGTACACTAGTTATTCACAAGTGAGAACTAAATTTGTATTCTTTGGTTAAGTCTAGTTCAGTTATCTTCGATGCCTGACTTAATACGCCAAATCATCAAAGGTTGAAATAATTAACTATCGGTTCAAGGAATTCCTTCGATGCGGGCGTTTATTGTACGGCTTAGGCGTCAAATAAGCTGACTAATACAACCATGGATCCGAACTATATCGATAAATTGTATCCCATCCTTAATAAAGTGTTATAAAGTGACATTGTCGATGAGGGGTAATTAGTGGTGGCAAACTGTGGGCCACTTAGCGGCTCAGATCGTCTTGAGGCTAAATATGTTAATTCTGGGAATATTGCATAGGCTTGAGTGAACGTAAAATTCATTATTGAAATTGATACTTACTATTAAAAACACTTAGAATGTAATCTTAAGATAAGCCAAGTTAAAAAAAAAATTAGGCCTCAACTTTTTATTTTATTTTTTAAATTATTTTGCAGCTGTTTGCTTATGTCATTAAAGTATAATAATATTATGTACATCAATGTCATATAGTTAGTCACAGTCAGTATGGCCAAATATATCGATTCGATTATCGAGATCTTCATTTATATAGCAGTAAGGATGTGTATCGATATTTTTGGTCATACTGACTGTAACTAACTATATGACGGCTGTTCAACTTTATTTGAATATTTTAATAATAAGCGGGTTCGGTATATGTTTAATTAAGATATCCTTAACAGCTTAAAAATTACCTATTTACCCTTACGGATCGAGAAAATCAAAATTAATTTCAAACAGCATAGTAACAAAATTGAAAAAAGTGAGCAAAATGAATTGCCAAACTTTTGGTAGGTAACTTTTCCGATTCAACTTACAAAATGAGTTGTTCTGTTCGGAAAATATAAAATTAGAGGGGTTGTGCCAATTTTGACTGAACAGTAAAGAAAATCAAGTGGGGTCTATAGTACCTCTACCGACCTTAAGGTATTCATTTATTTTGACCCTTCGCTCACATAAAAATGAAGGGCAATTCCAACAATACATATGTTACCGGCTAAAATCAAATCAAATTAATATTTAACCTACTATGGCATTAAACTTTTCACCACCCCATCTCCTGTGGGTGTCGTAAGAGGCGACAAAGAGAAATAACCAACAGATGTCCGTCCCAAACACAAAACAGGTACTGCGGTCGCCAACCCGCCTACTAAGCGTGGTGACTATGGAAACCACCCACTAAGATGATACAAGTCATATTTGAGGGAGGCCTTTATCCAGCACTGGACGATTTATGGCTGAAATTAAACTTTTCAGGTTGTTGGCTTATACCCTATTATAAGTTTTCGACCTTGAGGACTTGAGGATCCACTTATACTGGGAGAAAAAGAATCTCATCACAATTTTATTATTAGCAACTCTTAAATTAACGCATTCGCTTAAAAGTATGTTTCTTTTTTTTCCGGGGTAACGCAGCCAGCATATTCTGTAACACACATGGGGCTTTATTTGATTTATTATACAGCCTTGACCAAAAGTATGGAACACACACTTTTTTTCTTCTAACTGTAAAAACCATCTCTTTTTTAATGCACTTAAACAATTACCTGATAATTTGAACCTAAATATACGAGTACGTATGTACACAACAAGAGAATATCAGTTACTTGAAAATACGTAAGTATTATATGTAAGCAAACAAAAAGGGACAAATATTCGGAACTACAACGAAGTGACCTTGCAATTTTTTTATGCAATCACCGGTCACCGCAACGACTATACCTTATCAGTTTAAATTAATCAGTAATATGTCAACAGAAAAGCTGAAAATATTACACGAAAGTATCTAGTTTGCATATAAAAATCATGCATGCCCAATACTTCTCAGCCTGAAGTTAGGACTGTTTTATTACAAAATAAACGGGTTTTACCACAATATTAACCGCGTAAAATAACTTTAACCCTTTATAGGGTAACTTCAAAATTTCAATGCAAAAATGACCACCCAAAAACATAGTCTTTTTGTATTTTTTTCTTAACAAGAATCATTAGGACAATCGAACCGCAATGAGGCTTGAACGCACGACCACAGTGACTTTTGGGCGTAAAAGGGTTAAAAATTACCTATGACGTTTCGAGAAAGACGTGTCCTCCTGTCTTTATCGTAGACCCGGTTAAGTCCCGTTTATTTTGTAATAATGTGAAAGAACCGTGAGAGTTAAAATCAGTATACCGGGTGTGGCCTGTAATAGGAGCTTTAACTTTAGGCATCATTTCTACACCAAAAACGAGGCAACATTTGTTCTACGACTTTTGAAAATAACTTATAGTTTAATAAATATTAATAAAAAAAGATTTTCCAAGCAAGCAATGTATTGCAAAAACTATGAAGTTTGTAGGCTGACAGTAAACGTCAACTAGACTATTGGATGCTGTTCATTGAAAATACTATTTACTTTGTTCGAAAAAGTCACAAGTAATTTATTACACAATTATTTAAAGTTGTAGAACAAATGTTAGTATAGTTTAATCTTAACGTTGTATTTTGTAAGAAAGTTAATGTTAATGTCCTCTAGCCGCCCAGATACCAACACTTGCCAGGCCAAATGCAACTATGGTTTGTCACAAATAAAATTCAAAATGACGTTCAATGAGAGACCTTTTTATAGGTCTCAGGCTGGCTAGAGGAGAAAGAATAGTAGATTGTTTGACAAGGTGCTAAAGTAGGCCATAGTACCACGAGATGGTTATTTTCCCGAACGAAGTGAGGGAAAATTGTTCGAGGCGTAATATGGCGTTTAGACCCAAGTTATAAATACTAGTTTTCACTTCGATTGCGAGAAAATAAAATAAAGTAACCTTTTAACAATAAACAAATACAATTTTATCGCCCGCAATGAATTCTGAGTCAAAAATGTTTAATTTGGCAATCTATGTATTTTTTTCAGTACTTTGATACAGATAGAATATATCTACGCCGTGAATAAATGCCATAGACAATGTATAATTTGGGTTTCAAAGAGTTTGCCAACGATTTAAACTTTTTTTGAATGCTTGTGAAGTAGGAACTAAAAAGCACCTAATGCTTTGAGAATTTGATTGCGTTTCCTCATTGGTCGATTATAATATTGCGGTATATCTGATTGGTTGATACTTTATACAAAGTTTTGTTTAATGATTTCACATTTTTTAACAGTATTCGCACCAAAAAAGAATGTAGAGTTGCAATTAACTTCGATATGTGTCGTGATTGGTGGGTTTAATAAGGTGAAGCGTTCTGGTTGGTTAATTTAAAACGTTTTGTATATCATAAATATGTATACATATTTTTCCCAAGAGGCTAAATGTACTACTTTAGTCCGCCTTGGCAAGCATAATATGACACACTTTTAGAGCATGAGAAGTAAAAAATTAATATATTTAACAATAGGTTATTTAAGAATAAGCGGAAAATTTAGACATTGATTTGTAATTCTCTGGAGAATATATTTATCATTCAATAAACTCCGACACAATTGATGCGAGATAAGAACTTGTAGACAGTGAAATATTATCTTATTCCCAAAGTTTCGGGTTAAAGTGAACCTTTTCAACTATTTGGAAAATCAAACCCTTTTTGGGTCATGGGTCGAAGCCGGACCTTTAGGGTTGTAGCAAAAGGCAAGTGTCATCTACATGATTATAGTTACTTAGTTGATACACACTTAATTCAGATCGTGAAAGATAATATTAGTGACCTTTATAAATTGGTAATGCCATTGGAAATTTTGACATCTTTATTTACAATAATTACAATATTTTAATCATAACGAGTACTTAACTACTGCCATGCCGTGTGATGCCGGCTGACTAGAATAGCACCACCCCATCTCCTCCCGCGGGTGTCGTAAGAGGCGACAAAGGGAAACATCTTACGAACGGGCAGCAGCGTCCGTCGATACCCATTCTACAGCTACCACGGTCGCCAACCCGCCTGCCAAGCGTGGCGACTATGGCAACTACCCCCGAAGATGATACAAGTCATTATTGTGGGAGGCCTAAGTCCAGCAGTGGTCTGCATACGGCTGAAATGTATGTACAGTCAGCGTCAGAGATATGTGACCCCCCCTGCATACAACCAATCTATGTAGGGGGGGTCACATATCTCTGACGCTGACTGTACTTAATTACTTACTACATTAAATCTAAAAAAGGCCCTTCATGTTGAAATAAGTATCCAAATAATCTAATGTCGTACCTACTAGCGTCATCTGTTGTACACTAAGTGTAAACTTTGTGACCTGTGTCATTGTCTGTGTTTAAAAAAAATTGTCTAGTTGCAACAGCTATCGTTTCATTACACTTCAGGCATTGTACCAAAGATGCTGGCGACATCTCCTCGTTGTATCGCAATTCCATTGTTATGTTTAAGCTCCAGATGATTTTAATGACGACTACTCGTTTATTTTATCAACGATTTTAACAACTTTATTATTGTTACCAAAAAATGTTGTTAAAAAAAATGTAAAAAAATGTTGATATGTTATGTGTTGGAAGTACCTCCTCTTTACAAAAGACCACAGCTATAATAGCACTGCTACCTTTCAGGTTTGTAGTGTTGTGTTCCTGATGGTAAGTACGGTTTCCAGAGCTTCAACCACTTTTAGTTTTATGTGAATCCTCTGGAGTTGCAGGCGTCTATAGGCTACGATAACTGCTTACCACCAGGCGGGCTGTATGCTTGTTTGCTACCTTCGTTGTATAAAAAAAGTTATCATTACCAAATTCCGGGAGAAACTACGATATTTTATTTCCTAAGCATTTGCACAAAGCTGGCACATACGTGCTCAATTATTCCGACAAAATATCCGCTCGCTTCCGAAAACCACGAGGGATGTTTGCCTGACACTTAGAGACGTGCATCGAGATGCATTGCGGATGCTAGCGCACTGGAAGTTCCCTGTACCCTTACCATGAGTTGTGACTGAGGTTTTCGATAACGAGTATCGAGTTTACTGTCTGTGCATCTCGTTCGCACTGAAATGGTACCAGCGAGATGCACAGATAGTAAACTCGATATTCGTTATCGAAAACCTCAGTCACAACTCATGGTAAGGGTACAGTAACTAGATTCCATCAGGCGTGTGAAGACTTCCGTATATAGTGTTTTACATAACGACCTGTTTCATTTGACTAAGGAAACATTTTTATATGACGGTGTAAAGCAAACGACCCGTTACCATCAGGTAACCATATATCAGCTTTACGGTGAGGGAAAACATCGCGAGGAAACCGGACTAATCCCAATAAGGCCTAGTTTACCTTCTAGGTCAGATGGCAGTTGCTTTGCTGAACTAGTGCCTACACCAATTCCTTGGGTTAGTTGCCAAGCCGGACCTCAGGCTCCCATTAGCCATGGCAAAATGCCGGGACAATGTGTGGAAGATGAAGAGACCGACTAAGGTCGGCCAATACCTCCATAAAAAAAAATTTTACTGTTTAATTCGAAGAAATACAGAAAGCAATAAAGATACTTAGTTATAATCTCTTATTATTGAGATTATCTTAACTAAGTAAGTATGGTGTCGCCCCTTTTATTAAATTGTTTTTAAGTTTTAAGGTACATTTATTTGAAATTTAAGTTTTGTTATATATTTATCAGTGCTGTTTTTATGATGTTTTAATCTCTCATTATTTTTTGTTATAAGTCTAAAATAAGTAAACAGTGTGTTATGAAATTCTTGAAGAACATGCAAGGATTTAGATCCAGAAGAAGTCGGTCTTACACTAAGTAACTTGGGTACAGGTGTTCCTCGGAAACGTTTTCGTCAAATCTTACATTGACGCAGTAATAACGTCACGCAGTCCCTGGGAAGGAATTTCACTAAGCCACAGTCAAACTATTTGATTTAAACTAACAGTACGTTGCCTATCTTTCTAATGCGGACTGCTAAGGAATGGCATTCGCTCCCTTCGTCTGTATTCTTTAGGTCTTTTCAAGACAAGAGTGATAAGGCTGTTGATGAACCAGCGTGCTACACCCTCGAACTCGTCGATACTTACCATCAGGTGTGACTGAGGACAAATGTTGTCTTGAATAAAAATAATATATATTGGCTGTGACTTTTTTTTTATATACATATGTTTAGGTTTGTCGCTATTACTGTCTGCTGACTGTGAGTTTAAAAAGTAATAGGAACAAATCAAATTATTGTATAAAATTTTCTGAGCTTCAGTACAGGCATATATACATTTAATTAATAATAAAAAAAATGATAGAAGAATTATAATATTTAACTACTATATATTTACGTTTAAATTATATGTACAAGTTAATTTTTATATTGATCCATGACTTAGTTTGTAAGGAAAAAATGGTAAAGTTGGGTCAAAAACTATCATACATCCCGCATAAAGTCAATACTGAGCAAAAAAAATAATACAGAGAGACATAGATTTTGTCACGTTTGTAATATTAGTATGATAGTATGAATAGTTTGGAAAAATTAAAAAAAAAAATTCTTCCAATAAATTCGAAGAAGTCAAAGTACGGAATCAACTTTATGATTATATTGTTACATGTTACCTTGAGGTAGTTCCGAGGAACCACTAAGGGTTTTACGTTCCTGCTGGGCCGGGTGCTGTTGTAGCTATTTCATCTACACACCACCCAGAAAGTAGAAGATATTTCTTACATTTTTTGTATGGGTTACTGACTGACATTGTTTAGAATGTATATATGCGTGGGTGGTTTATTATAAAAAATATGTATAAACGCGGCGTACTATCATATATTCGTTATACTAGGTAAGTTTGTATCAAAAATTTAATTTTTGGTATAAGAGTCTATTGCCTACTGTAATTTTTGCACAATTATCGAGAAGATTCTAACAAGCCGAAACACCACGGGTTTATATTGAGTATTTTAAGAATTTCTATGGCTACCTTCAGCCTGCAGAATCAGATTTGATCAGTGGTACCCTAATCTTGCATTGTCACCGAACTTATACAAGTTGCTAAATTTCACCACAATCTGGTAAAGATATCTGCTTCAAAATTGAGGTGCAGGATTTTACCCCAGCATACTTACAATTTACTCTTACATTGTTTAAAAAGGTTGGAAAATCTTCCTTTTAATATATTTAATAATATTTTATTTTTTATGTCAGACTTAGTTTTAGCAATTTTAAAGATTATAATTGAAAGTATATGTTTATCAATATACATAAATGTTAATGAAATAAATTCTTTAAGGAATCTACTTACTTATTAGTCACGATCATCCATGGCTAGACATTGTTCTCTCCTATAAACCTCCACAAGATCGCTATGCAGCCACCAACACCCAGCGCCTCGTACGAGATCTAAGAATGTAGAATATAAATCTATGGTTAATTTTAAGTTGCCAGCTTGGCAAGAATGAACAAAAAAGATTAATGAATGATACAAAATTGGCTTCGGGCTGCTAATTGAATGAAAACATTATTGTACCCCAGTTAATTGAAGCCCAAGTGTGCTTAATTATTATCTTTTCATTTTTTGTTTTTCAGAAAGGAAAATTGGAGTTGTTTATGAGAAAAGACGGTTTCAGTCATGTTTATTGCCCGCGCGGCTCAGTGAACTTTGGTTTCCCTTTTCTAAGCACTAAGACCGACCATTCAGTGCCGAGCGTTCGTTTGCATCGCCAGCACATCTTGCAAAAAATGTAAATTAAATTTTTTGAAGCTAAGATTGGAGTAGGTACCTTGTGAAATGATATAGTTTTTCCTCACATATTGTTTTAAAAGCAATCCAGCTATAGTAAAGTTCTGTTCAATGGATTTCAACTTAGAAAATCATCGACAGTTAAAATAACACGTGCCATTGATATTTATATTAAGGTTTCAAAATAAATGTGCGCTTTGCAATACCAAGTCCAAATCAAAAATTCGCAATTTTAGAAAGTTAGCTAGGAGTGAATAAGGAGGAGTGAGATGGCGGGTATCTTAAACAAATATAGACGATCCTTCCATTACTTTTTTATTCCACGACCGTATGGACAATGGTCGATTGAGCTCCGACGAAAAGACTTTTCCATTCGTTTTGACAATTTCATTTGCCTGGAGCAAAGAGTGGACAGTTCATTAAAAACTGAAATGGCGGTTCACGTTTCAGGAATTTCGTGAAAGCTTTTATTGGAGGCTTTGTTTTTCATGTTTCGGTTAGTTTTTCTATTCTGTATTCATTTTATTTATTTTTAACGGACTTGTTAGCCATTCGGCCTAAGCCTTAGTTGGTAATGGCTGGTAAAATATTTATAAAAAACATATTGACCCTTTTAATGCAAAAATTATGAATTAAACTTATATAGTAAATTTAAAATATTAATTGTCAAAAATCTTAATTGTCAACGTGTTGTTCACGCTTCAAACTAACTTTGGGCTCGATACTGTGTTAAACAAAAAGACCTTGAATTCTTTTAAAAATTCCAACACTACTTCACAGTAATAGCGAAAACATAGTGTGTTCTATTAACTCGAAGTAACTTACTCGGTTGCTGCGTAATTGTAAAGCGTTTAAAAAACGTTTAAAAAACGTTTAATAACAAATTGCCGGGACTCGTTAAAAAATCCATAACTGTTACATGGCGTCAGACCGTAAATTTACAAAACGCAAATTGGGCCAATCAAATACATCAGTTCACGGACTACCTGAAAAACTAGACAAAGCATATATTAACATGTACCTACTTGCAGTTATCATAAGTTTTTTTTTAAACAGATAGTTAGGTATTTAAATCGAAAGAAAAATAGAAAAATTGTGACTCGCTACCGGACTCGAACCCACAACCACTGGATCACTAGCCCAGTGCACTACTAATTGTGCTATACGAGTACCGCTTAGACTTGTCAATTTTTTCCTATTTATCCCTCGTCGTATGCGTCATCATTGGTGACGTGTAAACACTTCACACTTGAATTTTTCTATTTTTCTTTCGATTTAAATATCGAAGACATTCGCTAGCAGACGTTTCTGCACAATAAAAAATAATATAGGTAATTTATAAATAATTAGCTTAGGTGGTAGTGACCCTATACTTTAGGATATAGTATGCTCCTTTTCACTCATTTCAGCGGCAAATCGGCTACTGCTGGACATAATTTATATGCCTCTCAAAAATATGACTTGAATTTTATTGGGGAGTAGTTGCCATTATATGAAAGCTAACATGTTCGTTCATATTACAAATATAACGTTATGTACGTACCATGTACGTCAAGTACCTCGTAAATAGTGAAAGTCATATTCCATAAACAAAGCGCATCAGAATGAGGGTAGATCGCTACGGAGTGTGATTTGACCACCGTTAAATCTCGCAGTTCAGTTATTCTGTGAGGATGGCGCTTGCCACAGCTGAAATATCGGAAACTCATTCAAATTAACTTTACATGGTAACTTACGTTTTAAGTAATAGTTGTAAGAAAGTTACCATAGACACCACGCGTGTCAAGCGGATATTTAGGCGACCGAAGTAGCTGTAGATTGGGTTTCGACGGACGCTGCTACCCATTCGTCGGTTTTGTTTATTTTGGTGCATCTTACGACACCCACGGGAGATGCCGTGCGGTCCCGGCGGACTAGATTGGCACCAACTCCTCTTCTTTTGTCACAGACCAATTAAGCAATACCTACCTTAAAATTACTTTGTATATACGTACTTGTTTTTTTTGTAGTAATAAAAGTTTTCTTATTCTTGTGATGCCTGTGATACTGGTTTCGAATTCCAATAGGGGCATTTATTTGTATGATGAGCACATTTGTTTGTGAGTCATGGGGTTTTTCTATGTAATATTAAGTAGTGGTATATTATATGATTTGTATTTATTAAAAATTATTTAGACTTTGTCCGTATAAACAGTCGTCAAATTTCCTCTCTCACCAGCCGCTTAACACTCAAATCTAATCGAGTGTTATAATATCGGTCCTTAGATAAATAGAATTATTCTTATCTCGACGAAGTAAAGTCCTGAGAGTAGGTATGTATAGTTATGAGCGTACTTAAATACATTCAAACAAATAAATAATTAATATGTACCGTTAACTGAGGACCGACATACCCACAACAAGCCTTATTGAGCTTACGGTGGGGCTCAGTCAATTTGTGTAAGGATGTCATGTAATATTTATTTATTTCTCGGGTTAACCCTTCGCTACAGGGATGTGGTATAAGATACCATTATGTCGACTGACAGACTATAATATTAAACTAATTTCCAAGTCAAGTGTTTCAGAAGATTGTGAAGGACTGGGTACCCAACCCCATTACTTCAACCCTAATTTGTTTGAAATATTAATCATACACTTCTCTCAACGATGTAGTCTTACGCAAGAGACTGTTATATATTGGGATAATATGAAAACTGGTCAAGTGTGAGGCGTGCTGGTGTACAGGGGATTCGTACCAGCAAATTTTTTAGATTTTTTTTTAAAGGCAACATGAATAAAGAACTAAAAACACAAAACCAAAAAATATATATTTTACTTTTACCTATGTACACATTTATTCGATTTATCACAATTTATTTATCTTAGCGTAAGTTTGACAAATTTTAATTACGTTGTAGCTATAGATTTTCACTATTTAAATGTTATATTGTCACCTAATGAAAAAATAACAAAAGTACTTTCTTTTATAAGACAACAATTGTTTCAAATATTTAGCAACTGATAAACTAATCGATTATCCGCTCGAAAAACTTATGATCGATTGGGAAGAAATGGGTCCATGAGCTGCAACCGCGTTGGAAGGGCCCCAACTAGCTGGATCGACGTCCTGGTCAGTCAAGTTCGCGGGAAATCGTTGGAGCCGGGCGGCACGGGACCGGTCGTCGTGTGAATCTTAAGGAAAGGCCTATGTCCAACAGTGTGTATGTATGATGATGATGACTTTGTAGTAATATTAGGAATATATGAAAGAAAAAAAATGAAACGAATTATATAATTATATATCACGTATACTAATTTAAACTTCATCCCGACCCACCCGATGACCACGAACACGGTTAAAGGGTTCGAAACGTCGAGAAGAAGTTTAAATTTGTATACGCGATATAACCCGTTTCAGTTGTTTTATTTCATGAGTAATTATCGCGGCAACCGAAGACAATATTACAATTTGTGCATCTCAAGCTTATCCATTCCGGACGCGACAATCAACGAAGGCTTAGTAATGGGGTACCTTTATTCCTTTTGTATACGGAACCCTGGAAAGGGTCTGCAATATGCATGGCAGTTATTTATTCAGAGGACTGAACTTACAAACATTGAATGGAAAGAATCTTGATTGCCTGTCTGCCGTCGATATTCTTTATATTTGCTATTCTCCGACTTCAGTCTAAAATATTGCAACAAAATTATGTTTGCTGTTTAGCCCAATTGTAGAGAACGAATTTGCATTTATACTTTTTTTGGATGGATTTGGTGCTGTCAGAAGTAATATTGTATTTATTAACATAGACTGGGATTACTTTGATTCACATTGGTTATTATTATTACTTTTGTACTATACGAGTAAAGAATATGCATTTAACAGTGCTTATAATGTATTTATATTAAGCATAATACTCATATTTATATACTGTTAAGCTATTCTTAATAAACCAAGCATTTCTAATAAAAAAATACGAGTAGGTGATTAATATTACCCTACGAATCGAAGTAATCACCGTTAACGGTACTGATCTAGACCATTAATCTTGTTATTAATTATATAGTAATTAGCTATCTAATCCTACTTCTAGACTACTGCTAGACTTTATTATTATAAGTTGTGATACTACTATTTTATTTTAATTTTTTGTTAACAGCTTGAAGCAATGGTGGCCTAGTAAGAGTGTGCGACTTGCAATCCGGAGGTCGCAGTTTCAAACCCAGGGATATACCAACGAGTTTTTCGGAACTTATTTATTTATTTTTAAAAGAATCAATTAACTTTATATATTAGTACTTAACATTATATATAATTACAATTGTATCATGTTATGATAGGAAAAGCAGAAGAAAAATAATTTTTAACGCTAATAATTTATGTCCCTTGTCTGGAATATTTCCGCATTTCTTCAGAGCAAACATAACGTCTTAAGATTTAGAGCCAAGCTAGAACTTTGGCAGTGCAGCGATGGTGACAAATTACTTTAAAACTCGATTTAACGAGTTCCCCGAAGGTTGAAGTCAGTATGTACATTTACTAGAATTCAAGAACAGGAATTACTTTCTAGAATCTTTAAAGTTGAATGTTACGTAGTCACCATACAGTGTAACCACGAAATTATTATCTTCAACACTTTCTGGTGTAAAATACAGGCATAGTAGACATTTAGCTGAGCCTTTAGTGTAAGTTTTTAACGTAACTTTACGTCACGAACGCGTTTGCGTTTCCCATGTAAATAACATTATCACTTTCTTACGCGTTCGAAAACGTTTTTTTACATCAAAAAAAACTTAGGTACACTACAGCCTCTGATGTATTATATCATGACGCATCAGAATATTCAACGGCGTCATTCATTTAATATGGCTGCGCTCATATTTGTCTGACATAGTGTGTGCAAACATATGAAACCGAACTATTCTGACGCGTCATGATTCAGTACATCAGAGAAGTATGAACCGGGTTTTAGGTGCCTCTATTTTAATACTCGCATTTTGACTTAAGCATCGTGCCAGTCTAATAAGCATTATAGCTCTGTTATTTAATCTTAGTGTTAAGCCTAAGTGTAAATGACAAATATAAACAATCTTATGTACCTAATTCAGAAAATGTAGACCGGTATATCAAATATTTTTGAGTTTATTTGTTCGTTGCTGTGGGTATTGAAGATATTATTTGGACTAAGGTCATTAAGTATATAAAAGCATTATTTAGGTACCTATATTGGTGAAGGTTTAAAATATTTTTACGAGGAAATGGGATGAAAATTACTTGTAATGTTTCCGTATAAGGAAGATTACTTTATCTTATCCCCCCATAAAAAGTCGTTCAATTTCGTACATACCACTTTACCTTTTGATAAGAGTGTTTGCTTACGCGTTTGGACATGTATATAGAACAGACTGTACGAATATAATAATATATATTTTTCCTAACTAGTGCGTAAAAAGTGCACTTTTCGCACGCTTCGCGTGCGTAAATATCCCTTTTTAAGGCACTTGCTATGAAAAATTAGGTTCGATACTCGTGTAAAAACTTCTTTAAGACTCGGGTGATTGTCACCCTCGTTTCACTCGGGCTCCAACTTTCACCCTCGTCGAAAAAAAATTTTTTTTCACTAGAATCGAAATGTACTATTCAAGTATTGTAAAACGAATTTGAATTTGGAATTAAAATGAATTAATGTATGGCTGTCAATAGATGATCGGATAGAATATGATGTATAAAAAGTTATTTAGTTCAATTAGCTTAGTCTTCTTTGCAGCCAATATGACAAAAGTTTATAAAAAATGTAACCGAAATGAAAACTAATGACTTGTATCGGAATGTCAAATCAAATGAAACGTGAGGTGACCATATTTAAAAAATGTTTTCTTTTCGACTACGTTTCCTTCTAAAGATTTTTATTTTGACTACAGCCTCTGAAGTGCTATTATCATACTGATACATTGTCTCATCAAAGCTCGATCAATTCGGGCTAATTACAACAGCTTAGAGCCGAAAGCCAGATTGGTTGGATGACCAATTATAGGTAATCAATGGGATGATACCGAAGCTGATTGCTGTTTCCAGACAGATTGACTGCGAGACAATGCGGTTCTAAGACAAAGGGTCGACGAGATGAGACGTAATCAGTGTTATTGTGATCCATCCATTTTGTTTTGGGGTTCCGTAATAACTTGTAAATAGTCATATTATCTTCAGTTCTTGCGATAATTACTGATTTCAACTTTCACGGTTTTTACACATAAACGGGACTTAACTGCGTATTCTAACTTAAAAAATTACCTCTGACGTTTCGAGGACGACGTTGTCCTCGTGGTCTCGGATTAAGACTGGCTAAAGTTTTTTTTTTATGACATAGGCGGCAAACGAGCAGACGGATTGCCTGATGTTAAGCAATAACCGTCACCCATGGGCACCCGTAACACTAGGGGAGTCACAAGCACGTTGCCGGACTTTAAGGGGGGTTGGAGCTCTGGGAACCTTACTCACCAACAGGAATACAACACTACTTACATACCTGAAAGGTAGCAGTGGTGCTATTATGGCTGAGGTCTTCTGTAAGGAGGAGGTACTTCCCCAGTTGGGCAGGCCCAGATTCAAGCGTGATGGTCATCGCTGTGCCCAACCTCTCATTGTTGGACGTAGCTTAAGGACATACTCGGGTCCAAAAAGTTTACATCAACATCTTCTAGCAGCGCGAGTTTTTCGAACTACATTCACGAATTATAAAGTGTCTTGTGTAAGAGATAACTCATTATGTATAATGTTTTAAGCTAAGTAAATATTTATCTTTTTTCTTTTTGTTGTTCTGTAATGTGTATTTTGAGAAAAAATGGTTTTTATTCTATTCTATTCGATTATTTATTTCTTAGAAGACCGTCTACCGAGTCACGGCGGGTGCAATTATCATGTCAGGAACTAAATTGTTTAATAATTTATATGCTGGTGGGTGTGCATATTGTAATTTTTGGATTTACGTAAAATAATATTTTCCTCACTGAATCACAAACGCTCTGAAAGACTGTTAACTGGTAGAAAATGCCTTATGGCATTAAGTCCGCCATTTGTACATTCTTGTATTGAGCAATAAAGATTTAATTTTAAAAAAAATAAAGGTGAACCCTTTAATCATTGGGATGATAATCAGAATACGTGATATAATCCGTTATCAACTGTTTTATTTGTTTAATTAGTAATGATCGAAACCCTGGTAAACAATTCGGGTATCCACAAAATGCGGGAGGCGTAAAACCTATCAATGTGGGTTACTTTTTGGGAGGCCTATGTCCAGCAGTGAACGTCATTCAGCTGATATGATTTATGAGATGACTATTTATTTTTTATAAGCCCGCCTGAGTAATTATTTCTTAAGCAACCAAATTGCTTAATCATTTATTAGTTTATGGATGAAGAATAAATATACAGATTCCTTAGTCGCGGCTAAAGGGTTCACGTCAGAATGAAATTAAGTTTAGAATACACAGTTTTCACTTGTTTTATTTAAATAAATAGTTGTTAGTAATTACCGGAAATTCTTATGCAGATGGGCATCTGATTATAGACTCTGAAATTAAATAATATGCGCTTTGTTAAGTTTTTAAAACATTTTTATAAAACTGTATTGTAAAGTTTAATCTCATAAGCAATTAATGAGTATTGATTGAATCTTGAAGAATTGATGTAATAAACACCTAAGCAATATTTATGAAAGTTGCAGATTGTTCGCAATCGCCACCACTTCGTACGTGCAAAGCATATGTGCATACAATCCTGCATCATCTAGTTGCATCGAGTTTGAATCGTTACAGTGCGAGGAAGTGCAGACGGAAATGGTGAGCGAGAACTACTTTCGCGCCGAGTTGGGTTATGTTAGAAAGTCGTCCACACGAATTAAAAAATTTTGAGGACGAAAATAATGGCACACAAACGTTTCTTACCACTTTTTTGCATGAAATAAATAGGTTCGATACCCATTACTTATTAATTTCTATAATTTATGTCTCTATAATGCCATTTGTATGTTTCTAACTAAGTTTAAAATATTGCGAGTCGAGTACTTGACGCTCAAAAATTGCTCCCTTAGTCCGATCGCTTAACTCTGATGAGTAGATTTTACTTCCCTATAACTCGAGATACTAATTTAAATTCCATTCTGTGCGCTACTATTTTACAAAATGAATGATAATTAAATAATAAATATTACAGGGCATCCTTACCCAAATTAACTGAGCCCCACGGTAAAATCAAGAAGGCTTGTGTTTTGGGTACTCACCCAACGATACGAGTATCTATAATTTTGAAAATACTCAAATTTATAGAAAACATCCATGACTCAGAAACAAACATCTGTGCTCATAACACAAATGAATGCCTTTACTGGGATTTGAACCCCGGACCGGACTCACTAGGGAAGACCTGTCGTCAAATTATATGATGCAATCCTTTTTTTGTGTAATTTAGTTTTTCATAAAGAGCGTGTGTTTGACGAACTGCAAATAAATATATATTTACTTGTATGACTTTATGCATATTATTCATAGAACATTTTTTTTTATTTATTTAAATTTTGTAGAATTTTGTGTCTGCACAACGATTAAAATGATTACAAAGCCAAAGTATTCCTGCTACTATATATTATTTGCTTTGTTATTTTTCCGTCCAAGTGAAAATAAAACGACTGAAGTATTACCACATTGCCTGCAACTAACTATACGGTGCTGACCATTCAAAAGATTTTCGCTGAACAGACTAGACCTAATTTGGCGCAGAAAGCTTTAGATAACCAGGTCACGAGACTGTCCGTGACTCGTTAGACATTTGGGTCTGTACGACGGGTCTAAGATGCAATAAGGTTGTGGTCTAAGCATATATACATACATACATTTCAGCCGTATGGAGTCCACTGCTGGACATAGGCCTCCCACAAATATGACTTATATATTATAATCTTGGGGGTAATTGCCATAAATGATAAACGATAATAATTGGCAGGCGGGTTGGCGACCGCAGTAACTGTATATTGGGTTTCGATGGACGCTGCTGCTGCCCATGCCGTAGGCATGTATATGTCCTACTTAGTTACAAACGTATAAACTCACGTGTAATTATATCGCACCAGGCGAGATTTCGTGTAAGCTCAGTACCCGTTTTGAAGTCTTATCCTGAGCGGTGTGTGCTGACTCGTCTTGAAAATGGTACCAGATCTTACCCGAAACATGTCGCCTAGTGCGATATAGTTACACGTGAGTTTATCCGTTTGTAACTAAGTAGTAATAGGGAGTTTTCAAAATTTGGTACACCCAATTAGCGTAATTTGTTGAAAAAAATTAAATCACTGTCAGTTTCGTGACGACAATTAAGAATGAAATCTTTATGATAATCGACTTTTTCCTTTCATTATGGTATAATACCGATTGAAGTTTATAAAACGAACATCAAAACCAAGTTTTTTATCGAAATTTAACTCTTAATTGTCGTCACGAAACTGACAGTGATTTCATTTCTTTTAACAACTTTCGCTAATTGGGTGTACCTGAAAACTCCCTATTACTACTTAGTTACAATTAATTGAATCAGGCGTTACTTTGCGGAAGTCCATATTATTACTTTTACTTTGCTATTCCGCTTTGCTATATTATTGTTGTTAATACTTAGTTACAAACGGATAAACTTCCAATAATATGGCACACAACAGTTTTGATTATTATTAACGATTAACCCGGTTCTACTCACGTTTATTTAGTCATGTTTTGGAGAACATAGGCCTCCAATTTCCAGCTCTAAGATTGCTGAGTATCCGTTCCGTACGCCGCTCGCGTCGTCGGCCCGTCGCGCACAGTGCGCGTAATCGTTAATTATTGTACGATGTCTCACGAAAGTTTAAATACAAGTTTTGATTATATCATAGATTATTGATGGGAATGGATATACGATCTCGTCATCATTTATCATCAATCATCCATTTATACAAACTTTCTTATTTATATTATAAATAACAGCTGTAAATTTTATCACGCTTAAAATGTGGCCCTAGCCTACCCGCGCCTGAATTTCGCTAAACACTAATCGAGAGGTCCAATTTGTATAATCCCGCGATCACATCTGTCGGTTTGACAAACAGCCTCATCTGGTTGATCCTGTTTGCACCGATTACTTCTTGGCAAGTGATGATAAATGATAACCAATTAAGGAAACGTTCGTACACAGTACAAATGTTCAAAAGGTTGTAACGACAAATATCTTAAATAAACTGAAATTATAGTGTGACAAATTATATATATCATTACCGATGTGATCCATTATTTTAACATTATTGATATAAATAATTCATATTCATTATTTTAACGACCAGTCTGGCCTAGTGGGTAGTGACCCTGCCTGTGAAGCCGATGGTCCTGGGTTCGATTCCCAGTCAGGGCATTTATTTGTGTGATGAGCACAGATATTTGTTTCTGAGTCATGGGTGTTTTCTATGTATTTAAGTATTTATATGTATCTATTTATTATATATATTAGGGTGTCCCTTATTTTTCGACCAATTTTTTTTTTAACGCATACCCTCTATATTTGTTCGATATGTCCTAAAATACTCCTAAAACAAAAATTAGCTTGATCTATGAACGGGAACCCGTGCCGACTTGAAGCTGAATCTTGTCCATACAAGTTGCTTAGAACGATCGGCACATTACTGCGTAATTTCTTAGTGTATCGACAATTCTTGGTATCTATAAAGCATAAGTTTGGTTTTTCAAAATGGATATTGAACTGCGAAGTTCCAAAAAGGATATTTTCTTAGTGGGTGATATAAAATATCAGATAACAGGTGCGAAATTGCCTTCAAATAGGCAGGTACTGGCAGTTTTATTTTATAACATTCGTGAAGTGAATTTAAAAGTAAACGAAAGTGCTAATCTTGCGATTCGTGAGTGCATTATCTTTTGGGAAAAGGCTAGAATACCTACACGGGCACTACCTAACTGTGTTAAGAAGCTTGTAGACCTTTACCAAGTGTGGCGTGATTTACAAAAAAATTGTAAAAAAAGCACAGACATTCATAAACGCCGGGAGCACGATTTTCAAATGAACTTGGATAATTTGTTTGATATTGCACATGCTGATGCTCTTCAGATGATAAAGATTGAGGAAGATAGAGTATTTTTACAGCAACAGAGAGAACCGGGGCGTCAGGGTTGTCTAGCAGGAGTCGACCAAAAATTGGCAGAAAAGGAAGAGCGAGCTCGCCAACGGAAAATAGACGAAGAGAAAAGAAGATTAAAGACCACATCCATTTCTGAACCTTCATCATCATATGATTATGTATCGCGGGACCAGAGCCCTACGTCTTCCGTTTTATCGGATCGTTCTCTAGACGAACCCGCATTGACATTGCCTGTTGCCCCCCAAGTTACCGTTGTTAAAAGGGGCCGAAAGGATTTTATTTCACCTAAGTTAGTAGCAGCCTTAGATAGGTGTCAATTGAGCACTAGAGATTCCGTTTACGTCCTTCAGGCTACAATTGAAGCATTGGACCTAAATATCGATGATTATCCCGTAAATAAATCTTCGGTACAACGTATTCGAACACAGGCACGAAAAATTAGGGCCGAAGGAATAAAAACTGATTTCCAAAACAATTTACCCGATATTGCAACTATTCACTGGGATGGCAAATTACTACCTGCCATAGACGTACGTAATTCAAAAGAAGAACGTCTGCCGATTGTGATTACTTATGAGGACAAAGAACAACTTCTTGCTGTGCCTAAGATAGATAGTTCATCAGGAAAAGACCAAGCTCAAGCCGTTTTACAAGCACTTCAAGATTGGGATCTCGGTGATAAAATACAGATAATGTGCTGCGATACAACGGCTTCAAATACAGGTCGTTTTAATGGTGCGTGTTCCATATTAGAACAAAAAATGGAAAGAGAGTTATTACTGTTTGCCTGTCGCCACCACGTCTACGAACTCGTTCTGAAAAGTGTATTTGAAGCCAAAATACCACAAATCACTCGTAGCCCTGATATCCCACTCTTTAAGAAGTTTAAAGATAACTGGAAAAATGTTGATCCTTGTGCCTTTAATACCTGTACAGAATTTGTGAAAAACACGTCAACAAAACAGTCCGCAATGAACTTCTGGAATTTTATTGCATAGAGTTAAAGAAAAGTATTGTGCGAGATGACTATCGCGAACTAATTGAATTGTCAGTAATATATTTGGGCGGTGATAAAGAAAAACAAATCAAAATTAAGCCACCAGGTGCGATGCACCAAGCTCGGTGGATGGCAAGAGCTATTTACGCTATAAAAATGTTTTTGCTGCAAGACCAACTAAAAATCAGTGTCAAAGACAAGCGAGCATTGCAAGATATTTCTTTATTCATCACGACTTCATATGTAAAACCATGGCTTCAGTGCAATATGGCTGTTAAAGCTCCTCACCAGGACTTGTGCTTTCTGAAAACCTTGAAGAGGTATGAAGCAATTGATAAGGTCATCTCAAAAGCAGCTTTAGATAAATTCTGCAAACACTTGTGGTATTTGACGGATGAGGTTGCCATTTTAGCAATTTTCGACGAAGAACTAGATGTCGAAGTGAAAATGAGGATGGTTTCTAAACTAGAGTGTGATAACGAGAACCCGTACCAACAGGAAAAAAGATATATTCCATCTAAACAAGAAATGGCAAACACTTTATTTAGTAAATGCATGGACGATTTCGTGTCAACAAAGAGTAAACATTTGTTTACACGCTTGAAAATTGACACCAACTTTTGAGTGTTCCTGTTTTAATGTGGAACCAAGATGATGCTTATTTAAATGCTTTACCTAAAATCTCGACTCTTCGAGCTGTAAATGATATAGCAGAAAGGGCGGTTAAGCTGATGCAGGACTTTCACGGATTAATAACGGCGAACGAAGAGCAAAAACAATTTCTATTGCGTTGTGTTCAGGAACACAGAAAGCTTTATCCTGACTGTAAAAAAGCTACTTTGCGAAAACTGTATCCCAAATAAGTATAATATAACTGTATTTGATTATTATGTTGATTTTTACTTATTTTCCTATTTATTTTAGTCTTATGGAATAAAATGGGAAGTATGAGTATATGTGCGTAGTACTAAAAAACATTACAAAACTTTGAAGCCAAGTCGGCACGGGTTCCCGTTATAACAAAGTGTGGAAATTTCACAGGTACGTTTTTAATTTCATTTCTAATAATATTGAGGGGTATGCGTTCCAAAAGAAAAAAAAATTTTTTTTTTGCTCATATAAGGGACACCCTAATATATATCATCGTCTAGTACCTACAACACAAGCTTTACTGAGCTTACCGTAGGACTAGGTCGATTTGTGTAAGAATGTCCCGAAATATTTATTATTTATTTATTATTATTTATTATTTTGTCACTGTCGGTTACAATAGAAGAACTACATAACTATATCTACCTATATACAGATATTAATTTATACAAATAAAAATGGGAGCGAACTTAGCGCCGCACTGCAGGGTGCCCAGAAGGCTAGCAGCATACCCACCCTGAAAAGAGACGGTAATGTTTTGGGGAAGAAATGAGCCCAGGTTACCCATGGTCTTTACAAGGCACTTAGAATTTAGCTCCCGTGATAAATAGTATATTACGTACCCAGGGCGGTACAACAAAGAATGGCTCAGATCGCGGGTATTTGTGGCCTGAACCGGAGGTGAGGGCCATAAACAAGCGATCTGAGGCCTTCTTTATTCTTCCCGTGGTGCTAACATAATTTTACGTCTTCATCTGGGTGTAAAGTGAGATTTTCCTTCGCCCCCTAGGGTGGTAAATCTCTCTTACCGCCCAGTGTGATGTAAAGAAAATACGTGAGCTCCTGGTACACTGTGGGGGGGTTTGTTTAATTACAATTGATTTGATTTTTTGTTGCAATAGTGTTTCCTTTGTATATTTTCTATTTACTAGTACTGCTTTGTTTTACAATCCGCCACACAGCCACTTAGACTGTACGTGTATTCAATGTATTGTGCAATAAAGTTTAAAAACATAAAAAATAAATCATGCTTACAAAGTTAATGCTTCCCATTCATCACTACCGACTTTCACATCAACCTGTCGTGAATAGCGAGTCAGCCAGATTTAGCAGATTAATGCCTGAATACGCCTGTCAAGCCTAACCTTAATTCGTCCACGCATGACAAAACCACAATGCGGCCACTAATCTCCTTATTACCATATCATAGAGTTAGTAATCCCTTGATCCTGATGTAATTCCCTGTTACGGTTTTGTACAGCCATGTTGGGAATGAAGTAAGAAAACTAAGGTCACCTTACTAGTGGGTTAACAAAGATAAATGAGATGTTAAACTGAAGGTTATTTTCATAGGTGTTCAGTATGGGGGTCAGATCAAGGATAAATAAAACAATAGCACAGACTTAATTGTCTAAACGATATTGCGTTTAAGTCATTTTTTTTGGTGCGAACTCTGCTTAAAATAACTCAACAGTTGCGCGTTGACGCCAAAGATGGCGTTAGTACCTGTTAATCTTAAATGTTAATTTTCACCGAGTGAAATAGATAGCAACAAAAGAAATAAACAGTTTTTTTTTATATACATAACATTTTTATTTACGTATAAAATATAAAATAAAATAATTTTCAATCTAACAAATCGAACTAAAACGTTTTCTTTTTTGCCTTTTGTAATCTGACTTAGTCTTTTTTAAACAAAAACTTTCGTGAGATTGAAACATATTAATTGTATAAAAGCGGGTTTTATAAGTCGAATATTGCTCGACATGTTTAATGTAACGAGGAGCATAATCATGTGCCATTCGCGTTGGCTAACCGACGTAGACAAGTAAACAGTCTCTGTAAACCATTTGTCTGGGGAAAATCCAGGACCCTTCCGCACCAGACTTGATTTTTACTAGGTAATGGAATAATCCTACTGTGTTTACGCTTCCAGCAAGATTGGTTAAAGTAGTCTCAACCGAATTTAAGTGAAGTGTGATGGTGTCGAGCTAATGGGAGTTTTGTCGCTGGTTCATTAACCATAACCCACTGAGAATAAACAAGAAAAGTAGCTAAGCTCGACCATTGTGGGAGTGACTATCCGGTATGTGGCGGTACCGGGTTGATAAGGGACTGAATGTGTCAGTATTGTCGCGTGGTGGACGTCCCCGCCGGCGGGAACGTCGAAGTGCACGCGTTGTGTCCGCGGGGGACGGCACACGCACAGCGGCCCATCTTGAGAAGTCATTGTGTCCTGCGTAGAGATATGGCCTCACTCTGCATTTTCTACCACATCTACTACGGGGAGTGCTCCGAGGAATTGTTCGGGGTAATCCCAGCTGCTTCCTTCCGCCAGCGCTCTACACGACAACACTTCCATCATCACCACTTAGATGGTTGGCAGTCCTCAACTGTGCGTTTTTCTAGAAACTTCCTGCCTCGCACAGCAAAACTCTGGAATAAATTGTCGTGTGCAGTATTTCTAAACCTTCAAGAAACGAGCGTATAGGGATCTTAAAGGCCGGCAACGTACTTGTGACTCCTCTGGTGTTGCGAGTGTCCATGGGCGGCGGTAATTGCTTACCATCAGGTAATCCGTCTGCTCGTTTGCCTCCTATATCATAAAAAAAAACGTAAGACGTAACCAATGTACTCGTAAGCTCAATAAAGCTTGTTGTATGTACTAAACCGACCGCATACATAAGTACATGAGTAACTGCAAGCGAGATGTTAAATCGTTAGACGCGATAAGCATCTCTTGCGCGCCAAACGGCCGCATTTGATAAAGGCCTTAAGAATTCAAGGTACACCCAGCAACTCTTAGCTATACAGTTGGACCTTATGCCTTATATAATAAGGTCCACCAACGTACAGCTAATAGCGTTGCTGTGTGTACCTCCATAATGCTTTTAAGAACGTAATTGGACGCAACATAAAACTATGTCATTTTTAAATGGATACAAAATTAGCTTTTGGTAAAATATGTAAAGTAGAAAAGTTGGTTAAATATTCCTACTGTTTAAAAATTCCTTTGTACGTACTAAGCGAAAACTCCGCTTTTTGCATGAGAAAGTTCTTATTTTTTCGTCTTTTAGTTAATCAAGTGTAAAATATGCTAAAGCAGTAGCAAAAAACAATTAAAAATTCTCTGCTTGGGTGTACTCCTATTAGATTTTATATGGTATCGATCTAACTTGCTTGAGATGATGGGATGAAATAAAAGTTTATTGTGTGACACAATACACAATACCCAGTCGGATAGTGATTAAGAAATAAAGGAAAAAAAAAACATTGCTTCGAACGAGGCTCGAACTCGTTAGCGGGGCGATTATGACATTACTAGCTGTGCCCCGCGGTTTATTAGGGAAAAAAACCTAGCCTATGTGTTACTCCAGGGTGTCAGCTAACTCCATACCAAATAAAAATCGCTTCAGCCGTTTAGATGTGAAGAACTAACAAACGTACATACTCACACACTTTCGCCTTTAAAATATTAGTGTCGAAGTGTAGATAGTGTAGATTAGTGTAGATTGTAGGATATTATAGGACATGCTTGGTTACACAAATTGACTAAGCTCCACGGTAAGCTCTACGAGGCTTGTGTTGTAGGTACTCAGCCAGAGATATGTAATATACAAATACTTAAATACATATTTAAAACACCCATGACTCAGCAACAGATATCTGTGTTCATCACACAAATAGATGCCCTTCCTAGGATTTGAGTCTAGGACCATCGGCTTCATAGGTAAGGTCACTACTAGAAATTTAATTCCCATGGTATCAGATCGCACGCTGATATGTCAAAGTCAAAGCAAACAATTCTGCAAGAAGGCCCCAAGAGCGCTTTTACATGACGATTAGACATAAATGACATAATACATTATAACAATACCGTAATACATTATATTACAACTTCAATACATACAAATATAACAGTCAAAATCCTGCTCAAACATCACACTGAAATAGAGTTAATGTTAATACTTATAGTGACATCCCTGGGGCGCAAAACGATAAAGTTGATAAACAAGATCAAGTGTGGGTAGTTCGAAAAAATTGCAGGGGTAGAAGATGTTAATATCAACTTAAGCCAGTATTCACCTGATACCACGAGGACAATGTCGTTCTTGAAACGTTGGAGGTAATTAATACATTCTTCGGCAGCATAGATAATTAGTTTTTAGTCTTTATATGGTATTAGGTATCAAAATTTTTGATTTAATTTTTTTTTAAATTTATTTTTAGATAAAGTAAATATACGCGGTTAAGTCCCATTTATTTGTAAGAATGAGTAAAAGCCGTGAATGTTTAAATCAGTATTTTAGGTAAAGGTATGTAGGATACAACTGCTTCCTTCCGCCAGCGCTCTACACGACAACACTTCCATCATCACCACTTAGACGGTTGGCAGTCCTCAATTGTGCGTTTTTCTAGAAACTTCCCGCCTCGTACAGCAAAACTCTGGAATAAATTGTCGTGTGCAGTATTTCCGGACCGATATGACATCCAAACCTTCAAGAAAAGAGCGTATAGAGATCTTAAAGGCCGGCAACGTACTTGTGACTCCTCTGGTGTTGCGAGTGTCTATGGGCGGCGGTAGTTGCTTACCATCAGGCAATCCTTCTGCTCGTTTGCCTCCTATAACATAAAAAAAAACAAATGATATAGCCATGATATAACCCCATTTTTAATAAGCATCAAAGTATGCTTAAGACAATGTCGACACAAATGGCACGAGACGTCCACCAATGATCCTCGCTGGCAGCATGCCAACCGGTGTCCCACGTCGTGTGCCAAGTTTAAACAGTACCACTAGTGAAGTGTGCAATGCAAGTTTTTAATCATTGTAAAAAACCGACATTGTAGTGAACACCTTCGCTTCTTCATTAGTTAAAGTCTTCTTTAGTAGTCAAAATGAATCATACTTGTAAGGGGTCGAATCGACCCAATGCCGATAAGCGTGTTAAGGAGCAATGTTTTGAAGTGATCTTGAGATTTAACCCTTTGAACGCCAAGAAACTCTAAAGTGGTCGCATGCTGTCGTGCCTGCCACGCCACACCGACCTTCCTTGTGGCTATGGCAGACGCTGTCAAAACGGTTTTCCTATCGACAAATAAATCTTACATTTGTTCTTCACTAGTCAAGACGCTGGTCTACACGACACATTTCGATGCGCGAGGAAAAGCGTCCTAAATATATTTATTAATTTGGACAGGCGTGGACTAGCCCTGGTTTACAAAAAAATTAGCAAATATGGCGGACCTTTCTTCTCGCAGACCCGGTAATAATGATATACCTGTAAACCTCATACCGGAAAATTATTCCGTAACAACTTCCGCCGGAAACGACCGTCTTAATGGCGCGGGTGACAGCCCCGTAATTTCCGATCAGATGCCGGAACAAAAGATTGGCACTTAGGGGCATTGAAATGAGAAATTATTTTATATTTTACATGAAAATGACGGTTTCAACGAGCTTAAGAATACGTAGACCTGCCCCATTCTGCTTAAGAGAGGTAACGAAAAATAAGGTCAGTTGTGTTATGAATGGTGAGAGCAGGCATGATAGCCTCCTAAGGCCATATAAGTTAAATGCTACTCGAATTCGTTCTTTATAGTGTAGGAAGGTGAATAGAGTATAATCTCTTTTGTGTCAAACGGAACAAACAAAAAAAAATCAACTCTGTTCCAATCTTGTAAAATTCAAATCCTTTTAAAGGCTTACTACATGTAGGCCTACATGGGCCGTGGGTGGTGGCCGTGGGCCTTAGGCTTTGGTCTCCTATATCGTACTACACGCGACGTTAGACGTCAGCGTCAACGTTCCTGAACAAAAAAGACGCCAACGTCGACGTGCGAGAGAGACCACAACAGTACATCTCTATAGGCAGCATTGTGACGCAGACGCTGTAGGCGGCCGACGGCGTTTATAGGAGACCATAGCCTTAGGAGGATATAGGAGGTATTTATAGGCTATATTATATTCATACTTGTGGGTACCCACGTGGGACTCAGGCAATTTGTGTATGGATATCCTTTAATATTTAGTTATAATTCCCTCATTCATTAATGAAGACACCAGTCCCAAGGCAACGAAGCAATATATCTAAATATTGGTTCAAAAATTATGTAAGGTAAATCATACTATGAAGTGCGTACAGTCAGCAGCAGAAGTGGCTAAGCGGTTGAGGTGTTCAAAACGAGGTCAATTATTTTGAACACTTTACCCGCTCAGCCACTTTTGATGCTGACATACCTACATGTTTATGAAAGTAAATCCCGATATATTTTATTTATTCTTCTGTTTAACAAAACTGCCGCAGTACAAAATATTTATTTTTTACGCGATAGGGGAAAAGTTCCTAATGCTTACATGAACCCGGTTAACGAGAAAAGAATCTTCACGCCTATAAAAATATCATTATACTACAGTTTCATAAAACCCTCACGGCTAACGAAGAAGGGTCTCCATGGAAGACCAGCGTCAGGGGTCAAGCTGATTGGAGGCCATTTCAGTGAAACTTCTTTTTTTATCAAAATTTTATAAAGGTGTATTTTAAGTGTGACTTTGTTATGTGCCCTGAATTTTATTCTTATTCTAACGATAGGTATGTTGTAAAAACATTTTTTTAGCTTTAAATGTGTTATTTTAGATTTTTATACACAAAGTCCATAACCCAAGCACAACATATACCCCGTCCAGGATTCGAACGGAAGGCCTCCAGCTTAGAAGTCAGAGTCACTACCAACTAGGAGTCCGTAAAACGATACAACATCAAAATGCACTTTTTAAATAGCACGTGAGACGTCGGTTGGTTGGCATACTGCCAGCCTTTGGCAGACATCTCGTGTTAGTTGTGCCATTTTGATGAACACAGATATTTGTTCCATGGGTGTTTTATGTATGTATTTAAATATTTGTTTATTATATATATCATTGGCTGAGTACCCACAACACAAGCCTCCCAAGCTCACCCTGGGGTTCAGTCAATTTGTGTAAGAATATCGTATAATATTCATATCTATATTTTGATGTTTTGGCCATTTTGCTGCTTTGTGTTTCTTCTTTATCTCAAAAAGGTAATAAACGGGAAGTTATTCCTACCTACTGCCACAATCGCCACGCAAGCGCCACAGGTGAGTTGGCGATCGCAGTATGTTTTGCCACTGAATTGTATAGGGACGCTGCTGCATATTATTTTTAAAAACATTTAATTCAAAATACTATTAATAATATATATTGCTTGCTATTGTAATTTCTGTTGACGTCAAAACTCACGGTTTGACACTAACGACGAATATTTTTTTTTACAACTTTGTCAATATGAATAAATTAAACTATATATGGACCAGGGTATTGTTCTTAAACTGCGACCAGGAACCGTCGACGGGCATCAGAGTCTGCATATTGAACCCCCATGCTCACAGATCGCTCTCTGTGGCAGTCTATGGAGGAGGCCTATATCCAGCATTGGACGGTGTAGTAACGTAACATTAATGCCGCAAATCGAAATTGATATCATTACATTACATACATTACATTTCAGCCGTATGCAGTCCACTGCTGGACATAGGCCTGGAAATATGACTTGTGCCATCTTGGTGGTATAGTTGCCATAATCGCCACGCTTGGCAGGCGGGTTGGCGACCGCAGTAGCTGTAAATTGGGTTTCGACGGACGCTGCTGCCCGTCCGTAGGATTTTTCCCTTTGTCGCCTCATACGACACCCGCGGGGGGAGATGGGGTGGTGCCATTCTAGTCAGCCGGCATAACACGGCAACATAACGGCGGCGGCGGCAATGATATACATTATGTAAATAGGTACTCATATCACTTTCTATTAATCAAAATATTAAATATACATTTGAAACTGCTCCTACATAAGTCTAACACGTGATGCATCATGCGGTTGCATTTGAAACGGGCAAGAATACTCCCTGCATTTCGACGACTTGCAGTGACTTCAAGAGATACCTGGAAGCCTTATTCTTAAAGCCTTCGATATTGTCTACCGCTCGATATTGGCATGAAAATAAATAAATACATATTTTACGACATTATTACACAATTAAACTTTAAGTCTTTCAGCTTAATACGACGACGTAGAATAATGTATACTTTGACTCGCACGACATGTTTTCGAAAATATGGGCTCCATTTTAAAGTACAATTATCATCAGATTCATCGGAGTAGCCAAGGTGGTCACAAATATCGGAACAACGCGTCTACTATGAAGGTGATACAGTGCATGTTCCGATATTTTTGAATACCTTGGCTGCTACGATATACTTGATGGCGACTGTACTAAGACAGTTCAGCGGAGCAATTAGAGCTAGCGTTCATTCAGGTTAAAGAAAATAATCGGTATAATGGTTTTGACCATGTGTTACTCAAAAACTTCACTTTGATACGACACAACAGGTACGAGCTTGGAAAGCTCCACAAGGCGAATGAATGAGTATAATTTGCTTAGAACTGAACGAACGGATCATTAGTATTAAGCCGACACAAGGAATGAATGAACTATTTCGTTCACTGTTGGAGTTGCCAACAAAGAGGACTGAGCCCTGTTCGCCTGCACGGTACGACAACGGAATTAACAAAATTTTTAATAACACGAATACGTCAAGAACATTTTATCAGATTATAAAACATGTTTATCTACGTACATGTCATAAGTGCTCTAAAATGCGTCCAGAAACCGTAGGCAATGACCAGCATTACCAACCATCAGAAAGATTTCAGTAGGTAATGTTAACATTACCTACGGAAATCAGTAGGTTATGAATTTAAATTTGGAACAGCTGTCAAATTCAAGTGGGGTGTCTAATCTAGTATCTATAGATATTAAAACAGCCATTGATACGAAACGCCAATTCGTTATGTTTTTTTAATATAAATCGAACGACATTTGAACTCGAGTGACAGTAGAATAGGAAGTTCATTCGCTTGTCTATGGTTTAAAAAAAATTTTTACTGAGATACGAAATACGCAACGCCGCCGTTCCAAGCTGTCATTTGTTTTGTTCGTTGACTTTTTAATGTTTACAAGTAACCCTAGTGTTAAGTCATTTCCCTGCGGTTTCTGAACCCATCTTAAAACACTTAATGATATGTGTGTAGATAAAGTAGTGTATGTATCTATACATAATTAGGCATTACAACAATCGTGTGATATTATTATGAAACTCGCCTTCGGCTCGTTTCATAAACCCACACTCTTGTTGTAATGCCCTTCATTATGCACAGATACATAAACTACTATTTCGTTATAGTTTAGTTTTATTGAAACATAATATTATAGTTTGTGCTATTTTTATCAAATGCTATAAGATTTTTTCCCCTACAACGACGGTGGTAAACAAACGCACGGCTCGCCTGATGGTAAGCAGTTACCGTAGCCTATGGACGCCTGTAACTCCAGATGATTCACTTGCGCGTTTCCATATTTACCTTTTAAGATACGAGTACCATTGCATATATCGTATTGACCAATTGTATAGAAAAACTGGTTCGGAATCATGATGTCATCCTGTATATTATACTTTTTACTTTGTTTTGGTAATATTCTATTCTAAAAGTAGGTTGCATTGCCAACTTAACATACGACCTACAAGTGAATATGTCTACTGACTGAAAATAGCTCCCTCGCCTTTTTAATGTCACCGTGTGAGAAATGCAGGTTTAATGAGACTCGGCTGCAGGCTTAAGGCTAGGTTGCAGATTACACCAGTAGCACTACCTTGAGCACGGACGTGTCACGTTCATCCGTCGATATAATATGAATCACTTTATTAAGTGTTCAATACATTAGTTTTCTTTTAAGTTGCAATATACAAGAACTAAACACCTAAATATCTAGAAAAACAATCAACACTTTCGTAACCGGGCTCTTCGCGGTGCTACGACATTTTCGCTAGATACGGGGAAACCCATGATATCGGCTATGCGCCTACGAGTGTAGCAGTGCTATTATGGCTGTGGTCTTCTGTAAGGAGGAGGTACTTCCCCAGTTGGGCTGCCTCAGATTCAAGAGTGATGGTCATCGCTGTGCCCTACGTCTCATTGTTGGACGTAGAGAGAGAGAGAAGAACATACCCGGGTCCAAAATATTAAAAAAAAAAATTATAATATTCAAGTAAAAATAACATAAACCCATCCTTTCCACCCAATAACCTAGTACAGTCAGGTAAAGGTACCAATACGAGTTTGTAGGGCACGGTGGTACCTTTTCTCGACAGCTGACCGTACATTTTAGGTTTAATTAAAACTCAATAGTCCTTACACCATGGCGGGTGCTATCTCAGTGAGTGTCCCATGTCACGGACAGGGGCAACATCCGCTTAGTGTACCCCTCTGTGCGTAGGCTCGATCCAGCTCCGCATACGCCTCTCAAATGTCCGGAACACCATTGTTCCATGTACGGGAAATACATAAATCTAATAAAGGCCCCTGCGGTGTGATACCGAAGACGCTGCCAGCATTTTCTGGCTGATCAATAAACTAATATAAAAATAAATGATGTCTGTACTCGTAGGTGCTATAAAACTATTGCAGAGGATTCGCATCATTTTGATACACAAATTGTGTGTTTTCGCAACATATTTTTAAAACCATTTTTGTATATAAACTGCATAACAAAGAAAGAAACAATAACAATAAAGGAACTGTACATATATTATAGAAAACATATAAAGACTAAGAGACCCTGCCTTTATACCTTTTGTGGTACGGAGCCCTAAAAACATAAACTTGTTACAACTCAGCAGTTGCAGTCTATGGATATAACTACCTATTTACATTTTATTGTATATACCTTATGATGACTGCTCTCTCCGCAGCATGATAATGCCTGTTCTTTTTCTTTCGTTTTTTCTACCCTTAATACGCCATCTATCGATACTATCAAAGACTACTCTCCTCGCGTAGACCGTTTGCTACAACTTCGTAGCATTTACTTTCGTAGCGTCGGTTACTACGTCGTAGCCACGTAGCTAGATGGCGTAGCCGTTGTTACATGAACGAAGTTTGCGTATAATCCGGTAGGTGGCGTGACATAACAACTAGGTGATATTTATGGTACGGTTATAAATTCAGGCACTATGTTCAGGTATTATTATCTATGGTTAATTTAGAAGGTATTATTATCTATGGTTAATTTTAAATAATTTGTACTTTTTGTAATTATAAACTAGTACTTGTAAGTAAAAAGTTTAAAACAAAGAAGTTAACTTTAGTTAACTTTAATTTCTAATAATTCCTTCTGGCGTGTGCAATAATCATGTGCAAGTACCGAAATTGTTTAATAATTTATATATGGGTAGGTTTGCATATTGTATTTTTTTGGGGATGGAGGTAAATTCATATTTTTCTTCAGTCCACCCGATGACCACGAACGCTGCTAAAGGATCCGAAACGTCGGGATGAAGTTTAAATTAGTATACGCGATATAATCCGTTTTAGTTGTTTTTATTTCAAAATAAGGAAATGTTATAGACATAGACATATGTAATAGACAATTTAAAAACAAATTACGAGACTTTTGTTTCAATAAGCTACAGTGACATGAATAAATATTTAGTATAATAATATTAATCTAAGATATGTAGGTACTGTGTTAATAATGTTGATTGTACCAATGTAATTGTAATATTATTGTTCCGGAGTAAAAGTATGTGGTGTTCAATAACATATTACCAAAAGTCATTAGAATAATTTAAGTTGAGTAGCTCATAAGTAAATATTTGCATGCTTCTTCAAATAGAATATACGCACCTCTTTGGATACCTACCACAACTTGCTGTATTACCACATTTTGCAAATAAATTGATTTGATTTGATTTGATTTATTGACCGTAATGGTGTGTGGATATCCCCGTTATGTCCCGGTTATGTTTTGGACCCGGGTATGTCCTTAAACTACGTCCAACAATGAGAGGTACGGCACAGCGTTGACCATCACGCTTGAATCTGGGGCAGCCCAACTGGGGAAGTACCTCCTCCTTACAGAAGACCACAGCCATAATAGCACTGCCACCTTTTAGGTATGTAGTGTTGTGTTCCTGATGGTGTAAAGGCAACGCGCTTGTGACTCCCCTGGTGGTGAGTGCCCATGGGCGCCGGTAATTGCTTAACACCAGGCAATCCGTCTGATCGTTTGCCGTCTGCGTCATAAAAAAAAAAAAATCGTGAATGGTATGGAGCCAGCTAATTCTAAATGTCAAGGGCATAGTGGAGCCGACAGACTAACAGACACCCGCCGTTAAAGCTTATATAACGACTGATTAAACACTCGTGCCGTTTTTAATGAGCGGACATTTATTGGGTATACACTGTAGTTTATGGGGGGAAGGCGTGGGCTCTTTGCTAGCGGAAACGTGGAAATAAAATAAAAAAATTAGTTCGAAAATTTATGAGGAAACTTGCCTTCGTTTATTTACATGACACGGTTTATAGTGACTAAATAAATGTTCGAGAAGCCTTAACTATTACTCATTTATTGTGAGAATTAATAAATAGAAAAAACATCGAGAATCTTCTGGTTGTAGAGAATGCATATGTTATTTAGACGTTGAGTTGATTCTGCTTAGGTTCTAGTAATATAAAACTTTATATACTGTGTGTAAGTGTAATACGGGCGAAGAAATAAACCGGACACAGGATTTACTATTATAATCAAACCAAAAGGTTTTTCTTTAATTATACCTGTTATACATGTGTAATTAAATTTTGTAAAATTTCTGAGCAGTACTGCGAACATTACGCGATAATTATGAGCTTTTGAAACTAATTGTCAACGAGTGTTTAACTCGAGTGTGTTGCATTACATTGCGGGCCGAACTTTTTTATATGGATAAAATTTTAATTGTACTTCTAAGCAAAACTTTTCTAAATATATTTCTTATGTCCTATTCTCCTCTCCGTTAAGAGATTTGCCCGTATAAGATTTACACACTGTATATGGAACAGTATTGGATGTTTTTGAATAAATTGGTAGCAAGCAAATGCCTGCCAGTAAAATTATGAGTTCATAATAAAAATATCTGTGCTCATCACACAAATAAATGCCCTTCATGGGATTTGTACCCAGGCCTATCAGCTTCATAGGTAGGGTCACTGCCCACTAGGCCAAATCTGTCGTCTGTTAAACCTAACGTCTGTTATTTTGGAAGCGTCTAGATGTCGCCATCTATCTTAAAAGTTCTATACTAAATAATAGATTGGCTTATAGATGGAAGTTTAAGATTTAAACGCTAACAGTGCGGACTCACCCCCGGCCTGGGACCGTAACGTGGTTCGGGACTTGATTGAACCTAAACTGTTCAAACTAACTTAACTTGGTCCAATTGATTAGTACGTGCACTTCATATAATCCGAACACTTTACTTATCTATTTGATATTAGTGAAATAATACGAAATAAAAAAGTGTTTAGTAATAAAATGAACTATATTTATAGAAAACGAAATTATGGCAACAGACCTATTTACCTTCATAGCTTCGCAATTAAGAAATTAAAAAAAAACATGGATGAATTTTTGTCTTTATATTTTATTTAGAAGAATAACAACAATATTCTAAAGAATAAAATAGAAAACATAAAGTAAAATTACAAATAAAAATATCCCCCAACGCTGCTAATGGGCAATGCTGCTAAAAGGCGCTGACCGCATTGCCTTGGTGTATACGTAAAATTACTTGACTTTTACTGTAATTCAAATATCCGATAATTACCTATCAATTCAGTGCAACGAACTTTTTTATAATATCTTGTAATTTTTTTTTCCTTTGAAGTTCAGTGGTTTGTCAGCCATATTTGCTTACATTGTTTCCGTCATTATTTTACCTCAAATATATACATGTATTTTCTTCAAGAAGTAAAGTGTCACAGATATCGATGTGACTAAACTGTCTGTATTGACAAGGTGGATGTATATATATATCTCGGGTCGTGTGCAATTTATGAGAGGTAGGGTACAGCGATGACCATCACGCTTGAATCTGGGGCAGCCCAACGGGGGAAGTACCTCCTCCTTACAGAAGACCACAGCCATAATAGCACTGCTACCTTTCTGGTATGTAGTGCTGTGTTCCTGATGGTGAGTAAGGTTCCCAGAGCTCCAACCCCCCTTAAAGGCCGGCAACGCGCTTGTGACTCATCTGGTGTTGCGGGTGCCTATGGGCGACGGTAATTGCTTACCACCAGGCAATCCGTCTGTTCGTTTGCCGCCTATGTCATAAAAAAAAACAATGTTATATATAATTGACGGCCTATCCTAGTTAGTAGCAACGCTGCCTAGATAGCAAAAAATCATGGGTTCTAATCCTGGTAAGTACCATTATAATTATATAAGGAATATATTTTCATGGGTTATGCACGTTATTTAAGTAGATATACAACGAGGATATGTCGCCAGCATCCTTGGTACAATGCCTTGAGAGCCTTTGTTAGATTTAATGTAGAGGGTAAGTATATAGTTAAGTATTTAGTATAAAATTGTTATTGTTGTATATAAAACATACGTAAAAAACGCTATATGTTCTATTTTAAGTATTTATTATATATAACATTTTTTTTTACTAACTACTAATTTATATAGTAGTATAGTAGTAGTATTATAGTAGGTCTGTACTTAAGGACTAGGTTCATTTGTATAATATTCTAAAAACTATAATTATAATTTAAATGTGTTTTTTTTTTTGTTGATATAATTAATAAATAATCCTTAAATATGAGACTGATTCCATAGACGGCGCAATTACCTATAATAGGTTAACAAATAACTTAATAATTAGGACATCAAAAGTTGAAATAGATAACATATACTTAAGAAAAAACGACGAGGACCTTTAATTTATATAGTATTAGTACTACTTAAAAATCGAAGCAAATCAAAATATTTCATAAAAAATAATTAAATTTGTTCTTAGTTTAATTAGGACATCCTTACACAAATTGCCTGAGCCCCCCAAACTTTCGTTTTAATAATATTCAGACATAATAGTTTATTATTATTATTTCACTAAGGATACGTTAGCGGTCAATTTAACACGTCAAATAGACATAAACATTTATCCATGACAACACATAAAAGAATAGAACGAAAAAAAAAACACGTCACGAAATGGTACAGTCAGCACCAAAAGTTGCTAAGTGTTTAAAGTATTCAAAATGACCTACACGCGCTCTTATTCTCTTGACAATAGAGATGTGTTGTCCTCATTTTGACCACCTGAAACGCTTAGCCACTTCTGCTGCTGACTGTACCAACATTATGTCGCTCGCCGTTGTTTAGAGATTTATTATCGAAATTAGTCTAGAATGTCCTACGCATAAGTTTCCAGAAACTACGGAACGTGTTACCAACTTTCAAGTTTGGTTGCAAGTTGTGACGTCATTGACAAATATCTTAGCATGAACGAATTAGACAGTTTGTACACAAAACCGCATTTCCATTATTCGACGATCGGTCTGGCTAACTAGGGTTCGAATCTTAGTAAGGTTTTCCCTAGGGACTACAATATGAGGTTCTTCAAAAAAGGAGTGTAAAGGTTCTTAAAAGGTAGGCAACTTGCGTGTGAATCCTTTAGAGTTTTAGGCGTCCGGCTACGGTAACTGCTGATCATTAGACTGGCCGTATAATTTTTTAAAACATTCAAAACGGGCTCTACGCGGCACTACGACACGGGTTTCGTCATGTAATCGGCTACGAGCCTACGAGCGGTGTGCCCGACTGGTGGGTTCTTGGTTGCGAAAGTGTTAATGTGTTTCATATCTTTTATTTTAATACTATGGTAGAAGCAAAAAAAGCGTACGAACGTCTATCCGCTTTAAAGCTCTGAGCTCTTTAATATATAAGATTTACACACTGTATATATATATACAGTGTGTAAATCTTATACGGGCGAATCTCTTAACGGAGGGTAGAATAGGACATAAGAAATATATTTAGATAACTTTTGCTTAGTAATACAATTAAAATTTTATCCATATAATAAAAATCGGCCAGCAATGTAATGCAACACACTCGAGTTAGACACTTGTTGACAGTTAGTTTCAAAAGCTTATATCGCGTAGTACATTACTGCTCAGAAATTTTACAAAAATTAATTACATATGTATAATAGGTATAAGTAAAGAAAAACCTTTTGGTAAGTGATTATACTGGTAAATCGTATATCTGGTTTAATTCTTCGCCCGTATTAGACTTACACACAGTATATATATATATATTAATATATATATATATATATATATATATATATATATATATATATATATATATATATATATATATATATTTTTTTTTTCAAATATGAGTAAAATTATGTGTACACGAGAAGTAAAAATAATAGCAAATAGAGCTTAAAAATTCCTTCTGAGTTCTACGTAGTTGTGACTCCTCTGGTGTTGCGAGTATTCATGGGCGGCGGTAGTTGCTTATCAGGCTATCCGTCTGCTTGTTTGCCCCCTCTTTCATAAAAAAAATGAATGTAATTTTACAAATTATTTTATTTGTAATGTGTCGTTACAAATAATTTTCTTACTCTTATCCATGTACAGCCGCCATCAGATATATAGGAGCTGTGTAGGTGGTCATAAATATCTGAACAGCGCCTCTATCGTCAAGGCGATAAAGTGCATGTTCAGATATTTGTGACCAAGTTCACAGCTCCAATGTATCTGATGACGACTGTACAATTTACTTATACGCGGCCGAGTTCGCATTCAAAAGCCAGTTATCTAGTTAACTTAATAAAACAGTTATTTCCAGTCATTATTAATAAACCTAACGGCAGAAGAGCATTTTCATTGCTTTTCATATAAAATTATGAATATGGCGTCGCTAAAACGCGATGGCAGGTCATTGCGTCTTTTAGCTCGCGATCGTAACCCCGCGTATGGTTCGTAAGTGGTGGGATATGGCCTTATTAACTGGGGAGAGCTCTTAACTGTCCTCCCACGGTAACAGTCATATTATATTCCTGTAATTTAATAGTTTTTTGCGCTAATGACGCGTTATCACGTCGAAGTAAAGCTAGTGAGACGCCCCGAAGTCATTTGCCGCGTGTAAAGCGGCTAAGAGGTCAACACATCTCTATTGTCAAGAGAATAGGAGCGCGTGTAGGCAATTTTGAACACTTCACCCGCTCAGCCACTTTTGCTGCTGACTGTACACAAATGACCATGGTGTGTGGGATCTGTATCCCGTTTATTCTTACTTATTTTCGTTGGACGTGCAAAGGCACAAAATAATGATCATGTTGACGACAGAAAGTAAGATAGTATGAGATTAGGTTAGTCAATGAAAAAATTATAAATATATATTTTTTATACCAGACTGACCAGCGTTTGACCTCAGTTACGCCTGACGGTAAGTGTCGACGATGTCGAAGGTGTACGAGTAGTAAGCTGGTTCTGTAACATCCGATTCGCTCTTGCGTTGCAAAGGCCCAAATTATATTTTTCCGGGAATACAGACGACGGGGCGAATCCGTACCGACCATACGAGTCAGTTTTTCATAATGAATGTGCAACAGTCCACAAAATGACTGCACTGCGCTCGCGTTCAGAAAGATTCATATTCGTATCACGGGACATATTTAATGAGTAGTCTTTTAATTTTTTGTGACTTAACAGAATCACACCTGATTTGCTACGTTACGATAGAATTGTATGTGTTAAGTTTTCATAAACGATTATAGGTTAGTTGCACTGACAATGTCTCAAAAAAACCCATTCCCGTAATTAAGGCATTACAACTTTATTCACATGTAACAAGGTAAACTAAATATATTTTTTTCTACGAGTATTTCAGGAAAAGAAAAATAAAGGATGCTTATATTATAAGTATTTACGTATAAAATATACACGTCACATATACATTTTTTTTATCCTGACTTAGGCTCTAACTTCAGCCCATTAAAATTTCTATTAAGATGTTGATACTCAGCATAATCTAAAGGAACAAAATAAACACTTTTTTTATTAAATATTTTGATTTGCTTTGATTTTTAAGAAGTATTTATAGTTAGAATTTAAGTAACTGAAAATTGAAAATACATGACATAATTATACAGGTAATTAAGAAATGTCGAGGACCTCAAGGGTCCGAGGCAGGATTCGAACCTTGGCTGAGGCCATAACCAATTGGGCCACCGGAGCACCGTACTTATATTCTTCCAAGGCAAGAATATTATTCCAAAATTATGAATATGGGTCACTTTATATTAGCAAATATCCGTTACTATCATGGAATTTGATAATACATAGGGTTATCCTTGAGACCCTTCTGCAAAGGCAAAAATATTGGATATTTATTTTAAACAAGATGCTTTAGGATAGGCAGATTGAAGAGAATTGTTGTTGAAGATCTGCCAAGTTAAAAAAGATAAAAATGATAAAATATATTTTTTTACAATTTAGGCACATTATATGCACCCAACATAACGTATACGACGAGGGATAAATAAATAAAAATTGACAAGTCTAAGCGGTACTCGTATAGCACAATTGGTAGTGCACTGGGCTAGTGATCCATTGGTTGTGGGTTTGAGTCCCGCTGCAAGTACAAAATTTTCTATTTTTCTTTCGATTGAAATATCGGACAATATATGCATATGTATGAACGTCAAACAACAATTTATCACCGGTTCAAACTTTACACCTTTGACCCTAGAAGATGTACCGGCAAGAAACTACAAAAAACAGTGATACATCAAATCTTAAAGTACATAATTATGCATAGTCCCAAAAGAAAACAAAGAGTTTGTTACAAGATAAAACTAAAAATACTAAAATATAAAATTAAAAATAATAATGTATAAACAAATTTGACTTCACAAAATAGACATACTTTGATATACTTTCTTACCTGTGTCATTTAAATGATCTGGCAGTGCATACAATTGTTGAATTAAATGCTAAGCGGTTTAGTCATAGTTTCAGAGTTCTTTTAATACGGACCAAAACATGTTCATCTACCAGCTTTTTCCCGAAGAGCTTCGTAGTTTTTGACCCTCATAACTTGGGTTTGATGAATTGATAAACCAAATTCTCGGGATATGTAATTAAGAGTTAGTTAAGAATACATTATTATACTGCATTCATTTGAAGAATATGTGTAATAATGCGTCAGATTTTTTTTTTATTTGGCTGCATAGAATATTTGCGTTCTTATTAAAGTTTTTCAAATAAATATCCGTTATGCATAGTCTATGTACCGACGAATATTAACGAAATACATTTCAATCATAATGAGAGGTAGGACACAGCGAAGTACCATCACGCTTGAATCTGGAGAAGCCCAAATGGGGAAGTACCTCCTCCTTACAGAAGACCACAGCCATAATAGCTACTGCTACCTTTCAGGTATGTAGTGTTGTGTTCCTGATGGTGAGTATGTTTCCCAGAGCTCCAACCCCCGTTAAAGGCCGGTAAGGCGCTTGTGACTCCCCTGGTGTTGTGGGCGCCCATGGGTGACAGTAATTGCTTACCATCAGGCAATGCGTTGCGGCCTTTGTCATTAAAAAAAAAGCAATTTTTTGTCATTAAAATTTCTTACGCAGTTATAGAGGTAAATGGATGGATTTCAATAATTTTGATGAAATATTTAATGTTTTATAGTATTTCCCTTGCGGTAGTGGGTTGAAAGACTTTGTGTTTCACTCGAGAGCAAAGTTTAATTCCCTCTCGTGCCTTAAAACCCAACACTCAAGATGTCACTTTTTGAATGCACTATGCTCGTGGTTCAATTTCGCAATTCTTTGCTAGCTTGGGTCTCAATATGAGCACCAGAGGGTAAACACTAACTTTGCTCCCTTGTCGAATAAATAACTATCATCAAATACTATTTGAATGCATGTATGTTTTTCAAAACGAATATTGGGATACTCCCATATAAGCAGTTTTATCCGCCCAATCCAATCTGTTTTTAGTAAAATAAGATTTTGTTCAGATTTGTTTACCTATTTCAAAGAATATCTACTTTATGATCATTGTTTTCATTTACTAGAATAATATATATTTGGTTATGTATATGTTTTTTTTAATGAGAAACCACGTGTATAAATTAATAGCTAAAAATCATTTTATACATTTTTTTTACACTATTACAATGTTATATATTAATTTAGTATGGCATCTATTATCAAGCCTGAATGTATCAAGCTGATTCGATCGATTTTAATGTAGGCTTCACAGAACAATCGACCTTAACGCCACACACGTGTTTGCAATAAAACCTTATAATTGTAGATTGAAATAGCGTTGAAAACAGCGAACGCGGTTGCTGGTGGTAAGGTCTTTTTGATTATAAATTTGCATTCACTGTTTTGAAAAAAAAATGTTAATTTACGGAAAAATTTATGAGTTAACGGTGACGAAAACAGGTAAACAATGGATAGGTATTGCTTCTTTATTTAGAACCCGGGTATGTCCTTAAACTACGTCCAACAATGAGAGGTAGGGCACAGCGAAGTACCATCACGCTTGAGTCCGGAGAAGCCCAACTGGGGAAGTACCTCCTCCTTACAGAAGACCACAGCCATAATAGCACTGCTACCTTTCAGGTATGTAGTGTTGTGTTCCTGATGGTGAGTAAGGTTCCCAGAGCTCCAGCCCCCTTAATGGTTGGCAACGCGCTTGTGACGCCCCTGGTGTTAGTGTGCCCATGGGCGACGGTAATTGCTTACCATCAGGCAATCCGTCTGCTCGTTGGCCACCTTTTGTCATAAAAAAAAAAAACAGAATTTCTTAAAGCATTTTGAGCCTATCGTGAATTGGTCGCGTATGTATGTGTGTTACTTGTTGTCATGTCACCTGATGGTCTCATCGGAAGACCAGCGCTGGCGATTGCTGGCATTACGCTGAGGTGAGGCCATTTCGTGGCACACGTCGTTTGTGCAATGTTCTAATGTTTTTTTTTTGTTTATATCATGTGTGTGTGTGTGTGTGTGCGTCATGAATAAATGATTTCTATTTTATTCTATTCTATACCAGAATATTACATAAAATAACAAGTTAAGTACAGATGAAAAACTTAGCTGAATGAGCATGTCTATGTTATTGTGCAGAGAATTAATATGGAACTTATGTCAAAATTTGAATATAAAACGCCAATATGCGTGTACAGACACGTTATTACCACATTTACCTGGTCCTTTAGCTTAGTTTTCACCTCTACTACACAAATAATTTTGTATATTTTATAAATTATAAATGAAAGTATTTAACCTTACAGCAATCTGCTAATACCTAAGTGGACGTGTTTGTACCTACTCAGCTTTACTTCCTGCCTGTTTAGTTTTTTTTAAATTCATATTTCCAGTTTCTACTACTGTTACATTCGCTACCTACATAATTACCTGTATTTTATGTTCAGATGTTCACATTTATTTCAGTGTCGTTTTATAGATGTGTAAGTTGAAATTTATATTATTATAATGTTTAAACTTTTGTCATAGTGATAATACTTTTTTACTATGTATATTATTTTATATTTCTGTTTTTTTTTTGGGGTGCACTGAAAATCAGCGTCGCTGCATGGCGAGTCATGTAACGACTCATGCTGAGTGGCATCCTGTTTGGTGTTTTATTTGTAGTCACATCCTGTAATGTTCTTTTCTCTATTAATTTTATTTCGCCAAATAAACAATTTTTCTTCTTTCTTCTTAAAAAATGGAAATGACAACTGCTTTCTCTTTCAATTCGGCTGACATGTTTCGGAGAGCATAACATGTCGCACGAGTCATTAAAAAATTTAAGTAAAAAAATGTTACAATGGCTCGCGAAAATCAATATTCGTAAATCTCGGGCAATTGTATCTGTTACTTTTATGACGCCTTAATTGGAGTAAAAGAGAAAAATGCTTGGAATATACGAACTTCGATGATGGCGGTACCGTGCCTGGCTCGCTCCATGGGAGAGGGAAAAGGCCGGCAACGCGCCTATGATCCCTCTGTTTCAGGTGTCTATGGGCGGCAGTAATTCAATTATTATTTCGCCCCCTTTGTCATAAAAAAGAACGAAAATTAATTAAGTTTCTTTCAGAATGTATCTTTTTATATATTCGAGTAATTATAAAGAAATTCACGTAATACCTTTTAAAAATATCTGTAGATCTGATTTACCTAAAACATGTCCATTTGAAACTCAATTATGACTTCATTCTGTTCTATTGTCTTCGTTTGATTGGATCGTCTGATGTGTATTGAAGCTTAACAGTAGGTTAAATTCTTATGTGTGGCGCGTAAAACCGCGATTTTTAATCATGAGTAAAGTTTAAGATTTTAGTGCTTCGTCAAACAATGCGAAAACGAAGCATATAAAGTCATTTTAGTGATTTTACTTATGTTTTGCACAAATTAACTGAATTAAGGTATAAATAATATCCATTTTATTGTAATATATAGATATATGACACGTCATTGTCATAATATTAAACATTGGCATTACTAACTGTATAAGATTTCTTTAATTTCAATGTAATATTCAAGGAGCGGAAAAGCCATAGCAAAAACTAGAGGTCGAATAAATGACCATTATTTCTATCGACTTATCGATATCACGGAATATTATCGCATTAGGTATTCATAATCAGCTTAAAAGATTATTCTGTAACATTTGACCTCTTTGATAAGCAACTTGCATCTCCATATTAAAGTAAAGCATGTCAACGTCACATATGTCATTTATGTCACTTAAGTTTTCATGCGTGATTTTCGTGCCGTGTTACTAAAATGGTTAATCCGAAAAGAAAAACCATAAACAAATGGATACAGAAAGATGCTGCTCTTAGTTACAAAGAAGATTCTTCCACAATATATTGCTCTAAATGTGAATTAAGCTAAATAAAATACAGTGACGGTCAGCTAATTAGGGACACCGTTACTTTGTTTGTACAAATATCCAAAAGCCTGATTTCATTACTTTAACTTTGTTTCGTTAAGTGACAAATATTTCTCGATAAGTCGATAAAACAGTTAGTGATTTATGCTATGACAAATTCCGCTCCTTGTTTATAAGACTTTATTTATTATCTACACAAAATTACCTTATCGATAGTCGATAGAAATAATAGTCATTTGTTCGACCTCTAGCTTTTGCTATGGCTTTTCCGCTCCTTGGTGATATTAATTTATTATGCTTTAGAAAATATAAAATAAAATATTTTAAAATTTTACAAAATACTATAAACCGGGCAGCTTCAGTTACTGTACCGAGCAACGTGGCGAATTTAATGAAAAAAAAGAAGATGCTTCAGAACCTGAAAGACAGAAAAGACATCAGTACAGTCGCCATCAGATATATCGGAGCTTTGGAGGTGGTCACAAATATCGGTACAATGCTTTTATTATAAAGGCGATAAAGTGCATTCTCCGATATTTATGAAACTTGGCTGTTCCGATATATTTGATGGGACTGTACCTATGTGATGAAAATATATCGAACCATAATATACAAAAAAATGTGACGAACTTGAATGGTCGTTAATATACCGTTAATTATATCTAGTGCAAATCATACATCTGCTATTTGTATTTGTTAACAAATGCAACTAAGAACAAATATTTTTTTTATGAAATATTTATATCCTGCCTCGAACGCCGGAGGTCCTCGTCGCTCTTTCTTAATTATATATCATCTATTTAATTTTTTGGTTACAAATGTAAGAACTCACTACACTCTAATCAATTTGTAAAAAGGGCCTTTATACATGCCACCAGTGCTGCGTGTAATGTGATCATTACAAACAAATTGGTACACTATGTTTTTACGCTACAGTATATTGCACCGTGTCGCGAGCTCGGAGCGTTTTTTCCGTGGCCCCAAGCACGAGTAAAGATTCTAATGCATGTCAATCCTTGTGGTGTTTCACAATGCGATAGCGCGCACATTGTGCTTGCTTTTTAATATATTGCTACGGATATACCAATAAGTTAAAGACCTACACAAAGCATATTGGTACAGTCAGCGTCGTATAGTGGCAATCACAGTGGCCAAATATATCGATACAGATCTTTATTTATATAGCATTAAGATGTGTTACAATATATTTGGCCATACTGCCTGCAAATAACTATATGATACTGGCCTGCTAATTATAAATAAAAAGAATAAAAAAGCTAAAAAAAAGATTGTTTTAATTTAAGCTCATTACAATACACTTATGAATGTCAAAACTACCACCGGTTCACGAAAGCAGGGCGTCAGCCACGAAAGCTTAGCATTCTTGTTTTTCAAAAATGGAAATTTTAAAAATTTTAATGACTTTACAAAAAAAATTGTAGTTATATACATTGTGTATGTATAACTTGAACATATTTTAGCCGAACTGCGCAGTTTGTTGGCGTACTACGAGTATATCGTCGCCGTAGAGCGAAAAGTCACCAAATCACAAAATGGCCAAAATTGACTTATATATGTCATCAAAATCGCATTTTTTTTCTTCAAATTTCAGTCTTATTGCCGTGGCAATAGGGTTCATAGTTTCAATTTTAAAAAGTTAAAGAACTAACTAAAAACCCACTTCGGATTTAATATTTTAGTCAAAAAATACCTAATTCCGTTATACATTTTTAAACTTCTTGTTAATTTTTTATGAGCGTACCTAAGTCATATTAATTATTTTTTCCCTAAGTGTTACTAAACTGTTTAACCACGAAGTATCTCATTCAAAAAGTCACTTAGTTTACTTAGTTACTTTTTCAATACCAGGTATGTCAAAAGTGTGAAAGCGAAAATTAACTAACTTTATTTAGTTATTTTTTATTCATAGTTGTAAGGCAATGCACATCATTTAACCAAAGCGATAATTAATTAAACATATTTAATGAGTTTTACTCTACATAAAAAATGTACAATACAATAACTAATCATATTTTATTAATTTTACAATAAAGACTGAACTGTACGCCGAAGTGATTTGAATGAATTTCTCTCGCAAGTTAGTGACTTTTCGCCCAAGTCCGCGGCCCACGGGCCCCCGCGCCGATGCCGACCGCTGCGACTCCATCCGTCGTGTTGACCTGTCAGTCGTTGCGCATGAACCGACAGTGATACATACGTGTATTTACTATTTGCTACATAATAATTGCGTGTACCGAGATTAAGTATGAAACGCACCAAGGTAATTTTGGATTTAGTAAAAGAGAAAGATGATTTGGAGAACGAGGTAAGTGTTTTGGGTATCAGCTTGTTATTTAAATGTAACTTTTTTAAATCAAAAATTGTTTATAAAATCAAATACTATTTTATAGGTTCCAGTTTAGATGTACTTATATGAGGCAAGCCAAAAGGAACAGGATTATATAGAACGATACAAGTAAAATTTTGTTATATCGGTGTGATGACTAAAGCTTGTGGGTGTGTGTGCCTAATATGCCTAATAGCAAAATGTTTTTTTTTACATACTACAATAACTAATACATGTTTGCTTAGTTATTGACTCAAAAATAATAATCAGTTCGCCTTGCTAACGGCTTGGACTCGTTAAGACCTCGTTCTAACGTGATCATCCTTTAAACGTTACTAATCCAACTTGACCTCAAACTGGCTTAGTAACTAATTAGTTGCATCTTTTTCAGAATTATTTAGGTACCCATACCCTGGAAGACAAATAATCAACAAAGACATTGGAGATTGAGGATTTATTTCAGGAGAAATATTTGTAAGAGTCAGCTCCAGCATCTGCTGTGTTCAGTCGTGATAAATAAAAACTTCCTATCCAACCATTAGATTCTGCTCCTTTGCTAAGAGAACCAGATTTAGAACAAGAGAAAATAGAACAAGGTTCATCATTGGATAAAGAGAAAGAAATTCATGTTGAATCACGCGAGTTTTCCAAAAGTCCTCTGTACATCATGAGCGGCATTGAATGAGGGTATTCTGAATTGAGTGTGCAACAGATTTACTGTGGCCCGCCAACGCCTCTAAGACCCAAAAAGAGGCGCAAGGGGCTTGTACCTAATGGACCAGACAACCATGACGACGCCGAGGACTATAGATCAATAATATAAAAACCTATTCTAAAGGCATATCCACTGGCATTGCCTATATTTTTTGTAGTCCGCAGTTGCAACTGATGGTAAGTGACGACGAGGTCGAGGGTGTAGCACGCTGGTTCAATAACAGCCTATTCACTCTTGCCTTGAAGAGAACCAAATTATATCTTTCCGGGAATAGAAACTAAGGAAGCGAATTCCAATCCTTAGCAGTCCGTGTAAGGAAGGTAGAAGCGAATCGCTTTGTGCCAATGAATGCCATATTCACAACGTAAGGATGAAACCGCTCCTCTCGTCTGGACGTCTGGTGGTGGAACGGAGATAGTGGAACCAAATCGTGCAATTCCTGTGCAGTCTCCAAAATGTATCCTGTAAAACACAGGCAAACTAAACAACCTTGCGATAGTATTCAAGGCTCTGTAACCTTACACTCACTAATTCAGGATTTCCAATGAGTCTGCGAGCTCTATCGAATTCAAAGCGGCCAGCTGATACTTGGCAGACCCGTCCCAAAGGTGGCAACAGATCAAACCTGCGCTTGATAAAGTGTTAGGAGCTATTCCGGCGTGAAGTACTGCTTCACCTTGTGTAAGACTCAATTTTTTGCAGCGGATTTTGCTTTGGCCTCAATAGTCGCACCGAAATTCAGCTTAGTGGTTAATTTAAGCTCAAGTAGCTCGAGGTGGTCCGTAATAGTTAAGGAAACATTTCGGAAAGCAGGAGCAAAGTTAAAAAGGCTCCTTTTAGCGGAGAATAAACACGCCTATGTTTTGGAGGCTTTAAACCTAACCAAGTTGGCTGCGCCCCCCTCGTCAACGGCCTTCAAGGTTAGGTTCGTTCTCTCCACTGGTAGTTTGGGCCTCAGAAACATATCTCTCAGTCACCGTGCTGTCGTCTGCATACCCACAAATACCGGGCTTCAGCAAATCACTTATATGCAGCAAAAAGAGGGTGGCAGAAAGAATTCAACCCTGAGGCACCCTGGTATTAATTGCCATGCGATCTGATGTGCAACCATCCACTACGATCATAATCAGGCAGCGGAACTTTGGTGCCGATGACAGACGCATGACGTAGCGGCTGTACACAGAGTGTTTTAATCTAGATGATAGATAGTCATTAATCACTAACAACTTATTGGCCTCTTTAGTTCACGAATGTTTCATTGACACTTGAGACGGCCAGTACTTATAAAAACATAATCACTTAACTGTCTTTGTCATTGTCATCAGAAAATTATCGTAAACAATATTGTACATCGTTATATGATTTTTTGTTCGTGAATTTTAGAAATGTGAATTGATAAGGTGCAACATTTATAATTAACTCATTATCAATATCACTTGACCGCAGTCGCCATGGAGTCGATGCAGCCGTTTTTGCATACATTTCCTTTCTTAGTTGTTAAAGATAAAAAAATGTTTTGCTCTTGCTGTCAGCAAAATATAACAGCTAAACAGTTCTAGTAACATAGAAAAACATACATCGAATCACGCAAGTCGAAACTTTCCTTAGTTTATTTGAGTCAGGTTGAATATCAAGTTTGACATTGCTATTAACTCGGCGAGCTAGTGACAACTGTTGCATCTGTCAAAGCGTGATAAAAGTTAATAGTTATGTTGTGTATAATTTATAATATAAGAACATCCTATATCCCTATTATTTTGCGTCATAATGATGTCATCGGCACCAAAGTTCCGCTGCCTGATCATAATAGTTCGCTGCCTCAGGAAATCAGAAATCTAAGAGCACAAACCAGTGGAGAGAGTGGAGAGAGTATATTATCTGAGACTAAAAAAAACATCTCTTAAATTTATGCACTAAAGCTGTTATTCCTCGAGACCTTCATTCATGGTACCAAAGTCTGCCGACCAATAAGACAGTTATTGACAGGTTGTGTGAGCCTGATGTCACAGAAACAGACGAAGAGATCGAAGAGCGACTGTGATGCGTAAAGAACGCTGTATTTTACTAAGATCATGTTTTGAATATCTGATGGTTTTTTTTTGTTTTTAAGTTCCTTTTAATTTGATTTGTAGGTCATTTTTATTTGATTTGTAGTCAATTTTAATTTGATTTGCTATTCATTTTATTGTAATAAAGTGTTCGCAGAATTTAAAATGACAAATTTTACTTTGATCCTTAAATATTAAGAAGAATCCAAAAAATATATATAGTAAGTAGTTTTTACCCGACTGCCAAAGAGGGAGGGTAATGTTGAGGGAGTGTATGTAAGTATGTATGTATGTCTGTTCCTTTGTGACCTCCTGTAGCCTAAACGGCTTGATGGATTTTGATGTATGAGGTATCGTTAGATTTGTCTTGATTACGGGAGTGTCATAGGATACATTTTATCATAAAAGTCCCACGGGATAAAGACATAATAATATTTTTTCTAAATTTCCCTTTAAACAACAAAAATATGTATGCGGTATCATTAGATTCATTTCAATCACGGGAGTAATTAATATAGGATACGTTTTTTCTCAAAATTCCCACGGGAACATGTTAATTCTGCGTCAACGCAAAGCAACTCATGCGTTAGCAAGCAAAAGATAGGGCGTGGCCTGGCATGCGGCGCGCGGCGCGGTGCGGAGGGATATGCTCGAGTATACAGCCCGAATGCGGGCACACGCATAAGGGCACACGTCGTTGACGGTCGTCTCTAAATAGCGATTTTTCGATACTTCGTCGTCTGACGCGAAACTTATAAAGTATAAATAACTCGTTCTTTTCTTTCGTGTTTCTCTCTTTAAATTTATTCGTTCTTTCTAATTAATTAACTCGTTCTTCCGTTCTTTTTTTGGTTCTTTCTTAAATTATTCATATTAATTAATAATATAATAATAATTATTAAGAGGGACCTTAAGTAACATCACTCGTAATCTAAAGCCAAATGTCGTCGAAATAATTTAAAATGGTACTTACATATACATAGTCTTCTACATCTACAACATTTTCGTTAAATAAAAACAGCTAAAAAGTTATAAATCAAAGAATTATTATTAAAACAAAATACCCGACTGCACACTAAAGAGTAAAACAAGCCACACAATAATATTGATCAATCAAATGCTAAAAACTAATTATGTAATACCGTTTAAACAATACCTATATTAAAATACACTACAATATGTGTTCGTAATCGATAGTTAAATAAACAGAAACTTATTTTGAATACAAATTTACTGAATATAATTTATAAATGTTGATGGAAAGCATCGCAGGCGGGGACCACCTTGACCGCCACCAACGAAAATTCTGCTAAATGGTGCACAACCGAAATGACTATAAATAAGCCTCTGTTGGTCCCCGCCTGCGATGCTTTCCATCAACATTTATAAATTATATTCAGTAAATTTGTATTCAAAATAAGTTTCTGTTTATTTAACTATCGATTACGAACACATATTGTAGTGTATTTTAATATAGGTATTGTTTAAACGGTATTACATAATTAGTTTTTAGCATTTGATTGATCAATATTATTGTGTGGCTTGTTTTACTCTTTTTTTAGTGTGCAGTCGGGTATTTTGTTTTTTTTAACTAACACGTATTTTCACTTTATCGTAGCAGTCATAATGCAACTAACTTTACTTAGTTAACCCTAGATGCACTAGAATGTGGGCAAATAATCATTAATTTCGTTCAAAAAATCACTAAGTAATAATTAAGGTTTAATATTTAAGGGCAAAAATTAATTATCGCTTATAACTCCTAAATCGTTAGTGTGAATAATATAAATCCATTTTTAGCTCAAACAATAGCAGTTTCCAATGAATAAATACATATAAAACTACAATTTCATCTTAAGGTAATTTCAGTAAAAATTAATTAATTATTTTTTTCTTTGAACCCTTATAACTCAAAATGACCAATTAAAGATTTGGTGACTTTTCGCTCTACGGCGACGATATGTATCTTTATGCGTTATTTCTTTGTTATTATTTTTTCAAGTCAACAAGGGTTCTTGAATACACGGAACTGAAATAAATAATCTTAATTTGGAATAAAATAATAATAATTCTTTTTCGCATGGTGCTGGAGTTATTCCATGAAAACATCACCTTTTTGTCGCTTACGTAACGCTATGGCAGCTACCAGAATAAAACGTATTAGCCTTTAAGAAACACCATCAATCTTAAAGTCAAGTTATTATATTGCATTGCTGATAATTAGCTTCCTAAATTTACTTCTCGGTGGTATTAAACATGTGGTGTTGTCACGTTTTCATGGAATGCTCCCTACTTACGGCATTTATAGGTGGTATAATCCCACTTTTCCAGTGAAGTATAAAATGTAGTTTCAAACTGTAGGTTTGGACGAAGCTTGCGTTGCTGATTGCTGACAAAAATATGTTCTAAGTTAAACTCTACGTAATGATGACTATAGTTTCAAACTATTATTGAAGAACGTGAAATTTTGGTGAAGAAATATAATATAATATCAAACTATTACATTACTGCCTCCAAGATTAAAATTGAACACCCATGATTTTTACATGAAATCTCGATATTTCGGTGTAGAAATTACATCTTTTCTGATGACATACTATTATCAATTAATACGAATGGATTAGGTATTGATGTTGCGGTGATTGGTGATTGCATATAAAATTTACAATTCTTTTGGCCAAGGCTTCAAATCTTTATTTTAATTTGACATTAATCGATTACATTTAATTCATGCCATCTTCCATAACAACGAGCTTTCCCTCAAAAGTTTATTTACCTTCTCGTAAACAGTTGATATGTAAATAATTTTTATGAAATATTCCATGAAACAAAATTTCTTGAACAGTACAGGATTTAACACAAACCCTGCTAAACCCAAATCGTCATTAACCCTAAATTGGCAAGACGCATTTATACATATTTCACTACGTCACATACCGACCCACGTGAAAACGTCACGCTATACAAATTGTTCCATACAAATTTAACCCTATAAGCAAAACAGCGTTCGCCCGCGATGGTATATAAACCTTGGCGGCTGTGAAACGTCAAGTAGACACCAAGTTCCCGCGCACAGAGTCGGCTGGGTAGCAGCGAACGGGTTGAAACGTGAGTTTTTAAATATCGAATTTATTTTTCTTTCGAGGTCTTTAACATAGGTCGTCTATGCAGTTTTCGTGCTGGCAGTTTAGAATTTTTTACGTTTTATTGTTAATGATTAATATTTTATTCTTCACAAGTTTGGAATAATAAAACTATAAAGAATTTTAGAACAAGTTAAGAGTTTATGGGATGTAATTTAATTGGCTCATAATACAATGCGATTATAATAATAAAAGGTATATAGAGGCTTAAAATATATTATTTACTATAATAAACACGTAGTAAGAAATCAATAAGTAGGAAATTTTTTTTACTAAAAAAGTTTTTTCCTTTCATAAAATAATCAAAAATACAAAACGGCTGTATTAAATATGTACATAGACCAACCATTAATAGAATAACTTGATTGTTTAATTATTTAATGGAAAATTAAAAAACTATTAAGTGCAGTGGTAATACACAACTACATAGTGGTAAATACATATGCAGGACACTACGAACAATAGACGTTTGCTAAAACTAATAAAATTTAATGGCAAAAAAATATTTCCTGTATTATTAAACAATATAAAAATGTTGGTATAATAATTTTACATTATTAGTATCATCCACTGGAAGCAAACTCAATATTTTTTTACTTATATAAAATCCAAAATTTCCACATTATTCGTCTAAATAAATCACGAGTATATATGAACGACAACAATATAAAACATGAAAAGTATAACAATATTTAAAAAAACGTACAATACACTACTAATGGGTACAATACCCTAGGTACTTATACTGTTAAGGAAAAAACTTATTGTATTCCACAGTTCCGATATAGATATATATGGCAACTCTACCTATAGTTATATGCTTATAAATATCTATATATGAATATAATTATTAACTGATATTTATCAGCCAGTTCAAATACTAGATACATAACTGACTATTTTTTACTAGATACATAATAACACTTGTTAATTAATACTTTTCGCTATGGCTTTTGAATGATATTGAACAAGAGTCTACAATAAAGTGAAAAAAAAGATATGTATTTAGGATTTATTGAGATTATTAAAGGGAGTCTACTTTATGAAACCTTGTCTAATTCATGTGTCCATTTGTATATTATGATAATTATGAACGAAGCTAGATAAATAGTTAATTACATTGAAACTTTTAACGATACAAGAGGGAATGCTAATAAAACTCCTTCGGTCATTGTTTGCGAAACATAAAACTTAGCTGTATTTATTCTAATGTATAACTATATAGCTCTTTTTAGGTTCAGACATAAAATTAAAAATCCAAAAAGATATATTTTGAAATGATTTGGTTGTGCCTCGGAAATCAGTGGGTGTGTCCGATTTTCTTATGTACCTAATTTCATCTAAGGTAATGGCACTAATGTCGGACATTTTAAGCTGACAGGCACCAATGATGGACACTTAGTTCTTATTTCAAAAATCATAAAGTTATAAATTGAATATGTCCCAACAAATGCACAACACTTAACTCCTTTGAAATAAGCACTAATGTTCATGATTGGTTCCATGTCCATTACTGGTGCCGTCACCTTATGTAATTGTGTAAAATACTTCCTTATTCGAAATTTCAACAATTCAGAGACCATACATAAGTATCATATGACTAAATATGTCAGGGGAAACTATTACTGGTTTGATTTTCTACAAGACAGGAAGCCTAGTGTAGAAACCTGTACAATAACAAAAGTAATTTTAATTGTATAGAAGCGGGTAACTCACGTTTCATAAGTGGAATATTGCTCGACATGTCTCACTCCGTAACAAGGAGCTTAATAATGAGCCGTTCGCGTTGGCTAACCGACGACTCATGATTATGCTCCTCGACTTACTCGTATAAAATGAATTTTAGATTACAATCAATACATTTATCTTTACAAAGCGTAATTACTTTTTATACAACGACGGTGGCAAATAAGCATACGGTCCGCCTGATGGTAAGCAGTTACCGCAGCCTATGGACGCCTGCAATTGCAGAGGATTTACATGCACGTAGATGACATGAATATATATATTTTTTTACATTGGTTAATTAGTCTAAGTGTTTGTGTATTGATTATATGATAGTTTTCTTATATGAATTATGATATACAGGGCGTCCCAAACTTATGGGACATGAAGGGGCAGTACCGTAAATATCGTAGATAGTGTATTTTGCTGAAAGAAGACTTTATGTTATTTTTAAATGTAGTAATTTTGCACTCATAGATTTTCTAAAAATCACTTCCTTTGTCTAGGAATCGAACCGACTTAAATGTAAAAAAACACCCTATTTTTATGATAGCACTGCTACCTTTCAGTGTTGTGTTCCTGATGTAAGGTTCCCAGAGCTCCAACCCTTCCTTAAAGGCCGGCAACGCGCTTGTGACTCCTCTGGTGTTGCGGGTGCCCATGGGCGACGGTAATTGCTTACCATCAGGCAATCCGTCTGCTCGTTTGCCGCCTATGTCATAAAAAAAAAATGATGCCAATCGAAAGAATAGCTCAAAATAATAACTCCGCTTAAGTAACATTGTATTTTAAAAGAAAGAAACAACGTAAAATTCATCATTTTAGTCAAATTAGAAACATTAATGAAATTGCCATAGTCAATTAAGTGGGTATTTTTTTGTAAATTAATAAATTTAATGCTTAAAATGTGTTTCCTCTTGTCTTACGCGAATCGTCAATATTTTAAAATATAATGTTACTTAAGCAGAGTTATTATTTTTTAGCTATTTTTTCGATTGTCATCATAAAAGTAGGGTGATTTTTTTTTTCATTTAGGTCGGTTCGATTCCCAGACGAAGCCAGTAATTTTTAGAAAATCTATGAATACAGAATTACTAACTTTTAAAAATAACATAAAGTCTTCTTTCAGCAAAATACACTATCTAAGATATTTAAGGTACTTCCCCTTCATGTCCCATAATTTTGGGACGCCCTGTATATGGGTAATTTTCTTAGACCTTTACATTTGGAGATTAAAACTTTACATTGGGTACAAATCTCGTATGTATTTCGGAATTATTTCTTATTTTTATATGGGCACTTCATATCTTTACTGACCAGACTAGAAGGTGCTAATGAATATATTTATAAGTTTCTAAGTTTAACCAAATAATTATTGACGGATGTATTCCTTGGAGAACCAAGTGGGACGTCAAAGTGTCCTGAACTCGGAATACAATGAGTTGTTTTGGTAACAACTCGTTAACAAATTCGAGTTCAGAGATAAATCGTACCTCGTCACAGTAACGATATACAAGCCTCTAGGGATATGTTATTGTCAATATAAAAAGGTAAGACTAGAAATCTATGGTAAACAGTGATGACAAGTCTAGCTTAGTGGGTAAAGACGCCGCTTGTAAAACCGACAGTCGTCGATTCAAATCAAAGTAAGGGCAGATATTTGTGTCTGAGTCATGGATGCTTGACATGTATTTAAGTATTTGTAAATTATATACGTTGGCTGAGTATAACACACGCCTTCTTGAGCTTACCGTGGGACTCAGTCAATTTGTGTAAAGATGCCGTGCAATATTTATTTATTACTAGCTATCCTCGCGACTTCGTCGGCCAGCCATGTACGCTTTAAAAGTATAGTTGCGGGATAAGAAATATCCTATGCCCTTTCTCGTAGCTCAAACTCTCTCCATACCAAATTTCATACCAATTGGTTCAGCGGTTTAAGCATGAAGAGGTAACACACAGAGAGACAGAGAGAGACTTCAGCATTTATAATATTAGTGTAGATTATTTATTTGTATTTTATGGAAAAACTACTCAATGTATAGAAGCGGGTAACTCACGTTTTATAAGTCAAATATTGCTCGACATATAACTCTGTAACGAGGAACTTTATCATGAGCAGTCGTCGGTATAGAGACATGTACTATATGTACAATTATTATGGTTGAATCTCGCGATATTTTTGTGTTAAAAATGTATTAAATAAACTGTTCAATAAATTTTTAACACAAAACTATCACGATGATAAAAACTAGCTATTGATAAACATCAATAGATAGCTAGTTTTTATCGAGGCTTAATGGGGCATAATTAGTATTTTTAGTTATTATTATTGTTTGTCTTTTCCGTATACGGAACAATGATGTTCCGGACATTTGGAAGCGGAAGCCAAAAATAGAAAAAAAAATACGCAGAGGCCTATTCGATAATTTAATGAAATGTAAGGGGTGCACTAATCTTGCCCCTGTCCGTATCATGGGGTGTGTACAGAGACAGCACCCGCCATGGTGTAAGGAAATTTGAGTTTTAATGAAATCTAGAATGTATTACTTATTATTGTTTATCATTAATGCCCCTGACAAGGTACAAAATGACCCAAACACTAGATTGCTTGATCTTCATCATATCAGCCGATATAGGTCCACTGCTGGACATAAGCCCAAAGCGTGTGCCTTGTATGGTGGTTATTCCACCACACCCCAGGAATACTGCACCCCATCCCTTGGTGGTCTTGGCCGAGTCCGTTATTTTTTCAAGCCAATCAAAATTTTCACTGTAAATTTTAATAGCTACCAGTGAAATTTAGCTTTCGGTCCTAAAACAATATGTCATACCTAATGTTACAGAGGTAATTAATTTCCACATGTCTAAAACTATTTAAGGTAACTTATTAATTCCCGTGTAACTGACTGCAAAGTGATTTGAACTTTCATTTATTTTTTGTTATCTCTTTTGATAAATCAAAATATATCTTTGTGTAGTCGGTTTCGCAGGCGGCCGTATGCCTGTAGAGTCTTCCAAGCCATTTGCCTTAAATTTGGAGTTTGAATATCCACTAATTATTAGTTTTGAATTTTTATTCTGAAGCCTATGTTATGTCCTTATGTCCCATTGCTGGGCACAGGCTTTCCCTACTTTCGCCACTCTTCACGACTCTATGCTTACACCAATTGCTACAAAATCTATTCAGAACAGATAACATGGTTACCATTTTAATTATTCGATCCATTCAGTTCTTTACAGATAAATACAGTCAGCGTTATATAATTAGTAGCAGACAAAGTGACAATAATGTATCACAAATTTACTGCTATAGGTACAAATAAATATCTGTACCGTTATATTTGACTACTTTGGATTCTAATATACTATAATATTTTTAACCAACGAAATGACGAAATTTTGGACCCGGGTATGTCCTTAAACTACGTCCAACAATGAGAGGTAGGGCACAGCGATGACCATCACCCTTGAATCCGGGGTAGCCCAACTGGGGAAGTACCTCCATCTGCTCGTTTGCCACCTATGTCATTAAAAAAAAAATGGTCGAGCTACATAAGTCGACGCGTATATATTTTTCTGCCACCACAGGCGCAAACGAACGCAACTCTAAAAATATACCCTTTCTTATTTTAAATACAAAAATCCGCATTTTTTATTTTGCGAGTAACGTTTTTTCTTCAACACATTTCAGCATATTCATCAGTTTCATCACAGTTTCTTTTTTTGGTTTTTGGAATTCGTGTTGTTAGTCCAATATGGATGAGCAGTCAACCAAAACAGAGAACACGGTAACAAGGCAATTTTTATGTAATTTAAATAAACTACGAGAAACGAATAATCTGGCGCGTTTTTACTTAAATATTTCAAGTAAAGAATTTTGTTCTTCAAAATTATTACAAAGTACGTCGTTATTACCGCAGTGGTGCCGAATTGCGGATTAACAGTTAAGTGGGAAAAGATGGATACCATCACGTGAATAAACATATAGGTGCATAAAACTTTATACAAAAATAAGTAACACAGCTCTTTTCTTAATTAAAGAAAGTCGTGCCATTTTAAGCGGATTAAGTCTTTTCACAATGTATGTCTATTGCATTTCTAAACTAGATTTTTATTAAATCAAAATCAGATATTTTCAAAAGCGGCATTGAAACAAAAGAAAAACGTTTTACAGGGAAGCCCTGACGTGACTGCCCCTGCCCTGTGCCCTGACTGTGTTATTCTTAATTCGTATACAGTCACTCAATTACTTCCAAAACAACATTTTTTTAAGTTAAAAAATAATAATTAAACGAAGAAACAGTACTACGCAACATTTATTTTGTAGGTCGCGCAAGTAATTTCTACGTGTTTATTCAACTTTATAGTAAACAGATGAAAATTAAAATTAAATCACAATAAAATATATCTGATACAATGAGCAGTCATTGTAATAAATACGATGTGTAAGCATCTCGATGGGCAGATATGTGGGTAGGATTCCCCTTGACTTCAGTTACTTTTATCAATAGTCAGAAGTCATCTCAGAGTTTCGATAGACTAAATAATTAATAGCGAGTTACAATCAAAATGCCGAATATTTAACAAGAACAGTTTCTGTCACAGAGGTGTAGATAAACTTTAGTTATTGTAAATTTACTTCGTATTCAGTTTCCTGTATTGTCTAAGGAAGTTTACGTAGAAAGTGAGATGGGATAAGAGCGAACTTATGGCAAGTGCAGATAATTCAGTTCTTTATAGATCGCAAGCGTAGATAGTTCTTAATAAGGGATGTGTCTTCCCCAGAAGGAGAAGTTGCATTTACAAAAAGTAATATTTTATTTAAACGATGGGATCAAGACCGCCAGGCTGAAATGGGAGTGGGCTGGCCATGTCTGCCGCATGCATCCATAAAAGTGGGCCAAAATAGCCACATAGTGGGTGCTTCACGATGGGCGACGACGTGGTAGGCCAAGACGAAGGTGGCGGGACGACTTGGATTCATTCCACAACGAATGGCCAGAGATTGCACATAACAGGGAAGAGTGAAAATCAAGAGGGGAGACCTTTGTCGAGCAGTAGGACACTCTATAGGCTTAATAAAAAAAATCTACTTACATAATTCATTAAACTAAAATTGCACACTATGCACCTACTAAAAGTTAGTCTACAAAGTCATTTTTAAAGCAAATATTCTTTTTTAGAACAACTTTCCTAGTTTTGTTTTGTTACTTCCATAGCTGTCGTCTTAGTAGTAACTTGATAAATAATTATTAGTTAAAGACATTATTACAAAACCCGCCATACACAAACAGCAAAGATGTGCGAGTTAAAATAGGAAATAAGTGCACCTTTATTTTGTGTACTTTGAGTATACATTTATTTCTAAGTGTACTCCAAAAATAAATATAATAAAAGATTTGAAAATGAATCGGGTTGAAATGTCGTCGGACACCGTTACTGATGTGAACCAGTGAACAAGGTAATAACGTCACTCGTCTAATACCGTCTTTAAGACAGCTGAAAATAGTTGACAGATTGACATTGTGTATAACTGTAAAACAGTCAGCCTACGTAGGTACACGTGGAAGTTCGAAACATTTCGGACATGTTTCACACAATCGTGTAATAGGACTGCATAGGTTTTTAAAGGGTCGGCGGTGTGAATCCTTTGGAATGGCAGGCTGGTTGCAGGATGGTAAGCATTTACCATAAAATGCTTACCATCAGCCGGACTGTAGTATGCCTGTTAAACATCATGTCAAACAAAATTATTCAAAAACAATTTAGATTGTGTGTGAATACAAATATCATTAAAATAATAATATTTCGGGGCAATCTTACACAAATCGAACTAGTCCTACGGTAAACTCAGTAAAGCTTGTGTTGTAGGTACTAGCACCCTATACCATTCATTGACTATTAATACATAATAACCAGCCATTAATTGGTCTTTTCTGTTATTTTGTAAATAATCCATAGTTACGCTGTACAGAACTGTACAGCGTAATTTGTCAATTTCTACATTGAAAATAAGCTATACCAAGTACTAATTTTGCGTAGACTAAGTCCGGGCGGAAACTAGTATTATATAATTTTAATTATAACAGATCGTATTTGTCAAGCATTACAAGTTGCTTTCTTACTAATGAATCATATTGTTAATTGTTACGTGCCAAATGTCAGAAAAACAAATATAAGGGCGCACACACTAGCGGCGGGTACTCGACGTTTTTCTGGCGATTCCATAGTAATCGCGTCTGCGTCCCAGCATTCAATTACATAATTATGGAACGCCGAGAAGACACAGGACAGTGCCCACTTTCTAAAGGTCCACGTTTTATTCTAAAGTACTATTTTTACAAAAGATTTTAAACGTTAAACAATGCAAATACTTAAATATTATAATGCATATCAACCAGTTTTTTCATATCTTTATTCTGACTCTGATTCAAAGCAAATTAAATAATTACTTAAATGTTCTTTTATGAACGAACTTAGTATAAAATTATTATCAAAAGTGACGATTTATTTTTATTCTCTTTATTACTGCATGTAGCAGTTTTTTGATCCTTTATAGCGAAAACGAATTGGCTTTGGTGATACTCAAAACATTTTATTTAATAAATAAAAAATATAGTCCCATAACATAATATGTATTATCACCAGATAGCCCGATATATATGTTGCTTTATTTTGTAAATAATCATCCAATAATTATCCAATAAAAATATTACAGGCAATGAATTTTTGATACTTGATTTCTCTGTCTTCGGAGATTTCTTAGTTCTATAAATATTTAACTATACGAGTAGTGTATAAAGTTATGCTTAAATATAGTAGTAAGTAGTAGTATAATTTTTACCTTAAAATGTCAATGAAACGTTTGCTAAGTTTTGTTTATAAATGTAAAAAGCGCACTTGAGGTCGTATGAATACTTTACGTATGTACTTATATTGAATGTGTTGCCACATTAAACTAAAAATGTACCTTTATTTGAGGGTAGCCAGTTACTAGTAAATTACCCTAACTGGGTTTACAAATTTTGTATTTGCAGTTAAGTTTCAGGTTGAACTCCGTAAATCCAAAGGTTTGACAAAAAATATTGAATTTGACACAGCGATAACCATCACGCTTGAATCTAGGGCAGCCCAACTGGGGAAGTACCTCCTCCTTACAGAAGACCACAGCCATAATAGCACTGCTACCTTTCAGGTATGTAGTGTTGTGTTCCTGATGGTGAGTAAGGTTTCCAGAGCTCCAAGCCCCCTTAAAGGCCAGCAACGCGCTTGTGACTCCCCTGGTGTTGCGGGTGCCCATGGGCGACGGTAATTGCTTACATAATTGCATCAGGCAATCCGTCTGCTTGTTTGCCGCCTAGGTATGTCATAAAAAAAATTTGAATGAGTTTGTTGCAAGCGCCATCCTCGTGGCATAATAAATTAACATACATGGTATCTATGCCGTTTTAAGTAATAGTTGTAATGTGTGTAGATTGAAATCGTATAAAGAAAAACATGTATTCAATATTAATTAAAACCCCGTAACACTCAATCAATTTAATTGCGCTGTTTGTTCAAAGGTGGTAATCCTTTTAGCAATCACTTTTCTTTCAGCTCACACTGAAATTGATGACTATTTTTACTATAATAACTGTGCAGGCTGGCAGTTGGATTTTTTAAGCAAGATTCGTTAACGGTATTGGGTGTTAAAAGTACCTATTTTTTTTTCTTTGGTTAAAAGTATTTTTTTTATTGTTTGATATGTTTTCTTATAGAATAACGCATTATGTATGTGTAAGTTTTTTTTTTGTAATACTGTTTTAAAAAAATAAGTCTCGCCTAGTTTCGTGCGGGTCATAAAGTTAAAATGGTTCTCGGGTCTGAGTTGTATTGGCATATATATATCGTTTGGCATATTATCATTTTGCATAATTGGTTATTTAAAATTGTAGACTTTTCAGGTTTATTATAAAACAAATCTAACCTAACCTAATATAATTAACGAGATGATGCCCTATAACCCTATATACAGTTTTAGAAAACGACACATTCTGCAATATTATAAATTCTGACATTAAAGTATGCCAGGGGGGCGATTTGTGAGTATCGAGTACTCGAATCGTGACATTTGGAACTCCGTCAGGAATGAAGAAATAGTATTTTAGAAACATGAATGATAGAAATTGATATTTGTGGCTATCGAAAATATACATTTTGTGAAAAAAAAATGAGAAACTTTTGTGTGCAATTATTTTTGTCCTTATTTTTTTTTTATTCGAGTGGACGACTCACAATAATCGGCCCCCAGAAGCTCTCATCTAACCCGTTCTGAATAAGTGCTCTAGTATGTCAAAATTTTTCGCTGAGAGCGAAATAAGCAATGTAATACTAAGACATGAATAATTAAAACATGGTTTAGGCAATATCAAAAATTCCACCTAAATTTTGCTTTATAACATTAATTGAGAAGTATTTAATTTACGTCCTCCCACTATAAGAAATACTGAATAAATTAATATTGTTGTTCCTTCGTTTAGATAATAATTAATATTATTTAAACATTTCACCCAGAAATTTGGTGGAATCCCTTTGTAAAAAAATATTTTGTTAATAATTTTAAGGGTATGAAAAGTATGTATGCTAGGGTGATGCTTTTCTTGTATTCTAGTTTGATTGTTAGTTTGTATTTTTTTTACCAGATATATATAGTTGTCGATGAGACCATTTTTAAATATGATATAAGCTTAGTTACTCAGCGGGATTTTTTTGTTTTTGGTTTGTAGACCCCGTGGGAGATTTAGAAGTTCATTAATGTTTTTATTTTGCCATTTAGTTAAAATGACGTTCCCATTTTGGTATTTTGCTTCACTATTCGAAAATAATAACCAAATTAAAAACCACTGTTTTATAGTATAATAACAGTTGTCTACGAAATAAGTCTATTCTTGAAACAAAACAGTCGCACACTACAAAAGAAAGTCTAAAACTAAAATTGTAACAAGTTATAACATGTTTGATTAAAATAAGTTGTGGGATAAAAACTGTTACGGAGTAAAATAAATCGTAGCGATACAGTCTTTTATCAGTGCACATCTCGGCGGAACAAAAAGGATAAAAGATCATAATAGGTAAAGAAGAACGAGGTTAAGTCATAAGCGAAAGGCGGGACTGCCCGCGCGTAGGTTGGTCTATAAATAGCCAGCTCATAATTCGTACTGAATTATCAACATTTTATTTAACATTCAGTTTGAAAAAACATTAGTTTAATTTAGTTTATTTATTTAACCTTACAACAAGTTTAGCTCTTACAAGTTGACCTTAAAAGGTTACTAGTTGGGTTGTATATATATTAACAATTGTCAAATGAACAATTTAATCGCAAGAAAAATATAAAAAATTTACTCTCTTATCGCATATAATGTAAATCAGATTGACTGTTCTCTTATAAAAAAATCTATCCAATGACAGCGACAGGGCGTGTTGTATATTTTACTTAATACATATTTGTATAAATATTAATGATAGGTAATTATTATTCAATTCATACTTCAATAGATAATAATAATACAATAAATACACTGTTGTTAGTCTCTGTCTGTTGTTGTTAATGGTTTTCGGAATATGACATATTTTGAGGAACGTAAAAAGTAATACACTGCTTAACTTACTCTTGTAGAACTAGGTTTGTGAAAGATAACTGACATGAAGAGTTTTTGATGTGTGTGGCCCAACATAATATGTCATAATGCTTTAGTATTCGTCATCATAACTTAAAGGACATAATATCAACTTTTTCTTGAACCTGAGTCACACAAACACCCTTCCTGGTTTTTCTACTTTGTTTATAATGCCTTTTTGTTTTGTCACTTCTGGATGAGATTAGCTCAGGACAGGGACAAGTGGCGTACTAGAAGAGAGGCCTATGCTCGGCAGTGGGCGATAAAGGGCTGATATGATGATGATGATGATGATGATGATGATGTTGTCGTTTAATTTCCTTCTATACTGGTATTTATCACAGGATAGGCAACGCAAGTGTGAGTTACAGTACAGGTGACTACAGTCACTGCTTACCACCAGACAGGAGAGATGCTTGTTAACCAGTAGTATAAAAAAGTAATGTAAAACCGCCGCAGTCTGTGCCTTAGAAGCCGGCGAAGCAGCGTTTATCTCGACAATACATTTGCATGTCCGCAGCCCCGACAAGGTGGATATGAATGGAAACTCGCAAAGATACAGCAGCAGATGCTTTGCGGTTTCAATGGACGCTGAAATGCATTCTGGTTTCACGGCAAATTGCCTTTTAAATGCCATTTTAAAACTATCTTTAGCATTGATTACAACGTCATGCCTTGATGAAAACTTATGTTATGAACTACATGAAATGAAACAACTTTTTTTTATAACATTGGCGGTAAACGAGCAGACGGATTGCCTGGTGGTAAGCAATTACCGTCGCCCATGGGCACCCGCAACACAAGCGCGTTGCCGGCCTTTAAGGGGAGTTGGAGCTCTGGGAACCTTATTCACCATCAGGAACACAGCGCTACATACCTGAAAGGTAGCAGTTCTATTATGGCTGTGGTCTTCTGTAAGGAGGAGGTACTTCCCAAGTTGGGCTGCCCTAGATTCAAGCGTGATGGTTATCGCTGTGCCCTGCCTCTCATTGTTGGACGTAGTTTAAGGACATACCCGGGTCCAAAACGGATTATATCGCATATACTAATTTAAGCTTCAGCCCGACGTTTTGAACCCTTAAGCAGCGTTCGTTTCGTGGTCATCAGGTGGACTGAGGAAAAATATTAATTTACCCAAAAAAATACAATATGCAAACCTACACACACAAATTATTAAGCAATTTTGGTGTTTGCACATGATAATTTGCACAGGCCAGAGCGGCTTATTAGAAATTAAAGTTCAAAAATTATAAACTACAAAGTACAATGTTCACCTAACCAACACGCTGGATGCTGGCGGCTTTTCCTCCTTGTATCGCAACGTATCGTGTGAGGCAGCCGCCTTAGCTCTTCGGCAACCAGAGGCGAAAATTGAATTTCGTAAATTTCGGGCAACTTTCTCTTTTACTTCCATTAAAACGTAATTAGAGTGACAGAGGTAATTTTTTGCGAATTCCGGTTTTTGCGGTAGGTATTCGGTTATGTCAACCAGACGCTTCGCGATTCCTGCACAAGGCTTGCGCTGTGCGCGTTGGGACTATGCGGTCCTCATGCATTAATAAATTTCTACAGCATATTTTTGTAAAACATAACAGACATTAGCCTAAGATGGTGTCACAAAAAACAAGTCCCGTATAAAATAGTGATGTGTTGTAGACAAGTGATCTCAAAATTCTGTAAAGATTTTTTTTTACAAAAATGTGTCTGCAAAGGTAATTATTAATATCGAAAATAAACCAGTTTACAGTGTAATTTAATTAGTTGAAAATTAAAAAAACAATTGAAAAGATAATAACAAGAAAATTTGCTTTATTAATTTTGGACAAAGATATAATTATTATTTTGGTCTTTATGAGACAATAATCAGAGTGAAGAATATAAATTATGTTTTGGCCTCCCCCAAATATGACTTGTATCATCTTACAATGTAGTTCCTATAGTCGCTACGTTTGGCAAGCGGGTTGACGACCGCAGTAAATTGGGTTGCGATGGACGCTGCTGCCCATCTCTCGGTTTTTCCCCCTTTGTGGTTTCATAAAAAGAAAAAGTATTTAATTAAAAATAATTTGATTTGTTATTTTAAATATTTTCCTATTCAGTTATTAAAAAATATAATAAACTATAGCAAGCGTGAGCAAATATTAACTTTTTCTTAATTGGTAAGAGGACGTCGGTCAGAATTCTCCCATCCTATTATTTTGTATCAATATTTATTCGTAGGCAACATAACTAAAGATCTGCAAGCTTGAAGACTTAAATTAAAATGAAAACAAACGTTATTTTTTTATTTTATTATATTCAATATTTTTTACTACTTAGCTACCATAGATTAAATGTATCGTAATAATGATACGTTGTGCGAGGAAGCCACTACCTTTGATCTCCATGCAGCTACGTCAACCCGACGCTTCACAATTTTTGCACAAAGTGCACGTTTCTACGCCAAATCTTCGCCGAATAGTGGTACTTTCTTAAATCCGAACTGCCTTAGACTGGCGACTGGTTTGCGATTCGGAGCTCCAGTGTATACGGTACATATATGCTCTAGTGGCACGGATGGAGGCCTGATGAAGTGTCTTATTTGGTTCATTGGAACTTGACGGATGCTAGGATAGGATGCTACCTGCGTAGACACACTATCGTAGCACCGTCTCCCATCTCCAACTGAACGGAATTTTAAAACGCTCCAAATATTATAAGAACCTGGTCAGAGAGTACCATGTTGTACCTTGTAACCAGCTTCCCGGGCTCCAACTTCTAATAGCCTCACCCCACACGGTATGGACCTTGTCCAGTTGTTTAGAAGGTTGGGTGGTAGGAACGGTGTAGTGGTAGTGAGTAGTGACTATCTATGGAGCTGATGGTCCTGGGTTGAAACCCCAGTAAAAGCATTTATTTCTGAGATAAGCACAAGTTTTGTTCCTGAGTCATGGGTGTTTTCTATGCCTTCCAGTATTGTTTATTATATATATCGTTGGTTGAGTAGGTACCACACGTGGAGCTCAGTCAAGTTGTGGAAGGATTTCCTGTATTATTATTTGTTTTATATATTATTTCATTCCCGTGACATTTCGGTCAAGATGAGGTGATTGGAGAGACCAGTAGGGAATAAGACGACGAACTTAAGAAATCATGGTAATAGGCTAAGTTGCCATTCTACCTCAGTCTCCCGGGGCCTAGTTTATTTGAACTAATTAGACTAAGTTCGTCGCCGCAAACAGTTGGGATTTCCGATTGTCTACTCTAAGGAAACTTTAATAAGATAGTTACATTTTAAACATGAGCATTTCTCGAAAATATTGCCACTTTTAATAAATTTAAATGTGTTCTTTCCCCAAAAAAATAATTTCACACACATCATAGGCTCTTTCCATTCCAAAAGACAAAAAACTGCCATAGAAATTTTTGAATATTTTTCTAGAACTTTTTGTTTTACCACCACCATACAGAATGCGATATGGAAAACAAATAAAAAGCATTTCTTTTCGCGACTTATCTGTAGAAATAACGAAAATAAGGAACAATTTTATCAGAAAGTGTGACGAAACAAAGATAACTTATACTCGTATGCATACAAGTTCATAATACTATACAACATTCTGTACTAAATCAAAAGTTAAATATTGAATAGGAGATGTCACACATTTCTGGTCTATAGAAGCTTAGTATAACAGCGAATAGACCTTGAGTTAATTAATAGTTATCCAAAACAACACAACTTGTTAAAATAACAGCATTTCTCACTTATTTAACCAGCTATAACCGTGACTGCTGTTTCTGTGAGTTACTCGAGTTTTATTTTGAAATCACTTAACCAACTGTTTATTTCCTAGAATATAATTGTTCAAAGTTTAATTGGGACTGCTGTTTTACCAAGCGTATCACACACGGTTGTCAATGGACATAGACGCTTTTATTTCAAAACTAAACGTCTCTTTCATATTTTCATTCATAAATTTAGGATTATAAAGAATATAAAATGAGAATAAAATAAATGAGAGCACACATTTCCGCGCGAATTAAGAACAAAATATTCTTAGTTTTAACATGTTGTTACTTAAATTCTCTATATTTTTAAGTACTCGTAATCGACACGATAACGCCCAATGGATGGCACACTTCTATCACCTTTAAATGACAATGACTGAACATTTATACTGGCAGATATTGGGACGCTGTCGGATACCTGGACGTTTACCTTTTGTAACCTGCACATGTAACATAACTCCTATTTGATGTGTTCAAACACAGCAAACGTGTGTGAACCACAGTACAGTCTTTTGTTACAACATATCTGTTATCTGTGTAAACTATATAATTGCTTCATTATAATATAAAATCGATATACCTAATAATGATTTTTAAATTTCGAACGGCTCTGAAAAAGAAGACACACGCTGTGTAGTAACACAGCGTGTGTCTTCCATAACGACATTGGTTTTAAGCAACGATAGTTTAAAGTGCTGTTAACAGTTTTATCAAAAGAATATATTTAACGATTACCTTTCATAAATAAGAGTAATTAATTTAAAATAAATTTCGAGCAGCAATGTAATGCAAACATTTGAAATCACATGTCAATTGTTAAGTTTAATTTATTTAATTATTACACATATATTGCGTGCCCAATTAAAAAGTATGAATTTTTTTATTTTTTAAACTAAAATGCTAATTTCAGTTCATTAGGACTTATACTTTCAGCCCTTAAAATTAGTGTCGTTATGAAAGACTTCACTCCAGTTTGTCTCTGAATTAAAAATATGCAATTGCTGGGAAAAACTTAGCATTCGCCGCAATTACACTTGTTCATTTGACTTTTCGTTTGCAGTTCCAGAAATTATTATTGAGAGCTTATATTTTGTGTAGATAAAAAGTGTATTCACTGTACATAATTAGCATAAACATATTCGTTTCAAGTTATTATGAAACGAAGCGAAGCTGAGTATTGAGAAAACTAAACTATTTTTACGCGTTGCCATAAACTACTATTATGGTGTAGATGTCCATTGTATTAATACCATTAGCCAGAAACATAAACTTTATGACCATAGAGACTTTGCTTTATAATTATTAAAATGAAAAGGTTTTTTATAATCGATCGCCCTGTTTTCATAACTTTTGCGCTTGACAAAAATATACAAAGTTAATCAGTATGGTAGTTTTATAAAAAAGGAAATTTTTTGATCTTCTATTACTATAAAAATAATAAATAGTTAACTAGAAATAATAACCGCTTCAACTTTTAAATGAAAATTGTAAATAAATTAATTAACATATTATTATTCAAATGCTATTCATAAATATTAAATTTTCACGATTAATATTTTACCGTCCTAATTTTGCGTGTTCTTTGATAAACAATATCGTAGCTTCCACGCAAATTTCTAATTCGGAAATGCAAATTACTCGACGTATTTATTATTAGGAAAGGAATTATAATTTTTTGTAAGTTAATAAAAAAAATGCCTCGTTGGTATGCCGAAGCCGGAAGAGTACAGTCGCCATCAGATATATCGGAGCTGTGGAGATGGTCACAAATATCAGAACAACGCCTCTATTATAGGCGATAAAGTGCATGCTCCGATATTTTTTAATACCTTGGCTCCTCCGATATATTTGATGGCGACTATACCGACGACATTCTGACTGTTATTACTGAAAAATATGTCTGCCCAATCCAGTTGTACTGGATCAAGCAGATAAAGGCGGTTGCTATTTTTAGGTCAACATAGATCGTTATTTATTTAAAGTTTACTAATACATTCCTAAGAATTATTTATAAGTCAACTAACAAATACAAATGTACCTATGAGTCTGTGTTACTTGAATATAAATAAATACAATACAATCAAATTAATTCAGCATAAATTTAATAATCGCCATGCGTACCCCATGTCCGCCGGTCAAGCTTGGCGATTATAGGAAATTAAACCCCCATGCTGATTATCGCAGTCTATGGGGGAGACTCAATCCCAGCGTGAAAGTACAGACTTGGCTAGAAGTTTTGAGTACCCATGCTTTTTATATGATAAATAAACTTTTAACAAAAAAGAAACCCGACTTCAAATAGGTACTAAAAAGCAACAAATAATTGTTTTCTTTATCACTTGATAAGTACTTTTGGACTATTTAGAACAAATCAATTTCTTAGGACAATTATATACAATTATTTTTGGTTTTGGAGTCGGTGCCATGGAATGGAATTTCAATTCGTTATACGTTTTTATTGCATTTTTTAAGAGTCCCGAATGGCGTAGTTCGGAGACAATGCACTAAAAAATTACATGCAACAGAATTAATGTACCTCCTCCGTTTTAAAGTTGGTTAAAAATATGTGCATGGGTACCAAAGTGCATCTCATGACGATTCCTTTAAGCCCAAACAGAACCCCGCTACACTATTTTATCATGGAGTTCCGTTGCCTCCTATCTGGCTACAATCCTCATACTAGATTCTGGTAACAACAGAACCAACCTTGTAGTATATGCGGTCAAACTGCGGAAAAATTTGTCAAATTTGTTCATAAATGATGTAGTTTTAAGGTAACACGCAAAAAATTAACATACAATCGAAATGACATTCTCCACCTTTTTTAAAGTCGGTTAAAACATTAGTCAAGGTTATAAGACTGCATCTCATGACAAGTCCATTAAGTCCAAACACGGCCACTCTACACTTTTTTATTTCTGTGTTCCGTTGCCTACTTCCCGGGTCCAACCACCAGATCAGGTTAATGGTAACATTTCGTCAGAAATATTTAAGTTGGCTTTGTCATAGTCGCTTTAGTATTTCAATTGAAATATCTCAGCGCCACCCAGGAACACAAGGAGTTTCCTATGACCACCTATGGTCTTCTTCATCAGTTCTTCTTCACCAAATTCTATTTTCTGAATACAAATGCTTGACTTGTCACCGAATATACTAAAATCGTTATACATGCACCTATAAAATTTGAAGAGTTATATTAATTGCTCATGGATCCCATCATCAGATCTGAATTCTGGTAACAATGGGACCAACCTTGAAGTAGATGCTTTCAAACAACGAAAAATATTTTGAAATCGGTCCATAAATGACGAAGTTCTGAAGTAACACACAAAGAAAAAAAAAAAAAACAACATGCCAACCGAATTGATAACCTCCTCCTTTTTTTTGAGTCGGTTAAAAACTGATATTTTAGTGTAGTATTTACATCTTTTCTAATGATGATGTTCTAGTGGTGACTGTTGATTGCACAGAACATTTGCAATATGTCACTTCGTCGTAGATCCGATTTTTAGTGCTTTTTGTTCTCTTATTTAATATGTACTTTTAAGTATTATTAACTGGTGTTTTCTTCTATTCAATTCTAATATTTAAAATACATGTTAAGGTTATAAATATTGGATTTTTTTTAACTACATTTAGGAAGAGATGGTTTTTAGAGAGAGAAAATAGGGTGTGCTCAAATACTTACCGCCAAGGCTCTATGTAGTAGTAAATTTTAAAAAAAAGTGGCAAGAGCACGATAAATGTAGAAAATCTGTAGTTTTCGACTACGATTGAACCGATTAAGTTTAAAATTGATTTTTTTGGCATTTTTGATTAAGCTTTAAAGTATACATAGTTTTCTGGACTGTTTTCATATTTTTTGGACTAGACATGGCCAAACTGTAAATAATCATGTAACTGTATGAACGTGTATGTACATTCAGCATCAATATGAAACAGCGTACCAAAAGTATTTATCGTTTTTTTAAATGCTTCTAACAAGAGACAGATTTCTGCATTTTATCAATTGATCTCAATACCTAGTTATTGTTGATGTATAAGTACGAGTATTACATACCCTATAAAACCTCAAGTTCAAAAATGTGGTTACGCAGCAACGAGATATATTATTTGTTTACAAGAGAGCAAAGTTAGTGTTTACCTTCTCATGGTAATATTGAGACCTGAGCTAGCAAAAGATTTCAAAAAGTGGAATCCTGGGCGTTATAAGGCACAAGAGGGGAAGAAACTTTGTCGCCGAGTGAAACACACAATTTGTCACCTCATTACTGCAAGGAAAATACTAACTCAAAACATTTTTAATTTACTTCAAATTATCAGTATCAGTAAATTATCACTTCAAATAAGTTTCTGTCAAAACTGTCATTTTACAAGCTTTTATTGCCGACTGTATATTTTTGCACAGTAATCTACTCATCGAAAGGATTCTAATTTTTGTATTTTAGGAGTTAATTTAACTACCTTCTAGCTCCAGCATCAGATCGGATCGGCGGTGGTACCATAATATTGCATTGTTACCTAACTTACTTAGTGTGTTAAATTTCAGCTCAATCGGTTAAAGATGTCTATTTCAAAATTGAGTTGCATGATTCCACCCGGATACGGAACATACGAGTACATTAAATAAAATCTTGTAATAATTAGACCCAACCCTGTTCACGGTAAAAAAAAAAAAAATTAAAAAAAATTACTTTGCTCCCTTGTATCGACTACCTTAATAGGTACTCTAACTATAGGTTGTAACCTAAATGCCTATACGTACTGGGATAGACAGAACAAGATACTATATTCCTCTCTCATTTTCAATAAAGTGTTCAATGAAGAACTCTAATAAATTTTTGTATTTAAACTTTCGTGAGACATATCAGATAAATTAAAAATTAACACGGCTCTACTCACGTTTATTTAGTCACTCGCGCGACATGTTTCGGAGAACATAGGCCTTAATAAATGGATGGGACGTAGTTATAAAGGGTGTCTGTAATTATAAAGTATCAGATTGTAATACAACCTCACCCTAAATAATATCAAGCGTTCGTTAATAAGGTGTTGTGGGTAATTATGCTACTATTAAGTTAAACCAGATAAACACACGTATCGTTACCTAGTTCGTTGTAAATTAGTTTAGTATAATACGAGTAGATATTATTATTATGTCTTTATTTCAAGCAAACATGGCTCATAAAAGCTTTAGAACATTAGTATCTGACAATGATTATTTTTATTTAAATTAAAATACATTTCTAATTATTCATTCACTTAAATAGAAAATATGTCAAAAACATTGAATAATACTCAAAAATTTAATAACACCGTTTTTCTTGCGCGTAAGTATTAGAAAGTAATACTAAGTCGTTTAAGTAGTCAAAATTATTTGAGCAAATATTATAAGGTACTTATAGGTTTTATATATACAAGATTGACAAGCGTTCAGTTCACTTCAGTCACACCTGATGGCAAGTGTCAACGAGGTCGAGGGTGTAGCACGCTGGTTCATATCAGTCTATTTACGACTGATTTACGAGTAGTCTTGCCTTGAAAATACCCAAATTATATCCTTCGAAGGGAGCGAATCCCATTTCTTAGCAGTTCACATCAGGAAGGTAGAAGTGAATCGCTTCATACGAATTAGTGAAATATTCAAAACGTAAGGATGAATCCGCTCCCCTCGCCTGGAAGTCCGGAGGTGGAACGGGGATGGTGGAATTCAATCGTGCAATTCCTGTGCACACTCTCCAAAATGTATCCTCTTGGTTACTCTTTTGATCAATACTTTAGATAGGCAGCATTATGCATAAAATTTTATATTTAAAGGTTTCCGAACCAATATAAAAAAAATAAAAAAAATCCTCCCATTTTAATGTTTACTAAATTATCGGTTAATTTTTATTTTTTTTGTCTACAGCTTTCCACCACATTCACCCACAATGCATAAGATCGACAGCAGGCGAGTGCAGGGCGCGGCGAGTGCAGCGAGAATTCTCGCTCTGCTACTTATCGTATGTCTCGCCGAGTGTGCGACAGGTATGAATAAAACATCCAATTACAATGTATTAGAGGTACAGTTAGTAAAAGGCCCGGCATCCGGCTAAGGGAACAACAACACGTGCCGGTAATTATCATACTATTTACATAATAAACACTAGCGTATATGTGACACGAACGTATATAATACTTTCAATACGAGTACGACTAGAATTATGCACTTCTTCGGCGAGAATTTCAAAGTGCACACGTGACAAGTAAGATAACGGGTCCTATAATGGACAAGAACCCATTATGGACGTCCACTCTTATTAAAAAAAAATAAGGTCCCATACATGAATGTTACGTCAATTGTCAACCATACGATCTTTGACTTAAGAATAAAGTGTCCATAACTGTTACCTGTCAACTTAAACCGTCTATCATTGGTGCCTCTACCTTATGTTATGTGTGTACACTGTATATATTATAGAAATAGGTACAGCCACAAGGATTGTTGATACTTGCCTATGTTTGAAACTCAGCCGTGTAAAGCAAATCGGGGCGACATTGCATAACAATTTACGACTAATATTATTAGCAGAACCCTCTTTTTAATAAAAGGAATTGGAAAAGGACTTCCGCTAATATTACCAGTTACAAGTTGTTATGCAATAGGCCCATCGTTTATTTTTGACGCGGCTAAATTATACATGTCCGTGACTGTAATCAAATCATAATAAATAAATATCACACACACCTCTAACAAATCGACCTAGTCCTACTGTAAGATCAGTAAGGCTTGTGGTATAGGTACCAGACGACGATATTTAATATATAGATACATATAAGTACTTACATACATAGAAAACACCCATGACACAGAATCAAATATCTGTGCTCATCACACAAATAAATGCCTGACTGGGATATGAATAAAGAACAATATCGGTTCACACCCATCAAGCCAGACTGGTCGTCAAAAATCATAAACAACAGGCATGCAAACGCCACTTAAAAACACAAAACTATCGTGAGATTGAAACATATTAATTGTATAAAGTCGGGTAACTCACGTTCTTTAAGTCGAATATTGCTCGACATGTTTCACTGCGTAACGAGGAGGATAATCATGAGCCATTCGCGTTGGCTAACCAACGCAGACTGCACATGCGACGCAAACATGGCGAGCAATATTCGACTTATAAAACGTGAGTTACCCGCTTTTATATAATTAATATGTCACTTAAAAACTTTGTTATTAATAAACTGTTGACCTTGACTAGATTCAAAAAAACCACTATTTACCTACAGTATCAACATTACAAACAAAAGTTTGATTAACTTTAGTCTGAAGTCTCATACGATCAAATTAATAATCTAAATAACTTATAAATAAGTAAATTCCAATGCTACGTTGTTCAGAACAGAGGGATATTACGAAATACCTAATAATCCATATCTGAATCGAACAACATCTGCATTATAATGATCTTACGCGTACATAATGTTAAATTTTGAGACACGCTTAAGTTGCTTAAGCCTATACATTACGTATTAAAAATGGCGAATGATTTTTTTTATATTATTCGCTTAGTAATTGATATAATGATATAATAACATTATTTGTTTGACGACAGGTTTGGTATAGTGGGTAGTGGCCCTGCCTATGAAGCCGAAGGGCCTGGGCTCAAATACCAGTAAAGGCATTTATTTGTGTGATGAGCTCAAATATTTGTTTCTGAGTCATCTATCTATTATATATGTCGTCGTTTAGTACCTACAACACAAGCCTTACTGAGATTACCTTAAGACTAGGGCGATTCGTGTAAGATTGTCCCGAAATATTTATTTGTTATTTGAAAAATATTGAAATCTTGGGTATATTTCTCATAAAGGATTTATATAATTACATCAACTTTAGTAATACGCCACTATCATAAATTGAATATTCAACATAAGCTTATAATACACACGAAAATGTCTTACTTTAGGCAGCTCAGTCGACAAATCTCTGCCAATCTCATTTACCTCTAAAAAATACCTGTATCCATTACTGTTGACGCAAAATGACGAATGAAGTCAACTGTCTCATTTCACGCTTTGCTTATGAAAGGGATGACGAATGAGGGAAATAAGGTGTTTTTGTGTGGCGTCTTTATAAGCTGCTTAATATTATTCGGTTATGTTAATGTACGTACCATCACGGTGTTTCTGTTGCTAGTAATATTATGTTTTCCTATTACTGGCCACTAATCTTCAATCATAGTTATTTACGCGCGAAGAAATCAGATTTTTTGTTATAAAAACTTAGGAATTTAAGAGTGGAAATTATGAGTGACAAAAAGTTAGTAACCGTGAGTAAGAAACAAAAATGTTGACTGAAACATTCATTAACCATTTTTTTTTTTAGTTTTTTGCATGAGACAATAAAATAATGCGATTTGAAGATTAAAATTATAAATGTTTTAATATTAAAAAATTACTTTACTTTCATTATTTCTATCTTATTTTTAATTTTTGGTACGTATTAGTATGTATGTATATATGAGTAGCATACTACACATATGCCAATAGGTTCTTAGTGCTAGTTCAACTCATCACATCCTCATGTCAATAGAGACTGCACACACAATTTTATTCGGCACAAACCATGGCCCCACGTTGGGCGCCACTTTCACAAATTCATACATGTAATGCTTTAGCGGTGACATTGACTCACGGTCGGTTTTCGAACTATGAATCTGATTATGGTCACATTGGAAAGTTGAAAAATTTGTTCTTCATAGTGAAATGAATCATTTGTTTATAATTAATTTTCTGGGTCATAATAAGATTTCCGTGTTAATTTAACTCACTTGTTTTGGCAGGGATAAGGAAGTAATCAAACTTATTATATTAATTCAGACGAGGATGAATATATTTTTCGCTAGGGATCTTATGTGAATGTTGCTTATGAGAAAAAAAAACTCGTTATTTTCTTTGATATTTTTTTTATGTTTTTCGGTATGGTAACATATTTGGGTAGATGTATTACAATAAAATATCTACAAGTTTTGTTAAAATTCATCCACCTATAGTACTCCAAACCCTGACATAGGACGTTAATACACACACAGATGTGATACTTTGACGCTTGAGTAAAAACTCCGCCTGGCATTACGTGTCTCTTCAATTCAAGTTTGCTTTTAACTCGAGTGCAAGTCCTACTTTTCCATTAGACATATGCAACACTAAGCATAAACTGCACTTCTCTATTTATTCTTTTTAGTAAGTATATACATAGTACATTACTGCAGAGGCCGGAAAATAAGGGATTGCTGGCCGGATAGCCTGTTTTACGCGAAAACGTGTTATGGCTGAATGTTGTGTCTCATCTGAGAAATGGAAATTAAAAAAGGCCACATCTCGGCCTAGGCCTGCAACTTTATATGAAAAATCATTACAGACCTCTTGTCTAGCCGCCCTTCCCAGCCTAATATTTATAAAGAACATAATCTCAATATTTCATTGCTTGTTTGAGAAAAATACATTTCAGTGTCTGTTAGTTTGTAGTTGACTTTGTTTCCGAATTACGGTAGTATATTAATAAACACGAAACAGTATTTACAATTTGACGTAAACCAAAGAGTAATGATGGTTACAGAACAAAGCAAAAAACAAGATTCTTATATAAAACTGTTAGAAAGATTCTTACATAGAATTATTATGTTCTGAACAAAAAAGTAATTAAATTTTATTTTGATTGCAAAATCATACTTCTTCAACTTAATAATATTTTTCAGATCAACGTAATACGTGCTTTTTAATGATGCACGTCACACGTTTATAAAACTTGCATATAATAGATATATTAATGTTTTTATATTATTTATTGACTTACTACTTACTATAAATACTTCAGCGTTTTTGCGTACCAGCGTACCTATTTATTTATTTAAATAGGTCGCCATCTAAGCTGCTAGAATAGCTAGTCTAGCTGGAAGAGCATACGATTTTTCAAGATTCTCTCATTATATTAATGTATTTAATTTCATATATCGTCTAGCTAACCACAAGTCCTAACCTGTCAAGTCAAAAACAATTATTTGTCATAACTTTAAACCAAATCCTTTTTATATTTAATCCTTAGGACGGCTGAAGGAAATTTAAGTATTTTGATTCGTCATTTTTAATCGCAAACACCCGCCAAAACTGTATTTTGCTGTCTGGGGCACTACACTGTATATTTTTCTTCTTAATAGGCATGTATATTTTTATACGTACCATTAAAGACGGCTAATATCTTCAGCAAACAAATCCCACTTTATGGTCAGACTTTTAGGCGCCATGCGAACAGGCCTGGTACCACGAACGTTGAAGTGCGTATATTTCGAGCATCTTTCTCTTTTACTCCAATAAGCGTCATGAGTGATAGAGAAGATCGTCCGAAATTTACGAATACCGTTTTTCGCGGTAGCGCCGCAGGATCGCCGGCGAATCATCAGCGTTACACTATTTTTCCGAGGCTGCCATTTTTTATAACTTACATTAATTATAGTGATACTAGTTTTTACGCTCGAGTTGTAACATGTTTGATTCTGGTAGATAACATTCTAAAATAATGCAAACCACATATACAGGGTCTCTCAAGACTCAGTAACATAAACGGTCAATTAAATAAATGGAATCCCTTAACTACAGGTAATACAAAAAATATATTTTTTTTTGCCACAGAAATTTCAACCAAAATTTAAATGTATGACTATTTTACTGTTTGACTGCCAAAAAAGCCAGTTCTTTTTTCAATGAATAAGGAATTATTTTGTTTGTACACACGATATTATTAAAGCGCAATTAAATAATGTTTGCATTGTTATTTTTACTGCCGACAGAAAGGTCGAAATATTTTGGGATACGTTTAATATTTAAGTATTCCTCGATATAAATAACAAGAATTTTATCGAAAATTTGAAGTCCATTTATGCACAGATCATAAAAAACATCAATTAATATTTTGCAATGTATCCGCTTACAATTGATGAAATCATAAACGAATTCTGAATTGTATTGTGAAATAAAAACTTTTGTCTGAATCATAGCCAATAGTTGTGATATTTTATCTATGCAGATATAAATGACCAAACTACCGTCGTATAAAAATATATTACTATAATACCGGTGAATTGTCCGTGACTGTAGAAATATGTATGCTACAAATAAAAGACGATTTATAATTTTATTGCATTTTAAGGATCTTTAACGAATTAAGGTAAATCCAGTTGATATTATCCACAATGTAGAGCTTACATTTGTATATAATATATTATAGTATATTTTAGTATATAATTATAAAAAATATTTTAGCTCACTTGTTTGCAAAGCCCGTTTTTATTCTTAACAGATAACAGTTTTGCTTTTCTGTTATCTTATTCACAAGGAAGCAAAGTCATTTCGTACAAATTTTAAATGATTTTTACCGTAAGCTGGGTTGGATGTAATTTTAAATTATGATATTGAATGATAAATGATGGATAATTTTAATATGGAGTAAGTTTGAAATGTTTTTGAGTTAGTATTTCCCTTTGAGCAACATTTCGCAGTCTGTGTAGGTACTTGACTGAGAAAAGGTCTGTTGACAATTGCCATAACCTTTTTCTTGCGACCTACTAAAAGGTTTTAACTTAAAGCCAACATTCGCACATCTTAAAATATCACAAATACAACTAGGCTTTTTCTGGTGATTCAAATAACTTTTGAAGTACGTAATATGATGAATGATGAATGACGTCATAGTATTCATGAAGTAAAAAAAATATATATTATCAGTTTTTCAATTTCAATCAGTTTTGAACAGTTAGTAGGTATTATACGAAATCTAAATTGTTGTTCTCCACGTTAACAATGTTCGCATTAACTGGACGAAACGTAACCCTTTTATTTATATGAAATAAAAGACAAAAAAACGTAAGTACTTAACATTGTCAAAATGTGGTTTGAATGATATTTGGAAAAAGATTTTTATGTAGGTACCCAATTTTTTACAAAATGCATGCATTAAGCTAAAAATAAGTCATGTTATTTCAAAACAACTGCTAAATTTTGCGTTTATATGTCGGAACCCAAAAATGGTATTCGCCTTCTTGAATGTGTTGATATAACATTGATTTAAAAAAAGTGTTGTATATACTAAATAATTCAGTGTCGATCCAATATAAAAGTTTTCATTCCCAATTGCGATTTGAAATCACCTAAGAATAATCAAAAGAATGACGAAGTAAAATGATAAGTTGTACAAATTAAATTGAGTAAGTTCAAAAACCGTCAAATATAATAAAAAGAATTGACAACGGCTATTGAGTGGTTATCCCCGGGCGCTCTCCAAGCATGAGCTTGGAATTTGTGATTACTTCCAAACTATTGCTATTTTTGTCATTCAATTGTTTTATTTATTTTCAAGTGGAAATAAACAGGGACGAAATGTTTTTTGAAGAAGATATGATGAAATGTTTTTGGGAAAGATAATATAAGTATTAGCATCGGGAAACCAGGTACAATAGTAAGCCGTTATGTTAAAGAATGATTCTTCGGGCGTTTGAGCCGCTCTTATTACTCTGTCCAGATTTCTGTATAAGTACCTGCATTGTATTAAGTAGGTTTTGGTAGTCCTTTACCCAGCCCAGCTGTCTACCATGAAACCAAAAATAACATCAAACTGTGTGATCATTACTACAGAAATCTGGACTGAGTAATAAGAGCGGTTCAAACGCCCGAATAATCACCCTAAACCAGCTTACCTAAAGTAATTTTAGCCTATGCCTTTGCTATCGGCTGCTCTTCTTCCCAGGACATACATTAACTATAACAAGACTGCGCATTGTAAAACTAAATTACAGGCACGCTCATTGTGAACATATAATACATTGATAGATTGTGCAAAATATGTTTTATGCAACAAAGCAATTTTATAACAGGAACTTGTTGAATAAAAATTAGTTTTTTGTAGAACGCAAATCAAGAGAAACGTTTATTTAGAAATTAATAAAAAAAAAAAAATATGCGAGACAATCTTACACAAATTAACCTAGACCTATGGTAAGCTCAGTAAGACTTGTGTTGTATGTATTAGACGACAATATATATAATTGATAGATACATATTAATACTTAAATACATAGAAAACACCCATGACTCAGGAACAAATATCTGTGCTCATCACATAAATAAATGCCCAGACTGGGATTTGAACCCAGAACTTCATAAGCAGGGTAACTATTGTGGGGAAAAACAGATTAATTTAAATCGAAAGAAAAGAAGTCGGTTAAAATAGAAAAAAATGACTCACTGCGGGACTCGAACCCACAACCACTGGATCCAGTGGTTGTGGGTCAATTTTTTCTATTTCTTTTTTCGATTTAAATATTGATGATATGCTAGCAGACGTTTCTGCTTAATAACAAAAATAATATAAAAACAGATTAACTTAATAGGAATTCTATTTAGTTACAAACGGATAAACTCACGTGTAATTATATCGCACTAAGCGATATGTTTCGTGTAAGCACTGGTACCCATCTTCAAGACGAGTTTATTCGTTTGTAACTAAGTAGTAGTAACAGGCTCACAACAGTTTTAATTGTATAATAGGAATTCATTCAAACTGGACGTTTCGCTTACTCTCACGGTCTTTAACTGCAGCTTTCTCGCTTATTTTTTATAGCTTCACCGACACGTACTATCGAACAAAGTGATTCATGGCCCACCTATCCGACAACCGGTTTGAAAGTGTCATTAAATTGATTTGACACTTTCAACCATTTGCGATCTAGGTGGGTCATTAATCACTTTGTTCGATAGTATGTCTTGACCGTACGCCTTCTTATTTTAAAATCAGAAAGAGATAAGTATTTTCTGCGATTTTTGTCATGAAAGCTAGGCCCAATGTATTTTAGGAAAATTGGCATTAAATATGAAAAACACCTACTTCCTCGCGTTACTACCTAACAAGCAATTTGCACGAAGTTTGTTCGAGTATAAGCTTGTTAGTTACTCAGAGGTGCATGGACTCAGTGAGTTACGTTAATCGTTCAGCTAGCAACTAGGAAATGGCAGTCATGTTAGGGCAGGTCGGCGCATGCAAGCATAGAGTACAAAAACAATGAAATGTAACATCCGCAGCCAGCCTTATTAAGAAATCTTTGAGGTTCATTTTACTGTCAGTATCTTTAAAATTTTAAAATTTTCAATGTATGTTTAAAAAAAGTTTTGTCTTTCAGTAAAACCACATTAAAAATCGATTTAAAAAAAATAACATTACACTTACGGTAGTGCGAGCTTATAAATAAACTAGCTTCCAGAAAACTTGTAACTTTGTGTTTAAAGTAAATTTTATTACAAGACGAAGATTCGTTCTAGCATCAATATGAAATATTTCAGAGTCATAAATTAATGCTTACTCAAACTCAAACTCAAACTCAAACGTTTATTCAGTAAGTAGGCCACAAGGGCACTTTTACACGTCGAGTATACAAAAGAAGAAAACATAAAAACTACACCGGTTCTAACCCTACACCTCTGACCCGAGAAGCATTTCGACTTTTATGACCGGCAAGAAACTCGGCGGTACTTATTTTTTCAAAACAGTATTACAAAAGATATCTTATACATATTACATAAAAATGCGTTATTCTTTAAGAAAACATATCCAACAATTACAAAAAATTTCTGCTAAAGGAAAAATAAAAATAATTATTAATTACTTACAAGTCCAAATCTGCCTGCTAAGAACGAAGTTAACAAAACGTTCGATATGCTTTCTTATCTGAATTGTGTCCTTTATTCTAATTTAGAAATTACAAAATTAGTAATCAAAAGTTTCAAAAAATATTATATGTATAGTTATTTTGTTTTCAAAATATACACAAAAATATAAATTCATGCTTATTACAAATAAACCTTAGAGATGTATAAGGTCTCCAGGTGTCATGATTTCAATATACTAACACTTTTTGTTTTTTAAAGATAAACAAACTTACATGCTTATAGCATCATGTATCTTGACATTTAAGGGTTATCTGAGATTTTGCCGTGAATTATTAAATCTATACTTAAAATAAAATAATGTTTAATTTGTATTTAACAGTAGAAACATATCTATAAAGTGTTTCTAAGACCAAATCAAATAAATTTTTAATTAAATGTTTTTATTGGCATTGATTTTTAAATAGTTCCACTACTATATAAATTCTAATTAAAAATAGAGAAGCTCCGGCACCGAGGCAGGATCGTCACTTTTTCTTAAGTCATCTGGTGTTATCTTTTTTCAATTTATAAACTGTCTATTTCATAGATATTTGAGACTATCGTCCACGCGACATAATTTAGAACCAATTGCCCAGCATGTGGGCTCGTATTACATTGTATCGACTTCGCTCGGACACAGTTCAATGTCTTATATTTTATTTATGGGATTTTATAGTGATTGCGTTTAGACAAAGGCGGGAGCGACAACCGGGATTAAGTTCATACCGGTATACAAATAGGGTAGTTTTTTTTGCACTTACCTATTTGCATTTTATATGGCTAATCAGATAATTATGTTGTTTTCCTTACTTAAATACCGTTTAAGAGTATCAGGGAAGAAATCGGAGTTGACGGCAATACCGGTAACAATCCTTGGCTAAAACACGTACAATTTTTAGGAAAGCTATTCTAAAAAACGATTTAATTATGAGGGTCACGTTTCAATTTACTGGTTTACGTGGATTTGAAGTTTAAGGCGATTAACCCACTGCCACGCAACACGCTGCATGATGCGTCTTTTCTGTGTGTTGGACTGCGCATGTTTTCTATACAAACGGAGATACTTACATGCAATGGATTGCATATATAATCCAGACATTTTCTTTTGATTTGTTATAGCAGTAAAATTTATTTGTTTGTCTTTATAATCACGTTAATTATTGTAAAGACACAAAAATTTAAAACATGAAACAATCGTAATTAACTTAATATCTGAATAACTATATGATATATCCGTGCTTTCTGGGGGCTACTAATATTCACAGGGAGTCCAGACAAAGACGTGTGCTTCCGTATTAAGCTTTATTGCCGAACTGGGGGGCCGGTACAACTTTGCAACGCCAGAGGGCGCGCGGGGAAACTTAAATCTACCCTCCACCAATAGGTATACATAACACTATACAAACAAGTTTATTAATATTATAATGTTTATGTTGGTTCCTTAACACACACAAAAAAAGTAATATTCATTTAAGTGGGAGATTACAAATAAATAGCAATATCAGCAAAAGAAATATTCACTTCGTTATGACAATTTTTGTACAACTTTTATTCAGTAATCTTATAACAACACTACATACAGAAAAACGCATTTTTATTAATATGTAAAAAAACGTTACATTCCTGGAGAGCTTAACCTTAGCCGTACATTTTATGTATTAGTCCATAACTGCTATCTACATACTAAAATACTATGTATAATTATCTACATGTCTTAATTAAGCCTATGATTTATTACTTTATATCATATGGTTTGCAATATACCGGTATTATATTTATGGCGTATTTCGGTTTTCCGGTAATATTGTATAGCCATGTTATTTTATAAAATTTTATTATTGTGAAATATTTGATAAATTGCAACCGACAAGTATTACTAAACGCAATTTAATCATAAATAATATTATAGTGAATGAAATAGTGTGTTTATATCAATTATATTAACATTATTGTGTAATCCACAGAGCAGAGAATTAACAGAATAGGTAGCAAGTCTGCCGGACTCTATGAGAAAGTCAACGGATGGCGAAGTCAGCGCGGAGGTATGTCTGAAATAGGGCTTGCAATAATATCGATATTCTTTGTATGGGATATACCAGAATGATCTATACAAAAATTACCGGTATTGCATGCCCTAGTCGGAAAGCATGCGCTTGGGCTGTACAAAAACATGCACGGCGCGGTTGACTGCCAAATGTATATAAATGTATGCACTAGGGAATATCCGGTCTAATTTAGTATTTAAAACCGGTTGCAGTATTAAAAACCAGTTAATCTTGCACCACAACTCGTTTGATTTATGTTTTGTATACATTAGAGAAGAAACAGAAATTTGACCCTAATTATCAAAGTAACGTACTTGTAACGTAATAACAATTATTTTTTTTACTCAAATAACGTTTTATAACTAAAAGATTATCCCTTAAAGAGAATAATCGAAAAATAAAATTTTGTATCTGGGAACGTGCTTTTAAGTATATAAGTGTCATTTGATTTACTTTTTAAGGGGACTTTATTTAATAATTCTATAATTTATTTTTAAAATTTTTAAAAATCTTCAAGTTTCTGGCAGTGATCATTTTGTATGAAAACTTCCTTAAATAAATTGGGTCCGATTTTTGTAAAATGCGGAAATAATATATAGTAGACTTAATGGCATAAGCAAGTTATTTTCTGTACACGAATTTGGCTGTAAAATAAATGTTGAATGGCAAATTATATATGCAACTAATTATACGTTAGTAAGCACTTTGAGAAAGTAGTTAAATGCTTTTCGTTGTACAAAATAAAATATGCACGTAGATGTACGAAGTGAAAACTAATCGTTCAAATACTATTGTAGTGTAGATTTTTTTAAAGTAGATTTATTTAAGTTTCAGAATCGTTGTGGATTTTTATATATTCATTTAATTTGATGTACAAATATGAGGCACGAGGAATTTAAATGTACACAGTAGAATATTGTTTTATGCTTTAAGCGTTGAAATAACTATATAATCTTAATATTATCTTAATTAAACATATTAACAGTATTCAAAAGTTTTATTAAAATTGATTTTTACACACAATCAAATATTATATACACTATCTGAGTTTTAAATACATGAGTAATACATATAGGTAAGTAACACTTATTTTAAGCATAATAGGCACTTAAATAATAACATTTCGATACGAAAAAACTTTTTTTTATATAAAACTAAGAACAAATCAAATTATTTTTTTATGAAATATTTTTGATTTGCTTTGATTTTTAAGTAGTAATACTACTATATAAATTAAAAGTTGAAATAGATAACATATACTAAAGAAAAAGAAAAAGAAAAAACGACGGGGACCTCCGGTGTTCGAGACGGGATTCGAACCCGCATCTCCAGCTATCGCGGCTGACGCCTTAACCAATTTGGCCACCCGTACACAGCGGAACCCGTCGAAATTACTCAAGTATATGTGATCTTGTTTATTTTAACGGTTTTAGGCACCGTTTTACCAGCTCTAAGGTGAAACACTACGTGTTTGCGTCTCCTATATGAATACCTTTCGGGATTCTGATATAGCTAGAGAGTTGGTGCTGCCATCTATGAAACTAAGAACAAATCAAATTATTTTTTTATGAAATATTTTTGATTTGCTTTGATTTAGTAGCTGGAGATGCGGGTTCGAATCCCGTCTCGAACACCGGAGGTCCCCGTCGTTTTTTCTTTAGTATATGTTATCTATTTCAAATTTTTTTTATATGTTTACACATCCAAAAAATTTACGAAAGAGTTATTAAAGAAACTATCCAGTGACTCTGATCCTATCTTACCTGCATATAAGCATCTCTTAAACCTACTCCACTTAAATACACATACATTTAGTGTGAAATTTGGCATCGGCACTCTGCACTCTGGTTATGAATAAGAAGGTTAATATTAAAAAAAATATACCAGAATAAAGTTATTTACGGTATTAATTGTTACATGTACGCCTCTGGCTTGCTCCCTACTCTGAGCGAGTTCCCAGAGCTAGTTAGCGTCAAGGAAAAATTGTCACTCCCCAACATGCGATTCTTGAATTATTTACACAATAATTACACATTTATTTACACACGGAAGGACGGGTTCTAAGAAGTTCCATTAGCACTTAAATAGTTTTAACTGGTAACTAGTGTCAAGGTTTCGTTATCTGATCGTATGCAAATCGTTTCGTTTAAACTGTCTTTCTGTGAATTATGTTGTATTTTCGATAAACTGTAACGGTTTTTAATAAAACGTTAATTACCTATAATTATTACTTAACTGTAATCGAGTCTGTAATTATAAAAATTACAACACTACATTTATTTTCGGTTTAAAGACTGATTGCTAACCAAATAGAAATTACAAGCCGATTTTTTAGCTTATTTATTTGAATTTTTGAATTATCGTAATTATAGAAGCCATGCCGTTTATCATAATTATAGTAGCCATGCGAAAGACAGTTTTCACCTTACTACAGCAAAAATAATAAAAATGTAATTAAAAACAATTTTCAGTGGCGTAAACGAAAATAAACTTAGAATTTAATATATCTACTGTCATAATATTGTCTTCGGTTGCCGCGATAATTACTCATGAAATAAAACAACTAAAACGGATAAAATCGCGTATACTAATTTAAACTTCATATGATATAATGGTCATATGACCACGAACGCTGCTAAAGGGTTCGAAACGTCGGGATGAAGTTTAAATTAGTATACGCGATTTAATCCGTTTTAGTTGTTTTATTTCATATCTACCGTCGTAAAAAAATGTAATATAATGTAATGTGTATTATGGATTTATATAAAAAATTAAGAGATTATATATATTTGTATTCCACAGTGTAAAGTGCATTCGGTCGATGTGATAATTATTTATAAAATAAAACCCCTAATATCACATTATATTATAAAAATAGCGTTAGGATGAATGATGATGTTAGGATCGAAATAGGTAAACTTTTTATTTTATTGAGGTGTAACAAATATAAGTATAATTTTAGTCAATAACTTTGGTTGCCGTAACATTAATAATAAATTATACGAGACTCAATCGCTTAACCTAAAGATTTTTGGCCGAGACATTTGAAGACGTTTCCGAAGGGTTGTAAATATATTTTCTTGAAACTACGTAAAAATCTTTAGATTTAACGCGATTAAATTCCGTTTGATATGTCATTACATGTGAAAATCGTGATTGATTGACCAGTGATCCTTATTTAATCAGTATTCCGTACTTTTTGTGACCAGTTTGTTTGTGTAACTCGTTTTCTTATAATATTTGTTTAATTAATTCTATCTACACACATAACGTAACTTTTCTATAATGCGTTCAAAAACAGCAAATAACGACCCTCATAATAGTACACTACTTTGTTACAACATACCTATTTCATATTTATGTAAATATTATAATTGCTTCATTTTTATATCAAAGTCGATAACATAATGAGTATAATGACATTTAAATTTCGAACGTCTCTGAAAAACAATTAAGCAACGATATGACAATTAGGCTTGACTCTAGTTTGGCTCTGAATTAAAAAAAACTACGTTTGCTTGGAAAAAAAAATAATTCACCGCCATTACAAATGTACGTATGACTTTCCGTTTGCTGTTCCAGAAATTATTGTTGACAGCTTATATTGTGTGTGGATAAAGTATGACACTGTACATAATAAAACAAAATACTCGTTTGATATTATTATGAAAGTCAGCTTCGCTTCGTTTCATAAAACCAAACCTGTGTTTTAATGTCTTACATTATGTGGCAGTTACATAAACTACTATTAATTCACTATACGCAACACAATCCCTTTATGTCATGATGTAAGAATTCTATCCTCTAACCGACAAAGTGTAAATATTCCCTGTCATTTTGCGTTTAGAAACAGGTTAAGCGTACGAGCCTGCAGGGAAATCATTGCCAGATTTATGTTCAATAAATATGTTCGTACATTCATTTGATTGCATTTTTATAGTCTTCCTATATAGGACTTTTATGAGAAATATTGAATTTAAAATTGTATTTGCGAATGTAAATGGTTAGATAGCTTTTTATTCTCTAGTGTAAAAAGGCGATTTTAACGGCTGAGATAAGTGGCTGAGAAATAGTTCGTTTCTATTGTAAATCTGGTACGTTCTCCATACAAAACTATTGTTAAGGACATACTAAATATTTTTACTTTTACCAAATAGTATATTAGGTGGAAAACTTAACTAAACATGTCTGTGGATTAGTATGTCTACATATAAGGATGTTGGCGATTTATAATCAATATTTGACGTAAATTAGGTAATTATCAATTTTCTTCACTCTTCTTACGTTAATTTAACTTTTTACCACACACGGTTACTATTCGATAGATTTTATTTTATTCGAAAAAATCCATTTATCTAAACACAATATTCATTATTTGATTGGTTTAAAAATATATTACGTGAAAGCTTAGCTGAAGTGCCTTGTCTATGTAGTAGTAACGTGTTTACACGCATGTCGGCGTTCTATATTCAAATTTTGACGTAAGTTCCATATTCATTCTCTGCACAACTACATAGTCAATAGCCATGGTCCTTCAGTTAAGTTTTTCTTCAGAAATGTAACAGCAGTAGCCTGATTGAAGAATACCTTAAACGTATTTAAAGAGTTGAATATTATGCTCATCTAAACCCAAAAAAATGTATGAATTTAACTTCTTCGAAATAAATAAACTTCATTAAACATGAACGGGACTTAACCGCGTATATTAACTTTAAAATTTACCTCCGACGTTTCGAAGACGACGTTGTCCTCGTGGTCTCGGATTAAGACTGGCTGAGGTTCACATCAACATCTTCTAGCCGCGCGAGTTTTTCGACCTACCCGCACTTGATCTTGTTTATCAACTTGAACGTTTTGCGCACTAGGGATGTCACTCGGTCGACACACTACACTCATGATATCGAAATTTTTAACTTGTGGTATTTGACGCCTGCATTTACTAATGACTGGATTCCATGAAGATGACATCCTAAAACCATCGTCCCGATTGAAATTATAATGTTTTTTTATTTCAATGGCTTCACGAACTTTTCTACTATTAAAACGACGATCCGTAGAAAGGATTTTAGCATTATGAAGTTCAATCCAGTGGTTTGGTCCTGAGTCTAGTAAATGCTCCGCAACAGCAGACTTGTTCACCTGGCGACTTCTGACTACTGACTTAAGTCCCGTTCATGTTTAATAATGTGTACAAACTGTGAAAGTTTAAATCAGTATAAATAAACTTCAATTGAATTTCATTTTTAATACATTTATGCAAGTCATTTCACATTAATAAATATAATATTATAAACGTGAACTTCACAAAACTAAACAGATCTCTACGTGTTTATCAATTGAAATGCGATAGAAACTTTGAAACGCGAACTGTGGAAAATATCTCATTTGTAAAAAATACACAGGTTGACAGATGCTTTTGGTGCATTGTTACATACATTACTACCGATGCTGACTGTACAAGCATTTGCTTGATTAACCACTTTAGTGTTCAGCACAGACATAACAAGGCATCAAGCCTAGGTGGATTGCATTAGAGCAATCAGAGCCTCTTCCACTAATGCACTTTCGCCTAGTATTATGCAGCTATAGTTCATAAATAGATCAACCATACTGAAGAGTTAAGGTTGTTTGTACATAAACTTTCGTGAGACATAACAATTAACGATTAACACGGTTCTATTGACGTTTATTTAGTCATCTGCGCGACATGTTTCGGAGAACATAGGCCTCCATTTTCAAGCACTAAGAATGCTGAGTGTCCGTTCGATTCGCCGATCGCGTCGCCGGCCCGTCGCACACTATTTAGTGCTTGAGACTACTACTACACTATTTGCTAATGGAGACCTAACTATGTCCTTCGAAACATGTCGCTCGGGTGACCAAATAAACTTGATTAGAACCGTGTTAAATGTTAATGGTTAGGGTTGTATTTTTTTTTTCAATTTTCTACAACATACACAAGTGTTTATAGTGTATATATATGTCCTTTACGTCTTTGTCTACGGAAGACCAGCGCTGGTTAGCATACCAGCTTCATGCTGAGTAGGGACCAGTTCGTGACATACATCTCTTAATTATGTATCTTTCTGTCTTTTGTTATTTCTGTGTATGTCTCGAATGAATGATTTATTTCTATTTTTTCCATAATGGGTCACCTACTATGTGTAGTAGAACGCTGTGCTACCCTCTATCAAACTATGCTTCTTTGTCCCCTGGCTGACGGGATCAAGTAGCATTACAACATACTTGACTTAGCTTTATTTATAGTATACAATAATCGGGGCTCAACCTCGTGTCATGTTACCGGCATCTCATCAAAATGAACACGTCCAGTCTGCGTACTTAAATGACTTCATTAAATCCAAACCAGGTCGGGTAACGCGAACATCGATGTTCGTATATTTCGAGCATCTTTCTCTTTTACTCCAATTAAGGCGCAATCGGCCGAAATTTACGAATATCGTTTTTCGCCGCAGAGTGCTTCCGCTAAATCTGAAAATTATGAACCATTCTCTGATAGGATGTTTGGTCGTCACGTCATCTAACACTCGCACTTACGTCCTTCGGCTCTACCGCAAAAAACGATATTTGTAAATTTCGGACGATTGTCTCTGTCACTGTCATGACGCCTTAATTGGAGTAAAAGCGAAAGATGCTCGAAATATACGAACTTCGATGTTCGCGGTACCGGCTCTGTTATAAGCTGTAATATATATAATATATGTATAAAGTTGTTACACCCGATCATCATAGAATAAGCAGAATAAATAGGCAGATTTGATCAGACGTCACTCTCTAACTTACATATTAAAAGAAGACAGCAATGGTGACAGACGATGAAAATCCGACAATCTGAAGCGATAGTCGAATGTCTGCTTTCACTTTTTGCATTACTTTAATAATATTGATAACTGTCTGCACTTTCTATTTCTTAAGCTTATTTTAAGGAAAAATTATGCAATACAAAGGTACGTAAAATATATCAACAAATTATGTGTACACTAATATCTTAAATATTTGTCATTTAATCCCGAGGACTCCGAGGTTTGAGTTCTAATATCTCAAAAGACTAATATAATAACAGAGGTCATGTGATTCTTATTTGATTTCAAGGCTAACGAAATAAACATTTTGTTTTAAGAACACACAGACAACCTATTCATTATATAAATGTAAAGAGAATAACATTAATTTAATAACTACAGTAAAACCAACTTAATAATATATTCATGACTGTAAATACAAAGTTCCTAAACAACCATGAATATTTTTTACAGTTAAATGTTTATAAACAGAAAGGTAAAATAATACAATCTAATTATTTTACTAAATATGTTTCATTTTCATTTTATTTAAATATATATCTAATCATTCTCGAATATATACTATTAATAGTAAATGGAAACGAAGATATTAAAATTACTTGCAGAAAGATATGATCACTAAATCATACTAATGATTCTTTCGGGACCAAAAGGTAACGATACAACATTGTTAACGTCCACTGCTGGACATAGACCTCCCCAATAGACCGCAACAGCAATCCCCTGCACACTGCAACCAGCTCCCACCGACCCGTACATCTGGTTTGCAGAAAAACTTAAAGAAATCTGCATTCGTTCGCGAAATAAAGTAGCATGTAAGTTTCCAAACAGCTTTGGGCATGCGTGTAGAATACCTATCCCTTTATGCGTGCGTGGAGGCCTAACAGTGGGACAAAGATAAACAGAGATTATGTGATTATCAAAGAACAACAAAACATGTAATTACAATCTATACAAAGTCGCATTCCTTCGACATGCTGGTTATTTCTCTCTTTTTGGCATTATGTGACTGAGCGCCATCTATTGATATATGCTGAGTTATTTTGACAACGAGAGATGTCTCAGTAGACGTACTGCTGTTGATCATAATAGATGTCGCTAATGTGTTTGCCAGGACGCGGTTTTTATAGACATCGTCAATATCGTCATGCCTTGTTTTATGTGTGTTTTATTTATTATAAATAAAACTTATTAAACGTTTTGTTTTCTTTCAGGATCTTGCCTAAGTTACGGACATTCGTGTTGGGGAGGTAAGTTATAATTTATTTAACGGATAATTTTTGTGATTGTCTAGCCATACGTACAGACCTGTCTGCCAGCAATGCCTCGGGGCTGTTCAGCAACATTGCTGTACCCTTACCATGAGTTGTGACTTTGTGATTTCAATAACAAGTATTGAGTTTACTATCTCTGCATCTCGCTTGTACTATTTTAGTTCGAACGAGATGCACAGATAGTAAACTCGATACTCGTTATCGAAAACCTCAAAGTCACAACTCATGGTAAGGGTCAGCACACGGATACGGAGTTCGTGACCGTGACTCGGACGTTTGACTTCAGTGTCAGTTTGCAAAATCCATCGGATTCGCCTGTCGGATTTCGAGAAACATCCATTTACCGCGATCCATTGTCGGGTTTGTTCACTAGTTATATTTGTCCGACTGACCCGGCGGACACATCCTTACGTACATCGCTTTTTGAACCATCGTTATGTCACGTATAAATCATAATTGGTAGATGATATTTTTTACACAGTGTCTATAAGACCTGCGTTTACAAAAGACTACAGCTTAACCTACTTCAAAAGTAAGTCTTAACTTAAACGCCAGAATTAATGTAAGTTACAAAATACAACATTATTAAAATCAAACCCGAAACGAGAATTCCTAGTAATTTTCTGTTACCTGTATACTGTATTAAATCAGAGCTTATGCAAATTCCACTGTCAGTTACAGCTTATAGCGGAAGAAAATTACTACCTTGTGTTATCTGTTACAAATAATTAAAACCAAAACGCCACATATAAGTAAAGGCAAAGCAGAAGTAGCTAAACGGCCAAGGTGTCCAAAATAAGCTTGACACGACTTTATTTTTAAGACTAGCTGTGCCTCGCGGTGTTACCCGCAGTTTATTAGGGAAAAAACGTAGCCTATGTGTTAATCCAGGGTGTCAGCTAAGTCCATACCAAATTTTATTAAAATCGCTCCAGCCGCTTAGACGTGAAGAAGTAAGAAATATATTGCACACTCACAAACTTTTGCGTTTATAATATTAGTGTAGATTATATTAGTGTAGATATAGTGTATGTATATCGTATAGTGTGGACCCGGGTATGTCCTAAAACTACGCCCAACAATGAGAGGTAGGGCTCAGCGATGACCATCACGCTTGAATCTGGGGCAGCCCAACTGGGGAAGTACCTCCTCCTTACAGAAGACCACAGCCATAATAGCACTGCTACCTTTCACGTATGTAGTGTTTTGTTCCTGATGGTGAGTAAGGTTTCCAGAGCTCCAATCCCCCTTAACGGCCGGCAACGCGCATGGGACTCATCTGGTGCCCATGGGCGACGGTAATTGCTTACCACCAGGCAATCCGTCTGCTCGTTTGCCGCCTATGCCATAAAAAAAGTGTAGATAACAAGAGCGTGTCAGGATCATTTTGTGCCGCTTAGAAACTTCTGCTACATGTACATGTCAACGATACTGTTTCCGCTTATAACACAAGGCTTCTTTATAAAAAAGATAGGTACACACACCGCTTTCGACACCATCTTTGAGTAAAACATGTTGGATTATTTAAATTAGATAATAACTGATGAAAGAAGCCTGTCTTCATCCGAGACCACCGGGACAATGTCGTTCACAATTCACGAAAAACGTCAGAGATCATTTTGAAAGTTTAATATACGCGGTTAAGTCTAGGATATTTTTCATAATATTTAATAACTATGAAAGTTTAAATCAGTAAATATATCGGACATATATTTGGGACTAATACTTCAAATAACATTTATTTCACTTTGAATCTCTTCTAATTATAACTGTTACGTCATAAGCGTGAGCGAGACAGTAGTAGTGGAAAAGTTTCACTTTTTTTTTTTAAGTTTGTTAAAATTATTTATTGCATTTATCTATCGGTTCGTCTCTCTTTAACATATAGTTAATTTCGTGCAATAATAATGGCAAGGAACTTTCGTGTGAATTTTATTCATATTTTTTTTTTAATTCGAACACTAAAACATTTGTTTAATCAAATATCACATGATGATTGTCAGTAAGATTCTCTCTGCAATAAATAAGTCTACTTTTCATGAAAATTCGTGACTATCATAGCGTATCTACATTTGTTTGAAACGCCACTTTTTTGCGACAAAAATACTCGACTTATCTATCAATTTGAATAACCAAAATGAACACGATAACGACGATAAGGCTTAAACTTGCGAAATATGAAGTTAAGCGGCTATTGAGTCTTATCCAGAGTCGAGATAGTATATCAATATACGGTAAGCCAGGATTAAAGTCACTGTTATTTATGTTAATAGTACTGCTCGATCGTAAAAGTTATTTTGTTTAATTTACAATTCGCTGGTTAATGAAAGGAATACTTGTTATTATGGTTTTTGGGCTTGTTTTTATGATTGCATGTCTAGGACGTCAAACGGAATACTGTTAACACATATAAGTGTAATTTTGTCTGTTTTTCTGTCGGCTAAAAATTTAGTATTTTTTTTCCGACTAAACTGAGTAAGGTGATTCTTGGTTTTTGAATTAAAAAAAAAACTTTGAATTCAGACAGCGTATATGTTGTTTTAGTTACAAATAATCTTATCACAGCCCTGAGTGTAAGTTTTTAACGTAACTTTACGTCACGAACGCGTTTGCGTTTCCCATATAAACTACTATCACTTACGCGTTCGTAAACGTTTTTTTACGTCAAAACAAACTTACACTAGAGCTGTTACAAGTATATATTTAATTGCAAAATGATAAAAAGAACTTGGAAGCAAAAACAAAACATACTAGTACAAAACACTGGGTTTTTAACCTATTACTTGGCCCATTAGCTTTCACAAAAAAAAAAATACTTTTTTACACATAAATTTTACTGACAAAAAAATTAATTAAAATGTACAACATCAACGTTATAATACGGAAACACGTAAATACGTGAACCATAATTATTGTCACCTGGCTCCGTTAAGCCCAAATGTCAGGTTAGGGTTCGAAAATTAAATACAAGGGTAATTTAATATGCGACGTGCGAGCCTGGCGGACTGGTATCCCTGGTTTTCGCAAAAATCCCGGGGATTTCCTAATATTTTGATATAATTCATGATGTTTATATAACTTATGCATCATTTATTTTCAAATATCATGTCAAATTTGCTTTTTAGCATTACAATAACCGTTAACCGTACAAATACTAAACTGTTTAATACGCTGGTAGTAGATGTGTTTACACATCACCATGATGATACGACGAGGGATAGATGGAAAAATTTGACAAGTCTAAGCGGTACTCGTGTAGCACAACTGGTAGTGCACTGGGCTAGTGATCCAGTGGTTGTGGGTTCGAGTCCCGCTGCGAGTCAAATTTTTCTATTTCTCTTTCGATTTAAATATCGAGGATATTCGCTAGCAGACGTTTCTGCATAAAATAATAATTATAATTTATTGACATTTTCCGATTTAGCATAAAATAATACAAATATTACATGTAGAATAACTTTTGTTTCTTATAAAATAACGCATTTTTATCTGTTTAAGATCTCTTTTTTTCTTTCTTGTCGGTCATACAAGTCAAAATGCTTCTCGGGTCAGAGGTGTAGGTTTAAAATCGGCGTAGTTTTTAATTTTTTTTCTTTTACTTTTGTAAAAGCGCCCTTGTGGCCTACTTACTGAATAAACGTTTGAGTTTGAGTTTTATACTGAGAAAATACCGTTCTCCTACCTTAAATATAGGTATAGTCTTTATAACGTAGCATCATTTGTTTTCAAATAATATTCGTATATCAAATTTGCGTCCAAGCAATACAAAAACGGCACAATATTTTATTATTAGAAATAAATAAATATATTAGCGTACTTAAAATAATACGTTTCAGTGTTGTGAACTATCTAATAGTTCTATTAAAGCGATACACAAGAACACCTTTGACTTTCTTGTGTAATTAATCAGACAAGTTAAGTCAGGCTCAACCGACTTATATCCATTAAAGGCCGTGACGTGTGACGTTTCACCATATTCAATCTACGGCAGTGAAAGGGTTAATGTACCGTTTGCACAGCGATATAATCGCGACTTCAATTGATGTGAGAATTTTACGTAGTAACAATTTTGAACACAAAATTATCGTTAACCATATCAATTGTGTAGAAGCGGGTAACTCAAGTTTGATAAGTCGAATACATTTTCTATATTTAAATCGAAAGAAAAATAGAAAAAATTGACTCGAAGCGGGACTCGAAACCACAACCACTGGATCACTAGCCCAGTGCACTACCAATTGTGCTATCCGAGTACCGCTTAGACCTGTCAATTTTTTCTGGGTGACGTGTAGTCACATCTACCGTCGGCGTATTGAACACTTAACGGCATCGAAGTCTCAATTTACATTGAATACATTTCTTCTTCCTAGTCGCATTGAAAATCTATGATGGAGAAATTGCAGCTATCGGATGTGTCTCTATAGCTAAATTGGTAGAGCGACGGTCATGTATGCCGGAGTCGCGAATTCAAGTCTCGCCGGGGGCATTTGATATTTCCATTTTTCATTTATTTCCAATAATGTCGTAATAATTATCATATTTATTAATACTTTGACTCAACAGTAAAACAATACTACTCATAATAGATCGTTCGATATGAAAACTGATTACTCAGTGGTACTCTTTCTCTCTCATTCTGAAAGACGAGGACAGGCCGAAGGGATCCCACTAATTTAAGAAGAGGAATCTTTTGACTACATTTGTATTAATACGTTATTACTCCATTCCGCGCAAACTATCACGTTTGTAAATTAATTGAACAATTGGCTTTCTTATAAATTGACATCGAAATGTCTTAAGGTGTGGGATTTAACCTAAGTAAAATGTTATATTTGGCTTACACCTGGCCGCTTCCAGCAATGAGCACGTGAGATTACATTTAGATTATTCTTGGATTTTGATTAAGAAAGCACAAAATTTAGAAATAAGAACAATTACGCATATACGTATTTATTTCCTAATTTAACTGTGTATTCAAATTGCTTGCGGCTCTTACAATTAGGTACTACTGTGTATTGTTTACGATTAGCCTCAAAAGTTTATTGCGCGATGACAAAACTTATAAAAAAAGCTGTGTAGCAATTAAGTAGTAAGCGACCGGGTCGGACCAGTAAAACATTGTACAACCTACTACTCCGAAATCTACTACTACAAAACTCCTATTCAATAACTTGACTTGGTTTTTGCTTATCATTATCTCAACGATGACGTCCACTGCTGAACATAGGCCTCCCCCTTGGACTTCCATAGGCATCGGTTGGAAGTTACCTGCATCCAGGGTCTTCCAAACTTTATAAGGTCGTCTGTCCATCTTGTGGATGAACTTCCTACGCTGCGCTTGCTAGTCCGTAGTCTTCACACGAGCACTTCGATCCCATCGGGAATTTTATATCAAGTCCGATGTATTGTTGATAAATAAAACAGTTACATGGAGATTAGTTTCTACTAATAGTAACCAAAAGTACGATTTCTTCGCAAAGTCGCCAGTATTACTTAAAGCCAGGGATAGACTAGGGAACAAATATCCTGCAACTCGTATCGCCAGCGACGTCGGGTGACGACGGGAAGCCATGACTATGCCTGCAAGTGTCTGGCGAAGTCGCCGGACTTGTCGGTCGAGTTCGTTTGATATCTCGCCGACAATTATCGCCGGACATTTGTCCCCTAGTCTATCCTTGGCTTAAACGACCTTGATCAGAAACGGACCCTCGTTAACTATTTATGATGATATTTACAGTATGCTATAACATGATTTTGTAGGAAACCTCTAGAACAAGTATTTACAAGCTTATTTATGACTGCCAAAGTATTTGCAACTCAAGTTTACTCCATGTCAGTAAGATATTCGATTTGGTTGCGTTTTGGGAGAGCAAAGATAAGTTGGTAATATTAAGGATGGATGGGCATACTTGTTAACAAGCCAAGCACGCGTGTATCGTGTATTTATGATAGTTCTTTTGATTGGGGAGAAAAAGGTGGTTTCTATTGGAATCTGCAGGTATTCGGTACATGTTGAGAGAATATTTATTTGGGAATATAATAGTGATTGACATTGGGGTAACATCTGATTCAATCTTTTGATCTGATCACGTACAAAACAAAAGAGTACAATTTTTGTTTAGTTCGTATGATAAGTTTTGTGTACAAAACATATTACTAACCTCGTCCAAATACAAGTCGCAAAAAAGTTCAACCCTTTTTCCTTCTCCTTAATATTTGTAGGTATGTATGTGTTTCTTAAAAAAAAACAACGTATCGTAACCGTAACCGAGCGCTATAACCGAAATGGCGTTAAAATAATGAAATTTCATCATTCATTAAAATAATAGCGTGTAGTTATTTATAATTATAGCCTTTTTCGTGACTTGCTCCTCGCTTTTATTAAAGTCTACGTTTCCTTAGTGTCCAATTTCGTTTACTTGTAACACCCAAAAGTAGTTATTTTGATTTTAAAATTGAAAATAATAAATGTGTACTAAAAATTTACGTCAAGTTACGAATGATTTAATTTTTAAGGGTTATCTTTATTTATTGAATATTGTATACCTATGTAAGAGCTCAAATACTTAATAGAAATAAACAGAAAATTGACTTGTAGAAAAGTTGACTTCATGTCCTAAAGTTAAAAAAAAGACGAAGTAATTAATTACAATATTTAAATAATCGAATCGTCGAATAGCCAATTAATTCTTTAAAACAAGTAAATTTATTTACTCGTGTGGTGTATTAATCTAATCGACATCTAGGGCACCCATTTTTGAGCGTTGAACATCTTAAACGTGACATTTTAAACTCCATCAGAAACGAAGTCCATAGTATTTGGGAAATTTATAAATGATAGATGTTAACAATCGAAAATAAACGTTTTGTGTTCTCAAGGTTTTTCGAATTCGAGTGCATGACTCTCAAAAATCGGCCTCAGAAGCCCATTTCTCGAATACAAGCCGAACTCACTTTTTGACACCTGTTGTTAGAAAGAGTCTTCCGCTTGTATTACAAGTTACAAGCGTTCGAGAAATAGACCCCAGGTCACAGCCAGTCGATCGCATCAGATCTTAGGTTAGAGCTACTCCGGGTTTCCTTAGTAACGTCGCCACGGGCAGCACTCCACGATGTACTGAGTGGTTAGGTTCAAGGTCGTCACACATCGGAGTTTTGCTCCATCTCCATTTGTCAAAGATGTAATAGTATAGAAACAGGGCTAATGCAATGAGACATTTATCGACATACGCCCTTTTAATCCAATCAGGCACTGTTGCGACTAGTGCCATAAAACAGCAGTACACACGTTATCAATTTCCATTACTGCACTACAAAGTCTGCGGGCCGCGCCTGTCTGCTGTAAAACCACGCACATAAATGTATATAGTTAAATATACACTATTTTAAGCCGTTGATAATGTTGATATATCGACGACGTATCTTTAAATACTAATATTCCTGACATTCCTAGTTCTCTATCGTTTGCGCGAATTTTATATGCAGTAATCTCAATACCCAAATTTTGTGTGAAATAATTTTATATTTCATAGCGAATCATATGCTACCTACATAATGATCATTAGCAATATTTTCATTTGCCAGAATTGTAGGTGCCATAACGACACGTTTGCCATAAATCTCATTATCCCTGTTATCAAGTGCCCTAAATTCATATGCCAGAAAATTCAAGCGCCATAATAATCATTTGCCAATCACTCTGGATGCGTAGTATTGCTGATAAAAACAAGTCGGTTCTGGCCGCTACCGCAACTCTCGCAATAACATACGATAAATAAATAAATATTACAGGCCATAGGTATTTACAGAAATTGACAAAGGGCTCACGGTAAGCTCAAGAAGGCTTGCTCAGAACTCAGAGCCCTGAGGCTCTAGTGTAAGTTACTTTTGACGTAAAAAAAAACGTTTACGAACGTGTAAGTGATAAGTTTTTAACGTAACTTTACGTCACGAACGCGGTTGCGTATCCCATATAAATAACATTATCACTTACGCTTTTGTAAACGTTTTCTTATGTCAAAAGTAACTTACACTAGAGCCTCTGCTTGCTAGCGTTTTTGTGAAAAAGGAGTATATACTATGTTATTGAAATACATAATATGTGTAAGTCATTAGTTAAGAATACCGGGTGTTATAAAAAACGCGATACAAGATTATCAAGCTGGCATCTGGTCATGTTTTGAAACAATTTTTACTATGGGGTCAACTTTGTAAATTGTAAAAAAAACAACTCTCTTATACATTATCGTCAACTTATACTTGACCTTTTCTATGGAACAGGTCATTTTTTATTTAATTTTACAAAATTGACCCCATGGTAAAAGCTGTTCAAAATCGTGAACAGATGCCATTTTGATAATCTTGTATCACGTTTTTTATAACATTCAGTAGAACGATACGTTTCTTTAATCTAGTTTTTCTGTAAATTTCAGCGCACGGCAAGCGTTCTGCCAAGCCCCCCACCGCCGCTCCCGACTGGTACCTGACGCGTCTTCTTAGGCACATGGCCCTTAACGCCGAAATGGTAAATATTTATTTTATTTTTCCCACCACGCAATTTTTGTATTTATATATAATTTTGAAATGTCCTCACCTCGTCGTCCGAGTGTGTCGAAGTCGGCGCGTATACCTGTATGACCATCAACGAGTATCTCTTGGATACTCTGAGTACCAGGTACGCCACCCTGGATGACACACCCTCAAACTTCACCACGTTGTTTACGAGGGACTTGTGGACGATGAGACCGGTCTTTTTGGATTGTTTCTCTGGACGTCTTTCGGCTGACATGATGATGATGATGATATATTTTTGAGATGCCTATGTTATCATTGTTATATTTCAATTTTCTCTTTAGTAAAATACCTAGTTTACGTAGTTTATTCAATGTCTAATCAACTCCTGCTATCATGCCATCGCTTAGTGTAATTTTAAACATTGAAGCGATGTTTAACGCCACCTATCGTATAATTTCAGAACCACGCCCGACAAGAGCCAACAAACGACGATATCAACGCTATCTTCCAGGGGGACTTACTAGACGACTCGCAACCCAACAGACTTATGTAAGTAGTATACTGAAAGCTGGATTTCCTATGAGCTCAGGCAGAGTCTGACGCGACTTTTTCCGTGGATGCGTTTACTTAGTTTTACAAGTACATAATAGATGGCGCAGTTTTGTCTTTTTAGGAATGCAATTCAATTACTGTGCCAGCTTACATTAGTTAGTTATAAATGTACAGTTTAGGAAGAGGCGGCAAACAAGCGTTTGGCTCGCTTGATCGAAAGTAGACAGCGAAGTCTATAGCCGCTCTGAATTTAAAAGATAACAGAGTTTATTTTTAAAAGAAGGAGTGAATTACTGACCAACCTCTAATGTGTTCTAGTTATTGGACTTATTAGAGTGTGGCCAGGAACTAGCAAATATTTAAAACGTTTTTGCCTTCGTTTTTCCAGGAGTGTGAACGAAGACCCTGCAGACATGGGCCCGATGAAGCCTGAAGCTATTCCGATGCTGGATGATGAGCTGCTTTCCAAGATGAAACTTTGGAAGATCATGGTACGTGGAAACTTATAATCAACATCATCATTAGCCGTACTGGCTATTTTTTTATGACAAAGGTGGCAAACGAGCAGAAGGATTGCCTGATGGTAAGCAATTACCGTCGCCCATGTGCACCTGAAATACCAGGGGAGTCACAAGCGCGTTGCCGGCCTTTAAGGGGGGTTGGAGCTCTAGGAACCTTACTCACCATCAGGAACACAACACTACATACCTGTAATGTAGCAGTGTTATTACGGCTCTGGTCTTCTGTAAGGAGGAGGTACTTCCCCAGTTGGGCTTCTCCAGACTCAAGCGTGATGGTACTTCGCTGTGCCCTACCTCTCATTGTTGGACGTAGTTTAAGGACATATCCGGGTCCAGATTGCTGGAATTCACTGGATGCGGGTGGATACCGGACATTGTGGGTCGCTTTGTGAAGCCTATATCCAGTAGAGGAAATGTTTCGTTGCAATATTAGTTTACGTTGAATATTATTATGAAATGCTATAAATAAATTAAACAAAATAAATATTTCGGGACAATCTTACACAAATCGACCTAGTCCTACGGTCAGCTCAGTAAGCTTGTGTTGTAGGTACTAGACGACGATGTACTTATATAATAGATAGATACATATAAATACTTAAATACATAGAAAATACCCATGGACTCAGGAACAAATATATGTGCTCATCACTCAATTGAATGCCCTGACTGGGATTTGAAGACCCATCGGCTTTATAGGCAGGGTCACTACCCACTAGGCCAGACCGGTCGTCCATACATATAATTACACTTGTATCTATTTGATGCAACTTTACAACTGGTGACTGAAGAGCTGGCGGCTTCCTCGCACAATGTATCAGTATCGCGATTCAACGAGGAAATGCCGCCAGCACGTTTTAAAAATAAGTTTATAATAAAGTTAGCGTCAATTAAGAATTCAATAATGAAATAAGTTTTAGTAATTCAGATGCCTTATTTCTTAGGATTGTTAAATATATTGTCAACAATAATCAATCAACCCCTTGTCAAAGGGGTGGAAATAGATTTTCAAAATTTAATAACTTGATCAAGCAAATAATGGAGTTTATTCATAGAAGGACAACAACTATGGCCCTTTTCTTTCTCTTTCCTACCTATCGATATACTTTCATTAGCGCATTTTTTAAGAATACAATTAATGAGTGATACACCCTCAACGCGATCGGTGTGTCCTGACTCGGCTTGAGGATGGGTACCAGAGCTTACCTACCCGAAACATGTCGCCTAGTGCGATATAATTACACGTGAGTTTATCCGTTTGTAACTAAGTCGCATTTTTAAAGGTTTAATTTGACGACAGGTCTGGCCCAGTGGGTAGTGACTGTGGTAGTGACCCTGCTTACTATCTGACGGTCCTGGGTTCAAATCCCGGCAAGGACATTTGTGTGATTAGCATTGATATTTGTTCCTGAATGTATTGGATACATAGAAAACACCCACCCAATTCAGCGGACAGCAGTGATTGACATGAAGGCTCGGATACCGGTTAAATTTTCAAACCGTTATCATGTACTTGGCGCAAAACCTTTTCATTTCTGTTTCACTCACGAAACCGTTATTTTTAAACCGGTTTTTAGGGGAACATTTTCATAAAGTTCTTGTCAAGTTAACCAGTTTGGAACTTTAAAAACCGGTTTATCCCAAAAAAGCATAAGTTGCTATTAGCAATTTGCTACGTGTCTTTTTTTTTTTTTATGACATAGGCGGCAAACGAGCAGACGGATTGCCTGGTGGTAAGCAATTACCGTCGCCCATGGGCACCCACAACACCAGGGGAGTCACAAGCGCGTTGCCGGCCTTTAAGGGGAGTTGGAGCTCTGGGAACCTTACTCACCATCAGGAACACAACACTACATACCTGAAAGGTAGCAGTGCTATTATGGCTGTGGTCTTCTGTAAGGAGGAGGTACTTCCCCAGTTGGGCTGCCCCAGATTCAAGCGTGATGGTCATCGCTGTGCCCTACCTCTCATTGTTGGACGTAGTTTAAGGACATACCCGGGTCTGTATTTACGCGGCACACGTGGCATACCGGCCATCGTCAATAATCGAATAAACCGGTTTATTTAAGTATTAATGAAGTTATTCAGATGTTCGCATTCTCATAATAGTTCGGAGTAAAACCGAAATAAACCAGTTTTAACCGCTATTTTTCAAACCGGTTCCGAGCCTTGATTGACACATTCACCCCGAGCGGTGTGTCTTGACTCTCCTTCAAAATGGGTAGCAGAGCTTATCCGAATCATATCGCCTAGTGCGATATAATTACACGTGAGTTTATCCATTTGTAACTAAGTATATTTAGAGTATGTTTTTGTTTCAGAGGAACGCGGCCGACGAGAAATGAATAAAAAAACTATATAAACAAATGGACTGATGTTTTTTCACGCTTCATTTGATTGTTTCATATTGTTACTGTCTATAGCCCTAATACTCTGATAAAGAAAATGTTGTACTGTAAATTACTAGTAGTTAATTGTAAGGCTGGGTTACAATTGACGTTATGTACATAAACTAAGGTGAAATGTGCCATTCTGAATAAAGTAAATTTGAAAGAACCAAAATGGTTTATTTTTTATACGAGTTTAGTTAAATTAATCATCGACATTTAAATCGATTTTTTTTTACTTGAAGCGGGACTCGAACCCACAACCACAGGATCACTAGCCTAGTGCACTACCAATTGTGATATTCGAGTACCGCTCAGACTTGTAAAACTTTTTCTATATTATCCTTCCGTGGTACCTACACGTCATCATGGGTGACGTGCGACGTGGGTGTCTGTTTTTCTTTGGATTTAAATATCGAAGATGTGCGCTAGCAGATGTATACATAATAGAAAGAAAAAAAAAATCAGTTAAAAATGTTTCCAAAGTTCGTAAATTCCGACCTCTAAGTTTTTCATCCATGAAAAATAGTAGTTGTCCAAACGCACAAATTAAACAATTTTATCTATAATCTTTACATCGTAATGTCAAACATTGCATACCGTAAAACGGGGTGAGTAGGTTTCGCGGGGAGATGTGGGTTACGAATGGAGAGAGAAGGTTTGAAAGGGGGGTGAAACGAGATTTTAAGGCTTGTAATCCAGTTTAATATGGAGCTATAAAAAAAATCGACCCAACAGTCTTCCAAAATCACCATTGTAGGAAAACCCCTCTCACCCCAAATACGAGGCACTACGGGATGAGGTGAGTATTCATGTTTATCGTTACAGTTATAAAATGGAACTACACAAACTCATAAATAAACTAAAATTCATACATCCGAAACACTTTTATTGTATATAAATCAATGTACCATATATAAAAATAAACTTTTATCTAGGTTTGATCTTCGATTTCCACTCAACTCACCCCGTTTTACGGTAATCACAAAGCAAGATTAAAATGCCAGCATGCTAGTATCTATTTATGTTCTAACACAACTCAAACCAATTAACAATATGGGACAACTATGACGCCACTAGAATTATAAACGTCTAAGTCCAAAACTATGTACACAGTTTTTAACCCTACTCCTTTGATATTAAAGTGAAAACGTGCATACATATTTATTCCCATGACTGTACAAAGAGAATAGCTCAAAGCCTTTGAATGGAAAGCACAGTGACAGCTGCATACTTAGTCGCTAATGAAAAGCTTTGTTAAAATAACTTATATTATAAACGAAGTAACGTTGGCTGCCTCGCTGAATAAACCAGGTTAGTGTCTAACCTAACTAGATCTGTGATAGTCAATTCATTTCAACCTATTTTACCGAACCTTGTAAGGTTCTTTGGCCTAATCCTGAATGGACACTATGACCTCCAAGACCTCAAATCAATACTTATGAGCGTTTCTTAAATTTTTTGCCACTTTTCTCGACTTCAAATATTTTGGTAAATTTTATGTTTTTTCTTGTCAAAATCGCGGGCTGATTCGATTTATGCAAAAAAAAAAATGTGTCCCAAAGATTATTTTCCTATTGTATTACCTTTTTCTATATATTTTCTATGGAGGTAACATAATAGGAAATTCAAAAATGTATGGAATTTTATGGGACATATTATTTTATTGCATAAATCGAACCAGCTGGTGATTCTGACCAGAAAAAACATAAAACTTACAAAAAAATTTTTGGTCGAGAAAAGTGGCAAAAATTTAGAGAAACGCTCTTATAAGAGACACTAATACCCGACTGAGTGGGCATCACTTAAAACTACAAAGTCTGTATATCAAATAATAACCCACACAGACGCTTATTTGCTAATCGAGTAGTCACGCAGTGGAACAAGCTACCAGAGGAAGTAGTCTCAGCACCCAACATCAACAGTTTTAAGAACCTAATTTGTTAACACGATAAGATGAGATCAACCTAGAAGAAGATAACAGGATACAGGCTGTAACAGTTGCCATCAACTGCCTGTCTGAATTATAGATAATAATCATAATAATGTTGATGTTGCTCCTGGCCATCTCTACGGCAGTTACAGGGGCCCATCTAGTCGGCGGCGAGTCACCACCAACCTCGATAATACGTTGCAACATTGTTATGGCAGGTGTCCGGATCTCTTTACAATAGCCCAATTTTATAGTCCCGCAAACCTCAACGCCATAGCCCAGTATTCTTTTACATTTTATTTTCAATAGCCCTATCGCCTGCTGGGACCGGTTCATGGGTATCTATTGCAGTACCCGTGAATGGGTTCTAGCAGGTGTACTCCATAGCAGAATTCTCCAAAGGGCCTCTACGTGTTGGATCTATATCCCCACGCAAGCCTTCCAAAAGACCGGGATCTATAGGCTCGAGTACCCGTAAAGAAGACACAAATATTAATAAGTAATAATAATTCATCATCATCATCATCATCATATCTGCCATAAGACGTTCACTGCTGAACTTGTGGGTGGACGTCCTACGCTGCGCTTGCTTGTCCGTGGTCTCCACACGAGCACTTTTCGACCCCATATGCCATCTTCTCTGCGTGGCCTGCCCATTGCCACTTCAGCCAGATTGCCAGAGCTAGAGAGCCCAGCCTTTGGCCTAATTACCATACTACAATAGTTATTTTTTATACAAGGGAGCAAAGTTAGTGTTTACTTTCTCGTGCTCATATTGAGACCCGAGCTAGCGAATTATTCCAAAATTGAACTACTAGCTTAGCGAGTGGGTACCTGCCTATGAAGCCGATGGTCCTGAGATCAAATCCCAGTCTGATCCACAGCTATTTGTTCCTATGTGTTATAAATATCGTCGTTTAGTACCTACAACACAAGCCTTACTGAGCTTACAGTAGGACTAGGTCGTTTTGTGTAAGATTGTCCCGCGATATATTTATTTAAGCTTGGTTTTGAGCTGTATATGTGAAATCACGAATTTCATCAAGAATCTTTTAACCTCTGAAACCTTTTGTGTATTTTATGTACACGGACGGTTGTGCTAAGAAACAGACATATATAAAAAAATAATATCCAAACTATAACGAAAGTAACTCTCTCTGTGTGTCTGTCTGTTACCTCTTCAGGCTTAAACCGCTGAACCAATTGGGATGAAAGGTATGGAGGGAGTTTGAGCTAGAAGAAAGGACATAGGATAATTTTTATCCAGTAACCATACTTTAAAGACTGGCTGGCCTACGAAATCGCGAGGAAAAGCTAATATAGATAATTATACTTATATCTTATCGAATAAACAACAGCAGGGCATAATTCGATTATGGGATTACTTCTTGAATTATTAAGGGTAACGATGGGGGGTAAGTTATGTCTCAAAAACTGACATCAATTTAATGGGTACGTCTTCGCCGATGAGATCTCAAGGAAAATCTAGTAAATATAAATGGTTTTATTTAAGCTTTCACGAGTCATTGTAATCTATACTATCTACAATAATATTATAAAGGCGAAAGTTTGTGAGTGTGTATGTTTGTTACTTCTTCACGTCTAAACGGCTGAAGCGATATTAATTTGGTATGGAGTTAGCTGACACCCTGGATTAACACATAGGCTACGTTTTTTCCCTAGTAAACCGCGGGTAACACCGCGGGGCGCAACTAGTGTTTTATAAATAAAAATAATGGATTTATTTACGTTCACATGTCGCGCGAGTGCCAAAGTAATTGTGTAGTAACTTTTACTGTTGTTAACAACGGAATTCGTTGAAACACAATAATTAAATAAATTATTACAAAACTCGAACGCTGAATCATTGTGGACCCGGGTATGTCCTTAAACTACGGCCAACAATGAGAGGTAGGGCACAGCGACGACCATCACGCTTGAATCTGGAGCAGCCCAACTGGGAAAGTACCTCCTCCTTATAGAAGACAGCCATATTAGCACTGCTACCTTTCAGGTACGTAGTGTTGTGTTCCTGATGGTAAGTAAGGTTCAAAGAGCTCCAACCCCCCTTAAAGGCCAGCAACGCGCTTGTGACTCCCCTGTGTTGCGGGTGCCCATAGGCGACGGTAATTGCTTACCACCAGGCAAATCGTCAGCTCGTTTGCCGCCTATGTCATAAAAAAATAATTGTATATTTTGTATCTCATAAACCTACGTATATCATTACTGTATTTTTTCTTCACATGCAAATTTTTACGATATACGAGTATGCAAGAATATCAGAACAAAATGGAATAATTCATTGAACAATTACATATTCAATTCAAAGGATGTTTTTTTACATGGTCTGGGAATTCTGTTTTAAGTAAGACGCCTTCATTAAGCGTTTGAATGACTTCAAGTTCCCTTTAGGCTCAAAAAAAGATAAGTCTGTGCATATTTTATCTTAAAGTTTCTCTAAAAAAATATCTTTTAGCAAATGTGTTTTTTTAACTCGTTGGACGCCACGGCACCCACCGGTGGGCCATCACGATGTATGCGTTGGGGCCATGGTGAAAACGAATAATACGCAATTTTTTCAAAAAAAGGATTTTGATTATTTTGGATGTAAAACATTATATTTAGTACTATAGATCAAAAGATACTGGCTTTAACGTCAAAAATACTCGATTATCCTTAAAAGACTCACCGGTGAGCCGCGTGGCCTAATCGGAAGGAATTGCGAACTTTCTTCCGCGGGGGCCGCGGGGGTCATGCCGCGGCTCACCGGTGAGAGAAAGTGCTTATTCCTTATTTGTTTATTATGGATGAGGATTACTATAACAATTGCTGTTATTTAAATAAAATGTGAGATCTTAAAGTAGGTTAGCTTTGGCTTGGCCAGTTTTTATCAGAATTAAAATACATATGAACAACTTTATAAAATGACTAATATAATGAAAACTGGCCAAATCAAATCGAACCTAATTTAAGATCTCACATTTTATTTAAATAATAGCAATTGTTATAGGTATCCAATAAAGCAAATAAATAGAGTTTTGTACTTGTCCATAATGTTATTTTTTTCCTATATATATACATGGATTTTGCATAGAACTTGGCACTCGTTTAGATCTCCATTCGTTTTGCAGCGAAGCCCGCAGCCAAGCATAATTTTTGTATTGAACTTGGCTCTCCTTTTTACATATATGTTCTTTGTGGGATTAGTCTATACATCAATATGTCATCATCATCATCATCTCAGCCATAAAACGTCCACTGCTGAATAGGCCTCCCCCTTTTACCTCCACATGAAGCGGTTGGAAGCAACCTGCATCCAGCGTCTTTCGGCGACCTTAATGAGGTCGTCTGTCCACCTTGTGGGTGGACGTCCTACGCTGCCCTGAGCAATACACTCGAGCACTATGTTACTTTTAATAATTGTTTATCATCTTCAGGGTTAAACTTTCACAATACAATGGATCCCATCGATTTCCTTGTATTATTGTGGAGTCGTTTAACCGCCGCCGACGACACACCGTTGGCCGGTTATTTAGCGCGTGTTACAAGTTTTTTGTATCGAGACACCACTAATTTTCATACCACTAATTTTAATATTATACTTTTCATACCACTACTTTTTATATTTCTGTTATATAGCAAATATAATAATACAATAATTAGTACAATAGTTCCAAATATCTGCTATTAACATTGTAACGGTTCCAACGCTACAATAAAAAAATGAATTATTTTAACTTTTTTTAAATTTTATATTTTTTCTACGCTTACACACAATCACCGAGCTGGATTCCAAATTTCATCCTTCTAGATCATCTAGAAGTAGGTTTAGGTACTATATGTCAGTCAGTCAGTGCTAAAATTTACGACTTTTTGGCCTTCATATCCTTAAAACCCTTTGAGCTAGCTCCATGAAATTTGGGCTTCTAGATGTTCTTATGGATATAATTATACACACGTAGTTTTATGTGTTTACGTTAAAGAGGTTTTGAGTTATAGAACGGTCAAAAGTGGCACGAAGCGGGTCGTGTAATATTATATGCGGCGCTGGCTAGCAAGTCCCTTTGCTTGAACTTGGCTTGCCACGCTGCCGCGTCTCTAGATAAGTAATACATTAATAACTTATTTACTTTCATTTTTTACCAAACTCCATGTTAAAAGTTTTATTTTTTAGTTTACAACTATACATTATATATATGACGTGTAAGACAACCCTAACAAAGTTTAAAAAATTGTGAAAAAATCATAAGTCCTTTACTGTACAAAAGAACCAAGGCAACTAGTATCTTCCCTAAGGCCACGCGGCTCATTCTTCATACGTTTTTGGATGGAATAAGTGATCGGTGGCCCGTAAAGCAGGTTTGAAATGAACGCTCCCCGCGGCTCACCGGTGACACCCGTGGCTCCAATGGTTCAACATGGTTAGGCTCACTGGTGACCCCCGTGGCTTCAATGGAAACACTACATTTTTGGCCTGGCGTTCAACGTGTTAACACAGATTTTTTTTGCTTAGAATCATGAGCTCTTTCCAATGAACAAAAAAATGTCCCAGATAATTACATACCTTTTTAAATGTCCTCATTTTATACCGCCTAGGCAAAAAACCTCCGGGACAATATTTTTTCCTACTGTACAGTCAGCAGCAAAAGTGGCTGAGCGGGTGAAGTGTTCAAAATGACCTACACGCGCTCTTATTCTCTTGACAATAGAGATGTGTTGACCTCATTTTTAACACCTCAACCGCTTAGCCACTTCTGCTGCAGACTATATTATAGAAAGAGCTCGAGAAAATACTTTGATTTTTTTTAGAAAAATGCTCATCTTTAAATGTATAGTATAATATATAGTATAATAGTGTGTATAAATCTGTTACGTCTTTACGGTTAAACAGCTGAACGTATTTGTAAATTGTTGCGATCGTTTTCCGACAGGAATATTCTCGAGGGAATACGTTCTACATATAAATGAAAGTGCTTTATCGAGGACGGCATAACTATACAAACCGATTAAACCAATGAACGGTTTTTTATTAGGTCCTAACATTATGTATTAGTTAAATATTATAACGATATGACATGGATAGAGGCAACATCCGCTTAGTGTACCCCTTATAACATGTCGTTAAATTGTCGAAAGGGGCTCTGCGCGTTGGCTCTATGGCGTGTAATATGGCGTTTAGACCCGAGTTATGCATACTAGTTTTCACTTCGATTGCGAGAAAATAAGATAAAATAACATTTCTACAATTAACAAATACAATTTTATTCACCCGCCATGAATTATGAGTCAAAAATGTTTAATTTGGCAATCTTTGTTTTTTTTTCACTGCTTTGATACAGATAGGATATATACGCCGTGAATAAATGCCATAGACAATGTATAATTGGGGCTTCAAAGAGTTTGCCAACGAAATAAACTTTTTTTTAATGCTTGTGAAGTAGGAACTAAAAAGCACCTAATGCTTTGACAATTTGATTGCGTTTCCTCATTGGTCGATTTTAATATTGTGGTATTGTCTGATTAGTTGATACTTTATACAAAGTTTTTTTAATGATTTCACATTTTTAAACAGTATTCGCACCAAAAAGAATCTAGAGTTGCGATTAACTTCGATATCTGTCGTGATTGGTGGATTTAATACGATGAAGTGTTCTGGTTGGTCAATTTAAAACGTTTTGTATATCATAAATATGTATACATATTTTCCCAAGAGGCTAAATGTATTACTTTAGTCCGCCTTGGCAAGCATAATATGACACACTTTTAGAGCATGAGAAGTGAAAAATATTTTCTTCTACTGTTGTGAGCCATGTTAGTACTACTTAGTTACAAACGGATAAACTCACGTGTACCTAATTATATCGCACTAGGCGACATGTTTTACGTATGCTCTGGTACCCATTTTCAAGCCGAGTCAGGACACACCACTCGAACATCCTCTGGCGTTACATTCGTCCATAGGCTACGGCAACTACTTGCCATCGGGTGAGCTGTATGCCTGTTTGCCACGGTCGTGGTATAAAAAAGTCTTACAGTCCAAGTTTTAATTTTAAACCAGAAGCTGGCAGAATAACTATCGCATCGTGTCCTTACAGTCAACACAAGATACCCATTAAATAGATGTCAGTTTTTGGGACATAACTTACCCGTTATCTTTATCATTAATTAATCTTAATAATCCGAGAAATGACCTCCCATAATCGGATTATGCGCTTCTGTTGTTTATTCGAAATACAGATATCTGTACTAGCTTTTCCTCGCTATTTCACCGTCCGGCTGCGGAATAAAAATTATCCCAAAACAAATTTAAATTAAAAATTTAAACAAATTTAAATTTCAATTAAACCAAATTTCATTCCTGATTCAGCGGTTTAAGCGTGAAGAGGTATACAGACAGACAGACAGAGAAAGAGAGTTACTTTCGCATTTATAATATTATAGTATATGCATTTGCATGCTGTTAAACCCAGCTGAAAAAGTTGGGACGATCGCTAACCTAAAATTAAGACATGTAAATAACCCTTTTTTGCTAATAAATGTATTATGAATTATGAATTCTATAGTGTAAGTATAATAAGTATATAGTATGGAAGTAAGGATAGCAACATTTTCCTGATCATTTATACAATACTATGTTTCTGGTAATGTTTGTGTTGAATTACACATTCAGCTGATTTCTTTTGAAGAATATGACTGCCTGCTGCTTAGAATTAGGAGCTTTGGCTCCGCGCATCAATGTTATAGGAAAGAACTGCAGTTTCTACAAAAATCATGAGCAAAAGTCTCAATAAGGGATGTAGGTACTCGATTTTTTTTACGCCATCTTTTCTTGTTTCATATTATTTTCTAGTAACATAGGATAAATTGCAGAATTTTTGTAACTATTTTCTTTTCCATAATTATCATTAGTTTAGTTATAATTAACCATACATTATTTGTATATGGTAACATTGTAAAAATCTTTTCTCAGGTTCGTTACGACATTTATATAGTACTCGTTTTGTAGTGCGTTGTAGCAGCGTCGCCAAGAGCAAAGAATATGCTGCGATTTCCAACCCGCCGGCCAAGCGTGGCGATTATGGCAATATATCCTAAGCTGACACGAGGTAATAGTGGAAGTTTTCTTATTGATCGTTGTCTGATAACGTTCTTTCTTTCAATACGCTGTTACTGTTTTGGTCACGCAATACTACCATTATGTAAGTCATAAGTGGGAACTTCTGTCTTGCTATTTATAAAGGTAGTATGAGATGAGATGTAGATACGTATGTTTCATCACAATATTGTCAAACGTGAAATACATAGATAAAATAATAATCATAGAAATAAAATATAATAAATGTTATAAAAACCTGACTTAAGAGAGATGAATTAAATAAACGGATAGAAATAAAAAATAAAGTTTTTATTCTTTAGTCGTGATTCTACTCAGAATCAAGAGCTCTTTGGATCAACTTTAAATACAATGGACCATTAAATAAATTTAATGAGTAGTTATAATAATATATTGCGTCATATTGCATCGCTTTATAATTTAAATTACAGTATACGCGATAGAAATCCATTTTTTACGCTATACCGGGTGTGACCTGTAATAGGAGCAATAAATTTAAGTGTAGGCTATATATAGCTCAATCAGAACAACTTTAGTTCTACAATTTTGAAAAATTAAAATACCTTCAGTTATTCTCTCTTTCAATCAAATTAAATATATTTTCAATGTACGTTAATATCAGTCTAATTGGCATCGCTGGTCACCTTACAATCATGACAAATGTCGCAGTACATTGCGTTTCCTTACAAAATTAGAAGTAATTTAAACACTAAAACACAAGCAATTTTCATAAGTCGCTGAACAAATATTGTTCACTTCGAGGAGTGGAGTGTATGGTTTAATTTATTGCTCCTGTTACAGGCCACACCCGGTATACTTTTAATTTTAAAATTTGTGGGATGATCGGATGATAATTTGAAACCGGGCAATATCGTCTATAACTACAGTTAAGTTTATACTCGTACAAGCGACTACTTGCAACAACCTGGACATCATTCACGAAGCGTCTTTTAAAACTTTATTCTTAGCTACATACAGTATGCGTAGCTATATGCGTATACTCCTTTTGACTAGTATCCATTATCTCAACCTCAGACTACGATATTCCCTACCTAAATAGCCTCAGTAAGAGCTGCTCACCGTAAAATGAGCAACAGGCGGGGCCAATTTGGACTGGCTTACATTAAATACTTAGCCCGGTAACCTGTGTTTTGGAGGCGGTCCAAGAAGTTGAAAGATGACGGAAATATTTTATTGTAGGTAGCTTTCAGTCCAAGGGTCGTGTAAACGGTGGAAATAGCACCAATCTCGTTGGAGCGCGCACTGGCCGCAATGCATGCCGAGATTATCGCGCGTCTTTTGTTTAAAAAAAAATCATATTTTCCTCCCGCTGTTGTTAATGTTTTTGTGGAGTAATATATGTAGCAAATGTGTAAATATCTATCTAATTGTGTGTTCATGTGTGTAAATATTTGTAAATAAACTGTATATAAAGCACTACGTGTACATATTGCTTCATCTGCGGCCCGATTGCCTACAGGTCGGTTGCATAAAATCGTATGTTGACATCATCGTAATAGTTGAAATTGATTTTAGATTTTATGCTGTAACTAGTTAAGTAATTGTAGTTATCATAATATTGTAATTTCATTAGCAATGGAGAGTCCTGTTTCATTTTTTATTTCCTTGAAATTGTACTTACTAGAGAGGTGATCTGAAGTAGCGATCTCAATATTATGTACTATGAATATGGCTGGTATAATTTATTATTTTATCTACACACATGTCCAGCAGTGGACGTCTTTCGGCTGATATGATGATGATGATGATGATGATCTACACACAAAAATAATGTAGCAAGTAAGCTATGAGCTATCAGCTATTATTTATTTCAAAAGAGACATATGTCATAGCCGGGCGATAGTAATTCATCGCCGGGCGATGAGCTATAAATATATATCTTTCTCTTTTATTTACACGGGAGCGATTATCTTTTGCCCCTTGAAATAGCTGATAGCTCATAGCTCACTAGCTCGCGGTGGGACCAGTGCCTATAACTTGCACCCCGCAGTAGTTTTGACGTAAGTTGGTGCAATTAAAGCTAGGAGGTTCGCAGTGGCAAACGGTTGTTACAAACCTCTTTGCAGACTTATTTCCTTGCCTCTAACCGTTAACGGCAACTTATTTGCCAGTCCTTTTTGCGACTTTGTAAAATGAATTTGAGGAAACGACTTTGCACGAGGAATTGGGAGAGAATGCTTTTCTATGCCTTTTGAATATGGTTTGGTACCCGAGTTGTTGCTAAATTTTTCAACGTTAAGATGTAACAACGAGGAATTTAATAATGGAAATAAATTTAGTACCATCACCTACTCTGGAGAAGCCCAACTGGGGAAGTACCTCCTTCTTACTGCTACCTTTCAGGTATGTAGTGTTGTATTCCTGATGGTGAGTAAGGTTCCCAGAGCTCCAACAACTTTTACGGTAGGCAACGCGCATGTGAATCCTCTGGAGTTGCAGGCTTCCATATGCCGCGGTAACTGCTTACCATCAGGCGGGCCGTATGCTTGTTTGCCACCGTCGTTGTATATAAAGAAAACCACGCAACATATGTTCTACAACTTAAAAAAAAAAGTGTAATAAATTACTTGTAATTTTTTTGAACAAACTAAATAGTATTTTCAACGAACAGAATCCAAGTCTAGTAGGAGTTTACTGTCAGCCTACAAACTTCATAGTTTCCATAATACACTGCTTGCTTGGAAAACCTGTCCGGATGGACGAATAAAGAAAAAAAAATGCTTGGAAAATCTTTTTTATTAATATTTAGTAAACTATAAGTTATTTTCAAAAGTCGTAAAACAAACGTTTGTGGTGTAGAAACGATGCCTAAAGTTATTGATCTTATCACAAGCCACACCCGGTATGTTATGCCTGTCGTTCATTTATTTTTTGAAGACTACTCAAAGACCAGCTAACCGGAGCTATATGTCAGACGCAAACATACTTCCCAATTTCCGAACGCATTTGTCACTGTCAATAAACAAAAATGTAGCAGATTTTCTTTCATGGAATTATCACTTTTTAGATTTCAACTACTATTTATTTTTAATGGCGCGAATCAAAATTGACGGAACTCAATATGAAATCTATACGTTAACTTTTTCTTATCACAAAATATGTGTCCTTTAAATATGATTTGAAAATTATTCTAAAAAATATTGAATCAAGAATATTTACAAATAAAATCGAATTGCGTCTAACGGTAATCCTGTACAGTTAGCCGCGGATAATCTGCTGCACCAAACGATACACTCCGCGACATTTACATTGCAGAACATGTAGGCACTCGTTAAAACTCATTCCGAATGTACACGGACCTAAAATCCACAGTCGGAACTAAAATCAACAGGTTGTATATTATTTTGTAATTTGAATAATACTTATTATTAATTACGCTTCCTGGTCTAGTCCTTATTGAGTTTTCTTACTAAGCTGAAAGTCCTGGGTGTTGAACTGAAGTCATAGCAATACATATTTACCATCAAGAAAAATACGAATAACTTTGGCAAATTAGTGTTCAATTTAATTGTACATCGGAATATCTATATGCCAATATTTGGGTGTAAGAATATCATTGTTTTTATGCCCCTATACACACTTTTATGTCCACTTAGCAAGTTTTGTTAAAGTTTTGCACCCATAGTGCCGATCACTGGTTGCAATGCAGGAAAGTGCATGTCGTTTGGAAATCTTTCGTATTTGCTCCTTGAACTCATCCTCAGGACAAATGGGTATAATTACAGCTGTAATAAGCTTGGATCCACTAAACTTAGGCCTTCACTCTGGACCTCCACTGATATCGGAAGGGACCTGCATCCAGCGTCTTTGGGCCACCTTTATAAGGTCGTCTGTTCTTATCTTCTGGGTGGACGTCCTACGCTTCACTTGCTAGTACGTGGTCTCCACTCGAGCACTTTTCACCCCATCGGCCATCTGCTTTGCGTGCAATGTGGCCTGCCCATTGCCACTTCAGCTTGCTAATCCCGTGTGTTATGTCAGCGACCTTAGCTGGCCCTAGCGATTATAATATCGTCTTTGGCTGCCGCGATAGTTACTCATGAAAAAAAAAACAACTAAAACGGAATTGCGTATAATAATTTAAACTTCATCCCGACCGGGTGGACCGATGACCACAAACGCTGCTAAAGGGTTCGAAACGTCGGGATGAAGTTTAAATTAGTATACGCGATTTAATCCGTTTTAGTTGTTTTATTTTATATAGCGATTATTATACATTTCCGATTAGTGACGGTTTGCAAGAGAATAACAGTGTATCTACATGCAGCGCTTCACCAGAAAGTTCACCCATAAAAACTGGCAAAGATGCAATTAGTACAACCCACAGAGTTAACAATATCAACTATATAATCTCTATACCAACCGCATAAGGTCTACTATTGATCAGTTAAGAGTACAAACAGATGTACAAGTATATTTTTTAAATCTTTAACTCAGTTCAAGACACAATATGAAACACGTAGTGTCTCTTCCAGCGGCGTATCTCGCCGAACACTCGTACAAATTGAATTTTTCATCCACGCCCGATCACCTGAATCTAGTCTCGTTTCAAATGAATGCTAATACGCCGCTTCATCGTGCACAGGAGATACAAAATTCAAAAGGTTATAATTCGATAGAAATTGAAACGAAGAATTTGAAAAAAAATCTTGCTATTTGAAATTCTTCGTGTTTCTATATGTGTAGATAGGGGTATTTGCCACAGACGTCCACTGCTGATCATAAGTATAGATCAATAGATCGTAGGAACATAAAAGCACAATTACGCTTTTCAGGCGGGTTGGCAACAGTTTAGGAATAGCAACCGGGTCTATTTATTATTGCTTCGGTGGCTCTGTCGTAGATGTATTCAGCAATATTGTGATATTGCTGAATACATCTACGACATTTAGGTTCCATTCCTAATAGGTTCCATTTAGTTTGGAAAATCCTTCCTTCTGCCATCCTTTTTCGAAATTACCTTTACAGAAATGTTTGTGGTTTGACAGCTACTGAGCTGTACAAATTATGCATATCCATTTATTATTTAATGCTTTGCGAGCAGTTAAAATTATTGTTATATAGTTACCAAACATATCATAAAAGGTAGTTATGCTTTTATGTTAAAACTGAATTATGTGAGCTTGAATATAACTAGGACAATATTAACTAACAATAATACCTGTTTTCATTAATTCTAAAAACCATTACGTGAGTATGTGAAACTCATAAATCGCATAAAAAAGTTTTTTTCTTTAAAATGAGTACTGTTTTGATAACTACGGTAAGGTTCATGGAATCTAGATAACACACCTGTTCGGTTTTTATGTATAGACATTGTTTTGACATTACCTATAAAGCTTCTTCAACTGGGTACCTAGATTCCGGGAACCTAACCGTATTTAGAAATAAATCATAAATATCATAATATAATAATCATGCATGATTGCATCACATTTTACGCCCGTGTATATACGCATCATCTCAGTTCCTATAATGTCTTAGTCTATTCTTTGTCTCATTTCGATTTAAGAACTATACTTCTAAATGTCGACAATCCGTAAGTTACTAAGAACAAATCAAATTATTTTTTATGAAATATTTTTGATTTGCTTTTTATTTTTAAGTAGTAATACTACTATATAAATTAAAAGTTGAAATAGATAACATATACTTAAGAAAAAACGACGAGGACCTCCGGTGTTCGAGACGGGATTCGAACCCGCATCTCCAGCTATCGCGGCTGACGCCTTAACCAATTTGGCCACCCGTACACAGCGGACCACGTCGAAATTAATCAAGTATATGTGATCTTGTTTATTTTTTTAAACGGTTTTAGGCACCGTTTTACCAGCTCTAAGCTTAGCAGCTTTTTCTTAAGTATATGTTATCTATTTCAACTTTTAATTTATATAGTAGTATTACTACTTAAAAATAAAAAGCAAATCAAAAATATTTCATAAAAAATAATTTGATTTGTTCTTAGTTTCATAGATGGCAGCACCACCTCTCTAGCTATATCAGAATCCCGAAAGGTATTCATATAGGAGGTGCAAACACGTAGTGTTTCACCTTAGAGCTGGTAAAACGGTGCCTAAAACCGTTTAAAAAAAAAAGTAAAAAAAAAAAATAAAAAAATAAAATAAAATAAACAAGATCACATATACTTGATTAATTTCGACGTGGTCCGCTGTGTACGGGTGGCCAAATTGGTTAAGGCGTCAGCCGCGATAGCTGGAGATGCGGGTTCGAATCCCGTCTCGAACACCGGAGGTCCTCGTCGTTTTTTCTTAAGTATATGTTATCTATTTCAACTTTTAATCAGTAAGTTACTTGACACAAACATGGAGGTTAGAAGTATGGATAATGCAGTAGACTCATTTTTTTTTATGTCATAGGTGGCAAACGAGCAGACGGATTGCCTGATGGTAAGCAATTACCGTCGCCCATGGGCACCCGCAACACCAGGGGAGTCACAAGCGCGTTGCCGGCCTTTAAGGGGGGTTGGAGCTCTGGGAACCTTACTCACCATCATGTAAGGAGGAGGTACTTCCCCAGTTCGGCTGCCCCAGATTCAAGCGTGATGGTCATCGCTGTGCCCTACCTCTCATTGTTGGACGTAGTTTAAGGACATACCTGGGTCCAAAAAAATACCCGAGTTCAGAAGAATTTTTAAAAAGTAAGCAGAATAATATTTGTGAAAGGTTTTGATTATATGTGATCATAATGATCACAATCCAGTCGAAAGGTACGTCCGTTACGGGTGGCCGTAATGGACCGTCGTATCTAGTCCTGGCTGCATTTTCCGGTCTTTACGGCGGAATGAGGAAATGAGCGCGATAACGATCCGCTTTGCAACAGCACACTATTCCATTGCCTGCTTTCATGTGATGACAAACCCGGGTAGTACAGTCGCCATCAGATATATCGGAGCTGTGGAGGTGGTCACAAATATCGGAACATCGCCTCTATTGTCGAGGCGCGGTTAAGTCCATGTTCCGATGTTTATGACGACCTCCAGAGCTCCGATATATCTGATGGCGGCTGTACGAGTATGTTATGGCTGTATAAAAGGGTAGAGTAAGCGAGTAAGTTAATATACGCGGTTTTATAATGAAAACAAAAAGAAACTATTTCCATTGAGCTTGGTAATCGTATACATTCTTGAAAACTGACTTGTATTAATTAATTAAAATGATGGTAAGAGTTATGCAGTTTTGTTTCTTTAAAAAAATAAAGGAATGTCTCCTTTAAGTAAAATGAGCCAGCTTAAGGACTTAAGGTAGTTTCCCTCCAGGGCCCTACATATCTTTCCACACTTTCTAATACATACCTCTATATTTGTGTGCTTGTCACTTACCTAACTAGTAGTTCTGACAGGTTACCGAAATGTGAAGATAAAGCACCTTTTTTGCGTGACGAAGATAGCTCCATCACCCAAAACAGATGCTTTATAGTCCTGCTAGTCCAGCTAGTCCAAACCCTCAAGGAATCCAAACTCCTTTGACGTCGACTTGATTTCGGGGAGATCACTCGGGAAACCGAGATATGTATTTAGTGTGCAGCCACATGCAGGGGGCATTCACCATCAAGAGAGCGACTGGAACCAGCAGCGCTACCGCGAAAATCCATATTCGTAAACTTCGAAAGATTGCATTTGTTACTTTCATGACGCCTTAGTAACACATTGAGTGCCAGGAATTGCCCAGGGGAGTTACCGTTTGTAGAGGATTCCCTCTACATAGCGGAAAAACGCTGGGATCGACTACTAGCGTAAAGTGTTAATTGGTGTAAAAGAGGAAGATTTTCGAAATTTATAAGCTTCAATGTTCGCGGTCCCAGGCCAGGGGATCCAGGGGCCTGTCTGTGAAATGATCACAAAACGAATGTAAGATGAACTTGAGGTTCGCTTTCCGCATGCGCGTTATGCAAATGTAATTTTTTTATGCATTACTGATTTAAAGAAATACTTACAATTGAAATTGAATTAATTTTGCAGTGTATTTTTAACATAATGTTCAATTATGCAAGCCGACCCGGAATTAATTAGAACAATTCAAATGAGAAAAAAATCATTCGCGACCACTCGTTTGGAAAACGGGGGTAGGCAGGGAAAACACTTTAACTTAACACCAAGGACTTACAAAATATATGGGTAATTATTTGGAAAAACTATTTTATTTTTCACCTGCCAAGTGTATTAGTAGAATTCGGTGCCACGTTTCTACTAACAGACTATGAGCCAGTTGTTCCCTAGCTGATACGACAAAATATCTCCCATGACTCAGGAACAAATATCTGTACTCAAAAAGATATTTCAAATCAGCAATTCTACCGAAGCTAGGAATGTATGGTCTTTAACATGCCTTAACACAGACCCACCTGCCAACCCAAGTTCGCAACGACAATGGGATGAGCCCCTCTGTCGTCTTACTAGGACGGCGCTCCTGGATACGTCGCCTAATTCTACAGATCGGGCTCGTCTCATTGCCACCGCGGAATGGGAGTCGGGTCTGTGGTTGCAGACACTTCCATCCCCAACCATAGGTACTTTGCTGGACAATACCACCTTTCGCTTAGCCATTTCTCTAAGAATTGGGGTACCAACCAGTGTAGTCCACCGGTGCCAATGCGGAGCCATGGTAGACGGTCTCGGTCACCACGGCCTCTCATGCAGCCGTAATGCTGGGAGAATCCCTCGGCATGCTAGCATCAACGATGTCATCCGTCGAGCTCTCGTTAGTGCCAAAGTGCCGGCAGTACTCGAGCCCAATACTCGTATGGTCTAACCAGAGATGACGGCAAGAGGCCCGACGGAATGACATTGGTGCTTTGGAGTATGGGCCGGCCCCTCGTATGGGACGCTAGTTGTGTAGATACTCTAGCGCCGTCCCATATTTCGGGCACAAAAGTTGATGCTGGTGCGGCTGCATCCTCAGCTGAAAACCACAAGCGTCGCAAGTATGTCGCACTGGGCAGTAGTTACATATTTGCGGCGTTTGGGGCTGAAACTCTGGGGCCGTGGGGCCCAAGTGCGCGCCGACTCTACAAGGAGATATCGGCGCGTCTTATAAAGGTTTCTGGTGACCAAAGGGCTGGCCACTATTTCGCCCAACGGATTAGCATTGCTATCCAGCGCGGAAATGCGGCCAGTTTTCTGGGCACCCTACCTAATGACCAGGACCTAAGGTCAATTTTTTTATTTATAGTTAAGTTTTTAGTTAGTATCTTTATTATATTCTTATCTTATATTTTTGTGATTTTTTAAATAGTATTCCAATAGAAAACCGTAAAATTATCAAATTCTCTTTCCAGATAAAAACGTTGTAACTATGTTGTATCCTTGCTTTCTAATTTAGTTAGATTGCACCATAATTATTAATAATATCAAGAAAGACTGGGCAATCTATTTTCGAGAGTCAACCGTAATACCTAATTGTATCGAAAGGATAACACATTATATAACTTGAATATTGCTCTATGTTTGTGTTTAGCTCCGTAATGAGGAGCATAATCATGATTCGTTCAGTGTATGATGAGTTCTCATTCAAATATAAAACGTGAGTTACCCATTTCAATACAATGAATATTCTTCACAGACTTTTCTTATTTTGTGCAATAAAGATGGCCAAGTTTAAAAAAATGACACGCCATGACGAGTAAAATACAGACTTACTTTACTTACTATTTTATTATAAGATAATAATAATTTTCACAAGTAGGGGAAGTGCCCTATGCTTTTTTTTATGTAGCTAGTTTAGCACTTTGAGCGCGTGATTGATTACAGATCTCTAGGACTAACGATCACTGAGTATAAGCTGGGGACCGACAAACAGACAGACATGGTGAATCTTTAAGGGTTCCTTGACTACGAAACCCTGAAAAGGGAAAAAACATAACATTTCTATTTTTTTAAACTATATGATTAAGATAAAGACAATACATTTTAATTAACAACCAATCAACTTATACTTATAAGTCTAGTCAAATAAGCCCCCGCGAGTTGCTCCCGGCGCAAAGGTGCTCACACTAACTGCGTTACCACGTTGAATAGCGATGGATAACCTTTGCACCAGGAAACAAACTACATAGTTTATGTTAAAGTTAATTAGACGCTTGCCACATAAAAAATAAATACGCTAGTTTAATACCAAGTCTATTTGTTTCGTTAGTCCGTGTCTAAAAGTTACAATTTGTAGTACACCCACGAGAAAAGAGCTACTTATGGAATAACTGTCCCATTAACTTAAAATACGGTAAGACTTAATTAGTATATGAAATAAGAGCAGGGCCTTAAAAGCGTTTTATTTTTTATACGGTTTTGTTTAAGATCCAATAGTCGAGACTAACATAACCATCTTAATTTTGATATTAAACTGAATTAAGAAAAAATATATAAATATAAATATATTAATTTCGACCGGTCTGGGATGGGTCGATGGTCCTGGGTTCGAATCCCAGTCAGGGCGTTCATTTTTGTGATGAGCACTGATATTTTTTGTGGGTGTTTTCTATGTGTTTAAGTATTTATATATATCTATTTATTATGTACATCGTCGTCTAATACCTACTACACAAGTCTTACTGAACTTACCGAAGGACTAGGTGGATTTGTGTAAGATTGCACCGAAATATTCAATATTATGATACTCTCTGCCCAAGCTCTTATATTTGTTACGTTCCAAAATTTCGGCGCTTTTAAGTGAAATATTTTTTATTGCAAACTTTGAATAGCCGATCGCGGTTCTTTACATGTAAGGAATTCGGTTTAGGAACTATAAATTGGACTTGGAACACTAACTCGTATACTAAAATGTTTTTAGAACTTTGAAGCTCATTAGTAACATGGATCATAAAGTCTGCACTAAATAAAACCACTTTTACATCAAACGAGTTGGCAGCAATAAACGTGTGAAACTATTTCGTTTATTCCATAGTTTTAAAAGCAGTACAGAAGTCGTTATTCGTTCAGCTTTTATTGAACTTGGGCGTTTTCTAAAAATTGTGCACCCAATTAGTGAAAGTTGTTAAGAAAAGTTAAATCACTGTCAGTTTCGTGACGACAATTAAGCATTAAATATCGATAAAAGCTTGGTTTTGATGTTCGTTTTATAAACTTCAATCGATATTAAAACATAATAGAAGGCAAAAAGTCGATCTTCATAAAGATTTAATGGTTAATTGTCGTCACAAAACTGACAGTGATTTAACTTTTTTTTAAATCGTTCGCTAATTGGGTGTACCAAATTTTGAAAAGTCACACTTACAAGTTTTAAATTATGACCTGACAAAGCTGTAAGTTTAAATTTGTAATTTAAATATTTTTGAAATTAAATAAAACGAGGCAAAAAATCGCAAATACAAAAATGTATGGGAATTAAATATTAATTGTATTGTGTTGGTCTTTGTTTTTATAGAAGCAACACAAATACATCTATCTGTTAACCTAATATGATCGAGTGGACGTAAATGGTGACCGAAAAGCCGACGGCTTCCTCGCACAACATGTTAACACTGCGATACAAGGAGGTAATGCCGCCAGTATCCTTCGAACAGTACCGCAAGGATTAGATTATAAAGTAGTTAAAAATAATTGATGAAAACATTATAAACAATTAAAATTCATATTTGTCAAGACATCATGACCTTATAACAGCCATAGGATAAAATTCAAATCGAAATACCATCGAGACTCTGCCTTACTACGTATGACAGATGCAACCGCCATTAGAGTACTCTTACGTATCGGAATTTTTTTAAATGATAAAAATAGCAAACGAGCAGACGGATTGCCTGAAGCTAAGAAATTACCGTCGCCAAAGGGCACCCGCAACATCAAGGGAGTCACAAACGCATTGCCGGCCTTTAAAGGGGGTTGGAGGTCTAGGAACCTTACTCACCATTAGGAACACAACACTACATACCTGAAAGGTAGCAGTGCTATAATATAGCTGTGGTCTTCTGTAAGGAAGAGGTACTTCACCAGTTGGGCTTTTCAGACTCGAGCGTGATGGTACTTCGCTGTGCCCTACTTCTCATTGTTGGACATACCTACCCCCGGGTCCATAAATAAATAAATTAAATTAATTGAATCTTATTGTACGCATATACGGTCTATAGTTAAATATACAAAAGCCTGCTCCATCCTGATACAGAATTATGTTCAGATTTAAAGTTAAACGAGTAAAAGCACAAAAACCATTACATTAAATCCTTCTGATGTAAGAATAATTATTAATCGTAAAATACTAATTTAACTCACAACCAAGAGTTTTACGCCAGCAATAACAAAACACCACATTTACAAATACGCATTTCACGTATCTAAATGACCGAATACGAGCTCTCTCTCGCTCTAATTGCAGCTACATATGTGCGAGTGTGATGCTAATAGTTACTACATTTCGCTTCAGTTCAAGTCATAAAATTTAGAAACAGTGCAAAAGTTTTTTGTTGCATCGGCGAATGAGTTTAAAAGTTGTTATGGTGTTATTATGATAGCTGTTAATGGTTCGAGCATGACCTTTACTTAGAGTTTCATAGTCGAAGGGTAAAATGGGAGGCCTATTACTAAGACTCCGCTGTCCGTCCGTCAGTCCGTCTGTCCGTCTGGGACCAGACACATGAACCATGACAGTTAGAAAGACGAAATTTTCACAGATAATATATTTCTATTACAGGTATAACCACAAATACTAAAAGCAGAATGAGGAAGAAATGCTGCCAGCATCCTTGATATAAAGCCCCGAGGGCCTTTTTTACATTTAATGTAGTACATAGTTAAGTACCTACTCGTAATAATTGTAAAAAAATTAAGCCAGAATAAATATTTAAGCACCCTGTCAACAATTGTAATTTAATAAAAGGTTTAATGTTGTATGTATAGGTACAGAACCCTTCGTGCGTGAATCTGATTCGCACTTGGCCGGCTTTTATACTTTGTTTTATTGGGAATTTTTTGGAAAGTTTTAGACACAATATCCAGATCTCTCAACTGATGATTCGGGAGTTTTCAAAAAATCGTATTAGCGAAAGTTGTTAAGAAAAGTTAAATCACTGTCAGTTTCGTGACGACAATAAAATTAAGAATGAAATAAAGATTTCATTCTTAATTTTATTCAATTTAATTTCATTCTTCAGAAAGATGAAGATCAACTTTCTGCTTTTATTTATGTTGTAATTTTATCGATTGAAGTTTGTAAAACGAACAATTAAATAAATAAATAATAAATAAATAAATATTTCCGGACAATCTTACACAAATCGACCTAGTCCTGCGGTAAGCTCAGTAAGGCTTGTGTTCAATCAATCAATCAATCAAATAGTTTATTTGTAGAATATGGTTACATAGGTCTTAAAAAACTAGTTAGTACTACACATATTCAACCTGCATGCAGGTGTACAAATTTTTATTAATTATTTTTACATACAACTTAAATACCCAATTTTATATACATTAACACTATAATTACATTTTTTCTTTAAATTGTCACATGTCAGTTTAGGTTTCGTTAATACAATGTCTTATTACTAGATATTCTTTTATACTGTAAAAGCACTGGCCTTGTAGCCATTGAGTTAATTTATGTTTGAAGCAGTGGTTGTTCTCGGCTTTTATTGATTCGGGCTTTTATTGTTGTAGGTACTAGACGACGATATATATAATAAATAGATACATATACATACTTAAATACATAGAAAACACCCATGACTCAGGAAGAAATATCTGTGCTCATCACACAAATAAATGCCCTGACTGGGAATGGAACCCAGGACCTTCGGCTTCATAGGCAGGGTCACTACCCACTAGGCCAGACCGGTCGTCAAACCAACTTCTTATCAAACTTGAACTCTCTTTGGACCCGGGTATGTCCTTAAACTACGTCCAACAATGAGAGGTAGGGCACAGCGATGACCATCATGCTTAGATCTGGGGCAGCCCGACTGGGGAAGTACCTCCTCCTTACAGAAGACCACAGCCATAATAGCACTGCTACCTTTCAGGTATGCAGTGTTGTGTTCCTGATGGTGAGTAAGGTTCCCAGAGCTCCAACCCCCCTTAAAGGCCGGCAACGCGCTTGTGACTCCTCTGGTGTTACGGTTGCCCATGGGCGACGGTAATTGCTTACCACCAGGCAATCCGTCTGCTCGTTTGCCGCCTATGTCATAAAAAAAAAAAACGTAATGCTTAATTGTTTTTAAGTAACTACACGCGATATTTCGATAGATGACGCTTTGTGCGCCAAAACATATGTTTAACCAGTAGTTCGGAGGAACATAATTTTATACCTATAGACATTGTCAAGCCCTTTTTATATCATCCTCGAGTATGGGTTAGAGAGATTCACCGTTTTTATCTCGGACAAGACTGACCCCATTTTCCGACATATATACTGACAGTTTGTCTGAAAGACAGATAAGGCGGAAAAATGTTTACATAGCTAACTTTTTACATAGGTAATTCATGATTAAAAGTGTAGTGCCAAAAATTTTGCTACTAATTTTAGTTACACTTAAGTTAAACTCATCTGTTGTTCTAATTTTCTTTATACAACGACGGTGGCATAGAAGCATACAACTCGCTTCATGGTAAGCAGTAAAATCTAATTAAATTACTATTTTAAACTAGACATTAGTATTACATTTACATTTTACATTACATTTATTTTATGATTTTAATGTATATAGTTTTCGAGTGGAAGCAGTTGATATAAATTAGGTATAAATAAATTAGGATCTTGAAACAAATAATTATTATCTGCCTTATAAATATTATTGTGCTATCTTTTAGCTTTATACGCGATTTAGCTTTATATGATCTACACGCGCTTTTATTCTCTTGACAATAGAGAAGACGTGTTGACCTCATTTTGAACACCTCAAACGCTTATCCACTTCTGCTGCTGAATATGTATGTAATTGAATCATAATTATAGTTTTTCAAAAATACATGAATAAATAATATATTTTATTTTTCTGAACTACTAGAGCACGTTAGTTCTAACAGAGCATAATTCGAAATGTAAAAGCAGTTAGTTAATTTTTATAATTACCCAATAAAACAATAAATAGAAAGGACTTATATGTATTCGTTAATAAAATATGTGAAATCGCGAACAAACAAATAAAATTCAAGGCTGACTTAGCAGCCATTGAAGCAGCCAGTCATTCAAGTTGGCTCAAGCGCAAATTTGAAGGTTTCTCCCTTTTAAATACTTTTGGTTTTGTATTGTCTTGCAGAAAATGTATTGGCATAATAATCCTTTGGTATTTTTTTTATGATAAAGGTGGCAAACGAGCAGATAATTTGCCTGATGGTAAGCAATTACTGTCATCCATGGGCACCCGGAATATCAGGAGAGTCACAAGCAAGGGTTTGGAATTCTGGGACCTTGAACACCATCAGGACATAACACTACATACCTGAAAGGTAGCAGTGCTATTATGGCTGTGGTCTTCAGTAAGGTACTTTCCCAGTTGGGCTTTTCCAGAATCAAGCGTGATGGTACTTCGCTGTGCCCTGCCTCTCATTGTTGGACGTCCTTTAGGGACATATCCGGGTTCAAGGTATAATTCATAATTTCGCATAATGTAAGCACACTATGCGGAATGGTGAAATGATGAATTTCGGAAACTGTAAACTTTTCATGATTAGTATAAAACAAACCTAAACGTTGTCTGTTTATATTAATCAGAAATGTCTGTTATCGAAAACATAATTCTCAGAAAAGAAGGAAAAAATTGAAAATCTAATAGGGTGATGCCTTAAAAATCCAAGGTCACACCGTTTCAGGAAACAACACATTCTGCGAAATGATGAATGAGGGTAACACACTTTCTTAAGATCAATATAATTCAGGTCTGAATCAGGTAAATACATCGAAAACACCCATGACTCGGGATCATCTATATTCATCACACATATAAATTTCCTTACTGGGATTCGAACCCAGGATCACTAGGCCAAACCTGTCGTTAAAGTCATTACTAAGACAACAACAGATTACCGCCAAATTTATTCATAAATAAGTTATATGAGAGTTAAAAGGACTGGCTAACAAGTCAAAATTGTAATCAGGTTAAAACTTGATTAGCTAATAGAACAGTACCCTTACCATGAGTTGTGACTTTGAGGTTTTCGATAACGAGTATCGAGTTTACGATCTGTGCATTTCGTTCGCACTAAAATTGTAGAAGCGAGATGCACAGACTGATAGTAAACTGATATTCGTGGCGAGCACCGATATATTTGATAGCGCCTCTACAAGGTGCAGATAATTCTTAAATTCCGAGAAAGTTCTTAGTTGCTTCCAATAAGATTAACCGGAATGAAGTAAGTTACCATACCTACAGGGAGTCTACTGGAAGAATTTTTACTGTAGTTTTCTATTCTATTTTATATATATTTAGTTAAGTAGGTACATAACATTATTATCGGTTGCCGCAACAATTATACATGAAATAAAACAACGGAGCGGCTTATAACGCGTATACTAATTGAAACTTCATCCCGATACCTTTAATGTTTTAGAGATGATGATGAAAGCCTAGTGGTAAGACCGTGCGACTGTACAACGTCTTTATTGTCAAGGCGATAAAATGCGCATTCAGATATTTGTGACCACCTCCACAGCTCTGACATATCTAATGACGACTGTACATTACTAGCTTTAACCGAAACACGTGCACATAATTTGGACAAAAGACGGCATTGTATAGTATATGTCATTTCATAAAATGGTGCTCATAATATACAAAAGCTCGCCTTTATTCGCTAACGGCTACATTTCGTAACTCCACGTCTTTATTGCATTGCGTTGTCAGAACGAAACGGTTTCTTTATCGTTGTCATTACTTTCTTCGAGATTATTGTAAGCATGCTTGTATATCATCATCTCAGCCACAATTCGTCCACTGCTAGTATAGACCTCCCCCAAATACGACTTGAATCATCTGCATAGTCGCCACTTGATGATACTTGCATGATACTTGCCATAGTCGCCACAATTGGGGCGACCACGGTAGCTGTAGATTGGGTTTCCGTTGGTCATTTACGACACCCGCGGAAGGAGTTGGTGTGGTGCTACTGGTGCTATTCTAGTCAGCCGGCACCACACGGCATTTGTATTATACACATAATTCATTATTACCTAAGGTGCACACTAAACTGCAAGTTAAATATATGTCCCTTTTTTTCAATGTCCGTAAGCCGTGGTGACATCTTTTTAGATAGTTACACATCGAAACAAAACAGTGTTCAACTGTTTTATAAAAATAAAGTGTCACTCGCGTTTCTTGGGCAGTGTTGAGCCCCTCGGCCACGTACGATAAAATGATGTTATACCAATTGTGGCACAAGAAATAATCTACTTTCTACGATACTAGTTTCTAAACAATAGGTTTTTTTCCTTACGCGTTACTATCCGCGTAGAAATTTCTATTGAAATAAAACATAACGTCAGCGTACTTTCCATTCTTAGTACGTAGCTAAAATAGATTTTCTAATACTTTTTTTATTTTATTTTGTGCCTGTCTGTCTGTCTGTTACGTACACGCTTAAACCTCTGAACCAATCGGGATGAAAATTGCTATGGAGAGAGTTTAAGCTACGAGAAAGGACATAGCATATTTTTTATCCCGCAACCATACTTTATAGACGGGCAAAGAAGTCGCGTGGAAAAGCCAGTCTGTTATTAACCCAACTTATTGTTTCCACATTTGAAAATGTAACATTTTCTAGAAAAAGACAATGCAGTAGTTAAAACCGGTTTGCTATTTTTTACGAGTCGGAAATAGTTTGGAGTAGAATAAAAGCACAAATGCCATACCTTAGTGTTTCTAACGATTTATTAAAATACACAAAACATCTTTAACACAGAGTCGTGTATGCACTACGTCACAGTAATTGATGGTAAACTTATGTTACATTACACATAACCTCCTGAGAACTAAGTTTCAAAGTTTGCCAGAGTAATTTTCACTCTATCAGATTGACAAAGAGTCATCTTTTCATTGGGGCATATGTACTATATGTAGGACACCAGTCTTCAGGAGGTTAAAAACACTTTTTATAACGGTTGCTGAATATTTAATCAACTCAGATAAAATAGCGTACATACAAGCAGAATAAAACATACATTTTGTAATAAAATATTAAACAATATTTGACCAGCCTTCAATTTAAATAAATTATAATAAGTTTGACCTAAGTAGATATTTAATTATATAATTGACGAACGAATATACCCACTAAGTAGATAAGTCATAACCGTATCACAACGACATAGATTCCGCTTAAAACATAGCCAAGTTATCTCTCAAAGAATCTTTATAACTATCTAAAATAAAAACAATCTAGAAAATTTACTTCCTTCAATGTAGTAGTAGTTAGTATTCAATAGGTACCAATGAAAATTTAAGAATTTAATTTTAATTTGACAGAAAATGTACAAAATTATTTTTATATTTTCCACAATGCCGATTTCACTATATAATAGAATTACCAGAAGATTTGCCCAAAGCGGTGATATAATCAACTATACTAACGTCACGCAATCACCTAACTGCATTTTTCATACTGTGACCTGATCATTAGTTGTGACATTGAGGTTTTCGATAACGAGTATCGAGTTTACTATCTGTGCATCTAGCTTGTACTATTTCAGTGCGAACGAAATGCACAGATAGTAAACTCTATACTCGTTATTGAAAACATTAAAGTCACAACTCATGGTAAGGGTACAGTATTTAAAAAAACAGTGGTAAATTCATGTTCTGGTTAGAAAAAAGAGGAAGACAATTTTGACTTGAAAATGTTTGGCTGACTTGAACGACTGCCCTATAAGATGCCTAAATGGCATTTTATAGCACTTTTTCCTAATCAAAAAAACGATAGATACAAGTTGCTGTTAGCTTGCAGTCTGTTTGTGTCGGCACTAAGCAATGCTTTACGCAAAGCAACTAATTAGGAGAAATTAAGAGTTATTATGACAATTAGACAATAGGATCAAAGCAGATCAACAAGTGAAGAAATCACAGGAAACCGAAGGAAGGAAGGCATCCAATTTCAATAGTTGAATCCCCATTTCAACTAACAATAGTCATTTATATCCTTTTCTTCTTAGCTTGCTTGTTGGGTTTTAAAAATATATAGTTTTTTTACAAATCCAAATGAAGATTAAAGTGTAATTTCAATACAGTTAGTTTTATTTAACTTTGCAGGATTCCACAATGAATAGTTTGACTAGACTGCGGTAAATTATACATTATCTAAGTTAGTAAGGAAGAGCTTTCAATTAGTTTTATTTTTATCTTTTTCATACTTAAAAGCTTGGTTAACATAGCATAATTTATTAGGGAGCATTACATGTTCTACCGCCAGAGCGTAGCACTAGCACAGTTTTTTTAAATTGATTTCCAGTTTTAACCGAAACCAATTGCCATTTCAATAGTTTTCGTTTTTCGTGAACACGTTAATTATCTTTTACATTTCACATTCTCAACAATCTCTTTTTTCGTCTTTTGAACTCGCACCATTTTGTCAAAGCAAACCTAAAAATACTGTAGGTTTAATGTCGCAGCTTTTACAAAGTAGCTGTTCTTTAATACATTCATATTAATAATAGTACTAGAATTCAGTACGTTTCAATAGTTAATTTTTGACCAATAAATATGACATAAAGCGTCATGGCAGTTTATTTATTACTTGTGCTAGTGGGGCAACACATAAAATCCTTTACAGATTTTTTTTGTGAATTTGACCATGTTTAAGTGTTGTTTGCCTTTAAGCTTATTCCAAATCTTTTACACAGGCTTTTAAGACTTTAAGACTCATTTGAGCAGTTTCAAGAAGACCCTATTGAAAAGGCATTTATTTTAAAAAGAACGAACCTTTCACTTTCTATCTTTTACACTGCTTTTCAAGTTTTTCTAAAGAAAACTAGCGTTAGACATATGATTTAAAAGGAAAACGATTTAAAAACTATTATGTATTGCTTATTCATGTTAAATTATAACAAGTACGAAAACCAAGCTTTCATGTCTGTTACTACATTATAATTGCAGTTGCTGTAATAATTTACAATGTTTCTGCGAAGAAGCCTTCGTCGTTGGCCGGCTGCGCTCGCCTGTAGTTGTCCATCTGTAAGTAAACATTTTATGATAAATACAACTATACAATAAAATACCGGGGTGCCTCAGGGTTCGGTTCTGTCTGCCACACTCTTTCTGCTGCATATAAACGATTTGCTGAAGCCCGGTATTTTTGGGTATGCAGACGATAGCACAGTGGCCCAAACTACCATTGAAGAGACGGAGTCCTTTAGGGAGCTTTGATTGAGCGAACAAACCTGACCTTGAGGCCGTTGCCGAGTGGGGCGAACAACTTGGGTTTAGCGCTTCCAAAACACAGCCTTGTTTAATATATGTTTGTGTTTGTGTTGCGTCTTATCTAATATTTTTGCATGTATTTGTGCAAACGTATCTTTCTTTTGCTGTGGCCATAAAAACATCAATTCTATATAAATTCTGGGGTTTTTGTACATAAGGGGCCATTTTTGAGTGTCATGCACTCATTTCCAAAAGTTTGAGGACGAACATACTCGTAATCGTACACAAAAGATTTTTCCTATTAGTTTTGCTCATAATGCATAATTTTGATACCTACAACTGTTAATCCTAAATGTTATATCCTTCGTGTTTCTAAAATACCATTTCTTCGTATCTGACAGAATTTAAAAAAATATCACGAGTCGATTACGCGACGATCAAAAATTCCCAAATCCCAAATTATACAAACAATGAAAATCAAAAACATATTGTTCCTTCTTTAATACTCGATACGCGTTTTGCAAAATGACATGTTACGATGGTCGTGTGAGAATTATTAAAAGTGGCAGTTTAGATATTAATTTTTATTAAGTTTTAATGGAATATAAAACTTATAATCAGATAATGGACGTGAAACTGTCTCAACGTTGTGGTTGATTATGATGTATTCGCTGCTTCTGTTTGTTTAGTAACGTTTTGAAACATTTTATTGTTTATTATAATAAATATTTATAACGCTCACGTGGGGTAGTGTGACCCCACGTGATCATAGCCAACTAACTGGTTTATGGGTAAATTACCTAGATAAGTATTACAGAAACGAGTCGGTAACTAAAGATTAAACTCAAAGTGTCCGCGATTACCTAAGTTCGAAAATTTTGCGAATCTTTCTCTTTTACTACAATTTATGCGTAATCACAATCAGAGTGACAAAGTAAATCGGTTGAAATTTGCAAATTGCGTTTTTCGCGGTACGTCTTAATCTTGTTCAATAACCTATTCACTATCTATGGTTTGCTGGGATAGGTTACATTAGCGATTTTATATTATGAATTTGACTAATCACAACAGCTTCACACACGTCACACAGCCCAAATAGCTTTAGGCTCTATTAGGCGCTATTTAATAGGCTTAAATAGAGCTATAGGCTCTCCAAAACTATTCGCGATATTGAGTAAATGAACGTTTGTGAAGCTGTTGTGATTAGTCAAATTAATTTGTAGTTTTAATCTTGAAACAGTATAAACAGATATAGATGTCGTTAAGGATATCAAATCCCGATTGCTTCGTCGCCGCTCATAAGCAGTTTAATAAACATTAGTGAATCATGTTTTTAACATAAGAATGACTAGTGAAGGTTTAAATACAACTCACTAATAAAAATATATAAGATTATAATATTTTATAAATGAAAATAACGGCTGCATTAACGTATACATATTTAGAAACTCGCGCGAGATTTCCCGAGAACATATGCCATTTTTAGGCCTAAAGGCTTGGGCACATAGGCGCGTTTTGTGAGCGTGACGCAGCGGGACGCGACTCTGCCGTCCGAATGTGTGCATTATTTCGTTGCTTTAGCCTCACCAGTGTCGCGCCCCGCTGCGCCACGCTCACAAAACGCGCCTATGTGCCCAAGCCTTAAGAGTGCTGAGTGTCCGATCACGTCACCGGCCCGTTAATTCATACAATATTACAATATCTCACGAAAGTTTAAATACAGTTAATAATTTATTTTGATCTCTAGACAAATACTTAAAGTAAAGGTAAACTCCTAAGCTCATCGCCAGATTACGTACACAATGGAATCAGACGGAATTAATATCTTAATTTACTCATTTCATTTTCATATAACAATCAAAGAGCGGCTTAAAAAGTAATTTATTAACAATCACAATAGCACAAGATGTGTTCAAAATGGCTGCGCAAAATCCAAGTTCATAATCATTACGCATTCACGGCCTCTTAAACCGTCACCGAAGGACTTCGTGGCTGCTTCTAATTTCAATCCCATAATGTTTCCACAGACTAATAACCAGTAATGTTATTCCTAGAGGTCTAATACCATTAACCAGTATAAGCAGGTACTGGGATAAATGGGTGGTAAAACTACTGAATGGACTGAATAAGATGAGGCAGAGGCAGACCTAAAAGGTGACATCAGAAGGAGATGTCAGCAAGGGAAGGCCTTTGGCCAGCAGTGGGACACAACAGAGAAAGATATAGGTGAAAACTTCGCTAAAGCACCTGACGTATGTAGTAGTAACGTGTCTGTACGCATGTAGGCCTTCTATATTCAAACTTTGACGTAAGTTCCGTATTAATTCTCTGCACAACTACATAGACATGGTCCTTCAGCTAAGTTTTTCAATTATACTTATACACACCATTTGCGAGGTTCTATAAAATGGTCTACCATTCCATGCGATTTAGAATTTACATTATGACAAATCAAAATTGCATTCGATTTGGCAGATTTTAATACAACTAGAGACAATACGACTTAGGATATGGAGTTCATTGCGTAACAATCTTCAAATCATGAAATAAAACAATTGAATCGAATTATATGGCGTATACCAATTTAAACATTATACGTTTCGAACCCTTCAGAGGCGATCGTGGTAGTGGTGGTTCCTAGTGCTGAGTCCACCTGAGGAAATTCGAAATGTCTGGATGAAGTTTAAATTAGTATACGCGATATATTGCGTTTTAACTATTTTATTTCATGAGTAATTATGGCGGCAACCGTAGACAATAAATTGTAAGTCGTGTTGCTACTAAACTACTATTTAAAACTACTCGTACCTGTGCCACTTTTATTAACAACATTTTTTTACAAAACAATTGGCGTGATTATCATTCATACAAAATTTGAAATTTGTAAAGCAGCCAGTCACTAAGTTATGCCACGAAGAAGTAGAAAATTCGGTCGTTATGACACTATAAGGTTAGTAAGAACAAATATTTTTTTTTATAATAATAATTTGATTTGTTTTTTTTTTCATAGATGGCAGCACCATCTCTCTAGCTATATAGGAGGCGCAAACACCGCCAGGCGTGTTTAACCTTAGATCTGGTAAAACGGTGCCAAAAACCGTTAAAAATTAACAAAATTACATATTCTTGATTAATTTCGACGGGTTCCGCTGTATACGGATGGCCGAATTGGTTAAGGCGTCAGCCGCGATAGCTGGAGATGCGGGTTTCAATCCCGTCTCGAACGCCGGAGGTCCTCGTCGCTTTTCCTTAAGTATGTGTCAACTATTTCAACTATAAGGTTATTTCATTTTAATAATAGACCCAAGAAATCCCCTAGACCATAAACAGTGACTGGTTTGCCTAAGAAATGAACTCTCTCGCGTACGGACAAATGTGAACAAGCTAGGGTTGTCAGCTAACTACATTACGCACAAACAAACATCTCACCCAGTGCTTGACGATGTTCCGAAGTTTAAACTTCATTACCTCGCGGGCCGCGGCGGTGTTCTCCGGGTCGTAGATACCTGCGCAATCAGAGCCATTGTTTAATCATATTTGACATGACAACATATGCTAGGAGTTTAGGAAAAATGGAGATATTTTATTTACTCTAAAAGTTTTTTTTTTCTACGGAGGTCGTCCAAGTCAGCCAACAATAAATATTTATAAATAAATATAAATAATAAATAATTTTTTCGGGACAATCTTACACAAATCGACCTAGTCCTACGGTAAGCTCAGTAAGGCTTGTGTTGTAAATACTAGACGACGATATATATAATAGATAGATACATATAAATACTTAAATGTATAGATAACACCCACGACTCAGGAACAAATATCTGTGCTCATCACACAAATAAATCCCCTGACTGGGAATCGAACCCAGGACCATCGGCTTCACAGGCAGGGTAACTACCCATTAGGCCAGACCGGTCGTGAACAATAACTAAGTGTTGTATCATATTTATTTTGACAACCCTAAAACGATGCCTAAAATTATGCCTAAACTAAAAATGGAAGACTTTTTTTATTTTGAGAGTTACGCATCTTATTTTCTGCTAAACTTATAATACAATATTTTAGGAAAGCATCTGTAAACTTTTTAACTATCTAGTTCTACTTAACTACACGATTAACGCGACATTAAATATCTCGCGTCGAGATAGACTACCACTCTTTATCTGTTTATTAATTAAAGAGGTACGGGACGTCTACCTCAACTCGTGATACTATTGCTACGATCTCTTACTAGAACCATAGAAAAATGGAGAGAAAAAATATTTTACTCAAAAAGTATTTTCTTTCTACGGATGCCAAGCCTACTTGTAAATACTAAGGGAAAAAGCTTTACACTTCACTTTTCGTTTTTTTTCCATTAACAATGCTCAAATATGAATACAAAACACGTAATTATATTTTGAAGCAGAAACGTCTGATAATGAAACCATAATTCTTAGAAATATAGGAAAAATGGAAAAATCAACTGCCCCGGGCAAATCAGGATCCTTAAGCGCATTGAAGGTTATGGTGGAGACATTCGCAGCCTTTGGACAAGCGTCTGTAGCTCAGATGGTAGACCGATGGGCATGTATCCCAGGGTCGCAAGTTCGAGTCTCATCCGGGGCAGTTTATTTTTCCATTTTATTCTTATTTCTAAGAAGTTAAAATCAATAGTATTATACAGTTTCGGATGAATTTTCTTTTTTCGTAAAATAATGAAACATAAGGAATTAAGATCTTTTATAAAAGATTTAAATTTCACCGAAAATTAGTGTACATTATAATGCACACTGGGTCTTACGAGGTTATATCAAATATATCAGAGCAGCCAAGGTATTCAAAAATATCAGAGCATGCACTTTGTCGTCTTGTTAATAGAGGAGTTGTTCAGATATTTGTGACTCCACAGCTCCGTTATATCTGATGGCGACTGTACAAACCTACGTAATGGTTAAACTTCCTGCCGGTAACATTAAAACTCACTCACATAACACATGTCTGACTTTTATTATACACCAAACTTTACCGACACTACGTACGGCGTCACGCAATTAATGTTTTACTAGCGATACGCCCTGGATTTACAGGGAATGTTTGTTAATCTCTCTTTGGATGATTTATTTAAAAATAATTAAAAACCTTGAAAATCAATTAATTTTTATACCATTCGGTGTCGAGACCCTCGGCCCGTGGGGACCCAGCGCAGCGCGCTCGAAGTGTTTAAAGAGCTAGCTAAAAGACTTGTGGACTCGACAAATGTTCAAAGAGCTGGCAGCTTCCTCGCCCAACGAATAAGCTTGGCTATTCAGCGGGGAAATGCGGCAGTATCCTTGGCACGATGCCGAAGGGGCCCAATATTTAGATTTATTTTAACATTATATAGGTTTAGTATTTGTTTGGTTTAAATTTAATTATAGTAGTTCGTTTTAGATGTAATGTAATTAAATTATGTGATTAATAATTACAACTAACAATAAAATGCAATTTAAAAAGCCCCTGCGATATGCTACCGAAGACCCTGGCAGCATTTCCTCGCCGGATCAAGAGCGAATGCGCTAAGCGAGGTAGCAGTCAGCTCTTCGGTCCCCATTGGCATCGCTGAGTTTCTACTCTAAGTTCCTCTACTTAGCTAATCGACCAACTCGAGTAAGTTTAATAAAGCTTGTATCGTTAGTACTAGACGTCAATGTATGGATAATAAAAGGAGCATTCCATGAAAACATCAACTTTTTGTCGCTTACGTAACACTATGGCAGCTACCAGAATAGAACGAGTTATAATATTGCATTGCTGATAATTAACTTCGTAAATTTACTTCTCGGTAGTATTAAAAATGTGGTGTCGCTCACGTAACGTTTTCATGCTCCATAGCTAAATCCATAACCCACGTAACATAAATGACTTCAGCTGAGGATTGAGATTTAGGAGTCAAACGTCTCATCATTACCTCCATCCCTAACAGGAATGATGTCGTCACCGGGTGGCAGCAGACCACTGAAGCCAGAGCGAGGGTAGCCGGGGTGTGGAGGAGTTTCTTCTTGTCCGATCTGCCGTTGCATCATCAGCTCAGGGTTGGAGGACTGAGGAGAAAAATTGTAATTTCACTGTAATGTTGACTAACAAGAAGCAACACTTTAGAAAACAATTTACTACAAAGTAGACTTCAGTAGAGGTAGATGGGGTCGAAAAGTGCTCGAGAGGAGACCGCGGACTAGCAAGCGCAGCGTAGGACGTTCACCCACAAGATGGACAGACGACCTCATTAAGGTCGCCGGAAGACGCTGTATGCAGGTCGCTTTAAACCGGTACATGTGAAGGTCCAAGGTCTAGCCTATGTTCAGCAGTGGACGTGTTATGGCGGATATGATGATGCTGATGAGACATCAGCATGAACTATAAGTCGTTCGACTGTTAGATGGTACGAAGTTCGCGGGGTCAGCTAGTTACGAATAAACGGGACTTAGCCACGTATTTAACCTTAAAAGTTGATATACGCGGTTGAGTTTAGTTTGTTTGTTATAATAAATTCCCGCGTTGTCATGTAGACAGTACCAAATGTAGATAGGTACTTCTTAAGCCAACCACAAAACTTCACATACAAGTTTACATAACTTACTAAAACTAAACCTATTATAATACAATTACATTTAGCTAGGTAGTAGTCCTGAGTTTGTAGGCGGTGAATTTACCTAATTGTTTTAACATTCCCATTACGTAACTGAAGCGTGGCATTCCGGGAGGTGGAGACTTCTAAGAACACTGACGTAGATTTTGTAGATTTTAACACAAAATTAAAACGGTCCAGTGTACTTTAAACTTAATTAACTATAAATAAAGATATTAAACTTATAAATATGTACAAAATTATGTTCTGAACGAGCCCCAATCGAAAAACATACATTTTAGTTAATACACTAAACTGCCGCAACACGTATCAAGTCCTTTTTTTTTTGTAGTCGGTGCTATGCCCTTATTCATATGCGTATATTAGCGTACATTTGTACATTTATGTTTTGTCTTCATTCTACAAAACCAATTGTTAAAGTGACAGATAAGGACAAGGCATAACCTTACTAATATAGGCTGGATATACATATATTAATTAAGGGATAGTATTTCTTGGTGTTTTTTCAGCCTTTTCGCCGACATTGACATGATATGAAGGCAGTACATTTCGTGCCCCGCAGTTCATATGAAGTCATGGTTTACATGCATGCGTGTGTCAGTGCAATTTTTGACGTGACGTTGAAGAAACTTTATAAATTTATCGACATCGACAAGGTTAAATCAATTCCCAGTCCAAACCGTTGTACATGCAAAACTTAAATGTTTTATGACTGGCTGTTTATATAAAGTACGCCATTACGGAGGGATTTTTAGAAATTTTACTTTTATTTTTGAGTTACTGAACTGAGAACTGGCTTATTCCTTGCCCAAAGGAAAAGCATCGCTATTCAGCGCGGAAATGCTGCTAGCTTTCTGGGCATCATTCCATTTTTTATTTGTAAACTAACTGTACCCAGCGGTGTTCCCCACGGTTTATTAGGGAAAACACGTAGCCTATGTGTTAATTTAGGGTGTCAGCTAACTCCATACCAAATTTTATTAAAATCGCTCCATTTAGACGTGAAGAACTCACAAACATACACACTCACAAACTTTCGCCTTAATAATATTAGTGTAAGATGGTGGTGTGATATGATAGATGGTAATGTGATAGGTGTAGATGTAGATACCGTTTAAGTTTTAAATTAGTTATATTTTTTTATGTTTATTTAAATTGAACAATGAGATTAATACTAAATTCATATTTAAAAATTAATAACCAAACATTCAGAGTTGACATTTTGGTATATTCAGTTAATATTAAGTATACTTCGACAAGCTGATCAACTAGCCTAATATGGTCAACTTTTTATCAGTTGTCATAATATCTATCAAATATGTGAGTGCGAAAGTAACGGATAGCGCGATAAACGATAAAACGATAACCATGCTCTCTGTTCTGAATAGTATGTACAAAGACAATTATAATACATAGAACTCGTCGAAATCGATTAGTAGACCATCACACACACACAGACACACACTTCAGCCGTCCACTGCTGGACATAAGCATCCCCCAAATATGACTTGTATCATCTTGTAGGGTACTTGCCATAGTCGCCACGCTTGGCAAGCGGATTGGCGACCGCAATAGACTAGGTTGCGACGGACGCTGCTGCCCACCCGTCGGTTTTTTTACCTTTGTCGCCTCTTACGACACCCGCAGGAGGAGATGGGGAGTAGACCATTGGGCTAAAGTAATTAATTTTGAAGACTACATTTTTTTAAGGTGCAAAAGGTAAAGGTTTTCGTCCGACATACCTCAGTGCCTCAAGACGAAAGTCTTCAATCAATGTGTGTTACCAGTGATGACTTACGGCTCCGATACATACATATTTTACTATCGGACTCATCTCAAAACTCAAAGTCGCTCAACGAGCTATGGAGAGAGCTAGGCTCGGAGTTTCCCTACGTGATCGACTCAGAAATGAGGAGATCCGTAGGCGAACTAAAGTCACCGACATAGCCCACCGGGTTAGCAAGCTGAAGTGGCAATGGGCAGGCCACATTGCACGCAGAGAAGATGGCAGATGGGGTAGAAAAGTGCTCGAGTGGAGACCACGGACTAGCAAGCAGCGTAGGACGTCCACCCACAAGATGGACAGACGACCTCATCAAGGTCACCGGAAGACGCTGGATGCAGGCCGCTTCCAACCGGTAAGTGTGAATATGTCTATGTTCAGCAGTGGACGTCTTGTGGCTGTGATGATGATGATGAAAAGGTAAAGGTACCTGTAGGTTTTTACTCACGTCTATGTTATTAGTTTCTCCGGATCTCTTGCCATGGCCGCCAAAACACGAGTGGCCGAACGCAGAGCAGCCCCCTGAAATAGCATTGTAAATTAAAAGAAGTTCTTAAGAAAACATACAAAAATGTATACTAGTTGAAACGAGGCAGTATACTCTAGTACCGACTTGTATATGGTATTGTTTGGTTCAAGATCATAACTAGACCTTGTGAAATGCATTTACGCATTCCCCCAGCCCCTACGGTATTACGAGGGGTATGTGGGACTCGCCCTATCATAACCAAACCTGGGACAACTCGGCGTATGTTATATTACATTATATTGATATCGATAAAAAAAATCGATATATGTTACTACTTTGCTTTACTCACTGAAAACCACTGGAGCGCAGTATTCTAGGTGTCAGAAGGATGGACCGCATAAGGAACACTACGCTGCGCTCCAAAACACGCATAGCTGACGTTGGTCGGAAGACTGCTAGGCTCGAGTGGGATTGGGCCGGTCAAGTCTGTCGCATGCATCCGGATAGGTGGGCATGCATAGCCACCAAATGGATGCCACAAGAGAGGCGCGAACGGGGCAGGCCTAAACAGAGATGGCGGAACGATCTGGATGGTTTCCTCAGCACTTGGCTGGAAACAGCAAAAGACCGAGAATTGTGGGGGTCCACGGGAGAGGCCTTTGCCCAGCAGTGGGACACTATAGGCTAAAGAAAAAAAAAAAAAAACAATGTTACTACTCGATACGTCACTAATTTTTGTTAGGTACTAGAGTTTTAAATCAGTAAATAGTAATAGTAATAGAACGTTTAAGAGTATAAAATGAATATTTTCATCTAGACGGCAATCATTAATAACGACGAACATGGAAAAAAATTGATTGTATATTATGAAAACTATTTTAAAATAAACATGTAAATAACCGTTTTAATTTTTTTTTTATGACATAGGCGGCAAACGAGCAGACGGATTGCCTTGTGGTAAGCAATTACCATGGGCACCCGCAACAACACCAGGGGAGTCACAAGCGCGTTGCCGGCCTATAAGGGGGTTGGAGCTCTGGGAACCTTACTCACCATCAGAAACATAACACTACATACTTGAAAGGTAGCAGTGCTATTATGGCTGTGGTCTTCTGTAAGGAGGAGGTACTTCCCCAGTTAGGCTGCCCCAGATTCAAGCGTGATGGTACTTAGCTGTGCCCTACCTCTCATTGTTGGACGTAGTTTAAGGACATACCCGGGTCCAAAATTGTATTGCCAATAATTGCAATATTATAATAACTACGAGTACTTAACTACTTACTACATTAAATCTAGAAAAAGCCCTTGAGGCATTGTACCAAGGACGCTGGCGGCATTTCCTAGTTGTACCGCAATGCTGATATGTTGTGCGTGAAGCCGACAGCTCTTCGGTGATCAGTTACGTCAAGCAGATATTAATATCTATATAATTTCTAATTCTCTATTTTCAAATTTCTTATGCAACAGTAACTAACCTAGACATTAACTTCATTGCATTGCGAAAAAAATCCTATCCGCTCTTTTAATAGTGAAACAAAAGAAACTCTCTCATTTAGTTCTATTGTTCATAGTTTTATTTCTTCTGAACAAAATAAAAGCCGAACAATTTTATTAATGACTACGAAATAATATTATGTAAGCTTGTAGCATTATTACAGAGCTAGGTATATTAACACACGTTACCTGCTATGAATACAGTTTTACCCGCAATTCTTAAAATAAAAAAAAAAACAGCCCAAAACTAGTCAAACTCACGCCCGAAGGATTCCTTACCATTATCTATGCAAACTCAAACTCAAACGTTTATTCAGTAAGTAGGCCACAAGGGCACTTTTACACGTCGAGTATACAAAAGTAAAAGAGAAAAATAAAAACTACACCGGTTCTAACCCTACACCTCTGACCCGAGAAGTATTTTGACTTTTATGACCGGCAAGAAACTCGGCGGGACTTATTTTTTCAAAACAGTTTTACAAAAGATATCTTATACAAATTACATAAAAATGCGTTACTCTTTAAGAAAACATATCCAACAATTACAAAAAAATTCTGCCAAAGGAAAAATAAAAATAATTATTAATTACTTAAAAGTCCAAATCTGACTGCTAAGAACGAAGTTAACAAAACGTTCGATATGCTTTCTTATCTGAATTGTGTCCTTTATTCTAATTTAGAAATTACAAAATTAGTAATCAAAAGTTTCAAAAAATATTATATGTATAGTTATTTTGTTTTCAAAATATACACAAAAATATAAATACATGCTTATTACAAATAAACCTCAGAGATGTATAAGCTCTCCAGGTGTCATGATTTCAATATACTAACACTTTTTGTTTTTTAAAGATAAACAAGCACCGAATGAAGTGTATCACGTAAATAAACAAGAAGAAAACTACCTAAAACATAGCCCCAAATAGCCAAAACAGACCGGTCTCCACAAACAGCACCCGTTCACGAGTATGACGCGTATCTCAGGCATCGCCTCCCTCAACCTTTCTTCGGAAAAGTGGCGACCTGATCAACGACGCCACCATAAGCAAAGACTTTTAAGTGAGCATGACATGTTCAGGCTGGCAGGCTCTATCAATTAACAAATTTAGTCACATGTACATCCTGGTGAGAAGCCACATTCTGTGCTTGTCCATTACATACTTAAATAACACTTTAGTTATGAAAGGCATATAGAGAAATGTCTCTATGCGTCAGAAGCTATAAATATTTATTTATGCAAATAAATATTCATGAATAATAATATAAATACAATAATTAGATACCCTTTTTTTTATAGCACTTAGTCACTTTCTTAAGCATAAGCATATACTCCTATAGTCATGACTATATTCCTTCGATAGTAATAAAATTTGACGCCATTTGATTTTTGTTTATTTTTTATTTTTGTGTTAGTATACCCAGACGATCCAGAAATAAATAAATTAAATTAATTATAACAGGAAATTCTTACACAGATTGACAGCTTTAGCGGGTCCTCAGCTAACGATATATATAAACAAATAAATAGATAAATATTTTCGGGACAATCTTAGATAAATCGACCTAGTTCTACGGTAAGCTCAGTAAGGCTTGTGTTGTAGGTACTAGGCGACGATATATAGTAGATAGATACATATAAATACTTAAATACATAGAAAACACCCATGACTCAGAAACAAATATCTGTGCTCATCACACAAATATATCCCCTTACCATAATTTGAACCCAGGACCATCGGCTTCATAGGCAGCGTCACTACCAAACTTACACAGACATTTGACCAGTCGTCAAATGTAACAATACAATATAATTAACCAGAATAGTGTTTTTAACTGGTAAAATTAATTGTTTTCTACTTTTAAATGTCAACGTTAGATGACAGCGCAAGAAGTTCCTATCAACGCCACCAGGCGGCGCTAGCATCGTCGTGCAGCTATTAGAACTGCAAACATGACGTCACAGAATTATCTATATCATGTCGACCCCCGGAAATGTGCATTCATGACCGACAACCAAACCTGTGTTTGCGCCATACCGCTTGACCAAACACTAATTAACATCAGGCATACGGAATCAGGATATTATGTGAACAAGAGAACTGACACAAATAATTAAGACATCTGTCCTCTAATCACAAAATACTTATATAAAATCTGAATTAAAATAGATGAAATATACTTAAGAGATGTCCTCCAGCGTTCGAGGCGGGATTTGAACCCGCTTGTCCAGTTTTCACGGCTACATAATGAGCGTCAGCCACAAAAACTGGAGATGTAGATCCAAATCCTCTACCTCGGACACCGGAGGTCTATTTCAATTTTTAATTTATTTAATAGTGTTACCACTTAAAAACAACAATTATTAATCAAAGTATTTTCTAAAAAATAATTTGAAATGTAGTTGTATAAAATCTAAACAACCATTTTGAATTTTGTTTTTTTTTATACAACGACGGTGGCAAATAAGCATACGGCCCGCCTGATGGTAAGCAGTTCCGTAACGTATGGACGCCTGCAACTCCAGCGGATTCAAATGCGCGTTGCCTACCCTTTAAGAACCTATACCTACACTCCTTTTTTGAAGAACATACTCATATTTTGATTGTCTGTATATTGTTTGGTCTTTATTAATATGAAACACTAATTTTACAATCATTCGTAAGAAGTCAAGAACGGAATTCCAAGAATTGAAACAAAATGCCAACGGAAATATTAAATAAATTAAATTAGGACCTACGTTAATAAAATACACAAATACAAACCTAAATACCTACAAGAAACGCAAGTCACAAGAATAGCAATTATTTAAAATATAGGTTAAAGTTGAATCATCAAAGCTTTCATTGATACTTTCATATTTTCTTTTCAAACGAATGTTGGGTCGGTTTTAATAAATATGAATAGTGGCTTTCAATCGCACTGATTACTAGGGCAAATGAGCGAGTACTCTAATCAAATGGTTAGGTTAGACCTGTACCACGAAATCGCTAAAACGGGCTCGCTAGCGTCTGTCAAATAGTTGTATGGAAAATTTGTTCGTAGCCTAACAAATCGACGTGGATAACGTGATGTATGTCAATTGTGGCTGCTCGGGGTAGAGGGTACTGAAAATTGTCCGAGCGTGTAACGGGCTATGGGAATAGAACGTTAAATACACTATTCAGTGAGTAGAGGAAGAAATTAGACATATAATGAGAGTTAAGTGAACTATCACTTAAATTGCTTAGAAACCTATGAAAAATCGCATGCATGCATGAGGTACCTCGGTACATACATACATACATTTTCAGCCTTATGCAGTCTACTGTTGGACAAAAGCATCCCACAAATATGACTCGTATCATCTTGGGGGGTAGTTGCCATAGTCACCACGCTTGGCAGGCGGGTTGGCGACCGCAGTAGCTGTAGATTGGGTTTCGACGGACGCTGCTGCCCGTCAGTAGGATTTTCCCTCTGTCGCCTCTTACCTCACCCGCGGGAAGAGATGGAGTGGTGCTATTCTAGTCAGTCGGCATCACACGGCAAGTACCTCGAATCACATTTTTTTAATCACATTATATTATAAAATGGCGGAACACACTCCGTAAAATCCAGTGACTTCACAAAGCCAAGCCAACCGCAAATCAGCTAAAACGTAGACCTCTCGTTGACTCAAGCTCCATCCAGTTCGTTTGTACGATTCACCTTGTTTACGTAACTTTACTCAACTGCGGCCAGTCGACAAAACGCGAGCGGTTGTGCAGTTTGAATAAAGGATGACTCACATTACACTGTCGCCTCTCCTACACGTCGCCATCCCGAGCCCGAACTTTCCGTTGACCCACAGGGGCGGCCCGGGCCCGAGCGGCAAAACACTCAAATATTCACATTAACACGAGCGTCGTTCCATGCAGCCATTTGTTGCGAGTAGACGGTCATCACACGCCCGTCGATATCGCGTGGACATCTCATCGCCTTCCCATCACTGGGCCGAGCAGAGCCTTTTTACATAGCTGTAACGGCCTTCGCACAACCGGCCCGAGCCCGGACCGAGTAACTCGGGCGGCTCGGTGGTCACGTGATTCATTCCATACAAAATGTCACGACGGTCAACCTTAGTCAACCTTAAATCGGCCAACGATTAACGGACCGGGCGAAGGTGACAACCGCTTAAAGAATGAATTCGAAACTAAGAGGAACAATTACTGGAGAACGCGTCCACGACACACGCGCCAGTAACGGACAATGATATTTTGGCTTTTGCAGCTTTTGAGCTAACAATTCACTATAGTTTTGCTTTACAGGACACTCTTTATAGCAAAAATATTAGCTTATTATGTATTAATTACCGCAACTTCGGTTGAAAACATAAGAAAACTCCAATAGTATTTGTTTGTATCCCTTCAACTTTGACAGTTCTGATAGGTTCAGTTTGGAGGGGAACAAAAATATGTGAGACTATGACAAGGACGGACGAAAATAACGCCGTCTCCGCCATATCTATGGAAAGTTACATACATAAGACTATCCCTTTCGGTCGTGGTATTATTATTACCACGCTCCGTCTAGGTAAATGGTATGTCTATGATTAGAAACGAAAATATAGAAAACATCTCGTGACTGTTGTCACTAAGATACAATTTATTTGCGTTTCGTTTGCTATTTTTGTAAACGATATGTCATCTTGACTTCGTTCTTCGTTCGCATCGTTTACGAACCCCAGTTTCATAGTAGTAACACAGTTCAGGTAAGAAAGCATATAAAAGTATGTCTATTTTGTGAAGTCAAATTTGTTTATAAATTATTATTCTACTTTTATATTTTAGTTACATCTTGTAATAAACTATTTGATATGTTTGTATCACTGTTTTGAAAAAATAAGCCCCGCCGTAGTTTCATGCCGGTACCTTCTCGGGTCAGGGTGTATGGTTGGAACCAGCGGTAGATTTTTCTTTGACGTTCATATGTGCATGTAATGTGCCTAAATTTAAAAATAAAGATCTTTTATAATTTTTTTTATACAGCTCAAAACATCTTATTTATTTAATTTTGTTTTAAGCAGACATTCGTAGCTATGGGGCGGGTCTCTGTAGCTCAATTGGTAGAGAGTCGCAAGTTCGAGTCTCGCCTAAGGCAGTTTTTTCATTTTTCCTTTATTTCGATGAAATAGTATACGAAATTTTATGTCGTAAACACTCCTTGGTTTTTAGTGAACATTCATTACTAACCTAACCTATTATTATTTGCTGTTTTTTTGGGCTCTTGACTGCGCCACATCGACCAGTTATGATCTATTGTGGCAGCCCTTTTTATAACTCATTACTGATTCCCGTTGAGTCCAGAAAGTTCCAGATTCTTTGTGTACCTCATAAGGTTTCAGTACCTGCCTGCATAGGTGGATACTTCTTTTATGCATTAGTGGTCTAAAAGCTAACCTAACCTAACGTAACCAGCAATCAGTTATATGGCTGGCAATGACATGAAATTGCCTAATCACAGGAATCTAGCTCAAATACCTCTGACCTGAATGTGCAGGACATCGGATCAGTACTAACGAGCTGTAATCTTGTTATGCACAATATACAACTTATGCAATGTGCACGTAACTTTGAGGTTTGTCTAAATAAGAGAAAAATCAGATACTTAAAGTTATTTTAGTCTTCTGACGAAGTAATAATTTTAAGCTGAATCTTTTTAGGACATAATTTCTAAATGGTTTGTTGACTTTTTTTTCGCCCCTAATAGTATTCGTATAATAACCGTTAATCTTATACATTATCCTCGTAACGCCCACCATACTAAAATATTTAATAGTTAAAACCAACCTTACTATGCAGTGAATTGGGTTGAATTTTCTTTTGTACAAAACTAATGAAACAAAAGAAATTATATCCTATTTCCTTTTAAAAAAGATTTAAAATCCAGTGTACATTGTAATCCACACTGGGCCTTACGAGGTTATACTGTATGGCGGTACGAAGTTCGCGAGGAATACTAGAAATCGTATTATGCAAGAAAACTTGAAACCTGGGCGACCTCAAAACTATCCATTAGTCATTCTATCGATAAAAAAAACAACATCAAATCCGTTACTTCAGCCGTAAAACGTGCACTGCGCGATATAAGTAAGTAAGTAATATTTTATAACTAGATGACCCGGTGAACTTTGTATCACTTAGCTTTTATTTAAATGTATTTTAGAGCCGGCAACTTTATAAAGGCATCATCAGATAGTATCGGCTCCATAGAGGGTGGAAAAAGGGGGCGAATCACTCATATATGTCCATGGTGCATGTCACATTATATTAGATTATAGACCTTATGTTAACAAATAAGGTTGTAACGACTTCATCACACATTACTAAACGATCGGTCGGCTATACTTGATCCATGTATGAGGCATATCTGCTGAGGCATTCTCTGACTATCCACTTCATTCTTATTCCCTTTGGAACGTAAATGTGCCATACCACTACGACTGTTATCATTATCAGTCTCTCGCTGGCCATCAGTGCGGTTAGAGCGTGAGATAGCACGTCGCACATTTGATCGACTTCGGCGACCTATGTTAGGTCGTATTCTCCTCGGCATATCAGAATAGATAATGTTTTTGTGCAGTAATAATGGTTTTTATAATGACAAAACACTGACAGAATGACATATCAAGTTTGCCAACCATAAAGGTACCGTATAATAGGTTCATCACATTATTCATTATTTTACATGTTTTAAATGTAAATACGGGATAATCCGACCTTTATGGATGTATGATGTAGACTATAGGTAGCTCATGTCTCTTGTCATTCAATAGAGATTTTGACAGCCATATCTCAGGGAATAAGGGCTAATTTATTAACTATTTGTAAGAAACTATCGCCTTAACGTCTTCAGTGCTGGAATAATATGGAATACCTATTTTCCTCGCAAAAAAGCGGAAGATGTATGAAATCCTGCGGCGCTTCCGCCTTTCTCGAGCGAAAGTAGCCATTTTGGCAAATACGCGTAAGATGTATGAAATCCTGCGGCGCTTACTGTTTTTTTGAGTTGATATAGTTTGTATGGGAGAACAATATTTTCGTTTTTTAGGATATTACTCGGATTTTTTGCATACTTTTTCACCGTTTAAACCTTCCCTGGACTTCCATGAATATTTCTAGACCAAAATTAGCCAAATCGGTTCAGCCGTTCTCGAGTTTTAGCGAGACTAACAAACGGCAATTCATTTTTATTTATATAGATTTTGGGAGGTGTTGCCATAGTCGCCACGCATGGCAGGCGGGTTGGCACACGCAGTAACTGTTTAATCGGTTTCGGCGGAAGCTGCTACCCATCAGTTGATGTTTTTCCCTTTGTCGCCTCTACGACACCCGCGAGAGGATATACGGTGGTGTTATTCCCAGACGGCACCACAGAATACATCAATAAACTGATTACTTTAATAAACCGCTAACATACGAGTACACACAGTTAACGTACGCGGCTAGTAGTTATTACATGTACAGATTTATAATCAGAAGTTCAGAAAAGTTATAATACTTATAATTCTCGGCCATTGTTAAAAGTTTCCCAAGTAGGTACTTCGCACGCTCTCATTACGAGAAAACATGTAACATGCCAAGTATGCCCTGAACAAACACCTGTCCAAGATGAAGATAACGTGCGTTCTTTTGCGATGCTTGTATAAGCTGAAAATGATTTACGAATTTTCTGAACAAATCTGTCATTTGCGCAAAAAAGGTTTTACTTCGTAATGATGGCGCATGCAACTCAAGAATCACACATAAACATGGTATAGATGAAAAACTTAACTTAAGAACCATGTCTATGTGATTAAGAGAATTAATATGGAACTTAAGTCAAAATTTGAATATAGAACGCCGACATAATAAATAAATATTTCGAGACAATCTTACACAAATCGACCTAGTCCTACGGTAAGCTCAGTAAGGCTTGTGTTGCAGGTACTAGGTAGGTACAGGTACACGATATACCTATATAATAGATAGACAGACCGGTCGTCAAAACGATATGCATGAACACAAACGTTACTACTACATAGGTCAGGTGCTTTAGCAAAATTTTTTACCTACAAACGAAGACCTGTCTGTCCTAGTGGGTACCCTGCCTATGAAACCGACAGTCCTGGATTCGAATCCCAGTAAAGACATTTATTTTTGTGATGAGCACAGATAGATATTTGTTCCTGCGTCATGGGTGTTTTCTATGTATTTAAGTATTAAGTATTTGTATATATACTTTGTCTTGTGATGCCGGCTGACTAGAATAGCACCACCCTATCTCCTCCCGTGGGTGTCGTAAGAGCCGACGAAGGGAAAAATCCTACGGACGAGCAGAAGCGTCCGTCGAAACTAATCTACGGCTACTGCGGTCGCCAATCCGCCTGCCAAGCTTGGCGACTATGGCAACTACCCCCAAGAAGATACAAGTCATATTACGTACGCACAACACAAACCTTCCTGATCTCAGTTAATTAGTGTAAAGATGTTCTATAATATTTGTTAATTTGTTTATGAATAAGAAAAACATTATTCGTTTATGTTTTTGTAAAAAAGCAATCAATAAGCAAATGGATGTCAAACTTTTGCAGTTTCTAATAAAGTGCAAAAGTTTTATTAATCATAATAAAAATTTCCGAACTTAAGTTTCAAGCACTATTCCACAAAGTCGAGAACCGTACCTACAATTTGACTTATCACTCAATATTCATAGGTACAATACCAAAGGGTTCGCATACATATTCTGAGAAATAGACAAATATGGCACTGATGAAAAACATCCAGATATCCTGCATATCATTCCAAATGTCGACAGAGGGACTAACAAATTGATCAGAGATCCTCTTTTACCCCTGATCCGTAATAAACATATGATAGAAACGAAAGTATCGATATATCGACACAATAGAACTGCAGAGTAACCGCAATAGTACGTATACATAAACAGATAGGATCGGATAGCAGTCGCGTCCGTAATTCCGTCGGGGAAACATTTTCAAGAGTACCGTAAAACGGGGTAAGTACGAACAATGACATTCAAACTTCGATAAAATTTCAATCATTTATCAGCATTTCAGCTGTCATGTTGTCCATTGCTGACATAGGCCTTCCCAAATATGACTTGGATCATCTTGGCGACAGTTGCCATAGTCACCACGCTTGGCAGGCGCGTTGGCGAACGCAGCTGTAGATTTCGACGGACGCAGCTTATTGATTTATTTTAGGCAGTAGCCTATTCGTTACTATTATTCCGTTTGTCGCCTTTTACGACACCCGCGGGAAGAGATGGGGTAGTGCTATTCTGGTCAGCCGGCACCCGGGTTTTATGACAACTTAATTTTATACATTAGTGCTCCGGTCGTTTGTATTTTAGTTGTTTATTAGGTACTTTATGTAGTTCCATTTCATAACCTCAAATGTATAATAACAAATTGGTAGAACATCCCATCTAACCCCGTATTTGGGGTGAAGTGGGATTTCATACAAAGGTGATTTCTGATGATGTTGAAGGCAGAATTTTGAAACGTAATATACTTTTGAAACTTCATGGAGAAGAACATACTTATTATATTAACCTCAAAAGGGGTGAGTCAACTTCTACATTGACATCGTCGTGGGCAGTTCTATGTTTACCAATTTGAAAAGCTAAGTAAAACAATGATATAAAATCAACTTCAAACAAATCTGTTTATAACTTCTACAAAATTAACCGCAAAAGTTAAAATTAAATGAATAAAAAGTTTTTCCTGCTTAGGTTCGTTCGACCTACTTTTATAAAAGCCTTTATTATATCTTTAATAAAAAGTATTAGTAATATTATGTATTTAGATTTTTAGGATGTACTTTTAATACCAATATGAGTACAAGAATCGTATTCATACATTGTTTGACGTCAGAGTGTAAGTTTTTAACGTAACTTTACATCACGAACGCGTTTGCGTTTCCCATATAATCACTTACGCGTTCGTAAGCGTTTTTTTACGTCAAAAAAAACTTACACTAGAGCCTCAGATCTGGTCTAGTGGGTAGTAGGTTTAAATCCCAGCAAGGGCATTTATTTGCGTAAAGAGCACAAGTTAGTATTTGTTCCTGAGTTTTGCGTGCTTTGAAAAAAAAATTAAAATATTTATTTGTGTTTTCTAGTTATTTAAGGATTTGTATATTACATAAATTGTTGGCTGAAAACCTACAATCCTTCTTGAGCTTACCGTGGAGCTCAGTCCATTTGTGTAAGAATGTCATGTAATATTTAATTATTTTATTTATTGTAAATACAAGTCAATAGAATTCATGATTGAGATCACTTGTCACATTTCTAGTGGTAATAAGTATTGTTTTTTTATTTGTCCTATGTGTTTTTTAATAATTTATTAAGCTGCCCTCAATGAGGCTAAATAGAGATGTGACAGGGCTAGTATCTTGCTAAAATTATTGCAATCGGACTACGAAAAAATTCTTTGAAAAGTTGTGGAGATCGTATCAAAATATTTCCCACCGCCTACTGTCCCAGCTTTCTCTGAAGCATAGGGCAGAGGATTTAATTTGTATTATTCTCATGTTTTTTTTATTTCCTGTTAGCATTTCGTTATGGTCGAGACGAGATGCGTAGCGTCGGTGCCTCAGTCTGCAACTGTGGATTTGGATGCTAAATTATTAACTCACTTATTATAAACACATTTCTGTTTATATCTTTTTATTTAGGTCATATATAAAAAAGTCGCGTGGGCTCATAAAATTCGACCAAAAGAAGAAGGAGGAGGTTTGAGAACCTTATGAAGATAAACAGCTTTACCCAGTAATTAACTTCCTTCGACTGTCGTAATGACTGTTTTGATCGCGAACCATACTAACCACTTTGTCAATGAAATCCTAATTAAGGTAGCACCGTAAAACGAAACGGACGTAAACGAAGCCACTCTCGCCCATAACACAGCCTTTAACTTTTACGACTTTCGTGAAACCCAACATGTTTCAAGCCTTCATAACGCTAACGTATGTTATTGTATCATTCTGCAAAATTAAATAGGTACCGTAAAACTCAACAACCATAGACCAAAAGCTCCCAACAATGGTCAAAACCAAGTTGAATATCTTCGTTTAGGTGTGAGTATTATTTTTATTACGCATTTAAAAGATAACGGCTGTTCATTAATGAATTAATCAATGAAGAAAAAACCAAAAAGAATTAAAGGCTTGGACCATAGTTGCACTATATTTGGATAATTTTACTGTACTCTTCGGTGGGAAAGTCTATAGTAATACCTTTAAATAGGTGGCTTGATCACAGAACAGTTAATATAATGAATACTGTCGAAACATCTACCGAGAAAAAAGGTATTCGTTTTCGGACGATTGTCTTTGTCACTCTTATGACTCCATAATTGAAGTAAAAGTGAAAGATGCTCGAAATATACGAACTTCGATGTTCGCGGTTAATGATTTTAATCATTCTGCTTACGCCCGTGTTTAGGTTTTATGTGTCGCTTAAACGTCAAAAAGGACTCAGTTGGTAAGATATCATATCAAGTTTTCTTACGTGTGCCTTAGGTATCTTGTTAGTGTGTTCGTTTTGAATTAAACTATTTTTGGTATGTGCTCCGCCCCAAGTACGCATTATAATTTTTGAGATTTTATGTTTTGAGACGCATCGCTGTTTAGGAATACGCGTAATAAGGCCCACCAAGATCTATTCCTGGATAAAAAAAAACTAGTGGAACTCTTTAATACATTCATAAGTCCATTACGAGATGACTTAATTTGGTATTTAAATTGTAAATCTCTACATTAAACAATTCTGATTGTGATTTATTACGTATCATGTTGTTACGAGTATGTAATTTTATGCTACAGTGTAGATGTGTGTGTGTTTGTACAGTGTGTTATTTGGTATGGATGGTTTTTATACATCTACCTGAACTATGTCGCACATTTGTCAAAAATCAAAATACATGCAAAAGCCAAAATAATTAGAAGCAATTCGAAAAGTGTCGATAACTTTATATAAAGCGTCACTGGAACATCCGATTAAATTCCGGGCCCGAAATCCGGATAAACGGGAGCTCTTATACTTCTGCATATTTATATCTAGCGTGTATCTTTGTTTAAAATACTAATAGCAGTTGCTTGCTTTACACCCTTTCAGGAATTTCCAACCACAAAATACTGGTAATTTTCTGTAACAACACCCCACATGACAATCCCCTGCGCACCTCAAGTTTGCAGTAATCCCAAAGTTACACCCAACTCGATCCGAGCATCTGCTCTGCCTTAAAACAATGATTCGTTTGTATTTTCATAACCAAAAGGTAATAACAGTATTTTAAATTAGGTTGCAGTTAAGTCTTTCATGCTTAAACATTTGGTGTTTATTCTTAGGCTTTTAGTAGTGTGTATGTAGGTAGTGTTTCGTAGTTTGTGTTAGTATGGTCTACAATGCTAACTCAATTTTTTGAAGTAGCTTCGTGCAGGCGAACTTGCAGACAGAAGCTAGTTAGAAATAAGGTAATTACGAAAGTATCTACGTAATTTCTCGCTTAGTAGTAATACGTCCATCTTAGTACGAATGCCCATTTGTTTAAGTCGAAATTATTTGATATTTCGCAAGTTGTTCTGAAGTAAATAAAAGTTACAAAGTTATACCAAAGTTGAACAAAATTACTTCAACTAATATCTACTTAATAGATATCCGAGACACAACTGGTCTGGATTTGTATCTAAAAATATCTTTCCAAGGTGTGAAGTCAACGGAGCGTTAAACAATTTCAATTCGTCAACAATTTCAAGTTTCCAAATTCCAAACAAATCGCTAAAATTAAACACAAATCAGTAAAACAATTACGAAACACGTTTCAAATGTACAAATTCGCGATAATGTTCACAATGAATTCGGTAAAATTGCAATAATCTGAGGCTGAGTTCCGAACAACGGTCAAACTCTCATCTACACAAACTGTTTCTCTGAAAATCGTATTCTTCCTGATCATATCGGTAAAATGAACCGTATTGTTAACGCTATAGAGTTTACAGTTGTATATAATATAAAATGTGATAAGAGGGTTTGTGAGTAACTTGAGAAGTACTTATATGGAAGGGTCTTATCAGACTCAATGGGCATTATGAACTGGTTGATTAATAATTCAGATTTCTTTGTTGTTAGTTTCCGATTCAATGTACATATATATTATTATTTTCCCTCCCGTTGTTCCGCCATTTGCCACGGCTAATGGGAGCCTGGGGTCCGCTTGGCAAGTAATCCCTCGATTTGGCGTAAGCACTAGTTTTTACGAAAGCGACTGCCATCTGACCTTCCAAGCCGGATGGAAAACCAGGCCTTATTGGGATTGGTCCGGTTTCCTCACGATGTTCTCCTTCACCGAAAAGCGACTGGTAAATATCAAATGATATTTAGTATATTATTTCCGAAAAACTCATTGGTACGAGCCGGGGTTTGAGCCCGCGACCTCCGGATTGCAAGTCGCACATTCTTACCGCTAGGCCACCGGCGCTTCGCCACATATATTTTTAGATTTGACCTGATTCACGTCCCTAGATAATTATGCGTAATTATGTGTAAATTGTATTACATTACAGGTTTATATTTACTTTTTCGTGAATAATTATAAATATTTCATCAAACAGAACGGCTTAATTTACGTTTGTTTAATCATTTGACGACATCTTTTCCCACAACACAAGCCTTCTTGGGCTTACCGTGGGGCTCAGTCAATTTGTGTCAGAATGTCCTGTTACAGACATCGGATTCCGTGGGGCGAAACTTCTTGACAGCTAGGGACTTCCTATATCGATAAACTCATTTATCGATATTAGTTCTATATACTAGTGACCGCCCCCAATTGTGTGTGTTTTTCGTAACTATTGTTCTGAAGACCAGTATGAAATTCATACATACCGTCTAAAATAATCGGTAGGTTACACATAGGTAAGGCTAACACCGATTACATTATAAAATAGTTGATACCCATTAATAGATAATTGAGTTCTTATTTTATTATATAATACTCCGACCGACGATTAGACGACCGGTCTGGCCTAGTGACCCTGCCTGTGAAGCCGATGGTCCTGGGTTCGATTCCCAGTCAGGGCAATTCATTTGTGTGATGAGCACAGATATTTTTTCCTGAGTCATGGGTGTTTTCTATGTATTTAAGTATTTATATGTATCTATCTATTATATATATCGTCGTCTAGTACCTACAACACAAGCCTTACTGAGCTTACCGTAGGACTAGGTCGATTTGTGTAAGATTGGCCCGAAATATTTATTTATTTATTTATTTATTTATTTATTTAATACTCTTCTAATAAAAAAACATTTTATAAGCAAACCTTTGTGTGATCACTAGTATTTAGAACTAGTATCGATAAATGAGTTTATCGACGTAGGAAGTCCCTAGCTGTCAAGAAGTTTCGCCCCACGGAACCCGATGTCTGGTCCTGTAATATTTATTTATTTCGGAAAGCTTGGGTCTTGTATTTTTAAGTACTGTGAGTGACAAGCCCCGTGCACCTAGACGGAGCGATGCATTTTTGTCACACACTTTTTTACATTATATAATAAGAAGAGAAAAATAATCAAGCCATCAACTAAAATTAATTACTTTTTTTTTCAGTTCAGATAAAGTAAATACATTTACTTACAGAAATTACAATCGTATTATGATAACTACAAGTATGTTACTTAACTAGTTACAGTATAAAATCTAAAAAAGGTCCTTGAGGCATTGTACCAAGGATGCTGGCGTAATTTCCTCGTCGTATCGCAATGCTGATACGTTGTGCGAGGAAGCCGCCAGCTCTTCGGTTACCAGTTACATCAACCAGACACTTCGCGATTTCTGCAAAAAGTTTGTGCCCTCTGCCCCATGGACCTAGCGTCTCTACGCCAAACGGCACAAAATGGTACTCTCTGCCCAGGCTTTTATATTTGTTACGTATAAGAATTTCGGCATTTTCCGCCGCTGCATCCGCTTTTACATTAGTTCGTTGGAGATGGGACGGTGCTAGGGTGTCTACGCAGGTAGCATCTCACACCAGCATCCGACCCAAGCTCCAAAGAACCAAAGATGCCATCATCAGCATATCGCAGTCCACTGCTGGACCTCTGCTTCCCCAATATCACGCCATCGTGTTCGATCTTCGGCTGTTCGCATCCAGCTCCTGTCAGCCATCTTGCGCAAGTCGTCACTCCACCTTGCCTGAGGGCGTCCTACACTACGCTTGCCGAGACGCGGCCTCCACTCAAGAACTCTTTTACCCCAATGGTTATCGGTATATCATCAGGCTATAATTGTCCACTTCTGGACACAGCTCTCCACTAAAGAGCGCCATATTGCTGGATGCGGCAAGCTGGATGTGTCCAGCATCAGCAAACATTTACAGTTTATTATCCCACCTGATCAGAGGGCGTCCCACACTACATTTGCTCAGTCGCGGTTCTCACTCAAGATCGCGTTTACCTCAGTGGTTGGCGATTCTTCATACGACATGGCTAGCCCATTGCCACTTCAGCTTGCCAATTCATTGAGATATATATTAATCTTCATTGAGCTATTAAACTTTAAAACGATTTGACGTAAAATGCGCAATTTCACACGCTTCGAAATTACAAATACATAATTAAATTCCCTGATCCCATACCAGTGTCCCCAAGGTAACAGAGGTCGTAACAATATTGCGACTTAATTTGCTGTAATCACGATATTTAAACAACTGAAGCCAAATAAATTACTTGAGAGAAAAACGCCTGTGATTTTAGTAATGGCCGACCGACATTTCCAATTCATTTCAAAAGCTGGTACTCATCATGTCTAATTCAAGATTATGCCGCACTATTTACCAATCTTTTTAAATCATACTGTCACATGTCACATTCGGCATGACACCTCTTATTCTGGGACGTAAAATGTGGATAGCCTAATTCATCATAGTAAAATCCATGCAAATTTTCAATGTCCGTCCATAACGTGACAAAACAGCTGTTTTAAACCACACGATTGATAGAGATAGATACTGTCCTATTTATCACGGTGTCACAAAGATACTCGTAAGTTAATAAACAGTAAGTACATATCAAGGAACACACAAGACATGGAACAAGACGTAGAATGGACATCTATACAAAGTCGCTTTCCTCCGACATGCTGGCTGTTTATATCTTCCGTACTTTGTAGCGCCATCTATGGGTACATGTTGAGCTATTGACAGCGAAACAACTCCATAGAACTAGTATAGCACTGAGACTTACTGCTGTTAAACATGATACATGTATATACATATTTCTATAGTCCTCTTCATGAATTTAATTAATTAATTTTTAATTTTATATAATTCGAATTTCATATTATTTCGAAGACGGCCCTCAACAATCACGCTTATGGGCTTTGATGTGACTGGCCAGGCCGTATTTGATCTTAAAGACTATTTTACAGGCGTAACAATAGAATTGGCCAGACGCGTTGTACGCACACGCGCAAGGGAGCATCGGTTTCTCTTTGCGTTGTTGGCGTTTGGCATCTAAGCAGAATTGCGGGTAAAGCACGCTGCTACAAGATCTACATTTTTTTCTTCTCTTGACAAGAAAAAGTTCTTCGGAACCACAAGGGTTATAGTAAAGGTCAGGATATTATTTAAAATTGCATAAAAACCGTGCAAGCTTTGCTTAATAAAATATGAACTATAACTATTCACAACATTTAAAAAATACTTACGTTTTGCATTGGCGCCTTGCAGCATTAGGAAAGCGGCGACCAGCGTTAGAGTAATAGTTATCTGAGCCATTTTTATCTGAAACAACACATATAATTTGGTCAGGGCTTGGATAGGTGGCCAGTTTTTGAGAACCATGAGTAGTACTGTCCTCCTTATACACTAACTAGAATTAACATCCAAAATAAGGGACGAGTATGTTTCTACTGCTACCCACAAATTGAGTTTGTCAGGCTAGCAGTCTCACTATTTGCTAATCCATCCTACTATATTTCAGAAAAAGCATTGAAATTATTTACTATTTCCACCAAATGAGCAAATGAATAAAAAATATTACTGAAGCTTCGTCCATTCAGAGGGCCCACCTCGAAAACTTAAGTCCCTATTACTCTAATTAAGGCGTTACAGAGAGTGACAAAGAGAATCGATTCGGCTGTTGTAAATTTTTCGGTTGCGCTCAAACTCTTTGTGCTGCAAGTTCCGTTTGGTACATAATGGTCACTAATCAAAATCAAATCAAATATATTTATTACATAAATTGATTAAGGTTTATACAATAAAGGATAAGAGGTTTAACAGTGATCCCCATACAGAGCCTGTGTCGTGGGAATCTTAGAGATTTTTTTTTTTTATTAAAAGTGAAGTGTGGGAATATTAGAGAATTTTTTTTTTTATTATTATAAGTGAAGTGTGAGTGTATGAATTTGGGAGTGTATGTTATATATGGGTGTGTGAACCTACGTGACAGAAGTGTGAAAAGTAAAAGGGTCTATAACTGTCCATAATCTTCATCGCATTTATCTTTTGTAGGTCTGTAACTTCCATAACATTACTTTAGGCTTCTGACCCGTTATAACAATTTCAAAGTGTCCCTTAACGAAGGTTTCAGATCCTAATATTATGAGATGGATGTCCCAAAACTCTCAAGTTAATTGTCATTTTTGTCACAAATTTTAAGTTAGCAAATCATATTGACAACAATAATTTTGCTTTGATATTTCGATGTTACTATTACTTGCTATTTAGTTGGCATTTTTTCATATTCACGAATGTGTCATTACTTCGCAATAATAAATACCCAAACAAATAACATACTATTCCACCCCCATACTGAAACTCGACACGCTGTCTCTACTAGGAAATTTCCCGGGAGTTGCTTGAGATATTATTGCAAATTTTCATCGTCATCATATCTGCCAAACACAATGACCGGTTTTGCGGTCCTTAAACTATGTCCAACAATGGGAGGTAGGGCACAGAGAAGTACCATCACACTTGAGTCTGGCGAAGCCCAACTGGAGAAGTACCTCCTCCTTACAGAAGACCACAGCCATAATAGCACTGCTACCTTTCACGTATGTAGTGTTCCTAATGCTGAGTAAGGTTCCCAGAGCTGCAACAACTTTAAGGGTAGGCAAAGCGTATGTGAATCCTCTGGAGTTGCAGGCTTCCATAGGCTACGGTAACTGCTTACCCTCAGGCAGGCTAGCTTGTTTGCCACTGTCGTTGTATAAAAAAAAACCAGTGGATTCCCGCGACCCCCGTTTGCCCCCGTGTCTTCTGGTGCGTGGTCGCCACTTGAGAACCTTTACGCCCCAACACGAAGCATTTAATTTGCAAATTAATGAGATTAGTTCACATTTCGCCATGTCACTAGATGCCGCGGGTTGCGCTTGTAGGTACGTTAAACTGTCACAGTAACTAAGCGGTATCCCGAAATCCTTCATTATTTAGCTACAAACATCTAGCCAAGAACACGAGTCTCATTCCATGGCTTAAACGCTTTTCCTGTAAATGGTTTAGGTTTGAGTTTAAGATTTAACCTCGTAATAGGAATGTAAAAGTTTTATGTTAAATATCTTAACATATTTTTGTTATATCATCAACAAATAAATTGTCATGTAAGGTCTGGTAAGTTCGCAAATAACAAAACGTGTCAGTAAATAATGCATGATAATTATATTAATATCCAATGAGAAATAGCTTTTTGAAGTTGGAATGTTGGTTTGTCTTAAACATAATTATACATTGACATATTAACGCAGTGGCGGCGCGTTTATACAAGCCGATTCCCGCCGGCTTGACTAACTTTACTGCATTTCAACATTTCAACGGTTTTCCTTGGGCTCAAGAAGAAAAGGCTTAGACATATCGGCTCCGTCTTGCCTAAGAAAAAAATTGGCGCGCCGCCACTGTATTAATGTCCTCCTTTAGGTTAAGTCGATTAAAAATAACGTAAATATTACACCTTTATTTATTCGTTTGGTATAATGTTTTTGTACATCCGCATTGATATTAGACAATGTATATATATCCATATATAGACGTATAATATTACTAAAGTAATCGTTATTTAGAAATATTCATATTTCATAATTCAACAACTGCCCTCTCGTGGCGACGCAACAGTACGAAATTGTTCTAGTGTCACTAGAACTTTGTAATTATCAAACTCTAAATTCAATAATGCCTGTGTAGGCTGTGTACTACATATAGGACTCAGGGCACCAGGAGGCTAAAACAAACACATCTAAATCATGGCATTTGAGCATCGTTTCCCATTTAACCAGGTAACCAGCAGGCGATGAAACAACTCAGTTATACCGGACATCCTGCGATACCTCTATCTTCACTAGACTATCCTGACCTGTGCAATGCACTCATTTTTAAACTATCCCTTCCGATACCAGAGATCTAAATAAAGTGGTCTTTAGTGGCAATAACCAGTTTTGAAAGATATATGATTCTGTAGTAAGGTTCGTAGGAGGTGGGTTCAAGATTTTCTGGACGGTTAGGAGTGACTATTAGATTAGCGGTGGGTGCATTTGACAATTCAATCGTATAGCGTTTCCACAGGACACCTAAATCCTTTAATGCATTTGACCTATTTTTGGAAACATGAACATTTTGCATTCACCGAAATCCGGCAAACGCGGTTGTACCCACACACCCACATTAAATTCAATAAGGCTTGTGTAGAAGATGTATAACGTATTCATCCCCGGAAACAAATACATGCTAAACACACGAATAAAAATGCCCTTAAGGATTCTAATCTGGAATCTTGCTTCGTAGGCACAGAGAACTACCTATAGAGTCGCAATGTTGTTCATTTTGTTCGCGATACAAGCTGCCAACACAAGAGGTGAAACGTGAGGGGCGGGAGGGCGTTAACGTCGCTGCGATTGGTTGTCTCAAGGACGACGCGCGGCCGCTTGAGCGTGTAGTGTTGGGACATGTTTTTTACCGGAAGCCTAACCGGTAGTCATTTATGTTTGGTACACAAAAGTAACTATAAATATAAATCAGTAGGTATAGTAATACTTACTTCAAAAGTATAGGTTAAAATACTAAGGGTGTAATAATCTAAAAATTAAATGTGTATGACAGTAATAAGAGCTCCAGAAAAGAGTAATTATAATATTATGTACGAGAGTGGTTTGTTTGTTCATAAACCACTCTCGTACATATCATAATGTGGGTTGGAATAACTTCTATAATTAACAGCCTATTTTAAAAAATGTCTTTTTGAATTAATTAATTAGTTATTAATTAAATTGTTATTGTATGTAAATAGTGCATTACTGCAAATACTAGTCATCCTGGATGAGTATCAGTTAGGCGACTGAAGGTGAGGAACGAGGCCAGAATATCACTTGCTGTCTAAATAGTCCCTAATTCAAAAATAGGACAAATTGTATGAATGGAATCTTGCAAATATATTAAAGTTAATACGTAATTTGTATTTTTATAAAAATACAAGGGTTTCAAATAAAATACATATTTAATCACTAGAGATACATTATTCGTATGTTGTTTGTGTAGGTAGACCATAGCTGTGCCCCCTAAGGATTCTCTGTAGACCACCTCGGCCACCATGGACTCCCGTGTTCTTCGGGCGCTGGCCGCTTGTCCCGCCATGCTACGTTAAGTTAAACTATATTCTCAGAAAGGCGCTTGTCAGCGCGAACATCCCCGCCACTCTGGTACACCAGATTGTGCGGGGTCAGATGTCGTTAATACCCGTTGTTGGAGAATAGGTCGCGCACTGGTGTGCTATTCTATGACACTAGACCCAAGGACTCACCAAGTGGATTCTAAAAAGCCCCCATAACATACCTCTATCTCAAACCAGCTATGAGTGCCCTGGGACTTCTTCGAAGTTCATCATCAGGCCCATTCTATGACACTGGACACAAGTACTTACGAAGTGGATTCTAAAAAGCCCCCATAACATACCTCTATCTCAAACCAGCTATGAGTGCCCTGGGACTTCTTCGAAGTTCATCATCAGGCCCATTCTATGACACTGGACACAAGTACTTACGAAGTGGATTCTAAAAAGCCCCCATAACATACCTCTATCTCAAACCAGCTAGGCCCATTCTATGACTCTGGACCCCAAGGACTCACCAACCCCCTCTAGTCCACTACATAACTCTACATAAAACTAAGTATGCTTACATACATATTCTACTACTATTAGTTAGTATTAAATATAATATACTATATAAACTACTGAAATATAAATATATTATACTCGTATATATATATATATATATATATATATATATATATATTTAGTGCGTATCTCTGATTTCTATTATATTTTGTAAATTCGGTACACCTTCGGTAATCCTAAGCACACGATTACGGTTAATACGGTAACGACATCAGCACATCACTAGAGCTACACGTGGCTTCGTAAGACAGGAATAGCACACTGTATTTACAATATGATGAAAAGAGACGAACAACTATCTACTTCTGTAAGCGACCAGTATAAATGAACTCCGCTAGGAACAAATAATTTTTCAATAATATAATCATTTTGACGTATCTGTGGAATGTTATACCATCTTTCTTGTAATTTGATGTCTTAGAATTTTTACCACACCATCTTACAGTACAATGACACATGATGTCAACGTTTTTATTATAATTATCTATTTTTTTGTGTAGTAACAATGTGCACTGCGCGCAGGTCAGATACTTGGACGCAACTGAACGGCACTGCGCGCGACCGGGAATTATATAAGCCTTGTATGCCATACGGACTGACGATCGTCAGTGCCCTGCAATACTTGTCTATAGGTTTACTGGTCTGTGTTCGTAGGTCACTCGACTAGGAGGCGTTTTTTAAGTGTGTACTTAAATTGTATTTACGCGAGTGTATCTATGGAATACATTACAGAATTTGAGTACAAAAGTTGAAATAGATGACATATACTTAAGAAAAAGCGACGAGGACCTCCAGCGTTCGAGACGGGACTCGAACCCGCATCTCTAGCTATCGCGGCTGACGCCTTAACCAATTCGGCCACCCGTACACAGCGGAACCCGTCGAAATTAATCAAGTATATGTAATCTTGTTTATTTTAACGGTTTTAGGCACCGTTTTACCAGCTCTAAGGTGAAACACTACGTGTTTGCGCCTCCTATATGAATCCCTTTCGGGATTCTGATATAGCTAGAGAGATGATGCTGCCATCTATGAATATCTATTTCAACTTTTAATTTATATAGTAGTATTCCTACTTAAAAATCAAAGCAAATCAAAATATTTCATAAAAAAAATATTTGATTTGTTCTTAGTTTGAGTACAAAAGTAATGTGACTAAAAATACTTATAGACGCTAAAAAAATGTATTCTATTAATTTAACCAATAACAAAGCCTTAACAATTAAAAACGTTTTGATAAAACACTTCAAAAGTTTTTGGCTCAAACACTTAGAACAATGGCGAATTCTTAAGGTTTCCTACTTTTAAAGCTTTTACGGTACGAATTATTTAGGAATTGTTGTTTATTATTAGCTTAGCTGGGTGTAATAAATCAATCATTTATCATAATTTGTGTCTCACTAATATTGTAAACGCGAAAGTTTAGGTGTTTGTCACTAAGGCTTATCTATTGAATTTAGTGATGTTTGTCCTGCTGGGAATTAGTCACGATCAAAAGAAAAATAATAAGATGCTATTTGTTTAAATTCAATATTAATAATATATTAAATGATATATGGGATACTTTCTTAGAAAATATCTATTTTAATTTTATGGAAAGTTGGTTGCTCTGTGGTACATTCCAAATGGCGAGGGCATACTTTTATATGTCCACTGCATTGCTTGAATTTGAATTAATTTTAAATATTAGCTTTATTTTATTATATGTCTATTTAATTATATTCATCAAATTATTTATATTTTAAATCAACTTTTTTGTCGAATTCGAAAATATTGCAATAATTGCAAGAGCTCGAATTTTAAAAAATCAATGAATAACACAGCAAAAAAATCTGCCTTGAAAACTACAAGCTTTTAGCGTCCGGCATTGAAAAAATAGTTCTAATTATTGTTCTTTGGAATGTCTAAAAGGATTGAGGCAAAATAGAATTCCCGCTTAACATACCTTTGCAACTGTAAAATCCCATAAATTTTTCTCACTGTCTGTCGGCCCAAGAAATGTATGCGTACGTCTCCATTGTAGTATTAAATAAATGGGTGATCTTAGAACTTTTCCCGTACCCCGCTCTTCCGTTTGAGTCGGCAGCTTAATCTGGATTTTTAATAGAATATGTCTACAAATTTCTTGGTTCGTGGAGAAAATGGATGCTGTCCATTTTCTCCACCTCGGCCCTTATGACGCCGGTAATTACTGTTTCTTAAGTAGGTTTATGTCATATATTTTAATTAGTAATTAAATAGTGTTACTATTTTAAAAAACTTGAAAGTAAGTCACAATATTTAATATAATGGTTTGATTTGTTCCTAATTGAATAAAACTTGTACCTTTACTGGCTTGTAATTTACTATTGTTTTTTTCCAGCTTTTTAATTATTAATTATGTAATATGTTTAAGATATCTTTTGTAATACTGTTTTGAAAAAATAAGTCCCGCCGAGTTTCTTGCCGGTCAAAATGCTTCTCGGGTCAGAGGTGTAGGGTTAGAACTGGTGTAGTTTTTATTTTATTTTTTCTTCTTTTGTATACTCGACGTGTAAAAGTGCCCTTGTGGCCTACTTACTGAATAAACGTTTCAGTTTGAGTTTGAGTTTATTGGAAAATATCAGTTTTTAACGTAACATGAGCTATATTTAACATAATATATCTATTTGACATTGTTATGTGCAAAAAAAAATGTATAATTATATGTGTTTGAAAATTGTCCTTCGGTAGCCTATCAGGAAAGCATGTTTTGTACAATAAACTTTTTTTAACGGGCCGGGGTTCGAACCTTAGGCTTGCTGCTCCCTAGTCAGTTCACCATGGACTAGATTAGGAGGTCGTTAAATATTAGTTACATTTAAAAGTTACGCTACTAACATAAAATATCTCATAGCGAGAGAGAAATAAACAATTAAAACCTGTGGGAACCTTACTCACCACCAGGAGCACAACACTACATACCTGAAAGGTAGCAGTGCTATTATGGCTGTGGTCTTCTGTAAGGAGGAGGTACTTCCCCAGTTGGGCTGCCCCAGAGTCAGGCGTGATGGTCATCGCTGTGCCCTACCTCTCATTGTTGGACGTAGTTTAAGGACATACCCGGGTCCGAGTTTTCTATATAGATTGTTATTTCATGTATGTCCTTGATGCAAATAAAAATTATTTACGTTCTCATTATTTACTCTTATTTTAGAAATACTTTAAAGCACTTGAGGTACATTTTCATTCTAGTCTGCTTTCTTTTCCTTCTTTTTCGGTAAAACTTCTCTCACGATGACTGACTTTCTTAATGCAATTTACGTAAATTACTTATAGAGATGGATTGGATAAAAATATTCAAGTTACATTTTTCATCCAGACTCTTTCGTTCCTAGTGACCGTAAAATGGAACATTTATTTAATATTTTAAGACTTTATTTTTACAAGTTACCGATTAGCATTTTCTCCTTTTAGTTAAATTTAAACCAAGATTGCTTTTTAATTGTATATACCTACATAAATACAGTTATGATTATCTTTGAGTGTTAACTAAAGTAATTTTCCTAATAAAAATAAGAGTCCTTATAGGTAGCCCTTATTATACAAAAGGTTCATATAGATAATTTTAATTGCCTCCAAACCTAAACCTGGGCTCTATATTAATTCGCATAATTTAACTTGACATATCGTTGTTACACATATTTACATGGCATAAACAATAAACCGCATGAGTAAGGATAATGTTAATTCGCATAGCTTTAGTTATCATAACGATGATTGGGATAAATATAATGAGCATAATATTATTTTATCTACGTACATATCATAAGTGCTCTAAAATGCGTCCAGAAACCGTAGGCAATGACCAGCATTACCAACCATCAGAAATGAATGGAGATGTAATGTTAACATTACCTACTGAAATCCGTAGGTTAACCTACGGATTTCAGTAGGTAATGTTAACATTACATTTATAGATATTAAAACAGTCATTGATACGAAACTCTACGAACGTAACTATAGATGTAATGTTAACTGAAATCCGTAGGTTAACCTACGGATTTCAGTAGGTAATGTTAACATTACATCTATAGATATTAAAACAGTCATTGATACGAAACGCCAATTCGTTTTGTTTTTTTAATATAAATCGAACGACATTTTAACTCGAGTGACAGTAGAATAGGGAGTTCATTCGCTGGTCTATGGTTTAAAAAAAAATTGACTGAGATACGAAATACGCAACGCCGCCGTTCCAAGTTGTCATTTGTTTTGTTCGTTGACTTTTTAATGTTTTCAAGTAACATTAGTAATAAGTCATTTCCCTACGGTTTCTGAACCCATCTTAAAACACTTATGATATGTGTGTAGATAAAGTAGTGTATGCAGGTATACATAATTAGGCACAGATACATAAACTACTATTGCATAAGTATTAAATGGTATAAATATATTATACTTTTCTCTCACGTAATCGTATTTCTAAACGGTCGCAGTTCTAAAGTCTATTGACTCACTATTATAATCGCCAATATTTCAGATGTATACAAACATATATTTTGAACAGTGCAAAAAATGTCGTAAGTGTAAAGAGAATGCTATATAAATTACGCATTATATGTGTCAACAAGCAGGCGGCAAACAGCCGCCCGGTGGCCGGAGTCCTTTACATATCTATTTCCATATGAAAATCCGTTTGATAACATAACAAGGGTGTGAGGGAAAACCAATATATATAGCAATAATAGTTTCAGTACATTATTCTCAAAGATGTGATGTTTATGTAATAAAATCTTAGTACGAAATTTAATTATACTGCGGGATAAAGTGAAAAAGAAATGACCAAAATTTCTGACTTACATTCTGTGTAAAAAAAAATCAAATTTAAACTGTTTATTTCAATATTTTTTAAAGTATACATTTTATTTAACATCATAATAACAGACCTTAATCTTAATATTAAAGATTTTGTATGGTCTTAGGTATTGAGTTACTCACGCATTGTCAATATAGTGTTTGATTGTTATTCGACTTTATCAAGGGCGCTTAAGGTCGCTTATTGCATGTAGTGACAGAACCCGGTCGGCACAGATGGCTCCAACAATATCATGCTTCCAACAGGTAAATTCTATGTCCCTATTTTTAAAGCTTAATCAATATATGAACCTATGATCTATCAATATATACCCGAGTTTTTAATGGTGTTTAAAGACCACCATTTAAAGGTCACCATATTATGATATATACATATTATGATATATGATATATACGTAGTAGTAAGGAAGTCCCCAAAGTTTTTTTCCTGTATTGTGTTATCATCTTCCATATATTTTGTTAGATAGTATAAGGGACAATTTCAAAAACATGTGGAATTTTCTGGGACACGTTTTTTGTTTATTGGAATAGAATTTTGTTTACTGGGTGAAATTAAAATGGTTAAACAAAGTTATATATTCTGAATTTATTCATGATTACGATAAACTTTTGAATGCTTTGGATACTACGGAGCCATAACAGAAAATTCTGTTAAAAAAATGACCTGTCCATAATAACAATTACAGCTAGCTAGCAGTTAGAATGGGAAGATCTCTTTTTTGAACAGATTTTTCGGTTATGACCCCATAGAGGAGGAGATTGATCGTAATGACAAAGAGATCCAGAAAATATATTTTTGCATTATCATTTTTATTTCTCCTGACATAATTAAAATTTAAAAGTAGCAGATTTTTGAGAAACTCATATAGATTTGATGTTTTTTTTTTTGGTGTAAATATGTAAGTAACTGTCTGAATAAATATAAATGGAACAATCCGCCTTAATATACAGTCAAGCGTAAAAACTGGTGCATTCCTCTTATTTCAGCGTAATAAAGTCGTGGGACATTTGTATTTAATAATCGATGTATATTTTTGCATTCGACTGTATACTGTCCAAAATAAAAGAAGTACAGTCAGCGTCAGAGATATGTGACCCCCCCTACATAGATTGGTTGTATGCAGGGGGGGTCACATATCTCTGACGCTGACTGTACATTTAATGTGCCAAATATATCACCGTAGCATATGCAAGCCAGTACCCTTACCATGAGTTGTGACATTAATGTTTTCGATAACGAAATCGAGTTTACTACCTGTGCGTCTCGTTCGCACTAATATAGTACAAGCGAGATGCACAGATAGTAAACTCGATACTCGTTATAGAAAACCTAAATGTCACATCTCATGGTAAGGGTACTGTAACTCTAGAATCTCTAGATGATTCACACGCGCGTTTTCTACCCTATGCCATGCCGTGGCGTAGTCTTGGGTACATGTTTTCGAATATTAAATGTATACATATTATCAGCTGTAACAGATAATGATGAGAAAAATACAATTTAGCAAAGTAGTCCATGTATGCGTTGTAATTTAATCGTACATTATCATATATATGTATGCATAATGAACTCAACGAATATTGTCTTTCAGAACGAATAGCATGGTTGCCATTTTAACATCTATCGCGCTATTAGTTCCTTTCGCACTCACATACTTGTTAGAGAGTGAGTGATGTTGTGGCAAATGATAAAAAGTCTTCTATATTAAGCTGTGTTTGTTTTTTTTAATTCATCTATTTTTTTTAAGCGATTCATATTTTCATATATGCAATAACAGAGTACCAAATATAGTATATTTCATTTAATCATATTATACTGATTTAAAAGCTCTCGATTTTTACACGTGATCAATACAATGTTTAGATTTTAGACATCATTACACAAATGGACTGAGCCCCACAGTAAGCTGAAGAAGGCTTGTATTGTGGATCAGCCAAGGATATATAAATATACATATACTTAAATACATTCGAGTAGTCTAATACTACTGTCTATAGTACTAAATATCTGTGCTCATCGCACAAATAAATGCCCTTCCTAGGATTTGAACCCAGGACCGTCGGCTTCATAGGCGTACATTTCAGCCATATGCAGTCCACTGCTGAACATAGGCCTCCCACAAACATGACTTATATCATCCTGGGGGGTAATTGCCATAGTCGCCACGCTTGACAGGCGGGTTGACGACCGCAGTAGCTGTAGATTGGGTTTCGACGGACGCCGCTGCCCATCCGTAGAATTTTTCCCTTTGTCGCCTCTTACGACACCCGCGGGAGGAGATGGGATGGTGCTATTCTAGTCAGCCGGCATCACACGGCATTCATACATACGACATTATAGGCATAATTAGTTATTATTTAGCAGAAATTGAGCATAATCATGAGTATAAAAAAAAACACCGACGTAAAATATCGTGATTTAAAATCTTTGTAAAACTATTATTTAAATGACGTAAAATAAAAATATACAATAATATATTTGATTCGTTAGTAGTTATCACCGTCCGATTTATATCGAGTAAATTAAATTTCATATTTCGACGAACCGATTAAGTAATTGCTGCTATTATCATTTTAGGATTTTGATCAAATTGACTGATCGCAGATTTTGCTGTCCATTTTCTAAATTATTTTATTTAAATCAGATTAGTCTAATTACTCACGCCAATTATTTAATTAAAAAGTAAACTCATGTTTTTTACTTTTAAAATACCGCTTTTTATGCTCTGTGAAGACTGTTGAAATATTTGCAATATTTAAGTTTTATACATACGCACTAAAATTCCCTCTGCCGCAAAATGTACAAAAAGCAAAATGTACACAACACGCAAAATGTAACAACAGTTAAAACGCTCAATACGCAAAATGTGCACAAGATAAAACGTACAATAAGCGGAACGTACAAAAGCACATTGTACAATCGCATAATGTACAAATCTGAAAATGCGCACTACTAGCAAAACGTACAATACGCCAAACGTGCAATATGCAGATAGAGTTGTAAGCAAAATGTACATTTTCACCTCACTCGCTCGGAAAACCTTAGTTTATAGCGCGAAATCTGCGTGGAAAAGCTTATTTTATCCGCTAGCGTGGAAAAGTCATTCGAATTTCGAAGCCGATTGTTGTAATTCTCTGTGGTGCAAATAACTTTTTTTTTAATATAAAACTCCTTCAACGCGTGACTGACGCCGCTACCGCGAAAAACGATATTCGTAAATTTCGGACTAACGTCCCTGTCACTCTCATCGGAGTAAAAGAGAAAGATGCTCGCAATATACGAACTTCGATGTTCGCGGTAGCGAGCCTGAGTTCATATTAACCATAGATAATAACCAATCAGAAACATCATTTACCTACACTTTATTTTATGTCAAATAGGTTTTATTATAAATACTAATATTTTATGTCAAATTGGTTTTATTGTAAATACTAATAGTATTTCTGTTATAGTATATTTATGTAATTTACATATTTTGGCTAATTAATCCATTAAATAAAACACAATTATATTGTTTATTTGATAAAGAAATTAACATGTACTTAATATTGTAATATCTGAACGCAACCGAAAAAAAAGAAAAATTTAAAAAGTTTTAAGTTATCACAATTCACGTAATCGAAAATTTGTCGGATTTGTCCTGTGCTAAGCTCTTTGAACTCAATGTTTGAACTATAAAAATGTGTGGTTCTATCAGCGATGCCGGCCGATATGATTTCCCTGAAAAATCGCGCGATATGTTTCTTTTATTGTTTTTCTTGTCGCTCGAATTTTCCTCGCTGTAGTGAGGTGAAAAGATGTGTGTTCCGCATGGCTGCAAAATTATTTGGCGTCTCGTGTCTTGAAAGCCTCGCTACGCTCAGGAATCTATCTTTGAACCATTCGCTTCGCTCATGGTTCAATCATAGCTTCCTTCGCTTGCTCTGCTTTCAATTTCAACACTAACGCCAAATAACCACTTTGCAGCCTTGCATAACAAATAACTATTTTGTTCTTTGCCTTTTATGTGTCCCACGCCACTGCTTGGTTTACACCTTTCCGAAGGCATTGGTCTCACCGCAAGTGAGTAAGATACTATCGGCTATTTCAAGGAACAAAAGATAATCGCTCCTGTGTAAATAAGAGAGAGAGATATATTTACGCTGGGCGAGAGTAGTTCATCACCCGGCGATGATATATGTCTCTCTTTCGGTCTTTGAGTTTATTCCTTTTCGAATACCAGACCTTAATAAAAATTGTACATGCTGGTGGAATCAGGGAATGCAAAACCGGTTAATTTTGTGTGGTAAAAATAACCGGTTTTGCATTCCTTGATGGTGATGTTGGTCTTTGGCGTTTCTGGAAAGGAAACAAACATTTATCTCGTGCAGCCTATATATTTTGTCTTTAGATGATAGAAAAACAGTTACGGGAAAAATGTTTAATTCGATACTAGTATAATTACTAATTAAAACTTAACTAAACTGCTCAACTTAAAAAAAAACGTAACTTTGTTTTACTTAAAATGAAATCAACACATCACGCGACTAATCTGACGTAAGTCATTTTGGTTAAAAATTTGTCAACTGTCATTTGGTTGCGTTGTAGCTGTTGTAAGATCGAATTATATTTTCGGTCGAACACTACGTCATGGCGTCTTCGGTTTCTAGAAGCTGGTTTATAAATACTTCTGGTAATTTTTCTATCTCCAAAATTTGCTTCTTTCCGCAGTTTATTAATGAAACCATATAAATTCATATTTTTGGAGATTTTGGTTTTTAGTCGACGATGCCACCCCTCGACAGCGTTTGTAGTGCGGTGGCGTTGATTCGCACAGCTTATAGCTGTCGGGCTACATTTCGGGTACCAAGTGTTTTGGAAATATTGCTTAAATTCGATCATGGCATCTGAGTTTGAGGCAGGTGACTCAGAAATATGGTACCAGGCTTCCGGAATACGATGAGCCGGCAGTAAGGGAAAAATTGAACATTTTTGAATTATTGTTCTTTCTGAACCAGTTGAATTCGCACCAAGTCTATTAGCGTTTTTGTGGACGGCGTCGTTAAAATGATGGAAACATCCACTAAACTTTGCTTCAGGATAGACTGCTCTAAATGCATTGACCTGTGCAAGTTCCCAGTCACATTTAAAATTTCTAATGTCGACTCCCAGTTGGTGTTTAATAACATTGAATAATCGCGTGTAGCTCGTTTTATTTTTATTGGCCATAAGCGCATACACCACTGGTACAACATTTGTGGACTCTGTATCTGAGTCAATGTCCAAATGGATGGCATATAATTGATAGTAGGGATTAGGCACAATTTTAAATGTAGCATCACCAAAGAAGGTGCCAGATTCTTGCGATAGCATAAGTACCCGAGAAATTTCAGTGGCAAAAACTATGACTTCATTTCTCCCGTCATCATCACTTACCAGAAATCCCTTGGCTAATGCCTCTGGTATGGTCACATCAATCGGCTTTCTAAACATCATTTTTTTTTCGTTAAGAAATTTTTTTATTGACCTGTAAATAGTGTCTCTTTTTGAAGCAAACGTTGGTGCATAGGCCGGCTGGATCTTAGAAATGTTGTCATCGAAAATTTGCTGGATGCCTCCCAACTCCTCACAGGCCCTTTTTTTTACTTCATTTATAGTTATGAAGATTTGATTTCCAATTTCATCGGGGTCACATACATGTGGCGACTGCCGTAAAACTGTGAAATTGGAGTCGGTGGTGAGAGATGCAGTGCACATCTCTCTGCTCACGCATTGCCATAGTATAGTACCGTTTTTGTTTAAACGCTTGCTTCGCCTATTGTAACGATATCCATTTAGCAGTAAAGTGGGGTTTCCCTTCTGGTTTTTTTCTATTATTGGTGAATTATCCATTTTCTTCGACAATCGACATTAAATAAAATGACAGCGTAGATAAAGTGATATATGTCACCTTTTAATATTTTCAAGTGCCAGTATTCATTTGTAGAGTTCTTACTACAGAGTATTGGAAGTGAAGTAGGTGTCATATCAGTAACCTAGTTCAGTACCTACTTTACAAAATCTATGATAAAATATCCATATTAATATTATAAATGCGAAAGCATTTGTGTGTGTGTGTGTGTGTGTGTGTGTCTGTGTGTCCATCTTTCACGGCTTAACGGAGCGACGGATTGACGTGATTTTTTAAGTGGAGATAGTCGAAGCCGCGGGCAAAAGCCAGTTATCATATACATATAGGTACTAACATTTTCCCGTGACTTCGGATGCGTACAAATCTAGAAAATATTTTTTAAGGTCATGAAAGCATAAAACTAGACAGTGGAAGGGATTCGCCGATTCAGGCCCCAGTAGCAAGTTGTGACAAGGAAAAGTGTTACGCCACTGTCTCACCCGATTCTCGCTCCGTAGTAGGGAACAAGGAAAGGTTCTAGAGCAAACCCAGCAGTGGCGTGGGACACATAAAAGGCAAAGAAAAAAATGTACATTTTGCTTACAAATCTACCTGCATATTGCACGTTTGGCGTATTGTACGTTTTGCTAGTAGTGCGCATTTTGAGATTTGTATATTATGCGATTGTACAATGTGCTTTTGTACGTTCCGCTTATTGTACGTTTTATCTTGTGCACATTTTGCGTATTGAGCGTTTTAACTGTTGTTACATTTTGCGTGTTGTGTACATTTTGCTTTTTGTACATTTTGCGGCAGAGGGCTAAAATTTATCACTAACCCATATAAGTAAGTTAGTATTAAATAGTTAGTAGTTATTCTTATAACATAAATAAGTGGGTTATCAGGAAAAAAGTGTAATTGTGTGGCACCACACAAATTCATTGTGTTATATATTCGCAATAGAAAACGAAAAAAAAAATAAGCAAACTCATATACCTCCATAGCTTCTATATTACGCGCTTTTAAAAAACAATTACATTTGTTAGTTTCTTGTTTAGCTCTAATATGTGATAATCTATATAAATAAATAAATAAATATTTCAGGACATTCTTACACAAATCGACCTAGTCCCACGGTAAGCTCAATAAGGCTTGTGTTGCAGGTAGTAGGCGACGATATATATAATAAATAGATATATATAAATACTTAAATACATAGAAGTCATGGGTGTTGACTCACGAACAAATATCTGTGCTCATTACACAAATAAATGTCCTGACTGGGAATCGAACCCAGGACCTTCGGCTTCATAGGCAGGGTCACTACCCACTAGGCCAGACCGGTCGTCAAATATATAGATTAGATCAGTCAGGACAAACGTTATAATATGTATATAAATATCCCACGCCCAGTCCAAACCGCATAACCTAGATAGCTTATTTTTTCACAATAGGTAGTTTATATACCGTAAGGACATACCAACAAAGGAATTTTGGAAATTTCACCATTAACGAGATAAAAAGGTGGTTGAAAATTTGTATGGGAATTGTGTAAAATTTAAAGCGAGAGACTTGTAATTTTGTGTAAACGCTCCTTATTCCTACCGCACGCGCAGAAGTGTAATACCTATAAGGTACACTTATGCGCGTGCGAAGCTGTGGGCAAACGCTATATTCTGTGAAAACGGATTTATCTAATAAAATTTCGTCATATGTCAAATGATTTTTTTACTTAGAAATTCAGTTGCCAGTCCGCCATGTTTGATTACCTTATTTTTACTTTCTATTGAACCTGAATATATGTTTTATCCTTCAATATCATTAGCAAACAATATTTCGATACCAAACTTTACACTGATCCAATATGGCGGAGTTCCGGTCACGCCGCCGTATCAATTTCCATAGCCCGGATGACGCGCGAAGTGTATTGCCATAATGTAGGTACTCGGGGGAGTGGAAACCTATTGCCTCTTATAGTCGAATGAAAAGAAAATTCACTTGAAGACTGGGGGAATTATGATTTCAGAGCGTTTTTCAACATTTTGAACCTTTTGTACATTTTGAGACGGGATCCCGTCTCGAACGCTGGAGGTCCTCGTCGCTTTTTCTTAAGTATATGTCATCTATTTCAACTTTTAATTTATATAGAAGTATCACTACTTAAAAATCAAGGCAAATCAAAATATTTCATATAAAATAATTTAATTTGTTCCTACTTTCATTTTGAACTTTATTCGAAAGCAGTTCAGTGTACTATTTTTTATTTCTATTTTAACTTAATCAGTTTACGTTTGTGGTTCGTATAAACAAGAAAAACAAAGATAGATGTTCCGTAGTTTTCAATTTAGGCACAATATGAAATACAATGCAAATATGAACGTAAAAAAAACTACTACCGGGGGCCTATTTCTCGAACTATTACTTTTAATACAAGCGAAAGACTCTCTCTAACAACATGTGTCAGAAAGTGACTACCGCTTGTATTAAAAGTCACAAGTGTTCGAGAAATAGGCCTGAGTGGATTATTAGTGGACCCTACACTTCTGAACTGAGAAGATTATTACAAGCAAGAAACTCAGCCGAACTTATTATTTCAAAATAATACCCTCACCTACATATGTGGTAGTCCACATGGAAAGGTACCTTATGGCGCTTGGCAGTTACGTTTCAAAGTTATGAAGCATCATTAACAATAGCGTAAGCGGCAAGCGCCATAAGGTACCTTTCCAGGTGAACTACCACATATGTAGGTGAGGGTATTATTTTGAAATAATAAGTTCTGCTGAGTTTCTTACTTGTAATAATCTTCTCAGGTCAGTGGTCGAAGCATCATTAACAATAGCGTAAGCGCCAAGCGCCATAAGGTACCTTTCCATGTGGACTACAACATATATACATGATTGTGCGTAGTCCCACATGAAAATGAACCCTGCATATACCTACGTATCTATAAATAAATAAATAATAAATATTTCAGGAAAATCTTACACAAATCGACCTAGACCTACGGTAAGCTCAGTAAGGCTTGTGTTCTAGACGCTAGACGACGATATATATAACAGATAGATACACATAAATACTTAAATACATAGAAAACACCCATGACTCAGGAACAAGTGCTCAGCGCACAAATAAATGAACTGACTGGGATTTGAACCCAGGACCATCGGCTTCTGAGGCAGGGCTACCTCTTTTATCAATTATTGTACCTCTTTATTTAAAATCGCAACATGATATCTGTAATTAAATAATTCTACATTTAATTGTCAAATTTTCATTAGAAACATTTAATAAGTGTTCAATTCGTTAAGTATAATTTCAACATGACACTTTAATTTTAACAGTTCGTTCAAGTTCAAACCATATTAACACGGTACTAGAGTTTAGTTTTGCCTAAACTGAGGCTCGCTAAAACTTTCAACTCCCAAAGGCAATTTCTAATTGTTTATAATTGACTTTACAAAAAACAATGTCAATTTGTGCTTACACAAAAATCCTAGGGCGTGGGTTTGAATATTGGGCTGTAAATAACTTTTTTTTGCAGTGTATTTCATTTGTTGTTTCACAAAGGTATCTAATTATTTAGGTATACTAAGCAGGCACAGTCACCATCAGATATATCTGAATCTCTATTGTCAAGGCAGAAATCGCGAATCGTCTGGTTAATGTAACTGGTGACCGAAGAGCTGACAGCTTCCTCGTACAACATATCAACATTGCGATACAAAGAGGAAATGCCGCCAGCTTCGTTGGTAATTCTCTAGCTAATTAGGTGATGAGTTTATTAATAATATTGCTCATAATTCCTTACTGCTTATAGAAATAGAAATAGAAAACATTTATTCAAGGCAGTTTACAACTACAAAAAATAAAAATAAATAAAAACTAAAACATATTCGATAAAACTGCCTCGAAATGGTCCCGACCCAGCATGATGCTAGCCCGGGTAGCCAGCGCTGGTCTTCCGTCGGGGCCATTAACGAGTCACTTGACACATCGAAGCAAATTATGAATGGTAGGGTCATTGTGTCATCATGATAATATCAGCCGAGGGAAGTCCACTGCTGGACATAAGCCTCTTCCAAAGAGAGCCATCATGACAATGGATTCCCTCAATGGTGAGCCTTATGGTAATGGTACTCGCCGATATCTTCTTTTTCTAAGAATCAATTTTGTTTACAGACGACGAGAGTCCTTTTGCATAACAATTTGCAACTAATCATATTAGCGGAACCCTCTTTCCAATAAAAGAAATTGGAAAGGGACTTCTCATATTACAAGTAACAAGTTGTTATGCAACAGCCCTATTTATGTTTAGAGTCAGATGGCCAGGTATTGAAATGTATCCAATGATTGACGATGTATTGTACGCTATTGTAATATTCTTTAGAAAACTTACTTATATAGATAAAGAGAGATCGTGCAATTGAATTTGTAGTAGTTGTACGCGAAAAAGGAAATTTCATATATACCGGGTGTGGCCTGTAATAGGAGCGTTAACTTTAGGCATCGTTTCTACACCACAAACGTAGCAACATTAGTTCTACGACTTTTGAAAATAACTTATAGTTTAATAAATACTAATAAAAAAAGGTTTTCGAAGCAAAGCAATGTATTGCGAAAACTATGAAGTTTGTAGGCTGACAGTAAACGTCAACTAGACTATTGGATGCTGTTCATTGAATGCCTGTATAGAACACACAATACCACTACCGATGCAATACCACGCTCTCGCTAATTTATCTATAGCATTCGACTTGATTGTAATAGGTGATTATAATATATCGCAGGATAAGCGTGTGAAACAGCAAAATATAGTCATAGCATCTCGCTCACACCATCGCCGGCAACCCCACAAGTATATAACCGCTTTAGATTACGCTATTACCCTTACCATGAGTTGTGACATTGAGGTTTTCGATAACGAGTATCGAGTTTACTATCTGTACATCTCGCTTGACCTATTTTAGTGCGAACGAGAAGTACAGATAATAAACTCGATACTCGTTATCGAAAACCTCAATGTCACAACTCATGGTAAGGGTACTGATCCTAAGATGAACTAATGCGCACATAAGATTTTCTGAATTTTGAAACTACTTGTGAGTCGGCTCACGCGTCGATTTTATGGGGCCGATTACCCATATAAAAGGTGACGAAATAACGTTATTATGATTATGCCTCGGTATTTATTGCTTTTTAGACAAAAAGATATGTCTAGTGACAAAGAATTAGAATAGCACCACCCCATCTCCTCCCGCGGGTGTCGTAGGAGGCGACAAATTGAAAACCGACGGATGGGCAGCAGCGTAACCCAATCTACAGCTACTGCGGTCGCCGACCCGCCTATCAAGCGTGGCGACTATGGCAACTACCTCCAAGATGATACAAGTCGTATTTGGGGGAGGCCTATGTCCAAAAGTGGACGGCTTACGGCTGAAATGATGAATGTTGACGATGAAAGACTTAGGTCTTCCCTAGGGAAGGAGTAAGGAAGAAATAAGGTATAGCATTTCAGGAACTAAGTAGGTACCACATCATAAACAATTACTATAATTAGGGACAGTGTTACACACCTATCGACCTGATCCTATAGACGAAGATACGTACGATAAGATCCGTATTGGCGGGCAGAGCGTACCTTAGAACGGTGTATATAGTGCGGTCGCCAACCCGTCTGCAAAGCGTGGCGATAACGAGGCCGTTACCTACACCCAGGATCAATTACTGGTGATAAATATACAAATAAGCTAGGCTTGGATCCCGGAATCATTTCCTTGGTAAGCAGTCACTAACTATCCAGGCTAGAAGACCGTTGAATATTGTGACCTACATATTAATAAAAGAACGACGACTTTGGGTTCGTTGTGATCGTCATGGCCAAAAGTTTAATAGTATGCTTAAAAACAAAAAAAAAAACAATCTATAAAAAAGCCCCCTTTTATAGTACTTTCAGGCGGCACAAAGCTCGCCGGGACAGCTTACTAGCTGTATAGTAGTATTAGTATAATCTACACTTCTACACTAATAATATAAAGGTGAAAGTTTGTGAGTGTGTATGTTTGTTACTTCTTCACATCTAAACGGCTGAGCAATTGGTATGGAGTTAGCTGACACCTTGGATTAACACATAGGCTACGTTTTTTGTCTAATAAACTGCGGGCACAGCTAACTAGTAAGCAAAATAATAACTTCAAATAAATTTTCATACAATTGTATTACAAAATGCTACTTTGAAATATGAAAAGTATTACAAACATACAAAGCAACAGCAAGCAAAATGTGTTCTCACTTCTCTGCACTTTCTTTAACATTTTACGTAAAATTGTTAGTTATTTATATTGCACATACTTGCATCAAAAATGCATAGTGGTATGAAATGGCGCAATAAACACAATTTCTACTTATTTGCTTTTAGCTGTCCCACCTTACGTTTGTGTACAGTCAGCAGCAGAAGTTGCTAAACGGGCGAGGTGTTCAGAATGATCTGGACACGCTCTTATTATCTTAAAAATAAAGATTTTACTTCTTTTTTTTTAAAGCAATTTACAAGGGGGTAGCACATATTACTTGATATTGTAGCCAATAAGCCTGATATCGTGGTGATAGACCAATCGCAGCGCCGGGCAATGCTCGTCGACATCACCGTCCCATGTGACGAGAACCTCGTGAAGGGCGAGAAGGACAAGTCCAGCAAGTACTTATACTTGGCTTATGAGGTAACCGCCATGTGGGAAGTTGATTCGGCGATCATTGTACCGATTTCGAGTCCGTCGAAACCCAATCTACAGCTACTGCGGTCGCCAACTCGTTTGCCAAGCGTGGCGACTATGGCAACTACCCCCAAGATGATACAAGTCATATTTGTGGGAGGCCTATGTCCAGCAGTGGACTGCATATGGCAGAAATGTAAACCTTCAAGATGGTCCATCTCTCTCACAAGCTATAATTATTTTCCTGGACTTAGTGTTAACGCAATTCTAAAAACATATTTTACTTTGAGTACTTCAGCGAAAATGACGCTCCCAGCGGCAGTACAGAGCCAAAAGCATAATAGTCTGGAGAAAGTTTACAAAAAAGTATAATTGGATAGAACCTTCACCGACACCTGTAACTTTTGTAAAGAGGTCCTTAAATCTATTTTGGGGCTTACTTGCCTTCATGAGAACCCTGTCGGAATATTATAACTCGGGGTCCGAAATTAATTCATACAATGAATGACAATGACTAGATAAGTTTAAAAGTGGAAAAGTTTCCAGGGGCTTCTAATTTTCAAATTATCCGCAACCGGAAGGCGCATCGTGGGCAAGCCCCCCATAAGGTGAACCAAAGAGATGGTGAGGATCGTGGAAATCTACTGGATGCAGGATTGGGGGAGGCCTATGTCCAGCAGTGGACGATCTTAGGCTGATATGATTCTCAGTAATTGTTTTTTTTTTTTTTATTATAATCACGTTAAGTTTTATTAAGTGTCGCTTCTTTTCAAAAATTAAAGATAGATAGGTAATACTCTATTGCAGCAAAAGATAGAGAGAGAGAAGAAGTAAAAATTAAAAAACACAAAGGCAAATTTATCCCTTTAAGGAATGTCCTCCAAACGTAATAACAAAAACATATTATGCAAAGCGTAATAAAAATCGGTGAAGCGTAAGTCGGCCTCAAGAAAAAAATAGATGAAACTACTGTTTTTATTACAAACGGATAGACTCACGTGAAATTATATCGCAATAGGCGACACCCTCACCTCAAGCGGTATGTCCTGACTCGGCTTGAAAATGGGTACCAGATTGTACCCATACGTAAAAGTAGGTAAGTAGGCTGATGACTTGATGATAATGACATTTAATTTGACGGGAGCATTAGTCTAGGTTTTGTGTTTTTAACATTTTGCTAATTGTTGATGTAGCTGTACAGATTTGAGATAGAAAATATAAAGTACTTTGCGAAAACTGATCAAAGTCTGGAGTTGATATGAAGTCATCGCATATACACCCACATAAATATAGTGGCGAAAAAAAAACAAAGCATATTTTTAAATTACTACATTGTGTAACTTTTGTTCTCTAATCAGCGTAATATATGTATGATTTAAGTTGCTCAAGTGACTTGGGTCCAAAATGTATATTAATAATGGAGAAATAAACAAGAAAACATTAACCAAACATTCATAGGAAAACTGTTTAACAGGTTAAACCAGAAGAGATTCTTTAATGCGATAATCCTAAAGTTAGACTCGAGGCTTTATCTTGTAATCAAGGAAAGTAGGTCATATCTGTTCGAACTGTATTACCAATTTTGTATCCAATCATTTGATTATCAAATGTAGAGTAAACTTTTTAGGAACGATTTAGTTATGGGATATACAGAGATTAAGGCGTGCGTTTTCCCTGCAGACATCGCGAATGTTATCGGGTCTAAAGAATCCGTGAGCCTCCTAAGTGACACAAATATCACTCTCCATTTAAAACAGGATCAACAGAGAAGACGGCAGATGAGGTCGAAAAGTGCTCGAGTAGAAACCACGGACTAGCAAGCGCAGCGGAGGACGTCCACCCACAAGATGGACAGGTCGCCGGAAGACGCTGGATGCAGGTCCAAGGGGGAGGCCTATATTCAGCAGTGGACGTCTTATGGCTGAGATGATGATGATGATGTTTAAAACAGGAAACTATCAATTGTAATATTCTTACATAGTTTATGAAAAGCACTATACAAGCTTTATATATTTAGCTAGATGCATAGATGGCAGCACCATATGTCTAGCTATATTAGAATTTCGAAAGTGATTGATATAGGAGGTGCAAGCACGTAGTGTTTCGCCTTGGTGATGGTAAACGTTTTTTTTTATATAAACGTGGCTAACGAGCAATTACCGTCACCCATGTGCACCCGCAACACCAGGAGAGACACAAGCGCGTTGCCGGTCTTTGGAGTTCTGGGAACCTTACTCACCATCAGGAACACAACACTACATACCTGAAATGTAGCAGTGCTATTATGGCTGTGAACTTCTGTAAGGAGGAGGTACTTCCCCAGTTGGGCTTCTCCAGACTCAAGCGTGTACTTCGCTGTGCCCTACCTCTCATAAACCATAAACCGTTTAAAAACACGATTGCATATAATTACTTGGCTTTCGACGAGTTTCGATGTATCCGGGTTTTTCATAAGTATATTTCATCTATTTCAATTTATAGCCTATAATAATATGTTAGTAGTGTAAAGTTTCATTGAAATCCGTTCAGTATAGTTTTCCCGAAAGAGCAACAAACAACCATCCATTCAAATACATGTAATAATATAGATATAAGACAATAGAAATACAAAAACAGTTTAACGTGTTGTGACCCTATTATAAACACTTGACATATCCGTGGGTAGAAAATTAATCCTAGGCTATCAAATTGTCGGTAGATGTGTTTAATTTTCATTTACGAATACTCTAGAGCTAGTCCCGGAAAATGGTATATAATTTAAAATGTTTATTTACTTTCACAAAAGAACAAAGATTGATTGACAATATTGCGTGAATGGGCCAAAATTAACTAAGTAACTAACTAGTTACTTAAGAATTTGCTGCAAAAACGATAATTTTATGAACCACACACACTTTTGTTGGTTAGCCAACCATTCCGTCCTATCCTTTTCATAAGAATAATGTGATGATCAGCCGGCATAGCCACCACCCCATCTCCTCCCGCGGGTGTCGTAAGAGGCGACAAAGGGAAAAATCCTACGTACGGGCAGCAGTCGCCAAACCGCCTGCCAAGCGTGGCGACTATGGCAACAACTCCCAAGATGATACAAGTCATGTCACTGATGGGTTCTAAGCGGGATGATATTTAAATCAGAGATGAAACGGATCCTGCCACTTTTCGGTATCCGACCTATCCGGCTACAATTTTAGTATTCGACCGAATACTGAATATTGGCCAAGTATTATTTCCCGGATACATTATCACATAAATACATAACTGTTATCGAAATTTAAAAAGTTAACAATCTACAAGGATTATTTATTACATCAGTTTAGTCTTTCATACTACCTTTAGCAATGTCCGCAATTCAATGCAATTGGCTTATGACTTGAAATAAATAATTGGAATCTGAATATGAATTTGCCTGTAGATTTAGCGCAATTTCTATTAATGACTGCCAGCAGCAAGAAACAAGTTGCAACTTGGACAGCACACGCACTCGCGCGTTCAAATTGACTTCATTTTAGGTTCAACCTATGGCCGGATATGCCGGATAGGCCGATGACTACGCCGGATATTCGGTATCCAGTAACCGGCCAAACCACTATTCGTTGCATTTATAATTTGAATGTAAATTAAATGTAAATAATTTTTAATTATTTTGTACTAGTATTAGGACGATGGTCCCCAAGAGGAGGCTATGTAAGGGCCATATTTCCGAGACTAGCTCTCCGACTACTCGCATCGACACCGCAAAGTTAAGCTGTTAAATAACTGGCAAATAGTTACAGTTAGATAAAGTTTGCTTTAGGGTTTTGTGAAAGTTCCCTCATTTCATATTGAAGCAGTAAAAAGTTTTGGAAGTCTGTCGAATGAGCATTTAAATGTCGGTTTGGGTTTTTATAATTTTTTTTGGAGCGGATTATAAGTGTATGGACGAGAATTTTAACTAGTTGTGGTCTATAAGCCGTACAATTTTGGTACTTCGAGGATGAAGTATAGTAGAAAAGAGTTTTTAGATCCTGTTTTAATATTTATTTATTTTTTTGTAGAATTTGGTTTGATAAATGGGTTTGGAATTTAGCCAAATGGCATCGACTAAAATACAATCATACAAGTCTTCTGTCTATAAAGGACAAATGAGGAATTATTTTACACAAAACAAGATCAGGGTGATGACCCGTAGCCAAGATCCCAAGAAGACGAAAAAAAGGTATGGTGAATATCACATGACTATCACATGACATTCCTTTTGTATTACCGTTTCGATTGAATTTTATACAATCGAGAGGCATATTAATAAGTAAACGGGGTTTAGGGATTGATGTAAAAGTATGGGGATTGATGTAGGCAGTGTAAGGATTCCGGACGAAGCGTGTTGCGGATTTTTTCTTGTACGTATTTCAAGAAGCCTGTCTCGGATTATCACGGATGTGGTCGATGTTTGTATTACATTTTTGACGAAGTCTGTGTCAGATAATCACTGATGTGGTCGAAGTTTATAACGGATGCCGTTTAGTATGTTTTAACGAAGCCAGCGTTGTGGTTTTGGGCTATGACTCATGAATTATTAGATTGTAAACAATTTGTTAATTAAATAATAAATATTCTCTTCAAACTACAATAGTTGTACATAATTAATACATCATTTAAACACGTATATTTAAAAAGATAACGGAATCGGTTCTAAACAGACGAAAATCCGAGACAAAATAATATTCTACGTCAAATATTTTTTCCATATTATTGTATCCTGAAAATTTATAAGAAAAAAGAAACCAATAAAAAAGTAGGTACCTACGTATTATGATATCAAGACAAGAAGGGCAATAACAATGTTTTACGTGGAAGGTAAATGTAATCTTTTACTAGTAAACGTTATTTACGAGACTTAATTATAGCGATTCTTTACATTTACGACTAATATTATAACGACGAAGTGCTGTATTAAAATTATTTAGTACGATCTATGACTATATTGCAGAAAATATAATTAACTTTTATTAAAATATATTTTCGAAAAATTAAGATTTTGATAGAATTCGATTAATTAAGAAAATAATAAATGATATTTATTCAGTCAAAAATACATTTTACCGGCTAACTTAAGACTAACTTAAGCCTAGTCAAATAGTCCCTCTCGAGTCGTCCCTGGAGCAAAGGTACCCATTAACTACACTAGCCGCGTTACCACGCTGAATAGCGACGGACAACCTAAGAAAATGAACTTAAGAAAATTTCCCATATTACCATAGATAGGTTAGGTATTTTATAGTTACCTAATAATTCGGTATTCAAAAGATGAAGAACTTTGCACGATACTTGAATTTTGTTTGAAGATTTTGACTGTCAAGAATACTGAAATTGCTACTCGATCTACTACTTGATCAAATTTAAACTGTTATTAATTTGTTTTTGCTGCGATGATTATTTATAACAATTGAACGTGTATAGGTAGGTAGTACATCTTTGAGGATTTTAACATATAACTTTTTAAGGCAAAGTATGTTGTGACATATTTTGAGAATACATTAGAAATAGCAGAAAAATCGTGAAGAATTATGTCAAATTAGTTATGTATGAAAATCGTAATAGCTTTAATGAAATATATTTAGTAAGAATGTTTTTGCCCAGTTTGCTAGTTCCATCGGTAAATAGTTTTTTTTTATTTACTAATATATTTAAATAAAAATATTTATTTTAAGAAAATAGGTCATAAGATCATACCTGTCTTCATAATATTTATAAAATTTTACCATAGAAATTTATTATAAAATTCACATCAGTTTATTTATTTATTTATATACTCGGTGTAATTTAAAAGTTAATGTTGCAAGATCTTGTATATGTTACACAAAAGTTGTGACACATTATTGTAGCCGTTGACATTTTTTGGTAGTTTATAATGTATCTTATTTTTTAGTTAATAATTATCCTGTTAAATAAGTATAAGGTACACGTATTATACGAAAATATACCGCATCTTAATTATTGCTTATATTTCTTAAGCGAATGTGTTTAAATGATACTTTTTATTATTATTATAAATAAAAAGTACGTTGAGTTCTTTTTTTGTAAAGTATATTAAAAATAATTAAACTAAAACTCTAAATTTAGGGTAGGCCACTGTTCTTTTTTTAGTTTTAATGGCTTAATTTTTTACACAAACTTTGAACACTAGGGATATTTTGACTATTTTTACAAAGTAGTCCACAATTCAAGATTAAATGTTTTGAACTACCGCATCTATCAGAAAGTTTCTGTTAAGTACAGATACGCAACTTCTTTATAATAATATTTCTAGAGCCGTAGCGAAGAAAAAAAAGTATTTAAAAAGTACTATGAAACGTTTGTAATCGTTACTACTACTTCTAACATTTCATTTTTACCAAAAAACTCTTTACATCAATAGGTACAATTTGTAAGCTAGAAAATACTACTTCAATATTGCCAACTTTAAAAAATGTATTAAAGAGTTTTCTATACTTTGAACTTGGTAACTTTCCCCGAGAAAGTTTCGCAACTTCAATGTTATTGCAAACACTATTTCTGTAATCAATTTTGTCGAAACTTCAAAATTGTTTTTATGTAAATTTTGCCTACCATTTTTTTGGAAATCAAAAAAAAAACCTCAAAAGTTTTTAGCTGAAAATCACACGTAAAAAAATCACTTGACTAATCTAGTTTGAAATCACAAATATACTTACTGTAATTCCGATCCGATATTGCCGACTGTGCAGTTCTTAGCACATGTTACTGGGCCCTGCAAATCACGAATGCGCTAGGGAGGGCCGCCACGGGGCTTTTAAGCGCCGCATAGAGTTGGGACGGCGCAGAGTTACCGCGTGGGCGCTGTGACGTTGCCACTTGTTTTTGAGGGCGGGTTTGACTTATTTTCAGTACAGTTTACGACATCGATTAAGAAAATTGGAAGGTACATCGTGTTCTTATTTAATTCAGTTAGTTTTTTTAAAGTCAAATACAATTGTTACAAAAGTAAGAAACTATTTTTTTAATATTTGCAATAAATAAATTAAATAGCTAAATTAATGTGACAGATTTTTAATACGGACCAGTATAATTATGCGTCGATGTCATAAAATGTCGTAGGAATAAACATTACATAATACCTATACTGATATACGTGATTAATAATTATATTATATATTAACTATTCTGCTTTTTAGTATACTTTGAAATCTAGATTAGATTTTAATTTTCGTAATTTGATAATGAATAGATTTTAATTATAGTATTTCACAAGGAGCCTGGATAAAGTAAAATAAAATAACATTAAATACAAAATATACGAAATATTTTAATAACATTTTTTTTTTATACCTTTCAAATTATTCCCTTTCAAAAAAGAATAATTTATTTTTTATTGTAATATTTGTATAATTTATTATAAGTACAGATAATATAAATAGTTACAATTATATAACTATTTATAGATAATACATGTAGATATTTACGTAGGTATTGACCAACTACAACTAAGTTTATTAGTTTAACATCAGCATCATACCCATACTAATGTTTGGTTACATTTTAGCTTGTAAAAAGGACACAGGGTTGTTGTAAATAACACACCAACAGCTTGGAGTAACGAAAATATACTGATTCAAAAACAAAACTAATAAATTGACATACAAAAATCAAACATGACAAAATAAGTTAAAAATCGAAACATAAAAGAAATAATAAATACTTAAAAACTATATACAACCTCAACAGCTTGTACACCTCGTCACAATCACAAATAAAAAGTAATGACGATGTATGGATTATATATATTACGAGTATATGTGCAGAGAAGGGATGTAAGAAATATTGTATATTTGCATGTTTATGCGTTCGGCTGTATTCTGTACACTTACATATTTGCATAGGTTTCTGCGTGTACTCACAGTTAGGTCTGGAACATCACAAATTTGCATGATTTGAAGTTTCTGTTAGTTGAGTAAATATATGTCCTTCTTAGATGTTTAGATTTGCTGTGCGTCTCCACACTCCAGATTTACTGTGTTGGTTTAAGTATACATTCGTTTTAAATTGCAACTTTTTAAATTGTCTTATTGACGCTTAGACTAAAATAAATAGTTTTTATTTAAGATGTTGGTACTTCAGTAGAAGTTATGCACTCAAAAAAATTAGCTTAAATTCAAAAATAGGTACCTCATTATATGTCACCAAACACAAATATGATCCTTCAGTAAACAAAAACCTTTTCCGAAACCACAAAGAGCACATTGCACGTAGAACCCATTGTCGTTGGGGCGTAAAGGTTCCCGAGTAGCGACCTCATACCGGAAGGCGCAGCTTGGGTAGACCGCGAGAATCCGCTGGGCCGCGGGCGGTTTGGGGTGGCCTATACCCAGCAGTAGACATTCGGCGGATACGATGATGATGATGAATAGTGACATAATCTGGCCACAACAAATAGGGCTTTGTTACTTAAACGAAGAAAACTATTTAAATAGACAGATATATAAAAACTTTATTCAACCACAACTATACAGTCTGTATTTTTCATACGGGCGTATATTGTAGTGGCGATTAGTATTGGACCTCAAGAACCTATTTACATTAATTTTGTTAAAAAAATTTGGTTATTTTTATTTCATACATAAAATTTTTGCAAGCAAAGTATTGCGTCTATAGTAATTAACCTACCGATGCGTCATTTCATGTCAGTATTACTTGTCATGTCAAAATAAGTTGGACTGCGTACATTGATGCCCGGTCAGACTTAAAAAAATCGTTACAACTATGTTGTAACACTATAACAAAATTATTAACATAATACGAGTCGTATTGCTGGGTACTGTATGTGGGCAACTTATACGCCCATATGAAAAATACACACTGTATATGTAGTAATGAAAGTATAATGTAAACAATCAAATCACAAATAGAAATTACTATTTATTGAACAATAGTTTAATCCCTTTTTTTACAGACCTACATCACATTGCCAGTTTCCACCAATAACAAGCAAACTTAAAACCATTAAATACTGATTGCACAACTCTGATTACAATGAATTAAAACCCTGTAGGTAGTAAAACGAGGTGTAATAACGTTGTTACCAAACTAAACTTTCCATATCTGAATAATAATTTTGACGATAAAGTTTACTAACACAATCAATATTGATATAATGTTACTGATAACAGCAAAAGTTCTATTTATACAAACAGTAATAGGGATAGTCTCTCACTTTAAAATAATAGAAAGTTAGTAACAGGGATCATTTCAATTCAGTATCAAAATTATGGAAAATAGTTCTGGTGTATTCTAGCAATCTTTAATCTGACCCACGTACCTATTTCAGAAACTAAAAAAAAAAAATTACTTTACATTTTTTTACAAAATTAATACAAGCTTTAGTTGAATTGTCAAAAAAGATATATCCAAATGTAATGCCCAATACAAACAAAATAATAATCAGATGGTCAAATTATTTAAAGTCAGCTGTTGTCATAGTAACGATCCATTGGGCCCAAAAAGACCCAGGACCTGGGTCATTTTTCATTATCCTACTAATATTATAGAGGCGAAAGTTTGTGTGTATGTTTGTATGGACGATTTTTACTCTCTACTTACATAAGAATAACTATAAGCTATTATTATACATATTTAGGCATATATTTATAACGATATTATGTAAATTTGCCACATGTATTGAAAATAGATTACTATGTGTACTACTAATTGGGCGCCGACGAAGTGGCGGGTAGACGCTAAGATGTTGTAAGTATAAGTATATGTGTTATTTCCTTAATAAGTAATTACCAAGCAAGTTAGTAAAGCTTGGTACAACGAGAACTAACAAGCTTACGATTTCCTTTTATACTTAATGTTACCTGGTGTAAGCAACTTTTTATTCTTATAAAAATTCCAAGTATCTAAAATGTAGCTCCCAATTTAAAAATAGTCACCAATATCATCAATGGAAATCTGGATTACATTCTAAATACATTATTCATGACAATTCTATACGTTCGTATGTCTACGTACCCGCCCTACGCTCGCAGGCCAGTCGCGGCACAGATTCACGGTTAGAACGAGACGGATAGAGCGCCCAATTGTCTCTTTCTCACTGAAGTAGTATTTGAAGTTTTCTCAAAGTTTGTTGGGAACGAAATACTTGAGTGTTGGAGTTGTGCGGTTAGTTGGATGCAAAACTGCAGTGCTTTGTCTTGGCATTTTGTTTTGATGGCTTGCAATATATCTTAGGTATGGTGTCTCCTCTGATCTGTTAAGTTACTCTTATTTGTTTATTCCTTTTTGTTTGTTGTACAGTCGCCATCAGATATATCGGAACTGTGGAGGTGGTCACAAATATGTGAACATGTACTTTATCGCCTTGACAATAGAGGCGTTGTTCAGATATTAGTGACCACCTCCACACCTCCGATATATCTGATGGCGACTGTACCTATAAAAGGCGTCCGAAGACTTTGGGACATCAAGAGAAAGCACCTTAAATATCCGAGATAAGATATTTTGTTGAAGGGTCGTTTCTGGTGCAAAAGTTTCCATAATCATACAACGCGGCAATGCGTCTAGCATTATGGGCACTGTTGCATCAGAAATGAATTAACTTAGATATCTATTGTTATTTTTCTTTTATTTTGCCTCTTTTGTTTTTATAATATTTAAATTCTTGTATGTTTATTAAAAAGAAATAAATATTCTTTTGTTGAAAGAAAACTATGTATATCATTTTCTAAAAAACATTTAATTTAAAGTTTCATGTATGTTATAATTTGATATAAATGATTAATTTCACGATGTTCCTTCCTTTTAAAATACTATATTACTTGAGAAGAATTATTATTTTCTGTCCATTATTTCGATTGCCATTATAAAAATAGGTACTTATGATTTTTTTTTTTCACATTTCAATTCTGTTCGAACCTCAGACGAAGCAAGCAAATAGGATATCTTTGTATGCAGTGTTACTAAGTTTTAAAAATTACAAAGTCTTTTTTCAACAAAATAACCTATCTACGATATTTAAAGTACCTTCCCTTGATGTCCTAAAGTCTTGGGACGCGATGTATCTTAGGTAAGTGGGAAGTATGAGTAACCTTACTGCTAAAGCATGAGGCCTCGGGTTTGAATCGTGGCAAGTGCATTTATTTTTGTATTTGACACATTTGTACTTACGAGTAGGTAATATTAACGCTACGTCGTCTTCTAGTACCTGCAATCCATCCTAATTTAGTTTAAAGTAGGAATAGATCAAGTTATGTAAAATAATATACTTATTTGGTGATAAAAACAAATATTACAATACTTGTTTGTTATACAATGCAAAAAAGATGACGTAATTATTATATTACATCGAGACTTAAAATGGAATCTTAAGGGTTGTTGGGGTCTCGAACCACAAGAAGTGCACCTCGAACCACCTAGAACCTGTACGAACCGTAAATAAAATACAATAAATGAAACATTACAAATGTCATCTTTATTAGAGCCATGAAGTAATCACCCTAAATATTATTTTAGAAGTTCAAATCAGTTACGATAAAACCATATTTCCCCATTTATAAAAAAAGTGAAAAATCTGGTTAAAACTTGTATAATATTCGGCACTAGTGCGAACTAGCGACTGCCAAACAGTTTTCAAAGGAAGAGCGGTTTGCGAGCGAGTGGTGAAATTAGTTTTTAAAAATGTTCAATGTTTTGGACACTTGGCATAAGTAGGTAAATATAAAAAGTAAGTAGAAGGGGTAAAACAGGAACTGGATACTCAAAACCAAAGTACTGAACGTCCAGAAAACTTTAACGGCGGTCCCCGGAACTCGTAACGGTCGCTGAGGGGCTGCGACTGTGTGCTGGAGATCAGTCCCCGTGGTGGTATACGGGGGAGGCAATAGACACTAAATCAACTATGAAAAATCATCGATTGTTAATTTATGTTATAAATAAATTGAGAGCTATGCATTTACCGTTTATCACCTTGTTAATTGTGTCGCTTAATATCAAACTCAGGTAAATCCATTCTGCTCTAAGGTTGATTAGCTTTCAGATTATTATAGATTTTTTTAGATAATCGGCCTTAAAGCAGAATGGATTTACCCGAGTTTGAAGTTAAGCGACACAATTATGCGTAGTCGATTGGACCTAACTTTATACCGAAAATGTCAATTATTGTCAAAATGTTTGCTAGGTAAAATCATTTATAGTTACTTAAATCGAAAGAAAAATAGAAAAATTTGACTCGCAGCGGGACACGAACCCACAACCACTGGATCACTAGCCCAGTGCACTACCAGTTGTGCTATACGAGCGCCGTTTAGACGTATCAATTTTTTTATCTTATCCTTCTTGGTATACGTCCTTACGGGTGACGTGTATCAAATTTTTCTATTTTTCTTTCGATTTAAATATCTTTGATATGCTAGCAGACGTTTCTGCTTAATATAAAAATAATTTATAGGTACTGTTAAGTAGTAAAATATGATATAAGGTACCTGCGTCAAACATGGCCCGGTTCATAACATAGCCCTACCAATAAATTTTGAATTTATACATTCGTATAAATTTCACACCCATGTTTGGCAAGATCTTAGGAACCAGCCATCTCTGGCGCAGCTTATATGTCGGCGGCCGATCGTATTATCCGCCATATCATAAAATGTCAAACTGCCAAACTCTCCTGATATAGTAGCCAGTGTAGTCGTTTACTTTCCTTTGGCCTATGACACATGACGCAGTGTGCGTGAACGTGTTAATTATCAGAGCCCTGAGTGTAAGTTTTTAATGTAATATTACTTTACCATCGCGTTAGTGTTTTCCATATAAATAACATTATCACTTACACGTTCGCAACGTTTTTTAACGTCAAAGGAAACTTACACTAGAGCCTCAGAACGAATTGCCATATTATAGCCTATCCAGTCATGCGTCACTTTCACTTATTGGTTAGAAAATTACATTAACAAACTAAAGCTTCTCAGCAATTTAGCTTAACAGGTTAAATTTTGTGCACTAATATTCTTACAAAGCGACAAATGTCTGTCCGTAAAAAATCGACCAATTTAGTTTCGCACATTGAATTTTGGCGACATTTTGCAAGGCTTTAGAAAATCCTCAGCTTGCATCCGAAAACGAATTTATTTTTAATATCATTACGAATCATCCTAAAATAACACGCAGAGTTTTGGCTAGACTTATCATTACTATATACTTGAGAAACAACTTCACAAAAAAATGAAGATTTTGGACTCGGGTATGTCTTTAAAGTACGTCCAACAATGAGAGGTAAGGCACAGGCACCATCACGCTTGAGTTTGGAGAAGCCCAACTGGGGAAGTACCTCCTCCTTACAGAAGACCACAGCCTTAACAGCACTGCTACCTTTCAGGTATGTATATTGTTGTGTTTCTGATGGTGAGTAAGGTTCCTAGAGTTCCAACCGAACCCCCCTTTAAGGCTGGGTGGGTAAAGTGACTCCCTTGGCGTTGAGGGTGCCCATGGGCGACGTTAATTGCTTACCATTAGTAATCCGTCTGCTCGTTTGCCGCCTTTGTGATAAAAAAAATCAAGCGATTAAAAGCCGGGTATTAATGGCTATTATAAAACAGAACATGTTTACAGAAGCCTCATAGAATTTCATCACATTATTGGTATCAGTGTTATCAGAGCAATCTCGTTGGCGGCACTCGGGTCGAAAACAGTGTGCAATCAAAACACTTATTATTACAATATCATACAGGCTTACGAGTAGATTAGGCTGTAATAAGTACTTCATACATGTTCTGTTCTCGCATCAGAAATGATGTAACGCAGCGGAACCAAAGAAAATCAAAACAAGAATATAGCCGGGTATGTCCTTAAACTACGTCCAATAATGAGAGGGAGGGCGCAGCGAAGTACCATCACGCTCGAATCTGGAGCAGCCCAACTGGGGAAGTACCTCCTCCTCACAGAAGACCAAAGCCATAATAACACTACTACCTTTCAGGTCTATAGTGTTGTGTCCCTGACGATGAGTAAGTTTCCCAGAGCTCCAATCCCCCTTAAAGGCTGGCAACGCGCTTGTGAACCCCTGGTGTTGCGGGTGCCCATGGGCAACGGTAATTGCTTACCATCAGGCAATCCGTCCGCTCGTTTGCCACCTTTGTCATAAAAGGATCACTAATCTTAAGTGGCAGTGGCACTTAGAACCGATAGCCGTTGGGCCGTAAAGGTTCTCGAGAGGTGACCACGCACAGAACGCTGGCGACCGCTGTGTACTCCATAACTCTGAGTAACAGCAGTCCATCCTCTGATGGTTCCTTCACGCAGCTTAGTGACAGGTTCAATTAGAGAAAAACAATGATTTATTGACTCAGTCTTGCATTTAATATTGGATTCGTTAAATCAGTTCCCAATTTATAAAATATCTCAATTTACATTATCAAAATATATGAGTTGCATTTGCCCCGCGCCCATTAGGCGTCATGGACATACGCATACAACCCGGGCGAGTTAATACCTGCAATTAGCTGATTGCGTTGCTTTATAGGCCCTTCCCACCGAATTACCCCCGTTACGAGCTTATGATAATGCTTCATTTGATAACTTGTGGCATGGGCGAGATGAAATTCCGAGTGGACCGCTGGAAACAAAAACAAACAAAAACATTTCTGTCAAAAATGCCATTTTTGATACCAGCTTTTATTGTTGTTACCACCTTGTTTGCGCAATCATCGACTCGTCGAGAGGATTCTAATGAGCCCTGTGTATTTTAGTTGTGGCTTTGGCCAGGTTTAAATTTTATTCAGGTCTACCGTACCCCTGGACGAAGTTAGTATTTAGTGTACATCACGTTTTAACTTGCAATGTGTGTGTGATGTATAATAATACAAATTAATTTTAAAACAGATATCTTTAACCGACTGAGCTGCGAGCACAATTATGTAAGTTCGGTGCCAATGTAGTATTATGTTCTCATATATCAATGTAATATTATGACTCGTTAGAATTCTCTCGATAAGTATGATTGTACAATAAAAGTAAGTACAGTTGGATAAAACGTGACACATTTGACAGAAACTTATTTTAATCCTGAGAACCATCCTTAATCTATGCAGACTAAGTCGCTGGCAAAAGCTGTCTATAAATATTTCTTTTAGCATGCATTAATATATATCTTATTCAACTCAATGTTTACCAAAGTTAATATTCGCATACATTAAACGACTAAATTAAACAGAAACAAACAATGTCATAAGTCCTTTTAAAATTAGAGTTTACACGAATCGCAAGGATGTATTGTTGTGGCCACACATGAATGAAGCTATGACGTAGGTCGCCGGTCAATCGGTAATGAATAGACGGATTTATCTCGGGTAAAAAATATTTATAAAACATGTGAGTTTCAGTGAATATGGTTCGGCAGTAATGAGAAAATAGAATAGAAGAAGCCATATTTGAAATTTCTGGCATAGGATTTTGATAATAGGGAAAATGAGATATACCTATATGGCAAACGTACCCTAAACCTCTAACCCGAGAAGCATTTTGACTTTTACGACCGGCAAGAAACACGGCGGGACTTATTTTTTCAAAACAGGAGTGCGGTTTTTGAATCTCACCAAGTGACTAATTTTCACCGATGTGAGTGATTTCCGAAAGTTCGTATTTTTGAAACTCATCGGTGACTTACATTTGTCATACCTATGATATCGATTTACGAGTGCCCCTACCCACTCGTAATTGAAATCACCATGCGATTGTTTTTGACAGTTGATGTATGTGACATCTGCCAAAAGTGCCAAAGTAAAAAAATTCACAACTTTAATTTTCGTTTACATGACACTGACAGATACGCTACGTTTTACGTTTGACCAATTTGATGAATCTATTTCAAGTTATAGTATGAGAAAATAAAAACCGGTATCAAGGACAACACTATAACATCTGCGTAAAAAGGAACGTAACGGGAAGATTGTCTCTGACTGACATTGTAACATTTCTGCATGTTGGTAAACACTGTGTGACTTTCAAAAATACGGCTTTTGGAAAATGGTGACATAAAAGTCATCGGTGATAATTTTAGTCACCGGTGACTTTGATATCACCAGTGAGATTCAAAAATCGCACTCCTGTTTTACAAAAGATCTTAAATACGTTATTCTATAAGAAAACATATCCAACAATTACAACAATTGACTACTAAAGAAAAAATAGAAATAATTATTTTCTAGTCCAAATCTGACTGCTTACAACGAAGTTAACAAAACTTTTGATATGCTTACTTATCTGAACTGTGTCCTTTACTCTAATTTCCAGATTACAATAATTCGTCATCAAACAGTTTCAAATAAATATTTTTATAGTTATTTCGGTTTCTAAATATTATTTATACCTACACAAAAATATGAATATATTATGCTTATTACAAATGAACTTAATAGATGTATACAGTCTCCAGGTGTCATGATCATGATCTAAATATACTAACACATATTCATATGTATCACGTAAATAAACAAAAAGAAATGCAATGAAAAGAAAATTACTTCAAACATAGCCCACAATAGTCAAAGCAGACCGGTCTCCACAAACAGGACCCGTTCACGAGTACGACGCGTATCTCAGCTCAGCCATCGCCTCCCTCAACCTGTCTTTGGGAAAGTATAATTTTAGAAGAATCTTCGTAACGCAGCACATTATTTTGCTAGCTCCCAACAGACGTATCAGTTTCTTGACATAAAAATGATTAATAGCTCCCCATTCTGCTTCAATCATTTTGATTTCATGTACTGTAAACTTAAAATAAACCTAATTAGCTATATATTCCCTGAACAATTTGGCATGAAACAATATGTAATTTTAGTCCTGAAAATAAATATAAAGAGGAGATTGGGGAGTCTTTAGTCGCAAATAATTCTATTTAAGTTTCAGCACGTGCACAATGTGCGCAAATGGTCACTATTTGTCAACTGTCAGTGACAACAGAGTACACGGTGTAAGACCGGTCACTTCGATACATTAGGTGGAGAATATCGTTGTATGCATTTTTTCTTCGTGAATTCACTCATTTCGTCGTGGTTAACGACATACAATTCTTCCCTGCCAGTTGCTTCCATATCACATGTGTTAAATGTGGTGTTGGTAAGGGCTTTTATCTGATCCGTCGAACTCATGGGGGAAGGTCTTCTTTATCTACAGCCATTGTCCCGTCACTGAACAACAAGTCTCTCCATAGCATTCTTTCCACGTCGCGTTACATCCCCGAAATAGCCTTTCTTTCACTTTTAGTTCTTTAAAAATGTAGACGTTCGTTCGGTGTTGTGTCCAAGATACCTATTTTAAACGTCTGCAAACATATTTTAGTTAATTTATGTTCTGTATCTTACAAACACAAGTGTAAGATGAGGACAATACATAACTTAAATAATGTAAGTTAGAGACCTTCCTAAACCGGACTGCTAAGGAATGGAATTCGCTTAATCCTCGTTGTTTCGTTGTGCGTTTGTTGTGTGCGAGGAAGCCGCCAGCTTTTCGGTGACCAGTTACATCAACCAGACGCTTCGCAATTTCTGCAAAAAGTTTGTGGTCGCCCTATACATTTTGATATACACAGTATTGGAAGCGACCAGGCGCCACATTGAGTAGGCTAACCAAAATGTAAGCATTTTTTATTTGTTACCATGTGAAAAATAATTATATTTTTTTGGTGATAAAAAAATAATGTTTATAATATATAATTAATAAGCTTCATCTATGACTTCTATGTCATGCCTTGTTTTCTTGCTCACAATCCCGAAATCAACTCGCGACATAACTTTAAAGGACCATCTTTTGTCTTACCCTGTTTATTGTAATAAATTATTTTATTCATTTATGCATTCAGACAATTTGATTATCGAGTTCCTGCAATTCCAATTATCAAGTGTAATTTGCATGTTTCATTAACGCATAATTAAGCGGACAATTAGGCAAACCAATAAATATTTCCAAAGTGAAATGTTTATATGAATGAGTGAAAATCTGCCGGAATACGAGCACATATAATATTTAACATTTGAAATAAATCAATATTTTCTGAGACAATCTCACACAAATCGACCTAGTCCAGTAAACTAAACAAGGCTTGCGTTGTACAGTCAACATCAAATATATCGGTGCAGGCAAGGTATTCAGAAATATTGGAGCATTCACTTTATCGCCACGACAATAGAGGCGTTGTTCCGATATTTGTGACCACCTCCACAGCTACGATATATCTTATGGCGAATGTAGGTAGGTACAGATGTAGTGCAAAACGATTTTCAATCGGAAAAACTCGGATCTCGATCGCAATACGACAGCACCCGAACTGTGAATCCATGGTTGTATTCAATGTTTGACATTTCCATATCCACTCATATGAAACTTTATTGTTAAGTGTCAAATGCGTAAATAATGTTTATGACCTAGAAATAATATTCATGAAAAACACACAAACATATTATATAATGCCCGGATTCGAATCTGGTACCTGCTGCTTCGTAGGCATGCTCACTACCGATTAGACTAGGAAACGAGGCCGGTAGTTTTAAAGATGGCCGGCGTTAAACTTCAACAGTGTTCTCGCTAAGTTTATCTGTACCGGCATCTGAGGACACATCATTATTATATCTTTTCATAAGTTTTCTCTTTTCACACTGGGAATCTTTATTTTGAAAATGGCCGCTTCCCGGTCGGACTGTAACGTCGCTAATACAATCACGTCGCTCTGAGTCTTGCCGAACGGTTTTATTTTAAAAAGAAAAATGAACACTCAACAAACTTGGACCGGGTATGTCCTTAAACTACATCCAACAATGAGAGGTAGGGCACAGCGATGACCATCACGCTTGAATCTGGGGCAGTCCAACTGGGGATGTACCTCCTCCTTACAGAAAACCACAGCCATAATAGCACTGCTACCTTTCAGGTATGTAGTGTTGTGTTCCTGATGGTGAGTAAGGTTCCCAGAGCTCCAACCCCCCTTAAAGGCCGGCAACGCGCTTGTGACTCCTCTGGTGTTACGGGTGCCCATGGGCGGCGGTAATTGCTTACCACCAGGTAATCCGTCTGCTCGTTTGCCGCCTATGTCATAAAATAAAATAAAAAACTCAAATTCAATGATAATTGAACCAAATTGTTAATTAATGGTGTAGAGATGGGTCATGATCATCAGTTCAGCCAAAATACGTCCACTGCTGGACATGGGACTGCCCAAAAAACATTTGTCATGTCTCAAATTTTGAATTTAAATAGATAACATATACTTAAGGAATGCCGAGACAAGATGCTGTCTCGGATGCCGGAGGTCCTCGTCAGTTTTTTTTAAGTATAGTATAGTATTACTACATAAAAATCAAAGCAAATCAAAATATGTAATTTAAAAAAAATATTTGGTTTTAGTTTTTCGATTATTTTAATACTTTTACCATGGGCATAACTACAATTACCATGGGCGCACCCAGTATGTAAATAAATTGCGCTTAAGTTGTTTGGCGACGAAGGTTTTAATGATCCCTTCGGGTACCGATTGTCAAGTGACGTGTTTACACGCCGCGCGTCTGCCCAGCGGGCAGCACGGCTGTTCTGCCCTTTGTTTGCTTTAACAATAAGAAACAGTATAAATAAAAATTGAAGCCTGTAAATAAGTTTTTAATAGATATCAGTTGAAAAAAGTCCTGGTAATATCTCATCTGTGCAAGACAATTAAAAAAATCAATCGGCATTCTAATTTAGTATATTTTTTCGTAATCATATTATACAGTAATGACATAGAATTATTAGTACGACTGCAAATATATATATTTGTTTACTTAATTATCAATTTAACCTCGTTATCATAAAACTTATCAAACGTAGGTACTTTGTTCCTTTCTAACAAATAGAAAAATCTGAATGATGGAAGAGAGGAAACGTCTAACAATGACATGTAAGATTTAACAGTTTATAAATAATACATACCAAGAGTAATGCAAGGGGTAGCTTTCAATATAAAAAAGAAATTACCAACTTCAATGCCGTTATTATGCAAAATACATAAAGCAAAGAAAATTTCAATTGTCAAATAGTACAGACATTGCGCTGAGAAAATATAAAAAGCTCAAAACAAAAGAGCTGCCAGCATTTTTCATTTGCACTTAAGTGAATGCAAAATGCAGCTCTGAAGAACGGTTGTAGTAGAGGTGCACAGGCCGACATGACAAGCTGAAATGTGTCTTGATAAATTATGCTCGAGTTTATACGAGTAGATATACCGTGTTTTACAACCTACCTATATTCGTTTTTTTACTGAGAAAGTGAACGAAAATGTGCAAAAAAGACTTAAAACCAGGTTTAGACGAAGCCAGCGCTAGCTTGTCATTGGCCTCGTATTACAAACAGGTATTCAACACAAGCCAGCGCTTGGCTGCCAGCAGTGGCTGGACTAATCCCTATTATTATTAGCACTGGACTATTTTTCAAGCTAGTGACCCCCGCGCCGTGCCCCGCAACCTCCGCGCCAGTGCAGTGTGAGAACGCGTGTAAATGCATCGTGCCAGGCGCTGGCACTTTTGGCCTATGACAGATGACGTCACGCAGTGACCCTGAACGTTTTTTAATATAAAGTGTTCTCACCACAAGAATTATCCAGGAACGAAATAAATCCTAAGTTGGGTTTATTGTTCCGGTATCCGTTACGAAATATCGTTCCGATATCCATTAATCCGTTGGCGAATGCACTAGATTTTTTTTATGACATATTTATATTCTGCAAACGAGCAGACGGATTGCCTGGTGGTAAGCAATTACCGTCGCCCATGGGCACCCGCAACACCAGGGGAGTCACAAGCGCTTGCCGGCCTTTAAGGAGGGTTGAAGCTCTGGGAACCTTACTCACCAACAAGAATACACCACTACATACCTGAAAGGTAGCAGTGCTATTATGGCTGTGGTCTTCTGTAAGGAAGGGACCCGGGTATCACCTTAAACTACGTCCAACAATGAGAGGTAGGGCACAGCGATGGCCATCACGCTTGAATCTGGAGCAACCCGACTGGGGAAGTACCTCCTCCTTACAGAAGACTAGATGGCTCGTCGAAACAAAACAGGCCAGGCCAGAGCTGGCTTGTTTGAGAACTGGCAACAATCGTTACTGGCTTCGTTTAAAAACCTTTCCAATAATGCTCTTTGTTGTAGCTAATAAATGATTAACTTTTTATTTACTTCTTAATAAGTCATTGAATAATTAAATACTTGATATTTATTTTCAATTTTGTAGAAAACTCTGAAATACGTTCAACAGGTATTAATTCATTTGAAGAAACTTTTTGGGGAAAAAATATATTTTATAATTATATTAACGGAAAACGGAACAAAAGTTAAATGGCATTAATTCTTCCTTACCTACATTTTATAAATGGTAATTATTGATCAATTCAGAGTTTTAGATATCCGGAGAGTGGAACAGTTAAGAAACAAGAAGGATATAAGTTCCCAACAATAACATTTGACCCAACTTTACATAGGTCCTTAGAAAACAAATGGTGGGTTCCCAAGCCTTACTACAAATAATATGCTAACTACATTTCGGATCCAGGCCACTTTAAGTTAGAATTGATAAGGCTGGGTTAGTTGATGTTAGACAAATTGCTATCGTACCATCCCTCAAGACGTTGATGCGTCATTGAGAGACTAAGGCCCGGTGTTTTATCCTCAGTACCCTTGCCATGAGTTATGACTTTGAGGTTTTCGATTACGAGTATCGAGTTTACTATCTGTTCGCACTAAAATAGTATAAGCGAGATGCACAGATAGTAAACTCGATACTCGTTATCGAAAACCTCAATGTCTCAACTCATGGTAAGGGTACAGTTTACTGGACCACTAGTCAGCGAAGCGGGCAACCCTGGGTTTTTAGAGTACGGCCTGACTGGCTACTCTGGCCAGGAGACCACATGAGCTCTTGATTCCCAGATCTCAGAGGACAGAGATATACTGAGCTAAACAACAATTATGAAATGATTTGATGATGAAACGAGTCTTCAAATATATCAAGCTTTCGACTCAAAGAATATTAGATGGAATGTTCGACGAAACATACTTCATACCAGCAAGACATCTTTGGAAATAGTGTACATAGGTAACCCATTTACTTAAACTTGGCAAAACTAATTCGTAAGTGGAAAATGGAAAAATCATCGACATAATTACCTTTAACCTAGACGGAGCGTGCTTATAATATACCACGATGGAAAGGGATGATCTTATGTAACTTTCCATAGGTATGGCAGAGTGGTGCTATTTTCGTCCGTCCTTGTCATAGTCTCACATATTTTTGTTGCACTCCAATCTGAACTGTCAAAGTTGGAGGGGAACAAACAAATACAATTGGAGCTTTCTTGGGTTTTCAACCAAAGTTGCGGTAATTAATACAGAATAGGCTAATATTTTTGTTATAAAGAATGACATGTAAAGCAAAACTATAGTGAATTGTTTCATTTTGGGCCACAAAAGCCAGAATATGTTTGTCCCTTACTGGCGCTAGCGGATGCGTTCTCCAGTCATTATTCTTCCTAGGGAAAAATATGATGCGCATTGCGTATACCATTTTGTAATAATAATGTTTGCTTAAGATAAAGACAGTATAATCCTCTGTCTTTGTTCTAAGTGAGAAACTCTCAGAACACTAAAGCTGATTGCTGCTTCAAATCCAATTGAACAATAATGAAAATGTATGCTCGGGGTGTGTATCGTGCAAGTAATGAAAAACCAGTGAAGTGCGTGTCGGAAGTACCATAATGCAGGGTTCCGTTCATACAATTTAAGATACCGTCTATAAAAATGCATGCAGCCAAGCGTGGCGATTATGGTGACTCCCCAAATGTACAAGTTATATTTGGAGGTGACCTGAGTCCAGCAGTGGGCGAATTACGGCTGAAATAATCAATGATTAAGATATTTTTTGTACACTAGATAATTTTGTACGGATGGATGTATCTTAGGTACTCTTTAACGTAGAAACTCAACGGATTTTATTTATACTTTACAATAATATAGCTCATACTTCAGAATAAATAAAACTTATTTATTTATAGATGTTATTCAAATTCGAAATTATATTTGATAAACCTCGGTTCAAATGTTGGAGGCGGAGAAAAAAACAGGGGTGAAAAGAGGTGTGAAAAAAAATGAGTTGTAATTATATGATTTTAACTTTTTTATTTGTGTTATTTATTCCAATTTAATATTTTAACTTATTGTCTTGTAATCTGAAATAAAACCATTTGAATTTAATTTAATTTAATTAATAGTTGTAAGTACTGTCATGGCACGGACAGAACTGTTTGGCCATTACAAAACTATTTCTATCGGAACCGTAAGCGACTTTTACTAAGGAATGCTACCACATGCAAATGTACTAAAATGCTTGGATGCGTTATCTGCTCGTTCGAGATGCACTTTAAGGCTTTGTGGGTATAATACATACGCAACATGTAGACTATTTATCATATCGCCTTTCCGCAAACGCTCTTTACCTGCAAGAATCCCGTGAGACCGCCAGCCTCATAGCTAAAACCCGGGTTTTTATCACTTGTCACAATATTTGCCACGCTCTAACAAGTAGGTATGTGAATGCGAAAGTGACGGATAGCGCGATATACGATAAAATGTCAACCATGGTAGACGTTCTGGGACAATTTTCGAGAATGCTGCGTTCGACCCTATCATTAAAAATTTGATAGAAAACACCAGTGATGAAACAATTTTTGTTGAATAGTATCGATGAACCAAGTATTTAAATAATTTAACAATGCAATGAAGCTAACATGGTCGTTCATATTACAACTATTACTAAAACGGGATAGTTACCATGTATGTTAATTTGACTGAGTTTCTGTGAAGATGTCAGTTATTCCGCGAAGATTCCGCTTGCAACAATGCCGTCATACCGGAAATCCAGTCAAAGTAACCCGTTCTCTGACAGTAAGTACGCCTGTGGACGTATGAAACTGTATGTATATACTGTAACGGTATAGTTCGGTATCACGTGACACCGTGGTACCGAACTATACCGTTTTAAGTAATAGTTGTAATACCTATTTCATTTATTGTTTCCGACTCTGATTCAAAAGTTGACTATTATCATTTCAATTAACCCCTTATAGGTACAGTCAGCAGCAAAAGTAGCTGAGAGATGTGTAGACCTCATTATGAACACCTCAATCGCTTACTATTTTTTTTTTATGAACGGCAATTCTTTATCCACCTACAAAGACTAAAATACCCAAAGGCGTGAAAATAAAATCTCCGACCCAATATGCGGGAATTACAATTCATTCATATTTATTTCACATAATGTATGAAAATTGTTGCCAAAGTTTTTACAACTGGCAATTTTTTCGCGTCGCTTCGTCCGTCAAGTTAGCAACTTGGACAATGGAGTTGTGGTATTCCATTTCGTTTAATTGTTTACGGAGTACAATAGTGAATGTATTTTTGGGTCTTTATGCAATCTTGAATAGTATTGAATGAGTGCAGTGGCAATTGTGGAAGAAAATTCGGAATTTAAAACAGAACTATGGGTCAGGTGCTTTTCAACACACTTAAAGTGGCGTCGAGCTTTTCACGCTCCTCGATTCAATCTTAATCATGGCGGCTCAGGTAAGGATTGGCGAACCGCTCGTAAATTTAGGAATTTTCGTTCGTATTATATTAAAAATTATATATTTTACACATGTAAGACGTATACGTTATAGAAAATAAGTAATTTTGTTATTTTAAAAAAACTATGACTGACCTTCTGTTGAGTATTTGCAACGTATTAAGTGAAGCCTATTTTTTTAGAGGTCACCTTGGATGTAATTTTTATAACGCAAAATTCAAGTAATCGTGTTTCTGAATCGTACGATTTATTTAGTTAATCCTTAAATATGTAACTTATGGCGCACAAAGACTAAGATCAAGGATTAACTATGCAAAAAAGGTATCTAAGAAACGAAATTCTGCTGTCATTTCTTCGCCGCGGCCTTAAACCGTGATAAAACATATGAACCCACGTGTGTTTGACTAAAAAAATATATGAGTATATGTATTGTAATTATAAATATAGTCATATTTTCACAAAACACTATAGCAACAAATTTCAGGTCATTTTTATCACTATTATCGTGTCAAATTGTATCCGTTTGGCCAGTATTATTAGCCATTTACTTTCTAAAAACGTAAATGCAGCTTTAGATTTAAAGTTTTGATTTATTAAAGATTAAATGCCAGTAACTGGCCACTTTTCAGTTATGGAAAATGAATTTGGTTTATAGTCAAAACTCTCTCCCATCATCAGCATCATCATTGTTCAAGGCTTCATCATCATTCCCGTTCATCTCCGCCGCTCTCCTCGCTTTGATCAGCTCCAGCAAATCCACCTTCTTCATTGTCACCCTCACCAGATCCTTCAGAATTTTCTTTATATCCTCATCCTGCGATATCAAACTTTTGATGTGTTCCCTGGCATAACCGCTGTCTCTTCTTGTTGGTAAAGGCATCGGTGGGAGTTTCTTCTTCTTCGGATGATTCATAAATGGTGGCATAAGTTTTTGTTGTTGTGTTGGTGGCATGTTTTGGTTCATTGCATTCATTGGGCTCATAGAATTCAAGGCATTCATTGAATTCATGGAATTCATGGAATTCATTGAATTCATAGAATTCATAGAATGCATGGGATTCATTGAGTTCATAGAATTCATGAAATTCATGGGTTGATTACGCTGGAGATTTTCTGGGCCTATTTCGTTTTGGCCACAGGAATTAGTACAAGACATAGAACAACACATCCGAGGTATGCACTCTGGTTGTTTCACTTGTGTCGGCAACACTAAAGGTTCTGGTGGCATTGGTGCGAGCTCCTTCTTTTTGGGCCGGTAGTCTTTGTAGAAGAGAATATTTTCTATACTTTCTTCTGAAGACATGTCAAGAGGATTTTTCTTCGAGGCGATGGAAGTAAAATGGAAGGAGATTATCTGAAAACGTGTAACTTAGTTAAGTAGTTATTATAATATTTTAATTCGTGTACATTTATTTGAAATTAAAGTATTTTTACTAGTCATTGAAAAACAATGTCGTATTGTTTTCTTTAATCACTAAAGTTTAATTATTAAAAATAGTAAAACTCCAGTGTTGAAGTTAACATTTAGAAAATATATGGGTTTTTTAAACTAGTATATATTGACTTACCATAATTAAAAAATTCATGACCACCATTCAATAAAATCCAAAACCACAATGAATGTATTTCACGAGGAAATCATTATCAAGGTGTTTTGAAAACAACACTTACACGCGACAAGGCCAATTTAGCTGTGATTGTTGTTGAATGACAAAAAGAATAAGAAACAGCTAAAATACACAAGGATTTATCTGAAACTAGATGTCAACTTTATTCAATTTGCAAATCATTTTCGTATTAACATAAAATACACTCACTTCTCACGCTTAACGCATTCACGCTTCAATCTGGGGCAGCCCAACTGGAGAAGTACCTCCTCCTTACAGAAGACCACAGCCATAATATCACTGCTACCTTTCAAGTATGTAGTGTTGTGTTCCTGGTGGTGAGTAAGGTTCCCAGAGCTCCAATCCCCCTTAAAGGCCGGCAACGTGCTTGTGACTCCCCTGGTGTTGCCCATGGGCGAGGGTAATTGCTTACCAGCAGGCAATCCGTCTGCTCGTTTGCCGCCTATGTCATAAAAAAAAAAAAAAACTTCAGCCGTATGCAGTCCACTGCTGGACTTAGGCCTCCCACAAATATGACTTATATCATCTTGGGAGTAGTTGCCATAGTCGCCAGGCGGGTTGGCGACCGCAATAGCTGTAGATTGGGTTTCGACGGACGCTGCTAACATAAAATAATGAAAGCAAATAGCGTTCTAAACTTATAAAATTAATACGTGTACGTTTTCTAAATTAATACATGTGGAATTAATATTATAGTAAAGAAACGTTCAGGCATATGATTAATACAGAAAACAATGAGTATGACATATTAAATTACTAGCTTTCCCTCGCGAAATCGTCGGCCAGCCATGGATCATAATTAATGGTTGCGGGATAAAAATATCCTATGTCCTTTCTCGTAGCTCAAACCCTCTCTATACTAAATTTAATCCCAATCCAATTGGTTCAGCGGTTTAAGCGTGACTACTACACAGGCCAGGTGTTTTAGCTAAGTTTTTCACCTATACCACGTTGTTAATCCTACTTGGGGTTCTCAAATTACTTTAATATAAACATGCTGGTTCCTTCGTAGCAATCGCTATATTGAGATTTCTTCCTATTGAATAATAAATTACTCACGCAAATTCGCCAAAAGTAATCAATTATCTGAACACGTTACGAGTGTCGTCAAAAAGCCCATTACATTTAAATTCATTTGCGATTTTGTGTGCTTTTAGATTATTTAGGGAGATTTTTTCGTACCTTACAACTATTTTTTTTAACTGTTCATTTGTATACGGAATCACGTATTTGATTTCACGCATTTGAGAATGTTTAAAAATGGTTTTATCAATTTTAATATGTGTAATCACTTAAGATATTTCGAGACACTTTTAGACAACACTAGTCTTACAGTAGGGTCAAAAAGCTTTGTGTTAATTTACTTGGATGGAATGACTTTTAATACAAAAATATTCAAACGAATTTTGTGAGGTGATTGTGTATTTACTTGGCAGCAAAGTTAGTTTTATTCAGCAAACTAGTATAATTACTAATTTTGCTCTCTCGTAAAACAAATAGATAACTAAGCGTTTAAAGTTGTAAGACGTCAGTTAAAATAAACAAAACATGTCTAAATCTTTTATTTACAAAGGTTTTGAGCCGGGTCGCAACACTGATGCAACTTCGTTCCACATCTTCTGCCTCTTCTTATAATCGAGTACCCTATCAAGCACTTTCTTGTAAACTTTCAGTACCTTACTTCTGCTCGCTGTTTTGCTTTCTTTCTCTTTCATGCCTTCGCAGTAGTGATACCACCATGGCATCACCATGTAGAAATCCGGTCCCCGCAGAGACATTCTATTGCAGAAAGATTCATTTGGGATCTTGAGTTGGCTTGCAAAGTTGGCATCAATGTGGTCTGGCATGGAGAAAGGTTTATGTCCTGCAATGGTTATTTATGATACTATTTAGTGTTGGATATTAGTAATACTTTACATATACTTAAATAAATTTTCATCTTTACACTGCGATGGATCAGTAACTTACGGACCGGTCAACAGGCAGAGCGGCGGATGGACATTGCGACAGTATTACAGAGGTAATATTGATTTTGATACGACAGTCAGAATAGAAAATAATATATTACTTGAGATTTTCCTGCTCTCCGGCGGCGGTCGTCTATTATATGAGGAATGGACATTTAACGGTATGAAGACCAAAAGAAAAAACTGAAACAAAAAGCATCGTTATATAATAGTATCCTTCAGCCGAAAGTCATCCACCGCAAAATGCCAAAATGCTTTGCGATTTTTGCCTCCAACAGGTTCCCGCGACCTGGACTAGGTCGTCGAACCACCTCGTGGACCACCGACGCTTCCGGTATTTGGTCGCCAATAGATTGATTTTTGGCCCCAATGGTGATACCATGCTAAAACTATAATACTGACAGACATAAACTTGTTTAATTACCTATTCTAATTTTCCGCGCAATTGATTTTTCTATTTTGAGAACCTATCAGAACCTGTCAGAAGGTACAAAGACAAAAAAAAAGATATAGCGGAAACGGTCCGGCTGATCACGCGTGATGCCGTGACCAAGGGAAATAGGGATTTATTATTATATACATCTATATATATAAAAGAAAGTGGAGTTTGTTCAACCGCTTATAACTCGAGAAAGACTGAACCGATTAAAATGATTTTGGATTGGTGGGAATCGTCACAGCCCTGATTGAGTTGAAACATTAAGTATTAAAAAGTCAAAATTCGCCTGATTTCGAAAAATAAATATGACCTCAACTGACCTAGCTAATTAAAGCTATCACTACTTTTGTCTCTTTTTAGGTGGTACGAAGTTCGCCGGGTCAGCTAGTACCATATAGATAGAAGATATATAATATGTTGAAGTATTTTTTCATTATCTTCAAATAAATTATACATACCTGAAGGTTTATCATGACAAATATAACATTTTTTTCCACTTTACGTTCCGCTATAAAATATTCATAGCTAGGAACACTAAAACTTTTATCGGCTTGTGTTTTATTTAGTTTTGTGACCACTTCAGAAACTCATTTCCAGTCTCGATAATGCTTTCCTTTTCAATTGTTTTTTACAATTTTCTGAATCGTTTCAATCTATTCGAGCGGGGAAAGTTTATGCTTTTAAAACAGGAGTATACCTGGATTAACATGAAATGTTTATGCAAAGTCGCATTTCTTCAAAATTCAGGCCATTTATATGTTTTCGGTACAACGTGGTTCAGCGCCCTCTGTTGCACTTCAGGTCAGTTATTCTGGGTCTCGTAAGACGTGACAAAGGGAAAAAAACGACAGATGGGCAGCAGCGTCCGTCGAAACCAAATCAACAGCTACTGTGGTCGCCAACCCGCCTGCCAAGCGTGGCGTCTATGGCAACTACGTCCCCAAAACGATACGAGTTATAATTGTTGGAAGCCTATGTCCAGAAGTGGGCGTCTTACGGCTGAAATGATACATCAGCTGTGTTTTAATAGTTGTTGCCGCTCTGACGCATGAAAAAATTCGCCTTCAGCGACAACTGTCTTTTAACACTTGTATACAAGTGCGGTAGAGACGGTTATTTGAGTTAATGCCCTAGCGCCTTAACTACCCACAAAGCAATGTTGTTATCAACTGATGTCCAAGCAAGTAACTATTTTGTTCAGGCGCTTCAAATTTAGATTTGTTCGTTCCGGTTCTTTTATCGTCGCTTCTGTGCTACAAAGGGTACAAATTAACATTAATAAAGCAGTGTATTACTGTGTGTAACACTATTATAGGAATGAGGGTTTCCGTAATCTCGTTTTTCACTAGATGGCAGCACCATGCCGAGAAGTCTAGCTTTCTAAATCCACTATTAAAAAAAAATAAGGAACATGATTGGTCGATTATGACAATTAGACCTCGCGCTATAATGCTGCCATCTTGTGAAAAATCGAGGAAACCCTCATTATACAATCTTCTTTCACAGTTAGCGTTAAGATCACCAAAAATCGCTAAGGGGGAGGAAGGTGTCAAAAAGGCCAAACACTATTATATATTTGTATCAATGAGCGCTCACCAGCGTGCCTTAGAGTGTTTTTTTTTTTGGATTTTATGTACGAAATATGATTTGATATTTATCAATCGCTTTTGGTGTAGGAAAATATACGGACTAACCCCATAGCCTTATTTTGACAGCGATACATTCCAATAGAACTAGTATAGCAGTGAGTATTAATTATGATAGATGTCGCTTTTATGTTTACCAGAATGCGGAGAACGTTTTGTATTGTAAATAATGAATAAATAAATAAACATTTTGGAACAATCTTACACAAATTGACCTAGTCCTACGGTAAGCTCAGTAGGGCTTGTGTTGTAGGTACTAGACGACGATATATATAACAAATAGATACATATAAATACTTAAATACATAGAAAACACCCATGACTCAGGAACAAATATCTGTGCTCATCACACAAATAAATGCCTTGACCATGGGATTCGAACCCAGGACCATCGACTTTACAGGTCACTAGTCACTACCCACTAGGCCAGACAGGCGTCTGGAGGATAAATGGAACTACTACTTAGTTACAAAAGGATAAACTCACATGTAATTATATCGCACTAGGCAACATGCTTCGGGTAAGCTAGGCTACCCATTATGCCAAATCGGTCGTCATCGTCAATACATTGTCTTGTATGTTCCTTGATTAGAACACAATTTTGTCTGAAGATTACCGATTCTGTTCATGGATCACTAGACTTCCTCGTTGGGGGATATCATCTATGACTAGATCTCCTAACTAGTTTATTTCGTAATATTCTAGATTACGAATAGTCTATTAGCCTGTATCCACATACTAGCATACTCATTCTCCTCACCAACTGGTTTTTGATCGCGTGATTATGTCACACAAATGTCGGGGCATCAATTTCACTCACGCGTCTACCTTGCTTTTTTCTCGACCAATAGGAACATTATTGGCTAAATGTAGTGATACTGTGAAGATCCTATGTTGGAAGCAGGTTAGTAAATTGACTACTATTAACTGTTATGAACCGTATTGGGTTCATATTTGATCACTGATACTGATAGTGATAACAATAATAGCTACATATTTGCGGCGTTTGACGTCGAAATTTTTGGGACCGTGGGGTCCAATCGCGTGCCGACTATATAAAGATCTGTCGACGCGCCTGATAGAGGCCTCGGGTGACCAGAGGGCTGGCTACTATTTTGCACAGCGGATAGCCATGGCTATCCAACGTGGGAATATAGCCAGCCTTCTGGGCACCTTGCCCGTTGATAGCGATTTGGGCCATGTTTTTTATCTCTAATTTTGTTTAAGTAGGTTAAGTTGTTAGGGTTTTTATTTTCTTCATTATGTTTTTATACTTAATTGTAATTGTTTTATAATAAGGCAACTTAGAAAATAACAGTAACAAAAAAAAAGCATTATTGCTGAAGTATCTATCTAAGGAGCAAACTTGTTATGTTATTGCTACAGTAACTTCGACATGGCGAAATCATCGTCAATTACGATTTTCAGCTAACATGGTCTTTCACATTTCAACTATTACTTAAAACGGGATAGTTACCATGTATGTTAAATTGAATGAGTTTCCGGCACTGTTGTTTCTCCGTGTAGTATCAATAGTAACGTATGATTCAACGCACCAAAAGTATCTGCCATCCTGTGTATTTTTTTTACAAATGAGACATTTTCTACAGTTCGCGTTTCAAAGTTTCTATCGCATTTCAATCGATAAACACAGAAATCTGTCTTTCTTTGCGAAGTAATTAAAAAACGGTAGATACTTTTGGTGCGTTGTTTCATACGTTACTATTGATGCTGACTGTACAACTACCAGAACCCATCAACGTTCACATACTGCCCACTGTTTCCTTGTTTATCCAACGGAGCCTATTCTCATCATTATACAGCGAGCATATTTAATAATACCTCTAACCATTTAACCAAATGTATGTTTTCGAACTATAAACAGATATCGCAAGGTAAAATTAAATTAGTCTTAAACGCTAAAGCGTTATTAATTTTTGAATTATTTTAGAGCAGCAATGTATTGGGTACACTTTAAAGCGATATTTGTGATGCCACGGCATTGCAAGTAAAATAAAGTAGCGATTCAATGCGTGCTGTACCCGTACCATGAGTTATGACATTACGGTTTTCGATATCGACTATTGAGTTTTCTATCTTTGCATCTCGCTTGTACTATTTTAGTGCGAACGAGATGCACAGATAGTAAACTCGATACTTGTTATCGAAAACCGTAATGTCACAACTCATGGTACGGGTATTGAATCATTCTATAGGAAAACAAAAATAAATTAGTTAAGAACTGTTTTCATGGAACATCGGTTCATTTAACTCATGAATACGTCTGTTTAAAATTTGAGGTAATATTAAAAATACTCGTTGTATATAAAAAATGCAACTGCAACTAATATTGCAGCTGAAACCATTATATTAATGAGCATTGATTCAGCGGCACTGACGCGCGCCGTTTGTTTAAAATGCTTTCAACGGGACTCATTAATGAGAGAAATTTTCGAATCCACGGCCAGCTTTGGAACAACATAGTTGAGCTTACTCCTATATACTTATATTTAAATAGCTTCTATTCAAAAGAAGCTTAGTTCAAATGTTTTAAATAGTGGAAGCGGAAGTATATCGGGTGTGGTCTGTAATAAGAGCAATAACTTTAGGCATCGTCTCTACACCACAAACGTAGCAATATTTATACTAAAATAACTAACCTATAGTTTACTAAATATTCATAACAAATGTTTTCCAAGCAAGCAATCTATTGTGAAAACTGTGAAGTTTGTAGGCTGACAGTAAATTTCAACTAGACTATTGGATGCTGAATTCATTGAAAATACTATTAAGTTTTTTCGAAAAAATCCCATGTAATAAATTACAGATTGTTTAAAGTTGTAGAACAAATGTTGCTATGTTCATGGTGTAAAAGCAATCCCTACTGTTATTGCTTCTATTACTGGCCACACCCAGTATAATATGTTCGACTTCCACCAATTTGTCAAAATGAAAACTTTAGAATTAAGAGGACTATAATAGCCAGAATTTTTTAACAACTCTCATGCCTCCTGGATGAAATAAATAATATTTTAGTGCATCTTACACAGTTTATATAAAACAAAGTAATAATTGTGAAAGGTGCGCTTCTCCGTCAAAAATCTGTTGTCGCCTTCGTTACCCGAACAAATACGGGTAATAAAATGGGAAAGTGTAATAGAAAGGGTAGAATGGGAACATGGGTACAAAGGGCGCAACAAGAGGTGCGCATACGACGCAATTTTCTTCATCAGCTTGTGAAGATCCCGCAGTCGTAGTGTCGTGGCGTGTCGTCGGCCCTTTCGATGAAGAAGATGTTATTTCTGTAACAGTTGTAGTTTCTACTTCAGTCCCATTTTCTGTAGTCATTTCTTCTGTAGTCTCGTTTTTTTCTTCTTTTGTCATATTCTCTGCTTGTGTTGTTGCGGCATTAGTAATGATTACTAGTAAAATAAGTTTATCTGTAAGATATGGGTCTTATTGAATATGTATAAATATTATAATTTCCGTGAAACTTCCTACCATTCTTATGGTGTTATTCATAGACCCTTGTCAAACCTGACATGTAATCCTGACTCAGGAATTAACTTACATGGTCAGAAATTTAAAAATGATATAAAGAGACAAACGATTTTGTCAATTTTGTCTTTTTTGATTTTGTCAATTTTTGTCATTTTTTAAATTTCTGTTTACAATTTTATTTGACAACATTAAAATTCAAAATAAAATTGAATGGAAGATCTTTTTATGAGCCTTTGGGCAGCTAGGGGCCATGAAATAACAATGAAGGTAACATGATGGTGTCAACTTGGGCGTTAGCATATCGAGCACTGCACATTCACCATAAGGAATCTTTAATTATAAACTATGATTTAAGATAATATTTGTTTACCGAACTTTTTTGTCTCCATAGTTTCATAGCATTATGTATAATCAATAATTACAGTGCTTTTCTCCAAAACGATTCACGAATATCCATGCAATTATAAGATTAGATTAAATTGTAAAACTATAAACCGACGATATTTGTTTTATCGACCATTATTTTCCGATTATTTAATTAGTTGGCTACAACATGTAAAAACATTTTGTCGGTTGCACGAAATCATCTGTTAACTTCATCGTTATTGTTTTTTTTTTCTAGATGGCTTTTACACCTTGCCAATTTTAGCTAGGTGGATTTCGCCAATGTTAGGTAATCACGTAATAGTTGAAATCCTGTAAGGAAAATTTGACAGTTCCCTAGAGGATGAAAGCTGCTCCGCCATATTAAAAGATAATCACTAGTAACCATTTGGTTAAATGTGAGTGCTGCAATCCGCCTTTGGGTCCAGTGTCAGTAGTGGCACTAATATACAAATGTGGCGCTCGTATAGTTACATTATCTATCCACATTTATATCTCATCTCTGAGGAGATGTCTCGCTGTTAAAATAACTCAGCTTTAGTATGACATATTGAAGCTGATTTTGGGTTGAGTTTGGGTTCATTGAATGCTTAAATTACGTGTCTTTATATGGTTTCTTCTTTTTGTGTTTTTGTAGTCTTTGTTTGTTGTTTGGATTTTGTGAGTTCTTCGTGTTTTTAATCTATTGCGCAGTACAAAACTACGCCGAATGGTTGGTGCACATAATTTAGTAATGGTGTTATTACGATTTTTAGTTCAGTGCGTTTTTGTTTAACCTGAACCCACCTTGTTTTTCACAGTCCTAACCTAACCTAAACTACTTTCAGACATTCGACCTCAATAATAGTATGGCAATATATTTTTGGACGAGTAGTAGATAATCGGCTAATAAAGAATTATGCTTAATAAAAATTCAGTAACATTTGACGTAAAAAACAAATTACGCCAAATAAAGGGAACCCATGCTCGCGAGAGTTCTTCCCAATTGTAGGTGAGTGTTGTTGTTTATTTTACAAGGAATAAACCGTACATATAACACATTTAATGATGATTATATTGATTATGATGAATTAATAAAAGTTTATAGGATAGATGCCGTACGTACGTATATGTAGGTATGCATGCAATTATTATAAATGTATGTGTTCTTACTCACTCTCAATGTGGATAAGGATGGTAAATAAACTTTAGTAGTTTTATGTAAAAACATATATTCTTAATTAACAAATTACAAATTCACATCAAAGTACATTTCATAGATGGTACAACATTTAAATAACCTTAATTTTTTTTCGTTTTACATTAATAAAACCAGACGAATCAAAGTCCAAAGGACTACTTAAAAACAACCGCAAAATGATATTGAGCTGAGTTTAAAATTTCTACTTAACAAATTTAACCGTCAAAGGTCTACGAAATAAAATAACCGTAAGTATTACAGTCGCCATCAAATATATCGGAGCAGCGAAGGTATTCAATAATATCGGAACACGCACTTTATCGCCTTGATAACACGACGTAGGCCTGATAATTCCCCTTGATAATTCGAGAGTACATCGTATTATCAAGGGGATAATGTTCATGTTCCGATATTTTTGGCCACCTTGGCCGCTCCGATATATCTGATGGCGACTGTACAAGGGAAGGTCAATCATGGAGTGCAACTTTACTCGGACCTCGGGTAGACCGCGTCATCATTAGTCCATTCGTATATATATGCCTCCATATCGCTCGTATATCCCAGAGAGATAAAGAGGGTAGTAAATATTTAAACTTCAATATTCGCGGTAAGCCTTCAGGCCCGAATGGGTCACTTTCGCACTTATATTCTTGTTTGTAAGAGACCATAGTTACAACAAACCCGATCATCTTAAGATAATTATATGCTAGCAGGCGACAATGACAAACGAAAATAAATATATCGAAACAACAGATTAAACAAAATATCACGTGGTCTTTTCCATATATTTTCGGTACGATTCCCTGTCCGCTCGTACGCTATAAGAAGTCACTACCCATAAATATATGGGTAGTATGCGTAGTAGTATATCGGTATAACCGGTACTACCGGGTACACGGGTACGGCGGGTACAACGGGGACGCACTTCGGAGTTTGTTCGCAGTTTGGGTTCGTTGCACTGGTCATCGCTAGGATTATAAGAAGCTTCAGAATTTCCAAAAGCATTGCTAAAAAAAAATATCAGATTTTTTATATATTTCGTTACACATTTTATAGTTTGGGTTCCCCCGGGCACAATAACAGTAATACTGTGAAGTCAATCACAAAATATTTTTTTTTTGGTACTGATGAATCGCAAATAATTATAGTACAGTCAGCGTTAGTGGTAAACAAAGTAGACAAATATATATAGGCCGATGAGTGGTGCCGGCAGACTAGAATAGTACCACCCCATCTCCTCACGCGGCTGTCGTAAGGTGCGACAAAAGAAAAATCTACAGCTACTATGATCGTAAACCCGCCTAACGAGTATGTCAATTAAAACCCAAGATATTACAAGTCGTATTTAGGGGAGGCCTATGTCCAGAAGTGGATGACTTAGGTACGGGTGAAATTATGATTGCATTAAGGATCCTATAAGTACGATACTTCGTATTAACTGTATGATGTTGACTACTTTTTCGGTTTAAAAACAGAAAACTTTTTCGTTCAGTAAGAGCTAAATTTTTCGACCGGCATCGAGCAGCGTCAACCGTGCTTCCACTGTCTTCTCCAAGCATCCAGAACGGATAGCAAGGCTGCCATTTTATCGTCTATCGCACTATCCGTCACTTTCTCACTCGCATACTTGATAGAGCGTGACAGATATTGTGACAAATGATAAAAATCTGACCTTATATTAGGCTAGCTGCCCTCAAAATGGTTGTGGTCACTAAGGGGCACTAGACGGGTATCTTGTTATACAAATACAATTTGTTTTATTCCATGATTTGCTTACATTACCTAGTACAGTCGCCATCAAATATGTCGGAGTTGTGGAGGTGCTCACAAATATGTGAACAACGCCTCTATTATCAAGGCCATTAATTGCATGTTCCGATATATGTGAGCACGTCCACAGCTTCGATATATCTGATGGCGACTGTCGCCGATAGAACTAGGCATTCTGTCTCGTGGAAGAACTTTTTCTCTTTCTGCCCCATGAATGATAATTACAACATCACAAGCTTAGTTTTCTTTCTGTATAACGTCAACAATTACGATAAATAACGTATTAAAAACATTACAATACCTGCTGCCCGTGACCTCCCTCAAATCCTAATCTAATTGCCGTAACTTCCCATTAAATTCGGGACAATAAATTATCTCTAAGTAATGGCTTTTAACGACATTTATTAACGTGGGTCCACGGAAAAACACTTGGCCGTCCTGATTAATTTCACTGCGATATTGGCCTGTTTGAATTTGAATGTCTGAAGATTAATTGCTAGTTTTATGGTCGACGTTCGTCATGGCTTCTGTGCAAATAATTGACAGAGGTAGGGAACTTAAATTTGTCTTAAATTATTATCATTTTTTATTCTACGACGGTGGTAAATAAGCAGATGACCTGACTGATGGTAAGCAATCGCCGTAGCCATGGACTTGTATCTCCAGAAGATCTACACGCACGTCGCCTGCTCTTTAAGACTCTAAGCTATCTGGCGACCTTACTCACCAACAGGAACATAACACTACGGGTAAGCTAGATTAATAAAAGAACACGTCCTAAGTTGTTCTAACAGAATTTCATTAAATAGATAAAAAATAATCTTTTAATTAGAAAAAGGCAAATAAAGGAAAGGTACGGTAAATGATGATGAGACGTAGATATCATACTTATTAAAAAAATTGAGCCCTAAACCTTTTGTTTTATAAATTATTATTTTTGTATTCCATCATGAAATGAATCCTAAGTAAACATGTATGTTTAGATGTTCCATTAAAATTATTCAAGGTCCCCATCTTGAGAAAGCCTCCGTAAAAATTACGACTCATTCGGTGCAAAAAACACGTGTTTTATCAATAAAACATACGTTTGCCATAACAGTTTTACAGCGGGATTATGATTATTTGATGTGGTTACATTTGATTACCGTGAACACTCGGAAATGTATCGCACTTCTGTTTTATATTTGCCTATTTTCCTTGTCTGTCCAACCGTTTCACTGGTTGATTCTTTTTTAAATATAATTAACTATATATAAGTGAAAAACCAAAACATTAAGGACATGCCCAGAATTAAGGGATTTTTTTTTATAGAAACATCTCAAACAAAAGATAATCCCAGTTAAAGTTTTCGATAGTGAAGAAAATAAAGTAGCATTTGTTTTGTTTTAAAATCGAATGGAACAAAAGAAATTCATCTGTGCTCAAATTGAAAATGGTTTAACCAGACCCGTTTACAGACCAGGTAGGACTGTGGTCTTAGAGTCGATACAGACGGACTGCAACCCATCTGCATTCCAGGATGCAGTCGGCGTTCAGTTCCCATACTAATTTTTGGTGACATGCAGTCTGCCTGGACGGCCCTTTGGAGGTTATACGGCACATTCCTCCTTCCTTTAGCCATCGCGTATGTCTGCGTGTGGCTGTGAATCCAACATTAAGTTATTCTGTCACCGTGAAATGTGATTTTGAGCACGTAACCATATCATCATAATCAGTCATCTAATTCCGTAAACACGTAACCGTTTCGTTACGTAAACCGGTTTTAAGTTTTCGAAAACTTAAGAATTCCGGTACGTTATCTCAAAAATGCCGTGTGACTGGATTTAAATGTAGTGAGATATGAGACGGCTTAAAATGCATAACTCGTTGTAGGTATTAGGATTAAAAAAAACTATTTAAAAAAATGTGTAGATTGCGAATCTTTGAAATTACTACGGTCGCTCGTAAAGAACACTAAACGAGATAAGAACCCTGAGTGTAAGTTTTTAACGTAACAAAACGTCACCATCGCGTTGGAGTTTCCCATATAAATAACATTATCACTTACGCGTTCGAGACGTTTTTTTAACGTCAAAAGAAATTTACTGAGCGGCATATCTTGATATTATCCAGCCAAGAAACTGGTTAGCGATGTAACAAAATGTTATATTGACTACAAAAAAAATATTATATTAAATGTCGACCAGCTTACAAATGGATAATTATATCATTACATTTCTATATTTTATAAAATGCTGCTACGGTTTGGAAACAATACTAATTTGCAAATTGATTGATAAAGACCAAATGTGGGTAGTAGTAAAACTTGCACATCAGCGAGGAGACGTTATTTGCAGTCCAGTCGCGGTTATGGAAGTCACAACACCTCCGAAACGTCGCGATTACGTCCCGTTTGATGTATTATGTGTGAAAATCGTGACAGTTTTTTTACCTGTTTTGTTTAGGAGCCTCTGATCGTGACAGTTTAAAACAGTACCTTTATAGTTTCAAGATGTCTGTGTGTTCATTTTTGCGGTTAAGCTTAGTGGTTGTTAGTATACTTTGAAAGGTATAAGTGTGTAATATGTACCAATATCAAGCTAACATTCAAATCATATTATGGTAACTTCGATACTTACGCGTCAAATATGAAGTTTTTTTTTTTCGCTTTGACCCTACTATGCAATAAAATAAGCATACTGTGTGCATGTAGAAGAAGTGCACATAAATAAGTATGAAACTCGCACCAAATGTATTTACCATTTTTTTATTGCTTCACAAAAAGAGACAGAAGTCTGCGTGTTCATTATTTGAAATGCGATAGAAATTTTGAAACTGTATAAAATATCTCAATATGTAAAAAGAAAACGCGAAACGGCAAATATTTTGGTATTTTATTACATAATCTATAGATGCTGACTGTATCTATAGATTAAAAATAATCATTATGTCATCAGAACTTTAAAGTGTTTTTTTATAAACTCGTCAATATTTTGGGAAATAAACACGCGCCGTTAATAAAAAAATATGTCTATTCCTGTAGTTTATGAGGTTACGAATTATCATTGAAAACGCTGTTCTGAAAGACAATCACCTGCCGGGTGCAATTGTTAATTCTTGATTAATTCATGCCGTACTTTGTCTCAACTAATTTAGAAATTAACCGCATGTGCCCAAATAAACATTAAAACAAAACATAGACTACGCATTCTATTCAGCTGGGGAATTTGGTATAAAGGTATTGAATTGTTTTAATTAATGTACCTACTTATAAAACTTTCACAGAATCTTGACAGTTGTAAAATTAATTGTTGTAAAATTACACTAAAAAATAAATACAAATAAATATGTATTTATGAGTAAAACAGTTAGGAAGTAAATCTCTGTTAAACACTCGCTTGGTTCGGACACCGGTGTAGGTACCTGTCAATTAAAATGCAAAAATTCCATAACTGCGCATAATTTAAAACACAATGGAATTACTGTAAATAAAACAATTAATCAGCTCTTTTGCATTACCGTTACTCCATATTGGCCAACATAACAAACAATACAATTACAACAAACAAATCTACTTACACACTTTTCGCAAGATCAGCATCTCGCACAGGGTCAACTATATGTCGTATACTATTATACCATAAAGTTTATGCCTCCATAATCTGATTGTCGTCGGCTGTATGGCGGGAGGTCTGTGCCTACAGAAAAAATACGATTCATTGTACGTAAACCGCGCAAGCGCCTCGCGCGTCTTTTTCCCGCGCATTTACCGCGCCGATTCGAAATTTAAAAACCTCGTGATTTTTTTTAAAGCATGTAGGTTTAATTTTGGCAATATTCGTTGTAGTGATGGAGTGTACAGGGTTTGTTGACTGTGACAATGAGTGTGGTGTTATCAGGAGACGAAAGAAATTTAGTTGGGACAGCATATATGCGGGTCTTGTAATGTGTTTAGTGCCATCGGTAGTTTGTAGTTCAGGTAAAGTATTTTTTTTACATTATTAATATTAGAATAAATTATGACATTTCAACCATCCGACTTTCTGGGATTTATAACCAGTCAAGTTTGAATACCGTTAAGGGGATATAAGTATGCTATTTTGTCTTAGCAAATGCATAGACATTTTTTTGTTTAGTAAAACAAAACGCGAGCATAAACTAAACAAAATAAAACAATGGAAACGTCATTTGAAAAATAGTTTCGATTTCTTTTAAAGATTCAATGCTTATATTTTTCCCACGTTATAAGTGTATATAAATGAGCAAATTGAAGGTGTTACGGTCCCTGCCGCAACACAATATAATCTCTATTAGCCAAATTATAAGTCACCGAGCATAATTTTCCAACAATAACATGGGGAAACAGTGCGAGCTGCTAAACATTTCGAAAGGGTTTCATAAGTTTCTTTTATCCGCCATTTTAATAATTATGTACAAGAACATGGCTTCTATAAAATGTTTTTAGGAAATACCTTTATTCCAACTTAAGATATTTTTATGTGCAGCCACAAATCAAATAATTTTGTACCCGGGTATGTCCTTAAACTACGTCCAACAATGAGAGGTAGGGCACAGCGTTGACCATCACGCTTGAATCTGGGGCAGCCCAACTGGGGAAGTACCTCCTCCTTACAGAAGACCACAGCCATAATAGCACTGCTACCTTTCAGGTATGTAGTGTTGTGTTCCTGATGGTGAGTAAGGTTCCCAGAGCTCCAACCCCCCCTTAAAGGCCGGCAACGCGCTTGTGACTCCCCTGGTGTTACGGGTGCTAATGGGCGACGGTAATTGCTTAACACCAGGCAATCCGTCTGATCGTTTGCCGCCTGTCATAAAAAAAAATATATATATTTTAGCCAGAAATCAATCTGATTACGCTTATTGATTTTTAGGGTTCTGTAGTCAACTAGGGACCCTTGTAGTTTCATCATGTCTGTTTGTCTGTATGTCTGTCTGTCCCCGGCTATGCTAAGTGAACCTATAGTCCTAGGGAGCTGTAACTGGGTATGAATATATAATTCAATCAAGGAGACAGTGTCATATAAAAAATGTAAAATAAAATTTGGGATCGAAAACCACGGAATCCTACACTTATCATGAGACGACTATGCCCGGTAATTTGTACAGTTAACGTCAAATATTTAGCAGTAAAAGTTTCTCTAGAGGCTCTATTGTAAGTTACTTTTGGCGTAAAAAAACGTTTACGGACGCGTAAGTGATAATGTTATTTATTTGGGAAACGCAAACGCGTTCGTGACGTAAAGTTACGTTAAAAACTTACACTCAGGGCTCAGATTTGTCTTTAACAGTAAGGATCTGTTACGATTTATTATGCTGTTAAATACATGATGCTGTCTGTACAGTCGAATTGACTGACCACAAATATTGGTACAACGCCTCTGTTTTCAAGGCGATAAAGTGCATGCTCCGATATTTTTGAATACCTCCGATATATTTCATGGCCAGTGTTCCATAGCCAACCCTGGTAATTGGCGATTTTTGAATCCTATGGCAACGACATAAGGTACCTATCTGGTTAATGAGGTAGCCTGATACAAGTAACAAGTATCATTACATGGAAACTTCATTCGGGAAGACTCCCCTAACGCTATCATGCGAGTAGTTTACAATTAGATTGCTGGTCACTCCATCACTCTGCCGGTCACATATTATCACCGCCTGGTGATTTATGCTTACGCTGTAGTTTAGACTAGTAACAATATTAGTAAAACTAAAATGGATTTTCACAATACAAGGGAAAACAAGAATTTTACCGAAAACGATTTGGTATCCAATTTAGTTAAACGTGGTAAACCTTAATTTATCCAAGTGACGCACATCAAAACTGTGGAATGATTTGCCGTCAGCGATATTTCCGGAACGAAAAAACCCTCATACCGTCAAGAAAAAAGCGTAGGTACTCGTATCTTAAAGGCCGGCAAGGCGTTTTGTGACTCCCTGGTGTTGCAAGTGCCCATAGGCGACGATAGTTGCTTACCATCAGGTAATCCGTCTGCCCGTTTGCCACCCTTGTCATAAAAAGTTTGTGATGTGCGTCACATTGACATTGTCCTCGCTACGCTTTTGCAGTATCACCGCGATTCCCATATGACGGCTATCCAATATGGTGGGTTTCACTGGTTATTTTTTTGGTTATATAAAAGCCCATGAAAGTGTCTATATAGACACTTGATAGCACGTCAATTATCCAAGAAAAAGACCAGTGAAACCTGTGTAGAAACGGCGGAAGGTAAAATACCTAAGAAATATAGCCGCGATAGACCTGTTCTAACATGTGTACAAAACTGGGCAGGTTTAAGTGTTATATGTAATAATAATAATAAATAAATATTTCGGACATTTTCTTACTCAAATCGACCTAGTCCCACGGTAAGCTCAATAAGGCTTGTGTTGCAGGTACTAGACGACGATATATATAATAAATAGATACATATAAATACTTAGAAAACACCCATGACTCAAGGAACAAATATCTGTGCTCATCACACAAATAAATGCCCTGACTGGGAATCGAACCCCTTCACCTTCGGCTTCATAAGCAAGGTCACTACCCACTAGGCCAGACCGGTCGTCAATATGTGAATGAATATTCCGGTTTTCTGAAGAAAAAAAACGTTTATGAAACGTTAACCGTTGACCTAATTAAATAAATAAATATTCCGGGACAATCTCACACAAATCGACCCAGTCCCACGGTAAGCTGAGTAAGGCTTGTGTTGTAGATACTAGACGACGATATATATAATAGATAGATACATACAAATATTTAAATACATAGAAAACATCCGTGACTCAGGAACTGTTCTATTCATCACACAAATAAATGCCTTGACTGGCATTGGAACACAGGACCATCGGCTTCATAGGCAGGCCTACCCACTAGGCCAGACCAAAAATTAGTTACTAGCATCAGAAATCAGTCGATCGACCTGATTATGTTCGATGACCAGAGCCGGTAAACCGTTGCACCAGTACCCTTACCATGAGTTGTGACTTTGAGGTTTTCGATAACACGTATCGAGTTTACTGTCTGTGCATCTCGCTTGTATTATTTTAGTGCGAACGAGATGCACAGATAGTAAACTCGATACTCGTTATCGAAAACCTCAAAGTCACAATTCATGGTAAGGGTACTGGTCCGGCACGTAACCCCCGAATTAAAAAGACACAAGCCGAGTCAAGGCACAGCTTACCCAAAACATGTCGCCTAGTGCGATATAATTACATGCGAGTTTATCCGTTTGCAACTAAGTAGCTCCATTTATAATAATAATTTAATATTTAAGTAGCAGAAACCTCCTAATCCTTCTGTCATCCTTACTGTTTCCTTCATAACTCAACTGCCCTCACAATCCCTGCTCTACATAAGGTATCATCATCATCATCTCAGCCATAAGACGTCCACTACTGACCACAGGCCTTCCCCTTGGACCTCCACACGTACCGGTTGGAAGCGACCTGCATCCAGCGTCTTCCGGCGACCTTAATAAGGTCGTCTGTCCATCTTGCGGGTGGACGTCCTACGCTGCGCTTACTAGTCCGTGGTCTCCACTCGAGCACTTTTCGATCTCATCTGCCATCTTCTCTGCGTGCAATGTGGCCTGCCCATTGCCACTTCAGCTTGCTAACCCGGTGGGCTATGTCGGTGACTTTAGTTCGCCTACGGATCTCCTCATTTCTGAGTCGATCACGTAGAGAAACTCCGAGCATAGCTCTCTCTATAGCTCGTTGAGTGACTTTGAGTTTTGAGATGAGGCCGATAGTGAAAGACCATGTTTCGGAGCCGTAAGTCGTCACATAAGGTATAAGTAGGTACCTACTATTTTACTATGACGTGTCCAGATTTCCATTAGATGTTGGTCATAAACTTGACCATGTTCGCTTCCTCGTAAGAATCATGATATATTTTCCGCCATTGCCATTCTAATTTGCTAATCATTGTATTAATGGCAAATAGAAGGAAGTGTTTGAAGTCGCTCCATATTTTTAGTGCACATACAGGATATGCTAATACAAGAAATATCTAGAAAATATATACGGTATTAGGAAGTTAAAGTTTTCATCCTTTTACAATACAAATACACTTTTCACCTCACTAGCTCAGAAAGTTAGTTTTTATTCTTTAAAAACAGATTGCAAACTGCACTGTATTCACAAGGGAGCAAAATAATTTCATATAAATTTTAAACGATTTTTGCCGTTGCTGAGTTGAAATATTGATAAATGATTGATACTAATAATTTGAGGTTTTTAATGTTTTAGAGTTTTACCTCGCGGTAGTGAGGTGATTTTTTTTGTGTTTCACTCATACATGACGCATCGGTACGTTAATTATTAGGTATAAAAAAAAAATCTTATTTTTTTAACTAACCAAGAGGTCCAATACTAACCGCCATTACAATTTACACCTGTATGAAAAATACACACTGTATATTACACAATCGAAGCTAATAAAGCTTTAAGTATTTTTTTATAAGCCTGATATTGCCAGCCAATTTCTACACAGTACCTCTCTTGCACTCCGTAGCCGTTCTTAACCAGATAATACCATAACCGCTTTTTTTTTATGACATAGGCGGCAAACGAGCAGACGGATTGCCTGATGGTAAGCAATTACCGTCGCCCATGGGCACCCGCAACACCAGGGGAGTCACAAGCGCGTTGCCGGCCTTTAAGGGGGGTTGGAGCTCTGGGAACCTTACTCACCATCAGGAACACAACACTACATACCTGAAAGGTAGCAGTGCTATTATGGCTGTGGTCTTCTGTAAGGAGGAGGTACTTCCCCAGTTGGGCTGCCCCAGATTCAAGCGTGATGGTCATCACTGTGCCCTACCTCTCATTGTTGGACGTAGTCTAAGGACATACCCGGGTCTAAGAATCTTGTCAAGACTTTAATCCGTGAAGTACAGTCAATAAAATAATTGTGTATGCATTGGTAATTCATACTACACTTGCTGCACTCGTCAGTACGTGGCAGCAGAGACAAACGACCGCGATTAACTTAATCGCTGCTGCGAATGTCACCAGAAGGGCTATTTAACTGCACTTCGCAAAAACGATGTAACAGCATTCCTTATCGCTCAGCGGTTAAGACCTTTTTAAAATATAAAGCTAATTTTCCGTGAAAATATAAAATGTTCCTATTTCGTTAAACTTCTATGGCAGTTAAGTCCTTTTTTGTGTTGTTTTCAGAATGCATCAATTGTGCTTAATAGTCACGCGTAATTGTTTTCCGCGTGGAAACAAGAATAATTATTGCAGATGGATCATTTTCTGTAACTCCTGCGCATAGGTCAATTGTACTAGCGTCTAGCTAGGCTAAATTTGTTGTTATTTGACGATCTTCTAAACAATTGCAATAAAAAATTGAAATAAGATGACATATACTTAAGAAAAAGAGAGGAGGACCTCCGGTGTTCGAAACGGGATTTGAACCCGCATTAACAGCTATCGCGGCTGACGCCTTAACCTATTGGGCCACCCGAACACAGCGGAACCCGTCGAAATTTTATCAAGTTTATGTAATCTTGATTTTATTTTTAACGGTTTTTTTCCGTCTCGAACGACGGAGGTCCTCGTCGCTTTTCCGTAAATACTGGATATTTTTCTAGCATGAACGAAATTTGCTTAGTGCTTGCCACAATAAAAATATCGACAATCCTGTTATCGATAAGTGCATACCACTTCACGTCAAAACGGACAGTACGTAAAAAAAACTCTCCCATACATTTTCGTCAACTTATACTTGACCTTTTCTATGGAACAGCTCAACTTTTGTTTCATTTTTCGTGTTCATAGCATGGAGGGGCGTTCCATAATTGCCACGCTTGATAGGCGCGTTGGCGACAACAGTTTTTTCCACTGCTCTGGTTTAAAAGATATAAATCTTAAATAATCCTTTGCGTGCCTTAACTTGTATTAAGATAGTTTAAGATAGTAGTTATTTATTTTGGTCTCAGAGTTACCACAATGCACAATGTGAATTTAATAATATTTATTGCACTTCCTTATTTGGTTTCACACATATAAAACATATAAAAAGCAGAATTTCACACATATAAAACGTATCACACATAAAAGTTTAAACCTTATTAGAACGAAATAAAGCGCATTTTCTTGCAAGTAATGTTTTTAAATATCAGGAGTCAACGAACCGGAGATTCACAGTTTCTTAAGGTTTTATAGTTTTTTTTTTAAGATAAAACATGCAGGAATATGTGTCATTATCTAGGAAAAAGGACCTTATTTTCGATGGCACTTACGTTGAATCGCGTTGCATTTGTATTGTATCGTCTTAAACAACGACATAAGCGCCATCGACAATAAGGTCCCTTTTCGTAGATAATGTAACAAATAATATATAAATAATCCAGCAAAAAGACAAACACTGTGTAATCGATTCACCTATATTAATATTTTTTGATGGATTTATTATATCTTCATGGATACCTTCTGCTAAGATGCTGCTAGCGAATATACATTTTTTTCTTCTTTCAAAGGCATCTCAATGGACATCCATACATGCACAAGCATAGTTACCATATGGCATAGTGCCATGGGGAACAGATATGATATAAACAGACTGTAGATACAAAAATGTCCGGTTTTATGTTAATATAGTTAACTTAAATAGGTAAGTTAACATACATGGTAAGTAGGTTTTAAGTTATAGTTGTAAATTGTATTGCTAAATCCATATAATCATTGTCAAATTTGACATTTCGTCAAACTGTACGAATTCATCCAACATAACATCATAACGCCCTTGACATATATTTCAGAAATGTGATTCACTTAAAGTTAAAAATAACTTTCCTCTCTTCCAGTACTAAAGGCGTCAATCAAACTTGCGACCCGATACCAGATAAGCCGGACCTAACTCAAACATGAAAGTGATCTACGTGGCCTTCACTAGTCAGAATATTTATTATAATCCGTAGATCTATGCAAAAAGAAACGAATGCGCATAAGATTCAGCAAAGAGTATGTATAGTCGGTAATAATTGTAGCGTATGTAACAGCGCTGCAAAGTAATCTACCGTTTTTTAATTAATTAAATAAATATTTTGGGACAATCTTACATAAATCGACCTAGTCCTATGGTAAGCTCAGTAAGGCTTGTGTTGTAGGTACTAGATGACGATATATATAATAGATATATACATATAAATACTTAAATACATAGAAAACACCCATGACTCAGTAACAAATATCTGTTGCTCATCATACAAATAAATGCCCTGACTGGGATTTGAACCCAGAACAATCGGCTTCATAAGCAGGGTCACGGTACTACCCACTCGTCCCACCAGACCGGTCGTCAAATAATGAGACGCAAAAGGCACAAATATAAAAAAATATCTATGAATAAAAGAAATGGCACCACGACATCTTACTTATACATCAGAGCCACTTTCTACAAAAAGAAAATAGTTGGATTTAAGCTTACCTAATACCTACTATAAATTATAATTTTCACGATCATGACCAATAGGATCTGTTCGCATTAGCTTAGCACGTCACGACTTTTCGGACGTCATCGCAAGTAGTTTGATGAAAAGTTTTCCTTTTTCGTTAGCAACTAGTTACGGTACACGAATGTTTTGTTATACTCGTAAACATGTACTTAAACCATTTGCCACGATGGCAACTTAAGTTCGCAATAAGTTACAAACGGTCTTGCCATAGTTGCTATACGTTCTAGTATTTTTACGATCGTCTATCTCTTTGATGACAGTTACATTTATAATTTATAAATAAAATAAATAAATAGATAAATATTTCGATCATTTTGAAACACAAAATGTCTCTACCACAATTTGCGAAAACGAATTAGCCAGTTACTGCTTAAATTTTTGTATGGAAAAATTGTACATCAAATGCAAAAATTGTACTATCTATTCGAGGTAAAAAACATGACTTACGTCAACCGCGGCAACTCATGGTACAGTACCCTCACCATGAGTTGTGACATCGACGTTTTCGATAACGAGTATCGGGTTTACTATCTGTGCATCTCTACACTAAAATAGTACAAGCGAGATGCACAGATAGTAAACTCGATACTCGTTATCGAAAACCTCAAAGTCACATCTCATGGTAAGGGTACAGGTAAGTAGCTGTAGCTACACCAAGCCTACTAAAGGTTAAGTTAAATAAATGATAGTGTTATGGACACGCGTCAAACCACTTTCGTTGGCGGTCAGCCGGCATGCGCCGGCGTCGGATCAAATTAAGAAGTTCGCCATTTTGCCTTCATCAAGCACTTTCACTTGCGTAACGTCTTATGTTTTATTACTTAAGTCGGAATTTAGACCGTGAAATATTGTTTTTTATGCGTTTACTTAAAGATAAACAAACAACAACATAGATTTTTCACTTCTCGTGCTCTAAAAGTACTTTTTCCCTGCAGAGCGGGGCAAATATCGTATTTTAGTCCCTAGGGCTATGTAGCCTCGCTGTACCTAGCGACTCTCGCCGTCCCGACTCGAGTAGCTACTGGTACTGGCACACCTCGTCTAAAATGGATCGTATTATTCCCTAGTCATACAATCTACTATTTCAATTTAGAACGTCATAAAATCTTGTATGTTTGTTGGGAAATAAAGTACTAGAATGTAGTATACTCTATATTAAATCTAAAAAGAGCCCTGGAGGCATTGCACCCAGGGTACTAGTGGCATTCCTACGCTGTACCGCAATCTCCCTTAAAGGCCGGCAACACGCTTGTGACTTCCCTGGTGTCGCGGGTGCTCATGGGCGACGGCAATTGCTTACCATCAGGCAATCCGTCTGCTCGTCCGCCACTTTAGTTAATAAAAAATGCTGATACGTTATGCGAGGAAGCCGCCAGCTAAGCTAACACAGCAAATCCCAAAAAGATAAAATGTTTATTCTTTAGTTACACAAATTATGTATTTTTTTTAATTGCGTAAAATGCGCGTGATTTCACGTCAGATCAGATCCTTTATTGGATTCTGGTTAGCCTTGTACTAAGTTGCCAAATAGTGAAGTGGCAGAGGGTTTTGGAGCACGGCGCTAATGTTAAATTAAATGTGAAGTCTTATTCAAACTTTCACGGCCTTTACACTTTGTTACAAAACTAGCTGTGTCCCGCGGTATTTACCGCTTAGCAGGCGGGTTAGTGACCGCAGTAGCTGTACTCTGGTTGTGACGGACGCTGGTGCTCATCCGGCATTTCAGCAAACCCATCTCTTCCCGTGGCAGTCGTAAGGGGCGAGTGTTGAGGATGGGGTGGTGCTAATCGGGTCAGCCAATACAAGTTATATTTTGTAATAAATGTGAACTCATTTCATAATTTTTATATTTAATTGGCGAAATGCAGTTGACGCTACTCGATGTGATTAGGCACATCGAGTAGCGTCAACTGCATTTCGCAAATACTCTAGTGTAAGTTTCTTTTGACGTAAAAAAACGTCCCGAACGCGTTAGTGATAATGTTATTTAAATGGCTAACTCTAACGCGATGGTGACATTTGGTTACGCTAGAAACTTACACTCAGGGCTCATAATATTATTTAAACATTACAACGTACTTAGTATTCCGAAACGCTTTAGAAGAATCGATGGCACAAACTAGTATATCCCACTGAGATTTATTGCTGAGTTTAGTACCTAAATGAACACCACAATTTATGATTTACGTTACGAAAACTACGCATATAAATTTTAGACTAATATTAATGAATGCCTGAATTTAGGTGCGACCACACAGTTGCTTTGAAACGGCGACGGTACGGAATCGCAGTGACGCATCATATCTGCGCCGTTTACCGCACGCTTCCCTCACCGCTGCTTAAAATACGCAGACGGTACAAAATCGCAGACTAACGGCCCGGCCAGGACTATGCGCGACTTGCGGCGCGGCGAGCGTTTTATCTGTTCATTGCGTGTGATACCACGTAACCGTAGTGCATTGCGCGTCTTGACCGCGCAACGAACAGAGAAAACGCTCGCTCGCCGCAAGTCGCGCATAGTCGTGTCCGGGCCGTAAGACGCGAAGGGCTCCTCGCAAGACTCTCTGCGGAGCCGGCTAATACTGGGCTACGAGTTGTCATACCGAACAGGGCGCTCTACGTATCACGATTGCATTACTCCGCTGTAGCTGAAGAAGTGGTTCGCCGGAGGACTGGCTTCACGCTGACGGTGCAACAGCTGCGGGCACGCCATTACGTGCACTTCAGCTTGTTTGTGGTGCGCGTGTCGCGGTCGCTGCTGGACACCATTGGAAGCGCGGTCTTCTGGCCGAAGGGGGTAGTGTTTCGGAGGTTCCGGAGCAATCTGCCGAATCATACTCCAGTGCTATCTGTGTAATAAACCACTGCTGCGTGTCAAAATCTAGATAGTTTTTATTTTATTTTTCATGTTCTATTATGTCCTTAGTTATATGACGCATTTGTTTTACTGTTATGTCATATTAACTTATTTGAATAAATGAATAGTAAGATACTAAGATTATTTTCCACCTTAATAGTTAAAAATATCAATCTTTAACTTAGAATATTACAATAAAGACGCGTCTCGACATTGAGTTAAGCCCGCACTGTTTGAGACACTATTTCGCATATCCTAAATGTCATGACATTATGTGCCGAATCAGTCGCATTGAAGGTCTGAAACATCAATATGACAACGTCATTGTGTTTGCAGTCTTGCGTTATTCAAATATTGCTGCAAATCTTACTTACGGCATTGACCTCTCACATCTGACCATCTATGTTTGTATTACACAGTCCGTGATCTAGTTTAGACCTGTCAAATCCATAACAAAAACAAAGGAAAATAAAACAAAAGATTGGGAACCAGGGTATTGTTCGTACACTGCGACTATTTGGAAGACAGACAGCACCGTCTCTAAGGCTTTGGTCTCCTATGTTGTGTACAAAAAAGACGCAAACGTCGACAGGACACAACAGGGCATCTCTATATGCAGCATTGTGACTCAGACGCTGTAAGCGGCCGACGGCATTTATAGGAACCATAGACTAAGAGCAGTGGAGCCCATTGCGACTGTGAACCTGCTTGCCAACATGGCGATTATGGAATTCCTCGCACTCCCCCATGCTAAGAGATTGCTCACTGTGGAGGTAAGGCATGCCTGCACTGGATGTCCGAGGTGGCTGATAGAAAAACAGTAAATGGGAGTTTCGCTCTAAAAGACGAAACCGCAAATATTCTGCGAAATATGTCGGTGGTACCAAAAAAACGGAAGGCGACGTAAAAACAATCAAGCTTGAAGTGTGTGATATATATGTCATATAAATATAATTTAATCCATTTTATTATCTCATCAAAAACTTTGAATGTTCTGAATCATTCTCAACACGAAATTCGTTGCTTCATTGCAACTTGAATACCTTGCAATACTTATTACTGGCAGTAACAGCTCAAAGATTCGTTTCTGAATTCCAAAAACCAGCTCTTACGATATCATATCTCTGTCAATTTCGCCATTGCAATTACAACCTTAGCAATAGCTGAATAGGTTCCAAATAACAACTAATGTAATGATTTTTTACGCCCTTGCGAAAGTTAATATTCCAAAATGATTCTCGCTCGAATTTTTAAAATGTGAAGCTATAAATCTCAATTTTACGGCCAGTGTGTGAATTGTCGTTTTGTAATTTGTTTTTTACTTATATCTGGGCTTCGGTTGCGAAGGGCATTCAGCCAATTATTGTAGAAGGGTTAAACGATTCTTAATTATGTTCGTGTGTGTTAAGATGGCTTCCCACGTGATTTGTAAAGGCCAAGTGTCGCAAATATACAATAGCAATCACAACACAATCAATAATTTGAGATATGAGATTGGTCTGTCAATGTCCATTTGCTACTATTGCTAGACTTAAGCCTCGGTCTATACCGACACAGGGAGCGAACTCCAGGACACTACAGCTGACGACGCCGTGGATCCTTACGAGGTCATCGACTTTCGAAGTTGGGTTTTCCAATATATTATCACCACTCTAGTACTTCTGTTCTACCCTAACGGCCATCAACTCCTTTATAAACACTTTAACAGTGCAATCAATGTTACACCCTCGACCTCGTCAACACTTACCTTCAGAGGCTCTAGTGTAAGTTGCTTTTGAGATAAAAAACGTTTAAGAACGTGTAAGTGATAATGTTATTTATATGGGAAACGCAAACGCGTTCGTAACGTGAAAGTCACGTTAAAAACTTACACTCAGTACCCTTACCATGAGTTGTGACATTGAGGTTTTCGATAACGAGTATCGAGTTCGGAGAGAGTAAACCGTAATGTCACAACTCATGGTACGGGTACTTACTGTGCATCTCGCTTGTACTATTTTAGTGCGAACGAGATGCACAGATAGTAAACTCGATACTCGTTATCGAAAACCTCAAAGTCACAACTCATGGTGAGGATAGGTTGTGACTGAACTCAAACGCTGGTCAGTGTGGTTTTAAAAAAAAACCTGCGAGCTATGTCTGACGAGCTAATATAGCAATAGAGGACATTATGTTAAACATGCTTTCTTTTTTTCCTATTTTTACGGAAATATTATACAACTTATGTAATTAAATTGCCCGATTCCGATTTCTTAGTCAACTTTTACCAATCTGCTAACATATTGGAACGAATTGCAAATTTAATATTACATAAATTCACCATATGACGTTAATTACGAAACTTAATAAAGTTATTTCGTCTGTTTATAAAATTATTCTGTTTTATCAAGTTATAATTAAATTATACATAACATATCGTTGTTTTGTCACTTTGAATTTATAATGTGGTTGAAATTATACATAAGCAACACAAACTTTGTTATTAAGTGTAGCACAGATATTATTTTAGATTTAATGCAATTTTTGTAGTCTTTTTAGGTTTAGGAAGTACGAAACATATTATGAAGATTAGGGACCTAAGTATTGCATAACAACTTGTAACATTTAATAATAACGAAAGATTTTTTTCGAGCTCAATTTGAAAGACAGCACATACTTTTGGGTCATTAACCTCATTATTAAGCGCATTATAATCACGATATGCTATCAGCATTGCGATACAACGAGGAAATGTCGCCAGCATCCTTGGTGCAAAGCCTCAAGGGCCTTTTTTGGATTTAATGCAATAACTAGTTAAGTACTCGTAGTTTTCATAATATTGTATGTCTTTTCCATCGACGGAACAATGGTGTTCCGGACATTTGGGAGGCGTACGCGGAGCCGGATCGAGCCAACGCGCAGAGGCCCTTTTAACCGAATTTAATGAAATGTAATGGGTACACTAATTATTGCCAATTATAAAATATATATTAAGTATCCCGCTGGTAAGTAGGTAAATACGAATCGCCTCACCTTGACATTCTGTACGAGTTCGACAAATCGAAGCATACACTCTTCTTACGCAACCGCCATAGTCTAAATAAGTGCGACCAGTATTCTACCCTCATCATCATCGTCATCATATCAGCTGAGGGATGTCCACTGCTCGGCCTCGGCCTCCCCCATAACGAACGACCCACAGTGACCGGTTTTGCGCCAGCGACTAAGGCACTATCACCCAAAATGATACAAATCACATTTAAGGGAGGCCTATGCCCGCGTCGGCGACTTACGGCTGAAATGACAATGATGACATTATGTTATATTTAAAAAAAAAGTTAAAAGGCTAAAACTAACTGTAGCCATATATTAATTTATCTATTTCTCTTACACAGTAATAAACTTCTAAAAACCATTATAATTATGACATCATAATTTGGACCCGGGATGTCCTTAAACTACGTCCAACAATGAGAGGTAGGGCACAGCGAAGCACCATCACGCTTGAGTCTGGAGGAGCCCAACTGGGGAAGTACCTCCTCCTTACAGAATACCACAGCCATACCACTGCTACCTTTCAGGTATGTTGCGTTGTGTTCCTGATGGTGAATAAGGTTCCCAGAGCTTCAGTCCCCCTTAAAGGCTGGCAACGCGCTTGTGTTGCGGGTGCCCAAGGGCGACGGTAACGTTTGCCATCTTTTAATTTAAAAAAAAATCAGGAACATCTCATACACCGTCAAACTATGTAGTTGTAACATAATTCACAGGCGTCTAAATATAAAAGGGCGCTCTGAAAAAAGCAGCCCGTTTACAGTAACACCTTTGCTATCAGAGTTACAATACTGTTTATTCAAGTTTGATCGCGCTGCGCGTGCGTTGCACCAGCTCGCGATTTTCGTCGTACGCGCAATTCCAAACAAAGGTTACACTCATGGCCGCGTGGGGTCAACGACTGGAGATTGCATTTGTTTGTTAATAATAAGTTACATCAATTCCTCACGGTTCTGCAACTTTAAATTCACTGATATATTAGCTTAATATTTATAATTGGGTCTGTTCATAACGTTGTCATCGAAATCCACGGAAAAGTACCTATTATTGTTTCTTTACTGCTTTTTTTTTAACTTGTCTGGAAAACAGTTCCACTGGGGAAAGGGTTACATTACGTGTACAAGTCATGCCGCCATCTTCGCCTTGGATTACCTCTGTTCCCATGTCCATCCTTTGGCATCCACTCTGTAGATAGTTTGGTCACTCGCCCTGACAAGCTCTGCTGCGCCCAGTCCTACTTTAGCCCACACCCAGATAACCGATAGCTGTTTTGTGTTTGTGATGGACTCTGTTTACGTATATCCATCATGCCGCATTGCTTTCCGCAAAACCTTGCATTTGGATGAATTCATGAAATAAAAATTAAAAAAATACCCTATACCCCACGTCCGTACTTTACCCAGTTACTTATCTTACCCGAGTAGCTAAGCAGACGAACTATTCTTAATGAGCTTGACAGGACTATATTGTAAAGAAAATAAGAGCATTTCCAGCTAAGCAGAGGCGGCGGCTTATGTGTTTTCTTAGGCAAGACGTGGCTTATAATGCCTTAATTTTAAAAAAAATCGGGACTAGCACAAATCGACCTAGTCCTACGGTAAGCTCAGTAAGGCTTTTGTTGTAGGTACTAGACGAGGATATATACAATAGATAGATACATATAAGTACTTAAATACATAGAAAACACCCATGACTCAGAAACAAATATCTGTGCTCATCACACAAATAAATGACGTGACTGGGATTTGAACCCATAACCATCGGCTTCATGCCGCTAATGTCAAGATCATATTTATAGAACACCTCGTCTGCTTAGTCATATCTGCAATATAAACTGTGAAACAATTACAGATCCCGACGTCCGTCACCTCGAATCATTATACCAATTTGCAAATATCGTGTTATTGCAAAACGTGTATCATGTCAAATCTTTTGATGTCTCACGCTATACCTTTCAATATCTCATGCAATACAGAAAGAACAATGGACTGCGACGTGTTTGCAATTATCGCTGTCATTCTTCTAATGGCCGTTGAACTACCAGCTAATTCGTGGTTTTATTGGTTTGTCACGAGATTACTAATAGTCGTCTTTATAAGGTAAGGTCAAGCGGGATAAATGCGTCTGTTGAGGTAAGTGCGTATTTCCTAAAATTATCACGACGTGTTTAAACCCTATTTGATCACGAAAAGCTGATCCCTTTCAGTGAAGAAAGATAATGTTTGATTACAATTGCCTTGACACCTATTTTATCTTTGCAAATAAAATAAAAAAATGACATTTCCCTTAATAGACGTCCCGTAATAATCCCAGGTGACTTAATCTTTTTTTCTTTATATATTGCATATTTCCTGCAGAACCTATATTTTATTTTCGTAAAGGCTGGCTGTAGGCTCACTACTGGAACTGAATTGCATTTTTTGTTTTAGGCTATTTTAAAATAACGGAAACTATAACATACTTACCTACACATTATTCTGGTTCATAAGTTAGAATATAATAGAATTTAATGGATAATAAATAAGCTATGAATATGTATATTTTTTAATTATCATTAATCAAGGAAATCGTGTATCATTGTTATATAATAATTATATGAACTAAGCAATCAGAATCACGAAATGCTAATGCGTCGGTATTTTTTTTCAATTGAGGTCAATGTATAAATACATTTACAAAATTCAATAGATATGAAATGGTTATTCACTCGGTAAATTATTGTACAAAATCATGCAACTTCAGCATCCCAACTGAATAGTTACCAATACTATTGGACTGGCACCAAGTATAATTATAAGATTAAACGAACTTACCTTAAGTGAAGTTCTATCTTAATTATACGAAGCTGCCAGTCCAAGATGTGACACCCAAAAACCCACCTACTAATACACAGTATTATCCCAAACTTAAGGCTGTTAATACCTCTATGTGTAAACGAAATGAGGAAGTAATGTTGCGAGATCCCTGGTTTAGTCAGTTACAACTGTTAAACTCACGTGTACTTAAACGTGAGTACTGAGTACTAGGAGCTGTGGAGTTGCTCACAAATATCTGAATAACGTCTCTATTTCCGGCGATAAAGTGTATGTCCAGATATTTGTAACCATCTACGTATATATCTGATGCCGCCTGTACAACTACTTAGTTACATGGGAACTCACGTGTACTTATACACGAGTTCATCCATTGTAACTGAGTGTGAACTCACGTATAAGTACTACACGTGAGTTTATCCGTTGTAACTGAGTAGTAGTAGCATGACTCACAACCGTTTTAATGACAGCTCAAGTTTACATCATGAGTTCATCCATTGTAACTGAGTATGAACTCACGTATAAGTATTACACGTGAGTTTATCCGTTGTAACTGAGTAGTAGTAGCATGACTCACAACCGTTTTAATGACAGCTCAAGTTTACAACATGAGTTCATCCGTTGTAACTGAGTATGAACTCACGTGTAAGTACTACACGTGAGTTTATCCGTTGTAACTGAGTAGTAGTAGAATGACTCACAACCGTTTTAATGACAGCTCAAGTTTACATCATGAGTTCATCCATTGTAACTGAGTATGAACTCACGTATAAATACTACAAGTTAGTTTATCCGTTGTAACTGAGTAGTAGTAGCATGACTCAGAACCGTTTTAATTACAGCTCAAGTTTACCTCTAAAACGTACCTACGTACTTTTATTAACCTACCTGTATGGAACAGACATATGTCCTAGGCCTCATTCGTTGGACTCCAGCTGATCCATCTCCATCACACTCATCGTCATGAGCCCTAGTCGTCCAATCCTGACAGGTCGCTAACCATAATGTATTTTACTAGCTTTTTCCCGCGGCTTCGCACGCGCAGATGAAGCCCCTTTTTGACCCCTTAGAGGAAGAATTTAGAAAAATGGGTATGAAATTAGTTTTTTGTTTTCATAAGGAGTCTTACACAAAATTTCAAGTCTCTCGCTTTAAATTTTCAACCTCCTTTTACCCGTCGAAACCCAATCTACAGCTACTGCGGTCGCCAACCCGCCTGCCAAGCGTGGCAACTATGGCAATAACTCCCCAAGATTATACAAGTCATATTTGTGGGAGGGCTATGTCCAGCAGTGGACTGCATATGGCTATAATGTATGTATGTATGTATGTAATGGTGGAATTTCCGAAAATCCCTTCTTAGTAGTTATTATTTATTATTATTAAAAATACAATACAACATTTTCTTATACATAGCTCCACAAAAGTTGCTTACGGTATTTAAACTAGGTACCTGGTGTGAAAAAATCAGCTATCTATGTAGGTTAAGCGGTTTGGGCTGGCGTTGATCAGTCAGTCAGGACTTTCACGTTTATATATATAGATAACAACACAACAAACAAATTGTGAATTAAATTAGTGGCTTTGTATTACACCTATTATCCTAGCTAGCTCATGAATTTATAATGACGTTAAATCACTTAGATCATTATTTGCTAACATTAAATGGGTTAATGATTTATCTAAGTGTATTTGCGTTTAGTTTATCATTGCCTATTGTCACGGCAAAACTAACGATATGATAATTTGATAATTTGGATGTGCTAGTTATTGTTTTAACAAGTTTATTAAATAATAGCTGTGCCCTCGGCTCTGCCCGCGTGGTCTGTGCCAATAACTGTTTTGTGACCCTTATGGGGGTTCAATTTGGTTGAAATTCAGTTTTTATAAAGATTCGTTTAGCCGTTTTCACGTGATGTACGAGAAAATAAACAGATAAAAAACCAAAAATTCTAAAAAATATTAAATACAATGTATTCTGTTGTCGATTCTTAGTATCCCCAGTCAATTTGTTTTTTTAATTCTTCGAAAGCCTGTCGACCCTCTTCAGCTTTATTATATGTATACCTTATTCAGCTAGATACATAGATAGCTTAGTTTTAATTGTGTAAAAAGACATATTTATTATGCAACTAAAACAATTATATGAGATTATAAAAGAAAAAAACTAACTATTCAAATACGCTCACCTCGCCTCGCGTCGCTTCAGTACATCTATATTAGTACGAACGAGATGCACAGATAGTAAACTTGATGCTCGTTATCGAAAACCTCAATGTCACAACTCATGGTAAGGGTATAGGTACAAAGGTGCCCATTACACTCGCTGCGCGGCAACCCGTTGAACTGCAATGGACATTTAGGCGACGCCCGCGTGTCTTGGATGTATTAAAAGTACAAAGCTGATGAATAGCAAATAATACTGTTCTTTTAAATAATAGAATCAGTACCCAAACCACTTATGTATTACAAAATTCTATTTGTTAGAAAAAGACACAATTTATAAGACGTTTGTTAGCCTTTATGTATAAGATATTTATTTTGTAGCCTATATTGTGTCCCGTTGCTGGACAAAGGCCTCCCCTCGCTTTAGCCACTCGTCACAGCTCAACATGCTCGCGAAAGATAATTAACTACATATTTTTAATATATACGTTTTTAAAAATTGCATCAGATTTCAGACAATATGTTGTTACTAGATAAATAAACAAATGCGACCATTATCTCTCGTATCATTTTAATCGCAGCTTACAACAGTTTCCATATCAAACCCACCCACTAAACCATTGAAAAATCGCCACTTTTCACGCACTAGATCTCCAAAACAATGTGCAAACGCACCCATACTCCTCTCGACCGAAAAGGACGTAACTCCATCCATCCTTCCAACAATCTCAATGTTTTACTGCTGCAGTATTTCCGTTGTAAAAGGTATTATGTTCATAGTAGATCATATGGAGATTAGGCCGTTTTAATCTATGAGCCAATTGAATGCACAATGGTTGCATAATAGGTTACGCGTCTGAATGGAAAGCCAACGAAGTGTGAAAATGCATGGGAGAGATGGCTAATCCGGTCCGGTTTATGGTTCCAATGTTTATGTAATGTCATTGGTGGGATTTGACTGTTTAATGGTGCTATTCCACCAGAGCTAAAGTTGACTCACTTTAGAGCGGTCCGTCGCCGAGCCGAGGTCACCGTCGCTACATTTTGAATCGGATGAATCACATGACCACCGAGCTCTCCGAGCACCTCGGACCGGGCTCGGGCCGGTCATGAAACGGCCGTTACAGCTGTGTAAAAAGGCTCAGATCGACCGGGTAATGGGAAGGCAACGTGATGTCACCGCGATGTCGACGAGCGTACGAAGATCGTCTACTCGCAAAAAATGGTTGGATGGAACGACGCTCGTGTTAATGTCAATATTCGAGTGCCGGGCCCGGGCCGCTCCGGTGAGTGCCCGGTGGGTCAACGGAAAGCTAGGGCTCGGGAAGACGACGTGTGGGAGACGCGAGGGTGTGAGTCATTCTCTATGCTGCGCTATGTTTTTACGCTACGTTTCCATCGCAGATGAGCGAGGATGCTTTGCGAGGGATGTGTTTATTAACAACCGATAGAATTACTACCTCCTTCCCTATCCTCGATAAATAATGTGATTATATTGGTTCTTAAAAGCACATCCCTCGCAACGAATAGTCGCTCATCTCTGGTGCTGGTTCCGTACCATTTAGAATATACAATTCAATATTCTTTAAAAAAAATATCGTCTGCCTGTTGCTGCTCCTAGTGCTTTTTATGTGCTCGATATTTAAACAAAAAGCATGTTTAATCGAGCTTAAATATTGATTTAATCCTGTTTTTAGTATTTGGTTATATAGCGGCAACAGAAATACATCATCTCTTAAAATTTTGATTGTCTAGCTAACACGGTTCATGAGATACAGCTTTGGGACAGACAGACAGTGGAGTCTTAGTGATACGGTCCCGTTTACCCTTTGGGTACGGCATCCTATAAACGATATCATTTGTTTTGAATTTTTACGTTACCTAAATTAAAAATCATGATAACATTGATAACTGTTTTTTTTTTTATTCAAAAATCAACACATTATCTTTTCTTTGTTCCAGATTGGTCCAGATATCTCTCCTACGACACAATATTCAATAATACCAACTACCCACAATTGCACGAGAAACCGCGGCCATTTTCCTTACCAAACTACACACATTTTAGTTCTAGTAATAACTATGTAGATACCAAAGATAACGAATTAGAGTATGAAGAGTACGACAATAGTGTTAGACAGAGTAAGGAACAGCTGTTGGTGGGGTTCGCGAGGGATCCATTCAGAAATTCTGTACCGGAGGGTGATTATTTAAAGGGAGTCAGGTATGTATAAAGTATTAATTGTAGTCACCATCAGATATATCGGAGCGATCAAGGTGGTCACAAATATCTGAACAACGAGTTATCACGACCCGGCCACGCGTGAATTGCGGCGCGGCAAGCGTTTTATCTGTTCATTGCGTATAATCCCAACTAACCGCAGTGCATTGCGCGTCTAGACCGCGCAACAGACAGATGAAACGCTTGACGCGCCGTAAGTCGGCAATGTCGTGGTTGGCCCGTCAAGGCGATAAAGAGCATGCTCCGATATTTTTGATATCTTGGCTGCTCCGACAAATTTGATTGTGACTAGAGTCAGCGTTGAATTGTAACAATAAAAGTAGCTAAATAATCTGTAAATATTACAGGATATTCTTACACAAATTGACTGTGTCCTACGGTAAGCTCAAGATGGCCTGTGTTGTGGGTACTCGGCCAGCGATATATATAATAAGCAAATAATTAACGATTAACACGGTACTACTCACGTTTATTTAGTCACTCGCGCGACATGTTTCGGAGAACATAGGCCTCCATTTTCAAGCACTAAGAGTGCTGAGTGTCCGATCGGTTCGCCGCTCGAGTGCGCGACGGGCCGGTGACGCGATGGCCTATGTTCTCCGAAACATGTCGCGCGAGTGACTAAATAAACGTGAGTAGTACCGTGTTAATCGTTAATTATTAAACATGTCTCATGTAAGTTTAAATACAAATAAGCAAATACTTAAATACATACAAACACACATGACTCAGGAACAAATAGTTATGATCATCACACAAATTTATTGATCTTACTGGGATTTGAACCTAGGACCATCGGCCTCTGTTAGAACCCTAAATAAATCTAACAAAAATCCTAAATATTTAAATCCAACCTTTCCACCCAGTAGCCTAGTACATTTCAGATTTCATTAAAACTGAATAGTCCTTACACCATGATGGGTGCTGCCACTGCTGCCTCTGTGCGTGTCTCATGATACGGACAGGGGCACCATCCACTTAGTGTAAACCTTAGATAGCATTAAATTGTCGAAAGGGTCTCTGGGCGTTGGCTCGATCCTGCTCCGTATACGCCTCCCAAATGTCAAATGTGCCTCCCAAGTGACAAATAATTAATAAATCACAATAATTTAAATAAAAAGCTCAACTAATCCAACAAAATTTTTGTCAGTACGACGAGTACGTACGACATTTTAATGAATGCCGCACAGGTGTATAAAATGTTATTATTATCTTAGAATAAAACCCGTTTAAGCATATATCACAAGAATGCGGACTTCTCTTATGTAAACAAAGTCAAGATACAACATACTGCGCGAAATATGTAACCTTATTACCATAAGTAATTACCTACATACATATACAGTCTATATTTTTCATACGGGCGTATATGCTGTCCACATATATAGTAGTACCTAATACGACTCGTATTATGTTAAATAGTGTAACGATTTTTGTTATTGTAACAATATTGTTAAATAGTGTAACTATTTTTTAAGTCTGACCGGGCAGCAATGTACGCAGTCCAACTTATTTTAACATAATAAATAATACTGACATGACATGACGCATCGGTACGTTAATTAATGGATGCAATACTTTGCGCGCTTAATAATTATGTATGAAAAAAAAACCTATTTTTTTTAACATAATGAATGAAACGCTCACCATATACTAAACCGCCGTATAAAAAATACACGCTGTATATCTATCAGCGACTGAATAATTACATAGGCTTCGTTCCCAATACAAATCGGCTCCCAAAAAAAACCCCAATATTCTATTGACAATTATCATGGTTAACTTTATAAAACAGAAATTTGAGATATCTGAGAAAATCGTGATACCGTTATCCACTACCAAATAGACCAGGCTTTTCTTCAACTATTCACGTTTAACTTCGCAGGTATGTCAACCCTCCTCCTGTCAATAATGGAGAGAACCGTGGCAAGCGCGGAGTGGTGCATCTGTACAACATGATGCAATGTGCAACCGGCTGCGACCCCTTGGACTATAAGGGCTACGGATGCTACTGCGGGTTCCTCGGCTCCGGGAGGCCTACAGATGGGATTGACAAGTAACTTACTCTGCTGGAAACTATTCTTATGAAATACTGATATAAAACCTTCGGTACTGCACTATAATATTATTAAAAATATTTACAAACTTGGGCCAAAGGTTAACCAGCCCAGCGCTACCGTCTGTAGCTTTTTTCTTTTTCTATCATTACCCAAAATCGCCTTTTAACCTGTTGATTTAAAATGAAATGTGGACGCCAATCTCTCGACTAGGGAAGAACGAATATAAACCTTATCTGTCGACAGGAAAATTGCTTAGACAGCGTCCGCCATAGCTACCACTTTAGGGGTCGGTGCTGTGTAGGCACGACGGATTTTGGCTTTCATAGGTTTAATCTTCTCGTCCTTCTTAGTCCTGATCTGTTGCCGTTGTGGTTATGGTCCTGGTTGGTTCTTACGCCACGACAAGTCTGTTTTTTCACCTTTTACGTTCAATGCATAGTAATAAAAAACATTTTCCTAACCAGTGCGTAAAAAGTACACTTTGCGCACGCTTCGCATGCGTAAATTTCACTTTTTACGGCACTTGTTATGAAAAATTGGGTTCGATACACGTGTAAAAACTACTTTAAGACTCGGGTGCTTGTCACCCTCGTTTCACTCGGACTCCAACTTTCACCATCGTTGAAAAAAAAATTTTTTTCACTAATATCGAAATGTACTATTTGCTATTCGATATCTAGTGTCTAAAATCTACATACTGCTACCTGACTTCGGATTACATTTGGATACAGATTTGGAGTTCAAAATAATAATGTTCAATGTTAAAGCAATCATTTTAAGTCCAAGTTAAGACTCAATTTATTCTGAGTGAATGAGTGTCTCTAATGGAAACGTTAGCCCTTCCCTTATTCGAAAACCCTTAATTCTTCCCCTGAAATTTCAATCTTATTTTTGGACAAATAATATTATTATTGTTTTCGTTTTTCCCACAGCTGTTGCAGAATGCACGACCGCTGCTACGAGAACATCTACTGCCCCTTCTACACAGTCTACTTCCAGCCCTACTACTGGAAGTGCTACCACGGCGAGCCGCTCTGCGCGCTCGAGAATTACAGCAGCCAGCACAAATTTGTGAACGGGTGCGCTGGGAGACTGTGCGAGTGTGACCGGCAGTTCGCCATGTGTGTGAGGAAGTACCCGTGTCCGAGGAGGCGAGCCCTATGCAGGTCCTCACCGCTGAGGCTGCTCCAGAATCTACTCATGTTCCGATGACGAGATGTGAAGAGCAGACGTCCATATCAGCCGATTCCTACCAGCTTAACTAACTTTCCCAGTTCTTTGGGCTCATGTAGAAAACGCAAAGGCTAGCCAGTCTAGCCTAAGAACAAAATTGTCCTGCTACAACTGGTCAATAGACTTACCCCTGTCCGAAGACGCGAGTACTATGCCGATCGAATTTCTTGAGGCTGCTTCAGTGAAGTTCAAAACCATCGATACGACCAAAGTAAAAATATGTTTTTTTATACTATGACAGTGGTAAACAAGTATACCTGATGCTAAACCGTCACCGTAGCCTATGGAGACCTGTAACTCCATAGGATTCACACGCCGCGTTGCCTGCCTTTTAAGGCTCTGAACTCTCTGGTTAAATTACTCACCGGCAGGAACATCATGAGGTATTGTGCCACTCTATGAAATAAGAATAAGTTGAATGGTCTAAATTTTAATGGGAAGCTATTTTGTATGGACATTGTTCCCGACGGTGGATTGGATATAGATGGATGAACTGAGATGAAGACAGTTGACACTATATCTAACCAAAGTATAGACACTTAGAAAAGTAACTACCTATACCAGAATAACGTAGGAAATAATCATTATTTTGTAAAAATAGAAAAAACTAGTCGAAGTTCAATGTGAATTGAATTGAATTGAACGTATAAGTAATCAAAGGTAACATATATCATTTATTGAATCAACTAGTGGGGTATATAAATTTATTAATAAACAGTTACATCGCTACAATACAAAGATATAAACTTAACTAACTATAGTTTATTTGCTATTTGTTACTGCACAAAAAAATACAATAACAAAACATATTTACGAGTACATATAAAAATAGACCCTAATTAGTTAAATACTATATTATTCTGTGTCACTTATATTCAGCTAAAATTAAACGATTAGTGTTTATTGTGAATATTTTTCACAATACTTTTTGGTATAATTTTTTTTTTTTTTGGTAAATTATTGTAAAAAAATAAGATTAATGTAGCATGGCACATGGTCGGTGACATGGATCATATTTATGTTTGGTATACTTAAATCATTTTAGTAAATAAACCCAATTAAAAATGTAAATAATCAAAGAAATAAATGATTAAACTTGTACCTAGAATATTTTGTTTTACTACCAAGGAACCCTTAACTACTTTGTTTGTTTTATTTATTTATTTTCTTTATTTGAGAAACAACAGAAGCAAGTACGATAATAGAATAATTACGTCATTGCAATAGACGTGTACCTACCTCCTAAAACGCTCTCACTAAGAACTTTTACATAATATAGACAGGGTAATGCTACAGCAAACAAAGTAAACTTCTAGCAACTAGATAGCAATGAAACAAATTGTATAAAGTTATTAAGTTGTCGGAGCTAGAATTTCAAAGATTTGTTTTTGGAAACTTACTCTGCTTGTATTGATGTCTGCGGCCGTGAACAGCGCAAAGGTGCGCGTATCCCAGCGTTAGTTGAGCACTTAAAACCCTTAGAACTAGCTTTTCCTCGCGACTTCGTCGGCCAGCCTTTGTCTTTGCGGAATAAAAATTATCCTGTGTCCTTTCTCGTGGCTAAAACTCTCTCTATACCAAATTTCAACCCAATTGGTTCAGCGATTTAAGCGTGAAGAGGTAACAGAGAGACAGAGTTCTGTTACTTTCGCATTTATACTGCTAGTATACTACCCACTTTACAAATCGCAAGGCCTACTACCGTACACTGGCATGCCTAAGGGAAAACTTGATATGTTATTCGATTGATTTGCTACAATCCCTTTTACACTGGCGAAATCATCAGAAATATACCTAGTTATATTTTTTAACAACTATCTATCTATCATACAATAATCTCCCTAACAGCATAGATATACCATTTAACTAGACGGAGCGTGCTAATAATAGTAAGTACCACGATCAGGGATGGTCTTATGTAACTTTCCATAGGTATGGCAGAGACGGCACTATTTTCGTCCATCGTTGTCATAGTTTCACACATCTTTGTTCCCCACCAAACGGGACCCTTCAGAACTGTCAAAGTTTGAGGAGAACAAACAAATACAATTGTACTTTTCTTGGGTTTTCAACCAAAGTTGCGGTAATGAATAAAGTATAAGTTAATATTTTTGTTATAAAGAATGTCCTGTAAAGCAAAACTATAGTGAACTGTTACATTTTGGGCTACAAAAGCCAGTATGTCTTTGTCCCTTACTGACGCACGCAGATGCGTTTTCCAGTCATTATTCCTCCTAACCTACAAGCTTTGTAGTTGGGCTAAATTGCCATTACGAAAATTTCGACCGCAAGTACTCGTATCTTTTTTGTTTTTGTGGTAATCTTTGGTCGCGATCGTCCTAAATGTTTTGTTAAATAACTTCACTCTGAACGCACGACTGATCAGCGCACTATATCTCTCATCTGTACTACATCTATTGTATTTAAAAACAATGAGTGCCCATAAATCGCTTTAGTTTTGTAGCCAGAGAACTGAGTGTAAGTTTTTAACGTAACTTTACGTCACGAACGCGTTTGCGTTTTCCATATAAATAACATTATCACTTACGCGTTCGTAAACTTTTTTTACGTCAAAAGAAACTTACACTAGAGCCTCGGTGTATCTATGAATGTAGAATGAGACCAAAGTTATTCCAATTTCAGCACTGGTTACCTAAAACTTAAAGCAATCGAAAGTCCTGCTGTAGTCCGAGTTAGTTTTAGAATCCGATTTGGCTGAACTCATGGAAAGATAAAAAAAAAAAATTATTTATTTAATCTGTATTGCACAATACAAGAAGGTACAAATAGCGCACTTAATCATCAAGACCTTTCGATATACCTAATCAGTTTTTAGTCATTTTATTTTAGCTATAAATGGCTTAATAGTTGTGTTTACAGTTTTATGGAGATGTGGTTTTTTATGACATTAATATAACATTTCACAGGAAGAGGGAAATGTTAACCGACTTAGAGAAGGTACATCTTGTCAATTATAATTAATTTAAATCAAAAGATAATCGGTAAACTAACAGAAAGTGCGAAATAGTATTAAATTCGTCATGGTCATTAACGGGCTAAATGCTTTGCCTCTTGTATTAATACATACCGTATACTGAGTGTATTTTTTTACCTAATCTGTCCGGGATTTTTTTTTAATTCTTATAACCATAACCACTAAAGAAATTAAACATAAATTACTAAAACAAATACTAATTACTCATTAACCATAGTTCGTCATTTCATTAAATGAGCGACTTTCATTAGCAAAGATTATATCACTTTCAAAGTTATGTTATGCACTCCGAAGACGTTGCGTAAGGACGATTATCCCATGCTTCAGTGGTGCTTGTCGTAAAACTATCTCTAGATCGTCGACTGCATTGTTCATTCAATTATAGGTCTTAAGTCCCACGACTTTTGAACTGACATGTTATACAAGAAATTCTTAGCTAAGAAACAGAAGTATTGATTTCAAAGATAGTAGTTAATGGGTGTAATAAGTATACCTAGATATTTTTCTAGCACGAACGATTTCTTGTAAGTGATTGACAAAATAAAAACATCGACGGTCCGGATGTTATCTATAACTACCACTTCGATGACATACAGGTAATACAAAAACAAAAAAAAACTAAAAAGGTTAAAAATAAATAACAATAACAAAACTATCAAAATTATTCTTTATTATGCAGAAATGTCTGCTAGCGAATATCTTCCGTTACCATTGTACTCGGATAGCACAATTGGTAGTGCACTGGGCTAGTGTTCTAGTGGTTGGGGGTTCGAGTCCCGCTTCAAGTCAATTTTTTCTATTTTTCTTTCGATTGAAATATCGAAAACTATCTATTTATTTATATTTTACATACTTCAGAAAACTATTTGGAACTATTCATTGCAAATAATAAAAGTAAATTGGATCAAAAGTGTACGGATTACGTTCAATTTGTTCAAGATCGATGGCACGCGGCGTCTAGGTAGGCAGACTATGTGTACGTATTGTCGTTGAAGTAGTATGTACTTATCGATAACAGGATTGTCGATAATTTGATTGTGGCAAGCACAAAGCAAATGTCATTCCTGCTAGAAAAATATCTAGGTATAGTAATAAGTTTATTGTTATATTGTGACATTACCTATGAAAAGGGACCTTATTGTCGATGGCGCTTATGTCGTTGTTCAAGGTGACACAATATAAACGCAACGTGGTTCGACGTAAGTGCCATCGACAACAAGGTCCATTTTTAGGGTTCCGTAGTCAACTAGGAACCCTTATAGTTTCGCCATGTCTGTCCGTCCGTCCGTCCGTCCGTCCGCGGATAATCTCAGTAACCGTTAGCACTAGAGAGCTGAAATTTTGTAGTAATATGTATATCAATCACGCCGACAAAGTGCAAAAATAAAAAGTGGAAAAAAATGTTTTCTTAGGGTACCCCCCCCTATACGTAAAGTGGGACTGATTTTCTTCTTCATTCTAATCCTAACGTGTGATATATTGTTTGATAGGTATTTAAAAATGAATAGGGGTTTACTAACATCATTTAAGGATCATGTAAATATTTTCGGAAATAATCGCTCCAGAAGAAAAAAAAAGTGCGTCCCCCCCCCCTCTAACTTTTGAACCACAAGTTTCAAAAATATAAAAAAAATCTCAAAAGTAGAACTTTACATAAACTTTCTAGGAAAATTATTTTGTTTTTGAAAAAAATAATATATATTAAAATGAACCCCTATTTCTCTTGGTCACGCTATATCTTGAGAACGGCTTTACCGATTTGGCTAATTTTGGTCTTGAAATATTTGGAGTAGCTCAGGGAAGGTTTAAACGGTGAGAAAGTATGAAAAAAAATCGAGTAATATACTAAAAAACGAAAATATTATTCCCCCTTACAAACTTTATCAACTCGAAAAAACTGTAAGCGCCGCAGGATTTCATACATCATACGCGTTTTTGGTAAAATCGTCTCTGCTTTCCTCGAGAAAGACGGAAGCGCCGCAGGATTGCATATATCTTAGGGTTTTTTGCGATCAGTATAGGTACTTTATATTATTCCAGCACTAAAGTGGTTAAGGCGATAGTTTCTTACAAATTGTTAATAAATTAGCCCTTATTTCCTAAGATATGGCTGTCAAAATCTCTATTGAATGACAAGATCATCTTCATCACTTCCGGCCAGGTACCGCGAACATCGAAGTTCGTATATGTCGAGCATTTCTCTTTTACTCCATTTAAGGCGTTAAGAGAGTGACAGAGATAATCGTCTGAAATTTACTAATATCGTTGTTCGAGACATTTTTTACGTCAAAAGAAACTTACACTAGAGCCTCTGTACTTTAAGCTCGCGAGCATAGTTTACTTAATTTGGAACGCTCATACCCTACACGGCGGTTTTAAGATTCTTTCTGATTTAATGGGGTCGGAGCATACATGACCATATAATAGGTTGAAACTGACTGACTGACTTCAAATGACGCTGGCTGGTTATCACTCCAAGTTACAACCCCTTCTTACTACTCATGGTGGGACTGAAATTGACAACATTTTTTCGAATTTTCCATGTTTAGTTGGGATCTAAAACTCTTTCTTTAGTTGTCATCGTCCTTTGTTATCCATTAATGTGTCAACAACAATGTATCAAATAGCCCATTTTTAACTCTGAAGTGGGAACACTTACCGTGGCGGACGAAAAACTACGGTACCCTACACTGAGCGTGGCCCGACACGCTCTTGGCCGGTTTTTTATTGATAATGTCTCTTATGTAGTTTACTAAACTAGAGTAGGTACTAGGTAGGTAAGGAACTTGCCTATATGCTATAAGTTTCACCAGACTTGGCAAAATTTTATTTGTATATGCTATAAACTGGAATTGAAGTAATAAAAAAAAAACAAATAATATAATATCAAGATACAAGGTAAACGCGATAACTCACACGAATATTTAAAGTCAGTGCCAAATCATCACATAGTAAGAAAAACTGTATTAAAAATACAACTTCAACTAGTTTATAATTAAAAATATAGCCAAACGAAAAAGGTAAGCATACTTATTATTAAAAAAAAACATTCAGTTATACTTAACTACGGAACATACGAGACATGGTTTCGTTACTATGTGGCGCAGTGCAATTTTATATAATGTTATTTTGACAGCGAGACATCTTCATAGAACACTAAGACGTACTGCCGTTAAACGTGATAGATGTCGCTAATGTGTTCGCCAGGATTTTGTACTAGACAAATGATGACTAAATCAATACATTTTTCCAATTCCAGATGTTCTTAGTACAGTACATAATTCCCCTAATATTCTTATCCGGAACCCACGGCAGCCGACAAATATTTCCCTACGTCGATAACAACTACATAACAACACAGAACACGACAGCAAAAATAACTACAGAACCTACTAAAGATGGAAAAGCTAATTTTCCAAGTGGTATTTTAAATATGCTCAAGGCTTTGAAAGAACATGAGATGGAACATAATCCTGACAAAGAGCAAGCGCAAGAATTGGCAGAATTAGTAGATATGCTGAGCAACTTACGTTGGCCGAAGAAAAAAGGGTGGAGTAATTATTTATAGGGATTAGTCGCTGTTGAGAGTTACAGACATAAGAGATAGAAAAAAGGTAACTAATAGTACATTACTACAGAGGCCGGGAGACAAGGGGTTGCCGGCCGAGTATATGTAGATTGTTACGAAGTCGACAACCCCTTTTCACGCCGACGTATATTATAATACTCTCAAACTTGCAATATAATAGTTGAAAAAATATATCCTGCCAGTCTGTTATAAAAGAATCATAATGTCAACATTGTAGTGCATGTTTGAGAAAGTGCAATTTTATGCTAGAGATTCAAATCTTTAGACGCAGAAACGAATTTGAAGATTTTTGCTTTAGTTATATTTTTATTTCAACGATAATGAGGATTTTACTTAATAAGAACGGATAAACTCAAGTCCGGTACCTGGTGTGTCCTGACTCGGCTTGAAAATGGGTACCAGAGCTTACCCGAAACATGTCGCCTAGTGCGATATAAGTACACGTGAGTTCATACGTTTGTAACTAAGTAGTAGTAACATGGCTTACAACAGCTTAAATTATAATATGATATAAGGCTAACTTGAATCGGAATTTGTCTGTTCAATTCTAATGCCAAATAACCGCAAAATTAATTAGACTAATGCACCTAAAAACTAAGGTACCTAATTCGGCTAAGTTAATAAATAGTTTAATTTAATCGAAATATCATTTTAATTTATGAAATATATCTCTAAATGGACTAAAATATTATTTGCTAACTAGTACGTAAAAAGTGCACTTTTCGCACGCTTCGCGTGCGTATATTTCACTTTTTAGGGCACTTGCTATGAAAAATTAGGTTCGATACTCGTGTAAAAACTTCTTTAAGACTCGGGTGACTCGGAAAATTTTTTTTTTACTAGTATCGAAATGTACTATAGTGTCATAACATAATACTTTATTATCTTTGAACATAGTAAATGATTATTTTTTTATACCAAACTGATCAACGTTTTACCTCAGTAACATCTGATGGTAAGTGTCTGGTAAATAGGTATAATATTAGATATTATGGTTTAGGGGTTTACATGTTTTTTTATTTAAGTATGATAACGATTTATACTGTCTTTTTATAATGCTAGGAAACATTAATAGGCATTTTATTCTACTGCTATACCTACGTAGTATACTCTTAGTATTCTTAACTGCTTGGAAATTGGTTGGCCAGACTACAAATAGCTTAACTATGACCAATTTAGTAATCACACTAAGCAATGATTTGGTAGGAGTGTCTTAATCAATTTACTTGTCGCGATTAAAATACATTGCTATAAGCAGCATATACGACATAGCTGTCGGATCGATGAAGACATCGAAAAATAGAAAAGGTATTTCACGTCACTAGCTCGGAAAGTACTGTTTTATTCTTTAAAATAGACAGCAAATTTGCATTTTATTCACAAGGGTGCAAAGTAATTTCATACAAAATGTGTATTACTACTAATCGAGTGTTTTTTTGACGTGAGATCGTTGGGTGTTGTGTGTTCTTTTTATTGTTTTTGAATGATAAGTGATGGATGCTAATTTTTCTTTAAACATTTTTAAAGTTTTAGTGTTATTTTCCTCGCAGTAATTACGTGAAAAATTGTGCGTGTGTTCCCCTCTCGTTCTTTGAAACCCTCTTATTGCTCGAGTCGCAATATTAGCACGAGAAGTTAAACACTAACTTTGCCCCCTTGTATAACAATAGTTATTTGTTATGCAAGGCTGCAAAGTGGTTATTTGGTGCTAGTGTTGAAATTGAAAGCTGAGCAAGCGAAGGAAGCTAAGATTGAACCATGAGCGAAGCGAATGGTTCAAAGATAGATTCCTGAGCGTAGCGAGGCTTTCAAGACACGAGACGCCAAATAAATTTGCAGTCATGCGGAACACACAATTTTTCACCTCACTACAGCGAGGAAAATTCGAGCGGCAAGAAAAACAAGAAAACAAAACTTATCGCGTGATTTTTCAGGGAAATCATATTGGCATCGCTACTAGAATCATTCATTTTTATAGTTCAAACGTTGAGTTCAAAGAGCACAGGAAAAATTCGACAAATTTACGTGAATTGTGATAACTTAAAACTTAAAAAAAAATTTTTGTCGGTTGCGTTCAGAAATTACAATAGTATGTAAACCTATATTTCAATTTCTTTATCAAATTAACATTGAAATCGTGTTTTATTTAATGGATTAATTAGTTAAAATATGTTAATTAAACCGAAATACTAACAAAAACCTAACCTTAAAAAAATAAAACAAGATTACAAATAGGCACCTATGTATACTGTATAATAAAACTATTTGACATAAAATAAAGTGTAGGTAAAAATAAAAAAGTAAAAAATCTGTAATCAAAAACATGTTTCTGATTGATTATTATCTATGGTTATTATGAACTCACCGCGGTACTGCGAACATCGAAGTTCGTATATTGCAAGCATCTTTCTCTTTTACTCCAATGAAAGTGACAGAGACAATCGTCCGAAATTTACGAATATCGTTTTTCGCGGTAGCGCGCCAGTTACGCGTTGAAGGAGCTTTATACTTAAAAAAAAGTTACATGCACCACAGAGAATTACAATCATCGGCTTCGAAATTCGAAAGACTTTTGCACGCTAGCGGATAAAATAGGCTTTTCCACGCAGATTTCGCGCTATAAACTAAGGTTTTCCGAGCGAGTGAGGTGAAAATATATATTGTATAATAATATATTTTGTATAGCAATATTATTATAAAATAACATTAGATTTTACCAAATTCCTCAACCAAATCTAGAATCTCGCGGAGAATGAAGAGGAGACATGTTGGAGTCCTATTAGCCGTAACGGCAAGGAATTTCGATCTTAAGCCAGCATAGTATTTACCAGGGAGGTTACAGAGCTCCGATTAGGGTCCCAATAAGTCGGAACTTCCGATCTGTGTTATAACAACTCGCCCACCGCGGGCTCCCCTGGTTCCGTTAAACTAAATGTCAAACATATGATATCGCTTACAGTCCCGATAAAACCACATCACTGTTAATCCCCTGGTATTTACGTACGAACCTAAAGCAGACTTATTTTTGTTTTGATAATTGTAGTAATGACGTAGACAAAAATACGAACATGACAATAGCATAACGAGGGCGAGAGAGACGCTAGCGCCTACTGCGGTGCTCTGTTTCAAACTACACGTTTTTTTCAAAGATCTAACTCTGTATATCTCATGTATAAGTTAGTCATAACTCATAATCTTTAATATGTTACAGATGCCACAACTCGTATGGATGCAATTACTCGTCGTATTACTACAATTAAACCTCGTCTGCATGTCGCAGTTGCCAAAATTATCAAAGACCAAGTCAAAGATGACTCTTTCAAAAAGTGCCTTTATCGACCCGGGGCCTACGGATCTTAATGTATTGTCGGATACAGAATACGTGAGGGAACAACAAAAAGCACATCAGTCGTTAAGGGTCTTCATGTCACCTGAGCGTTTTTCAAAAACTTTATTTCAACCACCACAAAATACTCTACAACTTTCGAAAAATAATGAAAACCCCGAAGATATTAAAGAAACGAACTTGGGGAAGAACAAAGGTTCACTATACTTTAAAACCCTAAGTCCAGTATTAAAAGACAAAACAGAATACCCCAATAATGAACAAAACTATATAAATTCGCCAAGTAATGCAAAGAAATCAGAAAAAAATAAGTATTTAATACTACCTGGAAAAACATTTCAGACAAAAAAGGTGTCCGGTTTAAGAAGCGGTTGGAATTTAAAATTTTTGCAAAAATTAGATACACAACCTTACGGCGTCAAACTGATGTTGAATAAAAAACCAAACACCGAAGCTAAAATAAAAGCGGTCTTAGAAAGTTTATCACACTACCCGAACAACCAAGGATCAGTATATTTACAGAAAATTGTTAATTTTATAAGTCCAGATTCTAATCTACAGAAGAAATCAAGTCAAACAAAAAGCAATAACTATTTCGTGCTGCGAAAAACGAGATCTCATGAAAAATCATTGCACGACTGGATTAAATTCCAATCAAGCGATTTGTCTAAATTACATGGTGATCCTTTCGTCAATAATGAACCTAAAATAGAACGCTGTGGACACGCCAGACGGAAAGACGAAGATAATAATACCATTTGTTACACGTATCCCAGTAACATTTATTATTACCCATACTATTATTATCCAGCATACTACTATCCATATTATTATCCATATTATTATTGGGGTTAATATGGAATTAAATTAGTGTGTAAATTAAGTGAGTTTTACTCCCAAGAAAATAGTTGCTTATTTAGTAGTTTTTTATGCAAAAACTTCTGTTTTGTCCACGAGTTAGTTAACCAAGATAGTGTAAACTTGTTAAATTATCCCTGGATTATAATTTGGAGGGATTAATTATAACTTGTACAAGAATGTCGCGACTAACTTAGCACTTAAGCATTCTCTTGAGAATGCTAACCTCTATATTTCACAAACAAAACTTACTTATTATAGTTTTGTTTAGTGCTTTGATAGATAGTTTAAATAAACAATTAATGTAAAACACAATGACAAATCAACATTTCACTTTATTTAATGACAACTAAGTTACTAGAAAAAAGTTTAATAATTAAAACTAACTACTATAAAATTAACTAATGAAAGGCCCCTGCGGCATTTTACCCAAGATGCTGGCAACATTTCCCAGCTGATTGTAAGGTTGATGATGTGAGCCTGATACGCTAAGCCAGCTCTTCGGTCTCTTGTGGCATCTCTGAGTCTCTTTAAAGGGTCCTTAAAGATACTCAGAGCGCCAAGATCCCACGGACAGGAAGTCTAGACTGCTATAAATTTGTACTGTATAGACAATAATGATAATAGCCCGGCTATTCAACGAATAACCCTATGGGTATCTGTCTGATAAGAGATAAGAGTCTAAGTCTAAAGTCTTACTAACAGACGATGAGAGCTTCATTTGACGTGTTGTTTCACATTGTATCAACATAGCAAATCCCATGAAAGACTACAGAATAAAAATGTGAAATGCAATAACAAGAATTTTCCTTGATAAAATACGCAATTTTCGTAACTTTTCATACGTCGGTCATCGGCATTGCTGTAATTAAATATTTATCCTCTTATACGTTTCCTCTCGCGTCAACATGTGTCGTGTATCGCCAACGTATCGACTAGTAAAGAACAAATATAAACCTTATCTGCCAGAAAGACAATTCCTTTGACAGTGCCCGCCATAGCTACTTTAGGGGTCAGGTCATCAGGTGACCATTGTAGTGGTTCTTGGCTTAAATTGGTCGCAATTAGGACTGTAACCCAATCACTTCTTATTTGACACATCTCTCATTTTGCGTTACATAAAGAAGCGATCCAGAATATCACCTCGCTGGCAAGGTTTTCTGCATCGCAGCGTGACTAATGAAAGCTGCGACAATTAAGCGCGTTGTCAAGTTACATAATAACCCACTATTACGTAGGCACCCATACTTGGATGCTCAATGAAAATTCTTTCGAGAAGAGTGGCCTTTTCCTCAGATGTCTATTGTCAGATGGGTTAGGGCTTAAGAAACTTTTTGTAGCTATAAGAATAGAGTTAACCTCTTGGGTTTCCGATTCCATTGGAAAATAATATTACAAGTATTTGGTATTAGAACATAGGTACGTATTATTCAATGATATAAAACACATTGTCACTTAAATAAAAACAAAGAACAGTCCAATAAGTTTAGGACAAGGGCAGAATGTATTTATTTTTTATATTAGCCATGCCAGAACTGTTTTTAGGGTTCCGTACCTCAAAAGGAAAAAACGGAACCCTTATAGGATCACTTTGTTGTCCGTCTGTCCGTCCGTCCGTCCGTCTGTCAAGACCCTTTTTCTCAGGAACGCGTGGAGGTATGAAGCTGAAATTTATATCAATTACTCAGGTCTACTGTCCCTTGAAGCTATGAAAAAATCAAACTTCTAAGCCAACGCAATCAAAAGATACAGCCGTTTATGCCGCAAATTTTCGACACTTGCAAGGGAATCAAAACCTACAGGGTGCTTCCCGTGAACTCAGAATCTTGAAATTTGGTACGAAGCAACGTCTTATAGCATAGATAAAGGAAAAATTACGAAAACCATAAATTTTTAGTTACTGCACATAATATATTTTTTTTTAATAATTTTAAACTTACTACCCATTTCCTCATAAACGCGTAGAGGTATTAATTGAAATTCATACCAAATACTCAGGTCTATAATACCTTTAAGCTGTAGCAAAATCAAACTTCTATGTCAACGCAATCAAAAGAAACAGCAATTTAAGCTGCATATTTTGAAACTCGCAAGTACTCGCAAGGGAATCAAAACCTAAAGGGTACTTCCAGTCGACCTAGAATCTTGAAATTTGGCATGAAGCAACGTTTTATAGCACACATAAAGGAAAAATTCCGAAAACCTTAAATTTTTAGTTACATTACAAAATATATATTTTTTAATAAATATAAACTTTGTAAACCTTGCAGGTTTGTACGGAACCCTCGGTGCGCGAGTCCGACTCGCACTTGGCCGGTTTTTTTTATACCTGCCATTTAAAGACCAAAGTGCCTAAACTAGGTAGGTACGTTTTTAAATTATAATAACCATAATTACATTCATTAAAATACAAGGACCCGGGTATGTTCTTAAACTACGTCCAACAATGAGAGGTAGGGCACAGCGTTGACCATCACGCTTGAATCTGGGGCAGCCCAACTGGGGAAGTACCTCCTCCTTACAGAAGACCACAGCCATAATAGCACTGCCACCTTTCAGGTATGTAGTGTTGTGTTCCTGATGGTGAGTAAGGTTCCCAGAGCTCCAACCCCCCTTAAAGGCCGGCAACGCGCTTGTGACTCCCCTGGTGTTGCGAGTGCCCATGGGCGACGGTAATTGCTTAACACCAGGCAATCCGTCTGCTCGTTTGCCGTCTATGTCATAAAAAAAAAAGTAGGTACCTACTTAAGAAATTAGAAAAATAAAATAAAATCAAAAAAATTACACTAAATACCTTAAAACTACCTTAATCTTTAATCTAATTTCACACAATATTAATACTAAAACCTATTACCTACAGTACCTATACATTATAACACCTGCGTAGACACCCTAGCGCCATCCCATCTCCAACGAACTAATGTAAAAGCGGGTGCAGAGGCGGAAAGCGCCGAAATTTTTAAACGTAACAAATGTATGGCGGCTTCCTCGCACACCGTATCAGCATTGCAATACAACGAGGAAATGCCGCCAGCATCCTTGGTACACAAGTATTCTTTTATCGCTAGAACGTAAGTATTTTGTGAGTTAATTATTCTATGAAATGATAATGTTTCTCACATTATTCACATTTTATGAGAAACGAAATTCTATAAAACAGTAGACTATGAAACAACGAACAACCCGCTATGCCATAATCCTGAGGTCCACCGCGAATATCTATGTTTGAAAATCTATCTCCATCTCTATCGCTTACTAATGTGAGAGACAAAGAGGAAAATAGACGAACGAACGAAGTGGCTCGCGTAATGCCCTCAGGGTCAGACGCGATCGTGCGTCGGACAACAAACAAATGTAAGGCCAATTCAGCAAGTAAACAATCTATGCAAACTCACTGACGGACAAATATAGGTGCTAAGTGCAGTGAGGCAACTCTCGAGTGCTCCGTGAAGAACACTACATATTACGGTCTAACTCGTGGTTGCGAAATTAATTTTAAAGCCTTGCCAGTCATGTACAGCAAACAAGATGTGTTGCCATACTCGTCTGATTACAAAGATATATATTTACAATTTGCCTTCTCTATTTAATTTTTCGCACTTAGGTATTCGTATTCATCTAAGGCAATGGACATCTTTCGAATGATGATGATGAATTGTCAAACATGTATTCAATGTCATAGACACATTTGAAAAAGGGTATAATACAAATTCCGACTATGGAATGAAATCCCTGACGAGGTTTTCCCTAGGGACTACAATATGAGGTTCTTCAAAAATCGAGTGTATAGGTTCTTAAAGGGTAGGCTACGCGCAAGTGATCCTCTGGAGTTGCAGGCGTTCTTAGGTTACGGGAACTGCTTCCCATCAGGCGGGCCGTATGCTTGTTTGCCACCGTCCAACCAACCGGTTATGGCCCGACAAACTCATGGCGGATTATTAAAAAAAAAATGAAACAACTAAAGTGTAAATAAACTTTTTCCATATATGAAATATAGGTGTCAACAGTAGAGAACAGGGTCATTTTGTACTAGCGGCTCATAAGTATTTCACTCCGCCTATGATGTTCACCGGCCGGCCCTTGTATTTCTTCGAAATGTCCGCTTCGATCTACAACAAAATAAAAATAATTATTAACTATACTTCTTTTTTTTCGGCATTAACCCGTTGAACGCCAAGAACATCGGAAGTTGTGCCTGCCATGCTACAAACACCTAAAGTTGTTACAGCAGTCGCTGTCATAGGAATTTTGGGCTCATTCAAAACTCATGTGATCGTTTTTGGCCTTATTTCGACCTCCCCTCCCCATTGGTGATATTTGGTGATCTTAACGCTAAAGTGAAGATCACGTGTAGTTTTCGAGTGAGTCAACAGGTTTATGTTACATCACACTGAAAACAGTACTTCTAAAACTAAACAAGTACACGTGATGTGGTCTTGGACACCCCGCTCCCCCATCGTGATCAATCGTGATATTTCTTTGAGGTTTTTTTTTAGGTACCCAACGGTAGTGTAGGTAGGTAGCCAATGGGGCCCAATGGTAGTGTAAGTACCCAATGGCAGTGTAGGTACCCAATGGTGCCCTATGGTAGTGAAGGTACCCAATGGTAGTATAAGTACTCAATGGTAGTGTAAGTACCAGATGGTAGATGGTAGTGTTGAACGCCAAGAACATCGTAAGTCGTGCCTAGCACACCACAAACAGTAGAGTAGTTATCCAAAGGTGTACAATGTAAAAATATGTCTGACCTGCTCCTGCAGCGTGCGACAGCGCGCCACGAGCGCAGCCAGCTCGGGCCGCAGCGCCCGCGCGCGCGCCGGCCGCCTCGCGCAGCTGCAGCGCGCGCGCCGCCAGCCCCGCCAGCTTGTCGCACACAACCAGCTTCTGCTTCAGCTGCTCCGTCAGCATGTCCACGTATCTACGTGAGAAAGTTTTTATAGTATACCGCAGTGGGACAGCAGAAGGCAGGCCAGAGCGGTGGAGTATACTGCGATCGCCAACCCACCTGGCAAGCGTGGCGATTAAGGCATTAAACCCCCGGGGCTCATGCCCAGCAGTACCTACATGTCCGTGACATGACATACGGGTCGACGGAATAGGAGTGTTCCTTTTTTTCTATTTTAACTACAAACCCTAATAAGAATACGTATATATCAATACATAGTTTAACCTCTAGCCGCCCGGAGACCTATAAAAAGGTCCCCATTAAATGCCATTTTGAATTTTAATTATCACAATGCATAGTTGCATTTGGCCTGGCAAGCTTTGATCTCTGGGCGGCTAGAGGATAAAGCAAAGTCGCCAATTGTCATCATCAGCTCATTGCAGTCCACCGATGGATATAGGCCTCTCCCAAGATACACAGAGCACGGTCTGCTGCTTTATGCATCCAGTGGCTTCCGGCCCTTTTATGCAAGTCCAACAACTGGTTAGAGGATATTCCACGCTACGTATAGACGCAGTCCGGTTAAATGGCCGCTCAGCAAATTATACTCCAATTTTTTTTAACTTAGTAAAAAAAATATACATTCCATTCATTAGCACGAAGCGATTCCCTTCTACCTAATACGGACTGCTAAGGAATAGAATTCGGTCCCTTCGTCTGTATTCCCGGAAAGATATATTGCCTTTTCAAGGCAAGAGTGAATAGGCTATCACTGAACCAGCGTGCTACAGTCTCGACCTTGTCGACACTAACCATCAGGTGTGACTGAGGTCAATAAAATATCATGGTTAAAGGATATACGACATAATTGAACGACGTAATTATTATACATAATTGAAGATATTAACAGAAATTACAATCGTATTACGATAACTATAAGTAATTAACTAGTTAGTGTATAAAATCTGCTACAATAGTCATAACTTACGTACAAAATGGTCAATAATCAATTATAAATTATTGAAGAAATAGTCTCGTCTGCCGGAGATAATATTGAATATCATTTTATTAGACAGGCGTCCGGTTTTCAGTAGCCCAGTAGCTAGTCCATCCTTTTCACCCGATAGCCTAGTACATTTTAGATTACATTAAACCTCGAACCTTACAATGGCGGGTGCTCTCTCTGTGCATAAATTCCATTAAATTATCGAAAGGCTTCAGCTCCGCGTACGCCTTCAAAATGTCCGGAACACCATTGTTCCGTATACGGAGGATGAATAAAGAGCGAGAAGTACTATGTGTGGTCGTCTAGCACAGTCGCATTTTCAGGAAACGACTCCAGCAAACGAAACAAAATCTCTAAACACACACACAGACAATATGCTGTGGACGGATACCGAAGGTGTACCTGGGAGAGTGCTTGACGTTGTGCAGATGGCTGGTGGCGGCGAGGCGCGCGGCGGTGGCCTGCGCGGCGCCCAGCATGGCGCCCAGCGCGGCCGGGCTCTCCGTCGGCAGCTGCTGGAACAGCGAGAACGACTGCTTGTCCGTGCTCGTCTCGTACAGCCGCATCTTCAGGAACGACTCCAGCTGGGAACAGAATAGTACGGTGATGGCACCAATGATGCACTTAGTTCTTAATTCAAAAACCATAATATTATAAATTCAACATGTACAGTCGCGAAATGAAAAGGTTGACCAGCTCTCAAACAATTTTTTTTTATATGCAAGCACATGTTACCTTTTTGAACTGTGTAATAGACGAGAGTGTTGTATTGAAAATTATGTTTAACTGTTTGACAACAAAGTTCAAATTTAATAAGACGAATGTTTTTTGACTATCAAGAGTTGAACTAAAACCTTTATATAAAAACGTTGTCTCAAGATTGATAAATCCACTTCGCTAGTATATTGCGATGCTCTTTTAAGCTTCCGGAAATAACTGAGGAATGAATGAGATAAAAAGTTTTCTTTTTAATTTTAACTCGCCTCTCTAAAATGCAAAGAGCTAAATTTCTCATTGGGGTCGTAAGTATCTGTCTTGTAGTGAAGTGACATTCATTATGACGGAAAGTGTCATACTTAGGTCAGGCGGTCGATAAAGCAGATACTGATAAATTATACTGAGCAAGTAAAAACAGATCTTAAGATGGTCAAACTTTTCATTCCGCGACTATACCAACAAATGCACAACACTTGACTCCTTTGAAATAAGCTCTAATGTTCATTATTGGTTCCTTGTTCATTACTGGCGCCATCACACTAAACATTTGTTTTTTTATTTCACTATAGATAAAGTAAGATTAAACATAACAGTTTGACGGCAAAATATGTACCACAATGAAACTTTGTTTATACGACTCAGTTCCAACGGCTGAAGGATTGGTACTTAATTACGAATTAAAGGTTTGGACCATACCTACACTATTGGAGTATAGTTGGGGAGTTATACGGTAGTATTAACTATGCTTTGTTCAATTAATCTTGGCACCAGAAATGCCTGCTAAGCCCTTAGGGGGCCAAGCCTGCCGTCTTCACCACGATTCGGCCTCATCCACGGCCAGCGCCGGCTCTCCTGATAGTCCTGAGAGTGCCGGGTGGCTACACGACATACCTCCACCAGCTGGTCGATGAGCTGGCCCCGGGTGGCGGGGTTGTCCAGCAGCGTGAGCGCGTCCCGGCCGCGAGCGGCGCCGCTCGCCACGCCGGCCGCCTCCACCACGATCCCGGATTCCTCCAGGGCTACCGACTCCAGCTCCCCTGATATGTCCTGGGAATTACCAAACATATGTTGACTACTACAAGGTCAGATATTCAATCATACATTGTCGTTACTGATCTCGCCTCAAAAGTAGAGTTCGTTTTGAATTGAGATGTCAACACAGATAAACCAATGACAAAACTTGGAATTCATAGAGGAATAGAACTAATGGAGAACTCCGCTAGTGAAATAACAGCTGCTCGTGCCTATACATATTTCGCTACTGGTGGTTCAGTGTTGACCAGCAACTGAATATAAATAGACTTCATTTCTGGTACAAAACGGGTCCCAAAAATGACCTAAATATTCTACTGACAGTTATCGATATACGTTCCTCGGCTTAGAAATCCCGACTATTTAAAAAGTTATGAGGCTATAATAAAATATCATACGTCAAACCTTATGCGTGATGGTACATTATTAGGCGATGTCAAACTAGACTTGAAAGATACTTTTTATACTCCGCATTCTATGGCTTTAACTACTTACTTACTTTACTAATATGATATGGCTTTTCGTCATCTATGTATAATATCAATCGCTGATGTGGACCCACCTAAGTCTACCAAGTCTAATGTCTTAATCTTAATAACCTTTTTCCTGATACAACTTTTCTTTATTCCATTTATCTGCGTGTCTTTAAGACACAAAGGAGTCCTCCAACTCTAATGTCTTAAACTCAAAAAGAAAAAACATCAAAAATAATTTATTCAGTCAAACGTACACAAGTTAAAAAGTGGAACAGGGACTTCTCAGTAAGTACATACTTACTGAGAAGTCCCTGTTCCATCTTTTCCATCCATCCATCATAATACTTGTGACGGGAAATACCGCTCTCCACAGTTATCTAGTACATTTATATACAGTTAGCAGAAAGACCCTAAACAATGAATTGCAAAGTTTTTCCATTTCGCCTGGTCTTCTAATAGGTCCTGCATAAACCATTAGGCAAGCTGTATGATCTATCAACTCACCAAATCGATGGCAGGTGCACTGTCGACATTCCCCCAGTCAATATCTGCCGTGTCGCCGTCCCCAAAGTCGATATCCGCCGACGCCTCTACGGAGCCAAAGTCTATCTCGCCACCGTCGCCGAAATCTATCTGAAAGTTATGTAGAGGAATAAAAACGGTGTAGGAAGAATCCAATAGTGGTGTTTACAAGTGGTTTTAGGTTATATATACAAAAAGTTGAGTCTCCTTTAATTAGTATAGACTATAAATACAGGTTGATCAAGAGAGTTGGTGCCATATGGTAGGCATATGCCTATCCTCGTAACGCCCAGTGTGCATTATAATGCACACTCCCTTTCAATGGAGTTGAAATCTTTTATAAAAGGAAATAGGGTAGAATTTCTTTTGTTTCATTAGTTTTCGTACAAAAGAAAATTCAACCCAATTCACTGCATGGTAAGGTTGGGTTTAATTATTAAACATTTTAGTATGGTGGGCGTTACGAAGCTATATAAATCTTGACAGTGGAGTACAAAACTCACACCAACTCTCGTGACCTGTACACCTGTTAGTCTTCCATGTTTACCACTTTACCAAAATGTATAAAAAATAACATAAAACAGTTAATTATTTTTTATTAGTACACTAAAGTATCTGAAGTATATGAAATAAAATAAAAATAATGGTCTTTCACAAACCTTATCACCACCAGCCTGATCCTCGTCATCAAGCTCAATATGTATGGGATCAGGTTCCACGGAAAGTGGGGGCTCCCCGTAGCTCCACTCATACACCGTCACATTTCCATGGTTCACCACAAACTGCAGCAAAGGCAGAACTTCCGGGGCCTTGTCTCCGAGGGCATACTTGGTGAAAGCTGAATACAGGTCTATGCCCGGTTGGATGGGTTTCAGTGATTTGCCAATCTGAAAAATAGTTAGGAAATGATGAAAAATAATGAATGTATTGGATTGGATATCCCCATACGAAACTACCAAAAAATCTGTATGTACACCCTATCAGGGAATCCCAAAAGGAGACAGAACAGTCTAGTAATCACAACATACCATAATGATGCTGCTTGGAACCATACATTTCTGTTAACCTTTTTCCAGGCCTCACCAATTGAAATGTTTTTCCTAGAAATCCCAAACATATTGTATATAGTTACATATGGTTATTTATTTTAAATAGCGGAAATTTTTGGGATACTCTAATCTAATATGAACCTCGAATGCTTAGGTAAATTGTCACGCATGTGGTCGATATATCGTACTTTGCCTGGAAAAGGGTTAATAGGAATAAAACTGTAATTTATTACTTAAAAAATGAAACTGTAATTTATTCCAATTTAATGTTTTTAGGATGAATGCTTTTTGCCAAACTTCATCCACTAATCAGGATCTGGTAAAATCTACCTAAATGCATTAGTACAAATTCCTAAAATCCATCAGCCCTGAGGCCTATCAAGAAGTCCTCTATTCAGTTGTATTTTGAATCATAATTTTGACAAGTTAGAACTGCAATTAGTTTGACAGCTAAAGTTAAAAAAAGACATACATCTTCATAGATCTCCGGTAGTTCCTTCAGCCGTTCCACAAGCTCCTTCTTGATCTTCTCCCCCTGGATCCCGAGCTGCTTGCACTGCGCCAGGAACTCTGATTTCATTGATGCCTCATTTTTGAGGTGGTCTGCATTCTTTTTTTCATATTCCTGAAATGTATGTGTACATTAAACATTGTTGCATTCCAACATGGTAAGGTAGGGGCACTAATGATGGACAGTTGAAGTTGACAGATACCAGTGATGGTCACTGCATTCATAAGTTAAAAGTTGACAGTTGTTTGACGTAACTTTTATTATAATAAGTGTGAACATCCATAATGAGTCCTTGTCCATTATAGGTGCTGTTACCCTAAGTTACATATCTCAGTATGGTCTTGTGCCCACACCAGGATGTTGGGTTACCCATTCTAGATTTTGAAATACTAGTATAATCTATGTTAAAGGTCAGATATTTATGCATTCCATTCTAATGTAGACTCTAGTCTATTTTTCCATTTGCTAATACTAGTACTAATAGTAAGTAATAAAATAAATAATTACAGGACACTCTTACACAGATTAAATTTAAAAAAAAGAAGGCCTATGTGTGGTAATAACTAATAAAAGTAGCAAAAGTTAATAAGATTACACAAATACTTACAACTTGCAATTGCTCCTCCTTAGCAATCTGCTTCTTCAAACTTGGAATCTCATAGTTAATATTCCTAACCAACATCTGTGCTGCCTCCGCCAAGTACAAATTATCTTTTTCATATCTCTTCACCACATCCAGCCAGTCCTTCATTCTCTGAGACCCGTACCTTCCAAAGAGGTTCTTGGTATCAGCTTCAGTTTCTTTTAAAATTTCTATAATCTTCTGGCAATGAAAGTAATTGATGTATGTGCCTGAGAGTAATGTGGCTATGTCTTGGTGCACTGGCATGTCCTGGATAGCATTGTTTATTTTTTCTCTAACAGCTATTATGTTTTTCTGCCATTCCTTATTAACGTGACGACGGCTGACCAGCCAGTCTTGCAATTTTCCTATATTTATGTCGATGGGTATGTTGCTTTCCTAAAATTATGAAAAAGGTTATTAAGTGAAAGGGATATACAACTTTCTTAAAGTGTAGTTTTACTAATAACTTACGTCCATGATAACTTATTGTTATAATTTCCCTTGATAAAATCAATAATTTTATAAAATACGCTTAAATCTGGTGTTGTTGTGATTGTAGTGACGTTTTGACGTGACGTGACGTGTTAACAAAGTTTTGACATATTGAAAATATTGCCATGTTATACTATTTTTTACCGCAAACAAAATAAATATTACAAATTAAATACATTACAATAAAACATAATACGCAGCATTACTATGGATACTCAGATTTCCATGAACATGCAATAATTATCTGCTTATAATAATGTTGCCCAATATCATAATCGTCTAACCACGAGAGTTGATAACACGAAGGCACACTAACAAAGACTATATTTCTTATCAAGTTTGTTGTATTACGTCCTCGGTTTGGAATAGATAAATCGTATACTCATCAAGGTAGAGTGTCAGTGTTGTATCATAATATTTATAATTTATAAATATTAAAGCTGACGCATAGCTAACATTGGATTCATAAATACATTTTATGGATTTAAGTAAAGACATGGAGAACCCGTAAGTACTTCATATTTATTATCTAATGTAAAATTAGTAAAATAAATTTACTGACTATTATTTAACATGGAAAATTAAATTATACAACTAATTGCCATCTCCGCTTTGCCAGGTTATCGGGTTATTAAATGTTGTTAATTAATGGGTTTATTCCACGTTTATTCAAAACTACTTCACATCATCATCTTCCTTGCGTTGTCTCGGCATTTTGCGGAATTTTTGCCACGTTTCATGGGAGCCTGGGGTCTGCTAGGCAACTAATCCCAGGATTTTGCGTAGTTTTACGAAAGCGGCTGCCATCTGACCTTCCAAGCCAGAGGGTAAACTAGGCCTCATTGGGATTAGTCCGGTTTCCTCACGATGTTTTCCTTCAACGAAAAGCAACTGGTAAATATTGAGTGTAAATGATATTTCGTACATAAGTTCCGTAAAAGTCATTGGTACAAGCCGGGGTTTGAACCTGCGACCTCCGGATTGCAAGTCGCACGCTCTTACCGCTAGGTCACCAGCGCTCTGTACTTATTTATCCCCCTTAAACCATTGATGCAAGTTGAACAAACATATGTTTCTAATGGGTAAGAAACAAGATGCAACATGCAGGTTCTGCCAGGAATCAGAGGAAACTGCAATGCACATCCTCTGCTCCTGCGGGCCACTAATGCATAAAAGAAGTATCCACCTAGGCAGGCAGGTACTGAAACCTTATGAGGTACACAACATTACAGCCCAAAGAATCAGGAGCTTTCTGGACTCAACGGGAATCAGTAATGAACTATAAAAAAGGGCTGCCACGATAGATCATACCTGGTCGATGCGGCGCTAATAATAGCCCAAAAGCAAAAATAATAAATAATAAACCATTGATAAAAATGTTTATTTATTTTTATTGATTTAAAAAAGGAAAAAGATTTGTATAAGAGGCAGTGCAAAAAAATTATGAGATGGTGGAAAAATCTTGTTTTTTAGTATGACCGAGGAGATTAATTAGTTTACACAGCGTTTTTTTCATCAATTGCTTAAAAGCATATTTTACGTAAAGTTACCAGTATTTTACTTAAAAAAAAAAGCAATTATGCATTGTTGAAAATGAAAAGTTCTAAATCCTGTTATTAAATATTATAATATTAAACTTAATGTAAATAAAGTATTATAAACGAGTAATCTAACGAGTGTTTAATTTTTAGTTTTTAATCGTTTTGTTACTCGGTTCAAGTTTTTCGAAAAAATGTGTATGCAGTTTTACAACCTCTTAAAAATTTTATATTCGTTTCTTAACTTCAACTTTTTTTTTCAACTTACTAAATCAGAAAGCCCATTTTATTTTGTATATAGAAAAAGATACCTAGCAAAACAGCATTTTTTTCACAAGACTGCGAAAAAATTTCGTACAAATTGTTAAAAACGAATTGATTGTTTTTTTGCTGGTTGAATGGATTTCCAAATAATGTTTTTGAATGATAAATTATGGATACGAATAATTGAAACGATATGAATAATTTGGATTCTAGAGTTATTTTTATATAGCTTAAGATACATTGAAGGCAACTAGATTCAAGAACGTATTGACTGATTATTATTTTATTACTTACTTAACAAATATTACATCAAATGGTACATACTGAAGATCATATTGACGTTTTCTTACACTAACAAGTCAAAATGCCGCAAAAAAGGATAAGTGTAGTTTTTTTGCTATCGTTACTTACAAATGAGGCCTACTTGCATGTCTATAAATTACCAGCGACATTAGGTTTATTTACATACTTGTAACATTGTCAAAAACTACTTCAAGTATGTTTGAAAAAACTATTTTAGTTACTGATAACGATAATGAAGAAATGGTGAATCTTTGTTATAAAATTAATATGTCACGCATTATTTATAAATATTAACATAAAATGATAAAGTAAATGGAACTTGTTTTTCGGGAACAGATATTAAAATATTTATTTAGATTTTTTTGTTCTTTAATCTAAATAGTGTATCTAGCTTGAACAGCTATTTTGACAGCTTAATGTTATTATTGATATTTTTGTGATTGTGAGTCGGACTGTATTTTTAGTTTTTTTTGGCGGGAACGTTAAAAAGAATAGGCGCGCTTTTGAAATTAAATTTTGTAAATTAGTTTTAAATTCTAGATTTGTACATTTCTTTGTATATTTCTTATGTAAAATAGTCTATATAGTGTTAGTTTTGTACATATTACGTTAGTGCGTTTCCCCATAATGGGGAAGCGCACGGGGCGTAGCGGCCGTAAACGATCGCGAGTTACGGGTGAGTCTCTTACAGAAGGAATAGATCAGGACTTACCTTCTTCATCATCATCGACGACTTCATATTCTGATGCTGAAAATAATGATCGTCCACTAGCGAAGAAAAGAGAAAAGGATAAGTACACACCTTATAAAGCAGGAAATTATAACAGATTTTATGACGAAAACTCGCAGAAGAAAGATTTTATTGTCTTCCTCAATCGCGAAGAAGATAACACTAAAATTACAGATAAGGATAGGTTGGCCATATCTAATGGCATCAGAAAACATTGTGTTTCAGGTGTAATGCATCTGAGGTCAATTAATGCATTCAAAATTGGTATAACTTTCGACCTCCCTAACAACGCTAATGTTTTTCTTAAGAACGAAAAGCTCCTAAACGAATTGAGGATGGTTGGTTCAATACCGGCTGCCGAAACAGAAGCCACTGGGGTTCTCACATCTGTACCTTGCGATTATTCCAATAAAAAAATCTTTCAGCTTATTGCTTCTAGTAAAAAAGTTATTAGTGTGAGACGTTTCATGCGACGGGTAAAAGACGCTCAAGGTGTCGTTTCCTTTCTTCCAACACAGACAGTTGCTGTTACATTTGCTTCAACGCAGCTCCCCGAGTATGTTACTTTAGACCACTGGAGACATGAGGTAGGAGTTTATGTTCCTCCTGTTAAACAGTGCCTGAAGTGCATGAAATTCAACCACATTGCTAAATTTTGTAAAAACAATGAAACTTGCTCAATTTGCTCAGGCAACCATAATTTTAAACAATGTGACAAGTCCAAAACTCAATGTGCTAACTGTGGCGGTGACCATATTGCAATTTCTACCACATGTCCACTTAAAAAACAAAAACTAGAAGAAAACAAAATAAAAGCAAAAATGCAAGATATTCTGATCTTTTAGTGCAGCTCAATTTCCACAGCTAAATTCAAAATACATTGATACTCAAATATCCAATTTAATTAAATCTGACAAATTTATGAATTTATTAGTTGAAGCAATGCTTGAAATATGTTCAAAACCTGATGTGCCAAAAAATTCTAAAAGCATTAGAGAAATTTTAGATAACACTTTTAAGAAAAAACACCTTAACCTTTTTATGGATACATTACATATAGTGCAATGGAATGCTCAAAGTTTAATTAGTAATAGGCTAGTTTTAACAAAATTTTTATATGATAACAACATACATATTGCCATAATCTCTGAAACATGGTTGAAACCACATCAATTTTTCTATCAAAGGGTACAATATTATTAGAAATGATTGTGGGAACAACCACAATGGTGTTGCAATTTTAATTCATAATATTATAACACATTCTCAAATTACAACTCATTTTGATAGTTCTTTACAAAATGTTTGTGTGAAAATCAAAATTAATAACAATGAATTAAGTGTCGTTAGTTTTACAGTCCATCTAATACAAATCCACCATTTAATAAAAATAATCTAGACGTTTTGCTTAAGTCCATTCCTAAACCTATGATATTTGGAGGCGATTTTAATGCTCATCACATGTCTTGGGGATGTGTCGACACCCTGCCTCGAGGTAAGGATGTTTTAGATGTTATTGATGAAAATGATCTTGTTCTTTTGAATAATGGCAGTCCCACTACAATTGGTTCTTCATCTTGGCGAGCTAATGCTCTTGATTTAACTTTAGTTTCTCCATCTTTGGCACTTTCATGTGATTGGTCTGTTTATGATTATCCTCTGGGTAGCAGTTATCACTTGCCTGTAATTATAAATTTGGTTGTTGGAAATGAAAGTAATCTACAGAATAATATACAATGCAATAATGTACATTTACCATTTCAGCATAATTACAAATTAGTTAATTGGAAAATATATAGTCAATTAATGGATTCAAATTTAAAAATATTGACTTTAATGCTATGTCTCCACCAGAATCCTACAATTTGTTTTGTAACATAATACATTCTGTTGCTGAACAGTCAATTCCACAGTCTACCTCCACTAATAAATGTAATAATATTGCTAAACCTTGTTTACCAAAACATTCTAAGTGTCCTAGTTTACCCTGGTGGAACTCAAAGTGTTCAGAAGCTGTTCAAAACTCAAAGAATGCTTATATATATTTTAAAAACAACCCTTCTGAGGAAAATTATATTGAATTTAAGAGATTGCGAGCTTTAAAAACTAATACTTAAAACAGAAAAACCAACAGCTGGATGGAATTGTGCAACTCATTTAATAGATGTACCTCATTGTCATTGGTATGGAAGTACATGCGTAAATTTAATAAATCATTTACTCTTAATAATTCTCTTGATGATAGTTGGATTCCAGATTTTATATGTAAATACACTCCTGACTTTGTTTTGAATGAGCCGTTAAATTATAATAAAACTGATAATATTGGAAATAATTATTTGACTGATCCATTTTCGTATCAAGAACTCCATTCTGCGTTGTTTTCTAGAAGAGATACATCCCATGGTCTAGATGGGATTCCATATATACTTTTAAAAAAATTAACCCCAAATTGTCTCATAATCTTTTAAACTTACTTAATCGTATGTGGAAGGAAAACTTTATACCTGAGGAATGGAAAACTGATTGTTTGGTTCCAGTTTTAAAACCTGGTAAAGATAAATTGTTGCCGGATTCGTATCGACCCATAGCTCTTACGTCTTGTATTGGAAAGATATTTGAACAGCTTTTAAAACAACGCCTAGAATTTTATGTAGAACAAAATGGTCTTTTACCTTACAACCAATTTGGTTTTCGCAGAGGTCAGTCTTCTCGTGAAAGCATTTGTCAGCTAGTATTAGATGCTCAACACAGTCTGTATAATAATCAATATCTTTTATGCGTTTTCTTTGATATTGCTGGTGCTTTTAACAGTGTTAATATTTCGGTTCTTTGTAACGAGTTGTCAGTGATAGGGATACCTGGGCAATTAATAAACTGGATACAAGCATTTTTGACCAATAGAAAAGTATTTGTTAAATTTAATAATCATTTATATGGTCCAAGATGCTCGTCGTTAGGAGTATGTCAAGGAGGAATTCTGTCTCCATTAATATTTATCTTATATATTAGACGATTGAATCTTATTTTGGGATCGAATGTAAAAACTTACAATATGCAGATGACTTAGTAGTTTATACATCTGGAATGGATTTAAGTCAATTAGCTTCTACTGTAAATAACGCACTTTCCAGTTTATATAAATACTTTTCATACCTTAATTTAGATGTTAATCCTACTAAATCAAAAGTCTTCATTTTCGGTCGTAAATGTGTAGCTACACCTAATATTTTGTATAACAGAATTCCATTGCCTATATATAGTGAAGTAAAATTTTTGGGTGTAACTTTTACTCCAAAACTCTCATGGACAAAATACATTAATAATATAACAACAAAAGCAAACAAGGCTTATAATGTATTAAAATCTGTTTGCGGGACTACTTGGGGAGCAGATCCCAAAATATTGTTAGTGTTATACAAATCTCTCGTTCGTAGTCACTTTGAATATGGTTTTCTTTGTTTTGCTGGAGATAGTAAATTAGTGAATAGTTTGGACAAAATACAAAATAAATGTATGCGCACAATACTAGGTGCCTTTAAAACTAGTCCTATTGCTGCTTTGCAAATCGAAACAAAACTGCCACCCATTAGTGTTCGATTCCGTTATTTGAAAGAAAGATTTATCTTGAAGCTTCATAGTTTGCCTAATAATGATCTTCTTACCAATTTAATTGCTTCTCAATCTGCTCCTTATAAGCAACATATGTTTATTTTGCAAGATTTTTCTTGCTTTTTTCATTCTCTTGAAGAGTTTAATATACATTTGAACGATGATGTTCTTCCTTGTTATGCAGGCACATTCCAAAGTAAATATGCCGCAATGAATATTGTAATCGATTCAAGCTTGTCTTCTAAGGAGGAAGTTTATCTGTTATTGTCAGAATGGACTAATTATAAATTTATTTATACTGATGGGTCCAAAAATAATGATGCTGTATCTTTTGCAATTTACCAGACCGAAATCAATAAGGGAGTGGGATACAAAATTAATAAATATGCTAGCATCTTCACTGCTGAAGCAACAGCCATCCTTTTGCTTTAAAACATATTATGGAAAGAAATCAGTTGAACAAAAATTGGGTAATAGTCAGTGATAGTATGAGTGTCTTAAAAAGTTTGTCAAGTAACAAAATGAATGCTAACATTAACTACCTGATTTTTACTATTAAAGAATTATGGTGGAAGTTATCCTTAACTGACACTGTAGTACAATTCGTTTGGGTACCTTCGCATATAGGAGTCTTAGGTAATGAAAATGCAGATTTCTTAGCCAGAACCATTGTTAATATTTCTGATTCATGCTCAAGTTTAACCATCAAGGAGTTGGATGTCGCTTTGCCGTATACGGATATGATATCTAATCTTAAAAAGCGCATGATTAGTAATTGGGGAAAACATTGGTATTTTTGTAGAGAAGTTGAAAATAAAGCTCATATATATTCTTTGTTAGACGTTCCTGTTAATAGTACGCCATGGTTCTGCAAGCTTAAACATTTTGTTCATAGAAATTTCTATACTATAATCAATCGAATGCGCATTGGTCATTATTGCCTAAATTTTCATCTTCATCGAAAAATATAGTTTCTTCTCCTTATTGTGATCGTTGTCAAATGAATGAAGTTCAGTCTCTCGACCACATCATTTTCGTTTGCCCGTCCTTCGGCATTCAGCGCCTTGTGCTGATGGATGAGCTGCTTAATATTTATGAGGCATCTAATATAATCCCGCTGTCAGTACCAGATTTGCTAAGAGAGCCTACCACGTATATGTCTTTGTATAAATTTGTACATAACACCATAAATAAGTTGTAAATATTTTAATACAATTTTTTAATTTTAGGTTCTTAATGCAGATAACATATAAATGTAAATTGTATATATTTAAAATAAATCTAAATATCGCTACTAGAATATTTCAGGATTGTACTGTTTGGAAAGGACAATAATTAAACTGGATTATGAGATTGAACGTACGGTTTTGACTTAATTAATGGATGATACATACATACTGAAATTGTATAAGAAAATAAAAGTAACTGAAGACATTGAACTCGGATTTGACCTAATATGAATAGTACTTACTGAAGACGTTGACCGGATTGAACTTATGAAAAGAAAACAAACTACTTATGACAAGGCAGTATGGCTTAGAGCTTTAGCCTGTCCAGATGGACGAAAAAAAAAAAAAAAAAAAAAAAGTATTTTTATATGGAATTTTCCATCGAAACAGTAAAAAACCTGTTAAATTATCAAGCACAAGCACAATATCAATTTCCCTTCAGACAGTTTGGATGTTGTTGTGTTGTTTGTAGTTGATGATATAATTGTTTTTGAAATTAGGTGTGAGCCAGGCACTTCTAAGTCCAATAATGACGACGGAGTGATTTCTGTCGATGTCTCGAACGAAGTACTCGTAGATTCCGTCACAGAAGTCCCACCTGACCTAATCATGTAAGTCGTATCTTTACTACACATACAATATATTGATCATTCCCACTTCTCAGTGATATAATGATGTTAATCTTTCTTTCAGGAGTACTGAGGGACATGTAGAGAACGCAGAGGACCCTACAAGACTGACACTGGCATATGAAAGACTGTATGAGATCCCCCGCACAATAGTGGAGAGGTTTGCAGACCATGTCAGGCATCTGGACATCAGCCACAATAAAATCACGTAATTAGTTATTTTATAATTAATCCTCAAGCCTTCATTCAAAATTACCAATACCAAGGGTTTTGTGGTGAAACCCGATAAGTTGAGTACATGGGATTTTGAATTTAGAACTATAGTGAATTCTGTTAAATTGTTACTTCAATGAAATATTATATTGATTTATTGGGTTTCACCACAAAACCATTGATATATTAATGCCAATATTTTTAATATGAATAAAAAATTACACATTATTTTAATATTGTTAATTTTCACTTTCATTGTACGTCAGTTCAGTAGAATTATATTCTAACTTCAGAATAAATAAAATTATCATATTAGGTTACGCAATTATGTTGATTCATTATAATTGTATTAAGCATGCACTACATACAAAATGACCTAAAAAAACAAAATACACAAAGCATACAGCTGAGTAGGTTATATACTACTGTAAACTCTAAACTGCAATTTGGCATAATTATAATAAAACAATGACTTTTATTGTTATTAGACACTAAATGTTATAACAATTTTTTTTCTATGAGTTTCTTCTAATTTTATTTATATTTAATTAATTTCGGCACTATTCCAAGTGCCATCCTCACGGAATAACTGAAATATCAGCAACTCATGGTATAGGTAGTTTCACAAGAGTTAAAGTCACTCACACAACAACATATCATGTCATGATAGCGATTACTCATTCATTCTATTTGTTCACTCTTTAGCTTTTACTTTTTATACATAGTTGTGTGGGTAATCCATTTGCCTCAACTCTCGTGGAAAATACTTGTAATGTGAATGGCCATGTTAGCTTAAAATCATATATTAGTCCAAACTTGTACCCTAATTCTTATAAAATAATTGTACAGGAACCTGGATCCCCTTGTGCACTTCAAGCACCTGACCTCACTCATTGCTGATGACAACCCAATCACGGAGAACTGTGTGCTGCCACCTCTACCCAAACTGCAGCTTTTATGGTAAATAATTGTGAACATTGGCATTTAACCTTGAGCGTGCATCATTATTCAATTTTAAATTGGAATGATTATATACACTTACTACTTTCTGGTGAGCAAGCTCAATTAAGTAATACTTATTTTACTTTTTTTTTTATACCAGACTGACCAGTGTGACCTCAACCAGATTTTTTTTTTTACTTTATTTGGAAACAAACAGTGTTACATTAACATTATACAGTCAATTAGGAACATATACTAGACCTATAGTTTCCTAAGTTATACATGGAATTGACACATAGCTAATCCATATTTGCACTTTTAACCTATAGCATAAGAAGCACAAAATTAGCAAAAACTGCTATTAATAATTTATGAATTGCCACCTATCAGAGTTAAAACTCAACTTTGCGTAGATGAAACACTTGTCAATGGCAATTTACACCACTTGCAGTCAAGATTGTTTCAAGTAAACAATTGTCATTTACAAATATTTTGTTTTTTTTAATTCCAAATATGTACCTATATTATGTATACAGGTTGAAACTTAAATTGTTAACAAAATGTTTTACTAACTCCATAAATAAGTAGCAATTAAATGCTCTGACTCCCCCAAAAATATTAATGCCTTTTTTAAAACAATCTATTTTTTCACGTAAGTTCATTTTTAAATTGTTAGCTTAAATTACCAGTGACTACCTTTCAATAAGGCCGCCTTACACTGATAATTATATCTGTTTACTTGTAACAATATTCGTTACAACTATGGTAGTAGTAATGTATATCTAAATGAAAAAAATAATATTTTTGGTTACTAAAAACAAAACAATTTTTTTTATGAAATATTTTGATTTGCTGATTTAAACTTTCACGGTTTGTACACATTATTAAACATGAACGGGACTTAACCGCGTATATTAACTTTAAAATTTACCTCCGTCTTAATCCGAGACCACGAGGACAACGTCGTCTCCGAAACGTCGGAGGTAAATTTTAAAGTTAATATAGGGGAGATTAGTCCAAAACCGGGTATGGGGGTAAAACCGGGACATGGCTGTTTAGTTACTTGTACAGTTTCAAATTTATCCGCTCTCGAGTCACTGCTGTCAGCCATCTTGGTTAGTTTGTCAACAAAAGTTAAAAGGCGTGCGTGCTGGCATATTAAAATAAATCCAGAAAATAGTTTTTAAGGGTATTTGATATAATATTCCATAAAAATCGTAATCATAACAATGATTTGTATCTTGAGGTAAGTACAATTAGTATTTTTTATGCTATTAGGCATATATTAAAGTTTAATAAACAATGTTTCGATTGTTACTGCTTCATGATTTTAGGTTAGTAGATTTTTTTGATCTCTCGTATGTCCGTTTGGGTCAAAACCGTACGGGGTAATACCGGGTAGTACACGGTAGTACCCGGTTTTGTACAAGTGTCTTTTTTTGTGTAATGTGTTTTTACAACTTAATTTTATTTAAATTATTGTTAATGTTCCAAAGAAAATGGCTCGAAATTATAAAATAACAACAAACCGAGGCTAGGTATCATTGCTAAGGGACAAAACCGGGTATGGATGCTTGTCCAAAACCGGGTATACCCGGCTTTGGACTGACCATGGGGCAATACCGTAAAACATAAACATTTAAAAGTTGATTGTTTTTTCTTCTTGTGTTAATGAAAATAGTGATCTCGCCTAATAAATATGTTGTTAATGAGGTAAATTAAAAAGAGAATAATATAGATCGTTGATTTTACTAAAAACCAAAAAAATATCGAATACTTTCCTTAACGTCCCGATTTTACCCCAATTTCCCCTACGCGGTTAAGTCCCGTTCATGTTTAATAATATTTTGATTTGCTTCGATTTTTTAGTAGTAATACTACTATATAAATTAAAAATTGAGGTTCTCGTTGCTTTTTCTTAAGTATATGTCATGTATATTTCTTAAGTACATCTATTACAATTTTTAATCATTTTGGTATTAAAATCTAAATAGCTCATATAATGATTCAACAAGCCGATTTTTCTTATCTTTTTCTTGCAAATAATAATTACATAAAGTGCCTTACAATGACCCATTTGCCTATATTGTATCTTAATTAATATAGTAATTAAGTGTTACAAGTTAGCAGCTAACTTATTAGTTGTTAAGTAATCTACATAGATATGGTCGATTTATCTTGAAGTATGTATGAAATGAATTCTTCAAAAGTGGACCTTGTTGCCTTACTAATAGAGTCTGATTTCTCCAGGGTCAACTACTGTAAGATCAGCTCTCTGTATCCATGGGTGGCCAAGCTGAAGGAATCCTGCCCCAACCTCCAATATCTATGTCTGATGGGCAACCCGGCGGCACCTAGTTACCTGAACGGCGGTAACTTCTATGACTACCTACAGTACAGGTAAATATATTAGATGGTATGGTCTGGTGATCATTCACAGACGTTTCAGCCGAATGCAGTCCACTGCTGGACATGGGCCTCCCAGAAATATGAGTTGTATCATCTTGGGGGGTAGTTGCCATAGTCGCCACGCTTGGCAGGCGGGTTGGCGACTGCAGTAGCTGTAGATTGGGTTTCGACGGACGCTGCTGCCCGTCCGTAGGATTTTTCCTTTTGTCGCCTCTTACGACACCCGCGGGAGGAGATGGGGTGGTGCTGTTAAGTTGTTTCGTCTACTAAATGACTACGTATCAACGTTGTCAGTCAGTAGACGAAACCAGTTACCTTTGTGTGAATTTCCGATTGAACTTCAAAATGGCGAAGACGTTTGTTTATTATTAAAAAAATGTGAAATAAACGAACATCCAACCAGCTAACGTCAAAAACACTCGATTAGTAATAAACATTATGTATAAAACAGTCTATATAAAATGCAACTTTACTATCTGTATTTAATAGTAGTTTATGTATCTGTGCATAATGAAGGGCGTTAAAACAAGAGTGTGGGTTTATGAAACGAGCCGAAGGCGAGTTTCATAATAATATCACACGATTGTTGTAATGCCTAATTATGTATAGTTACATACACTACTTTATCTACACACTTATCATTAAGTGTTTTAAGATGGGTTCAGAAACCGTAGGGAAATGACTTATTACTAGGGTTACTTGTAAACATTAAAAAGTCATCGAACAAAACAAATGACAGCTTGGAACGGCGGCGTTGCGTATTTCGTATCTCAGTCAATTTTTTTTTAAACCATAGACAAGCGAATGAGCTACCTATTCTACTGTCACTCGAGTTCAAATGTCGTTCGATTTATATTAAAAAATCATAACGATTGGCGTTTCGTATCAATGGCTGTTTTAATATCTATAGATACTAGATTAGACACACCACTTGAATTTGACAGCTGTTCCAAATTTAAATTCATAACCTACTGATTTCAGTAGGTAATGTTAACATTACCTACTGAAATCTTTCTGATGGTTGGTAATGCTGGTCATTGTCTACGGTTTCTGGACACATTTTAGAGCACTTATGACATGTACGTAGATAAAGAATCAAATAGTTCTTTCTGAGCTAGTGAGGTGGAAACATATTTTTTAACGAATCGGTAATTTCTATTTACAATTTAACGATGCCCGTCATTAGATGCGTATATTATCGCTAGATGCATTGCTATCTGTTTTCTCATTAGGCAAGGACTGCACGAACTCTGGGCAGACTCTGACCCGTCTGGCGATAACAGTGTTGATAGACCTGTTTTGATGTGCATTCTAAACAGAGGAACAAATTAGATTGTCCTTAAAGTTATATATCTTTTTATTTTATTTTATTCGACGGTGGCAAACAAGCGTACGGCCCGCCTGTTGGTAAGCAGTTACCGTAGCCAATGGACGCCAGCAACTCCAGAGGATTCACATGTGCGTTGCTTAGGGTAAAAGTGGGATAGTTGCCCACCTTTTTGAAATCTGCAAATATCTTGCATTTGTTAAACTTTGAATAGATAAAATCTATGTGTCATGTTACTTAACGAAGAAACTTATTGAGATAATTCCATTCTTAGGGTTTTCGTTATTTAAATATAAGAGAAATAAAAAACCCTTATGTACGAGGATAGATGCCTACTGTATGGGTTAGATGCCCCAGACATATTTTAACCCGGGGGATAGTTGCCTTGTGAAATAAATTAAATCATATATTATTTCGATATTTTATGCTTTATTTAACGCAGGCTCCAGTGAATAAATTAGCAAATCAACAATGTATTTATTATTTTTAAATAACACTAGTATTTTTCTTAAAAAAATCTAATAAGTAACAGCAAATGCCGCAAGCTCGAACGCTCGCATTAATATGCGTTACCTATCAGTATGTCGGCTACTGCGCGACTGATTTTCTTTCCGAATGTACTTACGTGGTAGCTAGAAAAATTTGAAAATACCTTTTATCAAAATAATGTAATGCGGAATAGATGCCCTGAGGGCCCGACACAATATGGGATAGATGCACTAAGGGCATCTATACTCACGAAAACTAGGGCATGTATCCTTTTGCAATGGGATAGACGCCCTATAATTTAATTAGTAAAACAAACAAAAACTTACTTTAATAACATTATAACATAAGTATTTAAGATACATGTAGTCCATAGTAACAAAAATATGAGTACTTACCCTATGACATGAAAAGTCCCAAGGCCATAAAGATTTTACGCATACCAAATCCGCGAAATTTTCGGCGTGTTCAACGATTACTGCCTTATAGCATCCAATACATCCGTCCGCTGGGAGCGCGCGGCACGGACTGGAGACCGGGAGGGGGGACGCTTACCTTTCAACAAAAATTTGGAAACCTACCGCTCGTACAGGTCGCCACGTGTAAATTGAGGCATCTATCCTCCATAGGCATCTATCCCACTTTTACCCTACCTACCCCAAAAGCGTGTTTAAAGTAAACACGGGTTTTAACTACGGCCGTAGCGCGTAGCGAATGGTATTCAATTTCTTAATCGAGTAATAAAAATTTAAATATACGTACTCATTAACTGTTACAATGCTTAAATTTTGAATTTTATATCCTTTCAGATTATTCGTAATATCTCAGTTCCCCTCCCTAAACCACCTGGACGACCGCAGAGTCACCGAGGACCAGAGGGCGGAGGCCCAACGCCTCTACAAGAGGCCGTTCTTCGAGAGGATAGTCCGTCCCAACTCTGGAGGTATCTCACAACTGATCCACGCCCCGGTAAGATGGAGCAATTTACAGAACAAAATAACTTCGCTGTGGACTAGTAAGGATGAGCGGAACTTGTTGATTTAATTTTTTTTTTATAGTTTATGTCATCAAGGACCAAAATGTTGAGGCCTAGTACCATGAACATAATTATGTGACGATAGTCCAGGATAGTCTGACTCGGTCATGAGTTTCCGGAATATATTTCATTATGGACTAGTAAAACGCGAAGTTTGTTGGTTTACATTTTTTTTACTCGTGAAAATTACGTAGGGCCACAAAACAGAGGTCGTAAATATATAAAATCAAATTGGCAATATTTGATTGTTTTTTTTTATTTATTGCGGGTACAATGAAATATCTTCTGTATGCCGAACGAAGCATTACTTTTTTAAGTTTAAAAACTTTTAATCTTACTTTTAAATAAGATATTTTAAAGTAAAGAGGGGTGTTAACTCTAAGAATTTCTTCGAGAGTTCATATGACCTTAATTGTTTTTAATGAAATTGTTTAAATAGTTTTATATTAAAGTACAAGGAACATAGGCCTTGTATCAACGTTTTTATATAGTATAGAATATATCTCAATTTTACGAGGGTTCTAATACAGAGCCTAAATGGCAAAGCTTCTAATATTTTGGAATAAAATATAGCTATATACATTTTTTTTCTATATTCTCTACAACAGTAAGTATATGTGAAAAACTTAGCTAAAGCACCTGGTCTATGTAATAGTAACGTGTGTGTACACGCATGTCGGCGTTCTATATTCAAATTTTGACAGTAACGTCCATATTGATTCTCTGCACACTTCCATAGACAATGAACAGGATCCTTCAGTTAAGTTTTTCACCTATAGTATCCTTCAATGTCAACCATCAATGTTATCGTACGTATAATCAATAATCATGTACGATAAAATTGATAAAGTCACTTCTGGAGCTCTCTATTTATTAGCGCAGACGGCGCTTCTAAAAGCTAATGATAATCAACTTTTTATACAAAGAATTATTAAAAAACAGCTGGGCGTATTGTTTATAAAGTATTTGAAATTACTAAGATAAATGAGTGAATTGCAAAAAATATAGTTAAGGTGAGTTAAGGCCTGCAATTAGTTTGAAGCTGATCTTTTATGTGTTACGACAATTAAACCATTGGTGTTTGAGTTACTTGCATCAAAGTGAGTTGGCGTGTGCATAAAACATATGTGAGTATGGATGAAGTACAATGTACAGTCAGCAGCAAAAGTTGCTAAGCGTTTGAAGTGTTCAATGACCTACACGCGCTCTTATTCTCTTGACAATAGAGACATGTTGACCTCATTTTGAACACCTCAAATGCTTAGCTACTTCTGCTGCTGAATGTACAAAAGATAAATAAATATGACAGGACATGGTTACACAAATTGTCTGAGCCTCACTGTAAGCTCAAGAAGTCTTGTGTTGTGGGTACACAGCCAGCAATACTTAAATAGAACACACTCAGGATCAAATAAGAGATAAGAGATCTTTATTTGCAACCCAAAAGACATAAACATGTACCCTGATAGGGTGTAGCAACATAGGTGTTAGTTTAAAAAAACATTTGAGCATCAAGCAATACCTGTGCTCATCACACAAATAAATCCCGTTACTGGTACTTGAACCCAGGACTGTCGGCTTCATAGGCAAGATCACTACCCAAGACCATACTTGTCAAATACAACACATTTGACACCGTTAATTGTCGTAACATGAAATAAATAATTATCTTAAGACTGATTGCAAGTCCTTAATTATAATCAATATTTTAATTAAATGGAATAAACTGACAGCAGTTTGCATACATTTGACAGGTCGTTTGACAACTTTAGTATGAAAACAGCTGTCAGTTTACTCTATTGAATTTTTTTTTTTTTTTGCAATTCACCAAATAAAACTTTAAACACTATGATGAATTAGACACTTGAATACCTACATAGACAAGAGAAACACTATGTAAAACTAAATTACATTTCAAAAATCCCAAGCAATAACTGCCAATTGTATTTGGAACTGATCGAGGTGTGGTTGTGATTTTAATGTTTATTTTTATTAAGGAAAAGCCAAATAATGTCGTAAGTACAACTTTTTAATCAATATTTATTAGTCCGTCATCTTTTCATATTGTAAGGTGACGGCACCAGTAATGGACAAGGAACCAATCATGAACATTAGTGCTTATTTCAAAGAAGTTAAGTGTTGTGCATTTGTTGGGACATATTCAATTTATTTATGATTTTTGAAATAAGAACTAAGTGTCCATCATTGGTGCCTGTCAGCTAAAAGTGTTCAACATTGGTGCCATTACTTTAAGCCCTTTTTGTATTTAAACCTTCGTTTGTAATATTTTTTAATAAAAATGACGGCTTTACTCACGTTTATTTAGTCACTCGCGCAACATGTTTTGAAAAGCATACATATCCACTTTCAAGCACTAAGAGTGCTGAGTATCCGTTCGCCTCGCCGCTCGCTAGCGTCCTTAAACGTGTGTAAAGCCGTCACCATTCATAAAATCATGTAACGCCTTATTGAAAGCCAAATGTCATTATAATTTGGACGTTAATGATTAATAAAGGTTTTACAAAGGTCACTAACATATTCGATCGAATCACCGTGACGTACAATCTACAGATATGATAGCTTATCGAGCAATTTCGACATCTAAACCTAACAGGCGATAAAACTGCCAAACACTGATTATTTCGTCATATCGTGCGGGTGAAGTGTTGAAAATGACCTGCACGCGCTCTTATTCTATTGACAATAGACAATATAGACATGTGTTGACCTTATTTTGAACACCTCAACCGCTTAACCACTTCTTCTGTTGAGTGTACATATATTCATTTATATGGGAGTTTTCATTTACATATTCATTTAAAGAAAAATGTCCCCGATTAGCGTGGCTTGTAGAAAAGTTAACCATGTCAGTTTTGTGACAATAATTAAGTTTTTTTTATACTTTGATTCTTTTGAAAAAAATCAAAATATCATCTTTGAGGATTAATACAATGCGAAAAAAAAAGTGAATACAGATTTCATGTTTAATTATCGTTACAAAATTGACATAATGTTTTCCACTGCACGTTAATTGAGGGTCCTTTTTTTAAAACTCTCATATAACAGTTTATTTTTAATAAGGTGTCCCACTGCTGGGCTAGACCTCTTTTTCTCCACTCTACGCTGTTATTTTTTCCATCCGCCACTCTGTGCAGAACGCGTCAGAGTCGTTACAGGACGAATTACACAAATATTGTACAGTCAGCGTCGTATTGTTAGCAACAACCAAAGTAGCCAAATATATCAATACACATCTTTATTTGTATAGCAATAAGGATGTGTTATATATTTGGCCACTTTGACTGTTAGGTACTAATTATATTATGCTGACTGTACCTAGTTAGGACTTGCAATTAAGTATATACAATGTACATTGTTAACTGATGGAGAGAAAGATCTTTCCTAGCACAAGGGTGTTCAAACCAGCGGGGGGTTCAAAAAAGAAACTTCTAGCAATATTTTCCATTTAGCTTTCCAATAATAACTATTAACGTGTAATAATAATATTAACATTTTTCTCAACTAAATATATTCAATGACTGATACATGTTCTAAATTTTTTGATATATTTAATCTAGATTATAGGTCTAACGCTTAATCTAGTCTGTTTTTGAGGAAGGAGAGCTAGTAAGGATGACATGACATGTCCTAACTGCGGCGCTACCGCGAAAAACGATATTCGTAAATTTCGTACGAGTGTCTCTGTCACTCTCATGACGTCTTACTTGGAGTAAAAGAGAAGAGAGAGAGCGCGATTTGGAACACGGCATTGTAAATACTAAATATATAATGATCAAATACTTGTGTTTCGACGTTTCGTGACCGCTCCTATACCTCAAGAATAGACTCTCTTATGCGTCAGACCCAGCGACTATAATATACATAGACTTCGTATCAAGTACAAAATGGCGCCCAAAACATACCCCAATATCCTACTGTCAGTTATTTCCTTACCTCGGCTTTAAGTAGGGTAAATCGCCAGTTACTGGCCACCATATACTGAAAATGGACTCTATTTACCTATAAACAGAGTTCATTTAAGTATAAGGTGGCCAGTAATTGAAGGGTGGCCAGTAATAGAAACCCCATTTGAAAATGTGTTCTATTTATAGGTAAACATAATTCATTTTCAGTATAAGGTGGCCAGTTATTGAAACGTGGCCAGTAACTGGCGATTTACCCTATTATCCAATAAGCAAATTCCTGTTATAAAACATAGTTGGCCCAATTTTGAACCTTTTAGACTCTTGGATAAGTTTTTGTGGGGTTATTATGCAGACTTAATTCGTCGTATATGTATATTATCAATCGCTGATTATACCTGTATATCAACGTGTTTAATAATCTTTTTACTATATTACTTATTTATATTAAAATGTAAATCTGCGGTCCTAGTGAAAAACGATGTTTGGTACTAGTTGTTCGTCGCTTCAACACTACCCTCGTGGTAGTCCACATGGAAAGGTACCTTATGGCGCTTGGCGCTTACGTTGCAGTGTCACATTCGTATTGAAGCGTCATTAACAATAGCGTAACCGCCAAGCGCCATAAGGTACCTTTCCATGTGGACTACCACCCATTTTTCATTAGGGTCACAGACATGTTATGTGCATATAAATAATTTATCTAAATTCTAAAAGTATTTAATAAGTAGTTTTTGACCTTAATATCTATTGATAAAAGCCCTAATCCTAACCTATAATCTAACAATAATACGTAACTGTCTTTCGTCCATTTCTTCTTAAGTGTTACTGGTAGGTTAATTAAGAAAAGGTTTATACAGGTATTTATTGTTTAATTGTTTACAGTAATAAATATTATTATGAAATTATCGTTATTTTAAATAAACATCCTGTTCCAAAACTCCTAATTTATTTTTAAGACAACGAATAAAAATCAGAGCTGGGTCTCTCCCTAGCTCAATCCCGCGACGTATAATAAAGCCTGGCTTGCCTTGGTTGCCTTAACTTATAAAAAAAAAACCGATTTTTTTTTAACTCACCATGCTCGTAAAGTTAGTCTGAATAGATGTATTTTGCTTCCACCCCAATTACTATATCGCACTGCAGAACCAACGGTAATGACTGATATGTAAACCACAGAACACAGACTAAAATAGACCTACAAGCAAATACATACGGTTCAACTTTAGTCTAGACGTCGGTGAAGTGGAGTCTGAATAGTAGCTTTGTTTGATATGGCGTTAAAAAAGTTAAAGTTAAAGTTGATTGAAATATTTCAAAGTTAGTTTTATTTCAAAGTTTGTTTTGAAGGTACTACTGCATATGAATATTGCTAAGCCTAGATTTAATCATTTCGAAATGGAGGGGCGAACCCCCAATGCCAAGTGCCTATTAGTCTGGACCTGATACATACATGATTTTCTTTATCACATTCAAAAAGAGCCCTATTTCATTGTAATAACCGCGGTGACGCTTGATGGAGGTAGGTTGAACTTAATTGTTAATTTTCATTGTTTACTATTTTATTTGGCATTTATTACAAATGAATGAAATGAAATGTAGTATGCAAATAAAAAAGTACGATTTTTTTTGCTGTTTAAATAATCGTCATTTTGATATCACATCCGCAGTCTTGACACGAAAAATCTGGACATCTGTTAACACTATCTATGTCCAGCATTGGCTGACGAAATCAAACAGGCGAAGGTAAAATACTGAATAAAATAAATCGCAGCATCGCATAAAGTCCCTCACACAATCCGCTCGTTCTAACATATCGAACGCTTATAGAGCCTAAGGGTGCCTTTCTACCAGAGTTATGCTTTGCTACGTTTACATATAAATAAATAAATAAATAAATATTTCTGGACAATCTTACACAAATCGACCTAGTCCTACGGTAAGCACAGTAAGGCTTGTGTTGTAGGTACTAGACGACGATATATATAATAGATAGATACATTTAAATACTTAAATACATAGAAAACACCCATGACCCAGGAACAAATATCTGTGATCATCACACAAATAAATGCCCTGATTAGGAATCGAACCCAGGACCATCGGTTTCATAGGCAGGGTCACTACCCACTAGGCCAGACCGGTCGTCAAAAATTAATAAATAATAAATTGATAAATTAATAAATATAAATTGGCCAAGCTATGCATGCTATAAAGCTATACTGTGTTATATGTATATAAACGTAACGCAGCATAGTTCTGGTGGAAAGGCACCCTAAGTCAGGTGAAACGAAAAAAAATAGACAGCATTCAGCAGTATCATTTAATCGCAGTCAAACATGGGTCTCTTCCAAGGCGAGAGATTGACGTACGGGATGGCGGCATAATCCTCGCAGCTGTATTTCGGGTTGTACATGGACTCGATCTCGAAGGGCGAACGTTGCACGTACGAGACGTCTGTGTTGTCGCAGATCAGCCGCGCCATGGACGACTTCTTTATTTCTGACAGTTGCTCTGTGGGAGAAGTTAATAAGGATTAAAAAAACAAATTCTAGTCAAAAACAACAAAAAGCATATTATTATAAAAATACCGAAGACATGTCACATTTCAATTCAAAATATCTCCGTTCCTTTCTTTTACTTATAAAGTCGAAACACGAGTTCAATAGGTGGGTACTTTTTAACCGATTCGTTGCGTCTTCCATTTTGACTGTGGCGGCGACCAATTGTTTCATGACACGACAGGTGTGTCTTACGTCAGCAGTTTTACTGTCTTAGGGCAGCAGAGTCCCTTTACCCGCCTGCCAAGCGTGGCGATTATGGCATTGAATACACCATGCTCAGAGATCGCTGTGGCGATCTAATGGGGAGGCCTGTTTCTAGCAGTAGACATTCGTAGCTGATAGGCAGGTAGAAACATTTTTCTCGGTTCCCGCACTTCCTTGTAAAGCTTACTATGTTATATAATAATGGGCTTACCCGCTGTGAATGGATAGGGCTGGTCGCTATTATCATAGAAGTATCTGTCTCCTATCCTAGTTCGGTAGAACTGCTCGGCCACGATACACTGGAAGGTGTGGCCCAGGATCGAACCCTGGACGTCCCGCTCCAGCATCCCTCCAACGAACAGGTCTATGTCGTCCACGCATTCATATACTGTGGCCAGGGCGTTGATACGCTGAAATCAAAGAAAGATAATGTGATGAACCATTTCAACGCCAAGAACACCCACCGACATCTAAAAGTGTGAAGGCGTACGCTATCACAGCTAACAGATAAGGTTATGTTAATTATTTCTTAGTCGAGATGTTGACGCCAGAGGACGCATTCAAAAGATTAAAGATTACGATTTAGGGGTAATTATGGCGAGCAAGATTTAATGTACGGTGACTACTACCACTCTACTATGGTGTATGGTCTCAGGTACCAGCGTCAAGGGGCGTGTGTAACGTCGAACTTGCAATGGATTTGAAAAGCGTGTTCTGTGGCTACTCTCACACATTATTGCAGAAATCAATGGATGGTTTTAGGATCGCATCCTCGTGGAATCAAGCCAGATACCACTAGTTAAAAATACCGATGTCGTTAATGTAGTGCGTCGACCGAGTGGCATCTCTAGTGCGCAAAACGTTCAAGTTGATAAGCAAGATCAAGTGCGGATAGTTAAAAAAAACTCGCGCGGCTAGAAGATAGTGATGTGAACTTTAGCCAGTCTTAATCCGAGACCACGAGGACAACGTCGTCCACGAAAGATTGGAGGTATTTTTTTAAAGTTAATATACGCGGCTAAGCGTTTATTTGTAATAATATTAAAAAAAAAAAAAAAAAATGTAAAAACCGTGAAAGTTTAAATCAGTATTCCACACATTCGGATTGCTTTTATGGACACTTCTAGAGCGTCCACTCAGTTTTCCCTCTTGTGGCGATATTCTATTCAAGTACTTGTTAAATCTAGCATGCCGTTTCTTCGTCTTTGAAATTTCTGTTTATTGGACGGGACATAGAAAATCTGCACATGCCACTAAACAAGTTGAACACGTAAGTATCATTCTAATGTATGCATCATACTTAATCCAAAGAAATGAGTATTTAAATTGTACACATATTAATACCCGTATACCACACCAGCAGGGCGAGAAGATCTACCTACATAATTACCTATGCATGCTACAGTTAAGTATACTCACATCTTGGGACATTTCCCCAGCCAAATCCTGGAAGTTTCTTGCTCTCCTGAGTCCGCAGATTTCTCTGAGAAGTTAAAAATGAAATAATATAATTATATATGACCGTTATCTTTCGTTTTGACCCACTTGATTGAACTTTCGTTTTTGTTAGAAACATATTTTTTAATGGACATTTTTAGATGCTGGATAATCTTTGAACGTTATCATTATATTCTTATTCCACCTAGCGTTTGTCCCAGTATGTTACCAAGTCTCGATGCAACCTAAGTATTAAAAGAGCTGTTGTCACCTGACTTTCTTTTTTTTTAAATGATGTTTGCCTCCTATGCAAACGAGCAGACGGATTGCCTGATGGTAAGCAACTACCGCCGCCCATGGACACTCGCAACACCAGAGGAGTCACAAGTACGTCGCCGGCATTTAAGATCCCTATACGCTCTTTTCTTGAAGGTTTGGATGTCATATCGGTCCAGAAATACTGCACACGACAATTTATTCCAGAGTTTTGCTGTGCGAGGCAGGAAGTTTCTAGAAAAACGCACAGTTGAGGACTGCCAACCATCTTTTCAGACCAGTTTCCACATGATTGTAACCTTCGATTTTTTATTTTGGATCAAACAATTCTGTGATGTTTACTTTGGATTCAGATTTTTGGGTTCTACGTATGAGATTGTTGTTTACAAACTATACATCAATCCCTAATGATAATAGGGCAAGACTGCCGTCTCTCTCTCTCTCTCTGTTCTGCTCATACATACCTGAAATCATTATACGAAGCCAGGCCATGGTCCCTGCCCCTCTGTATATCCATGGCTATGAGGTCCAAGCCCCAACTATTGCAAGACTTGAACAGCTTGTTGGTTAGCTCACAGGTAATGTAAGGGTCTGACTCCGAAGCGGCTGATGCCAGCGCCCCGCGGACCAGGTCGTCGAAGGAGACCTCTAGGAGGGCAGGGTTCTGGTAGTGGTCGCTGAACCTGGAAAAAGGAGAATTAAGGCTAAAGCTGAGAGTGCTATGGGTTCTCTTGGGGTCTACTCCAGCCGAACATTACACGCTGGATACGGATACTGTATGACCTACTGTGGAGCATTTGGGTTCTTAGAGCTCGCCATGTAAATTTGGTATATCTACTCTGAATACTACCTGTAGAGTTTGTCTCGGTCCTTACCAAATCCGCTCCATTCGCGAGGTATACAATGGCTTCTGACATATCGGGATAATAGAAGTCGCGTTTTATGAGCTCAAACACCTTGTATTTTCGAGCTAATTAAGTGAGATATTGTGCGCCTTACCAGACTCATAGTGTGAGGTGTAGTGGATACGAAATCCCTCTTCTTGCTCCTGGAAACTTGGAGCACTTAAAGAAACAACTTACTTGTAAGCATAAGCTGTCTGGTAGCTGGCAGGACACACCATGAAGGTCTCCGGCACCATAGAGTGCAGGAACCGGAAGGCGGCGGCTCCGAAGCTGTTGATGACTCCCGGATGCACTGCATCGCTATAGTCTCTGCTGTAGAGGCTGGACGGGGATATCCGGTAGTAGCGGAAGTAGTTTTCGCCTGTAATATTATTTAAGAGGCTAGAATAAAAGTAACTGCTTAAGGTCGGTTGGATAAGCTTCTTGATACTTGTACAAGATGTACTAAGCGGTGACGTCACAGTCAAAACTCTATAACCAAAATACAAATAATGGAACCCGTACAAATGGTCTAATTAATTCCACTCGCAACAGTAATCTTTATTAGAAGGTATGGTGGTTAATTTTATATTGTAGTCGCCGTTATTTGATAGGGTTAAGTGCGTGTCATCCATGACTACGTTATCTTCACTGCGGCTAATCCGGTTTCTTCCAAGAATGGCATTACCTTTTAATAAGAAAACATAGGGCTGTGAAACTGTGAGAAAACGGTCTACTTGTGCTACAGTATCCATCAGCTATATCTGTGGAGGTGGTCACAAATATCGTAACATGCAGTTTATCGCCTTGACAGTAGAGAAAATGTTCAGATATTTTGACGACCTCCACAGCTCCTATATATCTGATGGCGACTGTACCTACTCGAGGTTGGCTCACTTGCAGTTACGACGTGAATGTTTTACTAAAGTTTTTTTACCAGATACTCACCGAAATTCAACGGCAACCACTCCTGATAAGTAATATGCTGAAGTTCAGCAATGACTATCCTCCTGGCCTCCTGGTAGATCTTCTCGTCGCTCCACATGGGGTTCAGCGAGCCCAGGATATCGGCTATGCGATTGTGTTCTCTTATCATTATTGTGTGCGTCATGGCGAGAGTTGGGGTCTGATTGATTCTTCCATCCCCTGTTGAAGAGAAAATCTTCCGTATAATATGAGATCTTCTTGGTGATGTCTTGTGAAATGTTAATATCAATTAAAACTTATCCATTGGATAATTTTTATATGGCATGTTTAACGGCACGATTACTAAATGCACATATACCTACAATAAGTGCCCGCACAAATCTTGCCCTTAACAACCCAAGTAGCAAAATTCTCCTATTAGAAAAAATTATAAGACTAATACCTCTTATTGTAGTTTTATAAACGTTTTTGACACGACCTACCGGCTCGGAGCTCTCATAGAAGTCTTATAATAGTCACGTTTTGGACCAATAATCTTATAACAACATCATACAAGACGATTTGATCCTCAGACGAATTGATCCTATAATTTAGTCTTAAAAGCGTTTATAGGATAAATTTATATGACCCTTACAAACACAAATAGTCTTATAAATACATTTTATACATCTGTTATAAGTACGCATATTTTAATCCTATAAAAGCATTTATAAGAACCGCTACTCCTATTAAGGTTTTATATCTATCTGTAATGTGACAATTAATCCTATAAAGGCTATTGATTTTACTCGTTATAGGTCAAAAAAAATACATGACTGATCTGACTTGATGGTTACTTCTAATAGATCACTAGCATGAAACTAGCATTAAGTTTGATAATTATACGTAATTTTGGGCTTATAAGGGTTTTATGTTTGTCATTATAAGAGTGATTGAAACAAGTAGCCTAAAAAATAAAAATGGCAGGAATTTTTGTCTTATAACAGCACTGGCTTAGTATGAATGGTATTATTAACGTTCTGATACTAACTGTTAAAGGAGGCGATCTGAAAATCCACAATGGCAATGGCAAGTGTCAGCAATTTGTACTACTTAACCAGTAAATAATTAATAAGCAGATCTTTATTATGTATTTTTAAAAGGGGGCGTTAAAATATGTGTCTCTATGATTATTACTTTATCAATAAAATTTATTTTGCAAGTTATTTTTTTCTAATTCACTTCTCAATCACTGTTAAAAACAATTCCTTTTTTATACTATAATTATGATACAATAAGCACATTTACTTATACCCTTTTCCAGTTTAGTTTTATTGTATTAGAGCACAAACATAGACGTCACCACGGGAGATAAGCCACTGGCCACTATAGGAATGATTACTCCATTACCAGCATGCACCAGACCGTTATAAGACTAATTGTGCTTGTTAGTTGCGTTTACTAGACACTTATAGGAGCAACTTATCCTGCAAGAGCATTTAATATGACGATATTAAAACTGAATTGCACTTTATAAGACTGTAATAAAACGACTATAGGTTTATTTAATCCTATAAAAAGCGCCCAATTGTGGTTTTATAAACGTTTTTGGGAGTTCTATAGGACTGAAAATTTCATGGTCTTAGGTTATTTACAGGAGGAAATTTTGCTGCTTGGGAAAAGATGATCCTCCTTATTCACGTGTGAATGCGATTGATAACGGAGTGCTTCACTATTTGGTCATCAGCCAGCCTTTTAGGTATTGCCAATCAGTTAGGCTGTCACTTTCTAACAAGTAATCTAAGTGCGAAAGTGACACAAGATGCTATTAGCGATAAAATGGCAATCTATCTCTTTACTGACGATCTTACCAGCCATGTAACATGGTTCTGACGCGTTCCTGAGATCACAGACGTCCATCTTCTTGTCAACTGAAGGCGGGAAGCCTCTTCTGTTGTATGGTTTCTTGTCCTCCTTTAGTCTGCCACCACTCATGGTGCGCAGTTTCTTGGCTAGAACTGGATCTGAGCCGTAGACTTGGGAGCCGTCGAAGAAGCTGGTCGCACCGTTCAGCTGAAGAAAATAGAAATTCGTTATCTACTTCTGTATATGGACATGATTTTACTACTTGACACCAAGTAAAGGTGATAGTCACTCAAAGACAACAAATGCCTACTGGTATATTTTACATTTATGGACGTCGTACATTTTCCTTGGCCTGTGTGTGCTGAGCAGCATAATGAAGTATCACAATATAACTATTTGGTATTGGACTATTGTAGATCAGGTCATCTAATCGTCAATATCAAAAATTAAGTGGGTGGTGATTAATACAAACATATTTTCTCGCACACTTCTAACTTTGATTTTAGGAGTTGTCTGCTTTCACAAAAAATGTAATTTAATCTTATGAAAGACAAGGCTTTTTGAATGTCCTAAGGTTCAGTTTAAGAAATAAGCTCTCAGAAGCGTTCTGCTGTTGGGAACAGAAGGCAAAAATCGTCTCACCTGCTCAGCGGGTCCCAGTCTGCAGTCCTCTCTTGGCGTGGTCACACTTCTCACAAAGTTGAGACACCGGATCCCATAGTGCCGGTAGAAGGGATCGTCATCCGGCACGCAGATGGGTATGCATTTGTCGTTCTGCCACTCTGGAGACAGTACGTCGACACCATTGGCGACGCAACATTGGATCCCGCCTTCGTCTAGAAATATGAAGGTAAAATCACCAAAGGAAGTGAGAACGTCAGGAATCTCTTTAATTAATTAAAGAGATGAAGTTTAGTTTAAGTTAGGTACATTCAGTTTGCTTACTGTCACTATATCTATGTATTCATAATTACAGGAAAAACTGCCCGCTTATGCGAGCCTTATCTAACCATCTGAGAAAATACTTTCCAACCCCAAGATTTCTATTTATTTATTCTGCTCTTATAATATCAGCAACACTCAGTGGGTCTTGGCATTTAAGTATATTGAGAACAAGGTTGACTTATCACCAGTGGGAAATACTTATATTCAACATTGATGGCTTACCAGTGACCTCTATGCTATGGATCAGCATATCATGCGTAATGAACTGCCCCCACTGCATGTTCATAAAGGAGAAGACACGGCTCTGGACCGCATGGTCGGTGAAAAGCCGAGTGGATAACACACGGGCACTTGGTAGGGGAGCGCCGCTCTTAGCCACTGGCATGGCGTAGATACCTGTAGAAAACCACTGATTACAAATAAAGCAAGAAATAGTGTGTCCCACACTTCAAAACACACACAAACTATCAGTCATGAACTTCCAATGTTGTAAAAGACCACCCCCATAGAAGCAGTGGATCTCTTGGCATGAGGGGTTAATCGCAATAATCACCACGCTAGCCAGGCGTGGTTGCGATCACAGTATCTTCCACTGCCCTAAAGGGACGGTGTATGTTTGAGTAACAGAGGGCTATAAAGACGAACAAGGACGAATGGTGATAAAATAGGGGTAGGGAATGTGTACTCACCATCAGCATACCTGGGAGTGGCGACCCTTGTGAACGGGGAAACTTTCTTCCCCCACTGTGGGCGCACGAGGTTGTTGCATGTGCCGTCGATGCTCCTGACAAATAAGCATAAGTGTTAATACGGACTAAAGAAGTCCCTTCTTCTAACTTTTAAGGTTTTAATCAGAGAGCTAATAAGTTTATTTTGACGTAAAAAACGTCTCGAACGCATAAGTGATAATGTTATTTATTTATATGGGTAACTCTAAAGCGATGGTGACGTTTTGTTACGTTAAAAACTTAGATTTAAGGCTCAGGTTCGTCGACGTTCAACTAATATATACGAGCATTTAGGTATCTGGCATTTTGGATTTTAGGACATGTAAGGGGTAATTTATTTAAGAAACTGGTAAGAACCTACTTATTTAATTCTTACTATTGGAGATATTTAATAAATTAAATTATTCACTGAACTAGTGAATAAAGCCGATAGCTTCTATTAATATGTATACTGCGCAACTTGTTGAATTTAACAAAATAAACACTGTGTACACAGATCCAACGTCAAAAAAGAAAGAAGAAAATATATTTATTTAAAACAACATGCCAGAAACTTAAAACCCAATACTTACTAAACATTTAGTAAGTATTGGGTTGAAAGGAAAAAGATATCAATGAATAGGTACTATGATGGTGTCTTCGTCCGTCATCTATACATTTCTAATATAGCTAATAATATAGTTAATCACCTGTATTTAGAATCAGTGCAGCTCACTTGGACCGGCTTGCAGTAGCGCGGGTCGTGGATCTTGATGACCTGGTGCTCCAGAAATGCCATGAACGTGTTCGGAGTGACATTGGAGCTGAGGAAAGATACGGTTACAATTAGTTTACATTAATATACTGATAACCTATAGGACGGGAAGAGCATTGAGGGGCGTCGTTGGGGGGGTGTTGTATGACGCCTCTAAACGGCTGTGCCGAGGTAACACCCCGATGGAGGTCTGACCCGGGTATGTCTTTAAACTACGTCCAACAATGAGAGGTAGGGCACAGCGATGACAATCACGCTTGAATCTGGGGCAGCCCAACTGGGAAAGTACCTCCTCCTTACAGAAGACCACAGCCATAATAGCACTGCCCTTTCAGGTATGTAGTACTGTGTTCCTGATGGTGAGTAAGGTTCCCAGAGCTCCAACCCCCCTTAAAGGCCGGCAACGCGTTTGTGACTCATCTGGTGTTCCGGGTGCCCATGGGCGACGGTAATTGCTTACCACCAGGCAATCCGTCTGCTCGACTGCACTCCGGCTGCTGAAAAAAAAAATCGGAACAAAAGCATGGACGATGTCATTAGGGACTTACGAAGAACAGACTTTCAGCTGCAGAAGCTTGGTGGCCGTCAGGATCTCATGTGACACCTCCGCCGCCGCCCTCGTCTCCTCGTTCTGCTTCCCCGTGAAGAAGTGCAGCAGCGCCGGCGTGTACGGCTCCAGGGTTATACCGTTGCGGACCAGTTCGTTGCCCCGCCGGGCTGACGCGCGCGACAGCTCACGGCCGCAGCGGAGGGACTCGGCTACCATTTGCGAAGTTATTGGACCTTCTTCATCTGGAACCGATAGCACTAGTGAAAACAGTGCAAACTATCGTGAAACATTAACAATAAGGGCCTGATTCACCTGGATTGACGATATTTAAATCGAAAAAGAATAGATTTTTTTTGACTCGCAGCGGGACTCGATCCCACAAGCACTGGATCACTAGCCCAGTGCACTACCAATTGTGCTATACGAGTACCGCTTAGACTTGTCAATTTTTTTCTATGTATCCCTCGTCGTTTACGTCATCATGGGTGACGTGTAAACACATCTACCGCCAGCGTATCAAACACTTACTCGTATATATCCCAGTGGTTGTGGGTTCGAGTCCCGCTGCGAGTCAAAATTGTCTATTTTTCTTTCGATTTAAATATCGAAGATATTCGCTTGCAGACGTTTCTGCATAATAAATAAATTACTGGATTGACGGTTTATAAATGGCGTTGAGTTGGCCATTGCAAAGAGACCAATTTATTGTAGCGACGCAAACGAAACACGACAGGTCTGGCCTAGTGGGTAGTGACCCTGCCTATGAAGCCGACGGTCCTGGACTAAAATCCTAGGAAGTATTTGTGTGATGAGCGCCGATATTTTGTTGCAGACTCATTGGATGTTTTCTGTGTTTTTATGCGTTTTATTTATATTTTTCATATAATATGGTTAGCTATGAGTAATCACAACACAAGCATCATGCGCTTACTGTGGGGCTCAGTTAATTTGTGTAAGGATGTCCTGTAATATTTATTTATTAACGGGGGGACCGAAGAGCTGGCGACTTCCCCGCACAACGTATCAGCGTTGCGAAGATCCCATGCTTGTACAATGCATACCTAGTTATAAAGCCTTTTTAAATTTAAGCTAGTTTAGGACCTATTTGTTTTGTATACAGTAATTTTACGAGTAGAACTATATTTTGAAACGAAAACTAATGTCAGATCGAACGACAAGTCACATGTTTTGTTTATTTTTCATAACGATTGCGAGTCTACAATCTATCGTCATCTTGATTATGTCCACTTTAATTATATGTATTGTCATTTATCGCATCATACACATGCTATACATAATTACCCGATTTCATACTGTCAATAACTCGACTTTAACAAAGTGCTGCTCCACCTAATACCGAAAAATCATGAATATCCTGAATTCTAAAAACATCGACTTGTTAAACATATTGCCAATCCAGGTTTCTGATTAGATCATTGATAATCTTAACAAGAAAAGCTGATCAGAGCTTTGTGTCAAAAGCTCCTAATTATTTCACATAACTGTTAACAAACTTTGACCTCTATCTGTTCACAATTTACCTATTTCAGATTTAAGCGATTGAGCTTTTCAAAATGGGATCAACATCTCTAATCAAGAGAATAAGAGCGGCATATAAGTCATTTTGAACACTTCACCCGCGCAGTCACTTTTGCTGCTGACTGTACCTATTGACACGCATTAACCACGCAATATTTATCTACGCTTAGTCAATTCCTAGACAATATGTAGACAGAGTAGGATCCGACACGAAACATTATAAACACACACATTTTTCAAGCAACTGCCGTCTCTATAGCTACTTACAATAAAACCTATTTTAGTGTATCGTAGAACGTCACGTGCTCCGGCGCACGTGTTCTATTAGGCCGTGAACTATTACGCAATATATATTATAGTTGTGCGTAGACTGGCAGGTGGCACAGGTACCTACTACGAATTGTGGCAGATAAGGGTCGAGTTCCGAGAAAATTTGGAAATGGAAAATGGAATGTGAAATTCCCTTTCAAAGTAACAAAGCAACTTTTGATAAGCAGTTGAGCACTCATTAAAGGAAGGGTTTGTTAGTGGAGGCAGGTCTGACATTGATCCATTTTTTTATTAAGCTATGAAGCTTTACGTAATTAGATTCTTTGAAAGTTAGAACAAATCAAATTATTTTTTATGAAATATTTTGATTTGCTTTGATTTTTGAGTAGTAATACTACTATATAAATTAAAAGTTGAAAATAAATGACATATACTAAAGAAAAAAGCGACGAGGACCTCAGCCGCGATAGCTGGAGATGCGGGTTCGAATCCCGTCTCGAACGCCGGAGGTCCACGTCGCTTTTTCTTTAGTATATGTCATCTATTTTCAACTTTTAGATTCTTTGAGTAATTCTATTGACAGCTTAGCTATCTCAATCCCTTTCTAATGCTGTATTTCCAGCAGAAATGAGCGAGGATGCGTTTACAACGGTGACCAGTTGACAACTTTGGTTCCATACTTTATTGTATGTTCTCTTAATCCTAAAGCAAGACCTTTATCACTTGTTACGGCCCCTCTGCCGTGATCGAATATACTTATATCGAATCGATCGAATATGCTGTCCTGTACACCTCGCTGGCTCCAGAGAATACCAGCACCGTTGACATTAATCGATGATTTCGCCAATGTCAAGTAAAGTAACAAATAAGTAAAATATAATATCATGTTTGCTCTTAGAGCATGACGTTGTTCGGTAGTAGGCCTTGTGTTCTGTAATGTAGTAGTAAAAAGCCAAGAGGCGGCCGCGACCCCGGGGTCTGACCCGGGAACTGCCGGGTGATGACCAAAATTTTGGTGAAACGCGTTTTGAAATCAATTCTTTATTAGCTGGACAATTCTGCGTTAGATCACTGCATAATAAGCTATAAATATTACACACTAAACAAAGTAAATGAACAAAAAACAATAAATATAATCTCAAGTCAACTTCACCATTTTGAAATTCAACCGGAAACCCCCGAGTTTTACAAATGTTATCTATGGCGAATTTTGACAGGTGCAATGTGTCACACTAATATTATGCTAATCACAAAATTACTGCTAATTAATAATACATCATGTTTCTTCTGCATAGTTGTCATTTATTATATTTAAATACATAGTTGTCATTATTTCTATTACGTTCGATTTTTTTGTTGTTCTAATTAAGTAAAAAATTATTACCGTTAGAGAATTGCTGGAAAAACCCGTATGTGAGATTTCAGGGTCTCTCCAGTGGCTAAGGACTGTATGTATGTATATGAAAAGTTAAATAAAAGCACTTACGTATAGAATGCGATTTAAACAAATCCTTGAGCTCTGACCCAATTTTATCCAACACAGGGCACAGTTCGGGACACCAGTCGTTCGCCAACAGCCCCCACCCTGTATAATAACACCCATTCGCACCACTTATCACTAAACAAGCAATTACACTAATAAAAACACTCCCGCAATCACCAAAAAGGTTTTTCATATTCATGTTTGGCATTATAAGCGACTTCCTTCGTTTAAAAAAAATAGGCCGCGCGCATTTTCTAATCTCTAATGGATTTAAAAGTGGAACGTCACTTTTATAATTTTCGACCAGTATTTCTTAACTTTGTCTTTAGGTTTTTAATATTTAAATTTAGAATGTTTGTTAAGGCTGGTTTTTATTTTTCAATTGAACCTGTGTTAATGTTTTCACTAAACACGTTAGAGTAACGCTTTTGTATTGTGTTAGTGCCATTTACAGGTTCTTCTAATCAAGTCACGTATATTTCGTAACTCATTAGCTGGGGATACATTTCCTCATGTCATTTGCACCACATTTGCTTAACAGCTCGATTATCTTCTATTACATAACTGTTATCAGACAGTTTGCTCTCATAATATTATATTTTGTTTCTCATATTGATTAGTCATTCACATTTACGTTGTTAAGATCAAGTAAAACCTATTATTTGAGTCATATCATTGTTAATCATTCACAAAAAACACTCCTATATAAGTTGCGTCACAGATAAGATAAAAATTACTTAGGTATGACACATACATATTTTATCTCTTGTTCTTAATATTGGAAACTATATTTTTATATACTAAAGCAATTGAAACGTGGAATACATGTATTATTCTTCGTTTTATTGGTTTTAATTTGATATTTCATTGGTTGAGCTTGGTATGTACTTATAATCATATAAGCAATTGAAGAAGAATCATAGAAAAAAATAAACAGCCCTTTTTTTGGAGTGACAATAGCGTCAGCAAAAAATGGATTCATCTGTATATACAGACTCGAAGTGGCCTCACGGGCCAAACTAAAATTATTAATCATATTCATGTATTGGTGAAAAAGGAAAAACGTCATAAAAAACTAAAAATATATAATTATAATAGTCAAAGTCACAAAATATATTTAATTATTAATACTAAGTATGTTACCTCTATACAACTAGGTTCACGAGTAAATAACGTTTACTATGTATTAAAAATAGCCATTTATTTTACAAGGGAGCAAAATTAGTGTTTACCTTCTCTAACATTCAGACCCGACCACAGCGGGGGAACAAACTTTGCAGCCAAGTGAAACATTAAAATTTTCACCTCACTACCGTGAGGAAAAAACTCTAAAAGATTAACAATTTTGTTTAATTTATTGGTGTCCATAATTTATTATTTAAAAACAGTCCATCCAGCCACGGAACCTCAACAAAAACTGATTTCGTAAATCACAATATGTATGAAAATACTTTGCGCTCTTGTGAATAAAATGCGGTTTTGCTATCTGTTTGAAACAATAAAAAGGAGCTCCAAGCAAGTGAGGTGAAAAAATATTTATACACCGTGGGCCCCAATAATCCGTCATACAGATTTGACTAGCTGTAATCTAATACTATGGGAAATTTACAGACTAATTATTTTTATACAAATATTAAAATAAAGTTTATACTTAGGTGAAAAACTTAGCTAAAGAACCTGGCCTATGTAGTAGTAACGTGTGTGTCCTCACAACTACATAGTCATGTTAATTGTATGGAAGCGGGTAACTCACGTTTTAGAAGTCGCTCCTCGTTACAGAGTGAAACATGTCGAGCAATATTCGACTTATAAAACGTAAGTTACCCACTTCTATACAAATAATATGTTTGAATCTCTCGATAGTTTTGTGTTTATAATTACATAGACATGGTCCTTCAGTTAAGTTTTACACCTGTACCCGTATGTAAAGATATAGTTTACTATCATGACAAGTGAAAATGCTATGTAAGTAAATAACGCGATTAATATCACGTAGTACCATATCTGAAGATACAATTTCGGTGGTATCACATGATAACCTAATCTTTTATCTTTACGCTGTGTACCTACTGTTATTGGAAACCCTAACGTAAATGGTTTTAGTCATAGTTAAATATTTATAACTTGACTAAATTCTTGATTTCCGAATAAAAATCCTGACTCATAATTATCGGTAACAGCGAATAGGTTTTGTAAGTTTATTTAATTGTTTACCGTTTTATTTTTGGGTCAATCCAAATTACAATACACAAATAAAAACCTAATTGTTATCGTACCTTGTCGTTTCCGGTGTATAAGTATACACATTACATACTCGCATAGGTATCTTACATTGTTAATTTTAAGATGTATTGTCCGACATGTGTTGGTACTTTGTCCGTATCTTTAACGCTTCACGTACTACAACTAAAATCGAATGCTGATTAAATGCATATTCTGATCCTCCTGCCAAGGTTTATTTTCACGTGTTGCAATTCCTTCGTGTCCTTGGAATGTACCAATTTCAACTTTATTCCGTGCATATTACGATTCAATTACTTATGCACTTTTCCGATGGAATTTAGGAGGCAAAACAAAAACATCAGTTCCAACGCAGGCTGAATCCTAGAGTCCGCAGCTTCACGTAGGTTTTGAACACGTGGTCCCAAATTTCGCTGCTGATGCCAAATGCTGGAAACAAAAAAAATACAGACGTTTCTTTTTAATGAAAATTAAATAAGTGGGCAAAGGTTAGCACATTCTGTATAGGTGATAAAGTTAACGTGACTTAACTGAAGGACCATGTCTATGTAGATGTGCAGGGAATTAATATGGAACTTACGTCAAAAATTGAATATAGAATTCTAGCATGCGTTCTCACGTTACTATTACATAGGCCAGTACATACCCTTACCCTTACTATGAGTTGTTACTTTGAGGTTTTCGATAAAGAGTATCGAGATTACTATAATCGATGCATCTCGTTCGCACTAAAATAGTACAAGTGAGATGCACAGATAGTAAACTCGATCCTCGTTATCGAAAACCTCAATGTCACAACTCATGGTAAGGGTACAGGTGCTTTATCTTACCTAAGTTTTTCACCTATACAGTATGTATCTAAACGAGAGACAAACCTTAACCTCGTAAAAGTTTAAGTAAAAATAAGGTTTTGGTGATATTTTTTCACAAAAATATCACGATGGGGAATTTCCGTGACTATAACGTGTACTTTTTTCACACAGCAGAATAGCCGAAACTAACGAAAAATGAGTTTTAGATTTTTGGATATCGGCAGGTCAGTCAGAAGAGCAGGGGGGCGGGTAATCTGGAGTCGTGAGTTATATTATTCGTTATTCAAAATGAGGTACCTCTATCATGGTTGACGAAGTGGTGGTTGGAGTGGTAGCGTTTCATTGCGTAGAGGTAGGTGCCGTCCGCGGGCGAGCCGTGGTGCACGTAGTAGTGGATCATGTCGTATGTCAGGTAACCTGCAATGTATTGCAAACATGGCGAGTTGCACTTACAATTATCACAGATATTTAAATCGAAAGAAAAATAGAAAAATGAAAAATTTGACTCGCAGCGGGACTCGAACCCACAACCACTGGATCACTAGCCCAGTGCACTACCAATTCTGCAAAACGATTACCGCTTAGACGTGTCAAATTTTTCTATCTTATCCTTCCTGGTATACGCCATTACGGGTGACGTGTAGCGACATCTGCGAAGAGTATTGAACCCTTTTTACGGCATCCAGTGGTTGTGGGTTCGAGTTCCGCTGCGGGTCAAATTTTTCTATATTTCTTTCGATTTAAATATCTTTGATATGCTAGCGGACGTTTCTGCTTAATATAAATACAATTATGACGTTCACGGACAGTACGTCGACAGCCGTGGCGTAGTCGTTTGTTTCCTTTGGCCTATGACGCATGACGTCGTGTACGTATAGATTAAAAAAACTTATATTCAATACGGGAATCGACCCCAGTTGTTAAATATAAAATTTAAAGATATTAAATTAAAATGCATTTTATTCATTTTAGAAATCAGGTTTTATAGTAACATCTAAGTGTTTATAACTACACAATCCATATCCAAATGGAAATAATAAAAGTTTCATTTTCAAAAACAACCTGGTTCGGTTCTCTAACAGAGTACAAGTTTTTATTTATTTATTTTTGTGTGCAATTTTTCTAGTCACTAAAATCGATGACATTTGGTTCGTAAGAACAAATCTTTGTATAATTTATAGTTTCAGATTTCCTCATACTGACCTATCTAAATGAGACATCCTGTATAGTTTTATTATAAGAATTAAGAAATATTGACAAAATTAATCTGAAATAAATGCATTTATTTTTTATATTTAATCGGAATAAAAGAGAACGGTGCCCGAAATTCTTAGTTCTCAAACCTCGTTTTGCGGTAGGCCTATAGGTGCACTGACTATGTACAGTCAACCAATTTGATTTATGGGCCACTTCGTTCCTTGTCACAGTAAAAATCTATATGAAAGACGCCAAAGATCTCTTATTAACGTCACTGTGACAAGGTTCGAAGTGGCCTAGAAATCAAATTAATGACTATTCCCAACCCAATGGTATTGTTTTTGTTCAAGTCTAGAACCTAACCTTGAATATAATCATCGTCTAGCTTCAGTGAAATAGCTAAAGTGCAGACTAAATTGGGCACTTTGTTAATTGGAAGGTAAGCAAGGTAAAAGTTCCCATCTACACGCAAGTGATTTATTCATTAATTAGGTATACAATTTATTGATTAGAGTTTTTATACGAGGTTTTGTGCAAATAACATATATGTTTTTCACGATTATAAAATGAGCTATGCTCATTGTCAATAGAGTACCCGCCACTTAGTTCTTTGTTTGTTATTATTTTGAATTCCGCCTATAATCATTTTTTTAATTAAATGGACTAAACTGACAGCAGTTTTCATACTAAAGTTGTCAAACGACCTGATTTTAGCCTAATATAGTCGGGTTTTTATCATTTGTCACTTGAAATAGATGACATATACTTAAGAAAAAGCGACGTGGATCTTCGACGTTTGAACCCGCATTCCCAGCTATCGCGGCTGGATTTTTAATTTATATAGTAATATTATTACTACCTAAAAATCAAAGCAATTTCTGCTCAAAGCTCATTTTGGGGGCAATCTAAAATAGTGATGTTGCTTCACATAATTAGTCGCTTATAAAAGTTATGTGTCAAACTAAAATTCTTCTTTAGTGAAAGCTATAGAGACACATGCATTCCTCTTTTTAGTCAAATCGGAGGGCGACAATTATGAATATCGAATATCGTCAATTTGGGGTCCGATTTTTGAAATAGTCACCGAGTAATATTCATAGACATTCTCATTAATTCTCTATGAAAATCAATTGGTGACTATTTCAAAAATCGGACCCAAGATCTTTTGACATGTTATTGAGTGACTAAGTCAACTTAATTTTTTATCCACTTATATTATCGTAACTGCCCAATCACTTGCCCTTAAACTGAGCATAAGATAACGGGCTGTATTCATAAATAAAATTTGATTTGTTCTTAGTTTTTTTTGTCACAAAATCTGTCACGCTCCAACGAGTATGTGAGTACGAAAGTGATACCTATAGCGCGATAAACGATAAAAATGCAACCATTATATTATATCCGTTCAGAGCACTGAGTGTAAGTTTTTAACGCAACAAAACGTCCCCATCGCGTTGATTTACCAATATAAATAACATTATCATTATCACTTACGCCTTCGAGACGTTTTTTTACGTCAAAAGAAACTTACACTAGTGCCCTTACCATGAGTATCGAGTTTACTATCTGTGCATCTTGCTTGTACTATTTCAGTGCGAACGAGATGCACAGATAGTAAACTCAATACTCGTTATCGAAAACTTCAAAGTCACAACTCATGGTACAGAGCAGTGGCGGCGCGCCAATTTTTTTCTTAGGCAAGACGGAGCCGATATGTCTTAGCCTTTTCTTCTTGAGCCCAAGGAAAACCGTTGAACTGCAGTAAAGTTAGTCAAGCCGGCGGGAATCGGCTTGTATAAACGCGCCGCCACTGGCACAGAGCCTCTGATACGACATTGGGCTTTTCATTAACTTGATCTATAAACGCACGCGTGTTGGTCTTCCTCTGTCATTGTCCCTCTATAAGTACTTTTCCTTCTATTATTGTTTTAATATAGTTGTCATGAGGTATCAGATGGCTATAATCCTATCCTCAATTCGCGATAGTGCACAAAATAAATGTCCTTGCCGGGATTCGAACCCTCTGCTGGGGCAGTCACGACCGACTAGACTAGAGGCCGTCAAAACACATTATCTGCGGATCTCTCGATCTCTGGTCTTTCTGATCTCTCGCGGTCTACTGCGATGACGTCACACTCTGCTTGTTCCTCGCCTCCTACTCCATTGTTCACATGATAATAATGACACCTACCTACAAGTCCCCCGGTGAGCTTGATCAGCGGATAACTCAGCACGTAAGACACTGGCAAGTAGATGATGGTGGCCAGCATCAGAGCTGGTATGGGTGGGAACACCTGGCGAAGACCGTCGAACGGCATCTGCGAGACAATTGTCATGACGTGAGGCACAATTATTTCACCTCACTAGCTCGGAAAGAACTGTTTTATTCTTTAAAAACGGATAGCAAAGTTGCATTTTATTCACAAGAGTGCAAAGTAATTTCATACAAACTGTTTATTAATAATCGAGTGTTTTTTTGACGTTAGCTGGTTGGATGTTAATTTTTTCCTGGCGGTAGTGAGGTGGAAAATTATGTGTTTCACTCGGTAGCAAAGTGTTCCCTCACGTGCTTTGAAACCCGCCCAGCAAGCAATGCTCCCAAATATTAGCACGAGAAGGTAAACACTAACTTTGCCCTCTTGTACATAACAAATAACTATTAAATACCTGTTTTTTAAGTAGGTAGGTATAAGTTGAAAAACTTAGCTAAAGCACCTGTTTATGTAGTAGTAACGTGTGATACCTTGATATTTTTTTTTTCTAGCAAGGACGACATATGCTCAGTGCTTGCCACAATAAAAATATCGACAATCCTGCTATCGATAAGTACATACTACTTCAACGACAAGACATACACACAGTCTTATATCGGCTACTTGCCTAGACGCAGCGTGCCACCGATCTTGAACAAATTGAACGTAATCCGTACACTTTTGATCTAATTTACTTTTATTATTTGCAAATAATAGTTCCTAATTGTTTTATATAAATAATATAATATGTAAAATATAAATAAATATACAGTTTTATTATTGTAATATATTGTTAACCCTATTACCCCATAACTGTCTTTGAATTACCCGTATGACGTTGAAGTGGCACCTACATTACTTAGCACTCTTGTGAATAACATGCAACTTTGCTATCCGTTTTTAAAGAACAATACAGTTCATTCCGAGCTAGTGAGGTGAAAAGTAATAAAAATGCAAATTTCACGATAGGGAATAAATGAACACGACCACACCTCTGTTTAGTAGTCTCTTAAGGGCCGTGGTAATGGATATCGCACTGAAAGCATTTTAGTCAAATAAAGGGCTAATTGAAACAAGGTCGGATACTGAATGTAGTTGTGATGCTACATAGCATTGGCTACCATAAACCAATCCGCAAACCTCGATAAAACTTAATTTTACATTTTATATAAATATAATTTTACAAAAAATACTATTAATGAATATTCCGGTTGTTTGTATTTTAGTCTTTTTATTAGTTCAGTAACTGCTACCCTAAAAAAAATAATATTAAAAGCAAATCTTTTTTTTAATAACGACAGTGGCTAACAACGAACTAACCAACTAACGCCTGGTGGTAAGCATTTACCGTAGCCTATGGACGCCTGCAAATCCAGAGGATTCACATGCGCGTTGCCTACTCTAAAAGTTGTTGAAGCTCAGGGAACCTTATTCACCATCAGGAGCATAACACTACATACCTGAAAGGTAGCAGTGCTATTATGGCTGTGGTCTTTTGTAAGGAGGAGCTACTTCCCCAGTTAGGTTTCTCCAGACTCAAACGTGATGGTACTTCGCTGTGCCCTACCTCTCATTGTTGGGCGTAGTTTCAGGACATACCGGGATTTCCCATTCCCATTTTCATTTGTCAATATGTTTTCAATCGAAAGAAAAATAAACTACGTATGGCATGCGTAGGTACTGCGTTACTACAGTAGATAGGTATTAAGTATTTTCTGCTTAGCGCATCACTACGTCAGAATTCAAGTCTGTTTTATGCATCTATGCAGTGCCAGACACAAAATCAATGATATTGATGACTCATTTCTTAGAAGTAGGTATAGGACTTTATTAACTTATATCGCAGCTCGGTTTACTGGTATAGCGGTTTGATTGCACTGCAAAATACTTGAACTAGACTGCTGGTCGCGTTAAAAGCATTTACGTCAAACGGTAATTCCTAGGTATATCAAATTAAAAATATCTGCCTACGGAATTTGTCATCGTGAAATAGTAGCCTAGCAATCAAAGTAGGTCTAGCCAAATAATATTTACATTAGGGGCAGAAGAAGGAGGGGGGGCGTATTAGTGGTACTTTTATCCACCGTAATGCAGCTCTTAAACTACTAAAGCTGTTTAATTTTTACTAATTGTTACTATGTAGCTGAAGGTTCCTCTGAACGCTCTTATAACAGCGCTAAAACGCCTAAAGCTCCGAATATACCCTGGTGTGTGCTGTTATACGGGCTATCTGTGCTACATGGGAGTAGCCGGCAATTTTTCGGTTTATGTAATGTTATTTTATCTTCATCGTATCAGCCGAAGGACGTCCACTTCTGGACATAAGCCTCCCCTGAAGCGACCCACGATGATCGGTTTTGCGCTACCCGAATTTTTTGGATTCCCGTAATCTTTACTTGCTCGTCGATCCATCTTGTGGGAGTCTGCCACGTTGCGCCTTTGCTTTATCTTACACCTCATTAAAAGCCAGTTTTATCCCACTTTACCTCTAAAATATTTATAAGTTATTTATATAGCCATTCGGCCATTTTTACTGCTACTAAAACTGTGTGATGCTGAATACTGACTATGCCATACTTATTGCTATGTAGCTTTTACTGTGTTTGCCAAAGACGATAGCTCATCGGCTGTTCTAATATTACTCTGCCTAACGGTTCTCTTAAGTTAAACCAGATACAAATCGTAAATTATTGCATATAATTATTTCCTCTGGAAATCTATACGTGTACGAAACCGAACTAGAATCGGCGTAAATTTCAAATCAAATGCACTTTGTATATTCTACTGCTACACATCATGGTAAGAGGAAAACTCTAATAAAAATCCAGAGGGCTTTCTGAATCACATCATTATAATATTTTGACCTTTATGTGAATCAACTATATTAATTCTGTCCCATCAGCCGGGGGACAAGAGAAGCATAGTTTGTTAGAAGAAACGTGACACCCCATTCTACTTAAACCGTTCTTGGTAGGTGACCAGTATGTGACCCATATAGAAGGGGCATATAGCTACCACAAATATGAGTTGTGTATACTTTGATAGGAACGTATTCATGTAGTAACGAGTTTAATAGCAAAATAGTTCATTTAGCAATATTATACCCATATTATATAAAGGGCAGGAGTTAAATAGACGATTAAAAGGTCAGAAAAATAAAATGAAACAATATAATTTGACGAGAAAAAGGGGTAATTAGCTAGTAACTGGCCACCCTCCAATAACTGACTACAATTTACAAAAAAATGACTGTTTATAGGCGATTAGAATTCAGTTTAGTGTGATGTGGCCAATAATTAAAACACCATTAGAAAATGTGTAGGTAAACAGAATTCATTTTCAATATAAAGTGGCCAGCTATTGAAAAGTGGTTAGTGGTATATTTACCCTAGTTAAAATGAAAATATCAGAATCTCCATAAGTTCTTACCTTGTGATGTAGACCATGTATTAGGAAATGTATCTTGATCATGGTGAGGTTCTTCCCTGGGTCTAAGTGGAACACCCATCGATGTAGCGCGTACTCTAGGATGGTCCACAGGAACAGCCCTTGAGCCAGGTGCCATGAGAACTGGATGATGGACATCGCATCTTCAGTGTCTGGAAAGAGAACTTAATGTTGTTTAATGCCGACCAGCGTTAACATGAGTTCATTGCGCTATTATTGAGAACGTTATTCTTCCTCCATGCCATTCCCAGATCATTCGGGGTCGGCCTTAGTAGGTACATTTGTATTGTATTGTAAAAAAATATTTCAGGCTTTATAAAAATCCATAGTTTGTTAGCATAACTTAATATTAATTGTTAGTGCACGATTCATTAACAAAACAACAAACAAAATTTAATTAAAATTGAAAAAAATCCAGTGTCCGAGGCGGGATTTTAACCCGCAGCTTCAGCTATCTCGACTGACGCCTTAACCAATTGGGCCACCAAAGACAGCTATTATCTCTATTACCTTTTTTTTTTGTTTATCTATAATTAAAAACAAATTGACTAGATTTTATCCCATACAAAATGTAGTTAATTTGTTAACTAGATTTTGAGCGCAGGTTCTGGTTTGAATTGCTGATTTTAATTTCGATCTTATTAGAACATTAATATAGGTGTAGTTTTCTGATTTTGGTATATTGTTGTATCTTGGAGGTATCCTGTAACTGTACTTTGTGTGTATATCTTATTTGGGCTTAGGTAGTTATTTGTATAGCTTATTTTTATAAGGAGAACCTATAATTGGCTCTGTAGGTCTAACTATTCTGTATTAAATAATGTTTTAATAAGCTGTTGGTTTTCCATGTAACCAATATAAAATAAAATAATAAGAAATGAAGAAAGTTCTCCAAAACGACACAAATCTTGAGAAATGCTAGCTCATAGCATACTGAATCTTCCCGTTGAGTCACCTCTTAACACGTGGTCGGTGTACTGCCAGTACCCCAGACAGAGTATGGCTGGCACCCAGAACGCCGGCACCAGGTACCACGGCGTGAAGGTGAGCAACTCCAGGAGTGGGCTGCTGAAGAGACGGCAGTGTCTGTACACAGCACTGTTTACCCATTTCTCGTAGTCTGGGGCAATAGCGTCCAGTTGGCATAGGATGGGTTTGGACCAGTCTAATCGATCCTGGGGACAAAATATGAAAGATTTTTAAAATAAATAAATATTTTGGAACTATTTTAGAAATATTGACCGAATTTTAGTAACAGGCAGGCTTGTAGGTACTAGACAACGATATACGATGATTTCTGGGTTGGGAGCCAGAGCCAGGTTTTCTTACTCAGCAAATTGCCTATATTTGATGAAAATAAGGTTAATTATATATTTTTTTAATTAAAAATAATCTTAAACTAACCGAATCATGGTCACCCTATGCCTTTTGACACATACGCCTTATGGGAAGCGATTAAGACGTGACATTGAGTAGGGTGACCAATTTGTAAACATTTTGTTCATCTTACCATCTCAAAACTAATTATATTTTTAGTGATAAAAATTTACGTGTAGTTAGAGTTTACTGAGAATTACGAGGCAGCGCATCCCCGGCACTGCTGGGTGTTGACCAAATAAAGTATGCTACCGATATTACATATTAAACAACATTAATGAACAAAAAACAAAAAGTACATTCTCAAGACGACTTCACCATTTTGACGCTCAACCGAAAGTCTACTACTACCAATTATATTTTCGCCGTACGTAAGAAATGTTAAAATAATATCAAAATTAAATAAAGTGAAGTTATAATAACGTTTGAAGGCGTGGTCAGGCTTAATTCAGGGCATCATATTGGAATTACCTGTGTGCAAGGCACAGAGAACTACCTATAGAGTCGCAATGTTGTTCATTTTGTTCGCGATACAAGCTGCCAACACAAGAGGTGAAACGTGAGGGGAGGGAGGGCGTTAACGTCGCTGCGATTGGTTGTCTCAAGGACGACGCGCGGCCGCTTGAGCGTGTAGTGATGGGACATGTTTTTTACCGGAAGCCTAACCGGTAGTCATTTATGTTTGGTAAACAAAAGTAACTATAAATATAAATCAGTAGGTATAGTAATATTATTTTAACTTACTTCAAAAGTATAGGTTAAAATACTAAGGGTGTAATAATCTAAAAATTAAATGTGTATGACAGTAATAAGAGCTCCAGAAAAGAGTACAAATTACGATGCGAAATGGTACAATTTTTTTGACCAAAATAACGATTATAATAATATTATGTACGAGAGTGGTTTGTTTGTTCATAAACCACTCTCGTACATATCATAATGTGGGTTGGAATAACTTCTATAATTAACAGCCTATTTTAAAAAATGTCTTTTTGAATTAATTAATTAGTTATTAATTAAATTGTTATTGTATGTAATTTTTTTTTTTATGACAGGCGGCAAACGAGCAGACGGATTGCCTGGTGGTAAGCAATTACCGTCGCCCATAGGCACCCGCAATACCAGATGAGTCACAAGCGCGTTGCCGGCCTTTAAGGGGGGTTGGAGCTCTGGGAACCTTACTCACCAGTGCTATTATGGCTGTGGTCTTCTGTAAGGAGGAGGTACTTCCCCAGTTGGGCTGCCCCAGATTCAAGCGTGATGGTCATCGCTGTGCCCTACCTCTCATTGTTGGACGTAGTTTAAGGACATACCCGGGTCCAAATAGTGCATTACTGCAAATACTAGTCATCCTGGATGAGTATCAGTTAGGCGACCGGACTGAAGGTGAGGAACGAGGCCAGAATATCACACTGACATGACACTATATATGACACTAGACCCAAGTACTCACCAAGTGGATTCTAAAAAGCCCCCATAACATACCTCTATCTCAAACCAGCTATGAGTGCCCTGGGACTTCTTCGAAGTTCATCATCAGGCCAATTCTATGACACTGGACCCAAGTACTCACCAAGTGGATTCTAAAAAGCCCCCATAACATACCTCTATCTCAATCCAGCTATGAATGCCCTGGGACTTCTTCGAAGTTCATCATCAGGCCAATTCTATGACACTGGACCCAAGTACTCACCAAGTGGATTCTAAAAAGCCCCCATAACATACGTCTATCTCAATCCAGCTATGAATGCCCTGGGACTTCTTCGAAGTTCATCATCAGGCCCATTCTATGACTCTGGACCCCAAGGACTCACCTACCCCCTCTAGTCCACTACATAACTCTACATAAAACTAAGTATGCGTACATACATATTCTACTACTACTAGTTAGTATTAAATATAATATACTATATAAAATATAACTATATACTCGTATATACGAGTATATATATATATTTAGTGCGTATCCCTGATTTCTATTATATTTTGTAAATTCGGTACACCGTCGGTAATCCTAAGCACACGATTACGGTTAATACGGTAACGACATCAGCACATCACTAGAGCTACACGTGGCTTCGTAAGACAGGAATAGCACACTGTATTTACAATATGATGAAAAGAGACGAACAAACTATATACTTCTGTAAGCGACCAGTATAAATGAACTCCGCTAGGAACAAATAATTTTTCAATAATATAATCATTTTGACTTATCTGTGGAATGTTATACCATCTTTCTTGTAATTTGATGTCTTAGAATTTTTACCACACCATCTTACAGTACAATGACACATGATGTCAACGTTTTTATTATAATTATCTATTTTTTAGTGTAGTAACAATGTGCACTGCGCGCAGGTCACATACTTGGACGCAACTGAACGGCACTGCGCGCGACCGGGAATTATATAAGCCTTGTAGGCCATACGGACTGATGATCGTCAGTGCCCTGCAATACTTGTCTATAGGTTTACTGGTCTGTGGTGCAAGGTCACACGCAGCTGTCGGGTTCCATCGTTAATTATTGACAAGTTGCAATCGATGCCCTAACCTGCATAACTTCTGCTTGACGTTTCGAGAATGAAGTTGACGGCTTTATTTTTAACGAAGAGTCTTTATTTTCAGTTAAACCCAATTTTGAAAGGACCGGTCTGGCCTAGTGGGTGGTGAAACAGCCTTTAAAGCCAACGTTTATGGGTTAAAATCCTAGTAGTGGTATTTATTTGCGAGACGAGCCTAGATATTTGTTTCTGAGTTATAGGTGATTTCTATGTATTTAAAATAAGTTTGTGTATATTAAACGCTGAGTACCCACAACACAAGCCCTCTTGAGCTTACTGTGGGGCTCATATTTGATTCTTTGGGCTCGTTTTTGATTAGTTAATTTACATTGAAAATAGATAAGATTGAGAAATGAACTTGAAAACATAAAAAAACGCTAAGTAACTACTTGGCGTTTTTAATATAAAAATATTTAATACTTCTTACATTATTCTAACTTACGTTAAAAGGCAGGATACAGTGTAAATTTCGATATATTCTCTATTTAACTATGTAATAGAAAGTAAATTTGTGTAATGTCGTGTAATATTTATTTATTTAATTTTCAGATATACAATAAAGGAAATAGTCAAATCGCAAAAAATCCTTTGTATTTCAATACAGTTTGGCAGGACTGTCAAACCTTAAGTGAGTGGGTAACAAAAAAAAATGTACCTATAGATAGATATTGTTTTGAAATATATGCGGCTGACTAAAAATTTTATTTTTATACCTTATCTGACTCAACTATACCTTATCACAAGTTAGTGATAAAATAATACACATATTTTATTAAATTAATTCCAACTAAAAAAAAGCACATATGGTAAACGTCTAGGTGCCCCGATAAATGTCACTTTCAATGTTAAGTCATTGTCAATAGAGGTGTCAGACAGGGTGTCATCCATTGGGCATTCGCGTGTCGATCACTGGTCCGTTCACCTAAACGTAACGATTTTCAGATAAGCCAAGAATGTGTTGCAAGCCAGATAAGATATTCGGGAATTAAAACATAGATTAGTATTACAATTATTTTTATTGCACATTTAGTATGTTGACATTTGACCTATTTCAGTATTGAAATATAAATAACCATCGCGCGAATAGACGCTTCAATTTTGTGTGCGAATAAAAAAATCCCGTCTCGCCCTGCCGGTGGAAAACTACCTTTACATTGAGCACATATAGCTTTTCTTTTCTTTGTGAGCACAAATATGTGCGGGAAAATTGTTAATTCTGGGGCAATTTCACAATCAGTCCATTCTGGACACACTTTTTATAATTTTATAATTTAATTTTTTTTTATAATTTCGGGACAATCTGACACAAATCGATCTAGTCCTACGGTAAGCCCGACGATATATATAATAGATAGATACATATAAATACTTAAATACATAGAAAACACCCATGACTCAGGAAAACATATTTGTGCTCATTACACAAATAAATGCCCTGACTGGGAATCGAACCCAGGACCATCGGCTTCATAGGCAGGGTCACTACCCACTAGGCCAGACCGGTCGTCAAAACTTCTTCACTTGGTTCGTGACATTGTAAGCTCTGTCAGAAACAAACAAATGGCATTTTAGAAACATGAGTTTATAATCGTTGGTTTCTAAATTATACGCTTCGTGCAAAAATAATGGTAAAAAACTATTTTGCGATCTTCTGGAGTTACAGGCGTAGGCTAAGGTAACTGCTTACCATCCGGCGGGCCGTATACTTGTTTGCCACCGTCGTTGTATAAAAAAAGATTCGTGTTTTTGAATTCGATTGGACGATTTTCAAAAATCGCCCCCCAGTTGCTTTTGATTCTTTGGTTGTTAGTATTGTATCTGTCACAGTCATACTATCTTTACTATCTTAGAGATATCGGAGGTCGCGTCAAATATTTAGTTGACACATTTTCAATTTTGGCAGCTTGAGCATGGTTATATCCATGTTATCAATTGTCAATAGATGTGACTAACAACTAGTATTGATAAAAAATCGATGTACAGTCGCCATCAAATATATCGGAGCTGTGGAGGTGGCCACAAATATCTGAACATGCACTTTATCGCTTTGACAATAGAGCTGTTGTTCAGATATTTGTGACCACCTCCGCAGCTCCGATATATATGATGGCGACTGTACCTTAACACTGTCGCGACCATAAGTCATAGAATTAACAACTAAAAACGCACGAAACTATCGTGAGATTGGAACATATTAATTGTATAAACGCGGGTAACTCACGTTTTATAAGTCGATTATTGCTCGTCATGTTTCACCTCGTAACGAGGAGCATTAATCATGATACATTCGCGTTGGCTAACCGACGCAGACTGCGGGTCGCAGCTCTCATGATTATGATTATGCGAACGACTTGTAAAACGTGATTTTAAGTATTATTGGTAAATTTAGCGTAAAATATTCGGCTTCGATTATAATTACCTTGAGTGTCAACTATTTTGGCGCTTAAATACAATCAAATGACGTTACTACGTAGGGATGGGCACACTGCCAACATAAACGATCTATTATTAAATATTACCTTAATCTTACATTATCTGCCTACGTAGGTAAACTCATGTTCTTATTTTGTTTTAGTGTAATGTTTTTCTTCTAGAGGAACCAGATCCTACTAAATATATTGCATACATTATCGATCGATAGCTGACTGAGAACAAAACTATACCTAATACTTTAAAACTTAGATCTTTTCAAAGTTCATTTCAAATGAAACTAAGAACAAATCAAAATTTTTTTTAAAGAAAAATTTTGATTTGCTTGATTTTAAAAGTTGTAATAGGTGACCTATACTTAAGAAAAAGCGACGAGGACCTCCAGCGTTCGAGACGGGACTCGAACCGCATAGCCGCGATATATGTCATCTATTTCAACTTTCATTTCAAATGTTACCTCAATTACCCTTGTCCTAAGGACAACACAAAAACATGTTAGGATGTGAAACCTAACTTGTTTTTGATAATGGTCAATCCTTTCCGTCTTTATAAAATTTCTGTTTATTAGAAAGGGACAAAATTTATGACATTATCTTTTTTTTAATGACATAGGCGGCAAACGAGCAGACGGATTGCCTGGTGGTAAGCAATTACCGTCGCCCATGGGCACCCGCAACAGGGGAGTCACAACTGCCGGCCTTTAAGGGGAGTTGGAGCTCTGGGAACCCTACTCACCGTCAGGACCACAACAATACTACATACCTGAAAGGTAGCAGAGCTATTATGCATGTGGTATTCTGTAAGGAGGAGGTACTTCCCCAGTTGGGCTGCCCCAGATTCAAGCGTGATGGTCATCGCTGTGCCCTACCTCTCATTGTTGGACGTAGTTTAAGGACATACCCGGGTCACAAAGTTAAAGTAGAAGCGACACTGTGAAATCGATTGGTGTCGTTCCTGCTTTTAAACATAAATTAAATTAATAAAAGCGTCTTCATACTTATGCGGATCAGTTGTTCTAAAAACTTATTCCTTCGTTGAATTATATTTTTTGTACTATTTTATACCAACACGTGCTCACTCGTGTACAATCAATTGTATAATATTTGAGTACAATATGTACAAACAAATGATGAAAATCTGGTGTCTCACGCAGAAAACATCCTACTCGTATATTTCCCAATTTGGTAAACTGCTGCGCTTTCTTGATATTTCACACATCCATCGGAAACAACCCCCATCAGAACTTCAATTAAGGTAATATCGTCATAAAACATCACGCGATAGTCCGCAGTAAGTGTGGGATTGGCACCTATATAAATGGTTAATTATACAAGGAATACAATTTTACATAACTTCGTGTTTTATATACATGATATACATCGTTAGCTGACTACCCACGGTAGAAGCCTTATTGAGCTTTATAGTGGTGCTCATATGTATTCTTTTTTAAACCGATTTAGGCTTTATAAACCGTTCGGCTAGTAGCCGGCTCGGTAGCCTGGGGAAAGTTCCCACTTTCGCACCAGTGGTGCTACCGCGAAAAACGATACCCGCTCTAACGATTGTTTCTGTAATGACTTTTATATTAAGCAGAAACGTCTGCTAGCATATCAAAGATATTTAAATCGAAAAAAATTGTTTGTTTCTGTCACTAAGAGAAAGATGCTCGCAATATACGAACTTCGATGTTCGCGGTATACTTGATTTGTACTACAAAAATACTCCTAATATATAATTATACTCGTATCAGTGTATTTGTTTAAAGAAGTCTTGTCATTTATTTATTACTAGCTGTTCCGGCGAACTTTGTATCGCTTGAAAGTCTGTAATGTCTTTTTTGTGATTTGTTTTTCTTTTTTATCTACGTACATATCATAAGTGCTCTAAAATGCGTCCAGAAACCGTAGGCAATGACCAGCATTACCAACCATCAGAAATGAATGGAGATGTAATGTTAACATTACCTACTGAAATCCGTAGGTTATAAGTTTAAATTTGGAACAGCTGTCAAATTCAAGTGGGGTGTCTATTCTAGTATAGTCAAAATTTTCTAAACTAAGCTCATCCACTTACCTGCATTCACAATGGCATTGTGTCTAATACAATTCTATTATCTGCTTTTGTTATAGTTACCGCCAACCAGTTACTTACAAAAAAAGGTTAGAACTACATTGCGTGGATATTGAATTTTCAACCATATTCCTTGTTAAATAGGTTTAAAATGGTTTAAGAGGACATTGGCATTTTCAACACTTGTGTATTTCATGACCACTTCACAACTTTTATTTTGGCACTAGTATATAAAATGTTTTGTAGTTTTTATATTACACTAGCTTTTGCCCGCGGCTTCGCACGCGCAGGAGCTGCGCTGCGTACAAATTTAAAACTTTTATAACGCATTTAAGGGACCATTACCATTTCTATTATTGTATGTGTATGTATATTTAGTAAGGAGTTTATACACAAAGTATCAAATCTCTCGTTTTAAATTTTCCTAGAGCTCCATACAAACTTTCAACGCCCTCTTTAACCCCTAGGTGATGAATTTCATAAACTGCTGAAATGGTTTTAACTACGAATATTTTAATAAAAAGGCAATAGTTAACTTCTAAGTTAAAATTTGACTCCATCTCTGTAGAAAATTTCAACCCCCTTATTGTACCTTTAGGGTGTGAACTTCAATGAACGCTGAAATCACTTTCCTTTTAATAAGGAGCTTATTAGAACTCCGAGTTTAAACACAACGTTTTATGTCTCTCAGTTGATATTTGACTTTATCTCCATACAAACTTTTAACCCCCTTATTGACCCCTAAGGGGATGAATTTCAATAAACGCTGGAATTACTTTTCTTATATTTAAATACTTACACCAAATTTCAAGTCTCTCGCTTTAAATTTTACACAATCTCCATACAAAGTTCCAATCCCCTTTTTATCCCTTTATTGGTGAAATTTCCAATAATGCCTTCTTAATGGATCCTTATATAAACTACCTTTAGTGAAAACATCAACTATCTAGGTTAAGCGGTTTAAGCTAGTGTAATATAAAAACTACAAAATATTTTATATACTAGTGCCCAAATATAATTTGTGAAGTGGTCATGAAATACACAAGTGTTGAAAATGCCATTGTCCTCTTAAACCATTTTAAACCTATTTAACGAGGAATAGGGTTGAAAATTCAATATCCACGCAATGTAGATCTAACCTTTTTTTGTAAGTAACTGGTTGGCGGTAACTATAACAAAAGCAGATAATAGAATTGTATTAGACACAATGCCATTGTGAATGCAGGTAAGTGGATGAGCTTAGTTTAGAAAATTTTGACTATAGGTATCTATAGATATTAAAACAGTCATTGATACGAAACGCCAATTCGTTGTTTTTTTAATATAAATCGAACGACATAAGAACTCGAGTGACAATAGAATAGGTAGTTCATTCGCTTGTCTATGGATTAAAAAAATATTTGACTGAGATATGAAATACGCAACGCCGCCATTTTTTAATGTTTCAAGTAACACTAGTAATACTGCAGGTCATTTCCCTACGGTTCCTGAACCCATATTATAACCAGGGTTCGGACAAGTCATCGCAGAAATAGATATGGGCATGGAACAAGAGTATAGAGTCGAGGTTTTAGATTATTATTAGATATTTAAAACGGATATTATCGTAATTAAACTTTTGACCTTTTTAGTCGCATATCTGTCATGGATTTGTCAAAGTGGCTGTGGTGACAATTTAAATTACTTAATACAAATATTTCCTTAACTATGGTTATTTCTAAACATTTTAAATGTTGTGCAAATAAATACAATCCAACCATCAAAATGTTAATGGAAATACCTTCACACACGTATGGTGAATTTTGGTTTGCGGTAATAAATGTCATTGAAAAATATAATTAAATAGTACTGTACATAATGCTATTCTATTAATCTTGTTCTATTGCCGTGTTGCGATTGTTTTGCGATGACTTGTCCGAACCCTGATTATAACATTTATGATATGTGTGTAGATAAAGTTAACCAGCTAATCGAGGAGCTCAGCAGCATGAATGTAGGATGTCGTATTGACGGTGTCAGTGTCAATAATATTAGTTATGCTGATGACATGGTGCTGCTGGGCCCCTCTATCAATGCAATTAGGCAACTGGTTAGTAAATGTGAGAACTATGCTGTACAACATGGCCTGAGGTACAACCCTAAAAAGAGTGAAATTGTTGTGTTTAAAGCAAACACTAATAAATACAACCCGACAGTTGTGCCTCAGGTAGTGTTGGGTGGCGTTGCACTAAAGGTGACAGACCAGTTTAAGTATCTGGGGCACATAGTCACGCCGGACTTGCGAGATGATGCGGATATAGAAAGGGAGAGGAGGGCATTGTCTGTGCGAGGCAACATGATTGCCCGCAGGTTTGCTCGGTGCACGAGGGAGGTAAAAATTACATTATTTAGGGCTTATTGCCAAACTTTCTACACCAGCAGCCTGTGGATGAGTCATACACAGCGCTCGTACAATACGCTCAGGGTCCAGTACAATAACATATTCAGGATGCTGATGAAACTGCCGCGACGATGCAGTGCATCGGGTATGTTCGCAGAGGCGCGCACTGACGGCTTTCATGCCATCAGAGGGAAGAGAGTAGCGTCTCTGCTGAACAGAGTGCGCGGCAGTTCTAGCACCATCCTGAGCATGTTTGCTGAGCGCTTGGACTGCCCCATGACAAAACACTGGATGGAAATCATCACGGGTCAATTCAAGTGATGATTTCTACCCAGCGTCGCTAAACTAACGTTTATATGGTAAAATGTTATTTCTGATCTAATTTAATTTATTTCTAACCTAATTGAATTTATTTCTTATTTTAAATGAATTGTTAATTTAATTTTAGTTGTATTTTAATTTAATTTAATTCTAATTTATTTAATTTAAATTTAATGTAATGCTAATCATAGGTATATGGGCAGTACGGCCTGAAATAAATCATTTTTATTTATTTTATTTAAAGTAGTATATGTAACTATACATCATTAGGCATTACAACAATCGTGTGATATTATTATGAAACTCGCCTTCGGCTCGTTTCATAAACCCACACTCTTGTTGTGATGCCCTTCATTATGCACAGATACATAAACTACTATTAAAGCATACTATTAATAAATGATGACTAAGATGATCACAACGAACCCAAAATCGTCCAAATCTGTTCTCGAGTTATAAAATCCGGAACTAACACATCTTACTTCTTTTATTAATATAGATATATCAACATCACACACCCTATGCGCACCCTAAACTGCCCTAGACACTTTATGGAGACAACAGTATGTGAATATTTTAGGATATGACCGCGTCTTAGTCCAGAGCAACTAATTTAGGAGTTTTGATTTAAACGCTTTTATTATTAAGGTCTAGTGACCTCCCTCGGCTTGCTAATGAATCTGTTGTGTTGAATTCAAGGTCGCATAGCGGCAGCAACATTTCATAATGAATAGATTGTAAACTTTAAATGGAAATTATGACAAGGACAGTGTCACATGACTTTATATGTTTCTCATCTCGCCGGCGTGAAAATCGAAGTTTGATGGGACATCTTTCTCTTATACTCCATTAGGCGTAGTTCTGAGACAATCGTTCGAAATTTGCTAATTTCGATTTTCACAGTAAGTCTTCAGACGAAATGTGACAGCTGAAGTTGAACTGAAAGTGTATACCAGTAGGTCTATTTTGCTCTGAACCCTGAGTGTAAGTTTTTAACGTAATATTGCTTTACCATCGCGTTAGTGTTTCCCATAAATAACATTATCACTTACGCGTTCGAGACGTTTTTTTACGTCAAAAGAAATTTACACTAGAGCCTCTGAAGTCCGTGACATGCATATGTGACATATATATGCCTCTAGCATTGGACCTGCGGGGTTTTATAACTGAAAATTACGGCTTTGCCCACGTTTATTTAGTCACTCGTGTGACATGTTAGGTACAAGATTAAGGGAATAGGGTGTACGTATTATTTTGCAAATTTGAACGTATGTATGAATCGTAACAATATCTTTGACCTACTTGTTACTGATCTCTATGGTATTATTGCCATATTTAGCACTCCGATCTTGCCCGTGGACACCCGGGCTGGCCACCTATATTGCCAATTAAACCACATTACGTTTTATGTCTTCAACAGTGTATTTAGTGCTCATGATTCTCATATTGGCGGAACTATTATCAGAGTAATCTGTAACTGATTTTTGTAGTGTCGTTCTGTAGAGTCAGAATCATTTTTTTTTATTACCACAAACTTACATCTATCATTACAGGTACTTTATAAGCCTAAAGCCTAAGACAATAGTGTAACTAAGTATTTAATTATAACAAGTATGTATTTTGACATCTATATTTATAAACCAACTTATAATATAACAAACTGGTGACAGAAGGTGCTGGCGGCTACGGCGGAACCTATCAGCATTGCGATACAACCAGGAAATGCCGCCAGCATACTTGGTATAATGCCTCAATGGCCTTTACATTTAGGGATGATTTTTCAATCGTGAGATAAGCACATATCTGACAGATACCCATAGAGTAATTCGTCGAATAGGGCTTATCTGACGATTGTAAAATCGACCCTTAGGGTTTGTTTCTTAATCTTCAGATAAACTTATCTGCCAGTTAAAATGTTAACCTTTTCTTCATATGACTATAAAAGAAAAGGGCAACATTTATCTGAAAAACATTCGTTAACTGGAGATTGTGAAACAGGCCATTAATGTAGTAAATAGTTAAGTACTCGTAATATGTAAGTAATTATTGTAAATAAAGATTTTATCTATTCGATTTTTTGTTCAGGGTTAAAGCTAAATATTTACTACATGGGTAGTTTATATATGTTAATGTGCTCAGCAACCCGAGAAAAAGCTAGTAAGTATCGGCTTTCAATTCACGGAAAATCTAAACTTGCTACGACGTAGCGCTACGGTGCTAGATTTGCGGTAACAATAACCTAATAACGAATTCTGTCCTAAATACCTACCTTACTTAAATCTGTGCATAGTACATAGGTACTTTAGGTAACCAAACGAAGTTTACATATGTATAGAAGGCCAGCAATGCATATGGAGCATCCTAAAACTATCTAGTTTTCGGGTGAGCAGATGTAATAAGTGCTCGGCCAACGATTGCTTTATGTCTAACTAACCTCAAGCTCCTCTAAATACTCGATGTCCTTTTCATCCCTGCTCTCCTCTCCTTTAGTAACAATCCTACCGTTCTCACTCACTCCACACAAGTTATCATCCTTCTCACTCTCCACTTTGAAATCATTCAACATATGATACGCGCTTATACTGTGTCCAAAATTTTTCATAGCCTGAAAGATGTTTTTGCCTTCGTAACTTTTTAAAGTGTTCACACCGCCGGGGTGGTCGCGTAAGAACTTTTTTATGTCGTAGTTTTTGTCATGGAGTCGCACACGGAACGGTAACGCCATGTTGCGACGACCATCGCGTTTTGCGCCCGCTTGCCAACTGAAGACTAGCTGAAAACTCTTATCAGAACAGGCGCCGAAAAGATAGGCCTAGTAGTTATCAGATGGTTCATTTGTACGTTATTTTTGTAGGTGAATGTGGAAGCAAACATATTGTAAAGGTCCAATACTATTTCAAAAATGTTACTATAGATACAATTAAATGCCTTTCCCTTAGCCCTCCTCGCAATTCCCTAAGGCCCTTAGAACACCTTCAAGCACGAAATGTGGTCATGTAATGACGCCACTTTGATAATCCCGTAATTTTTCCGTAGATTCTCTTGAAAATTTAGGGTGTATGATCATCAGCCAAAAGAAATCCACTGCTGAGGCCGCGCACTAGGATGGCCATTAGGCCTGTCATTTGACAGGTTCCGCAGTGTCTGCCACTAGCTAGGGTTACTAAAACTACATTAACTCAAAGCTGCAAACGCCTAATTGCTCACAAACCAGCTTATAGTACTCAATTGTGTGTCTATCCTCTAGCTGCCCAGAGAACAAAACTTGCTAGGCCAAATGCAACTCTGGTTTGTTATAATTAAAATTCAAAATGGCATACAATGGGAGACCTTTTTATAGGTTTCCAGGCGGCTACTATAACACTCTCGTAAGTCGTAACACGCATTGATATTCCTAAATTTTCCAATGTGTATGCAGTGAAGGTTCTTACTTTCTTACGTCGTTTTGTCTTCGGGTTTTATTAAATTTTTTAAATGAATATATATATGGTTATGTTTACAACAATAGGTTTTAAAGCTTGGGCATATAGGCGCGTTTTGTGAGCGTGGCGGTAGCGTAGCGTGGTACCGGTTTAGCTAATGTAACGAAACACACACATTCGGACGGCAGCATCGCGCCCTGCTCACGCCACGTTCACAAAACGCGCCTATGTGCCCAAGCCTTTAATCACATACTTATTATGTAGGTAAGTATCCTTCTTCTTAGGGTGCCTCTCCAACTAGTGCAGGTTGGCAGTCAGCTCTGCATATTTCTTTTTGTCTCGAGCAATGTGAAATAATTCGGCGTCACACGCAATCCCCGTCCAGTCGCGGACACCTATTCTGCAACCAAGATTTCCGCCTATGGCCGCGTCGTTTCCCAGGAGTACTTCTCATCATGATGAGCTGTAGCAATTCGTACCAGTTGTGCCGAAGCAACTTTAGGTATGTAAGTATAATTATAATCATATTAATCATATAAATAGTTATCGATAATGATCGGATCCAGAATAAGTAGGTATCTTATCTAAACAAGACAGCCTTGGATGTCTAAACTTTTATAGTGTTACTAATTTTCGGATTAGACAGATAAAAATAAGTTGTGTTCACCGGTCGATGTGGATGGCAAATATCTGCCATTTAATCGTCTATCGCACTATCCAGTCACATTCGCATTCACATACTTGTGGGAGCGTGACAGATATTGTGACAAATGATAAAAATCAACCATAATATGCTAGCAGCTGTATGTGTATCGTACAGTAGCCATCAGATATTTCGGAGCTGTGTGGAGGTGGTTATAAATATCGGAACATGCACTTTACCACCTTGATAATAGAGGCGTTGCTCCGATATTTGTGACCACCTCCACAGCTCCGATATGTCTGATGGCGACTGTACTATAGTATCATTATCGAAATTGATAAGAATTTGCATTATTTGGAGTTTAACAATAACACATATATGTTTTTATTTAGATCTCAATTTACTAATTTTAAACTTTCGCGTTTTCTACACATATTAACTAAAAACTAACTATAGAACGTCTCTATTCCGAATAAAAATTTAATTAGCTTTAGTATCGACGTTTCGCGGATGTACTCATGTGACGAATATACTTAGTATTTCAAAGTAATTTATTAGCAATCAAATGGTTTGAAGTTTTTTGCAGAAATAAACGCTTAGTTCAAAATGTACAGCTTTTCCCGCGCGAAATTTGTAGGAACGTTCCAAAACGTATCAAATTAACGTGTTTTTTTTATTATCTTGGGATTGGGAAAAGAGATGCTATAAGTAATATTATTTTGGTAAGAAACAAGATTTACCGTATTAGAAATCAAATAAAAATATGTATTAACCGTTTTTACATCATGCAAACACCGTCAATAGGGTAGCCCACTATCAACTGAACATAACCTGCATTATTTCTTGTCTAGGTCACGTTTTTACCAAAACGTTTAGTGCATAAACTTGTTTTAGGGACTGTCCTTAACAGGAGGGTATTGTCCTTAACAGGAGGGTATTGTCTCTAACAGCAGCAGGCGTAGCATTCCTTAGAGTGCTAGAACATAATTATTGCGATCGCCAAACTGCATGCCGCATATCGAAATCTATGGGAGAGGCCCAGGTCCAGGAGTGGAACTCCGTGGCTGAAGTAGTAGTGCGTAAATCCGTAAACGTTAGGTGGACCCAATTTAAAATACTGTTCAAGATATCACGCCTTGTATATACCTGGTCTAATTTTACCTGGCCACCTAATTATGGACTCATTATCTTTTTGGAACGCATACTATTGCTGTCATCTTGTCACTGTCAATGTCAGATTGCTTTTCACTTCACTTTTTTGTTATCTTGTCGATTTGTTTATTTTCTTAATGTATTTCTGTTAAAATGAATTATAAGCCCTAGTGTAACTACTAAGTTCATTGAGTAATTTAGATACTAGAAGAAGCTCCACAATATGTCTTTCTATTATTTAAACCCGGTAAAAGGTGACATGCCAGCGCATTTACTCGAAACAATCGTCGTGGCTAGATTGGAGTTTCTAAAGGCCGTTTACAAAGGAGATAACATTACTTATAACGAATATATGGTCGAAGGAAGTATATACGATAATGTTGGACATTTCATGCTCAGTGTCGTCACTATTTTGGCCGAAAATAAAGAATTTTCTCAGTTCTTTCTTAAAGCAGAAACTGAGCTATTTAAGCGACGAATTAAAGATCTATCTGCATACGATCTGAGACGTTTTGCTAAGAGACTCCTGAATAGTATAAAACGTGCTGACACTCCTTCCCATGAAGCATTGAAAGTTTTGTGCCAGCATCTTGTCTTGAAGAACATAGCTCATCATATTACAAAATCTCATGATACAAGCTGTTCATTACACACTATTGAAGTCAATTTTAAACATTGTCTGATGTTCGTAGCTACGAGGCAAGTTGAAATGAAACAAGGAATAGCCAAATTACCATGTGGTAAATGGTTACAATATTTATTATCATTATTTAATACTAATTTAAGATATCGAATATCTCTAACAGACTTGTCGCCTTTAAGATGTGATCCACGCATTACCGACTTGTTAAATAAAATAAGAAAATATTTAATACCATTTACAGAAAATAACAATCATATCCTTCATAGTAGAAATGTAGATAGTTCAACAAAATACTTTCCACCTTGTATGCTTAATTTACACAGAAATTTACGCACCAGACATAGACTATCTCACACTCAAAGATTCTTCTACAGCCTCTTTTTGAAAGATATAGGAATGCCAGTAGAGGAAGCTATAGACTTTTGGAAAAATGAATACAGGCTAAATCCTAACGGGACTCATGTCTGTTGCCATAATTGGGAAAAAGATGAAAAAAAGTACATCTATGGTATAAGACATATGTATGGACTTGAAGGTGGCAGGAAGAACTACACATCTGTTAACTGTCAGAGAATACAAGGATCAGATAATGCATGTAAAGAAGGTGGATGTCCATTCAAATTTGACTATCAACACATGGTGAAGCTCCTCCCTGAATGTTCCGATGGTGTTTTGTCTCAAATAAATGAATTCAAAAGAAAGGGGCAGTACATAACTGCTTGTAGGACTTTTTTACAAAGAAATTTAACAACTAACTGTGATAGTTTAAGCTTTAATTTTACTCCTGTTAAATATTACATGATAGCATCTAAATGTGAAATTAATTCAAAATAAATCTTGTTTTTTTTACCCTTGTTTTTATTTCTTTTGTTGATCGACTGTGTTTTTAATGCCTACTTTAGTCAAAATAAGGTCAGGTTCTGACAAACAGGATTTGACCAAACCTACAGCGCTAATCGATAAATTCGTAAATTTCGAACGATTGTCTCTGTCACTCTCATGACGCCTTAATTGGAGTAAAAGAGAAAGATTCTTGAACTATACGAACTTTGACGTTCGTTCACATGATTCAAAATTCTTAGCAGTCATCTAAAAGGAAGGTGCGTCACAAATACCGTTTTTTTTTAAACCTTGATAATATCTACAACTATGGATATGAAAAACTTTAACACACAATAACTATGTATAAAATAGAACCTTATCTAAAAAGTTCAGTAACATATTACGATATTTAAAGCCATTAAATTATATGCTTAGTATTCTTTGCCTTAAGTATTCACTAGTTTCAACACTCAGTAAGAATCCCGTAAAGTTAGAACGCATCCGTTTTTTTATATTTTTTATCAGAAGTGCGTGTAACCGAACAAGACTTAACCCAATAGAAATTAAAAGTTCCGTCCATTATCTTGTATCTCGTTTTAAACTATTTAAGCATACCTATCATCTATCTCACTCACTCTTCATATAACGTTAATACTAATTCGGTAACACTTTACCCCATGCTGCTGACATGACATTTGACAGTTTGAATTCTGATGACGGATAGAAAAAGGTTATAAACAGAATAAGAGGAAATAATAGGCTGATTTAGATAATTTAACAAATTGAGAGATTCTATTAATATCGCATAAGAAATAACTATAGCCACTGTAATAAATAATAGTAAATTTATTTACGTAAGCGCAGGAGACCCGAGGAACCGCAACGTGTACTAGGTTAGGCCGTTAGTAAAACATGTTAGTACAATATTTAAAATAACATGACTGAAAGAAAAATGTGCAAATTTTACAATTTGAATGTACCGGAGCGACGATCTGGCGAAGGAGGGACGCAAAACCACAATGAGGAGGACGAACGAGCATTGGAGGAGGCCATCCCGCCAGTCGTACCCCCTAATGAGCACAAACTTGAGTACAACTACTGGATGTGGTTCTCGCGACGAGGTGCCGCCGCGCGCTCCGGCTATGGCCAGGTAACTACTCTTTTATCTTACCGTTTCACTACCTAGCCAACTTTTTTATACAATTCGTAGTGTAACAACTACATTGGTATTTTGGCTGCACAGCGGGACAGTCAGTCGACGAATTTTGATTAAGATTATGTGTGACAACAACAATTATTTTGTACTGAGTATATTAAGTTAGGATAGGTATTTGAATCTGTGTAATATTGTTCCTCTGTGTTAAGTATATGTTTGTTATTTAACCCTTCGTCTGTGTTGGTAAAGGATCCTGTCTTTACCACTGTATATGGTGTGAGGTAAATTTTGCTCCACGCCACAGAGGGTTAACAATCTTTTATCTTTGTCAAATTAAAAATTGTACTTTCTATTGTCAATAACAATTAATTAATTGATAACTAAATGTAGTATAAATGTAATTGATAACTAAACAGTTTTTATTAGAGCTGGGGAGCAGGCTATGTCCAGTAGTGGACATCTTACAGCTAGAATGATGATGATGATAAAGTTTTTTGACATGTATACTATTAAATTTATTCCCTAGTTCCTAGTAATTACAAATTGTGCAATCTAATACAAAACAGTGTTCTGGCCATCAAATGTGTGATCAGCATAATAGTAATATTATGAACTCAAACAAAGTTGCTTTTGATGATTCACGTGTCAAAAACTTGTTACCAAGTAATTAAACTGTTATATTAAATTGCTGTCTAATTTATGTAAATACTCAACTAGTTTATAATTTATTTAATAAGTTCAACTATTATTTTTAATTTGTCAAAAGCTTAAATATGAAAATCATTAATCCCATTTACCTAACTTCCTAAAACTACTTATTTCCTGCAACTTTTTTTTTTTTTTGTTTTTTTTAAATATGGACTTACTACTGCATTGAATTACAGTTGTTATTTGGGAAGTTAACACATTCATGGACACAATGTGACATCATGTGTCATACATAGGCCAAAGGAAACAAATGACTATGCCACAGCTGTAAACATACTGTTTGTGAATGTGTTAATCAAGTCCAATGTGAAAAGATTTTTGGTAAGGTGCTAATAGTACTATTGTTAGAAAAACCAGACAAACCAAGTTAAAATGTTGATCTGTCCATGAACATGTCATATAACTGTTAGAGCTAACTTTTGTAAACACAAATATAATAGTGTCTATTATATAACTTGGACAATTAAGAGAACCCCTCTCCGAGTTGTTTTTTGTGCTATCCAGTGTGGTCATGTTGCAAGTGTTATGGGCTCTTTTGCACCAGAAACAGAGAGGAACTGTAGTATTTAGTGTTTAAATTATGACATATATGTTATGGTATGTTTGCCTCTAAATCTTTAAATTAAGGGCATCTTTATATTAAGGAACTATATTACTATACAGTGTGTCCTTAACCATTGAAAAAATCCTAAAGCCCCATGTAGAGTTCCTCGGAATACTCTAATGTTAACCTTTTTTAAATTAAAAGAAAAGGTAAAAAAAAATATTTTATTATTGCCAGTGTTTTTACAAAACCTAATTAGAGTGACACACACACATCAGCATCACTTCAATGTTTGATAGATGACATTTGTCAAATGTCAGAAACTTATTAGCATTGTAAATAGAAAGTTTGAAGTTTGCATACTATTCTGTGAGGAAGTATTGAGCTACTAACATTTACAAGCAGCTCTAAACTACAAATTGTAATTTATATAGAGAATTAATGTAATTTAAACTTTAATAACTAGGGATTATTTTATTTTAATTATTGTTTAACAATAAAAACATATAGGTATAAAGGAACAAAGCTTATTGGTTATTGACCATTGTTTATTGGTGTACTTTTGTTGTGTTGTTCCACATTTACTGCTCTCACCACTGCGGCAGCTGTCACTGCACCACAGACAGATGGCTTCCTGTTTCCATATTTTACAACTCATACCATTAAGTGCATTTGTACCATTAAAAAATGTTATGATTGTGAATTAAATATGATATAAGAATATTGTGAAAATATTTTCTTATAATAACTTATTGCGTTTTAAATGTGTGTTTAAAATGACTTGGTACATTAATAGAAGCTACCTGGTATGTCGCTTTTTGTTTGGTGTTATTAAAAACGTGATACAAGATTATCAAACCGGCATCTGTTCATGATTTTGAACATCTTTCACTATGGGGTCAAGTTTGTAAAATTAAATAAAAATTGAACTGTTCCATAGAAAAGCTCAAGTATACGTTGATGAAAATGTATGAGAGAGCTGTTTTAAATAAGAAAACACAGTATGTATATACAAGCTTCAACTACAGGGAAGTGGGCTGAATGACTGCAACTAGCGATTGACAGCCCGGCTGAGTCCGACGGGCATCCCTACTATACATCTACATCTACATATATATCATCATCATTAGATGTTCCCTCAATGCTGAGGATTGTGGCATCATGTGCTTCTGTTGGAGACCAGGTTCCTCCATAGGCTTCTGTCCCTTGCTAAGCGCATGGCTTCTTGCAGCCCTAAATTCATGGGTGGGGTAATCTGGGTGCACCATCTCATATATACAGGGTGGCTCACAAATCCGTCAGTATGGGAAAATCTGGAACTATAAGACCTACAAAGATTTGTTCTTAGGAACCATGTCATCGATTTTAATGACAAGAAAAACTGCGTACAAGTTTTTAAAATGATATATTTAACAGGCGCTCCGTCTGGTGGGTCGCGTGGGCAGCGTGGAGCAGTGGTGGGGGCTGTACGCGCACCTGGCGCGGCCCGCGGACCTGCCGCCGCTCACCGACCTGCACCTCTTCAAGCTGGGCATCAAGCCCATGTGGGAGGACCCGGCCAACGTCAACGGCGGCAAATGGGTGAGCTAACGATTAAAACATGGATTAAAATGGGAGGTTGGAGTGGGGAGGTTAATTAAAAAAATCAAGTTAGAAAGGTAGTTTTAACATTTTTGCAAAACAAAAAACTTAAAAAACCAAAAAGATTAAATAAAAAAAAAACTCACTTTAACTAATTCTATTACAGTGTTAGGTACATAAAGTTTATTTTTATTTTTCATAACCATGTAAGTAGTGAATGTAGGCAAAAACTTACCCGAAGCCGGAACACCCTTTCAGTTCATCTATTCATATATTACGATGGCATTGAAAACGTTTAGATTCAACCGCTCCTTAGTGTACCGCGCCACGCACGCCGCTGCACTCCCTATTCGAGCTTCCACCCAGACCTTACATCATCAAAAGATCTCCACCCTCTGGACCTCAATAGGCAATGGTTGGAAGCGACCACCTGCATTCAGCGTCTTCCAGTGACCTTTATAAGGTCGTCTGTCCATCTTGTGGGTGGGCGTCCTACGCTGCGCTTGCTAGTCCATGGTAACTCGAGCACTTTTCGACCCCATTGCCACTCCAGCTTGCTAATCCGGTGGGCTATATCGGTGACATTAGTTCTTCTACGGATCTCTTGCCAGACCCTTCGCTTAGACATAAATATTCTCATGTTCCAGACGGTGCGGCTTCGTAAAACGCAGACGGGCCGCGCGTGGGAGGACCTCTGCATGGCTATGCTAGGCGAGCAGTTCATGGTCGGACGAGAGATCTGCGGTGTCGTGCTGTCAGTGCGTTTCCAGGTATGCTCCAGTGGTTTATTCGCACCCGTTGCTATAGTAACGGTCTATTGGACAGCTTTGTGACAGGGTTTTGTTACGTTGGAATACACAAAACATGCAATTTCGTGTTAATTTTAGGTACTTGTTGAAGACCGTCTGCTAAAGTCTATGTTTTTTGAATTTCAATGTAAGTAATAAAAAAGGAAAAATCAAATGCCTCGAGCTAGAGTCGAACTCGTGACAGTTGATTTTTCCTTTATTTCTAAGTATTATGGTTTCATCAGCATATAAACTACCTAATACAAAACAACTTAATACAAAAGTAAATTATTTTTCTCTATGTCATTTCGTATATTGGAAAGAGAGTTCCGCTAATACTGTTATAATCATAACCTCTAGCCGCCCGGAGACCTATTAAAAGGTCTCCAATTGTATGCCATTTTGAATTTTAATTATGACAAACTATAGTTGCATATGGCCTGGCAAGTTTTATCTCTAGGCGGCTAGGGGATAAAATCATTATGCAACAGCTCTCTGGTCTTGTCCAGGGTTTTGAAAATTCGGCTCTTGATATATATAACTAAGTTTTGTTATAAAATTCAACCTGTGTCCATAACCCGTCAGGAGGACCACCTGGCCGTGTGGCACCGGACGGCGTCGGACCGCGACGCCGCCACGCGCGTGCACGACACGCTGCGGCGCGTGCTGCAGCTGCCGCCGTCCGTGCCGCTCGCGTACAAGGAGCACCCGCGCCGCGGCCCGACGACGAGCGCTCGTAGCCCGCCCCGCTGCCCGCCCGGACTGGGGACTCGCTCCGAGTCTCAGCGGACGCTCGTGGCGTGCGGCGTACGCGTCAAACAAAGGCAAATGTATGGCAGCGGACATAGTGTGCCATCAAATATATCGGAGCAGCCAAGGTATTCAATCGGAACTAGCACTTTATCGCCTTGATAATAGAGGCGTTCTGATATTTGTGACCACCTCCACAGCTCCGATATATCTGATGGCGACTGTACGTTGCTGTTGGAAGCTTGACGCTACGCCGCCACGCTTCGAGCGTCCACACAGGCGTTACTTAGGGTGGGTTGCACCACGCGTGTTCTGATTATACTTAAAATATGGCGGCTGTCATATGTCATCTCAGATGTCAAACTTTTAATATTTTAACTGTTACAATGAAGACTTGGTGCAACCAACCCCTACTAGATGCACAAGACAACTACCTACCTACAACATAAACCAGTAATGGCGTGATGCCGAAACAAATATAGTTTTTCTCAAAAATGTTTTACTGAAACTAAAAATTGTATATACATCAAAAAAATCACAGAAAAAGTAAAAACATTTACCTTGCCGCCTTTTGTTTTTTTTTTCACGCGAACATTGAAGTGTATTTTTCTGCCGCAACTAGCTAAAAACACGGGCTGCCAACATCATAAATTATAGAAACGGTTTTGGTTGTTTGAGACCTGTGACTAAGCTCTCATGTAATATGGCCGTTTTGTTTAAGTTAATACAATTGTTGTCGATATAAAATGCAATAATAAAGGATTTTAGTCCAATGGAGTTAAGTTACATTTTGTGGAAGGAGAGATTGACGTACTGCAATCTGCATCAACAATGTGTATGCTGCTAAATTGCAATGTTCCTGGAGGTTTCTGTTCCTCCATTTTTTTTTTTTCAATTAAAACTACAATTCCCAAAAAAATATGATACCCTCAAAGACTTGTGCATCTAGTATGAACCTGTTCCTCACATCCTTGAGATCCTCGTACAGTGCGGGGCACTCCCAGGTCCGACACAACACGTTGAGGTAGTAGAACTCTTTCTGCCTTATGCCAAGGCAGGATTATTTGGTGGAGCCCAGACATTTCATTAGAAACATACCTGACTGGGCCCCCTTCTGTCTAGAGGGGTTCTATGAGGTACGAAGTTTCGTGCCATCTCTTTTTATCTCCAGCTGTTAGAAAAGGGTGGTACTGGATTTCATGTTTTCTGTAAATCCGCTTGTGCAGAATTTTTTTGAGTCAAAAATAAAATTTAAAAGATCGCGTATTTTTATGATAATTTGATACAGACGTATGGTCGAAATATGATCTAATTTAAAATGTAAATCAAAACGTATATGAATTCGGGTAAAAAGAATTAACAAAATGTACGTTTCATTAAGACATGTGTAGTTGTCTTCTATATGTACTTTACATCGATTGCGCGATGTCAAAAACCAGACCAAAAAGTTGCTGCCAATATAATGTTAAAACTATGTAAACCCCGATCAGAAAAATAACCCGCGCCATATTGCAGAAAATTACTGGAACTAATTCCTAGACCACAGTCGCTATCAGATATATCGGAGCTGTGAATGTGGTCACTAATATCTGAACAACTCTTATTGTCAAAGCGATAATGTGCATTTTCATATACTTGGGACCACCTTCATAGGTCCGATATATCTGATGGCGACTGTACTTAGCGCAACTGGCTCAATCGGCTATTTTAACTCGTTCGTTGCCATAGTTACAGTCCCCTGGCTCACTAGGTATATGTCCATTACATAACGGGTCACGTACTTTTGTCCCCTGGCTGATTGAACACAATTACAAGCCAATAGTTGATTTTTTTTCTGGCCGGGATTAACTATTATCATAATCTCAATTCATTATTTAATGAAATATCTTGTATCTGCCCAAAACCGACTGAATATAACTGCTAGAATAAGTGTTGTTAAATAGTTATTAACTAATTTCCTATCTGTGGTGCATAATAAATATTGTAATATTTTGGACTATAAATAGATCTGTACAAATTCATTATCACATGGATACTCGATAGGTCAATAAAAAATGTTGAGATATGATTTTATATTTATTTGGTGGCAACACTTATCGCGCAAATTATGAACAATATACTAGCTCGTGTCATCTCACTCATTTTCACTATTTTGAAGCGAGCGCCATTTTTACTTATTCCTTTAATAATAATAAAAAATCTAGATTGTACCTACTCAAAGCATAAGACATGTTTTAAGATAAAGTATGTCTAAAGGCCGGTAAAGACTGCAACCCAACTGCAATTTGTATACGGGACGGTCGCCGTGCAGCCGGTATGCAGTCGACGTATAGTTGCGATACAAATTTTGGGTAGTATGCAGTCTGTATTGGCCCAAGCAAACGAATGGGTAACAAATATTTGCTGCGCGAGTAACTGCGTCCACTTTGTTAGACATAATAACAGACTTCATTTTTGTATGGTAATGTTTTAGCTCTCATGAGGGATTAGAGATGTGCTGTTCCTGGTACATTCCTAATATCCTCAAATGGTAAATATATATTGGAGTTAGGGATGTATGTGTTGTATAAACTCGGACCGTTTTAACACTATTTTTATTAGGTCATTTTATGTTTTTCGTCGATGTTTTCAAGTAGTTGCCAAACGAACTGTGGAATAGTTTCAATCAATATTATTGAATTAATTCAAATTGTATAATATTGTATGAACGTAGTTCATAAGTGTGTTGTATGATTTCGAAAAGCCAGTTGTGATGGCGGTTTTAAATAGTATAAATGAATTGAAAGTTTTAAATAAGTTGACTGAAATGAAACTGAGTGAGATTACGAATCGTTTTGTATCCATATTCCACTGACAGCTGAACTGATTAAAGGGCTTTTTGGGAGTTAAATTATCTAGGCACTTTACTATGAAAATGGAATTCGGGGGTATTTTACCACAAAAAGCCTTTTTGTTATTGGGCATAGAGCGCCATTTATCTACATTTGAGATATGCCGTTTACGGTAAATTCCCAATATTACTATAGCGAATATTCCCAAATAGTAAATTTCCACATAGTAATATTGTAAATTACCGGGTAAGGTACATTTGTAATAGAGATCTTTGTATCTATGTCTAAGAACGTGCCCTAGCGATACATTCTCACAAAGCAATGTACATAATAGTAAAATTGAGTAAATATCACGTTTTGTAATTGTGAGAGTTGCGTCGCCCGTCGCCCTTGTACAGACGCGGTTAAACTGGTTTACTGAAAATAAAAAATCAGCCTTTGTATACTTTCCAGGTGTAGTTTTATTCCTCACATTCTAGCCCTATGTCGCGCTATGACAAATATTTTCTTCCAATATTCCGCAGTGTCTCAAGACTTAGTCTTTAACCAATATTCCCAGTGATAACTTATATGGTACTGTAACGTGGTCGCTTACTATACTAAGAGCCTCATAGGAAAGCTCAGTCATAGGAGAGGACTAGGCGGGGGGTTTGGGGTATATGTGGAGGTGGTATGGGGGGTTTATGCGCGATCGCATCAGAAATGATGTCATTTGCAGCAGAACACATTGCACGTAGAACCAATGACCGTTAGGGCGTAGGTTCTTGAGTGGCGACCACGTACCGGAAGGCACAGCGAAGATCCCCCACAAGGTTGGTCCTCCTGTGGGTCCCTTTAAAGACGGCCTATGTCCAGCGCGTCCTTCGGTTGTTGCCATCAGGTACATCGGAACTGTAGAGGTGGTCACAAATATCTGAACAACGCCTCTACTAAATTTAAGTAAAGGCGATAAAGTGCATGATCAGATATATTGACGCCTCCCAACAGCTTCGATATATCTGATGGAGACTGTACACAGGGTTTAAAATTGTACAATGTTTTGAGTTTAGCCCTTAACTGTTGTACCCATTATAGGCACTAAAAGGTAATGAAACCACAATATTGTCTAGAAAATATATTTTAATACATCAAATTTCAACGACACTTTATTTGAAATAAAAATAAATGATAAACCATTGATATTCGCTACCACACATAATCTCGAACCTAGTTACGTCTAGGAATCATAGGCTACCTTAGATTACAATAGAGCTGTGGTACTGGTACAGGTCTGTGATACTTAGACCTAGAATTAGACCATACGCGCACATAAACTTTTCTATCTTTATAGGGCCCAGTAGACCTAGCCATGATTGACTACGCGTCCTTATCTAACCGTTTTGATTAAAGAGGGGCGACGTGAGATGCTCCCCAATCATGTGCAAGCCTCAGTGCACACAAAAAAAATGAAATACCGTAAACTGGGTTACTATTGGTGGCGAATTTATCACCTATTTTTTACTAGAAATGGTTGGTTTGAGAGTTTAATAATGCGAGTTCTGCGGAGAAGCCACTACATGAATGGAATTTCTGCCTACGCTCGTGTGGCTTCGCCCTTATGCTTAACATAAATACATTATAATCACGATCAAAACACATTAATTATAATTCAAAAAATATTGCATTCATCCTCACACCCTGGAGGGTGCACGCACTAAGCGGTTCAAGAGGAATTTTCTCCCGCGATCGCTCCGGCTGTTTGCCACAATCGTTGTATAAAAAAAAATTATGACTAATGTTACCCTGTGAATCAAAGTAACCCCAGTCCACGGTAATCGTCATTTATAGCTTCTATAAGAGCGTGAGCACACTAGCGTTTATCCCGCGTTTACACGGCCTTCTCATATAAATTTGCACGGGGCGTGCCGACTAATATGGAATCGCCAGGAAAACGTCGGGGGGCCGCCGCTAGTGTGCTCGGGTCCTAAGTTATGAGGCTATGATTTTTTTAATAGTTCGAATACCTACCACACAACAAACAAATAGATCAGGTGGTTAGTGTCCAGTTCATCCTAATATGACCTTTCGCTACATTAGTTAACGTATGCGGAGTGAAATTTGGACAAAGTGCAATGTTGTTTTAAATAAAAAAAACACCATTATTTTTTTAAATAGTTATGTTTTTATAATAAAGTACCTAATAATGATTAATGTAAAAAAAAGTTTACTCCCATGCGAGATGCTTTACGGTAGTTCTGAGGAACTTTGTCCATCCCTGTCGAAAACATAGATGTGGGCATTTTATACAACTCCCATTTTATTTTACAAATCAAGCTTTGCACATTTTTGGACCGAAAATTATCGCAATATACTCGCCTCTTCAGATTTGCCCAAAAATCTTCAATAGGGCGAAGTTGCGGAACATTAGGTGGATTTGATGTCTTCGGTACGTATGGGGTGTTTAGCTCCGCCATTTTGCTAAGTGTTTTTTTGGAATAATAGCTTGAGGCTAAGTCTGGCCAAAACACAGCATTTTCTCCTCTATGACTCGTATTTATGAAAACTCGCACTAATGGCAAACAACGCTCTATGTAGCGATCGGCGTTCACAGCTAAACCTGATTCAAAGAACACCGCCTTGGACATTCCGCGTTCCTGATGGCAAGCCATAGCAAAACTTTTTTGGGAAACTTGGTATGCTCAATATATTTCACGTTCTCATCAGTTGGACCATTGGTCTTCTCAAAATAGTAATTGCCTTGCCACTAGTTTCCATCTAACGTGAAATATGACTCATCATCCATGACGCAACTCACATTGCTTTTGGCGTAAAATATTTCTTTGACCAATTTACGCAGCCGTATTTTCTGAGTGGATGTTTGATTTTCGGAGACGGTGGATTTAAATTTTCTACACCGCTTATCGATGCCCATGTCTTCAAGATATTTTTTGACAGTTTTTCCGTCACATTTAAATTTTCTTCCGAGCTCTCTGTAAGATTTAGCAACACGGCCGGCGGTAATTTTCTTTAGTCGAGCTCTCTCAGAAAACTTGCTCAAGCTGGGATAATTTCCAGAACCAGGCTTTCTAGCAGTGGTTGTTTTTTAAGGTAAAAGACGCTCAAATATTATAAATGGTGCTTCGACTCTCACCCATTTGTACAAAATGTTCCACCACCTTCGATTTCGGCCATAGGGGATGTATACTGTAGAAATTACATACAGTTTTACGACGGCGTTCTTGGTTATTTACCATAATTACAAAATCAAACATCCAATCCTTATGAAACTTACCAGATTGATTGACAGATATATAGACTTGATATTGACATACACACATATTTTTTTTAGATTTTTGTTTTTTACATTTTATATATTCAAACTTTGTCCAAATTTCACTCCGCATACGTTAGGCCGTAGGTACTTTGTATTTACGCGCCTAGTTCGATTGTATCATCAAAAATATATTCAAATCTTTTTAAAAAGGGACGTAATGGGTAAAAACGATTGTTATGATCGCTACGAAACTGAATATCTAAACAAAAATAACCCTTTTCCAGGCATTTAACCACAGTTATATCAACTGAATTTCAACTTAAGCACTCGACTTTAAGGTTTATATTAGAGCGTACCATCGCATAAAACAATCATATAAAGACTTGGATAGTACTTATACAATATATCGTTCCCGCATTGCTGGCTAAGGTACTATTGCCAACTAGTACTTCATAACCACAATAAATCTCAATAGTAGTTTGTTTACTAAATAAATAAAAAAATTGAATATATTGGCCTGGAAAAGGGTTAAAAACAAAATGACTCTTATAATTATATAGATAAGGTCTATTGTACCACGCCCACAGCCTAAAAACAGACACCCATCTATGCTATACTATAGTAGTCTATGTACAATTGTACATTTGGCAACTTGGCTTACGCTACTGTGTGATATGCACGCGGCATTAGGATATCAAATCCTTCTCATTGATATTTCGTTTTCCATCACAATATTTCCGATAATAATTCATAGTAAGCGTGGTAGTGTTATCTTTATCCCATAAGACAGACAATATAATATGTGCAAAAGTATCGTAAGATTTAACCATATTAATTGTACAGAAGCGGGTACTCACGTTTCGCTCCGTAAAGCCGGGTCCCCTGCGACCTGTTTTTGTGTTTTTCTAACACCTAACATGTTTTTCTAACATAATAGGGGCGTGGTCTAAATGTTTTTGTTAGCAAAAACACTCAAACATGTTTTCCGCGACGGATGGAAAACATCCCCCGCGTTCGCCCGCGGAGGGGGGTGCAGCGTTCATTTTGTGTTTGCCCTCATACTGTGTCGTGTGTTGTCCTGTCAAAGTGTCAACTGTCATCTTTGAATTAATTTAATTGATTTGATTGTTGACTTTATCTGCAATGGAGTGGAATAAGGAAAAAACTTTGTTCTTTTCGTCGACATTCATGATAAATTTTGTGCGTGAACAATGTTTGGAACAACAAAAACGTTTTTTAATTAATGTTGCAACGGACGGGCACTTTTACTAACATGTTTGGCTAACATGTTAGACAATCAATGTTTTGTTAGATTTTCGTCGCAGCGGACCCGGCTTAACGAGAAACATAAACATGAGCCGTTCGCGTGGGCTGACGGGCGAACACTGCCAACGCGAACGGCTCATGATTAAAGTTTTAGATACATGTCTTTGTAACATTAAATGTACTTCATTTTTTCAAATAAGACGTGAATGTGAAGCATGATGCGTTTTTTTTTAAAACCATTTTAGTTCTGTAGTGTGAAACCATAATAGGGTAAATAGCCAGTAATTGAGCACTTTGCAATAACTGGCAACAATATACTGAAAATGAATTCTGTTTACCTACAAATAGAACACATTTTCTATTGGCGTTTCAATTACTGGCTCACACTAAAATGAAGTGTACAAAATGACGTTTGAGTGTTCAAAATTACCTACACGCGCTCTTATTCTCTTGACAATAGAGGTGTGTTGACCTCATTTTGAACACCTCAAACGCTTAGCCACTTCTGCTACTGACTGTAATCGCATATAAACAAATGTATTTTTAATATAATATGGCCAGTTGTTGGAGGGCAGTACTAGCGAATTACCCTTTATAAATTCACGACAGAAGCAAATGAGGATATCTGCCTGTATTTCGTTTTGACGGGACAATTAAGTGATATTTGACAGCCACTACCACGCTCGCTAAACCGACCTTCTAGTACTAACACTTATCACAGACATTCGTCTCGTAAAACCGTTTCAAACACATTTTTAATTGCAGATATTTACGTAACAAGTGAAAATTATTAATAGAACTATAACAATAATTACACACGAATAAATAACCTAATCATGATAAAGGCAATGGGGAATACTACGCATAGCTCTTTGTAGGTCGCGCCACGAAGGTCAAAGTTATGTTTACACTCTTGTACCTTATTACAAAGGATTAAGGCCGATAATGACGGCGCGCGAACTCGCATGCGACTTTCATTACATTGCGGGTTTTGATCGGCCGGATGAAATGCATATAACCGACAGTTCGCAATGTAATTAAAATCCCATGCGAGATCGCATGCCGTCTAAATCGGTCTCTTAAGGTGGAAAAGTGAAACATATCTATGACGTCGACTGTACTTCTGAAGTTATGTCTGGTCGTCTGTTATGTCTGAAGGCGCGTCAAAAGTGCAAAAAACCGGCCAACTATAACGCATTATATCATAAACATTCATTAATCCGTCAAAGAGAAAGATATTGAACTCGACTCAAATGAAAGAGAACGACACAAATAAGTACCTAGCTTTGAATCGACGACATATTATAATTTTGGTCTTATCAAGGCAAGAGTGAATAGGCTGTTACTGAACCAGCGTGCTACACGCTCGACTTCGTCAACACTTATCATCAAGTGTGACTGAGGTCAAACGCTGATCAGTCTTGTATAAAAAAAGATATATATGTATAACGGTAGAATTTGTATTGTTCCGTATTTTGCTTTTAACTGTTAATTTAATGACAAATTTAGTCCGGCCTATTACATTTGTTGAAGTGTTTGCGCGGTGACGCGGGGTGCGTTCCGAAACTATGTTTGCTCGGTTAAATAATCAGTGTCAATGTCAATTGGAATAAATGTTACAGTATTTGTACAGTCAAGGTAAAAGAAATTGATACGGTAATAATCCAAAATATGTATAAATATGTGCTTTAACATAAGGTTCATGTATACATATTTTGGCAGTTTGTTCGCATCGATATCTCTGACCTTGACCTAGCTGTGCTAGTGCTGCACTCTGGCGGTAGAGCATTGCAGTAATACTACCTATTCCAAGAGCATTTCTCTAAAAAAATGCCATCTGTCAAAATTTTAAAGTAAATTTTATGTTTTTTTTTTCTATACAAAAAAGTGATACAATAAGAAAAAAAATATGGCTGTTTAGTATCGATAATGAAAGGAATTTTCTGGGACATATTATTTTTTGTCTATTGGAATGGAAAGAGCCTCTGAGTAGGTATGAAAAAAAAATAGATAAATTTGATATAAGTGGCATTTTTTTAAAGAAGCGTTCAGAAAATTAATAAAAGTAGTGAATAAATCTGAAAATTATTCAAACATCCAGTCCATTTCCGGAGTTATCCGCCATTTTCACAATTCCCAAATTAACAAAATACACTTAACAGTAATTTATACAAATTTTAAAAGACAATTATTTTATCAATGACAAATGTTAGTGACTCAGAAGTTGCCACTTTCATACATTCTAACTGATGTGGTGTAGATCTATTTTGAGCATTTCTTTAAAACATTACCATCTTTCAATGTTTTGTTACATTACTAAAGACCCTATTTTGCGTATATTTTTTACCGTGTTACTATGTACAGTCAGCGTCATATGGTTTGTTGCATTCAAAGTAGTCAAATAGTTCGGTACACCGAACTTTTTGACTACTTTGGATGCTACCAACTATATGACGCTGACTGTACCACGTATTTTGTAATGTTGATAATAGAAAATTAAATATTATTTATTAAATTGCAAAATCATTATGTAATTCCTGGGACACAAAAAAACACATTTGTTTTTTAACAAATTAACAAAGTTAACAAAAAAACACATTTGTTTTTTTAACAAATGTGTTTTTTTTTAAAGTGGCAATATTTTCGAGAAACGCTCTAACCTTTACAAAATCTTTACTCTTAATAATTAAATGGACTCTGTGTATTTAAATGCTACAGCCAAAAGAACAGCGGACTCGTAAAATCTCGTTACCTGTCTCATTTTAAAAACCTTTATTGAAAAGGAGCTGTGTCTTACAGTAAACAAGCTTTCAAGAGCCCTAGGCCGACCAAGTTAGGCTTGTAAATCGCATGACATCAGGTAGTATCGAGATAGTTTAACCTCGTAAGGCCCAAGGGCCTACTCTTAGGACATGAAGTTTTTAAACAAAATGAGTCTTCTGTTTCTATAAATAGAACCTATTTCAGTATTAGGTTCTCACTAGCCCAGTGCACTACCAGTTGTGCTATACGAGCGTAAAAAGGGTTCAATACTCTTCGGTAGATGTCGCTACACGTCACCCGTAATGACGTATATACCAAGAAGGATAAGATAGAAAAATTTGACACGTCTAAGCGGCGCTCGTATAGCACAACTGGTAGTGCACTGGGCTAGTGATCCAGTGGTTGTGGGTTCGAGTTCCGCTGCGAGTCAAATTTTTCTATTTTTCTTTCGACTTAAATATCTTTGATATGCTAGCAGACGTTTCTGCTTAATATAAAAATAATTAGGTTGTCAGTAGTATTGATGGCTGGCCAGTAATTGAAATCCCATCAAAAAATGTGTTTTATATAAACAATATTCATTTCTAGGTGACAAGTTACTGGCGTTTTGGCCTTCGCGTCTCCACTTGTCCTAAATTAGATTAGGCCTTACGGGGATAATTCAGAAGATAAATGAGTAAAGTAAGGTTAATTTGTAAGTAAAAATATATAATTAAAACCGGACTCACCATCTGTGTTAAGAGTTAGGCCTTAGTTTTATTTATTAATTACCTGATCTGAATTTTACAATTACAAAGCTTATATTAAAAATTACCCCAAATTATCTTACTGAGCGACTAGCTCAAATCTTAAGTCTAATCGATTGCTTGCTTTCAAAGTTTGTATGGTGTGTTCCCATTTGTACCTGCAACAATCTGATCGGATCAAGGAATTTCACTCGTTCTATCTAGCGGGTACAGATGGGAACACACCTGTTTGAATAATGAGCAAAACTATTAAAAACGCGCAAATAATGCCAGTCTTAACTATGGGGTTCCCTATATATCTATATTTAGATAATTTAACCTCAATGTACCTTTTTATCATTTTTTATGATTTACTGATCAAAACACTATTACACATTCGGCAAGATATGTCATTAAAGAGAACCCCATTTACTAAAACTAAATAAACTTAATATACGTATAAGAAAAATATAATTATAAAAACTAGAATTAGTATACAAAAAAAAATAGTTATCTAAACTTCTATAATTCATTGATAAAAGTTGCAGTTAATAAAGCTTTAAAATAATTTAGCGTTTCGGTGTAAATTACACCTTATGGCATCTTATTAGAGTCTAATACTGATTACACAGGAACATAACACATACCGGTACAAACATTCCACGCCCCAAGATTCCGTCACCCAAGAGACAAATAATTCCCTGTCTGTTAAAAGCGTTGTAAAAAATTTCGAAGTTACTGTGAAATTGATGACCACGGTATAAATTACATAAAAAAGTTGAATCACCCAATAGGCTAATTCCTGTGTAGTCAGCATCGACTTGTCAATAATCACTAGGATTTAACCTCCGTGTTACTTACAAGTAACACCGCGTCTCAACTAGTCGGCATCTACTATTTAGTTACAAACGGATAAATTCTCGTGTACTTATATCGCACTAGACGGCATGTTTCGAGTAAGCTCTGGTCCATTTTCAAGCAGAGTCAGGTGATACACCCTCACTCGGCCTGAAAATGGGTACCAGAGCTAACCAGAAACATATCGCCTAGTGCGATATAAGTACACGCGAGTTCATCCGTTGTAAGTAGTAGTAACATGGCTCACAACAGTTTTAATTATATTAGTCGGAATCTAATTGTGAGACCAGAGTACGCACGAAGCGGGCGGGCAGCGTTCCGTCAAACTTCCAAAAGCAGCGTGCTGCGGCCGCTTCCATACCTTTACGTTTATTTAATATGCACGCGCGCTACCCGCTGCGTTCATGGACTCAGGCTACAATAACCAAGATATCAACTAGTAATTTCCTCTTATAAGGCCCAAAGTACATTTATTTCGGTTTAACCACTTCGCCGCCATGTCAAAATAATTCTGATGTGTCACACGCCAAAAGCCACGTAGGTCTCGACTTGATATCAAATGTTCGGACTTCATATCAAGTTAATGGCGGCGAAAGGGTTAAATAGCCGCATGAAAAATTGTTATATTGTATTTCTTGGTTTGATATGTAGTCTTGTTGTTTTTGTTCTTGACGTTTACATGGGCCTTACGAGAGTATGCTTGGCTATTTGTCAGTTGCCAAGGACTGGCGAATGGCTTAAAAGACATATGTGTCATTATTTATGAAAAGGGACCTTATTGTCGATGGCGGTTACGTCGAACGGAACAGGATTTGTACTGCGCCATTAATAACAAAAGCATAAGCGCCATCGACAATAAGGTCCCTTTTCATTGATAATGACACATATAGTCTATTTTTTAGGGTCATTACAGTGCAAGAGCGACCTTAAGTTAGTGACGTGTTTTCTGTGAAGGGTCTTTAGAAAAACTGAGCCGACTAAGGGTGAGTACCACACGTACATTCGAAGAATAGTTTATCTTTTAATATGGCGGAACTGAGAACTAAACTGGCGAACGTTTCATACAAGAAAATTTTAAATGCAACCGACTACAAAGGTAAGTGAGGGCTTTTAATAAACAAATGTAGGTATAGACTCCACCTTCTGAGGAAACATTTTGGTGGGCCATTATGCAAACTTTTTTGGCCCTGAATGGTTCGGTCTGAATGTATAGATAAATTAGCGAGAGCGTTTGTTTGCATTTGTAGGACCGTTTAACAAGCATCTATTCAACTTAGGTGTTACAGACAGTCCCCTATGCCGAGGATGCTTGGAGACAGAAGAGACGGCCGCTGACATGGTGCTGGAGTGCAGCGAAGTACTACGAGGTACTACGAGACGTTAAAGGTCTGGTTGGATTCCTCGAGGAGTTGGGCTGGCTGGACTAACCGGCCCCCCCATCACGCAAAATAGGCGCCTAGTCGTCGAGTTGCGGAAACCCGCCCGTATTACAATTACAATTGCATTTGTAGTGGTTGTACGGGAAAAAGGAAATTTCAAATATAGAATGCCTATAAACACAATACCACTACAGATGCAATCCCACTGTCTCTCTAATTTATCTATAGTAACATGACGATTACGAAGGATTTTCTCCTACATCTGTAATCGATATACGGGCAATTTCACTTTCAGGGACACTCAATTACCTTAATTGTCAAATAAAAGTTAAATCAGTGGTCAGTTTAGTGACGACAATTAAGCTTGAAATATTTATGTAAATCATCTTTATTCGCATTTTTCTATTACAATAACACGTATTATTTATGGATTGAACATAAAACAGTAGATTATATTGAAATTTAAAGCTTAATTGTCGTCACTAAACTGACCACTGATTTAACTTTTATTTGACAATTAAGTTAATTGGGTGTCCCTGAAAGTGAAATTGCCCATACACTGTACAATTGATATTTACAGGTATACTTTGTAACTGACAAGTCATTTGAGTTTGAACTTTACCGAGAACAGAATAGAGTCGATATTACAAACAGGCTCAATAGGAGTGTCAACTAGATATTAAAGTGTACCTACATTCAAACATTAATATAATTAATTAATTATATCTCCTTTGATGTTACGATTTTGGTGTGCCGTACCTCATAACTAACAGTTACAAGTAATTATCAATAGATGTCGCTACTCTGATGAAATATTTCTCTGTTGTTATACAATGAAATCTGACATGAGACAATAACATGAGAATCATTTCATCGACGTCATAATTATCCTCTTAATCTATAGGGAAGTCAATTTAGTTGGAACACAACACTTAGAAACCATATTTAGGCCTAAGAACCCATTTTGGGCCAAAAAAACAATATTCTGGCTTACAATGTTTCGCAATTTTTCAGTTTTATTTCCAATGACGCCATCTCCAGTTTTTACAGGACGCACGGCATAACATTTCCAAGGAATGCACGCTGTACGCTGCGTATGGCGTCCAGCGATGACCGCGTACTAAGTATTTGTAACTATGTTTCAATAACAGGGATAATTTTAGTGCTGCAAAAACGCTGTTACTTATTATTGAGATGTTCAATTCGTCTATATCTTACACTAAAAGTCGACGCCAGAAATATGCATACATTTACACTTTGTGGAAAAAAAAAGACAAAGAAAAACTTAGATTCAATATTTATACAACTATAATGTTATAAACTTTATTGGTACTACAGACAGGACCTTGGGCATTCGTGGGCTATTTCAATGTAAATATATCCATATTTTTAACAACAACACTATAACTTTTAGAGTCTCTCAGATAGGTTTAAAACCTCGGGACCAACACTGCTACCACAATTCACTCGTTACAACACAAATTCATCAAAAATCTATACATTTATTTTCAACACCACACATCTATATGACGCTTTTAGGGAAAAGGTGCCATGCTTATAACTTTCTCCTAAAAAAGGTTATTATTTACCTCGTCGAGTCCAAGTTCACTCACTAGTCTCTGTAGTCAGTTAGAAGTGTATGAGCGGCGTGTGTCAGCAGGCCAGCTCGTGTATGAGCAGGGGGGTGTCGGACGCGGCCTGACGCTGCGCGCCGACGCGCTCGAGAACGCACGACGCCGACAGGCGCGCCTCGGCGTCGTGGTCCCAGCACTCCTCCATCGTGTCGCATAGGACGTTGAGGCCCTGGACAATCAGATGGTTGGTTATACCTTTGAAATTGAACCAGCGTGCTACACTCTCGATGTGTGATGCCGCCTGACTAGAATAGCAGCACCCCATGTCCTCCCGCGGGTGTCGTAAGAGGCGACAAAGGGAAAAATCTTACGTACGGGCAGCATCGTCCGACGAAACCCAATCTACAGCTACTGTGGTCGCCAACTCGTTTGCCAAGCGTGGCGACTATGGCAACTACGCCCAAGATGATACAAGTCATATTTGTGGGAGGCATATGTCCAGCAATGGACTGCATACGGCTGAAATGATGTAGGATTTTCCCCTTTGTCGCCTCTTACACCCGCGGGAGATGGGGTGGTGCTATTCTAGTCAGCCGGCATCACACGGCCAAATGTTACAAAATATTAGATGACTTACGGGATGCTCCCTCCATCTCGGTGGTATGGCGGGCCGCAGTTTCCGCTGCACCACCGCCTCCTGCATCTCCTCGAGGCCGGGATGAGGTCCCACCTCCTCCTCCAGCGGTAGCCTGTACTGCGCTGTGGGCTCCACGCCTCCCTCGTCACATCTGGAGAAGTAGACCGGAATAATACAGTCAGTGTAAATAAATAAATATTTTAGGACAATCTTACACAAATCGACTTAGTCTTACGGTAAGCTCAGTTAAGCTTGTGTTATAAGTACTAGTCGACGTATATAATAGATAGATACATATAAATACTTAAATACATAGAAAACACCCATGACTCAGGATCAAATATCTATCATACAAATAAATGCCCTGACTGGGATTTGAACCCAGGACCATCGGCTTCATAGGCAGGGTCACTTTGACGACCGGTCTGGCCTAGTGAGTAGTAGTAGTAGTAGTAGTAGTAGTAGGGTAGTAGTAAGTAGTATTAGTAAGTGTAAAATAATTAATAGCAACCCCAAATATGGAATCGGGTATTGTCCCTAAACTGCGAGCACATACCATAAGAGGTAACCCGCTTGCCAAGCGTGTTGATTATGGCCCCCATGTTGCTTATCGCAGTCTATGGGGGAGTCGCATGTTCAGCAGTGGACGTATAAGGTTGAAATACGTAGCCAAATATATTTTTAATTGTACCATATAATGTGTATAAACGGAGTCTCTGTTCTCTATATGGTATGAGTTCACGATATAACGCAATATAAGTTCAACATAATATGAAGCAATCAGTTGTAGATTATACTGTATATAGTTTAAATAAATTTAGTCGGGTTCCTAGTGAGTCAGGCCTTCGCGAATGCTAAAATGCGGATTCAATTCTCGCCTCGACTCCAGCGGCGCTACCGCGAACAACGATATTCGTAATTTTCGGACGATTGTCTCTGTAAATCTAATGACGCCTTAATTGGAGTAGAAGAGAAAGATGCTCGTAATATACGAACTTCGATGTTCGCGCTACCGGGCCAGCTCTGGACCTAGACATGCTCTTAGCCACCTTCCAGTGTACAAGCATTGTCAATCAAGGTTTTATTATCCTTGTGGTGAGTTAAAAATGCGTGATTATCGCACTAGCATATGCCCCCAGCGTCACATAACAGTAAACAGATAACGACTTTATCTGTTAACACATGGGGATAAACGTATGAGTAACTAGAACGATTTTTGTCAAAACAAAACTCCGTGCAACTTGGAATAGATAAAATTATCTTATTTTGATTTGAGTTGGTTTAAAGCACTAATACAAGTATGCATTAAAACATATAATTTAACAACTATTTTAATTTAAAATCAAATAGTAACTATCTGATTTTCACTTTTGCAAGCGCCATTTCCGTAAAATAACTGAAGTATTGCGTGATTAAATGGTAGTCAAATTACCATTGCGATCTGCCCTTTTTCTGATGTTCTTTGTTTGTGGAAAGTATTAAGTAATAGTTATAATGTGAACCATGTTTGCTTAAAATTGTATATAATATGTCATAATAATATATACCGGCGCGGCGTTGTCTCGAACGCCAGAGGTCCTCGTCGTTTTTTCTTAAGTATATGTCATCTATTTCAATTTTTAATTTATATAGTAGTATTACTACTTAAAAATCAAAGCAAATCTAAATATTTCATATAAAATAATTTGATTTGTTCTTGGTTTTATAATATGTGATAGGTACTTAATGAAAAGTGCCAAGGCCAGCGATGTCTAAGGTCCGATTTTTTTTTAAATATTTTCTCACCTGGATGCAATCTCCCACAGCACAAGCGCGCAAGCATACATGTCTATCCTCAAGAACGCGTCTTTCGTGAAGTTGATCGCTCCGTCCAGCACCTCGGGGGCCATGTATCGCCTGGTCCCGACCTGGCCGTGGGCGTCTCCGCACCCGTGGCCGGCCACGAACACCAGCGCCAGGCCAAAGTCAGCTATGCAGGCTGACAGGTCGGATTTTAAAAGGACGTTCTTGGATTTGAAGTCGCGGTGGGCCACGGCGGGCTTGCCGCCTCCCTCTTCGTGGAGATGGGCGAGGCCGCGCGCCACGCAGGCCGCGATCCTCCATGCGTCCGCCCAGCTCAGGGTGTGTGCTTTTAGGTAGTCACAGAGGGAGCCCTGTGAAAGGTTTTTGACAAGTTTTTGTAGTTGTATAGAAAACTTTGTGGTAAAAGGTAGAAAAGGTTTGACCTGCTTTGCAATGTCAAATGTTTAATCATAAGCACATTCTAATGAATGTGCTTCATATCCTGAAAGGGAAAAGAAAGGAAGACAGAGGAAAAAATGGGAAGACGAAATTAGACAGGTGGCAGGAGCTACACGGAGAAAGAAGACAATGGACAGAGAGCAATGGAGAACCTTAGGGGGACCTTTGCCAAAGGGAAAATGATATAAATTTAAGTAACAGATTAAATGTAAAACTTAAACTTTTGGAGAAACTAAAGTCGATAATAAAGGCTTATTTTATTTATTTACTTTATTTTTATCTCTTTATCAGACTTTAGTATAAATAAAGTAATGATACTAGTAAAGCTAAAGTAGTGAAGGTGTGCCAGTTGTTTTCACTAAATTAAGGAATAGTAATATTGAGAATCTACAAACCTTCTCATGATATGCTGTGATGAGCCAGTACTCGGCTTGCAGATTATCGCCCTTCTTGTCCACACCAATGTAATGCAGGATGTCCGGATGGTCCATCCTCGGGAGCCTGTAGATCTCCTGCTCGGCCAGCCATGACTGCTTGTCCTGCAGTGGGAACACCTTGACTGCCACATCCTTCTGGCCAAGCTGGGCACGCCACACAGCTCCGAAACGACCCCTAGCCCTCACTTCACATAGTGTCACTAGGCCAACCAAATCCACCGGTTCACTGTCCATCCCAACTCCCATTGACGGAGGCCTGGACAGTGAACCTTCACCATTGGCCAGCTCAGCAAAAGTGCTGCCTTTGCGCCGTCTATACAGCAGATAGCAACCAACAAGTGCGATGAACAGTATGAACAGCGGTGTCAATGTGTAAACAATGATAGCTCTGGTATCATCATCAGATTCAGGCAACTTTTCCATTGGTATTTCCTCATCAGGCGGACTGGTTAGCTCCGGAGGTGGTAAGCCTGGGAATGTATCATTGGTATTGCACATGTCACCTTCACAGCAGCAGTGCAGTAATGGCAGTTTTGCTCTGTGTATCCGGCAGGGTGTGGGTTTGTCATTGCAGGAGACGGTGTCTAGGAAGCAGCCTTTCATGTGGAGTATTGAGGTATTGGTGGTGCTGTTGTAGTACCACAGTTGGTAGCAGTGGTTGCTCTTGTCATTTTCAACGGGTTGACAGTCCTCTTTCTGCACGGCAGTGTCACAGGATGGGTCGTTGGGGTGGCAGGAAGATGAGGCGATGTTGTAGTAGGCACAATAGCGGGTTGTGACTCCACCACCTTTCGGGCGGGGCGGCAAGTGCTCTTCCTGTGGTGGTAGGCCTACAGCTGAATGAAGGCCTAAAAAAAAACAAAAATGCATTATTACACATAAATTAAATGCTTGTTGTAATAAGCAGAAAGTTAGATTAGTTGCAGAGATCATATTGTTGTTCTAAAACTTAGTCAGGATTCATTTTTTTTTTGCTGTACAGTCAACCAATTTGATTTCTAGGCCACTTTGTTCCTTGTCACAGTGAAAATCTATATGAAAAACGCAAAAGATCTCTTATTAACGCCACTGTGACAAGGTTCGAAGTGGCCTAGAAATCAAATTGGTTGACTATACATATTAGTTAACCAACAAAACTATGTAATCCATTTTATTTAAAATAATCTTAGTTATACATTGGAAATTACAGCACAAAACATAAATAAAAAGAACTAAATATTTTCCATAGGGCTAAACCTCCAAAACGGTTAATTTGTTTAACACAACAAATAAATATATACAATAGATTTACTATTGCATAATTTTGATATGTAGGTACTTTAAAGAGTTTATTTGGTTGTTTGAAAGCCAAGTTTTAAAAAAAAACTGATGGGGCATTTTTGACAGCTCAAGGCATACTGCCTTAGCAGAGCAGATTGTAAAATAAAAAGAAACCATAGAAACTTATTGTCATTTGTTTGAAAAAGTAAAACAGGGTTAAGAATAATGTATGCATTTGGTGCATCTTTATTAAAAAAAATATATCACAAACATTTTATAAAGTCCCCCCCTTATTATTATTGTTACTCATCTTTATAAAAAAAAAAAATATCACAAACATGTTATAAAGTCCCCCCCTCATTATTATTGTTACGGTACAGACCCCAGAAGACTGTCTAGTCTAGGTGGTCATTAAAATTCTCAATTCTATTACCAGTGTCATTTTCCAGGAACATGGGTTAACAGTTAATTTACTATAAAAATATACATCTTACTATAAATATATATATCTTAATTTTCATAAATAGACACCATATACAGACATAGTTGTGTGTACAATTTTAATAGAGTCACCATAAAGTATTAGTAGCAAAAAAAACAATAGCTTCAGATACAAAATAACCAAACCCTACACCAACAGCACACTACAAATGGGTCAGCGAGTATTTTGCATAAATGATGCAAATTCAAACATTGCTGCTGAAATCGAGAGTAAAAATAGACTAACTGCAGTGTACGCAGCGCATCATGTGCAGAAAGTTATGCATCCATCAACATGGTAAAGAACCTTGTCTTAAGGATTAATAACTTGAATAAATAGTTTCTTCAATCTTAGATTTATCTCGCGATCATTACAGATAACGCAAGCCATATATAAATATTCACAATTGGTTCAATTTCTAATTATAGCGCCTTTCCTTTGCGGCTGGCAGTCACATTTGTTTATTTAAACCATTACTCACCGAGAATAAACAACGTTACAAAACATATATTCGCCGCCATCGTGATGTACGCGGCCAGGATCAGGCTCCGCCACTCACTGACCCGTCGACGCAAACTGATGTTATTTTTATTCTATCCCCCGACATAGAAGTCTATTTAGGAATTCCGAGCCATAAGTATATGACAGACAAACAACGCACATAAGATTCCTTTCGATTCGAGATCACACAACACAAAATCGCGCAGAATATTAGGTCCAGGAAGTATAAAGGTTAACAAACAACATAATAAATCTAGGCAATCACGTTAATTGAGTCAATTTTAATTTTATTTCCGAAAATAAAGTGGATGCAAGGAAGCTTCCCTTTTTTGACATTTGCATACTAATGTTACCAGGGGGGAAATGTATATGCAAACAGAGTGCAATAACATTTCTAAATGTTTGAGTTACAATTTAAAACTTTTGGAAACCTCGCGTTGGACGCCATTTTGTAGAATGTTTGCTTATGACACTATTGACAGTGACAGCTAATTTAGACCTAACAGCGTACGACGTACGCGTTAGAGTATTTAAATTGTTCTATAATGTGAGAATTAAGCTTTCAATTGCATAAAATATTTTGATTGTTTCTACAGTAGAGCATAATTCAAAGAATAATTAGCGTAAAAGTGCCTATTGGTTGGCAGTTGGCATCATGCCTTCTATAGACATGATGGGTCCTCCCGGGCAGCCTCTTGACGCGGCGCCGGAGGAGCCTCAAGCACCTCCGCCGCCGGTTATCGGGATCATTTACCCACCGCCTGAAGTGAGGAGTATCCTTTTTATCGTTACATTTATGTTTACTAGAGTTTTAGTAACATAACCTAGGCCTGTGGTCAGTTGCTGGCAATTGACCAAAACAAACATGAGAATCTTAACTTTATAGGAGTGGATAGTTGCTGATATAGGTAATGTTCTAATTTTCTTTCTTGTTGATAAGAGTTCAAAAAAACAGCAATCAGGATTTAGAATGAGTACTAGCATTACTTGAAGACATAATATTGCTTCAATTGCTTGGCACTTAATGTTAACTTAATATAACCTTTAACATTGAAGTGATTTTACTTTTTTATAAAAGTTAAGATTTCCATCAACAACTCAAATCATCCAACTAAATGGATAATAGTAATTATTATTTTAAACATTTTATAAAGTCCCCCCCTTATTATTATTGTTACTCATCTTTATAAAAAAAAAAAATATCACAAACATGTTATAAAGTCCCCCCCTCATTATTATTGTTACGGTACAGACCCCAGAACACTGTCTAGTCTAGGAGGTCATTAAAATTCTCAATTCTATTACCAGTGTCATTTTCCAGGAACATGGGTTAACAGTTAATTTACTATAAAAATGTACATCTTACTATAAATATATATATCTTAATTTTCATAAATAGACACCATATACAGACATAGTTGTGTGTACAATTTTAATAGAGTCACCATAAAGTATTAGTAGCAAAAAAAACAACAGCTTCAGATACAAAATAACCAAACCCTACACCAACAGCACACTACAAATGGGTCAGCTAGTATTTTGCATAAATGATGCAAATTCAAACATTGCTGCTGAAATCGAGAGTAAAAATAGACTAACTGCAGTGTACGCAGCGCATCATGTGCAGAAAGTTATGCATCCATCAACATGGTAAAGAACCTTGTCTTAAGGATTAATAACTTGAATAAATAGTTTCTTCAATCTTAGATTTATCTCGCGATCATTACAGATAACGCAAGCCATATATAAATATTCACAATTGGTTCAATTTCTAATTATAGCGCCTTTCCTTTGCGGCTGGCAGTCACATTTGTTTATTTAAACCATTACTCACCGAGAATAAACAACGTTACAAAACATATATTCGCCGCCATCGTGATGTACGCGGCCAGGATCAGGCTCCGCCACTCACTGACCCGTCGACGCAAACTGATGTTATTTTTATTCTATCCCCCGACATAGAAGTCTATTTAGGAATTCCGAGCCATAAGTATATGACAGACAAACAACGCACATAAGATTCCTTTCGATTCGAGATCACACAACACAAAATCGCACGGAATATTAGGTCCAGGAAGTATAAAGGTTAACAAACAACATAATAAATCTAGGCAATCACGTTAATTGAGTCAATTTTAATTTTATTTCCGAAAATAAAGTGGATGCAAGGAAGCTTCCCTTTTTTGACATTTGCATACTAATGTTACCAGGGGGGAAATGTATATGCAAACAGAGTGCAATAACATTTCTAAATGTTTGAGTTACAATTTAAAACTTTTGGAAACCTCGCGTTGGACGCCATTTTGTAGAATGTTTGCTTATGACACTATTGACAGTGACAGCTAATTTAGACCTAACAGCGTACGACGTACGCGTTAGAGTATTTAAATTGTTCTATAATGTGAGAATTAAGCTTTCAATTGCATAAAATATTTTGATTGTTTCTACAGTAGAGCATAATTCAAAGAATAATTAGCGTAAAAGTGCCTATTGGTTGGCAGTTGGCATCATGCCTTCTATAGACATGATGGGTCCTCCCGGGCAGCCTCTTGACGCGGCGCCGGAGGAGCCTCAAGCACCTCCGCCGCCGGTTATCGGGATCATTTACCCACCGCCTGAAGTGAGGAGTATCCTTTTTATCGTTACATTTATGTTTACTAGAGTTTTAGTAACATAACCTAGGCCTGTGGTCAGTTGCTGGCAATTGACCAAAACAAACATGAGAATCTTAACTTTATAGGAGTGGATAGTTGCTGATATAGGTAATGTTCTAATTTTCTTTCTTGTTGATAAGAGTTCAAAAAAACAACAATCAGAATTTAGAATGAGTACTAGCATTACTTGAAGACATAATATTGCTTGGCACTTAATGTTAACTTAATATAACCTTTAATATTGAAGTGATTTTACGTTTTTATAAAAGTTAAGATTTCCATCAACAACTCAAATCATCCAACTAAATGGATAATATTGATTATTATTTTAAAGGACAGATTGGTTTTTATTTTATCATGTTACTTTTTCTTTAAGAAAATAAACTCTATAAAAAATAAGTGTTAGCCCTGTGTGTATACCGTTAACTTGTGTATTAGACTAATTTTCAGCAATATAAGGTCCTTAACTACTTTCCAAAGATATTGTGGACAAGACTGCAAGTTTTGTGGCTCGTAATGGGCCAGAGTTTGAGGCTCGCATTCGTCAGAATGAGCTTGGCAACCCAAAATTCAATTTCCTCAACTCTGGAGACCCTTACCATGCTTACTACCAGCATAAGGTTAAAGAAATCAGGGAAGGGAAAGGTATTGTATACAAACAATTTTCTTTATACATAAATAAATCTCTCACTTAGAAGGTTAATTGGATTATTTCCATAATTATGTCAATTAACTATTCTGTGATGTTATTCTGTAATATCAACCAGGTGACAACAGAAGCATAGTGGGTTAAAAGAAATGTAGCACTTCTTTCTACTGTCATGTTTTGGGTGACCTGTTTTGGAATGGATGTAAAGTTACCACAAAATACATCTTTAGTGTCTTTAGATGCCATGCCAAACTATGTGCTAGTTTACTTACTAGTAAATAGTAACCCAGAGGACATATTGATGGCAACAAGTGTAAATAGTTGATTGTGCCTTATTTATTTCAATGAGGCACTATTATCCAAAAGGGCATTTGGGTTGCCGGCCCAAATTGCATATTAAAAGGCCTTTATCCTTCAACAATATACAGTTTTGTATATTATTTCTTAGTTGATTCACTTATTCTTGTATGATGATGGACATACATGGGTGAGGATAAAAAAATACCTTTTATTTCTGGGTGAAAATATTACAAAATACTAAACCTAGAACAAGAATTTTAAACCTAACATTAATTTTTGAGATGTATCACACTAGAACCCTTAGGAGGTAAAGGCCTTTTCCAGATCCCTCCACTTCTTTCTGCCTTTTCGGAGAGGGTGACAATATAATGGATTTGAGGATTTTTGATAACTTTTTCTTGGATTTTTTATCAACAATCAACTTCAGTACCAACAAGTTCTGTAATATTCCTAGACACTGGCCCGCCGCCATCCGCCGGTGGCCCACCTAGCATCCGCGGCGCCCTAGCACCGGCACAGGCAGCCCGGCAACAGGAGCTTCTGAAAGCCGCCGCTCCAGTGGAGCCTCCGCCCCCGCGCGACCCTCCACCAGACTTCGAGTTCCTCGCCGACGCGCCCTCCATCTCGGCGCTGGAGCTCGACATAGTCAAGCTGACCGCGCAGTTCGTGGCTCGTAATGGACGGCAGTTCTTAACTGACTTGATGAAAAAGGAGGAGAGGAATCATCAGTTTGACTTCCTCCGCCCTCAGCATTCGCTGTTCCAGTACTTTACCAGGTAAATTTAGGAGAGAGATGAGATGATGTACTGATTTATATATCTTGCCATATGAGCTGTGTGCGTGTCTGTCGGTATCACTGTAGCTGTCTATTGATAATCCATGATATATTTCCATTGTTCGTAATTTTCATTGATATTCTAAAATGGTATTTGAACCTTGCCTATGTAAGTGTTTTATTTTATGTAAGCTGTTACCTATAATGTCGAGGTTTTAATTACAACATATATAGTGAAAACTCCGTAACCAATTGACACAAGACATAAATTTCGCTGCACAATCAAACCACATAATTTCGTAGGTTATTGGAGCAATACACCAAAGTGTTACTCCCGCCAAAGGAGCTAACATCCAAACTGGGCCAGGAGATCCGCACCGGAGCCCTGGACGCGGCCCGCGGGCGCGCCGCGTGGCTGGCGCACCAGGCGCGGCGCCGCGCGCAGGACGAGGCGCGCGTGGAGCGCGAGCGGCTGGCCTACGCCTGCGTGGACTGGCACGACTTCGTGGTGGTGGAGACCGTGGACTACCCCGCCGGCGAGCCCGGCGACTTCCCGCCGCCCACCACGCCGCTCGAGGTGGGCGCGCGCGTGCTGGCGCAGGAGCGCGGCGCCGCGCCCATCGACGACGACACCGAGATGCAGCTCGAGTCCGAGTCCGAGTCCGACAGCGACGACGAGCTGGCCGCCATGGAGGACCGCACGCAGCAGCAGCGGCCCGACGACACGCGCGTGCAGGACATGGAGGAGGACAGCTCCTCCAGCGAGGACGAGCGGCCGCCGCCGCCGCGCCGGCCCGCGCGCGAGGAGCCGCCGCTGCCGCCGCGCCCGGACCGCGTCGTCGTCAAGCAGTACGACCCCAAGCAGCCGCGGCCCGCGCCCGCGCCGCCCGGCGACGAGTGGCTGGTGTCGCCCATCACCGGCGAGAAGATCCCCGCCAGCAAGGTGGCCGACCACGTGCGCATCGGCCTGCTGGACCCGCGCTGGCTGGAGCAGCGCGACCGCGCGGCGGCCGAGCGCTCCGACCGCGACGAGGCGCTCGCGCCGGGCGCCGCCATCGAGGCCAGCCTCAAGCAGCTCGCCGAGCGCCGTACCGACATCTTCGGTGTCGGCGACGAGGAGACGGCCATCGGTAAAAAGATCGGCGAGGAGGAGAAGCGGCGCGACGACCGAGTCACCTGGGACGGCCACACGTCTAGCGTCGAGGCGGCCACGCGCGCCGCTCGCGCCCACATCACGCTCGAAGATCAAATTCAGCAGATCCATAAGGTTAAGGGGCTGCTGCCGGACGAGGAGAAGGAGAAGATCGGGCCGAAGCCGGTGCTGGCGCCGCCGCCGCGCATGGTGCCGCCGCGGCCCGCGCCTCCGCCGGCGCCGCCGCGGCCCGTGGCGCCGGCGCCGGTGCTGCTGCAGCCGCTGCCGTCGCTGATGGTGCTGCCGCCGATGGCGCCGCGGCCGCCGCTGATCGCAACGCCGGTGGCCGGGTACTACGCCCCACCAGTGGAGGAGGAGGAGCCGGCGGCCAAGCGCCCGAGGACGGAAGACACGCTCGAACCAGAGTCCACGTGGTTGGGTAAGTTACACCATTTAATTTTGTTTATTGACAACCTATCTAACATTTATCAAGGTATCTAACAAACTAAATTACCTATATTGTCAAGTTTTCGTCGCAGCCGTAAGTCTGCTTTAGTTAACTTTTTTATATAGTTATTCCTTAATCTTAGTCTTTATGCGTCATAAGTTACATACTTAAGGATTCATTAAATAAATCATATGATTCTGAACTACGATTATTTGAATTTTGCGTTATAATATTACAAACATAGTGACTTATAATAAAAAGGCTTTACTTAATATGTTGTAAATTCATAAGTTTTTTAATAATAACAAAATGACTCATTTTCTACCACGTTTAGGTACGTCTTACAGTTTTAAAAAATATATATTTATTAATACGAACGAAAATTCCTAAATTCGCGAGCGGTTCGCCCATCCGTACCTGAGCCGCCATGATTAGATACAATCGAGTATCGCGTAAAGCTCCGCGCCCCGCCCCCTTAAATAAAAGTTCGTAAAAATGCAATATGACATGTATGACACGTGTTGACGGTTGCAGCGCGGCACGGCGGCGGCACGGTGGGCGTGAGCGTGGTGCTGCCGGCGCTGCCCGAGCGCGCCGAGTGGCGGCTGGACGGCCGCGCGCTGCCGCTGTCCGTGGCGCTGGCTTCCTCCGTGGCCGACCTCAGGACCATGCTGCAGCGCGCCACCAACATGCCCGCCGCCAAGCAGAAGCTGCACTACGAGGTATGAAGCACACAAAGATCTAGAACGCTTTCAGGTTGACCTTTTGACAGACAATGACGTCATAGGAAAGTTTGACGCCAACGACGGCTACGGACGTCAGCTTTGTTAAGGCTATGGTCTCCTATAAACGCTGTCGGCCGCTTACACCGTCTGCGTTACAATGCTGCCTATAAAAATGTACAGTTGTGGTCTCTCACACGCGTTAACGTTGGCGTGTTTTTTGATCAGACGTCGCGTATAGCACAAAATAGGAGACCAAAGCCTCATACAATAGAAGAAGAAAATATTTTTTTGGCGTAATAAAATCTTAACAAAAAAACAAGTTGTGACTATATACAAATAGGATGCCACTCCGCATAGGGACCTATGGGGGATTCCGTATAATTCAACTTCGCTCAACAAAATGCGATTATGTGGCGTAAGGGGCACGGCAAATTTCTTTGTAGTCTGGCGGTCAAAATGTACATTCCGATACCCCAACTGCGCACCATCCTAGGCTAGGCTTAAGGGATATTTTCCCCTCAGCCTAGCAGAAACTGCACTACGAGGTATGAATATCAAATATCAGTGTCTTCTATGGGCATGGGAGAGATGAGCAGTTGAGCACGAATAAGAATGAAGTTAAATCCATTTCTTTTTCCACAGGGTCTATTCTTCAAAGACAGCAATACGCTGGCTTATTACAATGTGCCACCCGGCGCCGTCATCCAACTGCAAGTCAAGGAGCGCGGAGGACGCAAGAAGTAATGTGAAAGAGAAGCACAATATACCAGATTTTGTTAATTCTGTAAACTTTGCATATACTGCAAAACGATTAAATATAAAAATATAAAGGACCGTTTCTTGATTGATTTTATGGTGCCTACCTTTATCGAATGAGAGACCGATAGACAATTTTATGCTGAATAACATGTATTGGTAGCAAATTAAATAAAACGCGTAAAACTAAATAATTCAGTTTTATTGAATGCCCTGTATAATCTGCAACAGTGAATATAAACACTTAAAAGGCTCCGAGGAATTGTTGCGTCTGAGTGGACGCTCGAGCCGAGCGTGCGGCGTGCATAAGGTTGTCAATAGCCAAAGACGGCTGCGGCCGTCAACGGAAAGTCGTGCCATGGACGCCAACGACGGCTACGGACGTCGGCTTTGTTAATGCAATAGGGATCTACGGGTGATTCCGTAAAGTTCAAGTTCACTCAACAAAATGCTTTAGTGGGGCGTCAGAGGAACCTACAGAGATTATAAAAAAACAAATATAAATTCGATGATATTTTTTTATTAAAAATGCATAAAAAATACAAGCTTACAAAAGCTTTATAGATAGATTTGAAATATTTTAAAATGTAAAGTAAACAAGTATTGCACTGCGAAGCACCATTAGATAGTGATATGCTTGTGATGTTATGTAAATAAATAAAAAATGTAAATAGTTCTAAAATCTTCACATTAAACTTAACGATACGTAGATATTTAGGTAAACAGTAATCACATGGAATGTCAGATTCTTAGATCATTAACTAAACATTAGTTAACATAAAATAACGAAATAATTAAGGCCGGTTACACCAAACCATCTGTTAACGCAATTATAAAAAAAGTTTATCAGTTCGTAAACTATGAGTGCAACCCGCACATTGTTATGTTGACCGCCACAGTCATGTAGTCGTGACAGCCTAATGCCTCACACGCCACGGTCATCATTACATGACAAATACTAAACTGTCAATTCGTGGCGTACAGAGCACGTCAATTGATTCGTAGTGTGGCTGTCAAGTTACAATACAGGTGCAATAACATTAAATACTACAAATGAATTAATATGGAATGTTGACATATAGGCTACAAGCCCCATCATCATCATATCAGCCGAAGGACGTCCACTGCTGGACACAGGCCTCCCCCAAAGCGACTTACAGTGACCGGTAAGCGCCACCTGCTTCCAGTGGATTTCCACGATCTTTACCATGTCTTCTGGCCACCTTGTGGGCGGTCTGCCCACGCTGCGCCTTCCGGTATGTGGTCGCTACTCGAGAACCTTTACGGCCCAAAGGCCGTCGGTTTTACATGCAATATGCTACATTAGCGTATAGTGCGTGTCTAGGCTATAAGCCTAAGATCTACTTAATTAGCATAGCTTTCTTTACAATACGACTACCCTACGGATCGCCTAAGGGTCAGTTGCAGCAACTCGTCTGCACTCGTTGACACGTTCACTGCAGCAATTAACTAACTCATGAGTTTACCATACAAATACAAGATTGATTAGACCTGTTTCGCAGTTAACGTGTTAACGACATCGTAAACTTGATTTTTTTGTATGACAAGTTTGAGTTCTAGGGATGGCAGCTACGCCACCATATTTAAAGATAATCTCAGTTAGTGCAATGTGGTGCAACCAACCCTAAATCTTCAGCCTACAGCACTTGAATGACCGTTATTAAAATAGGGTACCTATACAATTATGTGGTAAATATTGGTTTCGAATAACCATGCATCTTTCCGTAGTCGGCGCTAGAATATTTTAAATTACTGGACCTTTATGTTAACTTCTAAATCGCTATGACTACGCTTTGTCACGTTAAGGGTTAAACAAAGCTTATTTTGAGTATTCAAGTCAATGTGAGCATTAATTATTCTTCCCGTTTTGGTCTTGAAAAGAAAATTTCAGATTTATTTACAAGCATTACATACATGACTTTAGATTCTAACCAGGAACATATACCAATAATTCATTCGACGATCTTACAGTGAACTGCCAAAACGCTATGCGTATGTTTAACCCTTTGAACGCTTTTCCTCTCGTGTCAAAATGTGACGTGTACGCCAACGTCTCGACCAGTAAAGAACGAATATAAACCTTAATTGTCAACAGAATAATTGCTTTTACAGCGTTCACCACAGGCACTTTAAGGGCCGCGGTTCTTGACGTTCAAAGGGGTAAAACGTGTATTCGATGCTGATAAGAAAAAACAAAATTGTCTTAAATTGATGAATCATATGTATGAAATTAAGTCTTAAAAGCCCGATGTGTTTCTTGTGATATAAGCTTTAAACGTTATAAGTAAGATGTATACTTATACTAGACTTAGTGCTTACTAAGTCTTATTTTGCAGGAAGTGATTATTATATCGTTATACACACAGCTAGGAAGCTTAGCTAGGACGCTCAATTCCGGCGCCACGAGTATGTTTATCAAATGATACTCTTTTCATTTATATTCTGTTTTAAAATCAACTTAGTGTCTTTTGCACCAAACCATCTTATATTCTATGTATGTGATTACCTATTGTATAGCAAATTACAACATTCACTATTAATAGTATCACTATTATAGTTATTTTGATCAGTCCGTTGATGCAACTGGTCCTAATTTTAATATTACATTATTTGTCTTTTTTTTTTCAATTTTGTTAATATAAGCGGGGCTATAATTTTTTTGTTTTTAAATTATTTCTCATGAATACGATATGTAGTCAATTAGCTATGGCTTACTGCAGAGTTGGAATGTTTTCGACCATTTCGCGATAGCGAGCTAGCATAGGGGTGTAGATTTTCTCGGCGTCTGGGTACGGGGTGGCCACCGGAGCTACCGTGGGTTCGGAACCTGGAATAATACTTTATATTGAATACGAAGTAAGTTTATTGAAGTTAGTTAATTTACAATGTCTTCCATGAATGTTGATGGATTCGTCAATGTCAAAGTGGTAATATGTAGAATAACATATATACAATAGCAAATCAGTAGAATAATATAATACATTTGCTTTTAGAGACATTGTACGGTAGTAGGTCTTGCGTTTTGTAAAGTAGTAGTTGGACAAGCCACAAGGCGGCCGAGGCACGAGTGTGTTTGTAAGTTCAGAGGTAAAATAGTGATTAGTTTCGGCTGTCATAAATGTCACTATTAAGACTTAGGCATATTTTTTTATAATGTACTTTTTCTAAAACCAGAGTATTTAAAGCAAGAAAACTACATCATTAAATAATGCATACTTAAAATGATGACTATTGAGGGTACGCGAACCAACATAGATTTTTCCGTGAACGGGATTTGCCGTCATTGGAGTTTAAAAGGTAATGCAACGCAACGCACCAGTAAGAGGGACCCCCGTGTGGGCGCTCCAGACGTGCGCGGCGCGGGTAGCTGCTCCCAGCAGCGCCGCGTTCGCGTGTTGCTCCTGTGAATACATCTCATTCTATATTTGAAATAATCATTGGCGAAAAGTATTAGTACATAGCCTGGCCGGGAAGTAGAAGGTTGCATTGTTGTGAGAGTGGGGTGGGTTTGTTACGAGGCCGACAACCCCTTTTCACGCAGAGGTATGTATAGTGCTTTGTTGTCTTTTTTTTCTTTATAAAAACACATTAAACCAGTAGTTTACATATACATCCCGGCCTCTGTAGTATTCAATTATTATCTCTGTTTTATACCTGCAATATAATGCAGGCGTAATTACCTGGACGTAGACAGGCGTGTTGAACACGTCGGCGAATATCTGCAGCAGCTCCTTGTTCACGCTGGCGCCGCCCGTGGCGATCAGACGGGAATTACCGTCTGGGAATAAATGTAAGGGGCCAATGATTTTACTGTCACGGCTAACCAACAGCGACTGAATATACATAGACCTCGTTTCCAGCACAATATGGCTCCCAAAAATGACCCCAATGTTCTATTGACCGATCTAAATGGGCCACCCTGTATAATAAGCATATTCCAGCTATAAAACTTGTCATAGGTCCATCAAAGTTTTGATTGGCTAAAATAAAATCTTATACGTCAAACCTCATGGGCGGTTTATGGACTATCTTTTAGACTCCGCCTTTGTGGACTAATTTTTGTTAAGTCATAATGCAGACTTCATTTGTCATCTATATATATTATCAATAGCTGGAGACCAATTATTTTCATTTTTCTATCACGTCCCTTTGAATGGAAAGAACCCCTAAAGTGGTCGAGTGATATCATGCCTGCCACGCCACCGACCATTGAAGACGACCCCTAATTTTCCATCTGACAGATAAGGTTTAAATTCGTTTTTCATTAGTCGAGATGTTGGCCTATATACGTCACATTGTGACGCGAAAGCGGTATTCAAAAAGTTAATAACTTATAAGGAGGCGGCTCTAAGAACCAGATTTATTTTAGGTTTTTATTCAAAACAACATCCTTGAAATATGAGACCGTTTCCTAAATAGGTTTAACCTGTGTTTTAGGAAAAACAGGTGCCCCTCCTCATAACATTGTACAAGGTGTGAAGTAGATTTACAATTTATTAAAATGAGGAGAGGGACTCTTAAATTAAACACACATATTAAATGAATGAAACACATGAGAGTAATGTGGCCCGAAGGCAAAGGTACTGACCGAGCTGGAAGCCCATGTCCTCGGCGTGCGCCCGGCGCGCCAGCGCCTGCCCCTCCAGCAGCGCGCGCGCCTCGAACTGCGGCTCCGGCGCGGCGGCGCGGCCCCCGGCCTGCTGCAGCCAGCGGCCCGGCGCCCGGCGCGGCACGATCTCCGCCGTGTCGTAGTAGATGCCTGAGGGGTGCTCCGAGTCAGCGCAACTTTGCCACACTTTAACAGTGGGATACGTGTCTAATGTGCCCACATACTACATATTTTCTCTGACCATACGTAGCAGTGGCGGCGCGCCAATCCTTTTCTTAGGCAAGACGGAATCGATATGTCTTAGCCTTTTCTACTTGAGCCCAAGAAAACCGTTGAACTGCAGTAAAGTTAGTCAAGCCGGCGGAAATCGGCTTGTAAAAACACGCCGCCACTGATACGTAGATCATTATATGCGTTCCAATGACGTTCTAACTTACGCATACGATACTTTATACCAATTAACATGTTAACCGCCAAACGCGGCACTTGACGTCATAGGAAATTTGTGGCACTCACGCTAGAGACGTCAATAGACGTCAAACCTTCATTCGCGACAGACTCTAAAAATAACTCTACACTTCTGAATTTTATTTGCATTATATTGTTAAAATTAACTAAGTAAAATTCACATTGTGAGTAGCCAACCCGGCTATCCTTAAACAAAGACCAGCGGTGCGGTGGTAGAAAGCGACCGTTGGCATAATGTCAAGCAGTTCTTCAGAACAACCCATTGTACAAGCGATAGAACACAGATAGGGAGGAAAAATCTCTCCTTACACTCAGTCTCAGTTCAAGGATACTTACCCATATACCCCATATTTCCTCTGACCGTAGCCCTCAATAAATCATTAAAGGCATCCCAACTCGGTCCGGCCAGCCTGTCCCTGTGGTTCTGCCTCGTGAGTGACCCGTTAGCAAAACACAGCAGCGCCATGTACGGGGCCTCTGCCGGCCCCACGAGCACGTGACCGGCGGGAGGGGCCTGCGCCTGGTCGAGGCCTAGCAGCAGCGTGTCTGAGGTACCCAGGCTGAGGCCTACCCAGCCTGGACGGAGACGGAGGCCTGGAGGAAACAAACTTTATTTAATAAGTTGCTGAACCCTGAAATATTGAAGATAACTGAAGAACACACAGAAAAACAAGAGACACTTGGTTCTGTAAAATTGTGTATACTTTTAATTCTTAGGCTGTATTATTTTTACTACACGGCCTAAGAATACATAATATTTACTAGCATAATCATTAACTAAAAGGTTTATTAAGTTGCACTTATTATCGCCATTAAATTAGTATTCAATACATGTATTTTAATATTTCCAAGCATAATATAATGAGAATATTATGCGATATAATATAAACTTTTGAAACTAACTGTCAACGAGTTTTTAAGTTTTTAGGTGTGTATGTACCTATTACATTGCGGGTCTAATAAATTTCTATAAATAAAAAAATTCACTACAAAATTATTAACTTCAAAAATGCAATTTTAAGCAAGAGTTATCGAAACATACTTCATGTATTTTTCATGCGAAAAATCAATTATAAATTTTTTTTATCTCTCAGTAATGATTTAGGTATATCAACTTATTAAGGCTATATCGTATTTGGTCGATTATAGACAAATATTTGTTTCTCATTTTCCACTTTAGCGAAATGAAAACGCAAAGAAGAACCCAAATAAGCAAATAACCAAGTGCTTTTTGCGTATGTACTAGTGTTGTTATGGATATCCATACCCGTAACCGAAACTATCGGATATCCGAAATAAAATAAAAATATCCGTAACCGTAACCGAAATAAAAGTTGTGGATATTCGGATAGGGCGGAGTCTAACTAAATACTACACTCGTACGAATTAACTGTGCACTCCGCTGGAATGCGACACCTCTCCCGCTACCTAATGACGTCTCAGCGCGAGGTGCACAGCTAATTCGTACGGGTTATACTTTATAGTAAATGGCCGGCACACCAGTGTTGTTATGGATATCCATATCCGTAACTGAAACTATCGGATAATCCGAAATAATTGAATATCCATAACCGTAACCGAAACCGATATTATATTTTACCAATATCCATATCCATATCCGGATCCGAAATTATATATCCATAACGTCCCTAGTATGTACTTTAAAAACGTGTAAGTACTTAACATTCCGACCTACTTAGTATTATTTTACATACATAATGGGTTGTTTTCAAGTTTAATTATTTATAAATAAAATAAATCTTACAAGTACTTTAGTATCATATACTTAAAGTCTACTTTACACTGACAAATGAAAAAGATAAGTTATCAAATACAAATAAATTCCAAGCCTTTGGTGGTACAGTTAAGGTCAAAGATATAGATGCAGTCAAAGTGGCAAAATTTCTATACATGAACCTTATTGTCTTACTATTAAGGTACATGTATACATCTTTTGACACTTTGTTTGAGTGGATATCTTTGACCTTGACTTTACTATTTGCTTGCAAGGTGTAATCTGTCTTATCTGAACGCATAATACTTTCTTATCCGACTCTTGAGATAGCATTGAATTAGTTTATAATGTAAGATTATTACAGCGGTTTGGATAAACAAGTTGTACTAATCTTATAGCTTATAGAACACGGCTTAAGCTAAAATTAAGAAACTAGTAATTAAAATAGTAATTTTTCTTAGATTTGGTATTTTAAGACATTGGGCAAGCTAACAGAGGTATCAAAGCTTACCAGAACTGTTTTTTTTAAGAAATGTCTATTTTAAACACAAAACTATCGTGAGATTGAAACATATTAATTGTATGAAAGACCTTTAAAACTCGTCGACTCGTCGTCGACTTATAAAACGTGAGTTACCCGCTTTTATAGAAATGTCTATTGCCACACCGATATATGTATACTTACGAATAGGCGCAATACAACACAGGCGGTACAAAGGTAACAGGGTAACTTTGATCCACCTAACAATATTTTTTTATATTTTAGATATATCAATAATTATTCTGCTATTCCGGGAGGAGACTAATCCAACCGATGAGAGATCATCAGAGTCGCTCTACTCCAGCCGTTCGGAAGTTCTACATAATTAGTATTAAAGCTTACTGTGCAGCCCTATCCCTTATGATCATCATTGTTCCCTTGCCCTTGTCCCATTTATTTGGGGGTCGGCGCAACATGTCTTCTGCTTCCATACTTCTCTATTGCTCGTCATCTCATTATTCAAATCTTTCTTTTCATATCATCTCTCACACAGTCCATCCATTTCTTTCTGGGTTTTCCTCTTCTCCTAGGTCCATCCACATTCATTCTTAATACCTTTCCCTTATATGCCTACGAATATACTGTTAATAGTACATTTTATACATTACATCAGAGGCCGGGAAAATGAGGATTTCCGGCCAAGCGGATAGTGATTCCAAGCACGGATTCCGTTTTCACGACGAGGCATGTATAGAGCTTTTCTCAAACATACAATGAAATAAAAGAAATGCTTCAAAAATTAAATTTGCAAAATCATAACTAACAATGAAACCGAAATGTATTAAAAATTTACATCAGCTGTTTGCTATGACACCCGCTATCTTTGTTTCTGTATAAATAATCGTCGAAAAAAATTTACTCATTGCATGTTTGAGAAAAATATATATATATTTTTATTTCTTTAATTTTTTATTTAATATATTTTTTAAATATTTTATTTGTTTGATTTTGTGTTATACAGGCCTCACTCACCCGCAAGTGCAGAGTTGTTGTCACCGGTGAAGGCCACGACCTGGCACTCTGGTTTGAACCCGTACCGCTGCACGAAGTACGGCGCGACGCTGCCCAGCACGCGCGCCGTGGGTACCGGAGCACCCAGTTTCTCTGCTAGTGTGTCGTCACCACAAGCCTGCGAATAATATAACAAATATGATTATGGTAAATACATTATAGTATAACCAACTTGATACTTACAATTTTGTATGTGCTACATTTTAAATACTCGTGTTAATTAGCAATATAAAAAAAAATATATGTATTTTACAAAATAATATGAGACTGACTATATAGCGCAGGGGGCATTTTTAGATTTATGGTAATTTTATGCTTAGCTCATATTTACCTTTGTTTTTTGGAGTATTATTTAGTTTTTTGTGAATAACGCTTTATTAAATACTAGCTTTTCCTCGCGACTTCGTCGACTAATCATGCCCGTCTTTAAAGTATGGTGGTGGGATAAAAATTATCTTAAAACCTTGCTCGTAGCTCACTCTTTCCATACCAAATTGGTTCAGCGGTTTAAGAACTAACTGACAGACCAACAGAGTCACTTTCACATTAATAATATTAGTATGGATAGTTTTTTTTATTAATAAAAGTTAAAAAGTACCTACTACTGAGAAATAGAACTTTACACATACTAAATATGAATTTACAAGCTTACTAGGACATACATATAATTATGCATTTGATAAAGCTTTACAAAAATAAATAAAAGTAAAGTACAAGTTTATTTACCAAAAAAAATAATATAAACACTTTTTACAGTTTTATCTGCGACTCCCACGCTAGGCTAAGCCTGTATCGTGGGAATCTGACATTTAGAATTACCATAACCATAACGGCATAAAAAAAAAATTAGCAAATGTGCATGCATTTTTATATCTATTTTATAATAAGTATACCTTAAGGCACTCTTCACTCCAACTCTTGCTATGCACATCAAGGAGATTCATCCCAGACCCGTCTGACATGTCAATGTCCGCTACTCGTCCCAGGAACAGACTGCACGCGAAGGAAGACACCAGGGATATCCGGGAAGCCGCCTGGTACACCCTGGGTTTCGTGCGGTACATTTTGCGGATCTGTGGTCCGGTGAAACGCTCGTAAGCGGTCGAGCCGGTGATTCTGGCAAGCGCCTGCAAGGGGAAATGAGCTCTTAAAGCTTGCTAATAGGGTTGCTTTTGGTTTAACACGTAGCCCATTGTACTGTAAAATGTACACTCCTTTTCAATTGAGTTTAAATCTTTTATAAAAGGAATTAAAATAGCATTTCCTTTGTTTTATTATTATTTTGCCGTGTGATGCCGGCCGACTAGAATAACACCACCCCATCTCCTCCCGCGGTCGTAAGAGGCGACAAAGGGAAAAATCCTACGAACGGGCAGCAGCGTCCGTCGAAACCCAATCTACAGCTACTACGGTCGCCAACCCGCCTGCCAAGCGTGGCGACAATGACAACTACCCCCAAGATGATACAAGTCATATTTGTGGGAGGCCTATGTCCAACAGTGGACTGCATACGGCTGAAATGTATGCAATGAATTATTTTTTAAACAAGGTGGTTTCCTCTAGAGAAATTCGCAAATTTCGAACCACTCTAAATATTGTCTCTGTCACTCTAATTACGACTTAATTGGAGTAAAGTATGTACGAAATTGTTCGAACATCGATGTTCCCGATAGGCCCTCAGATATAGTCCATTACTAGACAATTCTTTAGCAAAATCTTCGTTTACCGTTTCTTTAACACCAACTTTGCCATTATCAGCTGTAAAAGTTTATATCTAGATAAAACACAATAACAATACATATGCAATAAATACAATATTATACAAGGCCCTTGAGGCACCAACTAGGATGGCGGTATTTCCTCGTTATATCGCAATGCTGATACGTTGTACGAGGAAACCGCCAGCTCTAAAATACAAGTTACTAGCTAGACTCTCCTTTTGAAAAGTAGAATATCAATGTTAATAAAAGAGGTAAAAAAATCTAAAGAAGGATATTAAATTATGGTGCTAAAAGCTACTAATTTGCAATAATTACATGCCAATAGGTTTTTATTTAAGTAACTTGTTAGAGTTACTAATGCGTTATTGGAATGGGACCATATGTAGTATGACCTTTTTCTATACTTATATTGATCTGGGTCAGAGCATTTTATTGCTATGAGAATTGCAATATTGCAATATTCCAGTCCAAATACGCCTTTCAAGGATAATTCCATAGGGCTGTAGGTAACGAAAATATGATCTGAGGTATAGAGTTAAAACTGTCAAAATAGAACAATAGTTTAGTGCCTAAACAGAAGAATTTTATTTTTACTTTGACCAGGTTTAATATTAATCAATAACATAACAAAGCATAAGTAGTTTAAAGCACTAAAGACTTGGGCAGGTAGGCGCGTTTTGAGAGCGTGGCGCAGTGGGGGCATGACAGCGGTGTGACTAATGTAACGAAATAAGGCACACATTCGGACGGCCACGTCGCGCCCCGCTGCGCCACGCCACAAAACGCGCCCTGTGTGACCAAGCCTTAAAGTTGTTGGTACTATTATTGATAACAACCAATAAACAACAGTTTAGCTACAATACCTGTGAACCTCCAACAGCTTCCTCCAGCGCTCTGCAGTCTACTGTAGTACTAGAATCCATCCACACCGGAGAATCAGCCACAAAAGCTGTTGCCAGCTGCGTGTGCAGAAACTCTTCGGAAGACAAGTTTCCGAGACGGGTTTCACCATCTTTGGACCACCACACTGAGCCGTGTTGCTGCAAGGTATAGAAAAACGCAAAGTTATATGCAATTAAGTCTGAGGGCAATTAATTTTTCTTTCAGCCCTAATATGACTCAATTATATTGTATTAAGTTCATTGACAAATATATATTGTGTTATCCTTACTGGTAAACTATCAAAATGTGTATATTTTTCATCTCTAGGTTATAAGAGATGAAGTGTTCAATTTTATTCAAAGAGTTAGGTGTTTATTTTTTCAATGTACAGTCAGCAGCAAAAGTAGCTAAGCATTTGAAGTGTTCAAAATGACCTACGCACGCTCTTATTCTCTTGACAATAGAGATGTGTTGACCTCAATTTGAACACCTCAAACGCTTAGCAACTTCTGCTGCTGACTGTATAAGAGGTTTACAAAAGTTTTGGACAGTTGTTGAACTTTTCAATAGTTAGAGACTTTTTTCAAGAACTATTAAAAACTTGTATTAAATAAATTTATGAATGTTTTTAAATGAAATTAAACCTGGGCTGCACCAGACAATGCTTCCACATTGGAGAAGTCTACTCCAGCCACCACCAGGCGGTCCAGAACCATGTCAAGGGCTTTGACCCATAATAGGGGAGGTGCTGTCACCTCACCCCGCTCCCCACGGCGCACCCCACCTGCTGTCCTGGAGTGGAATAAAAATAATATATATTCTTGGGATCTGTGTAGGCAAAATATTAATTTTGTATTTTTCAATTAGTTAATTGAAGTTTCCATGGATCTTAAAATATCTACAATAATGTCTATAATCCTTCCTCTTCAAAGGAGCAAAGGATGAGTCAAGCTTGATGTTCTATTTTATAAAACCAATGTGGAAAATATTAAGGTGCTAAGATGATAATTGTTTTAAAACTGAATTTTATATTTTAATTGTAACCTAACTAGATTAGCTAAATGACCTGCTAAAAAATTAAGATGATTACTTTTAAATAAGATAAGTGAAGGATGTTTTAATGAAAAATACACCATATTTAAATATAATATTCCTATACAAACCTGAACTCTGGAAGGTCAACATCAAATTCAACATCTGCTTCTTGCAGTATTCCATGGTCCTCATCTATTACTAGTGCTTTTAGCTGAAATAATACATACAAACTTAAACTTGAAAACAATGTAAAGATTTCCATAAATGTCTAACATTATTTAATAAAATTAGAAATAACTACTGTTGAATCAGTTATCTTATACAAGAGCACATAGGCTATCTCTAAATAAGTTCAATGTCAAAGCTGTTTGTTATTATATCGTTACAACACGGTTACAACTTCAATAAACTTATGCACACGCGGTTTCGTTTAGCTAAAGACACTTAATATAACTTTAACAAAGCACTATCACAAAAACATTAATTATTTAAGTAGATACCAACGTAAGTACGTATTGTAATTAGGAGGTAAGTAATTAATTAAATTACACTGTCGCTATTCAATTATTAATTTTCAAAAAACATTTGTTATTCTATTCCGGGACATAGACAACTTAACAATCTAAACATATTTTTTTTACAACTCACCCTCTGTGTACTAAAATCAAATCCCAAAAAAGTTTTCTTCCTTGTGACTTCGGTCATTTTTTGACAGCCAAAGTCGAGGTGCGTTCCGGAGCGGGTGTGTTCATCACTTCGCACCGCTTTCGTGACTGAATGCGGCTAATATTCGATACAATACTGCGCGTTTTCACGCTATCGTTACTTAGATATATTACAGTTAAAATATTTCATTTTATTGCTAACAACTCCTTAATCAATCTCGTTAAGTATGACATAATTTGATATGGAATAAGCACTGTAATCGTGCGTCAATTAATTATCTTTATGAAGTCTTTAATGCGCAAAATTGGCTAACATCATAGGAGATGGTCCCTTATCTATTGTAATTTCTTCCTATTACTTAACCGTTGCATGTTAGGAGATTGCACCTAGGATAGAAGAGTTAATTAATTATTAGTTACCCATTATATTCGAGGAATTTAATGGGTCCGCGCCAATAAGCAAAGATCACTAAAAGTAGAGACCAAAAAAGTATAATATGTGTAGCCACTCTATTTCCTATTTGTGTTGCTTAAAATAAACAGGAATATTCTTACAAGCAAATAGCACTCATCAAGTTAAAGGATTCTGAAGTTTAAAACTTATTATGTGATGATATAAAAAATGTAAAATACAACACTCATACGGCAGTCTATAAATAGGTGTGAAGGCAGTGGGAATAATAGGTGTGTCGTAATATCCGCGCTGCCTAACAGCCTAAATGGGTTATAGCGGGGCCGTCAAGTTCAGTGACCTATTAAAATCTATGGTTTACAGTTTATTTTTTTTTTCCTCTCCCTTGGCTTCCAGTGTTGGAGAATGTAGGTACCCCGAGCGCTTCTTTAGCATTCAAATGCCAGAAAAATATGTCAAGTTTCCATCTTATCAAGGAAATAAATAGTTACATGAGATGTAGTAACATAAGTATAGGTGAAAAAAGAAAAAGGAAGGACCATCTCCATGTACTTGTACAAATTAATATGGAACTTACGTCATAATTTGAATATAGAACGCCGACATGCGTATACAGGCACGTTACTACTACATAGGCCAGGCTCAGCTAAGTTTTTCACCTATAAGGAAAGCAATCCAAGAAAAAAAAATGTAGGTACAGTCACCGGCAATAATATCTTACGATGTCAAGTCCGCAAAAAATTCTTACACGACCTTATGGCCTTGACAATAAGATGCTATCAGATATTTTTGCGATCTTGATATCGTAAGATACTATTGCAAGTGACTGTGCTTAGGTACAGTCAAGGTCAAATACATCGATGCGACCAGGTTGCCAAAATATGTACCATAAAGCTAAGTTAGCAACATATTTTGGCAGTTTGGTCGTGTATATATCTTTCACTGTACCAATCTAAATAATTTTAATTTGTATCGCAAAACAACGCATCATATTTAATATACAATTTAACGCAAACTGCACCGCGTAACATAGTGGTTGACTCAATATACTTTGAATACTGTTACTCCAAATTCCACGTTAGTAATAAATAACGGGGCAGTCGCAAATAAAGAAAAGAATGAACAAACTTCCATTCACGAGCGATTATTGCGAGTTGTCAGTTGTGCGCGATAACTACATATACAAAATATGTACCTATATGTCTTTAGATTGGTGAGTCACAGTATCGTTAGATCATGATCATTTCAGCATAAGTCGTCCACTGCTGGACATGGGCCTCCCCCAAGTATGATCTTGGGGGCTTGTTGCCATTATCGCAATGCTTCACAGGAGGGTTGACGACGGCAGTAACTGCAGATTGGGTTTATCAATCGCATCTTATCTTGAATAACTTAAAGACTCGGTCTAGATAAAAGTTCCAAATGTCTCATACATAGGCGGCACATATAGGCGGCGAACGAGCAGACGGATTGCCTGGTATTAAGCAATTACCGTCGCCCATGGGCACCCGCAACACAGGGGAGTCACAAAAGCGTTACCGGCCTTTAAGGGAGGTTAGAGCTCTGGGAACCTTACTCACCATCAGGAACACAACACTACATACCTGAAAGGTAGCAGTGCTATTATGGCTGTGGTCTTTTGTAAGGAGGAGGTACTTCCCCAGTTGGGCTGCCCTAGATTCAAGCGTGATGGTCATCGCTGTGCCCTACCTCTCATTGTTGGACGTAATTTAAGGACATATCCGGATCCGTTAATAATTTGCTTATTTAATTTTTTAAGCACCTTATAAGTAATAATTGGTTAGAAAAAACGGCCCAGCAAAAAAACATTGCTATTACTTTTTTGTAGGCGTTTTTATTTATAAGTATGGTGCTGGTTGGTTGGTTTACCAAAATATCAGGTATAATTTTGCCCATATTGCTTTACCTCTGTTGCTTATAGTACTTTGTAACTATAGTACAATAGGACAGTTTAAGTTTGCCCAAAAAGCATTAGGTTCTGTTTGAACTAGTTAATAACCGAAGAGGGCATATCTAAAACTAAAATGGTTTATTGTAATTTTTTCGTATTGAATGCATTAAACAACTAAAAATATACAAAGTGTATTCAGTTTATTTTCCGAATCCATACTAATATTATAAATGCGAAAGTAATTCTCTCTGTCTGTTTCTCTGTGCCCTCTTCACGCTTAAACCGGTGAACCAAATGGGATGAAATTTGGTATGGAGAGAGTTTGAGCTACGACAAAGGTCATAGCATAGGGTAATTTTTAGATTATACTTTAAAGACGGGCGTGGCTGGCCGAGGAAGTCACGAGGAAAAGCTAGTCTTTAAATAAATGATGTCAACGTTCGCTGAACCGTATTTTATATCTATAATATGTGAAATGTTTCATAGTTTACGCTGATCTTAATGTTACACTGAAGTGCGCTAGCCAGCAAACCCGTTTAGGTCCGCGACCTTTCCTGGACAGGTAAAAACGCCTATTTTAGTGTCAAAGGCGCGAATTACCGTCCCGAACGTAATGAGCCCGACTTTCCCCGTCGATACTCGCAGATCACCAAACAGCGGGGCCATTGTGTTATTAGTAAAGTATGACCGATATTTCAGTCAAAGTTTAATTCTCTTCTATTCGCTAAAAGTTGTACTAAAACTTGACGACATGTAACCATTAACTCAATATGGGTAAGTATAGGTATAAAGCCTATTAGCCTTATAGTTTTTTCAAATGTCTGTCTGTCCCCTCCAATGTGTACCTCCAATGTCCCCCTGTACTCCTCCAATTTGGTATGTAAATATAAATAATTGAATTAATTAATAATTTAAAATTTGAATTATAATGGGTAATTTTTAATTTTAATTCAACCTTAAAGTGTAAGATAAAAAATTGAACTCCTCTAAGTCCAAAATATATAATAAAAAAAACATAAAAGTACAGCTTAATAAAGACTTTCAAGGATAAATAGGTAATAGTTGTAACAATCACTGAGCATGGTCCGACACGATTATTGCCGGTTTTGTACCATGGCCTTTTGAGTTTATACGATTTTAAGCTAAATTGATCGTAAAACGGAATAGTTACCATGTGAATGAAACTCATTCAAATTAACATGCATGGTAACTATCCCACTCAGATTCGGTTACCGTCTCAACCAATCTCGCTGGAAGCGTAAACTCAGTACTATTCCAGCAATACAAATCAAGTCTGGTGCGGAAAGCTCTTGGATTTTCCCCAGACTGCCTTCCACAGCGATCGCTCTAATAATCCGATTTATAGAGCCTTAGCCAGGTTTAAAAAAAAGGTAAGTATCCCGTTTTAAGTAATAAACATTTGATATAGGTTCTACGAGAGTTGAGGCGAATGGATTACGCACACAACTATATAAAGTACTGATTGCAAAAGAGTGAACGAATGGAATGAATGAGTAATTTCCCTATCATTACATGAGATGTTGTTGTGTGAGTGACTTCAACTCTCGTGAAACTACCTATATTGTCCTGAAGCCCGCTTTTGGACCCGGGTATGTCCTTAAACTACGTCCAACAATGAGAGGTAGGGCACAGCGAAGTACCATCATGCTCGAATCTGGAGAAGCCCAACTGGGGAAGTACCTCCTCCTTACAGAAGACCAGAGCCATAATAGCACTGCTACCTTTCAGGTATGTAGTGTTGTGTTCCTGATGGTGAGTAAGGTTCCCAGAGCTCCAACCCCCCTTAAAGGTCGGCAACGCGCTTGTGACTCCCCTGTTGTTGCGGGTGCCACCTTTTGTCATTAAAAAAAAAAGCCTACTAAGTGACGGATCTGTGTTGGTCTGCAGGAGCTATATCAGTGGTGCCCCGAGCCGTGTGCTTCCAAGTGATTAGGTATCACCGCTAGGGGGCGCCGCGGCCGCTACCCCGTCACCGAGTTACAACTTCAACGTAATATTACAACACGTTATTGTCAATATCTGGACCTCTGAAGAAAACACTGGATGGACTGTGCGAAAGATGAGAATGCGAGTGGATGTGGACATGACGCCGTGTGGTCCCGGCTGACTAGAATAGCACTACCCCTATCTTCTCTCGCGGGTTCCGTAAGAGGCGACAAAGGGATGGGCAGCAGCGTCCGTCGCTATATCCATTATACGGCTACTACGGTCGCCAAACCGCCTGCCAAGCGCGGCGACTATGGCAACTACCTCCAGGATGATACAACAATATTGGGGGAGGCCTATGTCCAGCAGTGGACGATTTACGGCTGAAGTATATAGGTATATAATGGCCGATAGAGAGTATGGAGGAATAAGACATAATGTGCCGACCCCAAGTGAATATGAGAAGAGCGCGACGAATGATGATGATGAACTTGGACCTCTATCATTCACAGACATCCAGTGCTGGACAAAGGCCTCTATGTATAACTCCTGTTGTGGTTTCTGCAAGGATGAAAGAAGTTGAAATAACTACTTCTTGTACTTTTGTCTATATTTTTTTTAATTAAATTTTCTGATACTATTACAACTACTTACTAGTAATAAAGGAAAAGTCAACTGCCCCGGCCGAGACTCGAACTCTCCACTTTGGAATACATGCCATCGCTGTACCAGCTGAGCTACAGAGGCTTGCTCAAAGACTGCGAATTTCTCCACCACATCCTTCTCGGCCGTCGGTCAGCCATGCCCGTCTTTAAAGTATGGTTGCAGGATAAAAATTGCCCTATGTCCTTTCTCGTAGCTCAAACTCTCTCCTCGCCTAATTTCATATCAATTGGTTCAGCGGTATAAGCGTGAAGAGGTAACAGACAGACAGAGTCACTTTTGCATTTATAATATTAGTATGGAAGTATAGATAATATAATAAATGCTGGATTACTAATTTAGGTACGGTGAAGGACTTCAAACTTCAATAGTTGATCTATTTAAGGTTCACTTTAATAAACATTTTTCATTTCATTTTCATTTCATTTTTCATGTCATTTCATTTCATTTTTAATTTCATTTCATTTCTTTACATTGGGCATTTCAGAGAATAAGTAAGCACTTTACAAAAGAAATATCTTGAACCGTAGGTGGCTCAACATTTAAAGTCGGTGATTTTACCTACAGATGAATGTGTAGGTATCCAAACGGTTTTTTGACCCATTGATGATGATGAGACAACTTGCAATGGGTCGAAAAACCGTTTGAATATTGCGCTGAAGGCTCTACGTTGTTTTGAATTTTAAATTTGAAATCAGAGTGTAGGCGGGCGGGGTGTAATAAAATATGTTCTATAATTTGTCTTTCTTTCGGCTCCGCCTCCGCAGAACACCATACTTTCAAAACAAGTAGAGGTCGTATACCTTTACAATCTCCATTGCTTGCCCGACGTTAACGAATGAGAAAAACTGACGAAGTTAATTGTACTTGTGACTCCTCTGGTGTTGCGAGTGTCCATGGGCGGCGGTAGTTGCTTACCATCAGGCAATCCGTCTGCTCGTTTGCCTCCTATATCATAAAAAAAAAAGATGGCGCTTTCTTAGATAGTGGCGGTAGCGTGAATAGTTATCTATCGTCTATATTAATAAAAGAAAGTTGTGTTAGTTGCGGCTTTTATAACTCGAGAACGGGTGAACCGATTTGGACGATTTATGTTCGTTGTGATCGTCTGCTTAAAAAAAAAAAAAAAATACCCCATTTATAGACTTTCAGGCGGTACCAAGTTCGCTGAGACAGTTAGTTTGTTATAGAGTATGTATTTTTCATACGGGCGTATAAGTTGCCCACATGTAGTATCCAGTAATACGACTCGAATTATGTTAATATTTTGTTAAATAGTGTAACATAGTTAAAAAAAGAAGATAAAAAAAGATAAAAGATCTTTATTTTTCAATTTAGGCACATTACATGCACTTATGAACGTCAAAAAAAAATCTACACCGGTTCAAACCCTACACCTCTGACCCGTGAAGATACCGGCAAGAAACTACGGCGGGACTTATTTTTTCAATACAGTGATACATCAAAACTTAAAGTACTTACATAATTATGCGTAGTCCGATAAGAAAACATATCAAACAGTTTATTACAAGATATGAAAATACTAAAATATAAAAGTAAAAATAATAATGTATAAACAAATTCGACTTCACAAAATAGACATACTTTAATATGCTTTCTTATCTGAACTGTGTCATTTACATAATCTGGCAGTACATACAATTGTTGAATTAATTGCTAGGTGGTTTTGGTAGTTTCTGGTTTGGGCCATGCATGTTTGTCTGTCAAATAATCCTCTACTCTGTAATAGCCCTTAGACATCAAAGACTTTTTTAAGTAATTCTTAAGTACTGGGAAGGGTAATTTTAAGGCATCATCAGGTAACTTGTTATATAAATGAATACATTGCCCAAAAAATGATTTATACACTTTACGCACACGACACTTTCTAATAGCAAGCTTATTCTTATTTCTAGTATTATAGGTATGGATGTCACAATTTTTGGTAAACAACTGAAGATTTTTAATAACGTACATAATATTTTCATATATATATTGACAAGCTACAGTTAATATATTAATTTATTTAAAAAGTTTTCTAACAGATGCACCTGCTCTTAAGTTATACATAAAACGAATGGCTCTTTTTTGTAATACAAATATAGTCTGTATGTCAGCTGCTTTGCCCCAAACCAGAATACCATATGACATTACACTATGGAAATAACTATGATAAACTAATCGAGCTGTCTCAATATTCGACAGTTGCCTAATTCTCCTAACGGCGAAAGCGGCCGAACTTAATCTATGTGCGAGTTTTGTTATATGAGGACTCCACTGTAGACTTTTGTCCAATGTTAAACCAAGGAACAATGTTTTATCTACTATCTCTAAGCATTCATTATTTAAAAGTATTCTAGTATCCACCGGTGTAACATTCGGCAAAGCAAATCTAACACATTTTGTTTTCTTAGCATTAAGCAACAGATTGGTAGTAGTAAACCAGTTGAGAACATCAGCTAGTGTGTTATTAATTACATTAAAATCTGTAGATTGCCGGTCAACCTTGAAAATTAATGATGTATCATCGGCAAATAAAACTATATCACAACGGTTTTCTACTATACAAGGTAAATCATTTATATAAACCAAAAACAGGAACGGACCTAATATAGAACCCTGTGGTACTCCTAATTTTACTAAAGCTCCTCTAGACTGGGTGTTATTTACAACGACTGTTTGGTTTCTATTGCTAAGATATGAGGACATGAGGTTTAAGGCATTTTCTGATAGGCCATAATGTTCTAGTTTCAGAATGAGAGTTCCATGATCTACACAATCAAAAGCTTTAGAAAGATCACAAAATATTCCAATGGCATCACAAGAATTTTCCCAAATACTGTAAATTTGAACCCGGGTATGTCCTTAAACTACGCCCAACAATGAGAGGTAGGGCACAGCGAAGTACCATCGCGCTTGAATCTGGAGAAGCCCAACTGGGGAAGTACCTCCTCCTTACAGAAGACTACAGCTATCATAGCACTGCTACCTTTCAGGTATGTAGTGTTGTGTTCCTGATTGTGAATAAGGTTCCCAGAGCTCCAACCCACTTATAGGTCAGCAACGCGCTTGTGACTCCCTTGGTGTTACGAGTGCCCATGGGTGACGGTAATTTCTTACCATCTGGCAATCCGTCTGCTCGTTTGCCACCTTTGTCATAAAAAAAAAAATGTGTTGAATAAGCACCGAAGCAGCATCGGTTGTGGAACGTCCCTTTGTAAAACCGAACTGATTACTTGTAAGTAATCTTTGTCTGTTAAAGTGACTCAGCAGACTATTTAACATTAACTTTTCATAAACTTTACTTAGTACAGGGAGTATTGAAATCGGACGGTAATTAGTTAGATCACTCGATTCACCCGAATTAAAAAGAGGAATGACTTTACTACATTTCATAAGATCTGGAAAGACGCCTTCTGAAACGGAATTATTGTAAATTAAAGCTAAATAAGGCGCTATAACCTCTATAACATGACTAATGACCGCGACTGACGTTCCCCACAAATCTTCTGTTTTCTTTAAGTTGAGTGACTTGAATGTCTTTACAATTTTTTCTGAGTCTGAGTCTGAGTCTACATACTCGTAGTAACATAGTTGTAACGATTTTTTAAAGTCTGACCGGGCAGCAATGTACGCTGTTCAAACTTATTTTGACATGACAAGTAATACTGACATGACATGGCGCATCGGTACGTTAATTACTATGCGTGCTTAATTTTTATGTATGAAATAAAAATGACCTATTTAATTTGACAAAATTAAAAATTTTACATGGGCCTCTTCATGATGAATTAATAAACAATGCCTAATTACTTCTTTGTAATGATGGGATGATAGGAAGTCGGAGAAGAACTTGGGATTAGGTTAGTAAGGCTTGTTCACGAAAAAAAGTAGCCACTGCCTTAGAATTTCTTTTTTTTGTGTGAAACCATCGTTATTTTTTTAAGTTATCATAAAAACCAACTCATTTTCTTTCGTTTTAGGTAATGTTATGGATATTTTTAAAATTTAAAAAAATTTCAAATTAGAAAGATTTTTTTTTTCTAATTTGAACATTTGGATCATTATACCGGGTGCGGCCTGTAATAGGAGCAAAAATTTTAGGGATCGCTTCTACACCACGAACGTAACAACATTTGTTCTACAACTTTAAATAATTGGGTAATATATTACTTGTGATTTTTTCGAACAAAGTAAATAGTATTTTCAATGAACAGTATCCAATAGTCTAGTTGACGTTTACTGTCAGCCTACAAACTTCATAGTTTTTGCAATACATTGCTTGCTTGGAAAATCCTTATTTATGAATATTTATTAAACTATAAGTTATTTTCAATAGTCTGAGAACAAATGTTGCTATGTTTTTGGCGTAGAAACGATGCCTAAAGTTAAAGCTCCTATTACAGGCCACACCCGGTATAAGCTTGCACTATGCTCTGTACAAACTATCAGTACTAGAATGAACAAATTATCAATACTAGAATGTCCCGTGAATAAATTCTCTTAGATTTTACTTATCGTAAACAAGCCAGATATATTTGTAATTTGACTCAGAAAATTACGTACTTTTGTAACGTTCATTTTTGTTTTAGCATTACTTGGCGTTATTAACATTTTTTGACGGTTGAGGCCAGATTTTTTCGATTTTGACATCCTAAGCGTAAAATAGACAAGCAAATTCGTTTTTCTATGACTGTTTCCACTACGTGGACCCACCAGTTAACGGTGGGGACTCATACCACGGTGGCTACTTTTTTACTTGTGAACATTATGTAGGTACTATACCTATAGTACTTAGAAAAATAATATATAATAACGTTTTCTATATTTAAGCATTAAAATCTGTTTAAATAATAGACGTTAAAGTAGTAAAAAAATACTTCTGTAGTTGACTCAGGTACTTAGTTTGTACGGCTCGGCTCCAAAAACATGTTAACCATTTCGATCCTTATGCCTCGTCAGACATACGTTCTAAAATGTATACATATTATTAGACGTGACTGTATATAAGTATTCCATATCGTTGATAAACACGAAATATCGCCGCTCTTACTCGTACCTCTGTAAACATACAAAGCAATATAAATGGGTCAGGTATGGTCAATCAGGTATGGAAATTCAAAATTGTTGCCATTGATGCCCTAATAGTATACGTGATACAACATAAAAAAACTTAAACCCATATTATTTTTTATTCAGCGTAACACTAAATGAATGCATTTGTAAACGGCCAGCGACTCGATCGTAGTTTACTGTAATAACTGAAAAGTAAAAGTCTCGAGTATATAAATATTTTATTTTTATTTTGAACAGAGCAAACATAATGGAGCCAGTGTACGCGTACTTGACAGTAACTAGAAATGTGAGCACCATATAAATAAATAAATAATAAATAAGTAAAGGATTTATTTAACAAAACGCTTTTACATGGAGGTGGGTATGTCCATCAGACTCCAAACTAGGCTGAGCCTGTATCTTGGCAGTCTGCGGGTGAAAAAAAAAACTGCTACATATGACTAAAATTTTCGGCCAGTGACAACCAAAGTAATTTTTTTTTAATCTAGTGTAAGGTGTAAGGAATAAATGCATTAGTCCGGCCAGTGATAAGGCGGTGGCGGCTCTGCGAGAGCCGAGCGGGATGCTGCGCTCCTTAATATTGTAAACAAGAGCTTTTTCGATTGGTGGGCGGCACCGCGCAGGCGCCGCGCGCGCTGACCTTGTCGGGGGGTCGCGAGCTTTGTTATAATAATAGTATCGGCAGCATCGAGTCTATGCAAACTGACAAGGCGTGGTAAAGGTAATACTGGACGTTTATGATATTATGACAAATGGCATTTATGATTAATAAAAATCTTATATGGGTGTTTGTTAATATAATAATGACAGATAAAAGCACGAGTAGAAAAAATACGATTAAAATCCAAATGTTTCCAGATCCTTAACATCATATTCGTATACCGTTAGCGTATATTTTAAAAGATTATGTAATTCTTACCTACATACATATCGATATTACTAAAATAAATTATTAGCTTAAGTCAACTTTTCTCTTAACACATAGTAATCTGTTGCTCTAATCTAATATGCACCAATTACCATAGTTTTCAGATGCCTGGTACACAAAACCGGGTACCCCTGCCATTCTAGATCTATCTCTAGAACAGCAGGGGGTAATTTCACTTTCAGGGACACCCAATTACCTTAATTGTCAAATAAAAGTTAAATCAGTGGTCAGTTTAGTGACGACAATTAAGCATTTTAACTTTTATTTGACAATTAAGTTAATTGGGTGTCCCTGAAAGTGAAATTGCCCAGGTAGGCATTGTGAGGTTATTTATTAGGGATGACTGAGGGGTGATGTACTGCTACTGAATTATCTTATAGAGTTACCGTATTATTCAAAAGTGAAGGTGACCGGGGTGAGGTGGGAATGTTCGGATCTCCTACTAGTCTCTGTTTATCTTTAAAGTTATGAAATGAAAGTACCTAAAATAAAGACGACCGGAACACTTTATGAATATAATTAACTTATAACTTTTTCACCTCAGCAGCTCGAACTTTCGTCACTCCAGGGAGTGAGACAAAGTAGCTTTTTAATTGACGAACGGTCTGGCCTAGTAGGTAATGACCCTGCCTAAGAAGCCGGTGTTCCCGGGTTGGAATCCCAGTTAGGCCATTTATTTGTGCAATGAGCACAGATATTTGTTCCTAAGTTATGGGTGTTTTCTATGTATTTAAGTATTTATATGTATCTATTTATTATAATAGGACATAATGGACTCCCTTAACACCACTACCACGTTCGGACCCTCACAAATTAATCAAATATTATCATTTTGAAATGTACATATATTTTAAAATAAAAAATATTTAAACATAATATTAAGTAATGAAGTCAGTGCAGTTCCAGATAAAACACTTAAATGAATGTGGTTAACTTGATGTTAATTTTTTTACAAGATTTTATTTAACTTGATGTATGTATTTGTATATTTATCCGGATGGAATCTTGCAACTCAATTTTGAAGCAGACATCTTTAACCGACTGAGCTGAAAATTAGCACACTTATATAAGTTTACTAATGCAATATTATGGTACCACTGATCTGATCTGATGCTGCAGCCAGAAGGTAGCAAAAGCAACTCCTAAAATACACAAGATTAACCCGTGGTGTTTTAGGCTCATTAAAATCCTTTCGAAGAGTAGATGACGATTGTGAAAAAAAGTACAGTCGGCTATAAAAGCTTGTACTAAAAATGTCATTTTTGGCAACTTATTTAACCTTTAATATGTTCTCACTACAGGTGAAAAGTTGTATGTGTCACACTAGAGTAAAGTTATTTTACATCTCGTGTTTTTGAGTGCCTCACTACGCTCAAGATTCTAACACTAGAATCACACGCTACGCTCGTGATTCAATTATTTAACCTTTCGCTTACGCGGGACTCAAAATAAACACTCGTAAGAAAAAACAACTTTCCTCTCTTGTTGCACAAATAACTATTACCGGATCAGATTTATTATATTAATATACAGACTACACGTTTAAAAAATAAATACAGAGGCGACGCAGTCACTCGTTCATTAGCGTTGCCACGTTATTTAGTAAAACCTATCTTACAGAAGGCAGTTGAATACGAACAGATAATGTATGTTTTAACCTCATAAAAAGAAGCTCTGTTATGATTATATTATTTTACAGAAATTACAATATTATGAAAACTACAAGTACTTAACTAGTTACTGCATAAAATCTAAAAAAGGCCCTTGGGGCATTGTACCAAGAATGCTAGCGGCATTTCCTCGCTGTATCGCAATACTGATAGCCCTGTTTATTTCAGCTCAAATATTCCCGTACCCCATTACAAGGTGCGCGCGGCGGCACGGCAGGGCGGGCCGCTGCGCGCGCCGGCGGCGCGGCGCGGGACGCCGGGCGCTGGCGGGCGCAGACGCGCCGCGATGGTGGGCCGCGACAGCCGCTCTGTGAGCGCGGCGCGCCCTTGGGCGCCGCGGCATGAGTAGCGCCCGCCCGGCCGGCCCGCGCGCCCGCCATGGCGCAGGCCGCGCCCGCGCCCCACCGCACGCACTCCTTCGCCAAGAAGACCTTCCACAAGCCCACCTACTGCCACCACTGCTCGGATCTCCTCTGGGGCCTCATCGGCCAGGGCTACGGCTGCGAAGGTACGCGCATGCGCGCCCGGCGCGTCGATACCGGCCACGATCAGGGTTATGCAACCCGCACGACCACCTGTCCGCGCCCTCGACCTTCCCACCCTTAACCCTCGCGTGCCGCGCGCCGCACGCTCGGAGCCGAGGAGGCGAGCGTCGACCCTTTGTGAGGGGTCTCGCTGCTCCCTGCTAGTGTAAATATTTGTGGTGTTTCCGATCAGGAGATGATGGCCGGCGACTGGACGCAGCATATCGATCGATCTGTTTTGTAAGAGGTTTTTTCCGCGGCGGCGCGCGGCGCGCGGGGTGCGGCTGGTTCCTCCTAGGCTAGACGTGGCCGTGCCGATATGGTCCAGGTCTGTATCACTAACTCCTCTAACGCTCTCCACAAGTGATAAGTTAGACAGAGACGGCTGCGTGCCCGTCCTGGATCTAGTCGCCATTGCCACGTCTGGCTACTGCGCACCAATGTTTCAACAGCTTTTATCCTATCCCCTTCTCAAAGAACCCATCTTGTTTTTCTCTTCACGAGTACATTATAGGTGACACGATTCTGTGTTAAACATAATCTATATATGTGTGAAACTAACTTCATGTGACACTTAAAGTAGGTACTTATTGAGTAATCTGAACGTTTTGGTTTAATTTCAATAGTTATAATCTAGTATGACTGACGGTAATTGTCCCGGTACTAGGACGGCATGAGTAGGCGATCGTACATCTCCGGTATAACGTATACGAAATTAAGTGTGACGCATTTGTAATACTCATACATTAATGGAACTTTCCTTTACAAGCTGTATCTTTAACCACAAACGTAAAGTACTAACACATAATTCAGTTTCATGACTTTATGACAAACCACGAAATGTATAAGCTAAAAATATGGATTTAATAAGTAGGTATTCACTAAGAACTCTAACAAAAAGAAGCAATAATGAAACATTAGGACATATAAATATGGTACTTATGACTTGAGACAATACAATTTTACACTAACTAAACACGACGTTATTTAAAAAAAAAAAAAAAAAAAACAATTTTCGAAGTCTTTAATAGATATATCAAATGTAAATTGTACGTACAATTTCGTTTCGGTACAATGCTGTATAGTGTTAATAAGTTCAACTTAATATTATACGTGTTAATTTTATACTGACTACCTGAACAAGTACAGTCGACATAAGTAGCTGAATGGGTAAGGTGTTCAAAATTAAATCAACACATATCTATTACCCCAAGAAGAAGCACTTCATCACGCTTGAGTCTGGAGAAGCCCAACTGGGGAAGTACCTCCTCCTTACAGAAGACCACAGCCATAATAGCACTGCTACCTTTCAGGTATGTAGTGTTGTGTTCCTGATGGTGAGTAAGGTTTCCAGTGCTCCAACCCCCCTTAAAGGCCTTGCGCTTGTGACTCCCCTGGTGTTGCGGGTGCCCATGGGCGACGGTAATTGCTTACCACCAGGCAATTCGTCAGCTCGTTTGCCGCCTATGTCATAAAAAAAAAACTTCATTTAGCACGTCAGCTAATAACTTTTTTGCTAACTGCACCTACAGTCCTTATATAAAAGCAAATATATGCAATATATACCTATACATGTTAAACTTAACAAGGTAATCAATTTTACAGTTTCTCATATAAATATATAATTGGTCGCTGGTAACACCCACATTTGATAGCGTGTAGCTACGCAAATTCCGATATTATAACCTATAAAGTCAGTAATATCACATATTTTTTTAATAAAATCCATTTTTTATACATCGAATCTTACAAAGGCTAAATTCGTTTAAAAATACTTTCATGGCTATGTTAGGGCATACTCGTATCAATAACAACAATTTAGATTAGGTTAGTTATACAATTCGGAACAAGTCAATTTATTTTTATACTTATTTAGTTTTTGTTTTTTAAGTACTCACTACTCTATAGCCAAATGTAAAAAAAACTGTAATACTCCAGTTTTATCTAACTACATATTTATTTAAAAGTAAACATGTATGCACATATTCTGTAGTCACATCTATTAATATGTATATGTTTGAGAACGTATGTCTGAGGCATAAGGATCGAAATGGTGAACATATTTTTGGAGTCCACCGTACATCAAGTATCGACCGATTCTGCCTGTAGCGTTGAATCTGCTTAAAACTTCGATAACAACATTTTCCTTGTACTATCGCTGCCACTTTGTGTTAGGAATATAATATTATAAACGTCAATGAAGTAACTGGTAACTGACGTATCAGCATTGCGATATAACGAGGAAATGCCGCCAGCATCCTTGGTACAATGCCTCAAGAGCTCTTTTTAGAAGAAAGGTTAAGTACTCATACATACATACATTTCAGCCGTATGCACATACTGCTGGACATAGGCCTCCCACAAATATGACTTTTATCATCTTGGGGGTATTGCCATAGTCGCCACGCTTGGCAGGCGGGTTGGCGATCGCAGTAGCTGTAGATTGGGTTTCGACGGACGCTGCTGCCCGTCCGTAGGATTTTCCCTTTGTCGCCTCTTACGACACCCGCGGGAGGAGATGGAGTGGTGCTGTTCTAGTCAGCCGGCATCACACGGCAACTACTCGTAATATTGTAATTATTATAAATAACATCGATTCATCCTTTGCAAACTAAAACTGGAATCCTAATAGTATTTAAAAAATGTAAAATTAATATAGCATAGGGCCTGAGGCAGAACTTTCTAGAAGTTTGACTGACAAAAGGGACAAGAACAAAATCTAGTTGACATCTTTCCTATAAACGTGACCAAAATGAAGGGATCTTATGTACCCTTACCATGAGTTGTTTATGATTTATGACTGAATTAGTGCGCACGAAATGCACAGATAGTAAACTCGATATTCTTTATCGAAATGTCAATGTCACAACTCATGGTAAAGGTAATACCCAATTTTTTAATGGGCTCTTATTGGGCACGTTTGGCCTTGTTGGTAATATTGTATATGTCGTTGGCTGACTACAACACAAGCCTTCTTGAGCTTACCGTGAAGCTCAGTCAATTTGTGTAACGATGGCTTGTAATAAAAAAAATTACAGGTCAAACTTAATGGGTGACTAAATCGTACCTTGTGTTCCACACAAGCTGTTAAATATTGACCCCAGGTACACAAAAACGATAGAAAAATTATTTTGACCCGAAAATTAAAAACACAACACACTAGTAAAATTTAACACACTAGTAAAATTTAACACACTAGTAAAATTGTATTATAAGATGAAATAAAACAACTAAAACGGTTTATCGCGTATACTAATTTAAACTTCATCCTGACGTGTCGAACCCTTTAGCAGCGTTCGTGGTCATCGGGTGGACTGAGGAAAATATTAATTTACCTCCATCCCCATAAAATGAAACGCGATAAAAAGTATACGCGATAAAATTCCGTTTTAGTTGCTTTATTTCATGAGTAATTATCGCGGCAACCGCAGACAATATTAAGATTAAATAAGTTAAGTATAATTATAAAAAGGCGTAATATATTGCGAGCACGGGGCTCGGTACTTTTAGTACTCGAAAAAGAAGACCCGTAGGCCTCTAGGCCTAGCGTGTGATAGGCGCGACAGTATTTCACGGTGATATTAGACTACCCGTCTTTTTCATGTTAATTAGATTGGTAGTTAAGTACAGGTAGTCTATCTCGCATCGGGGTACTGCCAATCGTGTGCTATCCCAGCTGAATTTTCCAAAGTATGTCGCATGAAACATAAAGACTACTAGATAGAAGATATGCACAAAGTACACAAAAAAAAAGAAAGAAAATGGCAGATGGAAAAACATTTGCAAATAAACATAAAGTGGTTGTGTTTATGCCTCAGACGCCGGAGGCCCACGTTACTTTTACTAGTATTCATCTATTTCAATATATAAATTATATAGAAGTATTACTTATAATATAAATCTAAGCAAGTCAAATATTAGATAAAAAATTATTAGATTTGTTCTTAATTATTCGTGAAATAAAACAACTAAAATATGTATACGCGACTTACATTAGTATACTTAAATTAGTATACGCGATGAAATCCGTTTTAGTTGTTTTATTTCATGAGTAATTATCGCGGTAACCGAAGACAATATTACTTAATTCTACAGTTCTATTGTTTTTGTTTTGTGAAGGCAAATTACGAGTATTGTTTAGTTTCTGTGAATTATTCACTTTAAGCATATTTTTCTTACGCATAGCAAAAAAGTATAGTTTTTACTCATACTGCTGCTAACTTTGATTTACCAGAATATGTACCTATATTTTCATAATGCCACAATGGCCAAATTTAAGTGGCATTCAGATAAAAATTAGACTTTTAATTTAACATATTGGCAAGTTTACAATTATTGGCGCGTTCGATACACTCCGCGAGTCATGTCGCGGGTGGAAGCTAGTAGGAGTAGCTATATGCTACTAGAAATATACATTAAGAATACGTATATTCAGCTGACATGACAGTCTACTCCTATTTATTACAAGCTTTTATTTAACTTGGCAATGTATGTAAGTATATTCGGGTGAAATCTTCTTACGCAATTCTGAAGCAGGCCTGGAACGATCCAAGTTCGTATATTTCGAGCGTGTTTCTCTTTTACTCCAGTTACGGCGTCATGAGAGTGACTGAGAAAATCGTCCGTTTACGAATATCGTTTTTCGCGGTAGCGCCACTGATATCTTTAACCGATTGAGTTGAAATTTAGCACACTTATGTAAGTTCGATGACAATGCAATACTATGGTACCTCAGATCTGATCTGATGCTGGAGCCAGAAGTTACCAATAGCCACCCCTCATCATGTGTATTTTATGATTTATCCGTGATGGTTAGGCTCGTAAGAATCCTCTCGATGAGTACGCGATTGTATTGTGCAAAAAAGTAAAGTTGTCAATAAAAATTTCTACCAAAATGACATTTTTGACAGCAACATATTTTGGCATCATAATTTTTGAATTCGGGATAAAGTAAAAAAAAAAAAACAAAAGATTGTGCCAGGTCAAATGGAGTATGCGAACAACTAATTTAGTGTTTAGGTAACAAACATCGTGGTGGCTTTTAGTCGGAAGGTAGCAGTTTCGAAACTCAGGACGTAACACTGAATTTCTTTGATAGAAAACATTACAAGACAACCGGACCTTATAATCCCAGTAAAGTCTACTTTTGAAATTTGTTTCGCTAAAACCTGGGATTTAGTTGTGTTCCTAAGTACCAAGTTTGAATAATAAGTCAGCCCCTAGGATAAATATATTACCTAAATATTTAAACGAACAGCAATACTGCTTTAAACGTTGAATGAATTTACGTATGGATACAATTTGAAGGAAACGTTTCTAGGTCCATACTAGAATGTTATATCTTGTCGTATATTATTTGATCGAGAATAAATACGCGTCTATTTTTGATAAAAATGGGGCAAATATATAAAATACCTTTTTTCCAGTAATTTTCAACAACATATTAATAATAATACAAATTGATTAAGATTTATTTTGAAGCCTCCCAAAGTCGACGCGTAGCCGCCTACGCCCGCTACGTCGTAGCTCGTAGGGTCTGCGTAGATGCGTAGCATGTCTGCCGCCGGGCAATTGGCGCCATAGACATCTAGTTAGGCTAGGGAGATTTTGTTTTTATTTAGAGCATAGACAAAGAACCGTACAGAAAAACAACCCTAGCGCTAAATGATTATACTAAGTAGTAGCCTAAATCGCGTAAAATTGTGTCAAATATTTGACAAACTAGACAACGTTGTAAAATTTCCAATAATAGATATTTTATATAGTCGTCCATACCTTTACAGCAAATATGCGACTAATGGCTGTAGCCTAAGTAAACACAAAAAAGAACTCTGTGATTAATTTTTATATTTATAATATAGGTAAAAAAAAACATTATATTTCTGGTTTAAGAGTTGAAATACACTCCTTATTGTGTTTGTATGTAAGAGAGACAGTTGCCACACGACTTTTTTTTATCACAGACAATCAAACTATAGTTTTATATAGATGGCGCTAGTAGCGCTAAACTAGATGATTATATATTTAAACATGTCACCGCCTTCACTTATGTATATCCGTTTCATTTTGAATGATGTAAGCCAGCTCTATGTACGCCACAAATAATTACATCAAGACCGCTAAAGAATCTGACGTCACCGAGAAAACGCCAACATTGTACTTCCAATTTTCCCGCCTCAAACAATTCTCTCCAAGCCTGCCAACACAACAATAACATTATTTCATTATGCAGACACTATCGCGCGCCACAGACAACCACATTGTCCTACAGGCAGCACATTGTGGCATAGACAATAGACGGCAGGCATTGTGCCAGATAGCATGTGAAGGCGGGAAATGGACAAGTTGTGTCGTGTTTAGTTAAGTTTGAGTTGAATGGTTGTCTATGGTAGGATGTTCGTTGCCTATGGTGCGTTTCGAGGTCGTGTCCGTGATGTGATGTTATTTCCTGGGTACCTTTATCAGGAAACGTGAAAGGTTTGGATCTGGGAGCTTGCATCGAAACTTGTTTCTTTCGATGCCTCAGTTTGTGTTTGTATTTGCTTCACGAACTAAAATACAAACTATTTCTTCTTTACTAAATACTTAATAACTTTTTAGAATACCAAATTGAGTACTAATGGCTCAAAGCCTGAGTCCTAAAGTATGTGAGAGTCAGTATTTTTTTTAATTTCGTTGTTTGGGTCGTTATTATATACATATACTGCTTTTTTTCTTATTCTTCTAGTATAGTTTTTTATTTATTTAATCACTAAAGCAAAATCTTACTAAGTGATTATTTATTGTGTTCTTTTAATTCGACACATCGTTTTTATTCAAATCAAAATATATTAAACTGATATTTTGTAATAAATCTTTCAATATTTTCACTATATCATTATTTTATAATTTCGATCATTTAATTATATTACATTTTAATTTTTACCTGTGTTTAACTCTGTTAACTGTGTTTAACGATTAGGTAAATTTATTTACCTCGTCCGACTATCAATAGTATATTTTATGGGCACATTTCCTTAAATAAATAACGTTTAATTGTCATACAATATATTAATATTACCTACATTGTTAAACGCCATTGATATTTACTTCGATGCGAATGTTCACTAGTATGCCATTGAAGTACTTAACACATTAATTGGACTTAATGAAGAATCTGCCACACTGATTCAACAATGAAATTGATTTATGAATCTGAAACATATCAAAATTAAAAATACTACTTTTTACACAAACTAACTGTAATGTCGGGACCCAGGTTACTTCTGGATAGCGGGATACCAATAAAATACGTGCTTTCCGTTCAAGATGTAATTGACAAAGAACTGCGAGACTTTGACACATGTCAACTCATATTACTATGTATGTAACATATAACACACTAACTCTAATAGACCTAAATCAACTTAAACGTAAAAAGCACGATGTATACGAGTAGAGACAATTCTTTTGTCAGATTAAGTGCCTAAGAAAACCAGACATTTTCGTACGATTTCTATTTTTAGGGAAGAGTAAAACTGGCATAATTCCCTTTCGGGGGCGAAGAGCCCTCTTCAACCTCCAACCCGTACTTCGGTGTCTATAAATAGAACGTGGCATTTCGGATTTGACGTTTACATACGTCGTCTTGGGCACCCATTAAAAAAATACAATATGAACTAAAACGGGTTAATGTAAACATCCCAGTACTCGGTAGTCTAATAATTTACACGACATCCTTACACAAAATGACTGAGCCACGCGATAAACTCCCCGAGGCTTGTGTTGTGTACTCAGCCAACGGTATACATAATATACAAATACTTAAATACATAGAAAACACCCATGACTAAAGAACAAATGTGCTCATAACACAAATAAATGCCCTTACTGAGATTTGACCCTGCCTATGGTCACTACCCACTAGTGCCTAATAATGGACACCCAGCTGTCACCTAATGACTTAAGTTTGAAGATGACATACACCGGAACAGTGTCGAACACCAAGACGTTTATCTTATAGCATGCATACTGAACTTAAATTACATCCCGACGTTTTAACGGGATGAATAATTATCGCAGAGATAAGATGAAATAGATAGAATTTTAGAAGCTTCATGTTTTAACCAATCCATCGACATTGGAATCATAGACTAAGAGAATAGATAGCAGAGATACATACTGTCTTTTTCATATTCTTGCAGTGTCGCTCCAAAAAAAAGGATGAGTATAGTCTTCTCTTCTAGGTACCGGAAATTTCGATTTATCTAGACTGTAATTTAAAGATTTCGGTTCTCCAAAGGGTAAAGGCTTCTGTTATTCCTTTAGGAGGACACCTGTTGATTTTCAGTTTCAAACTAAATTAAATATGAATTAGCAATAACCCATAACCAACTAGATGGAAAAAAACACTCATTCACGGTGACTATTCTATAAATAGCCATCGGATTCGTATTTGACCAATTCATTGTATCCATAATCACTGTAAAACAAGTCGGTCGCAAACTAGCCCTTCTGCCCCGGTGATAAGGTCGAAGTGTGCGAAGGTTGGCAGCCGGGCTACGCCCGGTGTATGTAGGGCAGCTGTGACGTCAGTGGTGGTGACCCAGTTCCACCGCCATTGAGAGATGCGCGTCAATGGCCCCCCTACACGGACCCCCTTTTGGTAGGCGTGGCAAATAATACAAGTATTTTTGGACAGAACACTGTGACGTCACAAAGAAAAAAAAAATATTGTCTATTAAATAAAATACAATTTTAAATTTAGAATACTTAGTTTCATAGTAAGTATGCATTTGTGTAGCTTAACTTCAAAGTCCGGTAAATCCATTCTGCTTTAAGGTGGATTATCTAAAAAAAAATAATAATCTGAAAGCTAATCGACCTTACAGCAGAATGGATTTACCTTACTTTGAAGTTAAGCGACACATTTGTAGTAGGTAGGTCGTGTTCTAGTTCTGTATTGCAATAATATTGTACCTAATTAAGGACTTGCAATTAGTCTTAAGTTGATCATTTAATTGTAAATTGCATTAAATTGTATTTATTGAACTTACATTAATGTAAACAGCATACACCAACACAGTTTCTTTGCATGTGACTTCGACCATAACGCACTTGAAATTATTATCTTAAAACTAATTGCAGGTCCTTAACTCGCGGTACATCTTTTTGTAATTTACCCAGATAGACACTTCGTTGCCTTTTTAATTTCCTAACATTCGTATTACGTTAAGATATTCTGACTGTTTAAGAAAAAACAGCTTGTTTTAATGTTAGTATTAAAATAATCGAAGTACACTTCACCCAAATTTATTTGTAATTTACTAGAAAATCTAAAATCACCCGAATGTATTTATAATTTACTAGAAAACAATAAAACTAAAGAAAAAAAAATAGAAATTTAAAAAACGTCGTTAAAATTGGGCCCCTTTGGCATGGTGCCGGGGATGCTGGCAGCATTCCCCCGTTTTACCGCAATTTACTAGAAACTTCATTTTTTTATTTTTTTTATAAGGATTAAGTATGTACCTAATATTATTACATTTTATAAGGAAAAGCCATAAATTGTAAAGCAGTAACTCAACTCTAGAAATAACTTGCAGTCTCCAACAATGGAGTTATAGCTTGCAAGTTCCCCCGACACAAAGACTGCACTTGCATTCATCGCCGTATATAATATTTATCAACTGGACCAGGTGCTCAATGGTGCGACAAAGCTTTGTATTGTAGGACTTTGTTCCTGCCTCGTCGCTTTGTGCGTTTTAGTTTGTGTGAACACAGCTTTACAGTTGAATGATAATCTTCTGTAGTTATTTAGAAATGTTTGGTGGATATAACATAATAAAGAATATTTAGTAAGAAAATAATAATTTACGATTAATACGGTACTACTCACGTTTATTTAGTCACTCGCGAGACATGTTTCGGAGAACATAGGCCTCCATTTTCAAGCACTAAGAGTGCTGAGTGGCCAATCGGTTCGCCGCTCGCGTCACCGGCCCGTCGCGCACTAATCGTAAATTATTAAATATGTCTCATGTAAGTTTAAATATAAAAGAAAATAATACTAATTATTTTCTAATTTTAAGAACATTTATTGTATACAACTAGTATACAATAAAATGTTCTTACAACTAGTATACAATAAAATGTTCTTACAACTAGTATACGTACAATAAATGTTCTTACAACTAGTATACAATAAATGTTCTTTCAAGTTAAATCATACTTATGCCCTAAGAAGTATATTAGCCAAAATGTTTACTGCTAAAATTTATCGATATCCTAGTTGTGACCTCCAAACATACTAATTAATTAATTAAATATTTTGATTTTATAGCCTTGCTGGTTTAATTAATAAGTTATACGTGAATAACGAAGACGCAAGTTCAAATCTTGCCTCGGACACTGGAGGGCTAAGTCACTTTTTTTAAAAATATCTAGATCATCATCATCATCATGTCAGGACTGCTGGACATAGGCCTCCCCCAGAACGACCCAAGAAGACCGATCCTGCGCCTTCCACATCCAGCGGTATCCCGCGACTCTAACTAGGTCGTCGGTCCACCTTGTGGGAGGCCTACCTACGCTGCTATCTAGATATTCGAATTCAATTTTAAATTTGAAAACTGTTTCATCGAAATCGATTTATTTTAAAGAATATGACAGTGGATATACAGGATATTTCCAATAACCTAATCACAAATGATATTTTGTGGAAATTACGCCAATTTAATATAAGTTATAACTCAATCGCTTACAGTTGAGATTACAGGGTGAATTGTAAACAAGTATTACTTAGTGAAGACATTTGACACACTTCAGAAAAAAAATTAAAAAAACTTTCTTGTATTATGAGGGTTGATTTCTATATCCATTCAATCTATGTTATATAAAATGAGAATGTGAAAGAACGCGTCTCATCAAAGGGCACAATCCTGCGTCATTATTGCTTACGTCATAAGGGCCCAGACGAATGTCCTCAAAACATGGATTACCTCCCACAAGGTTGAGCATTAGACCAGTCCAGTAATTACTTACGTTACAGGCGACACCACCTTATGCCAGAACATTAAGATGATTTAGCCAAATGCAGTTTGCGCATTTTTTTTTTTAAGTTTATATTTTAAAATTAGTTTGAATTGGGAATTCATTGCGTGGTATACAATACTATTGATTGACATTACGTTATGCTGTTTAGGTTGTTGTGATTGGTGTAGTATTATCTTTTATACAAACAGAATATTCAGCAGAAAAGTGTAATACTAACCCTACACACAACATAGTTCCCCTTCGTAATTAGCCAAATTCGTGGCTCAATCGCACTTTATGTCGTATTATTACTCTATTTTAATTGTAGAGCGATCATGCACGTCGAAATTAATTTTAAGATTAAGATCTAGTCCTACAATAAACTCAATAAGGCTTGTGTTGCCAGTACAAGGTGACGATATATATAACAGACACCTGTCTAAATACTTAAATACATACTATACATAGACAAATTCCACGGCATCTACATAAATATTCGTGGTAAACAAATATGTATATGCCCTTGCCAAGATTTTCCAAATATTATAGTAATTACATTAAAAAAATATATGAATGTCATCGGCATTGGTACGAAACAGTTAGTAGCTGGCATTTTACTGAAACCGTAGCGTTGATTCAGTTCACGTCTCCTGAATTACCCTGTATTCCTAATGCTGAATGTAGTGTGAGGCAATCTACGCCTAAAAGCCTCTCCTAACTCTGCAACCTAATGTGTAAGTTGCATCACTCGTTAGCGTTAAGGGCGCCACACACGACACGATAATTAGGGCGGTGCCGTCCCGCGGGGCGCGTTCCACTGACTTATTGTTCTTTGCTCTTACTATTATTACTCTGTTTAAGTTGCTTCGAGGACTGCCAGTGTTATGACGGTTGAGCGTTTTTGAATTTAGAATGTTACGGCCATATTTGGATGAGTATGAATATAAAACTATACAACCTAAATATATTGATCCAGAGGGGCAACACGGTTAGCGTTTTAGGAACCATGCCTCTAGGGTAGAACTGTACGTTTTTTTTCTATGTATTTTTTTTTATTGGCTTAGTTATAATTTTATTGTATAATAATTAACAAACTTTTCAGTAACAGATTTAAATATTGTTGGGTTATTTAATATTGAGTATTAAACAAATACTCATTGCAAGTAGCCCATATTACGTGATTCAGGAGTAAACGTGGCAAAAATCTAGGTTACAATACTTAGTTCTGACGCGATTAAATCCCGTTTAATTTAAAATTATTTGCGGTAATTGTAAAAGTTTAAATCAGTATAAAATAATCTGAAGCCCTAAAGTGAACCCCGTATTACGCGACAGGTAGACTGCAACCCAACTGCAATTATTATAAAAACGTTGCAGTCGCCGTGGAGTCTGGATGCAGTCGGCGTGTAGTTGCCATACACATTTTAGGTAGCACTCATCGCTTGTGGCAACCACCCACCAAAATCGAATATTATATCTCTCTATCGCTCTAATACGAGCAATAAAGATGCAAATAGACTAACCAACGAAGTGGTTCGTAGTATCTTTTCTGAATTCCCGAAGTACCACAACCACGAAGTTGAGTGTAGCTGTCGCGGCGAAAGGGACTCCACCACGTGCGGGAACTAGGTCGGACGGGCGTAAGTCCGCCCCGGAGGCAGGCTGACCGACAAATGTTTTTTGTCGCGTACCTTACACATTTATATCAACAACTGGCCCGGTACCGCGAATATCGAAGTTTGTATATTCCCAGCATCTTTCTCTTTTACTCCAATTAAGGCATCATAAGAGTGACAGAAACAATCGTCCGAAATTTACGAATATCGTGTTTCGTGGTAGCGCCGCTGACTTTGTATTCCTGCTAGAATTTTGTCACGGAATTTTGCTGCAATGGGACCTGGGATCTGTGTGAAAGGGACTATCTTACAACGTAACTGCCATATATATACATACAAATCTTCCAATTACTGTCTATTGAAGCCTTATCAAATCAATTTAAGTTATCTAAGATATGAGCATGGCTCAGAAAAACCCCCGCCATTTTGAAAACATAACCCTGTCTCGTACAACAGAGACTTCCTTGTGATGCTATTATATTATACTAATACGTCTTTTTATAATCTTACCTGAATTCAATCGCACCATCTATTGATCATACAAGTAAAAAGATGGAAAATGAATAAATACGTATTTTTTTTAGAATCACTACAGTGAATTCACATAACCACACCGACCATTCCAGCATCATTGATTAATTTTCGCTGAATGTATACTTATAAATTATGATCCAGAAACTTTTATAATAATAATATTATACAACAAAGGGAAATCTCCTCTTGCACGGAATAGCACTTAAGTATGTTTTTAAAATGGCGGCGTTTTTCCAAGCCTTGGACATGATACAACTGCTGCGATGCTAGCATAGCAACAAACCTGTAACAGAGTACTATAATTGCGTTTGCCAAACGGCCTTTTTAATATTATATGTATGTTAACCATTTGTTTACATACATACAAAAGTTTGTGTGGGCAAGCCGCCTGCGCTATTTCGGACGCACCAGGAATACGCCGGGTATTTTAACACCCGGTATAAATAGAGCCATTGTGGACTGACCCACATTGTAGTCATTGCCAAATTTTATTGACCATCGCGCGACTCCGCTTACCAAATACGATATAAAAATGTACTCTGTTAGCAAGGATATCTTTGTGAATATTTTTTGATGGAATAGCTCACCATCATTTCTGTCGAAGTCCACTGCTGGTGGCATAGAGATTTTTAGATAGAGAGGTAGCAAATAGGCATAGAGATTTAATATCAAGATTTCATGATATATTACTAAGTATCATTTACAAACTCATTTAAACCCTTGGGCCATTTTATTTTAATTTTCATGTGGAATTTTATGCATTTTACCAAAGTTTTATCAAGGTTGTAACGAAACCTTACCTCTCTTATTAGGATTTTGTGACTCTGAGCAAAAAGCAAAAAAAAACCGGTTAGTTCAAAGTTCAGTACTACAACTTGCAAGACAATAGTCGCGGTCAGCTTAATATTTTTACTATATACTTATCTGTCCCTCTAATTTTTTTTTTTTACATATCCTTTTTTTAGCACGAACCCAAATTAGACTAAAGGGGTAAACTAAAAAGAAGAATATAAGTTTTTTTATGACAAAGGTGGCAAACGAGCTGACGGATTGCCTGATAGTAAGCAATTACCGACCACGAACTGGAAGACGCAGCGTAGGTAGGCCTCCCACAAGGTGGACCGACGACCTAGTTAGAGTCGCGGGATACCGCTGGATGTGGAAGGCGCAGGATCGGTCTTCTTGGGTCGTTCTGGGGGAGGCATATGTCCAGCAGTGGACGTCTTTCGGCTGACATGATGAAGCAATTACCGTCAAGCGCGTTGCCGGCCTTTAAGGGGGGTTGGAGCTCTGGGAACCTTACTCACCATCAGGAACACAACACTACATACCTGAAAGGTAGCAGTGCTATTATGGCTGTGGTCTTCTGTAAGGAGGAGGTACTTCCCCAGTTGGGCTGCACCAGACTCAAGCGTGATGGTACTTCGCTGTGCCTTCCCTCTCATAAAATATTCCTCTGCCGTTCTCACTAAAAAGTTTTCAACGAAAATGGTGCCTCTGGTTTCTACGCAAAGACAGTTTAACTAATCATAACATCTGAAGTCAAAGACTAAGGAACTCATTAGGCGGCGCTCCCGAAGCGTGCCGCTGGTGCATCACACGTGCATAATGAATGCAGTTCACTTGTATGCAGTGAGATGTTTTAAAGGATGCTGAATAAAAAGAATAAGAGAGGTCTTAGCGAGCTCTTTTATATGTAGAAGGTGAAAAAAGCTAAAGCACCTAGTCTATGTAGTAGTAACGTCTGTACACGCATGTCGGCGCATATTCAAATTTTGAAGTAAGTTCCACATTCATTCTCTGCACAACTACATAGACGGTCTTTCAGTTAAGTTTTTCACCTTATATATTCTGTTTGACGCTGTTACCTACAGTGCCTATTTTTTGAGAGAGACAAAGAAATAAGATATGCCTTCTGCTGTCCTTTTCAGTGAAAATTGTCTGTCAGAAAGTGATGTTGAATAGGTGCCTACCTAGCTCTCAGGCGTAAATTGCTGGATATAGGCACACGGAGCAAATTTGAGCCATGGGGGGTTTATCATCATAATCGCCAAGCTTAGCGGGCGACATGGTGGTCGCAGTAGGATCCTACTTTCGAAGGGGCACTGATGGTTTCTGATCACAGTTTAAGGACAATACTTCGGTCCGTACATGCTTAAATTTATTTGTGTGGCTTAATTGTCATATATGATATGACAGACACTCGTAACATCCATTATATATCTTCCATTGTAGGGGTTCGTCAAATGGTCACTTTCCCTAAACGTCCTAAATCTTCTATTTTTAAATTAATCGTACCAGTGCTTGACACGCGAATACCCAATGGACGACACCCTTCTGTGTCAACTCTATTGAGAATGACTTGACTACTCATTAGGACGCTGTCGGGCACTAGAATGTATACAATACCTAGATACTACATAGGTTCCAATGGTTTCATTCAAGAATATCATTTTTTTTATATAACGGCGGTGGCAAACAAGCATACGACCCACCTGATGGTATGCAGTTACCGTAGCTTATGGACGCCTGTAACTCCAGAGGATTCATATGTGCGTTGCCTTCCCTTTAAGAACCTATACACTCCTTGAAGAAACTCATATTGTTTATATAGGTCTTTAATTCATTAAAGATACCTACTATAGAATGGAGACAGTTTGCTGGTTGTATATCATAGAAATAGGTACCATTTTATTAGACGAAGCGTGCTAATAATAATACCATGATCGAAAGGGATGATTTTATGTAACTTTCTATAGGTATAGCAGAGACGGAACTATTTTCGTCCGTCCTTGTTATAGTCTCGCATATTTTGGTTCTCCTCCAAACTGGACCCTTCAGAACTGTCAAAGTTGGAGGAGAACAAACAAATACAATTGGAGTTTTCTTGGGTTTTCCACCAAAGTTGCGTTAATTAATACAGAATAAGCTAATATTTTTGTTTTAAAGAATGTTCAGTAAATCAAAACTATAATGAATTGTTACATTTTGGGCTACAAAAGCCAGAATATCTTTGTTGCGCTCGCGGATGCGTTCTCCAGTCATTATTCCTCCTAGTTATATCGCTGAGCTCACGGCCTGGAAAATAGAGAAGTTGTGCAGCTATTGTTCTGTATTATCTATGGCAACTTTGTTTGCAAGTGTAAATTGGTTTAAAAGGATGTGCAGTCAGAAGTTCGGTCGGAAAGTTGGATATAATGGACGGCATTTAGCCATGCCAGTTATTAGGCGTTGGCAACTGAATTCCACCGAAAGAAAAGCTTTTTTTGGACAACATTGGTGATAAAAAATGCAAAAAAACCGTAGGAACGATTCATCGTGTAGATAAATCATATTAGAAATCATTACATTACATTTTTTGTATTTTTACTAAATATTATGTTAGAGAAGCAATAATTTATTTGTACGTCCAAAAAGTATCAAACTCTTCCCGCCCTTTCCAAAATGTATAGTATTCTACAATTAATTTTATCTAAAAACCGACGTGCTCAGTAAAACTAAACAATGCATATATTCAAATACTCATTTCATAGCATTATTCAATATAATGGAAACAGAAATTCCCTGGATAATAATAATCCGTGCAGCACGCGCACTTCCGAACGGCGCTGACGTCACGGGCGACACAGTTGCCGCGACCCGGTTTCGGAACGGGCCACGCTGGCCGGCGAGAGTTTACGTTTCGAATTTCAAAAATCGAACAGCTTTTGTTTTGAATTTGAAGTTTCAGTGACATACCTAATTGTTTAGCAACAGCATTAAGCCGCTACCCTGTTTCAGAATGATGCCGTACCTACTAATAAAATTATCAATTTATTTTATTACGACGTATAAGTTTTAATTTATAATTAGGCTTTTTGTTAGTATTATTGTGTATATTTTCAGAGCCTTTATATATAAATGATTTAATTGTAAACTAAATTAAATAAATACATTTATTAATTTTATTAATGTTATATTACGTTTCGAATTACTAAAATGGCTTGAAAAACAGTGGTGACAGAAGAGCTGGTGGCTTCCTCGCACAATTTATCAGCATTGCGATACAACGAGCAAATGCCGTCAGCATCTTTGGTACAATGCTTTAAGTGCCTTTTTTACATTTAGTGTAGTAAATAGTTCAGTACTTGTAATATTGTAAATAAAGAATTACTTCTCAAATATATGTGACAATGATATTGCCAGGCTAATTTATACCCGCAAAATAACACAATTTCATACGGCACCCTAGAGGCCTAGAGGATGGTTGTATTTTAATTTAATACATAATCAATTAGAGCAAACTAATTGCATTTGCGACAACTAGGTCAGAGGGAGATGACGTCACGGCACGCTATAGGTACTAGAGTTAGTTGCACTTCGTTTTATCTACCACTCCATTGATTTTACACCCTGTGGAGATCACAAATATCTGAACAACGCCTCTATTGTCAAGGCGATAGAGTGCATGTCCAGATATTTGTGACCACGTCCACAGCTCCGATATATATGATGGCGTACAATGTGACATGGATTGCTGACACGCTCGGCTAGGGTGACATAGACAATTATGAGACTTGTATTGAGAGATGTTTGTGTGTCAGCTTCAGAAGCCATAATAAACTAAACGGAAATAAGTTTCTGTCAAAAATTAATTTGCCACAGGCTTTACCGACTGCCCAATCACGACGCGTTTATACCGGGTGTGGCCTGTAATAGGAGCTTTAACTTTAGGCATCGTTTCTACACCAAAAACGTAGTAACATTTGTTCTACGACTTTTGAAAATAACTTATAGTTTAATAAATATTTAAAAAAAAAGATATTCCAAGCAAGCAATGTATTGCAAAAACTATGAAGTTTGTAAGCTGACAGTAAACGTCAACTAGACTATTGGATGCTGTTCATTGAAAATACTATTTACTTTGTTCGAAAAAATCACAGGTAATAAATTACCCAATTATTTAAAGTTGTAGAACAAATGTTGTTTCATTTGTGGTGTAGAAGCGATCCCTAAAATTTTTGCTCATATTACAGGCCGCACCCGGTATGATGCATTTTAGAAATTGCTATACTGTGTGTAAGTCTAATACGGGCGAAGAATTAAACCACGCATAGGATTTACCGGTATAATCACTAACCAAAAGGTTTTTCTTTAATTATACCTATTATACACATGTAATTAATTTTTGTACAATTTCTGAGCAGTAATGTAGTGCGAACGACGCGAAAGGAACTGTAAACGAGTGTTTAACTCGAGTATGTTGCATTACATTGCGGGCCGATTTTTTTTATATGGATAAAATTTTAATTGTACTTCTAAGTAAAAGTTATCTAAATCTATTTCTTATGCCCTATTCTACCCTCCGTTAAGAGATTCGCCCGTTAGCCAATAGATGCCCTAGGCGTTGCGACAACATGCGAATTGTCGACTCATTAAAAGAAAACATCAAAATCACGAAAAAAACTTTGCTTGATTAAATAATGAGAGACAACACTTTTGTGATACGATAGTTGATAGTTTCTGTAATATATACTGACAGGCGAAGGTTAAAAATAGCCGGTAGTTATCGTGACGTGAGCCGGCGTCACGGCAGGCCGTGAGTATCAAGGGTTGTTCCGGCTAATTATATCCATGCTGCGCCGACGTCAGTGGGGAATGAAGTAAACTGTACTCTTTACTAGTCATAAGCTTGGAAGACCATTGGGGGAATCGCTAACGGTATCTATTTAAGTTAACTTAAAAATTGCGTTTCTGTCAAACGAGACATGCACGCCTTTAACATCCCGGTTCACAAATGGGAGGAGCTTTTTTTTTTTTATGACATAGGCGGCAAACGAGCAGACGGATTGCCTGATGGTAAGCAATTACCGTCGCCCATAGGCACCCGCAACACCAGGGGAGTCACAAGCGCGTTGCCGGCCTTTAAGGGGGGTTGGAGCGCTGGGAACCTTACTCACCATTAGGAACACAGCACTACATACCTGAAAGGTAGCAGTGCTATTATGGCTGTGGTCTTCTGTAAGGAGGAGGTACTTCCCCAGTTGGGCTGCCCCAGATTCAAGCGTGATGGTCATCGCTGTGCCCTACTTCTCATTGTTGGACGTAGTTTAAGGACATACCCGGGTCCAAAAACTTGCCGAGGATATAGTAAAGTGGCGCAATCTGGTATTTGACGGACATAACATCCACAACAACGCTTGGTTTAAGACATTTGCAAGTAAATACAATATCACACCTTTAAAGTAGGTAGTAGAAAAACAAATATAAAATTCAACTACATTTAAGCCGTATGCAGTCCACTGCCGGACATAGGCCTCCCACAAATATGACTTGTATCACCTTGGGGGTAGTTGCCATAGTCGCCATGCTTGGCAGGCGGGTTGGCGAGCGCAGTAGCTGTAGATTGGGTTTCGACGGACAATGCTGTCCGTTCGTAGGATTTTTCCCTTTGTCGCCTCTTACGACACCTGCGGGAAGAGATGGGGTGGTGCTATTCTAGTCAGCCGGCACCACACGGCACATTGTTGCCCACTGCCAGTGATTGCTCGCTTTAAGAAAAACATTGTCATTTATATGTGCGGGCGATCACTCATACCAATTCTGAACCAGGCAATAGCTATATGGTTTACCCTACTATAAGAACTGAAGGAGGGTATTTCTTAAATACAATATCACACCTTTATTCAAACACAACTAAATACGTAGAAAAATAAATGAAAATTCAACTAAAACCAACATGAATCTAAAGTTTAGCTGTCAAAAATGTAATTTTTCGTACAAGCTTTTATTACCGACTTTCAAGTACGTTTTTGCTTGCTGGCGATGTTTTCCAAAACCGCCCTAAATGTTGCTAACCATTGAAAAATAAATAATATTTTTCGTTAATTGTTTGCTTGTTAATATATTCTTTTGTCAGCTTTCCGTAACCACAGCCCATTATTTATTATTTGCGGTATTTACCCGAGTAACCCGTCATACAGAAGGCCTGAGGATGTGGGGAATGAAAAAAAAGCAGTTCGAAAAATAAGTTTATTGAAGTAATAATTGTAATACCGATTATTTTAATTTCTTTTCATATACCATATCTTCATTCCTGGTATAGTTTTACCACCCAAACCTGCTGAGTATAATGCATAAGTGTGGGTGGTAACATTACGTATTGAGAACCGTTCAAAACTGCAAACAGGGAGAGAGAGGTTGACAAAGGTTACTGACTCGTAAGAGTCAGTCTAGTGGTCGTCTCTCAAAATTGGCAGATATAGCCCTGAGTGTAAGTTTTAACGTAACAAAACGTCACCATCGCGTACATTATCACTTACGCTTACGAAACGTTTTTTACGTCACAAGAAACTTACACTAGAGCCTCTGACAGTCTCTTGCAAGCTCATAAAATAATGCAATCGCAGCGGTTCTGCGAGTATTTTGCTAATTATAAACATAGTATTCCTGTATTTTCCTTAACCATTAAGGTGTCCACTTTTTTTATATACAACGAGGGTTGCAACAAGCATACGGCCCGCCTGATTGTAAGCAGTTACCGTATACTATAGACGCCTGCAACTCCAGAGGATTCATATGCACGTCGCCTAGCCTAAAAGTTGTTGGAGCTTTGGGAAGCTTACTCACCATCAGGAACACAACACTACATACCTGAAAGGAGCAGAAAAGCAGTGCTATTATGGCTGTGGTCTTCTGTAAGGAGGAGGTACTTCACCAGTTGGGCTTCTCTAGACTCAATGTGTGATGGTACTTCGCTATGCCCTACCTCTCATTGTTGGACGTAGTTTAAGGACATACCCGGGTCCATAAAAAAAATACTACTGGAATCCTTTAATTTTGGTCATGTCCGATCCATTTCGGCGTGTCCGAGGTTTTTCACCCATTTGCACATATAAAATTAGAATTAAATATCAATATGTATGAGTATATACATGTATATGCCGTGTGATGCCGGCTGACTAGAATAGCACCACCCCATCTCCAGCGGGTGTCGTAAGAAGCGACAAAAGGAAAAATCCTACGGACGGGCAGCAGCGTCCGTCAAAACCCAATTTTACAGCTAGTGCGGTCGCCAACCCGCCTGCCAAGCGTGGCGACTATGGCAACTACCCCCAAGATGATAAGTCATATTTGTGGGAGGCCCATATCCAGCAGTGGACTGCATACGGCTGAAATGTAATGTATGTATACAGGGTGTAAAGATGAACGTTCTTAAGTGAGGAAAGCCCCGACTGTTGCCAAGCTGGCTATCAGTGGCCACTTGGCACGGCGCGAACTCAATGGAGGCGAATGTTAAAAGAATCTCGCAAGAAAATCTGAAGTATCACAATATAAATAATAATAAATAATAAATATGTTGGGACAATCTTACACAAATCGACCTAGTCCTACGGTAAGCTCAGTAAGGCTTGTGTTGTAGGTACGTACTAGACGACGATATATATAATAGATAGATACATATAAATACTAAAATAGATAGAAAACACCCATGACTCAGGAACAAATATCTGTGCTCATCACACAAATAAATGCCCCGACTGGGAATCGAACCCAGGACCATCGGCTTCATAGGCAGGGTCACTATCCACGAGGCCAGACCGGTCGTCAAAAATATAGATGTAGAACTTAATTTTAACAGTCTCCTATTTAGTTTAGTCGGTAATGACTACTGACCCTGCCTACGGAGAAGTAGATCTTTTTATTTAACATTCGAAACTTACACTAAACATTTAACATTGAACCTCGCCAAACTATGACGTTTGATGGCGAGATGCATTCATTGTGTTATACATTATTTTTATATTTTTAATACAAGACTGACCAGCGTTTGACCTCAGTCGCACCTGATGGTAAGTGACGACGAGGTCGAGGGTGTAGCACGCTGGTTCAGTAACAGCCTATTCACTCTTGCCTTGAAAAGACCCAAATTATATCTTACCGGGAGTACAGACGAAGGGAGCGAATTCCATTCCTTAGCAGTCCGCATTAGAAGAAGCAAATCGCTTCGTGCGAATGAATGGAATGCATGAATGGTAATATGAAGCAACTTAATCTACTTAACTTACGTGAAGTACTCTTTTATGTGATGCGATAATACTGATAATGATAACATTCGATATTTAAATCGAAAGAAAAATAGAAAAAATTGACTCGCGGTGGGACTTGAACCCACAACCACTGGATCACTAGCCCGGTGCACTACCAATTGTACTACACGATTACCGCTTAGACTTGTCAAATTTTTCTATCTATCCCTCGTCGTATACGTCATCATGGGTGACGTGTAAAACATCTGCCGCCAGCGTATTAAACACTTAACGGCATCGAAGTCTCAGTTCAAATTTCGAGTCAAATTGTCCATTTTTCTTTCGATTTAAATATCGAAGATATTAACGAATATATAGATAGCAGACGTTTCTGCATAACAAAAAATATCATTGTTTATTTAAAAAAAAATAAGTTTAAGGTACTCCCTCCTCGCGAATGCTCTTGGGATCAAATCCTAGTAAGGACATTTATATTATATGTCCTTATTTATATTGTTTTGTTCCTGATTTAAGAATGTTTTCCATGTACACTTGCACGTGGTCGCGGTGTGGCACCCTTAGGGCGATACTCGTTTGAAAGCGACGTCGGCGTCAACTTGGCCCAGTACAGTCAAGTGTAAAAATTCGTTCACTGCCAAAGTTTCAAAAATATGTACCGAGTAACTCTATTGTACAGTATTTATGAAAGGATTCTTTCGGTACGTATTTTTGCACTTGACTGTACCGCGAACATCGAAGTTCGTAATGTTTCGAACATTTTTCTCTTTTACTCCAATTAAGGCGCCATGAGAGTGTCAGAGACAATAGTCCGAAATTCACGAATATAGTTTTTCGCGGTAGCGCGGCGATTCTCAGATTGCACGCATTATAAGAACTGACAGCGGCCATTAATTTTATAGCTTACATTTATAGCGCTATCTGTGTAAAAAATGCTGTATCACCAAATTACCAAGTATCGCCAATAAGCCCAGGTTTTCCTTACTTAGTCTACAGCGCAGCGTGTATTCTTAATATTATCTCAAATTTTAACCAGTCTGATTTCAAATTACCTTCCCATAATTCTATTCATGTTTTAATTTGTTCATAGTACGAACACCTACGTTTGGTTACGGTTTGAGGTAATATTAAATATACCCGCTATATAAAGGGGTATCTAAATCTAAAATGAACGTGTGTAACTCTTAATCTATTAAATTTTCATTTAATATGTTTTAAAAAGTTAGAGACGGAAAGAATATTTATTTTTCACGTCTTTCATTTACCCGGGTATGTCCTTAAACTACGTCCAACAATGAGAGGTAGGGCACAGCGATTACCATCAGTCATCACGCTTGAATCTGGGGCAGCCCAACTGGGGAAGTACCTCCTCCTTACAGACGACCACAGCCATAATAGCACTGCCACCTTTCAGGTATTGTGTTGTGTTCCTGGTGGTGAGTAAGGTTCCCAGAGCTCCAACCCCCCTTAAAGGCCGGCAACGCGCTTGTGACTCCCCTGGTGTTGCGGGTGCCCATTGGCGACGGTAATTGCTTAACACCAGGTAGGTAATCCGTCTGCTCGTTTGCCGCCTATGTCATAAAAAAAAAAAACGATAAGACGTTTGTTTGTATATATGTATGTATATAGTAACGTAGTAAACCTTATTTACCTGTGGAATCTAGATCCGGATCTCCATATTTACGATCCAAGTGTTTATGCTCCCGCGCAGGTGTCGTGTAGTTCCGGCGCCATTGAAGTTTGTTTACGGCCGCACATAGACAATGTTCGGTTATTTTTAGATCAAAAAGAGGGTTCAATCGGACTGTTTTTTGGGCATGTGTGCGCTGGATTTAGCGATTGGTACTAAGATTAGTAAAGGTAGGTCAATATATTAAATTTGTGAAGTTTTAAATTTACATATTTGTTTATCCAAAATAAATTTAGTAAAAGGCTCATCGATTCAAATGGTGACCGAAGAGCTAGTAGCTTCCTCGCTCAACGCATTTGTACAGAGACCGAATGCTGCCAGCATTCTCGGCACGATGCCGAGAGGGCCCATTTTTTCTACCTTTTAGTTTATAATAAAATTATGTTTTCTTTTATTGTAATAAATTAAATCAAAATATTTTAACAAAATGATACATAACAACAAGAGACATTAAATAAAATTAACACTAGGTACCAATAAATATAACTAACTTAAAATTACATAAATAAAATTAAAATCTAATTTTGGCCCTCTACCGAAAATAAGTCATTTTGTCAGGTTAATTTCAATTCTAGCATACCTATCAAAGCTCGCTAGACTAAGTCAAAGCTAGCTTTAAGCTGAAAATATTTAAAAAGTTATATTTCAAGCACCATTCTACAAATAGAATTGCATTTAATCTACTTAAAACCATGTTATATTTGTAATAGTAGTATATTAAACACTAAATGTGATAAAATGCAACAGTTATTATTAAATACAAACTAATTTATATCAACACAACTTCAATAGTTTACACTTTTTCAGCCTCCGACTTTTTTTTTTCTAAACCGCGCCCAAGCCAGTGTCACCTGTCAAATTTAAAAAAAAACTTTAATGACGGGTATGACAGGAGCGCTACCGCGAACTTCGATATTCGTATATTTCGACGCTCAAACGGGCAAGTGCTACTGGGAAAACTGTCAAACTAGTTCGATCGAACGGTTTTAGACGTTTCACGTGTATGGATCGAAGAACGTGCCACAAGTGCTACCGGGAGGCCAACGTGACACGTAATTTTGACAACGTATATTTCGAAAATAACTGTCAAAACACACGTTAACTCTTGAGCTATCGTGTTAGTTTCGATTCCTAAAAAACTTCGTATTTTCTTAGACATTTGTGATCACAGATTATAATTTTGAATCATTTGACAGCTACGTGTTTGAATATCTTACGAGTATTTTGTTTTTGTACATCATCTTGAATTTGTTTCTACGTAAGTAGACCATAATCAGTCTAATAAAATATATTTTTATTGTAAATTAGGTAGGTTATCATTTATCTTGTTTTAGATCAAACTTTGGCCGAGGAAAGACGGAACCGCTGGTAGGAAACGGCTGCTCGAGATATTGAGGGGTATGCACATCCCAGACAATGAATTTGTTTTTGGGTTACCCGTGAATTGTTCCAAACCCTGTGTGCGGATGTTGCCGTCGGAATACTACAGCAGCCGTGAAATTCACTATGTTGGCAAGGTAATATACTACTAGGTGAAATCAATATGGTAATACAACATTATATTTTCTGAATGTTTTTGTTATTACCATCAACTTTAACTATGGGGCCAAAACTGAAATCAGTAAATAAGTACCTATAGTATTATAAGTGTTTGTTAGTATGGGAAGGTCACAAGCTAGAAAGTTGAACTTTTCTGTTTTGTTTATATTAACAAGTAAGTAAGGGGGACTACCGCGGACCAAGCGCAGACACTTAAGCACCGCAAATAAGCTTTCCTATCGAAAGAATACGAGTTTGCGGTGCTTGCAGTAGAAACTAGGGCCTTGGTCAAGTGACACCAAAAAATTTCTAAAAGAAATGTCGTCTTGGCTTATAGTTGCCACAGGGGTCTATAGAGCCGGATCCTTCCTGGCCCAAAAACTAAGTCTTGCAATCCAGAAGGGCAACGCCGCCAGTATTCTGGACAGCATACCAGAGGCAGGGGGATTTGGCGAGGTTTTTTACATTTAATTTTATTTTATTATAACACCAAGCTGTATGCTTAACAGTAATAAAAATCAATTTCATAACCACTTGTTATTCAACCAGAAGTACTGAAGTGGAAATAATATTATACATAGCAAATTATACAAATTACATGACAAATGTCACTCCGGGAGTGTTGGACAATTAATAGTTTCTTTAAAATTTTAACTTGTAATGTTAACATTAACTACTTCATTAATTTTTCCAGATATCATAGGCAGCTACCAGCACCTAGCACCTGGGTAGAGTAGAGCAGAACCAATGTCTCAGATCATCACAACAGCTTTCAGCACAGATTCAGTGCTCTCAGTCACAGGGAGCATGGATTGTCATAAAATCTGGGTAAGACCTCTATATTCTAATCAAAGTTTGAAATATAAGCTTATTCAACTTCTCATATCAAAGACTATATAATCACCCTAAAATAAATTTGACTTTGGGGTTTGGCAAGTACCTCTTATGGTGATAATGATAACTGATAAATATTATTTTATTCAGAGTATCAGCATCCTACTAGTAACTATTTAGGATTATTCCATGAAAATAGATATAAGGTTCCATACCAATATAATTACTTAGCTGCTCTAATTACCACTAACTGTTTATATTTGATACTGACTGTATGTAGGTATCTGTTATATTTCTATAAAGACAGGTACTTAAAACAAATTTGTCAAAAATAATAATAACCCTAGGTGTAGATATAACTAACAATGATGGCAGGGATCCGCCACAAGTACATATAATAATTTTGATTATGAATATTTTTAGGAGATTATTATTACTTTATAATTATATTAATTTTGTGTATGACATGATGATTTAATTAACTTAATAATTTTAATTTTTGGTAGATATTATATCTAAGGAATGTTTTTGTGTCCGTATTTTTTAGTTAGTATTAAGTATATTGAATGTATTTCAAATGCAAACTATGTTGCTAATGAATTAAATAAATAAATAGTGTGGAAGCCCTTGGTAAAACTATGGATCTATGGAGTAACATAAATTGCTTTTCTGTACTCTTCTGTAGGTGGCTGATAGTTGAAGTCCAGACAAAAAGGACACATGGGTATCATTTAGATAGTTATGTTGTTTTAAGAATATAATAAGACTAAATCCTGTAAACTCCACAAAATAGAACTGATAGAAGTACCTAACGAAATATAGATAGTACAGTATGTAAGTTCATTTAAATTGTATTGTTTGGACCATAATTTATTATACCAATTTAATTTTTTGCAGTTTCTTCAATTAATCTTCAGTGTGGTGCTGACTGCACCAAGTCATCGACACTTATCACCAGGTGTGACTGAGGTCAAACGCTGATCAATTTTGTATATAAAAAAAAAGTTCTATGCATTGACCAGAGGCAATTTAAAGGTATGTTTCATGAATCAAAACACTATCCCTTAAATTTTAAAGTTGTGAAAAATGTATTATGACATATATATATAAGAAGAACCATATATATATGGTTCTTGGTATCTAAGACTTAATCAAAGTAAAGCACTTTTCCATTTGGTTGCAGGACTAAGACTTGCAGGTCAGGAACAAATAAATAGTTTTAAAAAGTACTTACTACTAGCAAGGATGAACACTGAAATTAATTGTAAAAGTAAACTATCCGGCACGGGCATTGTCCCTAAGTTGCAAGCATAGAAGATACTCATTAAACGGGGTATATGGGGGAGACCTATGTTCAGCAGTAGACATCCTAAGTATCCTCCGCTTGTACTGTGCAATCACGAATGCGCTCAAAAACATGTTAACATGCACTTTATGTATGACGACTGTACCATAATCAAGTTATTTTACTTTATATAAATGTCAATGGACAATAATATACTTAGGGTGACGGCAGAGAACTCATTTTATTAAACAAGCACACGTCCCACCCGATGGTAAGCGGTCAATGTAACCAATGGACACCTGCAACATTAGAAATTTACATATATCGGAAATCGTGACAATTGTCGCTGTGGTGAAATAGGGGCCTGATGTTATGTTATATGATTGTTGATGTACTGGATTGTTAATATAATTGGAGTTACTATATGACAAAACTCCCTTTTTTACCAATAAAGTTTTAAAATATATACATATATGTTTGATTATCCCTAGTAAATTCCCTTTGACCTGTATGAGATAAATATTTCTGCCTGTAATATCAACTGCTGAACTTTGCGACAACATGTGGACTTCACCTCATGTTTTGAGGTTGCAACCGCAATCCTCTTTGATGGACTCCTTTCTAAGCTGTAGCTAAGATATCTGGAGAATACTGGCGAATATCGTTGAGTGCTGATTCGACTAAGTAAGGAGCTACGAAATTGTCTGGTGAACCTGTTAACGGGGTCAAGAGTTGTTTGTATATAGTTGTAGTATTCTATAAAAGTTCAGGTACTGTAGTACCCTACTATTGAATTTTTATTTCTGATAAGGTACATAAAACAATATATATATTATAAAGTACTATTGTTTCTGGCATAAAACTCAGGTAAAACAACCCAGATCCATTTGTCCACACGAACGCTTTTCGCATAGAATACTCAGGAGTATGCACTTTTCCATACACGCTCATAACGCTCTCCATAACGCTCTTTCCTCTTAACAATATAATATACAAATATCGCTGCCATGCTGGATGGCGATACTAAATCGCCGGGCGAGGAACGAGCCACCAGCCCTAAGGTCCCCGGAGGACCGGATAAGCATGTAAGTTTGACTGCTCTCGGTCCCCGTGGGTCAAGTGTCTTGACAGTGAACGGCGCAAACATGTAATTGTTACAGTGGGACAGCGCCAGGGTTTCCACACATGCATGTACAGTCAGCAGCAAAAGTTTCTAAGCGTTTGAAGTATTCAAAATGACCTACACGCGCTCTTATTCTCTTGACAATAGAGACGTGTTGACCTCATTTTGAACACCTCAAATGCTTAGCTACTTCTGCTGCTGACTGTACCATCGCAAACTAAAGGCCGTATCTGTTGCCAGGGCACGAGAGTCCTCCCGTCGGGTCTCTTGATAATGATCACGCACCAAGCCATGAGGCTCTAATATAGCCGGCGTAGGTATCAGCGCTGACCACAGCCCGACGGATGGTTGAGGCTGGCGTGGCAGAACAGGCAGCCCGTGTTCATCGAATATATGTGGCGGTGTGTGAATATATATGGTATCGGTCCACTGTTTTACTGCAGTGGCAGCGATGTGGGGCTACTATATTAGCCCCGAGGGGCTAACCTACGGCTATACGGAAACCGTTTGGGTTCAGCCAACATTCAGACCAGACTCTTTTTTAAATAACTCTATAATAAGTGAGCCTTGTTAGAAAAAGCTGTGCAGAGGTCAGAAGTTCTTTTCCACCCACTGGCATATAGGTCTGTCCCAAAGTTTATGCATTACATTAAAGCAAAGAAACACAAGACAAGTCTTAAAAACCAGAATTTAATAAAAGTAAAAGTAACATAATACATTTCACATTATTAGGAAACAATTTTTATAATTTTGTGCAACCATTAATTTATGCACAGTTACAAGGGTTCATGATCCCAATTTAAAGTATTTAATTTATCTCCATTCGTTTTTTACCCAATTTATGTACTGATTGATCTACAATGGTAATAAATAACACATAGTTTTTACATGTGACCTTTATATCTTATAGTTATAGTAAACCATTATATTTTTCTGATTTTCATCTGCTTCCACCAGCAACCCAACAAAACTGTTCTGTATCCAATGGTAGGTTCAATCCAAACTGCCTGAAAAAAAAGTTAACAGTTTAAATACAGAAGTTCTTCAAAGTAGGGATGGCAAGAATGTTATGTGATAGAGTTCATAAGACCACAGGAATAGAATCTATGGGGTAAAATTTCATGACAGGTAATGAGTTCCAATATCAATAAACTCAGTATTAACGCTTTTTTCATTTAAATACAAATTCTTATTATGATTAATTTTTACACATTTAAAATAAACATATTTTTACAAACCACTCTAGCTACTCTAATATGGTTGAGTTAATATAATTTGCCACAACATCTCTCATGCTCCAACAAGTATGTGATTGCGAAAGTGATGGATAGGGCTATATATACTATACATATATATGATAAAATGGCAACCATGCTATCCATTTTGGTTTGATGACAGCATATTACTTCAATCATATATGAACTCTCTAGTAGATTCCTGTCTCATAAGTAATAATATTTAATGGAATCAAAGTGAAATGATACAATGATTTGTATGATACAATTGACAATATTTGTGACATTAGAACATTAAAAGTAGTTAAGCATGTGAAGTGTGACAAAAATAACAGTTTTCTGATTAAAAGAGCAAGAGTGGTTATGCCCAAGGTGGGTATAAAAAAATCACACTAAAGCAAAGGCTGACTTCCCAGATTTATGTTCACACTCCAAACACAATTAAATAGTTTGAGTAATGCCACAATAAGCTCTCAGGGATCATACATTTATTAACAGTGATTGGCACTAATGGTGCAAAACTTTAACAAAACTTGTTCAACTGAGGTATAGTAATACTTACTTTGGCAAATTACTGTCCAATTTAATTGTATATTGGAATCTCAATATGCATATAGTGGTGTAAGCATATAATTGTTTTTATAGCTCTATACACTCTTTTATGTCCACTTAACAAGTTTAAAGTTTTGCACCCATAGTGCCTATCACTGTTTATAACATAAACCTACCTATTGTCATTCACTACTGTTTAGCACCCCTAAGCCGCTTTTCAAGCTCAGTCATGATGCTGACACTCCAGGAGCAGTTTTTGTAAAATTCTTTGTACTCAAGCGTAACACCTGAGGAGCACAGTTTCTTTTCAGTTGCTCGCTGACAAGGAAGCCATTCTGCAAAAGTAAAATGAAAAAATGTTTTTACATACAATATCTTTTTCTGCATGATGTAATAAATAATGTAAAACAGAAAAATTGTCTTAGTACTTATAACATATTTTGTACTTTATGGCTAGTTTAGAACTTGTATATTTTGTTGGAATTATCTGTAAGAAAGCTCAATGACTATCACAACAAGTTAAAGATGATATTAACTCCTTACCTTTATCTACTTTGTAATATGACATTTATCCCTGAATATGTATGTATGATTTTGCCAATATTAAAGACACATTACTCTCTTTCTTGGGCCCTCTCATGATTGTAGTGATCACCAGATAATCTCCTGTGTGTATAAAATTTCTCCATCGGCTTCTCTCCATGACGTTGTGTACTACAGCGAGTAGTTTGATGAATATGTGTTGTTTACTTGATGTGATCCGTCTAGTAGTGGTCTGCTTAATCGGCTTCCCTCAGTGTGATTAATAATAGTTGGGTCATTAGGCTTTCTTGAGATTAATTCTTTATTTACTGCAAATTTCATTTAGTTTCTCTGTTTATTTAAAATCAAATTCTCCAAGACGAGCAACCCGCGAATCAACATGCGTAACCAGAAACAATATTTTTGACATTAATAATTTTACATAATATAAATGATAAAGAAGAAAAAATTCAAAATGGGTCAATTAGGTATTAAATCGTATTATACAAGGTTTATTAGTCTTTAGCGTACTTGAATTCAATTATTGCTGTATATTTAACCCACATTTAAGCAAATAAATAAATTATCCGGACATTTATCCCTGCGTGTGAAGTACACTTTTCGTTTCCTTCGTTTTATCATCGTTTTATGGATTGTCTATGGTTCGAACGAACGAAGTCGAGATCGAAGTAACTTGGCGGTTCCACCAACAATTTACTATCGTTCGGATCTAACTTCGATCGGAGCTCGTTCGATCGTTTTTCCCGGTAGCGCCCCTGGCCGACGAAGTCGCGAAGAAAAGCTAATACCCTAATAAATAACAGGTTTGATTTATTAATGTTTAATGGTGTTAAGTACGTGTAAAGTAGCAAGCACGTGGTAGTAATCCATACGTATCATCTGGAACAATTAAACCGTAAACGCAACAAAAGATCACCCGAAAAATCATGCTTATTTTTCAGCGAGCGGCCTTCGGAGAGGCGCGGGGGAGGGGCGGGAGGTCGGCATTGACGTCACGCGAACCCGCCAATAGCGTTCCTTCGCTGGCATCCTTAACACTCAATCCAATAACGTCACATCTACATACAACGCTCATCTAATATCAACTTTATTTTAACGTCATTAGGGTTGTGTTTTAAATTACAATGATTGGGTTCTTAGGTTATAACAGTTGGGCCGGCTTGCCCGTTTGGGCTTTGGTTTACGTTGTAGTACTTATAAATTGGCTACAGATAACAAAATAAAATACTACGTGTGTTTAATTAAATGGGGACTGAGTTAATGAGGGCGCTGACATTTCTGCTGGGTCTGTGACTTAGCTTAACTTTTATCTTAACGGATCTAAATGTGCGGATTTTTTTTAAACTTTCTAAATTTAAATTCAGAATTTATAGGAAAAAATAAATTTCTTTATAATCTCCCTCTAATATGTATTTTAGTTACTACCTAGTAGGTAATTTAAAATGGACATAATGCTGATTCGTACAGTGTACCTAAGAATATGATAATTATACGCGTTTTAAAACATTGTAATGTAAGCCAAACTAAAACAGCTGATTATTTATTTAAACAGGATACAAATAGGATAGAGATACAAATATTTAATATTGACTTGGTTATTTTTTTGCATTATCTAATTAATTAATTTACACATAAAATATAGCTTAGCTAGGCATAAAAATAATGACAAGGGCCTTTCTTAGATTTAATGTAGAGTAACTACTCTTACTTGAGGCATTGTAGCAAGGATGCTGGCGGCATTTCCTTGTTGTATCGCAATGCTGATACGTTGTGCGAGGAAGCCGCCAGCTCTTCGGTCACCTGTTACGTCAACACTTTTACTTTATATTAAGATTATGACATTAATACTGTTAACTGATACTGATAACGTGCCAATCTTCGATTCGGATTTGAACCCAGGACCATCGGCTTCATAGGCAGTGTCACTACCAGACATAGAAGTTTTGGTGGCAATAACGTCAATTAACTAGGGAGGTCCTTCCGATATAAAATTTAACGATACTTATTTCGAAGTGACGTGAAGTATATACTCAATATTAGCTTTAAAGTTTACTGGATAATTGAAAAGCAGACAAGAATCGATAAAATATCAGAAACTAAAAACGAAAGCAGACCTGTTACCAAGCTTCTGTAAGTTCTGATTATAACTATGCTATGAATGCTATGATTGATATGACCCAACCCACTATTTAGGAGTTTTAAAATTGAAATAAAAATCAACCTTTACAAATATATATTTTTTTCATATTCAATCGTTCTGTATGCAAAGTAAACTGAAACCAAAAAGTAAAGTAATTTGCATATTTATAATATACGTTATTTTATACCTAGTCACAAGTAACATAAGTAATGTCATAAGAAAGTACAACTTATCGATAAGATAATATCGTATAGAAGTCCCTAGCTAAATTGTATTCGTGCCACGAAAAGTTCTATGTTTGGTCATTTCCCACTAGGCCAAACCTGGCCCGGTACCGCGAACATTGAAATTCGTACATTTCTAGCATCTTTCTCTTTTACTCCAACTAAGCCGTCATGAGAATGACAGACAATTGTCCGTAATTTACGAATATCGTTTTTCGCGGTAGCGCTGCTGTCGTCAAACCTGCGGGCCTACTATGGTTGGAGTTATCACGTCGATAGTATGATAAAAACGTGATAATGGATAGTTTATCGACTATCATATAACCCATACTATGGTTGCACGCGTTATAGCGAAGTTAAACACTTTTGACAACGATAGACGACAGTCGATAACTGCTATCGATTTGCATACTATGGTCGTTGGATAATATGACATACTGTCGAATTTTGACAGTTCAACGTGGTTCATTTTAACTACATGCTCACTAGGTGGTGATAAGCCTTATCCACGCCTTGTCGTCAACAATGTTTTTGTAAAAAACATTATATTGAGTTAATTACCAGTAAGTATAGTGTTTTTGTATGACTATAATGAAAGTTACCAGTTAGAGCATTTATTTCGTTGGATATTTGTTTGGAGTCTTTGGAGTTTTCCTTAAGTATGTGATTTTTTTTGTAGAAACGGCAAGAATCATTTCATTCATGCATGTGACCGCTGCTGAAGAAAAAGAACGTAAATAAAATCAGCGCAGAACAATACGGGATAGTTGCAACCCATTTGAGATGTAAAATGAGGAGTTACGGGATACTTATAGAATGCGCAAGGAGGTGGCAGTATATTTATGCGAAGAACTCGAAGCCCGTCTCCAGCCTCGTCACGGCGATGGCCTGAAGGTTTTACCTTCACTGGACTGGACAAGACCATAGGTTGTCCATTGGACTGTCCACTTTAAGTGCATATTTGGACCAGTTGTTGAAAGCTGATAACCAGAGGTATGTTTATATACCTATGTAGATACTGATCTAAATACCAAATTGAGGATTAATACAGGTTTTTTTTATGTGTACCTGTGTTATGTTGTAATGGTAGCTGTGTAGGTGGTAGGTATAATTGTTATATTAATGGTAGTTCTTTTGAAATGTAGGTTTTACTTTGTCCCTTACCCACTTATCTCAATACATAATTCGATAATGCAATATTATTTGGATGTGTGGCTGAGGCACATATTTCTAATAATATGTTGTTTTAATTACAGTCTTAAAGATAAGTGGATAACGAATAGTCCCGGAGGACAGTTGCCAGAGGTTTCCAGAAGGTCTATGACTTGCCATCTCTCTTGGGTACCTACAATAGATTGTACTCAAATAATAAAATCTCCACTATTCTGCCATACAGAGTTGAATATTTAAACCGCAGAGGTGTTCACTCCCTTAATGTGCAGGTAGTAAATATTAAAGTATAAATTAATATTACTTACTAATATAATTTTTCCCTCCATTTCTTGTAAAAAATTTAATATCTGATCATTGATTTTAACAGGGAACAAAATTATGATTTACAGATTTACTTCAATAGGCAATAATCATAGAAGTGATAACTGATATGTTATTTATTATCACTATTTCACAATTAATTGTAAAATCTAATAACTATTATAAATTAAATATTACCTATGTTAATATAAACCGCTGTCCTGATTTTGATAAAATATGTCTAATGTTATTTGCTAGATGACCTGCTTTTAAATAAACCATCATCATCATCATCTTCCTCGCGTTGTTCCGGCATTTGCCACGGCTCATGAGAGCCTGGGGTCCGCTTGACAACTAATCCTAGGAATTGGCGTAGGCACTAGTTTTACGAAAGCGACTGCCATCTGACTTTTCAACCCAGAGGGTAAACTAGGCCTTATTGGAATTAGCTTGATCCTTAGCTAGCTTTTTTTCTGGAAACTCCCTGTCACATACCTAATTTGTACTGTAGGAGTACTATAATTTTGACTCAATGACTTGCATATTTATATGTTCAGTTACTACCTATTTCCTTTATTTTCAGGAATGTTCCCATAGATGTAACGGACGCAGAGATAGAGGAAGGCGCTCCTCAAGGCCATCAACAACATTACCCGCATAACGGGTTACTGTAAGAGTGGCCCAGGAAAAAGGATCACGTCTAATAAATACATTATTCACCTATTACTATGTTTTATTATGACACGAATACCTATTTAATTTACTTACTTATTTATATATAAAAAAACCTTTACATGATATTACAGTTTAAGTAATGCGCCATTAAACTAATACAATCATTAATGCTTTAATTATGCTTTGATGTCAATGGTACAGTATCTAAACCACCTCAGCTCGGATATATCTGATGGCGACTGTACAATATTATGGCCAAAGAAAAACATAACGTATTTTAGATGGCGCTACATGTTTTTTAGTATATAATAAGTAACTAGATTGTCAACCCGACGGGCTTGACACCATATACCAGCTGCCGTAGGCCTTGCTGTCGTTACTCCAGAAAACGATACACTGTGGAATATTTAAATAATGGTCGAAACCTCATTATGTAGGTGCATTTATAATATTAACAGGCCATTGGCTTAAGACTATGAAATGAAATATAGCTTTACAGAGCCTTGCCCTGTGTCCCTACGCGGGTTCTCAAGTAAATAATACAACCATTGAAAAATAACTATATAATTATTATAATTTTTATATAAATGTAGCTTCTTGTAACATTTCGGTGGCATCAAGATTTTCTAATTTGCCATTTCTGAAACAAAAATATTGATTATCATTCGCTGCGGTTATTGGAGAAGTTGAACTATATTTTAAGAATTAATTTGTCAAATTTGGATACATTTAAAGAGACATTTTTATTGGTAATAGAGTTGTGGAAACATACCTCTCAATAAATGTAACAAAATTTTTCAAATGTGACTGTATAAATAAATATGTATAATAATTTTCAACTATTATTGTACTATAGTGTACACACATTAACAAGTTTTGACTCTTATGGGCCCACCCCTACTGAAGACTCCCTTCCAATAGCGGCAAGGCCCAGTTCGTGTTCCTCGCCTACTAACGGAATCTCTACATTATCACCAGTGGCAGTCTTAGCCGGTTTGTTGCAGCGTTCATCTTCTAGGCATTTCGTTTTAAATGGCACCAAGACTGAAGATAAAAATAAATACATAAGAGATACATTAACACACAATATTAAAGTACTTATTAGTGTAATATGTTTAAAATATGGGATTTCGTTCATTACATTCAATAGTTAACGCCTGCAAATTAACTTATTATATTGTTGCCGTGTGATGCCGGCTGACTAGAATAGCACCACCCCATCTCCTTCCGCGAGTGTCGTAAGAGGAGGCAAAGGGAAAAATCCTACGGACGGGCAGCAGCGTCCGTCGAAACCCAATCTATAACTACTGCGGTCGCCAACCCGCCTGCCAAGCGTGGCGACTATGGCAACTACCCCCAAGATGATATAAGTCATATTTGTGGGAGGCCTATGTTGATGCACCGCCACTGGTATATTGCCCCTCCACAACAATTTTCAAATTGAGCGCTGGTGACCTAGCGGTAAGAGCGTGCGACTTGCAATCCGGAGGTCGCAAGTTCAAAACCCGGTACCAATGAGTTTTTCAGAACTTATGTACAAAATATCATTTGATATTTACCAGTCGCTTTTCGGTGAAGGAAAACATCGTGAGGAAACTGGACTATTCCCAATTAGGCCTAGTTTACCCTCTGGGTTGTAAGGTCAGACGGCAGTCGTTTTCGTAAAACTAGTGCCTACGCCAAATCCTGGGATTAGTAGCCTAGCGGACCCCAGATTCCCATAAGATTTTAAAAGTCAAGCCTTTTACCTAGGTGTTCTTCTGGTAGGGTAATATGGATCATATATTGCATCATCATCATCATCATTATCAGCCCATTGCATTCCACAGCTGGACATAGGCCTCTTCATTAATATAATGTTGCGATATGCAAAACAAGCTTAAATAATAAAAAATAAGTTGGCACATATTTTGACATTAAGTTTCATGAACATTATCTTGTAAGTGGTCATGATTTAAATTCACCATACTCTTTTAACCATAAGGTATGACTTTGTTAATCATGATATCATTGTTACATTTAACAACATACATATACATATTTTACATATTTTTAAGGAGACAAAAATATGTATTCAGACCTTTATACCTTGGGAATAGAGTTGTGCCTACATATCTCTCAATAAATGTTTTAACATTTTTATAGGTGACTGTATTTGTAAGTAGTTTTATTTAGACAAATTAACTTAATAATTATGCAACTATCTTCATACTATAATGTACTCACATTGCCAATTTCTTGTCTCTTCTGGGCCCATTCCTTCAGAAGACTCTTACCCAAAAGCGGCAAGGGCCAGTTGATGGTCCTCTCCTACAACCGTAATCTCTAAACTGTTACCGGTAGTGGTATTAGCACATTCACCTACCGGGCATGTCTTTTTAAATCGCACCAAGACTGAAAACAATAAGTCATACTTAAGTCATACATTAACCCTTCATAAGGCCCCATTGACTGAGATATGGTACACAGAATTTTATACAGCCTGTCTTAGGAGCAAATTAAATTTCCAACAAGTACAAACATCATAGTGCCATATTATGAAGACAGTATGGTTGAATTTTTAAGTGAGCATATGTGGTTGATATATTGCCTCTGCCTTATAATTATAAAGTATATACTCAATACAAAAGTACTTATTAATATAAAATGTTTAAAATTTAGGATTCTGTTCATTACATTCAGCAGTGGAATGCAAGTTAAGTTAATATAATGGACAATATTGAAACTTCACATAACACACAATGTGTGATGAGCAGAAACATTATATCCCTAATTTACGATAGTATATTTAACATAAATATTGTTTGTTAAGAAATATATCTTCTTACAAGGTTATACTGTCAACGGAAGTTTGTCTATATCTACACCTATTTAAATAAAAAGTACTTACAGTTTTCCATGCCTGCACAGATTTCTCCGATCCGTGCTCCCGAAGTAAATGTGCAAGGGCCTCCCATTGCGCCTCGAAGTTGGCGCTACCGAGAGGCCCATTATATTCCCCATAGGCGAAGTGCGGGGTGCTGCGCCAACATTCTTTTTTGGGTGCCGGAGCATCGACTGAAAAACATTCATTTTCAACATTACATTCACTACTTCACGAATAAAGAAACTACAAGTTATACATAATTTATAGAGACTTCATTATTTAACAGTGTACTTACATCTCGGGAGGCATCTTTTTCCAATAACTAACTCCAATAATATATAGAAACTTATGTTAAGACTTTAAATTCGCGCGAACGTATATTCAGTGTCAAAACTGACACAAGCGGCAAAAGTCATATTTATTATCCGTACGGTTTATAATGTAATATGAAATATGTCAATTAGTATAGAGCTGTCACCTATTTAAGTCTTTTTAAATTTTGACGGCTACTAATAAAACAAGCTATTCATTATCGAGCTACGTCCGACCGTTCAAAATAGTCGGCCATGACAGTTTTACTTCAAAAACTCTACGCATAGACAATCGTTTCCACTATCGTGTGATAGTGGATATGTGGTAACGTTATCGACGTGATAGTTATATCATTCGATGTAACCATGTTAGCAAAATCGATAACATATCGACAATCGGTAACAATTGTCCCACCGTTTCACGCGATATGTGATATAACCATGGTAGGCCCGCTGTCTACTTTACCGTTTTTTAATTGCTTTACAAAACGAGACAGAAATGCTATAGAAACTGTGAAACGCGAATTCAGAAAATATGTCATTTGTAAATAATATGCACAGGATGGCTGATACTTTTTGCGAGTTGTTTCATACGTTACTATTGATGCTGACTATACCTACCTATCATTCACCAACGTCCAGTGCTGGAAATAGGCGTCTTCTATGCCACCGCTGCAGCGATCCTTGAGCATGGGAGTTTAATGCCATAACCACCATTAGCAGGTGGGTTGGCGATCGCAGAGACGAGACGCTACTGCTCATACTCCGGTAGTTTCTCGTCGCAGTTTAGGGACAATACCCGAGTCCATATCATCTTTCTCGCGTTGTCCGGGCTTTTGCCACCGCTCATGGGAACCTGGAGTCCTTGCAACTAATCCCAGGATTTGGCGTAGGCACTAGTTTGTACGACAGCTACTGCCATCCGACCTTCCAAACCAGAGGGTAAACTAGCCCTTTTTGGGATTACTCCGGTTTCCTCAGGATGTTAACATAATATAATGTTAACCCGTCTCATGTTACCATTAAAATTTTAAATTCTAAGATGGCGGTCGTGATTCTAGCCAGGCTATTGCCCCCGATGTTCCAGAGCCACTGTTTACTTTGGCATATTATCGGCTCGCTTTTGTAAATGAAAACAGTTATCAAACTCTATAATCTATGGTCTGCAATAACTGCCGATAACAATATGAAAATAACGTTAAGTTCGATGCTGATTGAAACTCATTGATCCCTTCCATGTAAGCTTTATAACGTATGCTGGTTAAATTTTAATACTTAAATAAAATAAATGGATAAATATTACAATATTAATACACGACCGACCTAGTCCTACAGATAAGTCCAATAAGCCTTGTGTTATAGATCCTAGACAACGATATATGTATATTTTTACATTCCCTGGCCAGGATTCGAAGTTCGAACCCGGGATTTCTTTCAATTTATTTCATTACGCAACTTTACCAGACATGCTATGCCTCTTTGCACGTGGATCCGTTTGCATGCGTACGTAACGAAATGTTATTTAATTACATTCCCCACATATCATTTCCGATAATTTGATTTTCTATTTACACTAATATTTATTTTATTTGTAAATGAATGGCGGACGCCGCGCGGGCTACATCGTCTATTCGCGGCCCCGATTCGAGGTTATTTAAACACGCACTGACGTATGCCACGTCAGTACTACCAACCTAACCAGTATAGCTTCTCCTTGATCCGTGCCCTTCGATAAAGAACCTCGTCTTTATTGACAAGCGCGCGTAAAAATAACCCATAGACAAGATATTGGTTTTATGTGCGTTGAATCAAAAGCGCGGGAAAATTTATTGCGTTCTACGCCGATTATTAGGTGTGATGATTTGTTTTTAAGGAGTTGGATTGGTAATTCAGAAATAACTGGTATTTGAATCTATTATTAACTTCATAGTGGTTTAATGTATGTTTGCGAATATGGTTTGAATGTTTTGTAATAATTAGGTGTAGAAACGTTATTTTCAAGATTTGCTTCTTGATTTCAAAATAATTGAGGATTTACGAATAAAAAATGTGTACCTAGTATTAAACCAATTACATATCTGGTACAGCAGACAAGAATCGATAAAATATCAGAAACTAAAAACGAAAGCAGACCTGTTACCAAGCTCCTGTAAGTTATGATTATAACTCTGCTATGATTGATATGACCCAACCCACTGCGTTGATTGGAATGTTTAAGATTTAAACAGGCCAGAAACCGCGAACCTCTCTGTCAAATTTCTGTCGCTCGGCCGTGAAAATTTAACATACAGGTCTCCTTAGTATTATAATATTATTTAATATAGGTACAGACAATCTCAGAGTAGTGAGGTTTGTGGTAGGTCCTAAAACAGTGTGTATTTTTTTTCATTTGCTTGTAATTAACAATAAAATAATCGATGTAACAGAAGATGGATAGTGGAACTCTTTAGTGGTCTCTATACGGGAATAGGCTGATTAGGTAGGAATGATACGTTTTGACGAGTTCTATACCCTTCGGACGCATAGTATAGACGACAATGAATAAGAATATTTTTAGCCGAGCTTCTCATCTAAATTTCAAATATGTTCTATTGTTCATCTATAACAACTATACTTATATCAAACTTTCAACGATAATCATCACACCCACTGAATAACACATAATCATCCCGTCTTTGTTAGTTGGCTATCTTTTGGCCCATAAAAAACCCTTTAGTCTATGTCTAGAGTCATAAAGTTTAAGTAGTCGCAATCAGCGTGCATTCTGCAAGGTTCAAGTAGGCCGTTATATCGGGCGGCGTGCGCGCGCAGCAATCGATCGCGGGAGATGTCTCTCCAGCCGGGAACAACACGTTGTCTATGGACAGATGGAATGCTGATACTTTAAGGTTTTTTATAGTTACATATGATTGACCTACTGATGATGTAGGTTAGACTCTAGCAAATGCAAATATAAGTGAAAAACTTAACTAAAAGGTCTAAGTATGTAATTGTTCAGAGATTTAATATGGAACTTACGTCAAAATTTTAATATAGAACGCCGATATGTTTGTACTGACACGTTACTACTACATAGGCCAGGTGATTAAGCTAAGTTTTTCCCCTATAATAAAGTACATCTAGCCAGTTAGGTACACTCTATAAAGTTATCAGTACCAGTTTAAATCTTTGTTTACAATAATTACAACATTATGAAAACTACGAGTAGTTACTTAACTAGTAGTAGTTGCATTAAATCTAAAAAAAACTAATCTTACCGGTTTTAGTAGTGTTAGTGTTTATATAATATCTATTTACTTTAAAAAAAAACTTATTTTAGTATCTCATCGTAATGCTTTGCTAACCCGAAGTCCATTTAGCCCAACCAATCTAAAGGCTAATTGATTCTTGCAACTAGGATTTATTAAAGATTAATCCGATTCTAACATAATTATATCTACTGATTTTCGCAAGAAAATAATTTGCCACCTGGCAAATACCAACACCTGGCAACACATTTCCTGGTTTTTAAAAACCTTATTGACCCTCACTGGCACTAAACATTGGTTATAAAGCATTTTTAATAAACGCAATGTTTGTATAACAGAGATAACTAAGCTAAAGAGTGTTCATGTAACGTCCACTTTTTATTTTGCAATATATTACAAAACACTTGTTGTGCCAAATAAAGCCGCGAGCTCTCTCTGCCAAATTATTGAAGTCGGTATCTGAAATACAGTGGAGGAATCTTTTTTATAGCGAAAAACAGGCTTTTTTCTATAAAATTACTAACTATTCTATATAATTATTATCATAATATAGAGGTTTAAGATTGTAAACCTTAAAAATTTTATTTGATTACAACTGGCTTTTGGAACTCTACCTACAAAACTGTAAACTTTTTAATCATTAGTCTATGGATTTGACATGTCTATACTTTTTTATTTATGCCAGGTAATGCAGGAGCGAAACCGCCAAAATTTATAGTCGTCATTTCTAACGATTGTATTTGTCACTTTAATTACGTTTTAATTGGAATAAAAGAGAAAAATGCTGGAAAATTTAAAGGTTCGCAGTAGGCCTACAGGGCCATATGTACCATGAGTAGCGTTGCGCTTTTATCTTCATTAAATGTTTAATTGTTATTTTTTTTAATTATTGTATCGCATGAATTTGTCTCACTCTTCTAAGTGAGACGGCATTCTGATCTTAATGAGAAAAGTATAATAAAACCAGTAATGTAAAACAAGTTAACTTCATTGAAAAATATCTGTGTTTAGGTATGTACATACTTTAACGTAACACTGAAGTTCTGAAGTAAAACATAAACTAGAAGGCAGGCGACATCACGGCGGCGAGAACACTGTACCATCGACGTAGTTAACTTACCATTTGTAAACCTTAATGTAACGAGATAAGGTCTATAGTTGTCCAGCAACGGTAGCTACTGTGTGTACGCAAGCACAAACGCCCACTCTTCGAGCCGACAACGAACTTGGATAATCGAAATTTCGTTATCTGCGGCGCTACCGCGAAACACGATATTCGTAAATTTCGGACGATTGTCTCTGTTACTCTCATGACGCCTCAATTGGAGTAAAAGAGATAGATGCCCGAAATATACGAACTTCGATGTTCGCGGTACCGGGCCTATTGATGCCGCTCGATTACACAAGAGTAATAGAGAGGTAGATAGTTTCCGACATCAGGCCCGGTACCGCGAACGTCGAAGTTCGTGTATTACGGGCATCTATCTCTTTTACTCCAATTAAGGGTGTCATGAGAGTGACAGAGACAATCGTCAGAAATTTACGAATATCGTTTGTTCGCGGTAGCGCCGCAGATGTCCGCGATAGACCTTATGCGTTAGCTGTGAGCAGTTTAAGCCAACTAATCATCAGAATCCTCAAGACGCCTATAATGGGTCTGTCTTCTATTTTAAAATACACCGGGCCCGGTATCGCAAACATCGAAGTTCATATAATTCGAGCATCTTTCTCTTTTACTCCAATTTGGGCATCATGAGAGTGGCAGAGACAATTAACGTGATTTATAAAAATTAAGTCAGTATTGTGACGATAGTTAAACATTTAATTTCTATAAAGACTAATAAACTATAAGCAATATTACTAAGCAAAAAGGTAGAAAAATCATTTACATATATATTTCATGCTGTATAATTAATATTTAGGCCTTGTCCAGCAATTGATGTCTTTCGGCTGACATGATGATGATGATGAATTATTTTTTATCGTCACAGAACTGACATAATTTAACTTTTCTACAAATGACGTTAATTGGGGGCACTTTGTTCTTTCCCATCTCATAAAGTCAGCCACATCCAAGAGTACAGTGAATAATGCTCATTTTCCTATAAATTTAGGGTCGTATGACTCAAATTTAATTTCAATGGTACATTTAAGAGTCGACTCAACACTCCCGGATGTGCCCAGATCTATGACTCAGTGATTCTAATTTTTCCCAAATCTCTGCCGGTTAGAATCGATCAAGTTCACGGAAATTCTAATCTGATCAATCGCAGTTCATATACGCAGTAGAAGTACGAATGCTATGACTCAATTGTGTTTTATCGATAGTCGATAAAACGTAACGTTAGTCCTCGTAAAACTTTTTTGCTTACCAAACAGCTCCTTGGCTAACACTTTTTTTATATACAGACTGTCCAGCGTTTTAGCTTAGTCACGCCTGACAGTGTCGACGAGGTCCACACGACGAGGACGGGACGAGTAACAGTCTATTCAGCCTTGCCTTGAACATACCCAAATTATATCTTTCCGGGAATACAGACGAAGGAAGCGCATTCGATTCCTTAGCAGTCCAGGAAGGTAGAAGCAAACTAATAAAAATTCAAAATATGTCGATCCCCCATCATCTAACTAAATAGATATAATATCGATTTACATAAGAAAAACTAGTATCGTATGAAATACCATTTTTTAATGGCTTCACAAAAGAGACAAATTTCTTCGTGTTTATCAATTGAAATGCGATAGAAACTTTGAAACGCGAACTGTAGAAAATATCTCAGTTGTAAAATAAATACACAGGATGGCAGATACTTTTAGCGCGTTCATATCTTGACGGTACGCAGCGAACTTCCACAAAAAAGTTGCTCGTGAATCGCAAGTGTGATATCACCCTAAAAGGTAGAAGGTATTGGGGCAGCCGTCATGGTCTCTTGAGGCAGAGGCACTGCTCCTCCCTCTATCTTAGCCTTAATACTAACAATTATATTCGTTTTGTATGTAATGATTGAGAGAGAGAAATAATGTATAAGAAAATTAACTTTGGAGGTTAAGAGTTATACCGGATGTTACATTTCACTGCGACACCAAACTCGAAACCCTAAAAGGCTGGCTGAAGCACAACCTAGTTAGCTGATGTTAAAATATCCAACGGTTCACAGATAAGACGAACAATATATGGGATATTATTGTATGAAATAAATGCATTTTTTTGTGACAGCTACTGGCCAATATAGTTAGCTAACCTTTAACATATTAAATAATGTTGTTTATGTTATGATTGTTTCAGTGTGCAACTTCATAGTGCACGAGCGATGCGTGGGACAAGTGGTGACGCCGTGCTGCGGGGTGGCGCCGAGCCTTATCAAAGTGAGTATTCATTAGTTTGACGGCCTCCTGGCCTAGTTCGTACTCTGGGTACGAACTGGAGGCCCCGGGTTAGAAAGAAATTTTGTGTGTTTATTAATTAGCTATGATTTTAAAAACAAGTAACGTCAGATAATTACATAACAGCGGGTGGGTAACTCTCGTTTTATAAGTTGAATATTGCTCAACATTCAACATGTTTCACTCGTAACGAGGAGCATAATCATGAGCCGTTCACGTTAGCTGACCGACGAAGACTGAGCTTAATATTGTTTAACGTTTCTTTCTATACCTGAAACCTATATCGTGAACACGTATCTTTTTTTATCTTAATTAAACAAGTAGATATTAAACGCCCTGTTTCTTGCTAAAACATGAAATCTTAATTTTAGATATAATACGAGTATTATGATATTACAAGAAGCTTCATAAGATATTTAAGATGTAAAATTAAGTCAATTTCATTCAAACAGAGATAATATAGTTATATTTTTTTTGTGTCTAATGGCAGTTGCAATTGAAATACGCAATTCAGTAAACCAATATTCAAATGACCTTTATTGCCTTTTTTAGTGAGAGATTGCTTTTTTGTTTGCTTATGAAGTCAGAAAGCCTACTGTTCGCGATTTAAGTTTTAGCCTGTGGGGTGATAGCACCAGTAATGGACAAGGAACCAATCATGAACATTAGGGCTTATTTCAAAGGACTCAAGTGTTATGCATTTGTTGGTACATATTCAATTTATAATGTTATGGTTTTTGAATTAAGAACTACGTGTCCATCATTGGTGCCTGTCAGGTTAAAGTGTCCAACATTGGTTCAATCACCCCATATTGTAAAGTATTGGACTAGTTACTGCGACCGGTCTGGCCTAGTGGGTAGTGACACTACCTATGAAGCCGATCGTTGGTGCTTCGAATCCTAGTCAGAGAATTTATTTGTGTAATGAGCACAGATATTTGTTCTTGAGTCATGGGTGTTTATATATGTATTTAAGTATTTGTATATTATGATATATATCGTTGGTTACCCACTAGGCCAGACCGGTCGTCAATATATGAGTATGAGATTTCAAGTATAAAAATCGACCTTATAAAAAACCTTGTTGATGTAGTGTAGGAACGCCCGGCCGGACTCAGGCGGGCTGTCGATCGCTTGTTGCAGTCATTCAGCCCTAAAAACGACCTTATCTCGTTTGTTTCAGAACCCAGTGGCCCACTGCTGGTCCGAGCCGACACACCACAAACGCAGGTTCTGCACGGTGTGTCGAAAGCGGCTCGATGAACTGCCGGCTTTACATTGTATGAGTAAGTATGCGAGGGGTCACACTAACATAAACTTATGCGTTTTATGAGTACTTCAGTGTTCACACTTACCCGGCTTACATTGTTGGCGAGTGTTCTCAACAGTAAGGTAATTGGAGCAAATATGAGCCTTTTATTTATGAGTCCAAAGAAAACTGTTAACTGCGGGTAACTTAGTTAAGCCGGGTGGAATCGGCATGTATGGGCACACCGCCGCTGCTTCTTGCTCGACTCTTTCCAGCGGGCTAGGGTTAGCGAAACAACTCCCATTAGCTCGACACCATTCATGGACCGTCTCAACCAATCTCGCTGGAAGCATAAACTCAGTAAGAATATTCCAGTAGTACAAGTCAAGTCTGGTGCGGAAGGGTCCTGGATTTTCCCCAGGCTACCTTCCCCCAGACAGTCCTCTCGCTCTAACAATCCGAAAGCTTAATAGAGCCTAAGTGAGATATCCTTACGAAATACTGATTTAAACTTTCACGGTTATTACACATTTTTGGTTGTCCCCGACCCTCACCACAAGCCAAACGAAACGCCGGAGGTAATAATGTATCCTTACGATCTGTTTGCGGTTAACAAAAAGAACGTGCCTGTAACACCAATTGTGATTAAAGAATTGGTATCATATCGCGAGAAACCTTAACTCAGCTCAATGTCTGCTTCTGTATATACAGTACCCACCTATGATTATTTGATTAAGTAATGCGAAAAAAAGGTGTGCGAGTTTTGAGACAGGACAAACCACTAACGTTATAGGTGAAAAACTTAAGTGATGGACAATGTCTATGTACACTCAAGAGCAACAATAACGAGTCATTTTGCTCATGTGACCCGTATAGACCTCTCGATTATAGTTGTGCAGAGAAAATATGGAACTTACGTCAGAATTTGAATATAGAACGCCGACATGCGTGTACACATAGGTACTACATAGACCGAACCTTTACTTACGTTTTTCACCTATAATCGATAATGCCTTCATTTCTTTTGTTTATTCAGTTGACATGGGAAACCGCATCTAAAATAGTTGAGGGTTTAATTTTTTTACTTTTCAGTAGACCATGCTAAAGTGTGATTTGTTTACAAGTACTTATTATAAGTTAGAATTAAACCAATTTGAAACGATTTGTAATAGTCAGCTCACCTTTCTCAACTATCAGCCGGGAAAGAGAGGATGTAGATGTAAAATTGGTTTTGTTTAATGATGCGTTTTATATATTTATGGTATTTAAGTACTGTATAATTGTGTGATGTTTTCTTACAGATTACGCAGATTAAACAGACATTTAAGTTATTTTTGTATACTGTTTTGAAAAAATAAGTCCCGCTGAGTTTCTTGCCGGTCATAAAAGTCAAAATACTCGTATATACTTCTCGGGTCAGAGGTGTAGGGTTAGAACCGGTGTAGTTTTAATTTTTTTGTTTTACATTTGTATACTCGACGTGTAAAAGTGCCCTTGTGGCCTACTTACTGAATAAAAGAGTATGAGTTTGCCGAAGGCAATAATAAAATTATTATTCAGTATCTACCCGTAATCTGCTACTGGGATATTGAAGTTCATAGGTAGTTGACAAAGGTTTGGGCTATTTACATTCTTGTTAGCTGGCTAGGTGTAGATAATGTTCGCTATCTTGTATTTATTTATTTACTTTACAACGCTAACAGATGAAAGCGCTGGGGTGCCATTTATTTCATATACCCTTAAACCAGCCTAACATGATCAATACTATTCCAGTATGCGAGTATTATGTCCACGGAGAATGCGTGGACTTCGCAGCCGCGGACTGCAAGGAGAACGCCACTTACTGCGCGGGGTCGGAGCCGCGGCCGGCCCATCACTGGCGCGAGGGCAACCTGCCCGCCAACTCCAAGTGCGCGGCTTGTCGGCGCGCCTGCTGCTCCGCAGAGTGCCTGACGGGCTACAGATGCGAGTGGTGCGGCAGCACGGTGAGTCAATCGACAGCGGCCTGCCCGCCTACTCCAAGTGCGCGGCTTGCCGGCGCGCCTGCTGCTCCACGGAGTGCCTGACGGGCTACAGATGCGAGTGGTGCGGCAGCACGGTGAGTCAGTAGACAGCGGCCTGCCCGCCTACTCCAAGTGCGCGGCTTGCCGGCGCGCCTGCTGCTCCACGGAGTGCCTGACGGGCTACAGATGCGAGTGGTGCGGCAGCACGGTGAGTCAGTAGACAGCGGCCTGCCCGCCAACTCCAAGTGCGCGGCTTGCCGGCGCGTTTGCTGCTCCGCGGAGTGCCTGACGGGCTACAGATGCGAGTGGTGCGGCAGCACGGTGAGTCAGTAGACAGCGGCCTGCCCGCCAACTCCAAGTGCGCGGCTTGCCGGCGCGCCTGCTGCTCCACGGAGTGCCTGACGGGCTACAGATGCGAGTGGTGCGGCAGCACGGTGAGTCAGTAGACAGCGGCCTGCCCGCCAACTCCAAGTGCGCGGCTTGTCGGCGCGTTTCCTGCTCCGCGGAGTGCCTGACGGGCTACAGATGCGAGTGGTGCGGCAGCACGGTGAGTCAGTAGACAGCGGCCTGCCCGCCAACTCCAAGTGCGCGGCTTGCCGGCGCGCCTGCTGCTCCGCGGAGTGCCTGACGGGCTACAGATGCGAGTGGTGCGGCAACACGGTGAGTCAATAGACAGCGGCCTGCCCGCCAACTCTAAGTGCGCGGCTTGCCGGCGCGCCTGCTGCTCCGCGGAGTGCTTGATGAGGCAAATATACGAGTGACCTCTGATTCTGCCCTCTGCCTCCAGGAGTGCGGATGGCGGCTATAGTGGCAGAGTCATGCAACATACATAGATTGAAAACTAGATTGCTTTTTGTATGTATTCTGGACTTCAAACAAGGTCGTATTAGGTTGGAAAACGAAGATACCCTATATAGTATTACTAATGCTGTTAGGTATATTTAACAGATCAATGTAGGAGTACCATACATAATCAATACATAATCATTATGAATTTATCCCTCACTGTAACTAAGGATTGAGGGATGCAACATTTAGCCCACTACAAATATATTCTTATTAGAAGTGTTCAAACATTCAATCTACATCCCACAGTGCCACGCGGGATGTCGGTCGCTGATACCGGAGGAATGCAACTTCGGGATGCTTCAGCCCATCTTCCTCCCGCCGTCAGCGGTCTCCATCCCGCGCACAGAGGTCCCCATGGAGGCCATCATAGGCGTCCACGTCCGGCCGCCGCCCTCGCAGCGGGACTTCGGCTGCCGTAAGTGCTGAACTAGCTGGTGGTACCGCCCACCGCCGCTGCCAAACATGTGCCTCGCCATTCGCAGGCTTGGTAGCCGCTTGTAGACAGTCAGCTATCGCTCGCGACCACGATCAGATGTTGGTGTTTCAAGCTATTCCCCAATAGCCTTGTCTCTTCTTTTTACTGGTGGAAAAACGGACGCAGCTTTGTATCGCTAGCAGCCTTGATAAGATTTTTCAGAGTAGCGCGTGCGTTTTTCTAGCCTCAATAACATCTTTGATACAAACTAATCAAAGACATCTCACTGTTCCCTTGCCCAGTGTAAGTTCCATCCCTCCGAAGCCTGAATGTGATCGTGGTTGTCTCTCATCAAACATTGGCTATTAGAGAAGTGAGTGGGGTAGGGTAGTTGCGAATACCGCGGCACATGTGGAGAGAGGTAAAAGTGGTGGAGTGTGAGCGGTGTCTTTGGGCAGCGCGGGAGCCAAGCTGGGGGCCGGCGCGGCTGGTGGTGTTGGCGCGGCGCCTGCTGCCGGCCGCCTGCAGCCCGCACGGGGGCGCTTCGCCGCCCTACTCCAGAGGTACGCACTGTCGACGCTTGCACTGCCTCCTACCATCGCTGTCCAACTCTACAGCATCTTACTCAGTCAGGACTGCTTGTCTACGGATTGAAGGAGTGTAGAGGCGGATTATCCTTTCTTAAGGATTTCATGAAGCTCGCGAAAATCACTACATTGTGCTTAATCTGTAGACTATAGAAAGATCTTATCACGAATATTGGCGGCATTGTCCAGAAAGTATCCAGCAGTCATCGGGAACTTTGCCTTTACGTCATGCCTTTATTGACTTAGAAGGATGGGTCAATACAAGGTCAATTCTGGTTAAAATAGTTATTCAACATTTCGGCTGATATTGGTTACGATTCTTTAAAATCATTTACGATACAACATTAAAATATACATCAAATTTAATAAAAGCAAATGTGTAATAATAATTTGCTTTATAGAGGAGTTAACTATATAGTGCAGGGGATGAAAATTTCCTAATTTCATTGACCTTGCCAGCCTTTATTAGATAATATCTAAAAATCAAGACGCAGATTGTTCATTGCTTATAATTAGGTCGCAGTGTGAGCTGAGGAGAGGACGTGATCATCAAAATACTCCGTAAATAGTAGACAACAACAAAACTCAGGTTATTTTGAAGTTCACGATTCCATCTTGTTGGATTCGCATGGTAGAGTGTTCAGGCCTGAGCATTATAACAGTTTAAAATACTTCTCTAAAGAACAACCAAAAACCGACACACTAAAGTTACAAAGAGGCGAAATTCGAGTCACTTAGTAATTTATAAAAAGGAAGCTGGTATAAAAACCCAAGTAACTTCTTTAAATATTTGAAACATTATTTTTTGAAGTTCTACTAGAGTCGTTATGCAATTTTCAACGACATTGTAGTCACGATGTATGAAAGCGCCATATTTATGACAGCATGGCGTAAAAAACGCGGACCGACCATACTACTAAATGTATTAGTCCTCTTGACACGACAAAACCTGTTGTTTTGCTCATGCCAGAAATTACCTACAGCTTTTGCAATGTGCTTCATTTAATTATCATTTATCTCCATCACTGTCCATTACTATACAACTTTAAACTCAAGATCTATAACAAGGCTATATACCCGATGCCCCTTCGATATCTGCGCATGCCTAAACTGCCTTATTTTGAGGTTAGACGAATGGTGGATGTTGACCGAGTTATTAAATAAAAAACTTTGAATATTATCTTTTTGACAAGCGTTCCTATCAATATAAAGAAAAAATATTTTTGTAATTATCTATTCATAAATAAAATGGCAGAATATTGTAAACTAGGTAATACGTGACACGTTAACAGCGCATGCGTGCCACTTGTCAAAACCGGCCATTGTACGGCCGAATCAGGAGAAGTCAATAAACACGCTTCCTTTTCATTAGGATATGGACTCGATATGATGTAAATCAAAATGACACGATCAAAGAGAAATTTTTAAATGGTTAAAACTTTTATCAACAATTTTTGTCAACGTCCAAGTTAACTTGAGAATGCTTTTCCCGTCGATTTTTTACATAACTATTTCTGCTTGGTATGGCGTCGCAATTAAACAAAATACGGCCCATATTTGTAAATCAACAAGCCATTCATCTAATCTACGAGATGTAATACAGCTTCGCAAATTAACAACAGCACGCGTACGATATTGGCACTATTACATTTACAGATCTATCTGAGGACTTGAATTTGCCCCTTGAATTTGATACTTTTTTTAAATACTTTTGATTTGACTTGATATCCTATTAGGTCATTTAGAGGTACAACTTTAAGAAAATAGTACTTATTGCGTAACTTCCAATACAGCTATAAGTTACCGCCGCTACGTCAATAAACCCTAATACCTATTAGTTGGTCCAAGGCCTCGACTTGATATCAAGGCGTGGCGTGTGGAGCACGTAATGTTCTGACTTCATATCAAGTAATTGGCGTCGAAAAGGTTAAATAATTCATAACCGATATTCAAGTTAATAATATTGAGTATAATTCCGTTTGCATTGCCCTTGGAAAGTCGGTTAACATGTTTTTAAATCATTAAGTTAGTGAATACCAATCCTTTATTGCACCGCAAACAAAATAAACACAGAAAAAGAATGTTGATGAATACGTAACTATCCCAGCAACCGAATACAATATTATACGATTCTATTTACTTTTTACTGTCATTAATTAGTTAAC